>CM026269.1:32249558-33741915 GCA_014851425.1 Senna tora
ATCTTATCTAAAAATGAGCTCGAATTTCAGAAAAAACCATACAAAAATCCAACAACATTCAAATTCGAAAGTTTAGCATGTTCATGGGCTCAACTTTAGCATGCGATTTCTCTCAGTATACAGCACGAAATTAAGCATACTATATATCAAATTAAAGCTTGCACAGAGACGATTAAAACCATATAATTTTTTTTGTACAAACAAGCCATATCAGATGCGAAATTTTGGACACAATCTTTTGAAAAATCATGCGTAGAAATTCCAAAAAATAAAAAATTTTAAGATTTAACACCACAATTAACCTGGCTCTGATGCCAAATGTAAGATTCTTGGATCAATTGTAATGCTAAATCATTGAAAATAATCAAACATAATACGTATCTGATTTCGCCATCTTTTATTTGCAAGAACTCCTGAATACCTGACATTGGGCAGCTTCTCTATCGAATACCTGAGAGCTAGGTCTTCCTCTCTATTACACTGGTCGTGCAGCGGCTACAATGGGGAGACTCACTGTGTTAGGGTTAGAGAGAGGACCTAGCCTATATTTATAAGTGTGTCTTACTGGGCCCTCCCATTACGAGCTTCAGTAAAACCCTAAAGGCCTACACATAGCCGCCTATCAGACTTTATCATAATGTGTGCTATTAGCCCAACAGTGATTACTTTATACTTTGGGCTTTCCTTTTATTGGACCACTTATCAACCCGTATATTTATAAAATCAAAATAAATACATTAAATAATTAATGTGAGCCCACAAATTAAATATTTTTTTAACATAATATATATAATATAATAATCAAGTTTAGCATGATAACTTCAAATGAGACAAATTTAAGAAAAATCAAGGGGAAAATATGAATTTTATAAGATACACTCCATAAATTGTTATGAATTTTGGAAGTTAAATTCATTTTTTAAGTTAAAATATTTTTTAAATTAAAAGTATAAGTATGATATAAAAATATAGTTTTTAATGTTAATTAATATAAGTTGAAATAGTTTTACAAATTATTTATTAAATGATAAGTTATTATTTAAAAAATCAGTCAATGGTATATTTGAAAAATTACTAAACATTTTCGGTATTATGAAAGTTGAAACTTGAATCAAACCCAAGTTTCTAGCATTCCTGGAAATCTTGTAAAATAATCCCAAAAATATAAAAGTTGAACCAAATAACTTTTATGACATTCTCGGAAATTCTAGTCCCAAAAATTTGATTTCCGAAATTAAAAAGTAATCTGTGTACCAAACGCACCCTAAAGTCATATCCTTTTCATATGTATTTTTTGAAAATATTTACACCTAATAAAATATATCCTTAAAAATACCCTTAAAATTTATATCTTATTTCATATGTATTCAATCTACTTTCAAAATATGCCTTTCAATATTAAAGTGATATCTTTTCATATATAAATTTGTCTATTATACTTTAAATCTTTTTCCCCCCTGCTATTATACTTTAAAATTACAACAAAATTTTGGTTCTTTTAACGTTTAATGTTATTGTCAATTATATCCTAAAAATTTTGTTGTCAATTGTACTAATTTTTTACTTTTTTACCAATATGACATTTTCATTAACACTATCAAAATAGTTAATAGTTGATGCATATGTGGCATCACACATGGAAAAAAAATTGAATTTAATACTTATATTTTTCTTCACAATCCTCATCATCATCATCTTCATTTTCTATCTGAAAACCCTAATTTAATCCTAGTCATCTGATACAAGTCCCACATTAGGAGGCTATAATAAAGGAAAGGCTTTAACAACTAGCTTTTTAAGTGTGGTTATAATTAAAGTTGGAGGCCTTGGGCTCTCCAACTTTAACAACTAGCTTTTTAAGTGTGGTTCTCCCAAGGTCTTGTACTTGTATCAATTGGTGCTTTCGTTGAGAGCCAGCCGACCGAAAAAGGCTACCTCGGAGGGTTCTGACCGGTGGAGGGGCTGACCGTAATCGAATGAAGCACCACCGAGTGACGTGTCACAGTGTGCAGTCGTCGAGACGCCGGCTTTCAAAGGGGTGGTAATGATACAAGTCCCACATTGGGGAGGCTATAATTAAAGAAATACCTTATAAGGCCTTGGGCTCTCCAACTCTAACAACTAGCTTTTGAGGTGTAGTTCTCCCAAGGTTTCGAGTTGGAGAGTCTAAGGCCTTATAAGATCTTTCCTTAATTATAGCATCTCCAATGTGGGACTTGTAACATCATCACCACATGTGACACCACTTAAACACCAGTTGTTGACTATTTTAATTTGACATGTTATTGAAAGAACAAAATTATATTGGTAGAAAAATGAAAGATAAAGAGTACAATTAACAGCAAACAAGTTTTAAGGATATAATTGACAATAACCTCACACATTGGATCGGAACTATCAAAATTACTTTTGCCCTTTAAATTTGAGAGAAACATAGGGTGTGTTCGTTTACAATTGAGGAAATGGAATGGAGAGTAAAATGTGGGTGGAATAGAGATTTTGCCTTCCTTAAAAAAATTACAAAATACAAAATATCTAGTGTACTCTTTGATTTAATACAATCATAACTTTCTTTTCTTTTTATTATTTTAATATAAGCGGTAAAATAGTAATTTTAATACATTCTCATTCCATTTCCATTCCCAAACTTTACCAATAAACACAGTAAATACATTTCATTTTCCTTTCCGTTTCTGCGTAAAAAACGTACCTATAAGCTTTTGCATCTTTCTCTTCCCCGCCAAACAACATCAACGTGTAGCAAAACAACATGTTCTAAGAACCCCTCAACCAAACCGCTCATAATTTTGATCGTTTTCATCATTATGAAGTTGTCTCTTATAATTTCGTTCCATCCTTTTCATCACGTGTAATAATGGAAGGGATAATAAAGTAAACCTTAAATTTATCATACGGGCTGTGAAATTTGAAATTCTTGACCAAAAGATTAAACTCTCTATCATATCCTTTGGGTAACTATCCAGAGCTATAAATAATTAGAACTAAGTAAGAAAAAATATTTTAGTTCAGATCTCAATATAAATTCAAAGGTTGATATTATCTCTCTATAGCATTATCCTATCCTCAGTGCAAAAAGTATAAAGTGTATGAAGTGTATCATCGAGACAGTTAAATAAAAATTGAGATTTGTGTTTATACTGTAACAGTTTCATCCAACGGCTCAAGATGCACACTTTACATACTTCACCGGATCTGCACTTTAGCAGATTGGGATTCCATTTTATTGAGTATGGATTATAAGTGTGGATCAAATAAAGTAACTTTAGGTAAAGTTACTTGATGCAGTCAATCTGAACCGTTGATCAATTAAAAAAATTTGTGTTACAATCAATCAATAATCCAGATTGATAAAGTTAGCTAGGATCCATCTAGATCCGTATATACATTGATAGGGATGGCAATGGGTAGGGTACGGGGAGGATACTGCAATCCCCGGCCCCGGTACTCATTTTTTCCCTGTCCCCGCCGGGTATAAAATGTGAGACCCATGCATCCCCGAACCCATTGAATACTTAAATCCCCGAACCCAGCCCCGGACCCGGAAAATTTATTACTTTTTTTCTACAAATCATAAATTTAATTATTTTTAAATTTAAAAAAAAAACTTCAAACCCACAAGTATTGAATACACAATCATAAATTTAACTATTTCCAATTTTTTTAAAAAAAACTTTAAACACACAATATATATAAAAAGTATTTATATATAAAATATTTTTATGTATATTATATCACTGGCTCCGGGTCCGGGGTGAATACCCCCTTACCCGTCCCCGAACCCGGACCCAAAAATTTATCCGTTAAAATTCTCGGACCTGAATCCAGATCTATTTTTTCAATACCCAGACTCGGACTCATCGAATAATTTTACTGGATACCCGTTGAGTCCGGATAAGATTGCCATCCCTATACATTGACCGGTAGCTAGCAACACTACCAGTCTGCCACATGCTCCACCTACCCCTCCAACTCCAAATTAAATACCAAGCATGAATCACACGTTAATTAAGGAGAAAGAATGAAAGGTGATGAAAATTAAAATTTTAATTTTGATATTTTAAATTTAAATTAAGTGAAAATTTTTTATATAATTTATTTTTTTATTAATTCAAAAATATATTAAGAATTAAAAATGTTCAATTTAACTTTAAATTAAAAAATATCAAATTTAAATTTTTTACTTTCTTTTTCTATCTCGTCCTTTCATATACATGTACAATAATAACATGTTTTTTTTTTTTTTTGATTATGACATGTTTAAACAACGTGTGTATTTGTATTGGCTAATAAAGCATTTAGGTGTATTTCTCACATCCACAGAATTGATTAGGATTTGAGGAAGATTATACACTCAATAGGGATAAAAGTTCAATGGTACCGTACCACTGAACTTCAGTGCATCCCTCCAATTATGTAATGCCATTTGTTAATATTAATAAAAACTCACATTAATTAGGGCCCACCTTGAATGGTTTAGGGACCAACTGATTGGAGGGATGTACTGAAGTTCAGTACTACCGTATCACTGAACATCTACTCCTCAAATAGTATATATAAATGTATGATACATTTATGAAATATTTGGTTTAGATTACATTACGTGTCCGAGGTTTAGGGTTTATGTGGTTTATTGAACATGCCAAATTAAATATACAAATTTCAAACCTTACGTGAGACATGTGGCGTAACCTGAATCATATAGGTCATAAATGTATCATACACTCATATTATATGAAGTTAGTAGTGTCAAAACGGGTCGGGTCGGGCCGGCCCGTTTACTTGGCGAGCTTGGAAAGTGATGCCCAAGCCTGCCCGTATTGACCCGTGGGCTAAACGGGCTAGCCCGTAGGCCACTTTTTATATTTTTTTAAAAAAATAATTATAAAATTATATATTTACTTAAAAATGAGTATATAATTTTTATTTTAAATTAATATTTTATATTTTAATTATTATTTAAATTATTTATATACATTATTAGAATAAAGTTATTATTTAACACATAAAATTACATAAAACATATATATTTATACATATTTTAAACAAATAAATATTAATTTTTCATTTTCATTTTTTTTAATTTTTAACAGGCCGGCACGCGGGCTTAAATGGGCCAACCCGTTTAGGCCCATTTTTAAACGGGCCTATTTTTCAAAGCCCATGCCCGTCCATTTAGCGAGCGAGCCTGTTTTGACAGTACTAATAAATGTAGAGAAATTACGCTTAAGATTTAGATCTATTTGATTTCAATTCAATTCAAACTACACAAAATAAATAAAGTTTTAAAAATAAGAGAGAAATAATTAAAAAAAAATTTACCTATTGACAGGTGGTATGTTATAAAAATAGAATCGAACCGGTCCCAAACAAATTACAAATTGATCAAAGATCGGAGAAAACTAGAAAAAAAAATGGCAGGTCTTATGGGTTGGATGTTTCAAAAATTAAAAATCACTCCATGGATTTTCGATCACATAGCAAAACTTCGAAATTGGATCCAGTGCAATTCCCTTCCATGCAATTTCGGTGCAATTTTTATAAGACCAAATTAATATCAATATTGACAAATATCATCACCTTAAATGAATTAGGGACCAAATTGTTATTAATATTAAAAAATAGTCTCACGAGACTATTTAGTGATGATATTTGTCAAAATTGATAATAATTTCATTCCTAATCTATTCATAGTGGGTTATTGTTAGAATAAATTCGTATTAGTACTTCAAAAATAATGAAAAAATGTGTATTTTATATGAATTGCACCGGAATTACACGGAAGGGAATTGCACTGGATCCAAACTCCAAAACTTCATCTGTGACGAGAAGAAAAAGAAGAAGAACTCAGGGTGTGTTTTTTTGGTGGAAAAGATGAGGGAATGAGAATGGGAAAAGAGGAGGGAATAAAAATGTCATATCAATATGATGTAATGTTAATGGAATAAAAGTGAGTAACATGACCATTTTGCGCTTACATTAAAAGTGGAAATGAAAGAAAAATGGATAAAAAAATAAAGACAAAAATATAATTTCATCACATTGCAAAAAGTGAAATTTGTTTGATAAAAAAAAAGAGGAGGGAGAAGGCTTGTCCTCCCTTTTCCCTTTATATTCTTGCAAAAGAACAAGGCCTAATGATTCTTTTTTAACAAGAAGAAAAAGAAGAAAAATAATTATTACTAGGATCACAAAAAAAAAAATTATTACAATAAAATAACAGATTAGCCATAAAAATATTAGTCAGAGACATTTTCGTGACAAATTCATAACTAAATTAATTTAATTACGGATTTTAGTGTTTGATTCACAGTTTTTTTTTTTGAAGTAAACTCAGAAAAAAAGAGTAATAGGAGCAAAAGAGCTTCGACTCTCTCAAAAAGATATCTGCCATTACTGAAAATTGCTAAATGTTTAGGTTACATTTTTTACGCAGAAAGAGAAAGAAAATATATTTATTGTGTTTGATAGTAAAAATTTAAAAATAGAATGAGAATTTATTTAAATTATTACTTTATTTCTTATATTAAAATATTAAAGAAAATTATAATCATGTCAAATCAAAAAGATAAATTAACATTTTACATTTTATTTTATTTTTTAAATGACACAATTTTCACGATGAAAACATCATTTTAATCACTGATATAATCACTGATAGGACTCAAGTACATCCCACCATTTTTAGTTTCTTTTCCTTAAAGATTTTCATGAAAAGAACACCACTTAAGGTGGATTTGAAAAGAAAAAAACAAAATAAGAGAGAGCTACGGATGAAAAAAAAAATTAATGGGGAAGAGACTTTGCTAATAAACTTTATATTTTTCAAACGCTATTCGTACAACCTATTAAAAGTAGCACACACTAGCCTATTTTAGGCCCAGAAAATATTTGAGAAGAGACTTCGCTAAGAAATTTTTTTTGGCAAAACTACATTTCTTGTCCCAACGTTTGGAAGTCCTGTCACTTTTGCCCCTAACGTATTTTCGCTATCAATTGTATCTCTAACGTTTTGTGTTTCTCCCAATGTTAGGCTTTTGTCTAACACCGTCAATTTTTGAACAATTTTTGATGACGTGGCATCTTATTTGGCTAATAATTCTAACTAGACTTATTTTTTTCCACATCAGTAGTCAATAGTACTGACTTTTTGAGTCCATTTTACTGATGTAATGAGTACTTTAGTGTACTGAATTTACTGTTGTACTGAGTTTTTGGGGTCCATTGTACCCCTAAAATATATTGCTGATGTGAAAAAATGAAGTCCAATTAGAACTGTTGGCCATATAGGATGTCATGTCATCAACAATTGTTCAAAAATTGACGGTGTTAGCCAAAAGCCTGACATTGGGAGAAATACAAAACATTAGGGGTATAATTGACACGAAAAAACGTTAAGAGCAAAAGTGACAGGACCCCCAAACGTTGGGAATAGGAAAGGTACTTTTGCCTTAAATTTTTGGAAGCTTATTCATACAACTTATTAAAATGAAAATGCTATAAAGATATAGATAACTTTAACTTATGAATTTATAGTTATTAGATTTGTTTTGAGAGTATGTTATCATAAATTTAAAATATATATATATATATATATATATATATATATATTAGCACAAATTTTAAGATAAATCTAATGGTTGTAGACTAGTGACTTGAAGCTATCTATAACTTTATGGACTTAGTTGGGAGTTTTGAAAAGAGTAGGGTAGAGAGATTATTAATGAAATAGTGTGGAGTGGGGTGGGGTGGAATGGTTTAAACAAACCATTTTATTGATTGGAAGTTAAAAAAAAAAAAAAGAAGGTGGTTGACAATATTAGCCTTATAATGAATGAACAAAAGTATAATAAAAGAGAGTTACTAATGGAATTAAATATTATAAACAATACAAACCATTCTAAACTTCCAAATCTGGAGAGGTTTGAAAATTGAGGTATTAGAATGATTTGGAAGGATTTTTAAATCATTTATAATTTTTTTTATTTAAATAAAATTATTAGATATTAATTAATAAAAAATAATCATAGATAACAAAAATATATTAATTAAAATTAATAATTTATATAATTAATAATTTAATAAATTAATAAAGTAATTAATATTTTATATTTATTTATTTATTTAATAAAAAATAAAAAATTAAATATTTATATCCATTTATTTGTTTAATAACATTAATAACATATTAACCTATATACGTTTTTCTTGGTAATTTTACAGTAAAAAATAATATTTTTATACAATTTTGCCAAACACAAATTGTTTCAACTACTAATAAATTTTTTATCCAACTCAGTTTTCTAAACACATATTGTTTCTCTTTACAGCAATTTAACAATTTTTTTTCAAAAATCATCAGTTTTCCATATGCAAGGACTTGGGTCCGAGTCTTGCATATAGAAAAATCTATGTTGGGAGAGCTCTGTTCCTATTATGGGACTTCAATTAGTTCGATTGTCTTCAATTGAAGGATACTTGTAGAAAACCAAAATAATAATAATAATAATAATAATAATAATAATAATAATAAAAAGAAACAATTAATATAATTAATATTATTTTTTATGTATTTTAAAAAAATTAAAATAAATAGATACAAAATAAAAAGTAAAACAATATATATATATATATATATATATATATATATATATATATATATATATATATAATTAAGATATTTAAATGTTAAAAGATATTTTTTATGTAGTAAAATAATTTTTACTATTTTTGTGTATTTAAATATAATAATTATATATAATAATTATTAATATTAATACTGATGAATCGCCAATTGAAGAAAACTGCTCCATAAATGCTTCAATTCTCTTACTCTCGAGCTTGGTTTTTCCTTCTCCAAATCTATGCAAGAGAGGTTCTTAGATTTGACAACCCTCCTTAATTTTAATTTATTTTAATATTGTAATTTTGAAAATAGGTACATCTTCCCTTTTATTTTGTCCCCCAGTATTACTGGTGGCTATTTTTTAGATTTAATTCTAGTTCTCCATTTTTCTTTGTGGAAGTTCAATATTTAATTATATTGTTAGATCGTTTCAGATATAAAAATTAGAATTTATTTATTGTATTTGTGTGTTTTTTTCTTTGGTGAAAATTTCTTGACATGCAAGTGCTTCTAGATCCCAAGATCTGCGACATTTAGAGTTACAATTTGCGGATCTTCTGTAAAAAAAGTTCACTCTTTCATCGACTGTTAGAAGAATTTATGGAACTTTCAATTGGAGAGATCACTTCATATCTAATATCCAGAAGGTAAAAAGTTACTATTTTATTGGCAGCACAAAAAATCGTAAAGATTATCATATCAAATTTATCTTACAAATGAGATCATTTAGACTTTTATTTTTCATCTTAGTTCAACAATGTTATTTACGATTTACTCTTCATTATTATTAGAATGTGATTATCTAATTCATTGCAAGTGGTACTGAATTTTTCTATAATTTGATTAAATATGTTTTCTTTAAAAAAAATATTAATACTCATGAAATCAAGTTTCAGTTATGGTTAGACCAATAAACCATGAACTAATGTTTACCGATTTAGGGCACGTTTGGTATACTTACCAAACAGTGTATTATATGTAATCTCAAGATTTTCAAAAAAATTTTACATCATATTTTATACATATCAAACATACTTTTTCTCTCTCCTAAGTTTTTCTCTATCTCTTTCCTCATTTTTCTCTATATTACTTTCCTTTATTTTATAATATTTTACTCTACAATACTTTATATATGTGCATTTATAGCTTAATAATGCGTCCAATTTTTAAAACCCACCCACCCATATTATGCCTCTCTCCTCTTCCTCATTATTCATCTCCAGAACCTGACGCCTATATATGAGGCATCTTTAATTTCTGACAGTTGCTATTATGCAGTTATTTTGTGTCAGAAAATTTTAATTTGAAATTAAAATTCATATTGACTCATTATTCAATCTTAAAAGTTTTTTTTTTTAATCTTCAATCTAAATATATTCTAAGAGCATGTTTGGTATGCCTTACTTACAGGAAAAATGAGGTGAGATAAACTTGCTGCATGTTTGGTATGCGTTTAGCACAGGAAAGGTGGGGTGAAGGTTCCCTCTACAGAGAGAACATTGCTTTCCTCTGCAGAGGGAACCTTGCTTCTCCCTCATGATGTGGATAGAAGTAGAGGAAATGTGAGGTGAAGTTTGGTTTAAAGACCTAAATGCTCTTAAAAAATTTGTGGTTTTTAAAAAAGTATGAACAAAAAAGGTATTTCATACTTTTATCTTCTATTTTCCTATCTTCTTCCCACCATACCAAACAATATTACTTTTACACTCCACTTCCATTTCCTTGCATACCAAACATATTTTTTATCATTTACTTCCACTTTCCACTAAAACACTTACCAGATATCAAACGCCACCTAAGAGAGGAATGGAAGGGAAGAGATTAGAGGAGAACGGAGGGTTGGGGAGGAGAACGGAGGGTTAACCTTTCAAATGTCCCACTTTTGTTTGGATTTTGATACATTTTTCAAAAAATTTTAATTTAGGGTATGTGAAGGGGAAGGATAATGAAGGATTTAAGATTGATATTTCATTATCTCGCCATCTAATTTTTATCATTCCAAACAAGGGAAAGATATCTTGAAAGTCTCTCATTCCTTTCCCTTCTTCTCCTTAAGCTATGTTTGAGAGTTTTATAGAGGGTGAAAGAAACAGGATCATTAATGGAAAGGGGTGGAGAGTTGAGGAGTGGAATGGAGTGGTATGGATACAAATGTTGTTTGGAAATTTTAACGAGGAATTGGATGGAAGGGAATGGAATGAGCCACAGCCTTCCATCCTAGACCCCCAAATCGAGGGGTCTAGAAAATGAGGCTTTTGGAGGGTCAATGAGGGTTTGAGAGACCCTCCCCTTCCATCCCTATCATTACTAAAAAAATCATCCAAACATAATTTTAATACTTTTTAACCCCCTTCCCTCTCCTTCCATCCTAAACCCTCCGTCCAAACATAGGCTATAAAATGTAACTTTTGGAGCGTCAAATAGGGTTTGAAAGACCCTCCCCTTTCATCCCCCTCTATATTTAAAAAAAAAAAATTTCAAACACACTTTCAACCTATTTTAACCCTTCCAATTCAAATATAGCCTTAATCCCCAATCCAAACAGAAAGACACGATGAGTGATCCATGCTTTTTGAAAATAGAAAGCCAAGCAACTACCACTGAATTATTGATGCCTAATTGCCTATCATACAAGAGGAGGAAGATTGCAAGATAGAGAGGTCACACAATAATGGAAATATGAGTCTTACTATCTCTAATCTAAGTGGGGATTCCCAACAAGATTTGGCTCACCTAATCGACAGCTATGTGGAAGATCTGTCTCACACCAAAATGCACTTTTTAGGTAATCTTTTTCACCACATTTTTTTATTATGGTTATTGATCGGTTAATCATGGTTATAACAGTGACTAATCAAAAAGTACAAATCGAAAACAGCACATGATCCGCACTCTATTTTCTTCTATTATGATTTTTTTTGTCTATGATCAGGGTATTCATTAAAGCAAGTATGATGACTAATCTTTAAAGTACTGCAAGGTCAATTGCTGAGAGCGACTCTTCCAACGAATGACGTTCCATTCTCAAGAATTGAACCTAAAAATCAATAGTTAAGACTATTGGTCTATGACCACCTTAGTCCTTTGTTATGATTTGAATGCATATCGTATACAAATATATAAATTCTTAATAATTCTCTCCTATACCATGCAAGCTCCTACAATTAAGTACCTAAAAAAATAATTTTAATAATTTAATTACCATTATTTGTTAATAATTTACTTTATACTTAATAACCACATTTATTAATTTAGTTATTGTAATGCTTGGAGAAGAATAATTGTAAATGTTAATCTCATTAACTTTTATGACACAGAGGGCCGTTTGTTATAATTTTTGGATCTCACTCACTTTTATTTTTTTATTTCTTTTACATAAAATAAAAGAAATAAAATATAAAATATCTATTATACTTTTTGATTTGACACAATTATATTTTTTTATTATTTTAATATAAAGGGTATATAAAATGGTAATTTTAATACATTCTTATTCCATTTTCATTCCCAAACTTTACTAACGAACACAATAAATACATTCCATTTTCCTTTTTGTTTTTATATAAAGAACGTGCTTTAAGAAAAATTATAATTTTTTTCCTACTGTGATTATAAGTGTCAGCACTTTTTTTTTTTTAAAAATGTCCACAGTTGTTCCATTTTCATTCTTTAATATTTTTATATTGAAGCTTGATTACCTTTTCTCATTAATGCTATATTCTTTGAACCCATTATTGCTCCTTCATTTGTTTTATCTTCTTGTATTTTGATACAAACGCATGCATTGGTGAATTTTACTCTTCACCTTCTCCTGGTTAGAGGTGTGTAAAACCGATTCAAAACAAACCAATCGATCCGATCCAAATTAAACTGATCAAAACCGATCAAAATCGACTACATAATCAAATAGATTGGTTTATTTTCTTAACAACCGATTTGGTTCAATTCGGTTGATGAATAAGGTCTAATCTCAACCGAACTGAACCAAACCAACCGATTATAATTTTTTAAAAATATTAAAAATATTTTATGATGTTGGTTTTTATGATTTTATGATGTTGGATTGTAATTTGAAGTGTGTAATGTTGAAATATTGTACTAATAACTTTAGTTTGTTGGTTTCCATAGTTAGGAATAGTTATTTTTATTTTTTAGGGTTTAAATTGAACAGAAAAAATAGTAATTTTTTTAAAAAAATTTTGTCAAAAAATCGATCAAACCGATTATAATCGGTTCGGTTCGGTTGATGTCCAAAGAGCGGATTGGATTGGATGACTTTTTTAATCATTGAATTGAATTGATTCGATTATCTAAATTATCCAAACCGAACCAATCTGCAAGTTTGCTCACCCCTACTCCTAACCATTTTTTCAATTGGTTACTTTTTTTTAAAAGTACTTTTGTATTTTTAATAGATTTCTTTCACTATAAAAAAGGAGGATTTTTAATTAGCCTCTATGCAAGTTGATGTATAAAAAAAATTTTGTTTTCACTTTTCATACATAAATCACTATATATAGACTAGTGTGTGTAACATAATGGAATTATATCGACTTTATCAAATTCAAACTACACAAAATTCACTTGTGATAAATAAAGTTTTTTAAATAAGAGAGAAATAAAAAAAATTCTATGTACCTATATTGACAGGTAATATGTTATAAAAATCGAACCAAACTGTTCGGCTTCACAAATGAATCGGTCCCTGAAAAATTAAAAACCGGTCAAAGATCGGAGAAAATTGAAAAACCGGTAGGTCTTATCAGTTGGACAGTTTCAAAAATTAAAAACCACTTCATGGATTTTCGGTTACACGCCGAAGCTTCATTTGTGACGAGAAGATGAAGAATAAGGAAAGGTAAAAGATGAAGAAGAAGATCTGCCATCTATATATCTATATCTATATATATATATATATATATATATATATATATATAAAGGAATCCCCCTTGCCCATCTTCTTGACAAATAGGATAGAGGAGACCTTTGCTCATCTTACACATCATCACTATATCTTCTACTCTCATGCCTTTAGTCCACATGTCAATCCATTTAACAATTGCCTAATTTCTATTGGTCCACATAATTTATAATAATTCAGCTGGAATTAACACATGCCATGTGTCAATGTTTTCATACCTTCTAATTGATTCAATTTTGATTTGATTAGAGTCATTTAATGATAATTGATCACCTTCAAATTAATGCTAAATTAATCACATTTATTCATTGACTATTTTATCATTTAAGAACTCCGTGATTCTTGCTGGAATTGAATGTTATAGTTGACCCTGATTATTTACTAGAATCAATTACTGTTAAATCCTGCCATTCAGGTTTAAAGAATAAAATTGGTGATATAATTCTTCATTGGCAAACCTTCCTTTGGTATATAATTGAAGTCAACTGCTTAGCTTTTACTCATTTTAGTTTCTTTCTTCTTTTCCTATGTGGTTGTTGAATTTGATGAATACATGCTGCTTTTGCTTCGGTGTTTCTTTCAATGAAAGGTGTTTTTTTTTTCCGTTTTGCCTAAGGATTGGTTTGTTGTTCTCTATCTTCCTTCTACTCCACAAAGCGGGTCTATCCGAGGTATCATCTTTTTTTCAATTCATTTTATCTGATTTGCAATTGTTAGTTTTTTATTTTTTGGCTTTATGGTATTCTTTGATGTCAAGTACTCTGTACGTTTTGTTATCTTAAATATTTCCTGACATTTGATTCTTCTTCTTCTTTTGTTGAATTAGTATATATTTAATAAAAATTAAAAAAAAGATTACTTTGGTATACCTCTATGAGAAAAATTACTGGGTAATGACGCAAGAACAACAAGAACAAACACCTAACAGGAGAGATTACATAAAAGCATCATCAACCATAACAATCTAGCAAGAAGTCTAGGAGCTGCTATCATTTACAACAAGGATCATGTTTGTGATTACTATGTGAGTACATATTTTTTGTGAAGATCATAAGAAATCTAGCAAGAAGTCTAGGAGCTGCTATCATTAATAGGCATTTTAGTTTCTTACGTGACATCACAAGTAATATATATATTCTGGCACAACAATGAGGAATTTAGCTTTTGTTTTGCAATATTTTTTTTATACTTTATTTTATTTGAAAATTAAACAAAATCTCATAAGATTCTAAGGAAAAACTCATCAAAAAAAGAAGAAGGAAAAATTTCATAATTATCAATCTCTAATTATAGTCATATGATCTTTTTAATTTTATTTTGTGCAATCTGAATTAGTATTGCAATCACTCCTTCACAATTGGTCGACTCCATATATATCATATCACACCCAAATAATTATATACTTATAATAAAAATATGATTTTTAACTTTTAATTGTTATGTTATTTTAATTTTGATATTTATCATTAATTAATAATTACTCCAAATTCTTAGGTGTTCCTTAAATTTATTTGTTCTTTTTTTTCTATGACTGATCAAAGTATTTACTAGAGCGAGCATAATGACTAATCTCTCAGGTACTGGTCTAATATAATGATTTTTGTGTTCCTTAAAATCAGTTTCGTAAGCGATCTCATATATTAATTTCAAAATTTATATTTCCCTTTAATCATGCTACACTCACCTAATATCGAAATTCCTTAAAATCAACTAACTTTTAAAATTTTAATAAAAATTTGATTTCGCACTTTTAATTATTATATAATCTTAATTTTGATATTTACCATTAATTAAAATTTTAACCATATTCTCTTTTCAAATTACCTCTATCATATATATATTAATATCATTCACTCTTTCACATTCAAGTCAAAATTTCAAATCTCATCTACTATTCTACTAATCATATTTTTTGAAAAATAAAAACCCTAGCCATTAATATATGATTTTCATATCCCTTAAAATCATTTTCGTATTTAATTTCATATACAGATTTTAAATTTAAAATTATTATCACTTCCTCCCTTTGTCTATGATTCTGATATCATTAATTATATTCAAATGATATTTAAAATTTATATAATAATTATTGCACCTTAAATTAAGTTAATGAATTTAGAGTTGACTATGATTATGACATTCTAAAAAAGTTTGAGATTCCAAAAAAATTTAAATTTTAAAAAAGTTAACTAAAATTATAATTAAGTTAACAATTATAATGACAAAAACTTCATTTTTGTCCCTCATCACTTGGATAATGGAGTGACCAAATTGATACTAAATGCAAATATGAGGGACTAATTGATACTAAATCAACGTAAGGGACCAAATTGATACCAATTGGCAAAAATGGGTGATCAAATTGATATTTAGCAAATATTAGGAACAAAATTGATACAAATTGCAAATATGGGAGACCAAATTAAGACTCGGCAAACGTTAGGGACAAAACTAAGAAAAATGTTAAATGTAAGGGACCAAAACGTGGGTGCAAACCGACGCACTACTATAATGATATAATTTGATCAAGTTAAGGGTGCTTAACAATATGTAAATGACAACAACATTAATTTGTTTTAGTGTTTTATATGAACTTTTTTTTTCTTTTTCAAAATCTCATTACCATTTGTCTCTACAAAATTTTGGAAAAAAAATCGTAAATAGTATAGTTAATGTTGAATAAAAATATGAAAGGTACAAATATTTTGTCTAATTATATTTAATGTGATTACGGAATTTATATCCCATGTGAACACACATAATTTCATTTTTTTTTAAATAAAAGACATTTATTTTTTTTCTAAATAAAAGACTTCAAAATTAAGACATGAGATGTGAAATTTAGGAAAAAAAACAATCATTTTTTTTTTGTTAACTTATAATAAATTAGCTTGCAAAACATAAAAGATTAGACACCAATATATTTTTTAAATTAAATTTTATATTACAATAAAAAAATTATAAATGGTTATAATTTATAATTCTTAATAGTTTAGATTAAAAAAATATTCTTACAATTTAATGAGTTGTTAAAATTTAAATACATTTTCTTCGTAAGAAAATTAAATACCTTTTCAAAAAAGCAGGATGCAAAATTAATTATATCAAAATAGGATTATGGAGTATGAAAATTTTAGGGATAATGCAAAATTAATTCATATTTTTTAAAAAACAAAAAATTAACATGGATTTAAAAAAAATTACTTCATGAGTTACATATAAGGATACGGAGTATAACAATTTTTTCAGTATAGGTTAGGGTACACTACTATGTACTAAATAAATAAATAAAATTATAATATACAAGTACCGATAGGGTTATGCGTGCGTGTACATATGCAAAGTATGACAAAATTTTCAAAATATATAGGCACGAGTACAATAATATATACTAAATAAATAAATTCCACTTAAATAAAATATGCAAATTACCACATGTTTTTTTTGTCTGAAAAATTACCACATGTTGAGTGAACAATGTTGATATCCCATCAAAGCATTGATGTGGACCAGTAAAAGAAGAGACAATGTGAAAATCTCTTTTAGAAGGGTTATTGTTAAACATTGCTACTAAACTTGGGTCTGATTTTTTAGAAGAGCTGATAATTCTTAAAGTCTGCTAAAAAAAATTATTGGTAAGTTCATATTTAAACTCCGTATACTTTAATATTTAAGGTATTCCAATTTCATTGATTTGGCATGTATTTTATATTAACATAATATTACTTTATATTATATTTTTTATAAATTAAAATTTAGTCATTTATATTTTTAAATATTTAAAAAATATATATAAACATCTCTAAACATAACCCGTGCATCGCACGGGTCACCACCTAGTTACTAATAATTGCTAAATGCTAAGGTAGATTTGAAAAGAAAAGAACAAAATAAGAGACAGCTACGGATTAAAAAACAAAATTGGAGATTTTGCTAAGAAAATACACATTTTTCAAAGCTTATTCATACAACCTATTAAAATTTGCCACACTTTGGCCTATTTTACGCTCAAAAAACTTTGGAGAAGAGACATTGCTAACAGATTTTACATTTTTCAAAGCTTATTCATATTAGGGGTCTTCAAAATCGAACAAAACCGTTGCACCATAATCAAACCAAATCGAACAAAAACTGATGAGTGGGCGGTTCGGTTTGGTTTGCTATCGGCGGTTTTGGATGGTTTGGTTCGATTTTCGGTTTAGTATTTCTGCTCCTCGTGGGTCGACCCACGATGGTTGAGGCCTCCCATCTCTCTGGTGTGAGAGCTTGAGAGGGGAGATGTGGGTATTGGCCACGTACTAGGCGGATGGGTGCTGCCACGTGTCTCTGGTGTGTGTTTCTGCTATTCTTCTAGAAGACTAGTGCCACGTGTCTCAAGGGGGAATATTCTGTAGTTACATAAGTTTCCCAAGTATACGGGTGTCAGGCGCCTGAGGACTTAAGTTTCTTTTAGCAAGCTACTTAAGGAAAATTTCCTGCCAAATGTCTTTGGCCAAACGAGCCCGACCGTACGTTAGTCTGGCTATGTTGGTCAGTTGTTCAGACGAAGAGATTTTGTGGGTCTCTTCCTGATTTCTTTCAAAGGAATAGGATGTTAAGAGTGCCACACATCTTTCTGAGAAGGCATCATCATTGCGGGCATAGGAATTTCCTAGGATGCCCTTTAGGGGGCATGTGGGCGAATTTCAAAGGTCAGGGGTACTTTGGACATTCTCACCCTTCCTTTAGTGTCTTTCCATTTTCGCGCCTTTTAGCTGGACTTCGAAGTGCCTCTTCGAGCACCTTTTTACTGGGGACGAGGAGTGTCATTCTTTCATCTCACAATTCTCTTCCTTCCAATTTCTGCGCAAGCGTTTTCTCTATTTTCTAGTTGTCATAATGGTCTCTTTTAGCGCCGCTACTCCTGCGTCTTCTCAGGCAGACCTTGAATTCGAGCAATCTCTGCTGCTTGTTGCCATGGAAGGAGTCAGGGAGAGGGTGGAAAATCTCATTCTGCTGGGGGATTCGATGGACCTTTGGGGGATTTTGTCCATGGAAGGCGGAGGTAGAATCATGGGCGCACAGGTAGAATCATGGGCAGTGGTGGATCTCGGCATCGAGAAGATATGGAGGGTGCGTTTCACTCCTTCTCTCCCCGGGGACTATGAAATTAGGCCAATGGGGGAGAGGAGAGCATCATCTGGAGTGACGACATTAGCTTTGTCCTCCATCTCTGTGTTCCCTATAATGCCGCATTTATTCCACCCTTTTCTAGCTTTGTGGGGGCTATGCTCAACATGCTGAATGTTTTCCCGGTGCAGTTAACGACAAACGCATGGTCTATATTGAGCGTTTTTCTCTTTATGCTGTCCGAGAGGCGCACGGCTGGGTGTCCTTTTAGTCGCGTGCTAACGAGTTCACCATTTCGGACCTGTCGGGCAACAATCACACTTGGTAGACGTACTTCTTCAAGGTAGTACCCAAGAAAGGTGTTTGTCCTCCCTGGGTGCGGCCCAAGGACTGGTGTCCTCATTTCCCCCTCAAGTGGTCTAATCCTATTCTTCGGATACGATATGACTGAGAGGGGTACGAGGAGACAGCTTTTGAGTTTTTGAGGGGAGCGGTGGTTACAGGTGTTGCCCTTGGTAAGTCTTTCCTCCTTGCATTACTGGTGGTGAGCTGCCTCTTTTGCGTTATCAGGTCCATTGAGTATTTTTTTTTCTCCAGGATTAACTTTGGGCCGCATACAAGGAAGGTTGGTCGCCCCACCGGGTTCCTGAAGTCGGAAGTGCGGGCGAGCGGCTTCTACAAGTACAAGTGCTGTTGTTGTGCTTCAAAGTGTAGATAAAGATACTGATACCGAAATTGCAAACCAGGTTGGTGATGATAATAATTTAAATCGTCGCGATCGTTGGAGGGTCCCCTATACTCCTATACCCCTCGAGGAGATCCCCGTCCCATTTCTGGGCGAGGGTGTCTCCTTTATAGGAAGTTGATTCCCTTTGATGCTGAGCGGATCATACTGGCTCATCAGCATTATCCGCTGGATTATAGGGATGACGATGCTTTAGAGCGTATGACCAAGGTGGCCTTGTTCCTGCTTAGCCGTCTGGCAGGTTTCGCTTACCAACGGGAGATGGAGGGGGTAGGCCTTTTTCCCTTGATTTTGGTAGTCTCATTGTAAGGTGCCTTACTTCATAGATTTTCTGCAGGAGGGTTTGATAGATGAGAACTCTCGTCTGACCGCCCTGTAAAGGAACTGGAGGATGAGCTAGCGAAGAGCAAGGCTAGCTCCTCTGCGTTTTGCCAATTATGGGGTGCAGAATGGCCTGGCGCAGTTGGAAGACCTGATGGGTATTTCTATTCCTCCATATATTAGGGCAAGGATGCATCCTTCATGGAAGAATATTGAGGGGGAGTTCCGTGCTCGTGTTAAAGGTGACCTTCTGTTGAGGATAGAGGATTACGACGTTGCCCCGAATCCTCGAAGGGAGCCCCTTAGTCGGACGAGCAATCACACCTTTCCAACGAAGATGCCTCTTAGTTCAGACTTCATGGTAGACCTCACGTAGTCATATTTTGTATTTTTGGGGCATTAGTCCCCGTATGTATATATATTTTTGAATGACAACAAAAACATCAAGTACGAGAGTTGGTCAATCGTATTGCATTATGTATTTTTGTTAAATTGATACGGGTACATATCATAACATAGCAAATTCGTCTTTTGACTAAGACATGGTGAAATACATGGCGAGCTTGTCTTTGGACTAAGACATAGTGAAGTACATAGTGAACTTGTCTTCGGACTAAGACATAGTGAATTACTTTTTGAGGCTGCTAGCGTTCCAGGTACTTTTTGAGAAGTGCTTCCGATGACCCTGTATGGGCCTTCATAATTGGGTACGAGCTTGCCATGTAGGCAATTGCGCCTATTGTTTATTGTTGATATGATGACTAGGCCGGCTCTTTTGAATTCTCGAGGTCGGAAGCCCCGAATGTATTTTCGCGTGAGTAGTTGTTTGTAAGCGACGTTTTTTAGTGTCGTAGCATCCCTGCGTTCTTTAGCATCATCTAGGATGATGAGCAAATTTTTTGGATTTGAGTCAGAGTAGTTTAGTACTCGATCCGAGGGGACCCCAATGTCGGCGGGAACTATCGCTTCCTTCCCGTAAGTCAAACCAGATGGAGTTTCTCCTGTTGCTAAGTGAATTGTTGTCCTATAGGACTATAGAACTGAGGGGAGCTCGTCTACCCAATACTCTTTAGCCTCTGTCAGGCGTTTCCGCAATCCTTCGAGGATGATTCGATGTGCTCTCTCGGTTTGCCCGTTGGTCACCGGATATTCAACTGAGGTCGTCCTGTGGTCGATGCGCCATTCCTTGCAAAAATATTTGAACTTTTCGCTGGTGAACTGGCGTCCGTTATTTGTAATCAATGCGTGTGGCAGCCCGAATTTGGCTATGATGTTCCGCCACAGGAAGTTTTGGACGTTTTGGGAGTCGATGGTGGCTAGAGGCTCGACTTTGATCCATTTTGTGAAGTAGTCGATCGCGACTTTGAGGAACTTCCTCTGTAGTGTACCTTGTGGGAGAGGACCAAGTATGTCTATGCCCCAAGTATCGAACGGCCAAGGGGACTCAATGGGTTTTAGCTCGCCGGGTGGCTGGTGTATGAAGCCGGCGTACCACTGGCATTGATCGCATTTGGTGACCAACATCTCCGAGTCTGGCCTCATTGTGGGCCAATATAATCCTAAATGCAGTGCTTGTTTGCGGAGTGCCCTCGCAGATTGGTGGGTATCGGATAGGCCTTCATGGATTTCTTGTAGAACATAGCATGCGTCTTCGGCTGAGATGCATCTGAGGTGCGAGGATGACAATCCCTTTTTATATAGATCTTCTCCCCAGACAAAGTACCGAGCAGCTTCCCTCCTTATTTTTCGAGCTAGCTCATTATCTAGAGGCAGGGCGCCCTCTGTTAGATATGCTTTTATTGGAGCCATCCAGGAGTTGCCGACCGCTGTTGGTAGCACATCGGGAGCTATGTTGGGGGTGTGAAGTGTTGTTCGCAGGACTATTTTGAGTCTTGACTGGTTTGGCGTGGTGGCTAATTTGGAGAGGGCATCAGCCTGGGTGTTCTGGTTTAGGGGTATCCGTGTAATGAAGACGGATTCGAACCTACTGATTTCTTGTCTGGCGCATTCTACATACTTGACGATAGTAGAGTCCTTTGCCTCAAAGTCTCCATTGAGTTGACCGACCACTAATTGTGAGTTGCTGAATAGCTTGACCTCTAAGGCACCTAGGTCGTGAGCTAGCGCTAGTCTGGCTATGAGTGCTTCATATTCAGCTTGGTTATTGGAGGCGAGGAACATGAAGCGCAGGGCTTGTTCCACCTTGATTCCGTTGGGGCTTTCAGCTATGATACTTGCGCTCGCGGATTTCTCGGTCGAGAAGCTGTCTATGTAGATTAGCCATGGGGATTTTTCTAGCTGTGGCTCGCGTGTCTCGTCATTGTTTGAAGCCAGGGCATCCCCCTGATAGCGTTCTGACGGAATCATTTCGGTTACGAAGTCTGGCAATGCTTAGGCCTTGATCGCCCATCGGGGCTCGTATTTGATGTCAAACTCAAAAAGTTCAACAATCTAGTTTGTCATTCGCACTGCCAAGTCTGGCTTTTGCAGTATTTGCCGTAGGGGCTGGTCGGTTCAAATCATGATCGCATGTTGTTGGATGTAGGGTCAAAGCCTTCTAGCTGAGTGAACGAGGGCGAGCACTAGTTTTTCCACTCGTTGGTACCTAAGTTGGGCTCCCTACAAGGCGTGGCTTGTTTAATATACCGGGAATTGTTCGGTCCCTTCTTCTCTTATTAATTCCGAGCTTATAGCATGGTCGGTGGTGGCTAGGTATAATAGCACCGGGGTTTCTCCCTTCACGGTTTTGGCTAGAACCAGAGGTTTAGCTAGGTAAGCTTTAAAGTCCTGAAAAGATTTTTCGCACTACTCGGTCCATTGGAACGCTGGTGCTGTTTTCAGGATCTTGTAGAAAGGAAGGCATCAATCGGCCATTCTTGATAGGAATCTGTTAAGAGCTGCTAACCTTCCGTTCAGCCGTTGCACGTCTTTAATTGATCGTGGTGGTTCCATGTTAAGGATGGCTACACACTTTTCTAGGTTGGCTTCGATTCCCCTTAGTGTAATCATGAAGCCTAAGAACTTTCCTGCTGATACGCCGAAGGCGCATTTGGTCGAATTCGGCTTCATTTTGTGCTTTTGAAGGACTAGGGAGATTTCCTCCAAATGCTCCAAGTGTTGCTCGACCTCCATGGATTTGACCACCATGTCGTCGACGTAAACTTCGAAATTGCGGCCAATCTGCTCTTTGAAGATTATATCCATCATCCTCTAGTAGGTGGCGCCCACATTTTTTAGTCCGAAAGGCATGACTTTATAGATAAACACCCCTGTCCGTGATGAAGGAGGTCTTCTCTTCATCCTTTAGGTTTATTTGGATCTGGTTATATCCCGAGAAGGCGTCCAAAAAGCTCAGCATTCGGTGCCCTACTGTCCCATCTACTAGCTTCTCTATACTGGGAAGTGGGTAAGCGTCTTTTGGACAAGCCTTATTCAGTTTTGTAAAGTCTACGCACATCCGCCATTTTCCATTTGCCTTCTTGACCATGACCACGTTGGAGAGCCAGTTCGGGTATTGTGATTCGCGTATGAACCCAACGTCTAGAAGCTTCTGCACTTCTTCGTTGATCGCTTGTTGCTTTCCTTTTCCGAAGTGCCGCTTCTTCTGGATGACGTTGGGATCGTCTTTTGTGTTGAGGGAGTAACATATGAGCGTTGGATCTATCCCCGGCATGTCTGCGACACTCTAGGCGAACACGTCCCTATACCTGGTGAGTAGCTCCTTGAACTGCTTTTGGGTTGTTTGGTCGAGGAGGGTTCCTATTCGGATTTTCCTGTTATTTGTTTGGTCTACACAAATACTTACGAGATCTTCCGTGGGTTGCGGTCGAGCTCCGGGAATTTCATCGCGTAGATCTACCACCTCGGGAGAACTTTCGGCATGATCCTCAGATTTGTCTCCTTTGGGAAGGTCCGTTGTGTAGCATGTGTGGGCTTCTTCTTGGTTCGCTCGTATTTCTCCTATTCCCCCTGTTGTGGGGAATATTATCGCCAGGTGAGCTGTGGACACGACTACTTTGAGTCGGTTGAAGGTCGGGCGACCCAAGATGGCGTTGTACACTAACGAGGCTGCTGATATGGTGAACTTAACCCTTAAGCGGGCGACCTTTGGTGGTATGCGCAGGGCGAGCCATGTTGTGAGGGTCTCCCGTGTTTCAACAGCTCATCCCAAGAAGTCGATAAGGGTTCCTGCGTTTGGCACCAACTGATCCTCACAGTCGTGCATTTTCTCCAAGGCCTTCACGAAGAGCACGTCGGCAGCCGATCCTGGGTCTATCAATACTCGCTTAACGTCTTATCCCGAGATGTTGGTCGTGATGGTTATTGGTTCGTCCGTTTCTGTCGCATTGCTTACCCCTCCAAAGGCCACGAGTTGTGTTTTTTGCCGCTTGCTTTGGTCATTGTTAGTGACATTCTGTCAGTCGTGCAGTGACTTAAGGGATCTGCTGGTGCTAGCCATATGAGTACAATCCTGTAGGTGAAATTTAAAATACGGGTTTCTGAGTGTTAAGTATATACTCCTACTCCCTGGAAAGGAAATGCCGTTTAGCGATAGAGTGCTCAAGGCATTGTGGTTTGAGAAAGACCGCGGTGGGCGCCAATATAACTGTCATTTTTGGTTTAGACAATTCTAAGTAAAAATTAAGGACCGCAAGGGGTCTTAATCTTGGGGGACTTGTCCTTTGATGATAACCTAGGTGCCTATGTACCCTTGAGAAGGGATCAAAGTCCATGTAGTTCGCTGTGTTAACGTCCATAGGAGCCGTTAGGCAGGATAATTACCTGTAGGTGGCCGTGTGTGGCTAGGACGTGTGTAAGGTACTCCGGGCTGGCGAGCTGCTCGTTGG
Source organism: Senna tora (assembly GCA_014851425.1). NCBI lineage: Eukaryota > Viridiplantae > Streptophyta > Magnoliopsida > Fabales > Fabaceae > Senna > Senna tora. Next base: position 32,274,146 of record CM026269.1, read on the forward strand.
AGGTTTCCTTAGGTGGGGAGAGAGCAAGGGTCTATCTGAACTGCTAGGAGCTTTGCTGATGGAGATCCCCGAGACGGAGAGGTATTTGCCGAAGGTTGAGCGTGTGAGGTGGTAGACCAAGCTCAAAGGTTAACGAGACGATGTGTAGTATTTCGGGTGTTAAGTCTTACTTTGTGTATTCGGACTTACAATGTTTCTTTCTCCTCTCCTCTTGAGTCCCCCGGGTGAGGGCTTTTATACTGAGTGTGAAGGAGGACGTGATCGACCTTCGTTCCTGCTCGTCGTGGGTCAACCCACGATGGTTGAGGGTCTCCCATGTCTCTGGTGTGAGAGCTTGAGAGGGGAGACGTGGGTATTGGCCATGTACTAGGCGGATGGGTGGTGCCACATGTCTCCGGTGTGTGTTTCTGCTATCCTTCTAGAAGGCTAGTGCCACATGTCCCAAGAGGGAATATTCCGTAGTTACAAATAATAAAAATACATTAATTAAAATTATTAATTTATTAAATTAACATTTTAATAAATTAGTAAACTCATTAATATTTTGTATTTATTTGTTTAATAAAAATTAACAAATTAAATATCTGTATCCATTTAATAATTTAATAATATTAATAACATCTTAATTGATATACCTCCTTCTTGGTAATTTTTTTATACAGTTTTATCAAACACAAATTTTTCCAACTACTGATAAAAGTTTTTTTCAACTCAGTTTCCCAAACATAAATTATTTCTCTTCCACGACACTTTAACAAATTTCATTTAAAAATCAATAGTTTTAAAAATTATGCACAAATAAATAACCCCTTAATAACAACTACGAGTTGTTCAATACTAGCAGGGGTGTTCAACAAATTGGATTGGATCGGTTGGGACACTTTTTTCAACCGATCTAATCAATCTAGTAAAAAAGCTTCATCCGATCAAATCCAAACCATATTGGATCGAATTGGATTGGATCGGATAATCAGTTTTCTCTGTAAAAAATTTCAAAATCACATTTATTCTTTAATTTTTTATTAATATAGAGTATACTTATGGTCTCACATCCAAACAAAATATAGAGTACAAACTAAAATTAACAATTCAACATAGCAATACTAATATTTATTACAACTATAATCAAATTTAATAATCTATTGCTTTTCAATCCTGAAAATTTTAAAGAGTGATGCTTCCAGATCCATATTAATTAACTGTAAATATACAACAAAACATTTTAATATATATTACAAACATATATTAACCAATCAACTAGAAAAAAAACTTAATTATCTCAATATTACAACTTCCAAATTATCATATTTTCAATTCTCCCAAACTAACATTAACTTTTGCAACTTGCAAGCTCTAAAATATGGCAAGTATAAAAGAAATATGAAGTTATAATAAATTAAAGCATATTAAAAGTATATATATTATTAAATTAAAATATTAATAAATAGATTTGATGGATTGGATTGGATCGATTTATATCTAAAGTCATCCATCAACCGATCTAATTCGATTGATTTTACTCCTCATTCATTCAATTGATCCAATCACTGGTTGGGATTTGATTTGAACACCCCTAAATACTAGCATGTGTTGTCTTTAATTTTAGGCTTAAGGGAGAGACTAGAGACCAAAGAGACTAATTAATGCATGGAAAAGGAAGAAAAAATAATAATGAAAAAAGAAAGAAAGAAACAATTAATTAAATATTATTTTTTGGGTAAACTACAGTTTGCCCCCTGTGATTTGGCCTAAATTCAATTTGTCCCCCTGTGGTTTAAAATTCGACACTTAACCACCCTGTGGTTAAAATTAATGTGCCCCCTGTGGTTTAGAGTGTGACACTTGACCCCCCCTGTGGTTTGTTATGTTATCACTTAACTACCTTCACCTATCTTCTATCCAAATTTTAGTCAAATTAATCATCATTTAATACTTTTAATGTTTAAAATTTGTCATTCAACACTCTAGAATTATAAAATTATTAAAAAAATTATAATTAATATAAAAATAAAATTATAATTTTAAAAAATCAATAAAATAATTTAATATTTATTGTTTACTCCATTGATTATATATATTTAGTTATTTATTCATTTTATTGATAGTTTTTATCTTTAATATTTTAGAATTATTAAATCAATCAAAATAAAATTGTAAAAGAATAATATAATATAAATATATAACTAAATTTAAGTTTTTTTATTGTTCAAGTTCAGAACATACATACCTGGATTGAATGTTAATATTATTGAGCTTAGAAACTCTAACATTAAACAATAATTTTCTTAGAAAAGTATCATTAGACTAGGAGCATAACAATACTCTTTGATATAGTGGAGAGATTAGAGGAAAGAAAGAGTTTGAAAGAAACGGGTCAAGTGTCACACTCTAAACCACAGGGGGCACATTAATTTTAAGCCAAACCACATGGTAGTTAAGTGTGGCATTTTAAACCACAGGGGGACAAACTGGATTTAGGCCAAACCACAGGGGGGCAAACTGTAGTTTACCCTTATTTTTTTTATGTATTTTTAAAAAAGTAAAATAAATAGATATAAAAAAGTAAAATAATACAAAATATATATTAATATAAATTAATTATTAAGATATTTAAATTTCAAAAGATATTTTTTATTTAGTAAAATAATTTTAATACTAACAGATGATTAATTGGAATGATAGATACTCCATTATTCGTAAACAAAATCTCAAATTCAAAACTTGTGTATAAGAAAATCTTTTCAAAGATATTTGTCTCCAATTGAATAGAATACACATGAAAAACTTTAAGAAAAGAAAAAAAAAAATCACATTTCAATTATGGTCAGACCAATAAACCCTTAATTGATGTTTACTGATTTAATAATGGGTCCAACTTTTAAAACCCACCCACCCATATTATATGCTGCCTCTCTCTCCTATTCTTCCTCATTATTTTCCCCTTAATGGAAGAATGGAAGCTGACGCCTATATATGAGGCATCTTTCTGACACAAATTAACTCTCCATAACAGCATTATATATCATCTTCCCTAGAAGACACAAATATGAGTGATCCATGCTTTTTGAAAACAGAAAAGAGCCAAGCAATTACCACCACTCATGAATTGATGCCTATCATACAAGAAGAAGAAGAAGAAGAAGATTGCAAGATAGATGGGAATAATATGAGTCTTGCTATCTCTAATCTCAATGGGGATTCCCAACAAGACTTGGCTCACCTAATCAACACCTATGTGGAAGATCTCTCTCACAGCAAAATGCACTTTCTAGGTAATCTTTTTCACCACATTTTTCTGAGCTTGGATCTTTGCTTTTGTTTTCGGTTAGTTATCGGTTAATCACTGTTATAATTATGACTAATCGAACAGCACCAACCGACAACAATAGAGGATCCACACTCTATGTTCCTCTATTATGATTTTTTTTTTGGTCTATGACTGGAATATCTATCAGAACGAGCTTGATGACTAATCTCTCGGGTACTGTGGGGCTCATTGTTGGGAGGGACTTTCCCAACGGATGACGCTCTATTTCTATCCCTCCAGGGATCGAACCGATGAGGCAATAGTTAAGGGAACACGAATCTCTTACTATCTATGACACACTATATTGGTCCTCTATTATAATTTGAATGCATATCATATACAAATATAAAGGGCATGTTTGGTATTGTGAATTTGTAAGGGAATAATGTTGAAGGTAATCTAATATTTCCTTGCAAATTCTTTGTATCAAACATGCCTTACTTTTTACCTTTAAGAGTAAAATGGTTATTTTATCTATTTTTATTCCATTCTCATTCTCATTTCTTACTGCCAAACGAAAGTAGTCATTTTAGATATTCTTTCTAAGGGCTCGTTTGGTAGTAGGAAATGAGAATTGGAATGGAATAAAGTGGGTAAAATGATCATTTTTATTTTTATATTAAAATATTAAAAAAAAGAACAAAACTATAATTTTATCATATAACAAAAAATAATGTATATTTGGTATAAAAAATTTGCAAGAGAATGCAAATTCACAGTACCAAACATGCCTTAAGTTCTCCGAAGCTACTTGGCAACGTGAAGAAAGCCAATATAAATGTTTATCTATTTAAAATGTTTTTGCATGCAGTATGGGACTTGGGAGCTTCCACATGTAACACTAACGTTTTTTTTTGTTTTTTGTTTTATGCACTTTTTAGTTTGTTAGTTGACACAACACAACACTACTACAAAAAAAAAAATAGGATTAGCTATGGAAAAATTCTTAGCTAATCAGATTAGCTACGAATTTGGTTGTAGCTAATATTTGGACGTTAATTGCTACGAATTTTTTTCTGTAGCTAATCCGTAACTAATTCCTAACTAATCCATAGTTATTCCTTAGCTAATTTGTAGCAATTCCCTAGCTAAATCGTCCCCTCCAACGACGGCTGCCGGCGACCTCCTCCATCGACCTCCGGCAGCCCCTTTGACGATCGCCGTTGGTGACCTCCCCCTCCGGCGACCTCCTCCGGTGACCTAATTAGCTAGAGATTAGCTAGAGAAATCCGTAGCTAAATTTGAGAAACTTTTGCTACGGAAAAATTCGTAGCAAATGCGTAGCTAAAATTGAAGAAACTTTTGCTACGGAAAAATCCGTAGCTATTCCATAACAAAATTTCCCCCCTCTCCCCTTTTCGCGTCAAACTTTTTTACCAAATTAGCTAGGGATTTTTATCCCTAGCTAATTAGTTAGGGATTTTTTTCCCTAGCTAATTCGTAGCTAAATTAACATTTTCTTGTAGTGCAAACATTGTAATTTTGTTAAAATGTAATTTTTTTTAAAAAATATAAATAACAAAGATCTTTAATTTATAAGCTAATTAAAACTAAGTGAAATTGTAACAAAATATAATTTAGTTTATTATTTACGAAAATTCACATCATATTAAATCAGATTAAAAAATATAAGTTTATATATATAAAATTATTTGGCCAAAGTGAATGGTAAATTTTGCACGAGAATAGTGGATGATGATTTATTATTTATTTATTTTTTTGATCAGGTGGATGATGATTTAATTGATACAGAAAGAATGTTATATAATTTGACAAGTGATGATGATGATAATTTTAATTGATATGAAAAGAATTTTTTAATAAATCAAACAACTTCATTTTAATGATATTGGAGGATAATTGATAATAATTGTTAATTAGAGAAACAATTTACAAATTCAACTCATCTTATTAAGATGAATTTAGGATGAAAAGATTTCATCGTTCTTAATCGGTGTTGTCACAGTTGTTACTCTTATACCTTTTGTATGTTTGATTTGAAGTGATTTTTAAAGTTGAAAGTGTCATAGATTATTCTAAAAACATGATGAGGTGGAAGCTTTTTAACGTAGATGATTAGTAAGTTTTAAATATGTATAGATTACAAATCTTGAATTCAAAAGCACCTTGTTTGTCAAGAAAATTTCGCCAAAGAAAAGAAACTCATAAAATAAAAAATAAACAAACTTCACTTACCATATCTAAGTCCATCTAGCAATTAGCTAGATACTACACTTTTATAAGGAAAGACTAAAAACTGAGTATACCTAGAAGTAAACCATCACCAAAATTAGGGGACGAAAGATCTACTTTATTTCTAAAACTTAAACAACAAAAGAAGTTGAAAATGACACCATATCTGTCAGAACATTTTCTGACGGTTGTTAATTGCCGTCTGGAATAGTTTTGATGGACAAAGTGCTATCAAAAAATGTTCTGACAGATATAATGTCCGTCAGAAATCTTTTTTGACGCCAAAAAACCGACTGAATGTTTGATGGCTTATATCCATAAAAAACTATCGATGTTTTGACGGATCTAACCTTCAGAAATAAAATAAAACCCATCAGAATTACAGAATTTTTTGACAGTCCAAAAAGCTAAATTTCTGACGGATTTTGAAATCTGTCAGAATTCATTACAATATTTAAACTTTTTTTCTGACGAATATTTATCAGTAACGATGCCTGTCACAAATTTTATATCGATAAAATTTTAATTGACAAAAGTGGTTTCCCAAGTGTGGTATCTTATACAAAATAGTACCAAGCTACCAAAATAAGTATTATAATAAACTACCAAAACAAATAGTAATAAGCTACCAAAAGGTGGTTCCCAAGTATCAAGTGTCTTACAATGCAAAATAGTAATAATTTTGTCAAACAAAATAAGATAAGCCACTAAACCATAGATCTTTGTTTGCGAGTGTGGAAGACCGAATCGATCTATACAAAGGTTGTGATGGTGGTGAAGGAATAGGCATCCCATAACTAGCTAGAAGTTGCTTCATTATTTGCCTCTTCATGTCTTTCATTTCCTTTTGAATCTCTTGTCGAACCTCTTCCGGTATCCTTTTTTCCACATCTTGCAAGTTCTCTTGACTAGTAAAATTAGACACGTGTGGAGTAGATGAAGTGGTTTCAATACAAACTGTTGAACCCAATGATCCAAGACACCATAAATTCTTCCCTTAGATGGGTCACCAACAACCTTGGTCCAAATAGATAACTCTTTTTTGGTAGTGGCATCCACGATATCTACATCATCATCAGCATAATGATTGTTGTCGTCCTCTGATGCGTCATCAAATGACTCTCTCATCTAACTTTCAAACTTCTTCTAAAAGAGTGAATACACAATATGACTGAGTACTTTAACCTAAAAGAAGTAATTCACAGTATTATTCATTAATCTTAAGTTCACACAAAAGGAAGGAATTCACAATATGTCTTTACACACTTAACTTAGAGATACCTTTTCAGCATTCAAAGAAGATGTCTCAAGTGAGGAAAAACTAAACCAGCAACCAACAACACATTTACACAATTGCAAATATCACTTTAGCACTTAAAAGAAACAAATATATATATTCAGCTAAAATGCACATCCGATCCCACTAGAAGTAGGTAGTAGAAGTTAATGATAAACAAAATTAAAATACGTATAACTGATTTATATTAAAATTAAAATGCATTACTTTTTGTAATGTAATGAAATTATGTTTTTGCCCTTACTTATTTTTTTAAAAATTAATATAAGGGTAAAATGGTCATTTTATTCACTTTTATTCCATTCACATTCTCATTCCATTCTATTTTCTACTACCAAATATAATAAACTCATTCCCATTCTCATCACCTATCAAATGAGCCTTTGCCATTACTTGTGGATCTTGTGAAGAAAAATGTTTAATGTTTAGGAATGGAGAATTTTTTGTAACTCATTTACTGTAAAATATTACTGCTTTTGCTCCATAGATATAACTCCTTTTAGTTGGATTTCCTAATTATTTTCTACCTTAGGAGTGAATATTACTATTTCAAACTCCATAATAATCACAAATACACATCATCTTAGTTTTTACTTTTGACAAGCTTAGTTTATAGTTCTTTGTGGTAAATGACTTTTGCAGAAATTTTGAGTCACAAGGCTTCATTAGACAATAGCTGCAACATTTATGTGCTTAATGTGTCCCTTCCTTTCGAGCCTTTAAGGAATATTATAATTTGTAGACACTAAATTTGTTATTCCTATTTATCAAGGATTAAATTGTATTTTTAAGAACTAAATTTGTCATTTTCATCTAGAGCCATTTAAATGGGTTGAATCCATAAGGCCAACCCATTTAACCCACCAAATAGGTGGGTTAAATTTGTATTTTTTTCAGCCCGTATAATACTAGCACTATTACTAACCCGGCCCACTACTTAATCCACCTATTATACGTACGGGCCAACTCACATAACTCACGGGCCAGTCCGTTTAACCCACCTATGTATTGTTTCTTAAAAAAATTAAAATTATAAAGAAACTTAATTAAATCTTTGTGTTGTATTTTTAATTTGTGATTGTAAGTTTATGATGTTATTAATCTATTTAATGCGTTAAAATTTATATTTTTGTCTATTTCACTAACCATTTATAATTAAAAAAATTTTAAAAATTTACGGTGGGTTGTTTAAATATTGAGGTGGATCGGGTTGAGTGTTTTCCAACCCGTTTAAAATAAGCCCGTTTAACCCGTGAACCGTGGTGGGCCAACCCGTATGGTACGGGTCCACATGGGTTGACCCACTTTGACACCTCTATTTTCATCTATCATGGATTAAAATGAAAGAAATTATATTTTTAGAGATTAAATTTGTCATTTTTGTCTATCAAGGACTAAAATGAAACAAATTATATTTTATAGGGACTAAATTTGCCATTTTTATCTATTAGGAACTAAATTGAGATAAATTGTATTTTTTAGCGACTAATTTGTCATTTCTATTTATTATGGACTAAATTGAAACAAATTAAATTTTTTAGGGACTAAATTTATCAGGGACTAAATTGTAACAAAGTAATATTAGGTGACTAGGATTTGAGAGAAATATCTTGGCATAAATTAAATCAAGTCAATTTTTTTTTGCCACCTGTGATACCACGTAAGCAGAAAGCGTTAACTATTTAACGGTTTCATTAAAAACGGCAAAATTGGTAAAAAAATAAAATATTAGAGATACAACTGACCGAAAAAATGTTGGGAGCATAATTGACATTGATCTCAAACACTAAGAGTACCAAAGACAATTTAACCAATAGGTATATGAAGAATAAAACACATAGTTACACTATTTGTAATTTGTGTACAAAAATAGTGCAAATTATTCTTAACACAAATTTTGAAGGAAAAAATTGTAAGTTTTTATTGATAACTAACAAGTAAATACCCAAAACCAAAATACTCCTTGACTAGGCTTGTTACGGGTTTTGAAAAACTCATACACTTCTCTATGATTTATATGGAATTTCTCTTTCCTCATTCTGTAAACTACATAATTCGGGACTTCTTTTTAGAGGAATATCATTCTCTTTATTTAAAATAGCACTATTAAAATGGGCCATAGTCCGCAAGCTAGCCCGATCCGCCCATGAAATGGGCGGGCTTGAAGAGGTCAAAATAGGCTTGTTTAAAAATGGTCGGCCCGCTTAGCCCGTTGGCCGGTCCACTTAAATTTTTTATTTTTCCAATAATTTTATTAATTATTTTAAAGATTAAGTATACATTTTGTATATATTTGTTGTTAGTTGTTATTAATATATTATTTTCTTACATTATTTTTCTTTTAGAGTACAATTTTTTTTTTAAAAAAGTAAATTAATTTTAGAATAAAAAATAATTGTATACATAGTTATAAAAAAATTGATACATATTTTGATGTTATCATGTATAATAATAATAATATAACTACAATAGTTATATGCATAAAAATTATAATATTACTCAGAATATATAAAATTTACTTTATTTTTTATTTTATAAATATTATTTTGCACTGTTTAATAGAAATAGATAATTGTTTTTTGAAAAAAGAGTTGGTCTACGAGGCGGCCCGTTTAGCTTACGTGCCAATACGAATGGGTTTGAATTCTAAAAGAATGGCATGTTTAAGAAAGAGTGCGTAATGAGCTAGGCTGGACCGACTGGTTTGACAATGCTAATTTGAAGTTAATGTTTAAATAAAATTAAAGTTAACAATGTTTAATATTATTCATATGGATTTGATTTTTTTAAAAAAATTATTTGTTTGATTATTAAATTCATTGAAATAATTTCACTACAAGAAAAATGAGTATTTTCAACGACATATATTTCGATGGTCATTTAATTTTTGAAAAAATGTACATTTTTCAACAACTAAATTTTGACCGTCGAATAATTTGTTGAAACAAATAATAATAGTATTATTTTCATCCGTCAATAATTGTTAGATAATACATTTTTCGGTAATTCTTTTCTTAACAACACTTTTTTTACGATCGTCGATAAATGTATTATAAAAAAAAATATTATTTACAATGATTGACCATCATAAATATTATTATTGATTTTTTTCAACAACTTATTCTGACAGTAAAAATTTAATTGCTAAAACGGATATTTATTTCGATGGTCAAAATTTAATTATTAAAAAAATATTTTTTTTCAAGAACTAATTGTAAGTGTTGAAATCTAGATAATTAAAAATATTCATGTTTCTTGTTGCACTAGAATGTATATTCCGTATGCAAATTTGATTTGAATTTATAATTGTAAATCTTATTTGATGTTTTCTTTGACATCATCATATCATATTATTTTTTAACAAAAACTTAGTTTATTATTTGTATTTTACATATATATATATAGAGGAGAATAAATTGAAAGGGATGGGAAGGGAAAAGAAATGAATGATCTAAGCTTGAAAGGGAGGGGAAGGATAAAGAAACGAATGAGAGGAGAGGTTAATATCTTTTTATTTATTTTTTGTTTGGATATCCAAAATATTTAAATTGTAAATGAAGGGAAATAATCGGATTCACATGATCCGACCTGACCCAGGGATCGAAAATAAAAATCGAAAATAAATCTAGGTAAATATAAAATATTGTGGAAGCTACTAACCTCGACGCCATTGCTAAAACTTGCCAGTATCTCTGTTCCACCAGGACTGACCTCCAAACGTCGAACTCCGAAAAGGACCGTACCAAACATATGACTTTACCTACAAGAAGTAGAGTCACGTATCCACGACTGATACGAGTAAGATTGACTCAAAGAGAGAGAGAGAGAAATGATACTATATGGGTTTCCCAAACGGGACCCCCTTTCCAATACATAAAATGATCAAATAGAATAGTGGGGAAACACTCCTATTTATAGGAGAATGTGAGAGTTCTCATCATCAACCTATCAAATGTGGGACTTGGAAAAATAAACAAAATATCATGATCACCTAGCTTACTTTGGGCCACGAATGCGGGCTCGTGTGACCTCCGATGAGCGTCATCTTGGTGTTGTTTTGTTCGTTTCTACGCGAACGTTCCAACGGGTCCACCCACGATCCAATTGGACTCCCCATGGACAAATATTTGGTCTCCAAAATCCAAAAGTGAAGAATAAATAATAGAAAATTTTAAATTACTCTCCCATAATCTTTTCTTTGAATTTAACTTCCAAACTAAAAAAATTTATTTTACTTCACAACCACCCTTTTCCTCCTTAACACCTAATGGTATTTGTTTGACCTTGTAATTAATTGAGCAGGCTACCCAACTAATCAAGAGTTTGACTATGGAGCATTGGGACAATTGCTACATTTTCATATAAATAACGCGGGCGATCCATTTATTGGAAGCAGTTATACTCTCAATTCATCTTCATTTGAAGTTAGTGTTCTTGATTGGTTCGCTAGCTTATGGGAAATTGAGAAGAATAAGTATTGGGGATACATAACCACTGGTGGAACTGAAGGGAATCTTCATGGAATTTTAGTAGGGTAAGTAATTAATTATCTAAGTCCTCAATCTGTTATATATTATTATTTTAAAAAAAATGCAATTTTCTGAAGTATTTTAGTATTAATTAACCATTCATATATTAATATAATAAACATATATAAATATATAGGAGGGAGCAATTACCAGATGGGATTCTCTATGCTTCACAAGAATCACATTATTCAGTTTTTAAAGTAGCAAGAATGTATAGAATGCAATGTGTGAAAGTTGCCTCTTTAACCTCTGGTCAAATAGATTGTGCTCATCTCAAGATTTCACTTCTTGCCCACAAGGACAAACCAGCCATCATCAACCTAAACATAGGTACCTACCCCTCTTATCTCTCACACATTTTAGATCTTCATTAGATGAGGTAAATTAATTTTTTTGGTCCTTGAATTGATGGTTAAACTACTATTTAATTCATGAATTTTGGAAATAGATTATTTGGTCCCTAAATTTACACTCTCGTCAACTATTTAGTCCCTAAGACATTACTCGTTAAGTCACCGCGTGATGTGGTTGTTATGTGCTGATATGGCACCGTTAATTCGCTGTCATGTTGTCAATTCACTTTGCCACATCATCTTAATAATTAAAAGTAATACTAAATAGTCCCCGTATTAGTTAAAAGTAATACTAAGTAGTCTTTGTATTAGTTAAAAGTGGTAACATGGTGGCAAATAGAAAGACTATTTAGTGTTACTTTTAAATATTTAGATGATGCAGCAATGTGAAGGGGCAACATAGTGACAAATTCATAGAGCCACGTCAGCACATAACGACCACATCACGCGATGACTTAACGGATAATGTCCCGAGGACTAAATACGGAAATGTAAATTTAGGGACCAACTAGTCGGTTTCTAAAATTCAAAGAATAAATAATAATTTCACCAACAATTCAGGAATCAAAAGCTAGTTTAACTCTCATTATAGGTGACCTGCCTTTGTTTTTATGATCTCTCACACAATTAGATCTTAAATGGTGGTTGTTTCTATTAATTACAGGGACCACTATGAAAGGTGCTATTGATGACCTTGATCTTGTGCTGAAGACACTTGAAGAAGCCGGCTTCACCCGTGATCGATTCTATATCCATTGTGATGGAGCTCTACTTGGAATTATGCTTCCTTTTATTAAACATGTGAGTAATGTTATAACGGTTGAACTAAAATATATCTCAAATTTTCTAATTAACTTGAGTGATCATATAATTGGCGGGTTCACACTACTTCACAGGCACCAAATATCAGTTTCAAGAAACCCATTGGAAGCATAGCTATTTCTGGGCATAAGTTCTTGGGATGCCCCATTCCTTGTGGGGTAGTAATCACTCGTTCAGAATACATCGATGTTCTCTCTAAAAACATTGAATACATTGCCTCCAAGGATACCACAATCACAGGAAGCCGTTCTGGGCACGCTTCAATCTTCCTTTGGTACGCTCTGAAGAAGAAAGGCTTGATAGGGCTCAAGAGAGAAGTGGAGAAATGCATAACAGATGCTGCTTACTTGTATAATCAACTACGTAATGCTGGAATTGGTGCCATGAAGAATGAGTATAGCAACATTGTAGTGTTTCAGAAGCCCATAGATGTCAAGTTTTCTCGTAAGTGGAGTTTGGCTTTAAATGAAAACATAGCACATGTGGTTGTGATGCAGCATGTGACTATTGAGATGCTGGACTCATTTGTCAGTGAATTTGTCCAAAACCAATCTATTTGGTACCAAGATGAGAAAAATCAGCTTCCATGCATTCAAGACAAAATGGGGGTTGCTAATTGTGCTTGTAAATTACATAAGCCATTATAATAATATTGGCTAATTAAGTATTTATTAGTATTGTCAAATCTATTTATAGCTTAAAGCCTTAAGGATTAGTCGATTTAAACTGTTATTTTTAACAGGCTATAAGTACTAAATAAAATGTAGTCCATTTAATTGGCTATAATATGGTCAATATGCTTAAGGGCAAACCAAGTTTTATTAATGAATTAATAAAAAGCAGCTTACCTGCACATTATTTGAATTGTTGTGCTCCTACCTCTTTGCAACTCTTCTCTTCTTTCCTTAATACTCTTTTATTTCTTCCCCATAGTGAATTAGGATTCTTTGAGATTCCGTCCAATGTAGTGATCCCATTATATAATCTGGATGTTTTTTAGGAAACCATAGATATGCATGACAACGAGATTTCAGATGATTGAGAAATATTTTATACATACGCTAAAATGGTCAAGTCTAATGAACGAGATATGGGTCCACATAAGAAAATCATCTATGGACAACCAATTTTGTCCGGCCCCAAAAAAAAAATTGGCTGGGGTCGCGACTCCTCCTTTGTATTTTCGGCACTTTGTGGCCATTTTTGCCTACGGGACCCCCTCATTTTTCATCTTCTTTTTTTTTTCGCCCCGGTTTTCTTCCTATAAATTAGAGTTTTGGAGGAGGAAAACCAAAAGAGCTTGAGATCTTTTTAAGTGTGTGCTTTTAGTTTAATTCTTTCTTTTTCACTTGATTGTTTACCATTTCTAGGCTTTGTTTTCTTTTATGTGTCTGTAGTGAATTCTAAATGAGTTGATCTGTCAACTGTACGCTTCTCATCAAATTCTAAGCATTTTTCTTCTCTTATGTTTTTGCGTTGCTATCACTACCGGGTTGCGACCCCTCCCAACGTTTTTTTCCAGAATTTTGACCTGGGGTCGCGACCCCCTTTATTTCTTCTTCTTTTTTTCCTCCTGTTTTTACTATGTGATCGCGACCACCTCCCCATTTTTTCTGTTTTTTGTGTTTTTTTCTCCGTTTGTTTCTACTTCTTTTTCCGCTCCTTTTCAATGTAATTTCATTCTCTAGTAATTATTCCCCGCCATCTTTAAATTGATCCTTCAACAGTTTGATTCTGTAAAGGTCGGGGAACTTGTATTCGTTCAGGCAAATGCACTTGCGTTGTCTAGATCCTTGGCCAGGTGAACTCTATCACACACTTTAGCTTGTCAATCTGCATGGTAGATAGCTGCCGAGGAGTCTTCGCTTCTATAGGAACACCTAGAACTATCAAACGGGCTAATGCGGGTGGGCCATTAAACGGGTCGTGGTGGGACGGCCTGTTTATTAAAAAGTCTTGAACCTTAATTCCCAAGCTCGTCCATGGCGGCCCGCAGGCGGAACAAGCTAGCCTGTAGGCCACTCATTTCTTTTTTCAAAATTTTTAAACAATTGTAAAATTAATTTTTAATAAAATAAAATTGATGTTATTAATTTTTTTTTTTACTTTATTTAACAAACTAAAGCCAATAAAATTTATTATGATAAAATTATATGTCTTAACTAATGCATTTGTTTTAAAATTTGTATTATCTTCACGTTAACTTAAATTTTTGTTTAATTATATCATCAACTAATATTTTTTCTTTACATTATAAAATAGAAATAGTTAAATAACAGATAAAACCATCCTAAAATTATATGTTTATATTTACTTTAAACCAATTTATATTAATGCTTGAATTTTTTTATTCTTTTATTTTTCATAGGCCAGACCGTAGGCTAAACGGGCAACCCGTTTAGAAAAACGGACCTATTTTTCCATTCCCAAGCTTGCCTATTTAACGGGCAATCTAGGCTGGCTTGCGGGCCAAAGCCCGTTTTGACAGTACTAGGCACACCTCGCTTTGGGACACCATCTGGGCCCCTTGCTTGATGAGTATCCCCACACACAAACCTAAATGTATGAAGAACTACGTTGACTCTGATCCCTCTTAGAGGGTACATAGGCCTCAGGCTTTGATCCTGGTTCGAGCCAATTTGTTGTTGCTTGATATAATCCTACTTATGTTAGGCCAAATCGCTTTGTATTTTAATTTTTGGGTAACCATCATTGGATGGGTGATGAGAGGTGCCAACACCTTCCCCTCGTCTCAAATAGACTCTTAAACCATAACCATTTTAATCATTTTCTTTCAATCTTGACTCAACTATTTTTGAACTTCCTTTTCGAAGTTTTGAGGATAAAAACTTGGTGGCAACTTCCTACACCTGCCTGGTTTCCTGGCAATTGTGCCACCATCAAGATAATTAATCTGGAGACAGAAGAGACAAAGAATGAAATCAAGATGGTAGATGACCTTCAAAGGGAGGCTATGATGGCTTTGTTCAAAGAATATACCGATGTCTTTGCATGGTCATATCAAGACATGAATGGCATCGGTTCTACCTCTCACAAAATCACCATTTCACCATTTACCCTGAAATGGAACCGACGAATGTCTTTAAAGAATAAATTATAGGTGCAAAAGCATTGGGATGCCTGGTTCCTGGTGTAGACACTCCACTTTGTGTAGGCTCGTGTCTCTAACAACCCTGACCGGCCACCCCCTAGAGGTCTTCACTAGCTTCCAAAACCCCCTAGTAAAAATCGACAACCTAGTCGTAATCATCTCGCTCAAAATCATGAATTAGGACTCGAGAATACCCGCCGATGACGACAGGCCATCAAAAATGTCAATCTGTCACGACCGGAGATGAAATAACAGCCAGAAGATGGTCGATTGCGACCGACCGGTCGCAATCTGCATTTTTTTTTGAATTTCCTCATGCAAAAAAATACACTTTAAGGTCTCAAAAATACCTCAAATTTTTAGCCTTTTGAGGCCTGAATTCTACCATAAATACCCCCTCAAATTTTTAGAGTATGATTGTGTTGCCACATTTTATGCAAATCACATTTAACATATTTCAAACATTTTAGGTTACTTTCCAGTTTAATTCCAAACCCTACTTAGGCTGATTTTTTAATTATTTTTGAACCCTAATTAGGTATCTTTCTGATCGCGACGCCCGCTTGGAGCGGCATTTACTGCTTGTCATGAGTTGGTTCAATTAAAATATATAAATTAAGTGATGCAACATGTGTTCAACACAATAGAGTAAAATTTTCCTTTGGGGACTTTTATCGAACACTTGACGGGCGCAATTTAAATAACTAAAGTAAAGAGGAATTTAATGCGTAAATTAACCAACACAAAAGCAATCTAAAGAGGGGCTGGGGATGATGATATGAAATGCCTTATAGGGAATTTACTTGAGTCACCATAGCTAACCATTCAATTCGATATAGTTGGTTATTAACTATTTCCAAATATTTCTAGAGACCTCTATACTTCGTTGAAGTAGTCAGGAATATAGCCACCAGACCCATAACAATACTATATTCCTCTATAAGTACCACGGTATTTAAGTTAGTTTTGACCGTTTAGACCATAGAAAAATACAGAAATCTTAGAACTACATATCGAAATGATCCATTAAATTCTTATAGCTTTCACTCGATTCAAGAAGAAGAGAAAACACAGCAAAAAACCAATACACACACACACACATATATATATGGAATCCATAACCATGTTCAATCCCAGTCATGAGGCCAATAAGGATACCCCAACCTTCAGCTTGAAGAATGTCACTAGAGCCAAGGTTCTTAGCAAATCTCGTAAGCCATCTACCATGACAGTCTCTAACGACTCCACCACAGCTAATCTCCAAGGTATTTCTTCTAAGAGAACCATCAGAATTGATCTTGACCCACCCTTCATCAGGGGGTCCAACTATCCATAGAAGGACGAGTGCTTTGGATCCCAGTAATACAAAGGTTATGAGATTTAGATAGATTTATCAACTCTAAATGAGACTTAATCTTGTCGAGGAGCTTCAAAGCACTATCATTGTAACCCGAAAAAATAGTCATTTATTTGCTTCCAAATGAACCAGCAAGTAGTCCCAAAGATAGAGTTCTTATTCTTGCTAGCATCCTGGCCAAAATCTTTCCTGAGATTCTCATTTATCCAATCATTAATATCCATGTTGAAGAAATGCTGCCAAAGAAAAGGAGAAACGAGGTCCATCCAAAGAAGGCGAACTATAGGGCAATCACGTATAGCATGAAGGGAAGACTCAATAGGATTAGAGCACCTCACATAGCTGGTGTCATCGGTCAGCATCCTCTTACCTCTCTTCTCATTGGTAAGAATAACATTATGAGAAAGATTCCCCGAAACAATTCTGGCTCTTTCGATGACATTACACTTCCAAACACCTTTCCAATTCTGACCATTAAGATAATTAACTTGAGAGGTGTGAGAATTATACGTAGAGCTGATAGAGAAGTTACCATCTGAAAAGGAGCCCAACCCAGCTTATCCTTACCAGCATTAGGCGACAGAGGCTAAGACATCTGAGGGGAGAAAAAAGATGAACTCATCCCAATTCCAATCATCCGAAGGGGAAGTGTAACTAGCGACAGATCTGTTGATTTTGCTTTGAGGCACCTTATGAAGGGTAATTGCAGCCAAGCAAGGTATCCCTTTCACCCAATGGTCCACCCAAAAACTTGTGCTTTTCCCATCTCTAATCAACTTCACAAAGAGGTCTTTAGATGCTATCAAACAAATCTGATTCCCTTCTAAATATTGGATATGGAGCCGCCTTTAGTTGGACTAGCGGAGCCAATAAAATTTTATTTATCCATAAGGATTTTTACCCAAGTTGCCTGCTTATTAGTGGCAAGGTTCCAAGCCACCTTGAACATATAAGCTTTGTTGAGATTTCTAAGGTTTCTAACACCAAGCCCACCGTTAGACTTAGGATTGCAAACCTTTTCCCATTTAACTAAGTGTGGCTTGTTAGGATTCTTGTCCGAACCCCAAATAATTCTTCTCTCCATCTGTTCAATTTCATCCACAAACCTAGCGGGAAGCAAGGCTATTTGCATAGAGTAAGCAGGGATGGAGGAGACAACATAATTCACCAAAGTGATGCGAGCAACGGTTGAAAGAGTATTTTGCTTCCACCTTGAGAGCTTGTTTTTATCTTTTCCAAGATATGGGCAAAGGTCTCCTTTGTGACTTTTTTTTTTGGTGAAGGGGCAAACCGAGATAAAGACCTGGATCACAAGATAAGGAAAAGCCTAATGAGTTACAAATTTGAGCAAATCTATTGTGGCTAACATTCCTGGAAAAATACACTTTAGTTTCATCATGATTAATCTTTTGTCCCGAATACGTGGAAAAGTTATTAAGGCAATCCTTAAAAATATCAGCTTGCTCCAAATCTGCTTTAGAAAAAAGAAAGAGGTCGTCAGCAAAGAAGATATGAGAAATTAAAGGACTATTCCTACTTAATTTAAAAGGTTTCCAAAATTTGTGGTCAACCAAATCTTGAATGTGAGCCATTCTCTTGATACACAAGAGATAGAGAGATATGGTAGGTCCTTCTCATCCCCTTTGTAGGCTTAAAGCTGTCAAGTTTATTACCATTCCATAGGATACTCATAGAGCTAGTAGAAACATAGCACATAAATAAACTAATTAAACTAGAAGGAAACTTAAAATAATTTAAGGTGTCTTCTAAAATTCTCCAATCAATCCTATCGTATGCTTTTTCCAAATCAATCTTTAAATCCATAAAGCCTTTTTCTTCCTTTTCAGTCTTCATAGAGTGAATAATCTCTTGGGGAATAATAATACTGTTCGAGCTTATCGTACCTGGAACAAAACTAGACTGAAAAGGGGGAATAAGGTCGTAATACCCCGGAAAATTTCGAGGATTAAAGAATGATTTATTTAAAAATTTTGAGGATTAAAGAAGGATTTATTCTGGGGCTAGGAATTAAACCTTAAAAAGAATATAGGAAAATTATGAATGTTAAAAGAAACCGGAAAGGAAATTTTTTTCGAGGATTGTAATACCCGAAAATTTTTTCGAGGTTTAAAATAAAATAAAAAGGGAAAGCAAAAAAGTAGAAAATAATTTTTGGGATTTAATTCGGGACCTAAGAAATTAGAAACCTAAATTAAATAGGGAAAGGGATTAAGTTAAAAATACATGTTAGTTATTTATTTATTATTATTTTCAGATTTTATTATTATTATTATTATTATTATTATATATTAATTATTAAAGAAAAGAAAGAAAAAGAAAATAAAAGAGAAAAAGAGAGAGGGAGGGGGCTACGGGTAAGAAGAGAAGAAGAAAGAAAGAAAGGAAAGGAGAGAGAGGGAGCTAGGGCTTGGATGGGAGAGCAAATCCAGCAGGAATCTCGCCAGAATCTAGCGAGCCGGAGTTGAAGGAGGAGCCGGAGATCATCCTCGTCATCTTCCTCGTCTCAATCTCTCGAGTTATGGTTGGTATAACGCCCGATTCTCTCCAAGTTCCTATTTTCTTCATTTTTCTTCATTTTTTGGAATTGAGTTGAGAATCCGAGTTTGGGTGGATTCGATGGTAGAATAATGTTTCTAAAGTGTTCTTGAACACTCATCGGGGTTAGGATTCGAGGCTAAATCGTTGGATTTGGCCGGATTCGAAGTTGAAAGAGTTTGGGGTTTATAAAACCCATTTTTCCCAATCTCGAACGATCAACGATTCGGCGACGAATCGGAGTTGGATTTGAGTTGTAGGACTTCCTAAATGTAATATATATGTAGGTGAACAAAACCCGTGGGGTGTGGAGTCGAAGCTGGGGGCGGAAGGGGGCCGGAACAGGCCCAAACCAGCCCACAGCACATCAAACGAATTGCTGTACTGGGAGTCGGCGCTATAGCGCCATCTCTCGGGTGTGCCAAGAGTTGCTGGGCAGCAGCTCGGCTCTATAGCGCCAGGCCTCTGCCCAGCATGCCCAAACTTCATTTTTTTGCAAATTCGGGGCGTCCGAACCTCCTACTTTCAATCCTAAACTTCTTAGAACACCACCAACCATGTTTTTAAGGATCAAAATCATTCCAAATGTCTTCTTATCCCTCAAGAATAGAAACTTACGGAGTAAACTAAGTCCAACTTCTTGAATTTCAACCTTAAACTGTCACAGCCTTTAGGCAACCTTAAGTGGGATAAATTGGAGGTATATTGGGGTTTGGAAACAAGATTTCTTAGAACCCAAGTAGGAACACAAGTTGATTTAAAATGCTTAGACCTTCCTAAAATTAAGATTCCATCCAACCAAGCTAGATAAGCTTTCTTAGATGCGAATACAAGTTAGATAGATGTCTAGTACTCAAATCGAAGTATGTGAAACACTCTAGTAGAGTGTTATACGAGAGTAAGTCAAGTGTCCGAGGAAGGATACACATAAGTCGGGATAGAGAAGTCCGATAAGACCAAGAGCTTGACTCTGTGGCAACCAGGGACTACACGTGAGGGTAATGGAGAGATAAATAACAAGTCAAGTTAAGTAATAACCTTAATGAAGTAAATGTTGTTCTTATAGGAACAACGACACACGATTGAGTGCATCAGGAACTCTGAGGAGACTTAAGTTACAGGAGAGGATTGCATGGAAGGTTGGCCAAGGTGAGGGCTCTTTCATCTCTGCTCCTAGGGTCGTATGCTTATGTGGATTACATGAGTATGTATATTCTCTGCTTGTCTAGTATGTGTTAGTTAGAGATATAAAATGCTAAAAGAATGAAAGAATTAGAAAATAGGTTGTGGAAAGTGGCTTGGATAGGAAGACATATGAGTAGAGTATAATTGTTTGCTATGATTGGTGTGTTACAAATCCAACTCATACACTCAGGAGGCATGATGAGTATTTTATTAAATCTTTTCCACGACGGTGGCAAGAGTCCTTGTACGGAAGGGCTAAACTTTATTTTGAAAACTCCTCACGACGGTGACTTAAATTAAATTCATACAAAGGGAGTTATTGGTGGGTTTCGGATTTGGTTATGCTAGCGATGTGAGACATCGACTAGAACATCGTCAGATGGCACTTGAGACCTCAGTTTTTGTAATCACCATGACGATGGTCATTGCCCTGTCCTGGCAATAGGGTCAGAAAGGTTTTATATTGCTATGACGATAGCTTGAGGCTCAGAGAGTGCATCTGGACGGGTATATGAGTTATATCCTGTTGAGGATACTTGTACATATTAATAAGGAGAAGAATTGTTGATCCTTCGAGAAAGATACAAAGAATCCTATTAATATGTGAGACTAAGGTAAGGAGACACGGGAGGAACCTACGGGTGAACCGTGAGCCTAACCTAGTAAAAGAGAAACCATCCTGTGGAGTTGGTCTAGGGTGTGTCAGTGGCCATGCTTCGAGACGTCGTGTCGTGCCCGCCATGTGGCCTGGTTGGGTAATAGACGAGTGGGCTCAAGCTATTGCCCCGCAGCAAGGGGTCAGGACGTGCCACGTGGTGGCTATGCGTCAGTTGTTTGATAGATAGAAGTTGATTGTGTTTGATTAATAGAATTGTCACGAGGTGACTAGTACCCAAGCGAATGGGTTAATTATTGTTTGATTAACAGAATTGTCACGAGGTGACCAGTACCTGAGTGAATGGGTTAAGTATATTTGCCACGTGGTGGCCAACAACCCGAGTGCACGGGTTCAAAGTGGGAAAGCCACGTAGTGGCTAGTAGAAACCCCAGAGTTGGGGAGATTAAGTAGATGTATGTTATAGTATCTTTGTGTATATACAAATTGTCTGTGTTTGCATATGATTTCTGATTGTGCAGCGTAGTAGTGACGTACAGGATTACGTCACCACAACGTCTGAGTTAATTCAAACATGTTGAACGTGAGAAGACCGGTAAGTAAAAGCCGGCATTATGTGTTTACTTTTTGAGTGATGATGTGAATTAAACTGCTGAATGCTTATATCTGCTAAATGCATGTGAGTGTTTGGGTGGAATTTCTGTTATTGTGTGATCACCAAGAATGCATGGTAACTCACAGTAACTAGTTGTTTGTGCATGTGGTTGTGTATGACTCCCAGTCCCAGCGGTAAGGTACCCGCCTTGCGCCAGGGATGGGAGAGTCCTCACTGAGTCGCGTGGTTAAGACTCACACCTCGTTTTTACTACACAGAGACAGGTTAAGTACAGGTGGAAGAAGTCTCGGTGGAACGAGGGTTGAGCAACACTTTCCAAGACCCACAACTTGTTCATGTGGGTGAATAAAGTGTAATTGTAATTTAATTTACATTATTATTGTATCATAAAGTAAAGGGTAGACGTACCCAATTAGACTGTATTACTAAATCTAGAACTGTCAGCTTCACACACCTTAAAGATCAGGATTAATTATGCTGCGATACAGGGCAAATTTGTTTTCAATATATATATATATATATACATATATCTGTTGCATGTGAATAGGATAGGCAGCATCTTCGGATGTGTAGCCAGTATACAGGTTATCTATATTTATATGGCTGTGGACCCTTCTCGTCAACGGTCTCCAAAAATAACCATTTAATTAATTAAAAAAGAAAATAAAAGATGATGTGAGAAGATCATGGGAAAGAGAAAATAGGAAAATAGTGGTAGTGATAATTTTGTTTTTAAAAAATAATGATTTTGATAGTTATCAAATAAAATAACTTTTAATCATTAATTTATTAATTTATAATTAATAATATTTTATATTTTATAAATTAAAAAGAATTTTGACATGCACGTACGTGCATGTAAACCTCTAGTATATATTATGTGTGTTTTCCTATATCTATATCCTGAAGCGGCACTGGTCGTGGATTTGCTTGCCTAGGATAGGCCACCATTTTCGGTGTAGCCATGATATTATTCTGTATGTGAATGTATTTTCAATAATAGATATTCTGTCAATTAGGTGATAAGGCTTACAGGCATAAGGGTATTCCCTGTGTCTGTGCCGGTCACGGTCCTCTAAACGAGGGTCGTGACAAAGGTCATTAAGAAGGGGCTTAATTCTATAAGCTGCAATTTTGGTAACCGTTTTATAGATATTAGATAACGTTACATAAACTTATAGGCCGAAATTGTTTAACATGTATAGGGGACTCAATTTTGGGAATTAAGACAATTAAAGTCTTATTGATAGATTCCACAAGGGGTGGGCTAGCAAAAGTATCATTGATGAGGTTACAAATCGAGTTCCCACTTCCCAATAGTATACCAAAAATTTTG
The DNA here is from genome assembly GCA_014851425.1 of Senna tora. Taxonomy (NCBI): domain Eukaryota; kingdom Viridiplantae; phylum Streptophyta; class Magnoliopsida; order Fabales; family Fabaceae; genus Senna; species Senna tora. The sequence continues at coordinate 32,297,425 of CM026269.1, forward strand.
TAAAAAGAAAACATGTAATCCATCTTCCCCTGGAGCTTTATGAAGACTTAAACTAAAAATAGTAGATCTTATTTCTTCTTTAGTGACCTTATCTTCAAGATAAGGCTACTAGAAGGGCTTAGTGTAGAGAATCTATTATCTAAATTCAAATTAGTTTTAGGGATGCTACTGCTTTTATATAAGTTCTGGAAATAAGTGTTCACTGAGAGAATCAAGGAATCTTCGTCATTAACCCAAGTACCATTGTCATCTTGGAGAGTGACAATCCTATTCCTTTTTCTCCTAACAAGGATGGAAGTATGAAAAAACTTAGTAATATGATCACCAAAAGTTAACTAATTGGATCGAGATTTTTGGTACCAAATCAACTCTTCTTTTAAGAGAATTTTCTCATAAACTTTCCAAATAGTGTTTTAAAGATCTTCCAAGAAAGAGTTGCTTTGGTGACCAATTTCTTTTCAATCCATTTTAATCTTCTTAGAAGGGATCTTTTATTTTTAAACACATTAACAAAACTGTCCTTGTTCCAAGCAGTGGCGGATTCAGCAAAAAAACTTGGAGGCATGATCCCACTTAGCACCATAGCTCAACGCATTTTTAACAAGATCCCCAAATATGTCATCTGTCAGCCAAGCTAATTGAAACCTGAAAGGTTTATTGATGGTAATATTTCCTATAGAAATATTAGTATTCATCAAAATAGGACAATGGTCGTTCTTAAGAAAGAGAAGCACAAAAGTAGCCAAGTCAGGAAATTTAATTTGCCAATCTAAATCACCTAAGGCACGATCAAGTCTTCCAAAAAAGAACACCATTTCCAAGTAAAATCAGCCCCTTTATAACCAATGTCAATTAAATTACAACTAGAGGCACAAGAGGAAAATTTGTGCATATTGTGATAATTAGGAGCACTACCTCCCTTTTTCTCCAAGGGTTTAGATAACAATTAAAGTCACCTAGCACGACCCAAGGGCTATTTATGGAAGAAAAAAAATCCTTTCTAAGTGTTGCCAATAGAAATCCCGCACTTGATCGTTTGGGTTATCATACACAAAAGTCATAAAACACAAATAAGCAATATTGAAACTACTAATACCACAATGCATATATTGAAAACAAGACTCAATAAGATTAATATTTATGTCTCCATCCTTCCATAGGACCCAAATTAAATCCCCCCAGAAAATCCATCAGCCTCTACCCTTATAAAATGGTTAATACCACATTTTGCTATAATAGCATATGCACTAGGGCCACTAATTCTGCTTTCAAGTAAAATACGAATATCCAGGTTATTAATATTAAATAAATCCATAACTAGGTTGGGGAAGCTCCTAGCAGCTGCCCCTCTGCAATTCCAAGAGATAACTATCATAAAAACATAGAAGGGAGAAAGTGTAACTATAAAAAGTTACTATAAACCTAAATTGGTCCTAGAATACCTAGGAGCTTATCCTGCTCGCTCATATTCTTCTCAACTATCTTCATCAACCGCAAGGTCTCATCAAAATCAGGATGCTTTCGAGGCATCGGCTTTGACGGATTAGCGATTGACTTCATAGATTTTTTAGAGGCTTATGGGGTTTTCACTGGATCTTCTAAAGGCTCTGTCTTCTTGTCTTTCATCTTGGTTTCAATGTGCTGATCGTCCTTACTTGAGGAGTTGTGTTGAGAAACTTGGAGAATGGTCTCGGTCTCATTCTGATGGATCTGCATATCTTCAGAGGATGTTTCATTAGTCACCACATGAGGGTTACTTTCCTGTAAGTCTTGATTCCCAGATTCTTCAAGGTTGCTTATCACTTCGAATCTAGATTTATATTGAAAGTCACTTCCGCTTTGATTAGGGGGTTTCTGTGCAACTGGTACCATTTTCCTTGGTCTTCTTCTAGTGTTTCTCTAAACAAACATCCACGGCCTAAAATCTTCCTCTCCAACTTCGATCCTTTTGGGAGCTTATAAGATTTTCCTGCTTTCTGGCTTTTGACCATCTTCCTTCGCCTTTTTTTCTTACTTAGGATTCTCAGGACAATTGTCTTTTCTGTGGCCAAACTTATCACACCTAAAACAAACAAGCCTTAGGCCTTCGTATTCCACATGATGCACCTTCTTCCTAAATTTGAACTTTGACACAAGGGTTTTTCGAAGATCAACCTCAATGCATATTCTTGCAAAATTCGCTCTCTCCACGTCGATCGATTCGTTCCTTTCTTGCAGAGTATGAGCATCTATTTTATGGGTTTTACCAAATAAATTGCCTAACCTTCACAAGACATGTTTCTCATACAACTCAATTGGAAAATTGGGAACTCTTTATAGTAAAAGGCTTCTTTGGGTTTCTCCTGGTGATCAGAATCCTGGCCTTTTGATTCGATCGACCCGTTATTCCCAACATTCTTATCTTCCTTAGGGCTATTGCCTGCCTCTTTCATCTCTTCATTCGGAGAGGGGTTTGTATAAGAGATTTGTTCAACGACTTGCGAGAATGGACGGAGATCCCCCTCGATGACCATCACATCTTTTGCTGATGTCTTTATTTTCTTGATACTCCAATCTATGAGGTCCTTGACTCTTTGTCCTCCTTCGAGAGATTAAGCTTATCTTTTTGAGAATCTTGAACCACCATCAATTTTGTACTTTTGTTTACTTTAAAAGAACATCATAGGTGTGAAGAAATATAATTCTTTTTAAAAGAATTAAATAGCTTTAGTGGTGAGATTAGCTTGTAGTAACCAAATGGAGATTTAGTAACGACATTTTTCGCCATTGAAACCCTTTTGGTGGCGATAAATTAGTCGCCACAATACATCTTTTGGTGGCAATAATAACATGTTGCCACCGGAACACTATTGCCACTAAAGAATTTCTGGTCGCCACAAAAAATATATTCGATAGCTACTTTTTGTTGCCACTGAAAGGTGGTTATTGTGGCGACTTCTACCCTTGCTGAACTGAGCTTTTGTGGCAACAATTTCCTCACTTTAGTGGCAACAAATGTCGCCACCAATGCACATTCAGTGGCGACTTCCTCTTGTTGCCACCATAGTTCTTCAATTGCAAGGGTTTTGATGATGATTGTTTTGTCGCCACCAAAGGCTTTGGTGGCAAAATTTTAATTTTCAGTGGCCACAAAAGTCACCAATGAAACCATGTTTTCTTGTAGTGGTGGCTAAATTAATTTAGTTACGAATTTTTACATTTTAGTCACATATTTTTTTTCCTAACTAATCCGCTATTTTGTTGTAGTATAAGCTCAAAAAAAAAGTAATATTAGAAAAAGAGCTTTGTCTATCTCAAAGAACATATGCCGTTACTAAAGATTGCTAAATGCTAAGGTAGATTTGAAAAGAAGAACAAAATAAGAGAGAGCTACGGATAAAAAAAATTGGAGAAGATCCTCTGCTAAGAAACTTTACATTTTTCAAAGTTTATTCATACATGAAAAATTAACATGTCTAAACAAATAAAAGATATAATGGGAAATATAAAATTTTATTAAGGTATTTTTGTCTTAAAATATTTAAATTTTATCTTTTTCTACTAGATAAAAATAGAAACTCCAACTTTTAGCTTCTGCCTTGAAAAGTGCATATGCTACAACTAAAAATTACTTCTTTCATAAAAATAAGGTCAAATGCCCATTTTGATCCTTTTCACTCAAGTTTTAAATTGGTCCTTTATCTTTCAAAAGTTTTATATTGGTCCTTTATGTTTTCCAAACGTTTTATATTTATCCTTCAAATTTCATTAAAGTTCTATATTGGTCATTCATGTTTCATTCAAGTTCTATATTGGTCATTTATGTTTCATTCAAATTCTATATTGGTCCTTTATGTTTCATTGAAGTTTTATATTGGTCATTTATGTTTCATTCAAATTCTATATTGGTCCTTTATGTTTCATTAGAGTTTTATATGGGTCCTCTCAGCATTATTTTATTATTGGCTTAAATAAATATGTACAAACAACACACTTTTTAAAATAAGTTATTATTAAAAACATAAATTATTTTTCTATAAAAATAAGCTTGCACAAATTAAACATGCTCCACGCCTAAAATAGGTTAGTTTGGTTGTACTTTTAATAGGTTGTATAAATAATAGCTTTGAAAAATGTAAAGTTTCTTAGCAAAGTCTCTTCTCACATAATTAAAAGTAGCACCACACTAGCCTATTTTAGGCTAAAAAAAATTGGAGAAGAGACTTCGGGCACGTTTGCATAGGGAGAGGGAGAGCATAGGGAGAGGGAGAGGGAGAGGGAGAGGGAGAGGAAAAGGGAATGGGTTTGATGTGTTTGGTAGTAAAAATTTAGAATGGAAATGTATTAAAATTACCACTTTATCCCTTATATTAAAATAATAAAAAAAAGAAGAAGGTTAGGATTGTGTCAAATCAAATGGTATAATAGATATCATCCATTTTCGCTCAGGCTTGACAGCTTACTGGTAGCTCCCAATATGGAAAGTAGGTTAACGTTGAATCATTCTGTTCAATATCAACTTTCCTGAAATCAAGTTAAGTTCCTTTTTCGGATTTGTCAGCAATAAAAGTATTTAAGGATAATATATATTCAAATAAAACATTCCTTAATTCAAGTTATATGCTTAGAAACCGAAATCAAATATTCATTAAGTATGATATCATCTTGATTTCTTTTCTAAAGTATTTAGTCAATGATTCACTGTTCAATCAGCTTTAAATGCAAAATCAGCCTTATGACTAAATCATTCCTTATTATTCTTTGATATGATTTCATAATAAATCATTTAAGAGCATGATCAATATATAACTATATGACTAAATCACAATCTTTCCTTAATTGATCGAGATCTTTATTTGAATTAATTGATTGATATATAAAATATTCAAGTTACAACTTAATCAATTAAATCAAGATCACTTAACATTAAAATCGTATTTTTGTAAAACATTATCAAAACCAATCAAATTAAAGTATGGACAATATATTGTCCCAACACATATATTAATTAAAATATATTTGTAACTGTCATTTTCGGTTCAAACAATTCATAATTGGTTGTTTGGTATAAAAAAACATGAAGGAAAGGGAAAGGAAGGTAAAGAAAATTATAGATCCCGAAAATTTATATTGTTTGGTAAACTTTATATGTAAAACACTATTTATTTTTTTATTTTTTCTTTGGATTTGATTGAAGGAGAAATGTAAAAAATGGCCCTCTTAATTATTCTCTTTCTTTAGTTTTCCACCTACCAAGAAACACTTTAATTATAAAGTAAGGGTATTTTAGTCTTTTCCACTATTTTACTTTACAAACTTTACATCACATTTTTACGTACCAAACATAATTTTTATTTTTATTTTTCTTTACTCTACCGTACTTAACTTTGCATCCCTTTCCTTCCTATTTGTACATTTCTACCCAACCAGTGTTGTATGGACCGGACCGGACCGGACGGTCCAATCGGTTCAACCGTGAACCAAGCACTTAAACGAGTTTGTTGGACCTAAAAAAATCAATTTTTGTAGTTGGACCGAATTTAACCGGGCTCTAACCGGTCAACCAGATTAAACGTCCAACCGACGGTCCAACTGGTCCAATATATTTTGATATAAAATAATATTTTTGCTGTCCTTTATTTAAAAAAAATTAAAAATTGAAAAATAAAAAATAACATCTGAAAAGAAATTAGAAAAGTTTTGAAAATTAAAATTTAAGAAGTCATGATTATAAAAATTTTTATGCTTGGTTTGATCAAGTTCTTTCAGAGTTTGACAAGTCTTGAAAATTAAAATTTGATAAGTCATGTAATTTAAAACTTCAAAATTATGTATGTTGAAACTTAAAACTTGAGTGATGTCATTTTATATATTAAGAATAATTAATATTTATTATTTATTGCGTCATCCGATTCGACCTGTTAAACCGATCAAACCATGAATCAAATACTTATCCGAGTTTTTGTCCAATTCGGTTCTTACAACATTTTACCAAACATAGTTTGGCCACCCTTTTTAATGTGTGGGAGAAATCTTGCACAAGTAGAGTAATTTCAGCTTAATTATAGATGTTTGCAGTATAGTTTTTCAAATAATGTAATTTCTCCCACTTGCAGTATAGCCTACTAAGATCCGATAACTTTTCATACCAAAGGCAACCTTAAGGGTACGTTTGGATTGGGGATTAAGGAGGAAAAGGGGAGGGAAGGGAGGACTTTCAAGATATCTTCCCCTTATTTGGGAAGATGAAAATTAGAAGGGGAGATAATGGAAGATCAAGCCTTAATCCTCCATTATCCTTCTCCTTCACAAATTCAAGATACCCTAAATTGAGGTATTTTGGAGGAGGTATCAACATCCAAACAAGGGGAGGACATATGGAAGGTTAACCTTCCCTTCCCCTCCCCTCCCTTCTCTTCTAATCTCTCCCCTTCCCTTCCCCTCTTAATTCCCAAACAAACCCTAAGGGTAAGCTTGGTATAGATGTACGGATGTAAAATACTGTAAAGAAAGTATTGTAGAATAAAGTACTGTAGAATAAAAGAAAGTACTATAGAAAAAAATGAGAGAGAGATAGAGAGAAAAATTAGGAGAAAAAAAAGTATGTTTGGTATATATAAAATATTATGTAAAATTTTTTTAGGAATCGTAAAACACCAAGATTTCACTGTTTAGTTTCTTACCAAACATAGATTAGGAGCACCAAGATAAATATTTCTTTCGTCATATATATCAAAAAAGATTTATCTTAATTTTTGTATAAGACAAAGTTTAGTTTGGCAATATATGCATGTGCTCCACACTCTCAAGTTTTTTTTTTTTTTAGGAATGAGAACTTCATTCAAGAAAACAAGCAGCCATCAAGGGTTAATACATTAGAAATAGCTAATGAGGTTTGGCTCACTTGGTCACCTTTCGCTCATGACAATTATATGGTTTGGGTTCGATTCTTAATAATGTCTTATTTAGTGAGTTATTTGTAAGAACCTCTATAAGTACTCTCTGAACTCGGAGGTCTGTCCTAACCCTGAATTGGAGCACCATCCCCTCACCAAATTGGTGTTAAGATTTGGTTAGAAGAACCAATGAAAGCCAACCGATTAGCTACAGCATTAACTGAGCGAGGGACCCACTTGAAAGAGACATATTGAAACTCCAAAAAGGTAGACTTAATGCTATCTAAAATAGTACCAACACTAGATAGAGGAGATGGTTCACCGTTCAGAAGATGTATGAAGTAAATTATTTAGGTGCTTGCAAACAAATTTTGTATAATCAATCATGGTAGAGAGAAAAAATAAGAAGCAATAAATTATAGAACCAATTAAATAAGAGAGAGAATATAAATAATGTATATGATTGATGAACTTTATAGCAAGCACCTAAATAACTTTACCTTAGTTTTTTCCTATACTTGATATTAGAAATTAAGAGATAAATTAATAACAATCCTTCATATTAATGTTAGAAGTACATCTCAGAGAAGAGCTTTATATTTGATCTAGCATAATAAACTTTATATTGTTACTTATTTGAAATAAGTAATTACCAGTATATTTACTTAAGTCATGTTAGTTAGATAGAATTGATGAAGGAATAAAAAAAATAGGAGGGGTCGGTGGCTCCCATCTACTTTTTTTATCAGATTAAAAAAAATATATAAAAATATAAAATGTTTATTAAACTCTTTGATTTGACATAAATATAACTTTTTTTTCTTTTTATTTTTTTAATATAAAGAGTAAAGTGGTAATTTTAATACATTTCCATTCCAAATTTTAATACTGACTAAAATTGTAACATATATTGGATGCTAATATTAAGCAATATTAAGATTTGATTCCGTGGAATTTTAGCTAAGATCTAAATATAAATTAATTTTTAACTTTGGAAAAGCAGACAAGACCCATTTATTGGTTCATATGATAAGGCTTCTTTATAGTTTTTGTTGGAGATTCTCTCAAAATTAAGTTCGAGTCGCGTCGATTAGGATACTGTCTTTAAGATATATTTCTCTATCCCTCAAAAATTAGATAGCGGTACTCTCACAGGATTAAACGAACTCGTCTCCGATGTTGCACACCGGAGGAAACAAGAACAACAAAAGAATTTTAGAGACTCAAAAATTAGAACCCACAAAAAATGGAAGAACCCAAAGAGTATATTCACTATCAACTGACACCCCCACAAAAACTGGTTGCATCATCTATATCTATATCTATATATATATATGACTTTGGAGTTTTTGATGTCACACAAACAAAGTGTGACACCAAAAAAATAACTTCACCCTCAACTTCCCAATAAATAACCAAGTATGATAGGTGGTTACTAAAACAATGAAAAAGTGCATAACTTCTCATTTTTTATTTTTTTTATTTTAAATTATGATAAAATTTCTATTTAAAAATTTTAAAATGATCAAATATTTAATTTTAATGATTTTAAAATATAATAACTATTTTATATTATATTTTTAAAAAATTTAAAAATAAATTACATGTATACACGTAGGTGCATGCGGAGCCTCTAATATATATATATATATGGCTTTGGAGTTTTTGGTGTCACACAAGTTAAGTGTGACACCAAAAAAATAACTTTCCCCTCAACTTCCCAATAAATAACCAAGTATGATAGGTGGGTTACTAAAAAAATGGAGAAGTGCATAACTTCTCACTTTTTTATTTTTTTTATCTTAAATTATGATAAAAATTTTATTTAAAAATTTAAAAATATTTAATTTTTAATGATTTTAAAATATAATAACTATTTTATATCATATTTTTTAAAAATTTAAGAATAAATTACATATATGCACGTAAGTGCATGCGAGGCCTCTAGTACTTTATATATGAAATTGTGCCATACCCGTTGAAGAAAAACGTGTACACAAGATAAACCATTTTTTAAGCAAACAAATCACATTAGTTATGATTTACTTCCTTTTACTGATTCAACAAGCTGCCACACGGTTTTTCACAATAACTAATTACATATACATATATATATATATATATATATATATATATATATATATATATATAATAAACTTCTATCAAATTATATATATAATATAAATAATAAACATTTTATATAATTTATAACAATAATAATCCAATCAATTATTATTATTATTATTATTATAAATTAATAAATATACACATTTTATATTTGAGTCTCCTTTATTTTAAATAATATAAGACTTTATTTGACACACACTTATACACATGTGCACTTATATTTACAATAGTTTTTATCAAAATAAAGTATGAAGAAAAGTTTTTATTATTTTTTTTAAAACAGAGAACCAATCATGAGAAATAAATTACACATTCATTAGTTTGGATAAAAGTTCAATGGTACCGTACCACTGAACTTCAGTGCATCCCTCCAATTATGTAGTGTCATTTGTTAATATTAATAAAAACTCACATTAATTAGGGCCCACCTTGAATGGTTTAGGGACCAACTGATTGGAGGGATGTACTGAAATTCAGTACTACCGTACCATTGAACATCTACTCAGTTAGTTTATGATTGAAAATTCTGATAAAAATTAACAAAGATATAAAAACTGCACAATTTTTTTCTCATAACATTATATATAATCTAAGTAAAAGTTTAATTTTTTAATTTCTATCTATGACTAAATTTCACTCATAAAAAAAAAAAAGCAGACACGTCAGTACCTACGTATTATGCCTCTTTCCTCTTCCTCAATTATTCTTCTCTTAATGGATGATTGGAACCTAACGCCTATATATGAGGCATCTTTCCGACCCAAATATGAGTGATCCATGCTTTTTGAAAATAGATCGAAAGCCAAGCAACTATCACTGAATTGATGCCTACCATACAAGAAGAAGAAGAAGATTTCAAGATAGAGAGGCCACAGAATAATGGAAATAATAATATGAGTCTTGCTATCTCTAATCTCAATGGGGATTCCCAACAACACTTGGCTCACCTAATCAACACCTATGTGCAAGATCTCTCTCACAGCAAAATGCACATTCTGGGTAATCTTTTTCGCCACACTTTTCTGACCGTGGATTCTTGGTTGTTGTTGTTGTTGTTTACGCGGTCTGATTAGTTACGGTTATTAATCGGTTAATCATGATTATAACTATGACTAACCGAACAGTACCAACAGACAACAGCACATAATTCGCACTCCATTTTTCTCTATTATGATTTGAAGTGTGCGGATCCTCTGCTGTCCAAAGTTATGCTGTCCGATTTAGCCACGGTTAACTAGTCAAAAAAATGTGGTTAAAAATTTGGCCACGGTTATTGATCGGTTAACAACGATTATAACCGTAGCTAAATCAGACAGCATAACTTTGAACAATAGAGAATCCTAACTCTGATTTGAATGCATATCATATATATCAATCAAATATACTAGTGATCCAAGCTCCTATAATTAATGAATGGTATTTTTTTCAACGACAATTGTTTTTATTTACAAATATTAACCATCGAAAATATAATTATTGATTTTTTTAACAACTCATTTCGATAACTAAAACTTAACGGTTGAAAGAAGTATTTATTTTGATGACTAAGATTTCATTGTTGAAAAAAGTTGTAATGTTTCTTATTTCACTAGGATATGTATATTCCATATTTACATTTGATTTTAATTTATAATTGTAAATCTTATTTAAATATTTTCTTTGACATCATATCATATTGTTTTTTTAACAAAGATTAGTTTATTCTTTATTTTTTTAAAATATATATGTATCATTTTTTTACATTTTATTTGTTTATTTTTAATATCTGTTTAAATTTTTTCTGAAATAATAAGAATTCACCAAAATGAAATGCTTGTGAGCATCTCATCTAATTTTATTTTTGGTTGTCTATTCGGTGTCTGAGGCGTTGCCTCAATTAATATGAACTCAACTCGCATCACACACTTGACTAAGATGAGAGAGTTGCATTTACAAGGTCTCTCGAACCTATAACCTTACTTAAGTGATACTAAATCACTTACCACTTGAAGTAACCTATGTTCATTCATCTAATTTACTTTACTTTCATATATATATATATATATATATATATATATATATATTATTAGATATATTTTTTTAAAAAAATTATTTATTTAATTATTTAATTCTATGCAAATACTTCCGTTTTGTACAAAAGAATATATTATATAGATTCAAATTTGATTTGAATTATAAATGTAAATCCCATTTGAATATTTTGTTAGCATTCGTATCATGTTATTTATTTTTTTACTTAAAAAATATATTTTAAAAATTTTTGCTAACATGATATTTTTTAAAATCCATCAATAAATCAGAAATAAGTGATCAATAATAAATAATGGGATTATATATTTTTTACATTTCATTTGTTTTTTCCTTTGTAAATATTTATTTTTGAATGAATTACAGTTCACTCGGAAGTCTTTCAACATCCCTATTAAAAGAATATATTCAGTAATACGGTAAGTTCTTAATTCATTTAAAATGGATTTTTATTGTTATAAAATTTTATTAATATTAATAAATAATATTCCTATATAAACTTTTATTCCTTCATTAATATACTATACTTTTATATATGCAATAATAGATTGTACGTAACTCTTATTATGAATCCCACTCCGGGACCTACACGTGCTATTTATTATTACAATGTAATGAAGCTCTTCAAGCATGTATGAACAAAGTCTTAAATTAATCCTCCATTATATATATTTTTTGAATTCCTAACTTCCAAAAAAAAAAAATTCCTCAACTCACTTCCTTCTTAATACCTAAACAAAGTCTTAAGCATATATGAACAATTTCGAGTTGTTCGTTAGGGTCAACTGCGTATCATATTATTAAGGATTATGCTACTTTTATACTTTTTTTCTCTCCTTTGTGAGAGTCTCTTATCCTCTTCGTCTGGAGGTTGCCTAGGTTGGTTTCGGTGCCCTTTCTCCTTTGGAGCTAGGGTTTTTGGTGTAGGTTTTGTTGTGTTCTAGTTGTTGTGGTTGTTTACGAGGTAGTGTTGTTCTTTTGGATTGGGGTGATGAGTAGCATTGTCAAAACGGGCCAGGTCAGCCCATTTATTAGGCGGGTTTGGGCTGCCCAAGCCCGCCCGTAATGGCCCGCGGGCCAATTTTTTTTTTTTTTTTAAAATATGTTTTTTTTAAATTAATTATAAAATTATATATTTACTTAAAAATTAATAATTTTTCAACTTTAAATTAATATTTTATTAATGTTAATTATTATTTAAATTATTTATATACTTTATTAGAATAAAATTATTATTTAACACATAAAATTATCTAAAATATATATTTATACATATTTTAAACAAATATATATTAATTTTTAATTTTCTTTTTTTTTGGCGGGCCGATCCGCGGGCTTAAACGGGCCAACCCGTTTAAAAACGGACATATTTTTGCTTACCCAAACCCGCCCATTTAACGGGCGGGCCGGGCTGGCCCACGGACTCAGGCTCGTTTTGACACTACTAGTGATGAGGGAGGTGAAAAATTTAGAGAGGCAACATTATTGGGGTGGATGATGTCGGATAAAACCCTAAATAGGAATGTGATGAAATCAATGATCTCTAAGACATGGAATCTGCAAGAAGGATTAGGGATCATTGAAGTGGCGTCCAATACGTTCATGTTTAAGCTGGATAAGGAAGAGGATTGTGTGAAAATTCTGAGAGGTATACCTTGGCAAATCTTAGGACATCTGTTGGTCCTAGAGATGTGGAAGCCGCTTCTTACCCTATAGGAAGTAGATCTCAACTGGACCCCCTTTTAGGTGTAGATTCATGGGATCCCTTTGGAAGGTTTTTGCCATAAGAATGCAATGAAGTTAAGGGCAATGTTGGTGAAGTTTACTGAGGTGGAAGATTTCTTTGGTGAGAATAAAATACTGAAAAGTTTCATTAGAGTCAAGATGCTGGTGGATGTTAGAAGGGTTCTGATTCTGGGGATTTGGGTTCCTAGACCCAATCTTCCAAAAATTTGGTTCTTAATGAAGTATGAGAGGCTTCAACATTTTTACTACAATTGTGGTACTTTGGAGCATTATCAGAAGGTCTGTAAAAGAAAGGGACCTGAGGCAGAAGTAGCACTGTCAAACGGGCTGGCCTGTGATGAGTTTCACTTTAAATGGGTCAGGCCGGGCCGGCCTATTTATAAACGAGACACTTATTGGATGCCCAAGTCTCGCCCATATTGGCCCGCGGGCCAATTATATATCTTTTTAAAAAAATTAATATGCTTTTTATAAGTTAGAAAATAATATTTATATAATAAAAAAATTACAAGAAGTACAACTTTTTTAAATTTATGAGAAATATTGTAATTTTTATATGTATAAGTATATAAATTATATTATTAATTTTAAAATTATAAAAATATTAATGAAAAATTTTAAAATATGAAAAAATATTAATGGAAAATTTAAAAAAAAAAATATAAGGGTCGACCTGCTAGCAATCAGTGCCCAACCCGTTTAGCTCGCGGGCTAAACGGGTCAGCCTATTTAGGCTCGTTTTTAAACGGGCCATTATTTGCTTGTTCAAGCCCGCCCATTTAGTAGGCGGGCCAGGCCAGCCCATAGACTTGAGCCCGTTTTGACAGTGCTAGGCTGAAGAGAAGTTTGGGCCCTAGATGGCGATAGCTCTAGTGAAAAGTTTGGGGGTGTATCATCGTAGTTTATGAGGAGTGTCGAGAGAAGGGGAGAGATTTGGTATGGTGGCTTTCGAAAGCTGGCAGAAGGACGAGATGCAGGGTGAGAGTAGTCAGGATTCGTTGGGATAGGGAGTTAAGGGAGCCTTATCTGATTCTCAAATCTAATACTTGAAAGCCTGAATTGGTGAGGATGAGGTGCATTCGAAGCCAAGGTATGAGGTGAAGGAACAAAATCTGCGGGACAACAAGAAGGTAGATGAGTATAAGATCTGTCTAGTGGAAAAAGAAGAAGTTCAGGAAGGAATGATAATTGAGAAACCTATCTGCAGTAACCAGGATGAGTCTATGAAGAGAGCAGATAATTTTATTAGGAGCTATTCTAATTCAGGTAGGATGATTCTAAAAAAGGATAGGGGAAAAGGGAAGGCAGTGCAGGCGGTATCTCTGAATAACTCCTATATTGTAGGGTTTCCATCTGATGGAGAGGAGGATTTAAACAAAGCTCTGGTTATTAAATCTTTGGTAGGATGATAGTGTTAAGATTGATTTTCTGAAAAGTAACAAAAATCTCTATCACGTGAAATTCTGTACTAGCTTTACTAAAGTAACATGCTTATGTTCGTTTGTCTATGGTTCCCCTATTGAGGCTGACAGATTAAGATTATGGGATAGTATTATAAGTCTCAATCATGGTGATGCTAGTCCCTGGATTGCTATGGAAGACTTTAATTATCTGGCTAGTAATGCCGAGAAGAAGGGAGGCTTGACTAGAAGTGCTAGGAGGCTTTGGAACTTTCAAAGTTTATTGTTCGACTGCTGTTTAATGGACATGAGTTTTAAGGGAGCTAAGTTCACATGGATAAACAAGCAAATTGGTGATGACCACATTAAAGAAAGACTGGACATAACTGTGTGTAATCATAGATTTCAAGTCACGTACTCGAGAGCATAGGTTTTCCATCTTAACACTAGCTATAGGCTCTTATCACTATCCAATTATGGTGTACTTCTAGTTTGAGGATAAGAAGTTGCCTAGGGTATTTTGATTTGAAAGAATTTGGGTGAATTATGAGCAGTTTTTGGATGTTATCAGGAGGACTTGGAGAGAAATGGCTAGCTTGGGCATGAATGAGATTGAAGGCTTCTTAATTAGGCTTAACAGGTGTATAAGGGAGTTGGTAACTTGGAGTAAGTCTACAATCCCTAACAGTAGGGATTTGGTTGAAACTCTATTTAAAGAGCTTCGAATTTGTATGCAAGATATCTTTATTGAGCAGAAAGTAGCTCAAATGAATTCTTTATTGGGCAGGATAGAGGAGGCGTGGGATAAAGAGGAAAATTTCTGGCACCAAAGATTGAGGGTTAACTGGTTAAAGGCAAGAGACAAAAATACTACTTTTTTTCATGCTATTACGGTTAAAAGGAGACAGAGGAATAAAATCCTCAGTCTTAAAGTGGATGATGATATTTGGTTTGATAATGAGGATGACATTACTGATAAGTTTAATGACTTCTACAAGAAGCTGTTCAATACCTTGGGTTCTAGGGAGATGGTTGAGGTTCTGAGTTTTGTGAGCTGGGGTGTTACTGATGAGAAGCCTAAGAGTGTAAACCACTATAGGTTGATCAGCCTATGCAATTTTTTTATAAGTTAATCTATAAGATTTTGGTTAATCGGATGAAGCATTTTCTTCCTAAGCTGGTGTTGGAGAACCAGAGAGCTTTTGTCTCTGGAAGGAATATTCAGAATAACTTTATCGTGGCTCATAAAGCTCGCCATTACCTTAAAATGAAGAACTTTGGTGGCAAGATTGAAATGGCTCTTAAGTTCGATATGAACAAGGCATACAACAGGCTCGAATGGGATTTTATCTCTATATTTTTGTTGAAGTTGGGTTTTTGATCAGCTTGGGTGAATAAGAATATGGAGTACCTCTCTTTTGTTACCTATAATTTGGTTCTTTCAGGTAAGATTGTGGGAAGAGTTCATCCTAAAAGGGGTTTAAGGCAAGGGGATTCCCTTTCCCCTTACCTTTTTTTATTATTGCTGCTGATGTGCATTCGAGGATGGGTTCTATAGCCTATGAGAATGGAGAGCTAGAAGGAATCAAGGTTGCTAGGGGTTGTCCCACTCTTACCCATTGTTTCTTTGTTGACGATGCTATTTTCTTCCTAAGAGTTAAAGGGGATGGATACATAAAGTTGAAGGAGATTTTTGAAGCTTACTGTTTAGCCTTGGGGCAAGCTACTAATTTGTATAAATCCTGTGTTTTCTTCTCTAAGAATACCCCTTCTGGTATGGTGAATGAAACTTGTAATTTGTTGGGTATTTTGAATATTGATAGCCTAGGTAAGTACTTAGGCTTATCAGTTATTTGGAGGAGATCCAGAAGTGAAGCCTTAAGCTTCATCAGAGATAAGGTCATCAAGAAAGTTCAAGGCTGGAAGCAGAATCTTCTCTCCCGGGCTGGTAGAGAAGTTCTTATTAAGTCTATGGCTAACACAATTCCCCTTTAGCCTATGACGTGCTTCACATTTCCTTAGAGTATCTATGATGACATTAATAGGGCAATCGCTAGATTTTGGTAGGGCCAAAAAGGGGAGGAGAGGGTATTCACTAGAAAGCGTAGAATTTTCTTGCTCAGTCAAAGGAGAATGGGGGATTAGCTTTAGAGATTTCAAAGATTTTAACTCGGCTTTTCTGGTTAAATAGAGTTGGAGAATCATCAATTCCCCTAATAATTTTTGGGTTAGGCTTCTTAAAGGGATTTACTTTCCCAACACTTATTTTCTCTTGGCTAAGAAGAGCGGTAGAGGCATAAAGGTGGTCTAGTGTCCTGGAGGGTAGAGCTCTTTTGGAGAAGGCTCTGTGTTGGAGGATTGGTGATTGCTCTCTTATTAACATTTGGGAAGATAACTGGATTCCTAAGCTTCCTAACTACCAGTTATCCCATAAGTCCCCTAATTCTTCCTAAGCTCTGTGTTGGAGGATGGAATCTTAGGAGTTTGGAGAATTAGATCTTAGAGGTTGAAAGGAACGCTATTCTTAGTATTCCTATCTCTATCAGAGGGGGTAGAGACAAATTAATTTGGGCCCAATCTTAGAATGGTGCTTTTGAAGTTAAATCTGCTTACCATTTTACCAAAATGCGTGTTAGGAGGCTTGCTGTTGATAAGCCCAGTTCTATCGTTTTGTCCCCAAAGACCTTTAAAAGGTCATATGGAATCTTAAGGTGCCTCCCAAAGTTAGGCACTTTATTTGGCGAGCTTCCAACAACGCCCTTCCTACAAAAGAGAATTTATTCAAGCATAAGTGTAGTAGGGATCCGTTATGTCATATCTGTGATGAGACGGTGGAAACCGTTAAGCATACCCTTCTATTGTGCAATTGGGCAAAGGCCACTTGGTTTTCTAGCTCGATCTCCATCTTTATTGATGATTTGAATGTCACTTCTTTTGTTAATTGGTGATTGAACTGGTTTATCAATGAGAAGATGATGGATTCATATGTCAAGAGCGTTCTCGCTATGACCTGCTGGTTGATTTGGAAAGAGAGGTATTAGTTCGTTTTCCAGAGGACTTCGGTTAATCCTAGGCTTGTTAATTCTAAAGCTCTTACCTTGGTGTCTGAGTTCATTGACGCAAACTCCGTATCTAAGGTTGAGGTTAGATATGACTCTATTGCCCTTGATGTGGAGATCTAGAAGCCACCGCTGTTAGGGAGCCTAAAGGTCAATGTGGACAACTCCTTCTGTAGCGCCAATAACAGACCTGGGATTGGTGTCATCGTTCGGGATGAGAACGGTTTGGTACTTAATGGTTGTGTTCCATGTGTTAGCTAATTCTTCTTTTGAAGCTAAGGTCATCACTATCAAGAAGGCATGTGAGATGATTTCGGATTTGGATCTGGGTAGCTGCATCATCAAAACGGATATGGTAACCTTTTTGAGTTTTTGATGAAGAGATCTCTCAATTGAGAGTAGTTTGCGAAGGCTATTGTGAATGATATTCAATCCTGGCTGATGGTTGAGCCAAGGGTCAGTTAGAATCAAGTTTCTAGAGACTACAACAAAGCAGCGGACTAGCTTGCTAAGTCTGCTATGCTAATGGCATGCCACATCGGCTGGGTTGGTCAACCCCACCTTCTCTAGCAGCAATCTTGTCTTTGGATGTCAATGTTGTTGTCATTCTAAGTTCTCAAAAAGTGGGAGTTGGCTAAGTCTTTTGTTCTTCTTGGGTCTTTGGTACTATTTGTTTTGTCGTTTTCTTTTTATGGTGTATGTTTTTTCGTTTCTGTTCTTGTTTGTTTGGAGTTTTGTTTGTTGAGCCTACCCCCTGGCCAAAACAAACAAAAAGTCTTAAGCATCAATTGTATACTGGTATTTGTTTGACCATTGTAATTAATTGAGCAGGCTACCCAACTAATCAAGAGTTTGACTGTGGAGCATTGGGACAATTGCTACATTTTCATATAAATAATGCAGGCGATCCATTTATAGGAAGTAGCTATACTCACAATTCATCTTCATTTGAAATTAATGTTCTTGATTGGTTCGCTAGCTTATGGGAAATTGAGAAGAATGAGTATTGGGGATACATAACCACTGGTGGAACTGAAGGTAATCTTCATGGAATTTTAGTAGGGTAAGTAATTAATTAAGTTCTGAATTTGTTATATTATTATTTAAAAAATCAATTTTCTGAAGCATTTTAGTATTAATTAACCATTCACATATTAATATAATAAACATATATAAATACATAGGAGGGATAAATTACCAGAAGGGATTCTATATGCTTCACAAGAATCACATTATTCCGTTTTTAAAGTAGCAAGAATGTGTAGAATGCAATGTGTGAAAGTTGCCTCTCTAACCTCTGGTCAAATAGATTGTGCTCATCTCAAGATTTCTCTTCTTGCCCACAAGGACAAACCAGCCATCATCAACCTAAACATAGGTACATTTGCTCTTATCTCTCACACATTTAGATCTTAATTAGATAATGTAAGTACCTTTTGGTCCTTGAATTAATGGTTAAACTACTATTTAATTCTTGAATTTTGGAAATAAACTATTTGGTCCCTGAATTTACACTCCCGTCAACTATTTAGTCTCTAGGACGTTACCCTTTAAGTCACTGCGTGATGTGGCTGTTATGTGCTGACATGACACCATTAATTTGCCGCCATATCAACGCCTCACTTTGCCATATATCATCTGAATATTTAAAAGTATTATTAAATAGTCCATGTATTAGTTAAAAGTAATACTAAGTAGTCTTTGTATTAGTTAAAAGTGGCAACATGGTGGTAAATAGAAAGACTATTCAGTATTACTTTTAAATATTTAGATGATGTGGCAATGTGAAGGGGCAACACAATGACAAATTCACAGAGACATATCAACACATAATGACCACTCACATGCGATGACTTAATGGATAAACGTCCTAGGGACTAAATACGAGAGTGTAAATTTAGGGACCAACTAGTCTATTTCTAAAATTCAGGGACTAAATCATAGTTTTACCCACAGTTCAGAAATCAAAAGCTAGTTTAACTCTCATTATAGGTGCCTGCCTTTGTTTTAATCTCTCAAATTTAGATCTTAATTAGATTTTAAATGGTGGTTGTTTCTATTAATTATAGGGACCACTATGAAAGGTGCTATTGATGACCTTGATCTTGTGCTGAAGACACTTGAAGAAGTCGGCTTCACCCGTGATCGATTCTATATCCATTGTGATGGAGCTCTACTTGGAATTATGATTCCTTTTATTAAACAAGTGAGTAATATTATAACAGTTGAACTAAAATATTTCTCAAATTTCCTAATTAACTTAAGTGATCATATAATTGGTGGGTTCACACTACTTCACAGGCACCAAATATCAATTTCAAAAAACCCATTGGAAGCATAGCTATTTCTGGGCATAAGTTCTTGGGATGCCCCATTCCTTGTGGAGTAGTAATCACTCGTTCAGAATACATCGATGTTCTCTCTAAAAACATTGAATACATTGCTTCAAAGGATATCACAATCACAGGAAGCCGTTGTGGGCATGCTCCAATCTTCCTTTGGTACGCTCTAAAGAAGAAAGGCTTGATAGGGCTCAAGAAAGAAGTGGAGAAATGCATAACAAATGCTGATTATTTGTATGATGAACTACGTAATGCTGGAATTGGTGCCATGAAGAATGAGTTTAGCAACATTGTAGTGTTTGAGAAGCCTTTAGATGACAAGTTTTCTCGTAAGTGGAGTTTGGCTTTAAATGAAAACATAGCACATGTGGTGGTGATGCAGCATGTGACTATTGAGATATTGGACTCATTTGTCAGTGAATTTGTCCAAAACCAATCCATTTGGTGCCAAGATGGGAAAAATCAGCCTCCATGCATTCAAGACCAAATGGGGGTTGCTAATTGTGCTTGTAAATTACATAAGCCATTATAATGATATTGCCTAATTAAGTGTTTATTAGTATTGTCAAATCTCTTTATAGCTTAAAGCCTTAAGGGTTAGTCTATTTAAACTGTTCTTTTAACAGAATTTTTAGTACTAAAAAAATGTAGTCCATTAAAAAAAGTTTAATAGGGTTGATCGCTGCTCTAACGGGTCATCACTACTAGGATAAAAAAAGTCTCAGATTGGTAGCACATGGCACATTCCAAGGGTTGAATCTCTTACAAAGCCTCTAGTTAAAGCTCTACGATTGATCGTTAGTAACCCCAATTATGCTAAGGGATAAAAATAATTAGATAAACTAACTCCCAACCGGGAACATAATTAATTGCCTCGTTTTATGGTTCAATTTAAATTAACTAACTCCCGACCGGGAATATAATTAATTTAAATAACTATTACTGTATAATCTAAAAAATTTTCTCTGCTTCCTAAGCTCGAGTTTATATTGTGCTTAATTGATATTTGCTCTAATTGAGTTATTTGGTTGTAACACCCTATCATTTCACTTCTTCTTATTACCATTCTGTCTAGATGTCTAAGGGTATTTAGAAACTAGAGTATTTTTTGGGTGATTAGGTTCCTACAGGTTCCTGGTTGTATTTGAGAAGTTTTAGTCTGGTTAATTACTTTAGAGGAGTAAAAGCATTTGTGCTAAGCCTTTTGGGTTGCCTGGTTAATAGGCATAAAAACTTATGAAGTTTAGCCCTTGGTGTGAAGGTTTCCTAAGGTTGTAATCCTAAAATTCCCATTATAGTGAAGCCTCTCTTGCTCTTTAAGTGAGATATTCATTAACCTGACTTAATTTATCTTGCACCAATCAGTAACCTGAACTTACTTTCACTAAGAAAAGAAACCAAAGGTTTTCAAAGGAATTTTATTTTATAAAATCAATTTTCATTTTATACATTTCCAGATTTAGAATTAATTTTTTTAACCAATTCAACCCTCCTTGGTTAATTGCTATCAATTGGTATCAGAGCTTGGACTCTAGTTACTGGATTAACCTCCACAGAGAAAGTAATTAACCAAGATGGTTTATTCGTTGAGGGGTGATCCATTCAAAGACCTACTTTTTTATGGAAAAAATTATAGTTACTAGAAAAATATAATGAAAAATTGGATTCAAGGTACTGATACGAAAATATAGAGGATAATTGAAAAATGTCCAACTCTCATCACAAAAGTGGTTGATGGGAAGATGGTTCATAAAACTAAGGATAAATGGACTGATGAAGATCTAACTGTTATTGAAAGAAATTGCAGGGCCAAAAGTTTTCTTTTTTGTGCAGTTAATGAAGAAGAGTACAATAAGTTATCTTCATGTGAAACAATCAAAGAAATATGGAAAAAGATGGAGCTTACCTATGAAAGAACATCGGATGTCAAGAAGACTCAAATTGACAGGCTGATAAGAGAGTATGAAAACTTCAAAATGCAGCCTAATGAGCCAATAGAGGAAGCTCTCGAAAGAGTAGGGAAAGTGGTCAATGGCCTAAGAGTAGTTGGAAGGAAGCTCATTCAGGAAGACGTAAATAGAAAGATCTTGAGATCCTTAACAGAACTTTGGGATGCTAAGGTAGCTTCCTTGACCAGAAGAGGAGGAGGAGTTGACATACTGACCTTTGATGAACTTAGAGGTTACTTGATTGCCTAGGAAGGAAGCTTCCTCCGGAATCCTCCTACTAAGAAAGAGAAAATAGTCGCACTCAAGGCTACTCAAGAGGAAGAAGAGGTCTCTGAAGATGAAGGAGATGGCTCTTCTTTCTAGAAAAATGTATAGATTTTTCAAAAAGAGTAGGGATGATCATGGGTAGGGTATGGGTAGGGTACTATAATTCCCAGACCCGGACTTGAACGGGTATCAAAATCAATCCCCATCCCCGGACCCTACGGGTAGTTAAATCCCCATACCCGAACCCATACCCATAAAAATTTGATATAAATTATTCTTTTATTAATATAAAATTTATTTTTATCAATTTTTTCATCTATAATCACAAAAAATAAAAAAATTAAATCATAAATATAAATGTACAATTAAATTAATTTAATATCTATAAGATATTTAACATTTTTTCTTAGAATTATATATTTTTGCAACACAAAAAAACTTAAAAATAATACTTTATATATATATAAAAATAATTACTATTGCGGGTAGGGTACGGGTAGGGTACCTCCTTACCCGGACCCGTTGACTTTGTACCCGGACCCATACCCAGACCCACGAGATAAATTTTCAGGGTACCCAATGGGTATGGGCATTTTGATCATCCCTAAAAAAGAGACATGACAACAGAAATAGAGGATCCTCGTCCAAAAGGGATCCACCAAGGGAATCAGTAACCTGCTATGAGTGAAGTCTCTCTTGCTCTTTATGTGAGAGACTCTTTAAGTGAGAGAGAGAGAGAGTCAGAACTTATGATCATTGATCGGAACCTCACTATAAATAATGTGTGATATTCATTAACCTGACTCTAATTATTCTACACAAATAAGTAACCTTAACTTACTTTCACTAAGAAAAGAAACCGAAGTTTTTCAAAGAAATTTTATTTTATAAAATCAATTTTCATTTTATACATTTCTTAAAATTAATTTTTTTAAAAACCAATTCAACCCTCCTTTGTTGGTTAATTCCTATTAGTCTCAGATTTGTAGCACAGGCACAACCCAAGGGTCGAATCTCTCGCAGAGCCTCTAGTCAAAGCTCTACTATTGGTCTTTAGTAATCCTAATTCAGCTAGGGGATAAAAATAATTAGATAAACTAACTCCCAACATGGTTCAATTTAGATAAACTAACTCCCAACCGGGAACATAATTAATTTAAATAAATATTACCATAATAAGCTATTTAAGATACATATTATTTATGGGTTCCAACTCAATACCGACCGGTCATCTTTGGAGCATCCAATCCTACTAAGTGCCTAAAAGGTCTTACGTGACTCAACAAGTGGATAGAATTAATTCACATAAATAA
The DNA here is from genome assembly GCA_014851425.1 of Senna tora. NCBI lineage: Eukaryota > Viridiplantae > Streptophyta > Magnoliopsida > Fabales > Fabaceae > Senna > Senna tora. The sequence continues at coordinate 32,320,531 of CM026269.1, forward strand.
CAGAGGTTACATATAATTATATCCGGATCCTAGGCCACGATCGTGAAACCTAGAATCCTTACGTACACGTTCAACGTGTTTTAGCCCGACCGGGTCTTACATGAATAATCTAGCAAAATAGAATTATATCTTACCTAGAATAAGAAAGACAAAAAGAAGAAGACTCCCTAAAATTAGCTCACAGGCTCATGCCTAGATCAACCCTCCCTTGGAAACCCAAGGGGATTTAGCCACTCATGGCTCACAAAATTTTCTTAGGCTTAAGATTTGACTGTGAAGTCTGAGATGCCTTTAGAAGATTTTGGCTCTTTTATTTATAGTTACTGAGTCCTAATGAAACAATTATTCTATGGAAAAAACTTATGTGTTATTGCTTACATGCTTTTAGTAAGGTTGACCAATTAAAAAAAGACATGTGTCACTTTTGAGAAGAAAATTGACACATGTCTTTTTTTAATTGGTCAACCTTACCAAAAGTATGTAAGCAACAGCACATAAGTTTTGTCCTTATTCTATTTATATAACAATCAAGATAAATATATTTGATTATATTCTAATTCTAAAATTGAATTCTAATTCCTAATATACTTAAATATGTTAAATTCTAGATTTAAGATACATTTAAAATAAATTCCTAATTTAAATATTCCGATAGGATAAGTCCGCATTTGAATTCCTGCTTGTTGTGTATGATATTGCCACATCATCATTGACTTGCTACGTCATCATCACTCGCTGCGGCGAATGTTGTATCATTCACCATGGCAAGCTGACCTTCTTCTATGCGTTTTGGCCTTTTTTTCATTTATGCTCTGCTTTCACTTTTTGGCTTCATTCTGGTCTCTGACTTGGAATATCTTCAACTAATGATCCCTAGTTAAACCTACAGCACTTAACAAACATTAAACATACCTATTCCAATATTCAACATATATTACAGCAGTTCGAGAATATTAAGAATTGATACATTTAATCATGGAATTAGCTACATTTCTATTTTTTTTCCTATGTCAAGATAGTCAACCTATTTGATGTAAAATCATATATATTTATATATTCAATAAGTTATTTTACACCATAAAGTTAGGTTGATTTTTTGTGTATCAAGGGTCAATATGCTTAAGGGCATACCAAGTTTTATTAAATAATTAATAACTAAGTATATTTTTCATTAACCAAAGTTTCAGTAGCCTAAACTTTAAAAAGTCAATATTTTCGAAGATTAACCAATTCAACCCCCCCTTCTAGGTTTTTTCAATTGGTATCAAAGGACATGTCTCTGTGTATTAGGATTAACCATCTCAGAGATATCTATTACCCAAGATGTCCACATTTATCGAAGGTTCCATTCTTCGATGGGAAAAACTATAGCTACTGGAAGAACAGAATGAAAAACTGGTATCCAAGGAACAAATATGAAAATCTGGAAATTTATTTAAAATGGACCAGTTGCTAAAACCAAAGTGATTGATGAAAAAACTGTCCTTAAATCAGAAGATGAATGGACAGATATAGATATCATTATAGCTGAACATAATTGTAGAGCTAAAACTTTTCTTTTCTTTTTGTGCAGTAAATGAAGAGGAATACAACAAGCTCTCTGCGTGTGAAACAACCAAAGAAATTTGTTAGAAAATAGAGCTAACCTATGAAGGAACCTCAGGTGTAAAGAAGGCTTGCATTGACAAGCTGATGAGAGAATACGAAAACTTTCGAATGTAGTCTAATGAACCTATTGAAGAGGCTCCTCAATGGTCTAGCAGCTCTTGGGAGGAAGCTGAATACAAAGGATGTGAATAAGAAAATTCTTCGGTACCTGTTTGAACCATGGGACGCAAAGGTAGCCGCTTCATCAGAGAGTGAAAAAGCAGAATCCATGTCTTTTGATGAGCTAAGAGGAAATCTGATTGCCTAGGAAGGAAGCTACCTGCGACATCAACCCAGTAGCAAGAAAGAAAAAGCAGTGGCCTTGAAGGTCCCTAATGAAGATCCCATCACTGATGACGAAGATGAGTTTGCTCTTCTCGCTAAAAGGATGTACTACATGTATAGAAGAAAATATGATGGCAGAAAAGAATCAACCTCCAGAAAAGAGCAACCAAAAAGAAGTAACATGCTTCAAATGCAAGAAGCCTGGTCACATCAGGCCTAATTTCCCTTAAATCAACAAGAGTGACAAAAATAAAGATATGGCAAATTCCTCATGGAGTGATAATGACTTTGGCTCAAATAGTGACACAGAGGAAACTGTCAATCTGTGCTTAATAGCAAACTCAAACTCTAATTCAGAAAGTGAGGTAAATAATGAACCTTTTACTTAATGATGAATTGCCTGATGCTTTTGAGATAGCCATGGAAGATGCTAGGAAAGTACACAAAAAATATAGTGATTTACAAAGAACACATAAGCAGCTGATAAAAACATTTGATGAGCTAAAAGGAGAAAGAGACAGTTTAAAAGAAAAGGCAGATGAAATACAAGAATTATTAGAAAGGCTAATAATTTAGAATAATAAACTAGAGGAAGTTATCAAAATAAGAAGGAAATAGATGATCTCGAGAATAAACTAAGGACAAGTCCCCCAAGGTTACGACCCATTGCGGTCCTTGCTTTCAATTATGAATTGTTTGAACCAAAAATAACAGTTACATTGGCGCCCACCGTGGTCCTTCTCAGACCATAATGCCTTGCTCATTCCGCCGCTAAATGACATTTTTTTTCGGGGAGTAGAAGTATACACCTAACACTCGAAAAACCCATTCATTGTTTAAATCTCATAACAGGTAGCTCCCACGAATAGCTGACTCAAATACACCCGCTACCACGATCGACGCAAGTGTTCAAAGACGCATCACATGAAACAAACAAGGAACAACTGACACCACTACAGTATAGGCAGGAACTTCGATCGCAAGTCATCCACAAAACATCACAGCATCCCAAGTGACTGTCGCGAAAAACGTGACCCAAACACCATCTGCTCCCAACACCCTTAAGGCTTGCCACACAACTCGTGCTTGCCTAGTAGCAGCCAAGGACCAGTGGACCCAACGAGAACAACACATGAAAATGAAAAAGCACGACTAGAAGCCGAGATAGCATTGCTGCGCCAACACAAACGGGAAATGTATGGAGGCCCCCCTCAAGTAGAGCAAGCTCAAGCAAGCACAGGTGCTCAGATACCAACAACATTGCACAGTGTACCAGCACCCGCAGGTCCATCGAATATATTAGTACCAGAAACAGCCAACCTACCAATGGTGCCCTCCATACAATTCGGAACTCTCCTAATGGAGTTCGTCCGACTATCACTCACCGCTCCGGCTTCACCACCAATCATCCAACCCAGAAAAACAATGGTCGCTGGACAAGCAGTGCGTCCGCCTATTGACTATCCGCGACCCTCTGTCCCAACCTATCCAACAGGCTCATACCTGCATATACCATGGGCAGGCGCTTATAATCCATATGCTCCCTACGGTGGACCCGCGGTCTACTCAGGCCAACATCATTGGCCCGATTTCAATTTCTAAGGGAGAGGGCGACACCCCTTGACCCAACAAGTCATGAACGAGCATGTACCCATTGGCTTCAAGATGCCTTTCCACATAGAGCCCTGTAGAGGAGAGACCTACCCACGGAACCACCTCAACACCTTTAACTCAGCAATGTCGATACTCGGTATGACAGACAGACAACATTGTCGAGTCTTCTAGTCCACTCTAAAAGAAGCAGCTCTAAGATGGTTCTTGCTACTTACCACAAACTCAATCCACAGTTTCGAACAGCTCGCTGAGAAATTGGTCACTCAGTTCGCCAGTAGCAAAGAGTAACAGAAAAACAAAGATTCCTTCATTTGCTTCCACCAAGAAGAAGGAGAAACACTACAATCCTTCCTGGCGCGATTCACGAAGCCCTCGCTCTAAGTCAGGAGCCTCCAAGACGCGGTCGCTTTCTTTGTTATCAAACAAGGCCTCAAGTGTTCGCAGTTTTACGGTGAGCTCAATAGATGCCCAGTATCCACCTTGCAAGAACTGATGGACAAGGCATAATGGTTCATTCAAGAGGAGAACGCCCAGATAACAAAAGACAAAATGTGAAAGTTCCTAGTTAGCAGAACTGATCTGGAGCGATCAGAAAAGAAGATGGAACAGGGAACAACTAACAATCAAAGTCAGAAGAGAAGAATAACAGAAAGCGCTCGCCCTCGCGACCTCGTTCACCCCTAGAGGACAGTTCACCAGCTACACGCCTCTTAACAAGTTCCATGTTGGAGTCCTAGAAGAAATCTATCACTTCGATATGCTTAGCTTCCCTCCTCATATCAAGAGACGAAAAACGAGAAAGCCTATAGATAAGTCCAAATACTACCAGTTCCACAAGGACTACAGTCACGAGACCAACAATTGCATACACCTCAAGGATCAAATCAAGGACTTCATACAAAAAAGGCAACTGAGCAGGTACATTAAGGACATAGATAAAACCAACGGGGATTTATTAAAGGACAATAGCGAGCAATATCCCCCTCGCGGAGTCATTAATGTCATCGCAGGAGGGCTATTAAAGGGGACTATCTCACAACCTCAAAATAAGAAGTGGCTGGAACGTTCCACACTCGCCCTCGACTACATTCCCAAGCAAAGGAAGAATGACGAAGAACCCAAAGAAGATCCAATCATGTTCAACCTCTCGAACCTACAAGGGCCAATCCACAATATGGTCATAACCACAGTCATAGCAAACTACGAGGTTAAGCGAGTCCTGATAGATCAAAGATCCTCGGTGGACGTCCTATATTTCGATACCTTCAAGAAAATTGGCTTAAGCAAGGCAAGTATGAGGCTGATTCCCAGCACGCTCATCGGATTATCTGGAGCATAAATCCCAGCAGAAGGAGTCATGACACCAGCAAATCGGTAGGCACTCTATCTAGGGCAACAAGCCTTGACATAGACTTCATCATCGTCTCAGCACCCTCAGCATGCAGCGCTATTCTAGGGCGACCGTCCCTGAACAAGCTCAGAGCTATTATGTCCACAGCATAACTCACCATGAAGTTCTCAACGCCGCACGGAATCAGAGAAATCACAGCGGACTAGAAACTAGCACGAGCATGCTACGTAGCTAGCTTGATAAAAACCATAAAGGTTGCTCGCCCTGGCCCCAAAGAATGCGCGAGAATCCCACGGATGGCAAAGAGTCTGAAGCAGCACCTGAGAAGTCCGCTCGCCCGGATAAAGTCCCTGCTTGAACTCTTTAATAAACTTTGCATTTCGCCCACTAGGCATTTTGGCTAATATTATCCTTGTCTTGTCGAATTATTATTCATAGAGCAGACCTTCTAAGTTCTATAGGTTTTCGAACTTAACCACTTTGTTTACAGTTAATCAAAACTTCCTTTTTTGATAAAGATATGAGTCATAACTAAGTTTGCAAAGTCAAAACTTGCGATAAAGCCTTATTTAAGGCAAAAAGGGGCGGATACTTGGAAAACTACTAAGATCATGCAAAGATTCCCCACGAGATGGCACCACTTGTCCAAGTAACCTCTCGAGAATATAAAAACTCCACATAAAGCCCTAAATAAACATTCGTACACAAACTATGCTAGCAAAATTACACAACTCATGCAAAACTGTCTTGATCACACAGTACTTGTATAATATCTATTTACCCATAAGTGAAATGAGAGCGAATAATTCAAAGACAAAAGTCCTTTCATTAATGTATCAAGTAAGGCAATTACCTATTACACTTGGCATAAAAAAGACTTTACAAAATACAATCTACTCTTGGGCATCTCCAAGGTTAACATTTATTGGGGGCTCCCTGAACTCGGGATTGCCAACATTTCCCGACGACTCCCTCGCTACATTCTCAACAACTGACTGAGAAGTAGCTCCAACCTCAGGAACACGTCCGGTCATCATGGAAAGAAGATGATGGCTTAAAGGACGCTTAGCCAACTCAGAGAGGCATGCAAAGTCAACGGGTGGAAGGATGCAGAGAGCTCACCCACTCAGTAGAGAACCTCTCCCCACGAAACGCGTGAGTTGCTCGACTGGCAGCAGCATCCCGTACATCCTTACTGCTAACATCTTCGCTTGATGATCAGCTTCATCCCCAATCCTGCTCTCAGCATCTAGCCAGCACATCATTTACTCATGCTAGCGGGCCTCGGTATTTTTCAAAGCCTCGCGAAGAGAATGTAGTTCCTGCAGACGCTTTTCTGCATCCCCCCGGCGAGCATCCAACTCCTCGCGAGCCCTTTTTAAGTTTGACCGTAGAAGTTTGACCTCAGCAAACTGGCCACTTTCGGCCTGAAGGTGGGCAACCTCGTGAGTCAAAGACTTCAACTCATGACCCGTGCTCTCGCACTCTTTCTCCCTTATCGCCAAGAGCTCGTGCACCTCCTCGAGTTGTTGTTACGAACGCTCGAGAGCACTGTCTTTGGAATTGAGAATTGAAAGCAGCTTTTCCCGATCCGAGCGAAGCCCATCCTACATGAAGCAAAAAGTATTACTTTGAAATTATCATGCTGACATTTTACGCTCAAAAGAAAACAATTCAAATTTAAATACACACCACTTGCGCCTGCCGCATATTTCTAGCATGATAGAAGTCAGCCAAGGAATTAGCAGCACCCTCAAAAGTTCGTAGAGCAACGCCTACATGATTCATATCTATTGCCTTACTAGCCCTCTCATTTAGGTCTACAGGAAAACGCCTACCAAGGGCCACTAGAGCAAAAGGGGGCACCTCCTCCTCTGGAAAATTTTCTGACGAAAGGGTCACCATGTCTGCATCTCCGAACGTAGTGGTAGCCTCTTTGAACTATGTTGACTTTGATCCCTTAATAAGGGTATGTAGGCACCTAGGTCATCACCTAAGGACAAGTCCCCCAAGGTTACGACCTCTTGCGATCCTTGTTCTCAATTATGAATTGTCTTAACAAAAAATGATAGTTACAGTAGACAAGCAACTTCCAAATTCCAAAGTCTGCCACAATCTTAGTCAATAGGATAGGAGCATACACGTTGTATTTTTTTTTCTAAGGGGGGCCACAATATTTTATTAAGGGGGGACCAATAATTTTTTTTTCACTATGTACTACATAGAAAATACCAAAATTTTAGGGGGTGCCCCCCTCCCTCTACCATTGAATGGTAATGAAATGGAAATAGGAATTGGAATGTGATGTGATGTGAATGGAATGGAATAAAAATGGGGTAAAATGGTCATTTTACCCTTATATTAAAAGCGAAAATGGAACAGAAGTAGGTAAAAAAAACCAAGGCAAAAATATAATTTTATCAGATTGCATAAATGTTCTGGGAGATCACGAGGTGCGGGGGCCACATAAATGTGTTAACCCGGCTTTGACACAAAACCTCAACTAAAATTCCTAGCATATTCTAGGTCATCTAGCAGTGGTAAATACATTAAGTATAAATAGCGGCTAAAGTGGTCCACCATCAGAAACTCCCCGATGAGGTGTAATATGTACGCCTTTGCAAACTGTTGTACGGCTTCATTCGAGGCGTCTTCTGCCAAATTGGAAAAATTTTCATGAAGCCATAAAAGGTTCAATCTCTGCCCTTTAATGTGATCACTCGACGGTTCAACGCCCAACCACTGCCTACAACATATTTTCCAATCTAGGTCCATTCTTCCAACAACGGGAATGCCTTCACACAGAAGCCCAAGTTGTAATGTAACATCCTCCAGCGTGATGGTGCATTCTCCCTATGGAAGGTGGAAGGTGTGTGTTTCTGGCCTTCACTTCTCGACTAGAGCAAATACAAGAGAGCTCTCGAAGTTGGTATGAAACAAACGTGACACCCTGTAAAATCTTGTAGCTTTCAAGTAGTGGACGATGCAGGCTAGGGGTCTCCCATCATTCTCTTTTCCTATCATCAGAATTTCAAGGTCCGTTCATCCTATTAAAAAATCATAAGAGTGTGTTTGGATAGTAGTATTTTAAATTACATAAAATTTAAAATGCAAGGGATTTGAATTACTACAATTTAAATTCCTAACATTTGAAATTTCTTGTTTGGATAGAACAAGTAATTTAAAATACTTCAATTCAAATTTTTAGCATTTCAAATATAATATTTAAATATAGCAAATAAATTAAAATTTCTTACTTCATTAACTTAATATCTTGAATTTAGCTCTGAAATACTTTCAATTATTATTATTATTATTATTTTGATCTATTGAAGTTGTAATTTAAAACAAGAAATGTTTTTTTACCAAAAAAAAAAAACAAGAAACATGTCCATGGGATACAAGTTGCTAGAAATTGAGATATACAAAATAACACACATGTCCATTTACGAGAAAAAAAAACAACTCACATATCCTTGCCAAATAGCCTTTGAAAGTGTTTGGTCTGTAGAGTTAGTAACCATGGATCTTCTGGACCTGGACGTATCATAATTCTCCTTTGCCTTTCTGCCATCTTAAAATAGAATGAGAGAGTTGAATGAGATATTTGAATGAGAGAGTTGGAGTGAGAGAGTTGATAGGGGATATGATATATATAAGAGAGGGTTGATAGGAGATATGATATATACAAAAGAGGGTTGAGATATAAAAGAAATAAAATTGTTAAAAAAAATTATAATTTTAATATAAAATATGTTTATAATTTTAATCAATATAAAATATTTTTATAATTTTAATAAATATAAAATATATTTATAATTTTAATATTTAAAATGAAATTATAAGTAAAATAATATAAATAAAAATATTTAAAATATTAAATTAAAATAAATTATTTAAATAAAAAATTTTAAATCCTCCCAATGACTGGTGGTCACTCAGAGTCTTGCTTAGGAATCTTTTAAGAGATTCTTGAGCAAGACTTTGATTGAATGGTCACTTCGGTCAATCAATCTTCATATTAGGTCAAAAATTTTGGAACTGATGTGATGACCTGATGTACTTAGTACATCAATCAAATCATCACGTGATGGCCAGCTTGTCCGGCTATCACGTGATGAGAAGATGCGTGCGGTCTCATACGCGTCTTGTTTGGCCTGATTGTGGGCCTCGTCATGGGTCCCACAATTTTTTTAAAATTTATCTGCCCTCTAAGTCGCATGCGATTTCTTTTGATAAAATCGCATGCCTCAAACTTGTATAAAAAAATAGTAAAATATATACACAGTCACTTGTCATGCCGGTGGAATATTAATACATGATTAGGATGTTTTTATTTTTTTTTCATGCATTAGATGTCACTTTAATGTCCTAAAGTCGAGTTTTTTAATTGTCTTGTATATTTTTTTTAAAAAAAAAATCAAATCTGATGAGATGTTAAGGTTTTTTTGCTTTAGATTTGAATTAACAAAATATAATAATTGATATGGGGGCGCTCAGCACCCCTCTTAGGAGCTCGGCCTGATAGATTTGCTGCTAGCCTTCTTCTAATCGCCTAAACAGCCTTCTCAGCTATAAAAACCGCCACTATGAGTTCACACACATATCTCTCTAATCTAAACGTCTTGATCTCTAAGTATCTCCTAGACTCACACTCTCCATTCCCAGAGCTCTCTCTCTCTCCCCAAGGTTGTCTCATAGTCTTTACTCTAGGACAATTCTCAAGCTAGCGAACTACGTGGACTTTTATCTCCTTAGGAGTACGTAGATGTCGGACACATCTATGATTCGAGTCCTCATTCCGTTACTAACCATTGTTTCCCTCATTCCGGCCACTGATAACGCCAAAATAAGACACGCTAACAGGTGTCGTGTTACTTAATATTGTTAATAATAATTAGTAATATTATAGTAAAAGGCGCTAATCTGTGTACATGAGTGTCAATATGAGAAAAGTATTATAAATGGGTATTTAATACATATTTTGTGACAAAACTATATTTATTCGATAAATATTATTATTTAAGATAAATTAGGTGGTATCACGAATATCTTGGAATCATTTCAGGTCAAACCAGGCCATTAAATCACTTGGAATTCGAGCAAGGACTAAATTGAAAAGATTGGAAAGTGCAGCAAGGACTAAACTAAGAAGACTAGAAGTAGAAAAGTCAACTGAAGGTCAACTCTGGTTGCTCACGGCGGAGAGCTAAGCAAAATGTAGGAGAAAAGTTTGAATTTCAAATTTGAAATTAGAGCTTCTTTGGAGAACCCAAATAGAGTCTGGATCTTAAGATTCGAATTTTTTAATTTAAATAAATTAAAAATAGTATTATTTTATGAAAAATAGCATTATCATTAGAAAGATAATATTTTCTTAATTTTTAATTAGATTAGGATACTCCAAGTAACGACAATAAATAGAAGACGAAAACTCTTAGTTATGTATCCTATGTTTCATCCTAGTTTTCTAGACTTAGGTTCTAAGAACATGAGTAGTTAAGCTTACTAGGTTATCTTTAGAATCATCTATGAAATTTGCTTGAACTTTGCGCTTATAGTTTTAGGGATTTTATTTAGAAAGTTTACAGTTTATGCTTTGATGGTGGTTTTAGTTGTTTTCTAAATATCTTACCCAACTTATCTTTCGAAACTAGCAGGGATAGCAAATTACACAGACCTCGAAAAGATAATCTATATTCTTAGTTGCTTTATAAAATCATATTTTCTAAATCAATTATTTACTTTCTTTTCTACAAAAATACTCTTTGACCCTTTTTACTTGATTCGATTACATACAAACATAGTTACTCCGGAATTACTCAAGGTTCCATAAGAGATTCGACCCTGGGTAGGGCACTATACTGCATTAATTAGGTAATTATTTGACTTGCGACGAGTTAGGGGCATTGTTCAATAAAAAAACACTTCATCAAATTGGCGTCGTTGCCGGGGACCTATTTGGTTTTGTGGTAACTGTGCTGGTCGAATCGGGTTTTGAACTCGTGACAAAAACGAGGAGTATTTTCATTTTTTGTTTAGATTAACAGTGTTTCTTTTGTTTTTTTAGGCTCCAGGAAGGCAGGTCGTAGCTGCTTGTCACGGCAAGCCCGGAAAATACACTTGCCTTCGTTCGCCACGGCAAGCGATACCTTATTATTCGGGACGAACTTTTAGGAAGTTTCATTCATTTTTGCATTTTGTTTATTTTTCTTTTTATCTTTTCTTTTTACAAAAAAAAATTGCGTTTTCTTATATTAGATTAGTAGTCCATATTCTAACACCCTTAATTGGAGGTATATTATGGATCCCCTGGGCATCTGACCCAAGATTGCTTGGCTTAGTATAGGGAAGTACCACCTACATTTCAACAATGTTCAGGACATTATTAGATTGGTAGTCCATATTTTAATACCCTTAATCATGGAGAGACCTATCAAACCAATCTTAGTTGGGGAGAAACCAACACTTTACCTCCATACGGATTCCATGAAGGTGATTTTGGGATGAAGAATAACCAAATCACTCACCATATGGGATCCCAGGTTGAGCAAGGCACTTCTTTGCAAAATGAGAGTGAGTTTGATAAGTACATGAAACGATTGGACGAGATGAATGCCAAGATACGGGCAAACATAGCTGGGGATCGACTTGCTCGTGAGAAAGAAAAAGCAAGCTGGTCCAAAAATATTGGTAGAGTGAGAGAAGAATATAAGGATTCAAGGCCTGTTGCTAATCACTTGGCCCACAACATAAGTGAGAAACAACTCGAGCTAGTAATAGTCATACCTTCTGACAATTCTGCCAACAAAGTTATGGATGTAAATCAGAATCCTTCCCTCACTTCCATACGAAGCTGAAGGAACATCCAGGGGCATTCAAGGGGCTCCCCCTATTCCCTTAAAACAGGTGTTGAACCCCGACACACGAAAACAAGCACTTTCACAGCTAAGCCTAGATGAAAAACAAGACTAACACAAGTCTTATTCGATAAAGTGGCTAGCCTAAGTGCGAAATTTGAATTAGCCATGAATAGTGTAAATGAACCTGGAGTTCCTACAAAAAGCGAAGAGGTAGTAAATAATGAGCCCCAAGAGGACCTTTGTCTTGAAAAGCACACAAAGCTTATTATGGGGAAGTTAATTACTAACTATTCTGATGTATTTATTCCTTCTAACACCTTAAATTGTCATATCGATTTTGTTCTTAATTGTGATATAAGTAAAGGTGTACAGGAGAAGGAAAACTCAGCCTCAGAGGAAATCATAGGGGCAACTTAAGGTGAAACCATGCCTACCTCTGAAAAAGCAACAGAGGAACCTTGCACTGACGAGTCACCATCTTTAACTCCCTCATCCCTGCCCTTTTTCCTTGGGTGACGATGACTTAGAGACTGATGGACGACACTCGACCCCGTAAGATTCCTCCTCCTCCTTAGTGACTAAAACAACTGGGGGAAACGCTTTAGGTAGTGATGCCCCCATAGAGCAAGGCTCAGTAACCTCTCACCTGACAATTGCCTCAGTGCTTCCCACACCGCAACAACTTGAAAAGATACATACGAATACTGAATGTTCCCAAGAGCAAAGACACCTATTGCCACTCTGATTTTTTAAAGAAAATCTGGGGAAAGGTAAGTTAGGAGGGAATACTGAAAGCTCCCTAGAAAGCAGGTTCTTCCAACCATCCTGAATATTTAAGGCGAACTTGTGCATTGGTAAGTTCACAGGGAATACTGAATGTTACCTGTGACGCAGGTATCTCTGTCTGCTCTGTATCTTCAAGGAGAACCTGCAAATTGGTAAGTTAAAAGGGAATAGTGAATGTTCCATGGAGCACAGACATCTACTACCCCTCCTAATTTTTAAGGAGAATATGAAGCCGGATTAACTATCCAGTTGTTTCTTTCTTCATCTTATCCTAAATTTTGGTAGTCTTTCTGGGATAAGTATGGGGAATAAACCTCTCCAATAGGGCGAAAGCCATTTTACTGTTAAATTCTTTTTTGATCGATTTTTAATTTCTTAAAACAAAATAAAAATGTTCATAAATATGTTTCAACTTAGAATCGGGAGTTAGAAGTCAGTAGTAGCCTACATGCATTTTATTTTCGATCTTTTCTACTTTTTCCTAATTTTGGCAATAATCGCCGCAGCGAATGCTTCAATCGCCCCGGTGAGAAACCTCATTCCAATGTCCAATGTCCTTTTTCTGTGGATTGTGCGCATCATTTACATTGCCTTAATTTGTTTTATTCCTAATTTTTCTTACAACGCTCCTTTTATTTTTCTATCATAATTAATTAGATATTAGGAAAACTTTTTCATATATTTTGATTAATTTAAAAAAATCTTATGTAGATTGTTCGAATAATTCTAGGTTGACAGATTTGTCTATGTAAATAGTTAGATTTTTTAGAATTTAATAGAAACCCAAACCTTAAGTATTTTAATTAATCCTTTGCTACGTGCACTATGCCTAGGATATACTTAAAACCTCATTAGTTCAGTTAATTTCTTATTATCTTCTGAAATATTTATCATCTTGACAGACTCTCCTCATGCAACTTTAGATGTAGAGGATTCACCCATGAATAGTAGATTTAAATAACATCTTCTCTTTTATTTTGTTTTAATATACAATATACTATGACTGCTACTAACCCCGATGATTAAGTTGATACCTATTTTGAATGCTTTTATAATTTTTTCTGAATTATTTTCATTTAAATTTTGGTAAGTCGACCTTATTTCCCTAGGTTGCCATTGTTTTTGTTTATTACATATATAACTGAGATTTTATCTGCTCTGACATTTTTATCCGAAATAATATTTCTGTTGATCGCCCTCATATTAGGAGTGTTGTCCAAAGCATTGATGACAATGCAATGATTAAGCCTGGTTTTTTGTTGATTTGTATATTTTTATTCGGTTTTTTAAATTTTTTTAAATTTAGGTTTATTTTAATTAATTAACCTAGGTTAGAAATTCACCCTGAACTTCCTATCTAATTCATTCTTTTTTCTAATTCAAATATATTAAAAACCAGAATTTCAACTTGAATTTTAGCCTATCTAGCATAGAAATTTAACGAAGGATACGTGTTAGGAATATTTAGGGAGATAAAAATTTTCACAAACACTTTTTAGGATAATAAGAAAAAGATTTAATTATTTTGTTTTTTTAACCTACAAACATAGCAACTTAGCTATGTATTATTGTAGGCAATTGATCATTGAGAGAGCCTAACTAGTTGGAAGGTATTTGAGCCCAAACAACTGATCACTTGTAATCCAAATGAAAAGGAAATTCAACGAGGAGAGACAAAAATCAATTAATGAAGTAGTCTAAAAATTACTCAATGCGGGGTTCATTTGAGAAAGTAAGTACCCACAATGACTTTGCAACGTAGTAATGGTAAAAAAGGCGAGTGGTAAGTGGCGCATGTGCGTTGATTCTACAGACGTTAACAAAGTTTGCCCAAAAGACGCCTACCACTCCCAAAGATTGACAAGCTAGTCGATGGCACCTTGGGCCATAAGCTCTTAAACTTCTTAGATGCCTTTTTCGGACATAACCATATTAAGATGAACCCAACAGGCGCAGAGAAAACCTCTTTCATTACAAATAAAGGAGTATTTTGCTATAATGTCATGTCTTTTGGTCTTAAGAATACAGGGGCCACATATCAAAAAATGATGGACATCGTATTCAAAAATCATATCGGTAAAAATCTGAAAGTCTATGTAGATGACATGATCATCAAGTCTATGGAAGAGAGCCTGTATCTCCACCACCACCACCACCACTACTTTTTTTAATACAGAAAGAACAAAAATTTACCCAACAACTTAATCATACCAAACGGATTTTAAAGAACAAAAAGAAGGGCACATTTTGGCAACGATTTTTTTGTTAGTTATGTGATAAATATATATATATATTTTGTGATAAATATATTAGAATAAATAAATTGTAACCATTAATTAACACACAATTTTAATTACTTTAGCTTAAGTCCTTTATTCCTGGCTTCGTGCCAAAGCAAGGTCTTTTTTGTCTAACAATTGAGGACACATTTTGACTAAAAATTTACCCAACAACTTAAATTTTCTTCCTAAATTTTAATAGTGATTAAAAACATTACATATTTTATTGAAAAATATACTTTATAATTTTTCAAAGGTTAAATGTTCATTATGATTCTCTATGTTCCACTCAAATTTTAAATTGGTCATTTATTTTTCAAAAGTTCTATATTGGATCTTTATCTTTCGCAAAAGTTTTATATTGATTCTTCAGGTTTCATTAAAGTTCTATATTGGTCTTTTATGTTTCATTAAAGTTTTATATTAGTCATTTATGTTTCATTAGAGTTTCATATTAGTCCTCTCTGATTTTATTTTTGGCTTAAATGACGCCGTTTGGGTGTTTTTGGTGTGTCTAAGGCCACGTCAGCTATCTGATACACGTAGGAGAGATTATGTGTCCACCTTGGCACGTCACTTCAGCAGTTAACTTAAAAAATTGACGGATTTGGACGGAAGAACCAATTTAAAACTTGTGGGAAAGATAAAGAAGTAATTTAAAACTTTTAAAATATAAAGAATTAATTTAAAACTTGAGTGAAACGTAAATTACCAAAATAGATCTTGCACCTTTTTCAAATGGAAAAAACTTAGGTCCATTTCCTTATGTCCATTATATCAAGTTTTCCAATATAAATATGACACGTGGCAAAAAGTGTTTAAATGACCAATCACAGTAGAGAGAGAATATAAAAGACCACCTTTTATATAACCAATCATATAAGAGAAAAAGTGTAAATACAATATATGATTGGTGAAACTTGATGTAATGGACATAAGGAAATGGACCTAAGTTTTTTCCTCTATTTCCTTATGTCCATTACATCAAGTTTTCCAATATAAATATGACACGTGGCAAAAAGTGTTTAAATGACCAATCACAGTAGAGAGAGAATATAGAAGACCACCTTTTATATAACCAATCATAGAAGAGAAAGAGTGTAAATACAATATATGATTGGTGAAACTTGATATAATGAATATAAGGAAATGAATCTAAATTTTTTCCTTTTCAAATATATATATAGGTTCTTAACTATTTTTGATACATAATAAAACTATGTTTCTTCCGCAAAAAGAAAAAAAAAAAGGAAAAGATTTTTACGTTTTTGGACTACTGTCCAACTTAAGAATCTGGATCAGGCTACTTCTCTCTCTCTCTCTCTCTCTGTTATCTTGACCTTCTGTGTCTCAACAGTACGGCCATGGCGGACGAAATTACCCTTGATTTTCGTTGAAATCCCGAAATCCTTCCCTCTCTTTCCCACTCGGATTCCATCCTCAGTCAAAGATCCTCTCTGCCATTCACTCTTGCTTTATATTCCATTTTCCCTTTCTTTCTTTCTCGCTCATGAGATACGCGTCAGCTTGAAGAATCACCGAGGGGGAGAGGGGTGAGAGAGACAAAGAGAGAGTGTGTGTGTGTGATGGATTTGCTTGAAGGCGTGGGAGAGAGCTCCTCTCCACCTCGAACCTTGAGCAGTTTCAGTAACTATGATGTGAGGAACGATGTGTACAATCGCTTAGTGGAGACCTGCCATGACCAGGCGGTGAGCAATCCGGAGTTTCGGGAACAGCTGGATGCTCACTTCAACCGATTGCCTCCAAGGTACTGCAATTTGATAGCTGTTTGCTTTATAATTTCAACTTACTGTGTTTGGAACTTGATAATTGCGTTTGGATTTTGGTGTAGCTTTTTTCAATTCCTGCTCTCTATCTGCATTTTCACTTGTATTTGTTTTAATTCCCTTGATTCTCTTCTATTCAATCAAGTCGTGGCGAAGTAGACTGGAAATGAAATTGCGTTGGTTTTGGCTTTGGAGAAAGCATGATCAACGTTAATGGTTCATCTCTTTTTTATGTTTTTAGTACATTGTTGGTAATCTTTTTAATTATTGGTAAGTTTTAAGTATATTGTCTTAGTTAGGCTTTATATGGTTTCTGTTTATGAATGGTGAAAGTGCTACCAAGTTCTGATCTCGGTGGGTTGGTTCTAAATTGTCTACTTGTTCAGTGTTATGAAGAGAAGGGGGTTTAAATATATACTTAAGTTTGTGACGTGAAATTATAGTTGCACAAATAACTAAAAGTGGTGCACTTGTTATGCAATCTGCTGCTTTTGTTTCAGTTATGGCCTTGATGTTAACGTGGATAAAGCTGAGGATGTTTTATTGCATCAGAGTCTTCTTGCTTTGGCAAGGGATCCAGACAAGCGGCCTGTTTACCATATACGCTTTCTGGAGGTACTACTCTTGTTTCGATTTGAATTAATAAAATTTTTGTCTATAAACAACTTAAAATAATGGTTTAGTTGATGGAATTTATTTCATGCGAAATAGTATCCTAATCTGACTTTTAAATTATATATATATATATATATATATATATATATATTGTGATGGAACCCAAGTGACTTGGGAACCTTTTCTCAAAAGTTAGCTGTTAAAGGGAAAGAACCAATCCACTTAAGTATCCCATTCTACCCAATGTTGGATAGCTTATACTACCCTAGGGACATCCCATACTATCCCCATCCCTATCATAGCACCATCCCCAAAGAGCCAATGTCCCGGTGGCTGCACTCTGCGACACTTCACTTGGTGTTGCTTCACTCTACAGCGGTCAGCCCCTCCGCAGGTGGCCCTCTCCATGCCATTGGCAAATTAGCTCTGATACCAAATGATGGAACTCAAGTGATTTGGGGAACCTTCCCTCAAAATTTAGCAGGGGCAAAACCAAGCCACTTAAGTATCCTCCTATCAAACATCTCATTCTACTTGATGCGGGACTTGGGTAGCCCATATTATCCTAAAGACATCTCATACTATCCCCATTCCTATCATATTGCATAACTATGCTTGTAATTACTAGTTACTATCTACACTAGTCTGCTCAGATATTACTAAAGAGAGTAAAACTTAAAATTATTAACATGGAACCAGGAAGAATGAGAGGGGAAGGTGGCTTCGTGAATATGTATTTTTTTTGGCCTGAGAGGGGAAGGTGGCTTCATGAATATGTATTGATTTATGGTTAAGTTGTTGATAGTTAACTTCATCCTAATAGTTTCTCTCGTTTTTTGGTCTCCCTTAACCTCTAGTTATTTAATCATTTTCTATTTGGTTTACTTTAGATATAGGAGCCTCTAATGACTTCTATACATGACCAAATCACCTAAGGCGTGTTTAAACCAACTCTTATATAATGTGTTGCTTTAATGCAATCATTCCTAATCCTATCATTTCTAGTGTGTCTACTCATTGAATGCAATGTTCTCATTTCTACGACATTGAATTTTCGCTCATGTTAACTTTTCATTGCCCAATATTTTGTATTATACAACAACACATGCCTTATAATTGTGTAATAAAATTCCTTAAAATTTAAGTGGTACTTTTTTATCACAGATAACAAACATTCCTCCATTTTATTCACCTAACTTAGACCCTATAGTTTACATTCCCTTCTATTTCTCCATTATTTTGTATGATAGTTGCCAAATATTTAAAACTTGTGACTTGTTGCATGGAATGATCTTCAAGTTTCATCTCCACCCTAAAATAAATATACTTTTCACTAAATTTACATTCCATATACTTAATTTTACTTCGACTTATACGGAAACTGAATGTTTTCAAAGCTTGATTCCACCTTTTTTTTTTCGTTTACTTCTTCCAAATCTCCAACAAGGTCAATATCTTCAACAACAAGCATGCACCATGGCACCACCTCTTAGATATGTTAAGCCAGTACATTAAACCAAGTTTAAAATGTAAGGATTCAAAGTTGAACCTTGGCGTAGTCCTGTGGTTTATAGAGAAATCTTCCCTCATATCCATCTTACTTTCTCACACAAGTTCTGGTCTCATCATACCTATCAAGCATGGACACGCCTAAAGATAGGTGTGTCATGTGTCCGACACATGACATAACATAGACACACCATGACACACGGTAGACACACATAGGTATTTCAGAATAAATTAATTTTTTCTTGCTCAAACACGTGCCAGATGCAACTTGGACACGCGTTAAACATGACTTACACTTGAGGCAAGTTTAGGATGACCCAATAAAGGGATAATACTAGAAAATAAGTGAACGAAAATCTAGAGAACTAATTTTAATTAGATTATTCAAGTTCTTTTTTAATTGTTTTTGTTGGATATGAGATTTAGTAAATTTGATTTAGAAAATAGTAGTGTAAATTTTGGCCGGAAATTGAAGGTGTATGAATATCTTATACATACAGATATGGAGCAAGTTTTGGTGCTAAGCTATTTTGGACATGGTAGTTATTTAGTATATTTCTACCATTTTGACACAAGACTAACATAAGGGCTCAGGCTGTTGGATAGCTTGCATTGGAATTTAGTTGAGAGATAAATCCCTCAGCTGTAAAATAAGCCATGTAGTATGTATATAATTGTAAATTGAACTAAAGTAAGTTAGTATATCTTCAAATCTGATCATATAAAATCTTCTTCGTTGATAATCTATAATGCCCTTCAGTTAAACTTTCTGCTTGCTTTTTGAAGGGCATTATTGATGAATCTGATATACTACTACCCTTTGTTGACGTTAATGCTGGTTGTAGTTTTAAATTCTTTCTTTGAGATCTCCATAAGTTAAACAAAATATGTTTTACAATTTGGTATGTTTCTTTTTCTAGTCTTGAGTTTTTAATTTTAGCCTTGAGTCTATTAGATTTCTTACCATCTTTCATGTCCATACTTAAATTTTTTTCCTCTCTCAAATTGGTGGGCAGAACATTTCTACTAGAATAGATGGTGAAGATCAACTCATTGTAAGTACTCATTCTAGCCCAAGGCCATCTTCTCCTCCAACTAACGGGGGAGCTGTGTCGTCTCATAAGAGGTAGGCAATCTACTAAACAGTGCTATATTTTTTTTTTTTATAGAAAACTAAACAGTGCTATAATTTTTTTTTTTAATAAAACTAAAAAGTGCTATAATATCTTTGTTTATTATTACTATTTTATTTAATGAGGATTTTTTCCATGTACTATCAATTCTGGCTTTTCTTTATTTATCAATTGTTTTATTTCTGTGAGTAGAGCAAGGGATTCTGCAGCTGAGTTTGAGCCTTGCTCTAAGCTTGAGAACCTGAATTTGGATGTTAGAAAGAACTCCAACGAGATAGAGGAAAGATATGTTACTGACAATTATTCCCTGAGGTAATACTTATTTTCTCTTACAAAAAATTCAGAGAGCAATGATTCGTCAAACACGTTGGCGTCACTTGATTCATATTGCTGACCCCACCTAGTGGGAAAAGGCTTTGGTTGTTGTTGTAGAGAGAATTAGTTGAGGTTTTACTACCTACTGTTTCTACTATTGCCACCCAAATCTATGCTGGTTAAACTAATCCGTTTGCTGGCCAAGATATACCATGGATGCATTAGTGATGATAGCAATTTTAACTGAAGTGCTGAATTACGTGGTTGGAACTTGTCAATTGCCTGCAGAAGAGAATGCCATATATATTGGTCTTTTTTTTAAAAGAAAAAAATTTTAGTCCCATTGAAAGGACATATGAAGCTTATCTGTCTCTTTCATATGAAGTAGAGTAGCCAAGGGGCCCCAACAGAAGTATCATGGACATTACAGGAAAACTTCTAGTTATTTCTTATACTTGACTTTACACTTTTGTTGTTTAGAATGAAACAATATCCTCCTTTCTACTTATACTCTTTATTCTTTCTGAAATTATTTCTTCTTTCACAATAGACAAAATAAAAATAAATATAGCTTGTTGATGATTATTAGTCAAATCTAGTTGTTTAACAGCTAGGTTTCCAGACTTGTGAGTTCCCCTATTTATAACATTTTCATAGGCAGTAAAGTTCTTTCTATGTTTTGCCTGCTTGTTTAGAAAATGCTGATTGTCCTCTTGGGAAGTGAAATACTTGACTTACAGGATTAAGGTATATTTCTTTCACAATTGGTAGGGTTGAACTTTTATCCCTGTTAGAGGAATTGGATTCTTTATATTTATTAATATGTCTATCTCACCATGCTGCAAATTGCATTTTTTAACGAGTGCCAACTGCCAAGTGCTTCCTGCTTAATTAGTACATTTTTAACTTGTGGCTTTTTTGTGGTTGTGTAAGTTAAAACACTGCAATGTAAAATGCAGGCATGAACAATCAAGTGTACCTGTTCATGAAGTTATATTTTCTACTGTTGACAAGCCAAAGCTTTTAAGTCAGGTATATTGGAAAAGCATATCTCATCTCATCATTATTGAAATTACTCCCAAATAGTTAAAACGCCAAATTTTCAATCTCCTTTGTATGAAATTTGTAGGTTCAACTATTGCACGTTTTTATTAACTCTAATTGATTGGTGGAATTTTATTCGACTTTCTTAATGACTAGAATTGCAATTTCTTACGTTGGTTTTTCTAAACAACACAGAAATTTTATTTAGTATATAGGCTGAGTAGAATTCATTCTTAGTATAAAATTTCAGAGAAAGAGAGACAAATGGGAGAGAACCTTTTAAGTGAAATGTAGTGAGTGTAGATATATTAATCATCAAATTTACAGAGATTGTATAAGGCCAGTACAGTTGGTAGTACACTGTACTATATAAAATTACAATAAAGAATACAGTTCATATACCTATGTTGCAGCTAGTACATACTGATATAGTCCACAGTAATACAAACATTCCCTTCATGCTGGAATGTTTATTTCATATGCACCAAGCTTGTTACTTAAGAAGGTGATGTGGAGTCCTCTTGGGGATTTGTTGAATATATCTGCTAACTGGTCATTGGAGTTCACAAAGGTAGTTAGGGGCCAAAGATATCTTTTACCTTATCACATGACAATCTACTGTTATGTGTTAGGTTAGGTGTGCTCATGGAGGACGTTGGAAGCAATATGTAGTGCTGCTTGATTTTTAAAATAAAATTTTATCTAATCATTTCATTTTCTTCAAACTTTAATTCCTATGCACGCAATTGTGTATGCCTGAAAATATACTTGATGGGCAATGTGATTTCTTCTGATAGATTATTTTTTTCCAGCTGTCTGCTTTGCTCTCTGATATTGGGCTTAACATCCGTGAAGCACATGTTTTTTCCACAACTGATGGCTACTCCCTAGATGTATTTGTTGTGGACGGATGGCCAGTTGAGGTACATTATTAGATGTTTCTTGGCATTTGCTTTTCCCTGTAAACGTTTACAATCTTGTAGCTTCAAAGACCTAACCACTGTTCATTATTAAGATTTGAGAATGGTTGATACTATAAAGGCAATTGTGCTTTTGTGAATGACATGCTATAATTTTGTCTATATACATTTTATTACCTATATCATCATGTTTCAGTTGTTTGGTTCATCTTTTATGGATATCCTTATTCTTCAAATATTGCTGTCAAATGAACTTCAATCACACATAAGGTCTATAATTTATGGATAACCTAGTATTGTATCTGTTGTTACCATAACTATCTATCAAATAGTATGCCTATCAAAATTCTCAAATTTAGGGGAGAAAATGTATTGGCCTATGGCAATTGTTGAGCTTGTAGGATGTTAAGGAGATTGTTATTATATTTCTCATATGACAGGGATGTACGATAGGTCGAAATATTGCTGACTTTACAATCTTGTGCTCAGGAAACAGATGGTTTATATGAGGCTATGGAAAAAGCTGTTGCAAGAAGTGAGGTGCATTTGACTCATTGACTTTGTATTTACAAATCATATGTTGGTTTATTTATGAGATGTTGGATTGATATATCTTTAAAGATTGATTTTCTTTGTGTATTGGCTTGAACTATATGGAATATGCTTAAGAATGAATAGTAACAAGTCAAAATTTTCTTAAAACATATCATGACTAGTTAAAATATGGATGTGATGGTTATCTGCTCATAGGTGTGTCACTGTGTTGTGTAGTCTATCAGGTTGAGCTGACAGTATTGAATTAACGTGAAAACTGGGTTCTCAAATACTGATAAGAAGAGTTCTTCTTTTTTTTTTTTTTTAATTGGGAAACCATATGAATTCTAGGTTCTATTGGAAAATTAATAATTGTTAGAAAAAATTCTGTATCCTGAATTAACTCCAATGCATGATTTGAGATCTTGAACCATTCTAGAAAAGATATAGAGGAACAAAGTAAAAGAGGGTAAGAATTATCCCTTAGAAAACATGAGAAACAAAGTAAACAATAGAAAGGTGTGAATAGAAGAACATGAGCTGAAACCCATGTAATAGCCAAATTGGGCATTTTGCATTAAGCATAAAAACAGAAGAATCAGCTTACTTCCAAAAGATCTTGTCCTTTCTGTCACAAATTTCTTGAAAGAGGCTGGGCACTTCCAAAAATTATATTTCAGAGATGTCAAACAACGTCACTGTCTCTGATCCCCAGTTACATATTACAAAAATATTTCACCCTGCATTTAACTTGCATTTCCCTGTTCCTATGGCTAGTGTGCGATTCAACAATACTCGTGCGTAGGAAAATCTTCTTGCAAAGTTCGTAATCATGACAATGCATATAAGATTGTAATTTGTAACTTATGTCCTTCCTTGCTATAGGGCTCTTGGTCTGGTTCTTTAAATTCCCATTCAGCTGTGGAAAAGGCCTTAGCAGCAGAAGCAAAATCTGGTGATTGGGAAATAGACAGGAGGTTATTGAAGATAGGAGAAAGAATAGCGTCTGGATCTTGTGGAGATTTGTAAGTTTTCTTTAACCTGTGAATTGATTATTATAGTTTAGTTTTTGTTCTCAGTTATCTTTTCTTTTTCTCTCTTTTTAGATTATTTATCTTTATGGGCTTTGTTGTTATCCTCAGGTATCACGGATTTTATCTTGGTCAAGATGTTGCTGTTAAGATTTTAAGATCTGAGCATTTAAATGATGCTTTAGAGGATGAGTTTGCCCAGGAAGTGGCAATTCTGAGGTTAGTATTCCACCGCTCTTTTGGAAGATTCATGCTGCATCATTATGTTGTTTCTCTAACAAATCTTGCTCTTGATTTCACATGGTGAAAGATTTATCAAACTTTCATTTTTGGTATACTTTCTAATTTTAAATTTTGTCTTCCCTTTATAATCTTATTTAAATCCAAAAAGAAAACTGAGATATTAAACTCAAGTACTAAGTCATACCCAGTCATTTGCCAATTGCTGCATGCTACAAAACCATTAGTCGAAAATTCATACAAATTGCTACCTTTCTAATTTAGGTTCTGAGGGTCAACCTCTGTCTTTCATGTGTATGCAGGCAGGTGCATCATAAAAATGTTGTTCGTTTCATTGGTGCATGTACAAAATCTCCTCATTTGTGCATTGTAACAGGTAACGATCTCCTATTATCTGATCAAAATTTCATTTGGCACATCAGTACTAATATGTTTGGCTCTGCCAGGAGTTTTGATCTCTTCTTATGGTCTTTCTAAGATATGAAGAAAGAAGTTTGAAAACACCTCTGATATCTTGTTATTTTTTAAATGAAAATCCATGTCCATCCAATGTTGCAGGTGCTTAGTTATATATTATTCTATTTAATGTGAACAATCCTTCACTGAGAAATTTTTAAGCAATATAGCAAAAGCTTTCAATTTTATTTTAATATCAATATAAAATTGATAGCTGGCCCCACCTAGTGGGAAACAGCTGTGATTGTTGTTGTATCTATATATAAATTGATGAATTATGCCAGGATCTTCAATAACAGATTCCTCCCACCTCATCTTTTGTGGGATAGAGTAACTTTCTTGGCCTCTTTGTGGGTTTCGGCCCATGGAATGTTTAGAGGGGTCTCCATTATGGATATTCAACGGGACTGGAGGGCTCTTATGCACTAATGTTTTTGTTTTTTCCTTGTTTTCTTTTGTTGGTTTAATTTTTCCTCTTTGAGGACTCCTTGTCCTCCTCTTTTGTATTCTTATTTTCTTCCTCAATAATATTTCTTTTTCTATCAAAAAAAATATAGATTGATACTGAATGAAGAGTAACACCTAGTGATGCTGATTGTTTGAGCTAGGAAACCCGCAGTTGATTGAAATTTCAAATAAGAATAAAAGATAAAAAACTTGTATTTAATTAGAAAACTCTAGTTCCCAGTTTAATAAAAATTTGAGCTAATGCTTTTCCTTACTTCATGTCCATGTTTGCAATGGTTTTATCTGTTAATAGCTAGTTTAAAGATGCTTTCACTTTTCTTATTATAATTGTCTTCCAAATAATTAATTGTTAGAGCAGGAGACCTTGTTGATGGAATTTTTTATCTAATTTGAGAAATTTGGAAGATATTTATATTTGGGTTAAAATTTTAAATTAGTCATATTTTAACAATTTGTAATTGGGTCCTTATAGTTCTAAAAATGTTTAGTTTAGTCCCTGTCAAACTTATTTCAAGATATTGTTAAATTTTTTAACATGGCTAACCATGTACATCTCGTTATTTTGTATATATATGATTAAAGCCAACTTACTCAAGTCCCTTAAAAAAAGTTGTATCACATATGCGAGTTAATTTCACTTAATTATTATCCACTTTTATTCTTTTGTTCGCATAAATTATGTATATTCGAAGTGCCAAGGTGGCACATAGTTGGCCATGTTAGCAAAATTTAACAGTTTAATGACTAACAACAACAACAAACAAAGTCTTTTCCACTGTGTGGGGTCGATTACATGGATCAAGCAACGACAACGTGTTCTATCTTAGATCATTTCTATGGTTGAATAATCTTTAATTAGATCCATCCTAATAGTTCATCCTATTGTTTCTTTGGCCTCCCTTCTAGTTATTGGACTATCTTCCATCTGGTCAACTTTTTGTACAGGAGCCTCTAATGTTCTCCTTTGTACATGACCAAATCACTTAAATGTGCCTTTCTATTAACTTTTCTATGATAGGTGTTATTCTAACTTATTCTTCAATGCATTCACTCCATAATTTTATCCTTTCTAGTGTGACCACTCGTTCTCGTTTCTGCGACGTTGAATTTTTGCTCATGTTGGACTTTTTATCACCCAACATTTAGTACCATACAATAATGCAAGTCTTTTAGCTGTGCTATATTTGTGTGTGTTAATAGTTTCCTGCAGAATTTAGAATTAGGATTTTATATGTTTAATTATACTGTTTCAGATGTCTTGGGGCAGTTTGCTTCTAAGTAATGAGTAGTATACTTATGCTTATGTTTGCTGAGCAATGTGCTAATCTGTTTGTCATTTAGTACTTTTCAGGGGATTTATTAGCACAAAAAACAATGATCTTTGCTATATTTTCAATGTGGACTAGTTCATAATGCAAATCAACGTTTCAGAGACTGATAAGGTTCCTAAACATTATGCAAAATTGATTTATTATCAATTGTGGGATTGTGGATCCCGTTATTTAAGAAATATTCCTTGTAAAGTTATTTACTTCTATTTCTCCATGGAACTGAGGAATGGACTTGTAAAATCAAACTAGCCTTTTTATGTTATCAAGACTGTAGCTCTGAAATTCACTTCGAATATAATTCTTTTTCACTTTATCACTGGTTAATGGTCATGGCTACTAATGCCTTGCTGAAGAATTTGTTCCTTTATGTGTACAGTGTGCAGTTAGGAACTTAGGATTTAATTCCTTAGTACAAGTGTAATGTCCATATGCCTTGATTCAAAGTCAGTGCCCTCCATGAGTATCGTTCATGAACTATAGTGAACTCAACAAATGATTTAGTTATCTATGGTTGCTACGTCAATCCTCTTATTCCATGTAAATCATACTTTCTTCCATTTTACAATGCTCTGGTTTTGCCTCCAAATTTTTTTAATAGAACCTCCACTGGAGATTTTTTGCTTCACTAGCTTCTTTATACTATCTCAAACAAATATGATTATCATACCAGTGACAATTTTTCTTTATTATTTTCTTTTGACAAATATGATGCTTCTCTTGAACATATTCTGGTCAACATATCTAGAGGACTTGTACAAATTTTGTGCAGGCATAGACCTAAACAAGTTTCGTTTTCCATTTGTTAATTCAAATCTGATTAGCTCAGTAATATTGCTGATTACCTTCAAAATCTCTGAACTCTGGTCTCTTCTTCTGTTTCTAGTGTAATTTTTTTCTTATTAAAATTAATCATGCTTTTTCTGAATGGTTTTTCCTCTTGCTTGCAGAGTATATGCCTGGAGGAAGTTTGTATGATTACTTGCATAAAAACCATAATATCTTGGAGCTGTCTCAACTATTGAAGTTTGCAATTGATGTCTGCAAAGGTATGGAGTACTTGCACAGAAACAACATAATTCACAGGGATCTGAAGACAGCCAATCTGCTGATGGATACCCACAATGTAAGGACTTGTGAAAATCTTTAATTTTTTATACTATTAGAAACCTATTTTGGCCCCTAAAATACATTTAAGATTTCACGTTGGTCTTTAACCTATTTTTTGCCTAAATATATCCATAAATTTTATAAAGGCTCCAAGTAAATCCTAAAGGCTAATACCATCACCCTTTTGCCGTTAAATTGATGTCACGTTGACTGGTGAAATACTTGCATTATCTGGCATCCACTTCAGCTCTCTCTCTCTCTAATGGCACTGGTAGTGGGGGGGGGGGGGTAGCTGTTGGTGGACCTTGAGAGAGATTGAGAGAGAGCTGATGCGCATGCCACATAATGCATGTATTTGACTGGTCAATGTGACACCTCAAAAGTAATGGCAAAAGAGTAACAGCGTTAGCCTCTGGATTTAATTTATAGAATACTTGACTGTAATCCATATATTTAGGGCTCATAGGCATTATGTCTGCCTACATCAGGGTATTCTTCAGCTCTTAGGTGAAATCTATGTTCTACTTCTATATGTATCAACTATAAGCATGCCTTGAGGAAGGAAAAGACAAAGATAACCACAATTGTTATTCTTGGATCATGTGAAAATGAAGTGTCATTCAGTTGATGGTCAAAAGAAAAGAGAAGGCTGTAATTGACGAAGTAATGGTCCAAGAAGTTCTCTACTTCTCTTAATGTGTTACACCTGATATGCTATTGTGTTTCCCTCGGTCTCTTTTTGGTTTAAATGTCATTAGATGTGCATTAGTTCAGAAAAAGTTTTTTTTATAGTAAAGTGCATGAACTGCTGTTAGTTTCTTAAACATATATGTACTGTTTTCTTTTTCCTTTTTTGCCAATATATACTGTTATAATTGTTCAATTTCGCTTTAAATTTTAATCTTTTTCATTCCATATAAGGTTGTAAAAGTAGCAGATTTTGGAGTTGCGCGGTTCCTGAATCAGGGGGGAGTGATGACAGCAGAAACTGGGACATATAGATGGATGGCACCAGAGGTTTGTTTTCTGAAGATAAAAAATGAATGCTTTTGATATTCCGATACCAATATTGGTTCTTGATGTGTGCAATTATGCCAAAACTGCTGCCATGCCTGATCATTAATGATCGCAGCTAACTTGTTCTTGTTAAGAAACTCGTCAATTATTAAAAAAAGGTGTCTTACAAGTTTAAGTGGCAGTGTTAAAGAATAAAGGATGGGAAGGAGGGGGTTTCTTTGGCGTTCATATTCATCCTGTTTAGTATAAATGATAGGAAGTGCAATGTTTAACCTAGGGAATTTACATATTCATCTTATGATTTAAATTTTTTTCTCATCTGATAACTCTGCATTCTGCTTTGTGAAATTTCTAAGTGGATAAAATGTGTGAAGAAAAATGAATTTCCTTGTGAACATATATTAAAGTTGTAGCTTTTTTTTTTTGCCCTATTGTAGCAAATTCTCTTTTTTATATAATCAGGACAGTGGCCTCCTGGCCGGTAGATTATCTTGTGAAACTGGTTAGCCATCCTATGTCTTTACTATGCCTGTGTTCATATTTGGATTAAAAATAAAAATTTACTAGAAGGAAAGGAAAGAATGATCCCATATAAAATATTCACCCAACTCCAGTAGTCTATTCCGAAAGAAAGTGGGCAAGAAAATCAATGGACAGCCATTTCCAAATTTGCACATAGTGATGTAGGACCGGGGGTTACTTGTTATATAAAAGTATCACTTAAGCTTAAGGGAAAATTTTTTTGCACAGACCTGCTTTACCGTATGGATACTGAATGTTGGGCGATAAAAAGCTAGCATGAGCATAAATTCAACATGGCAGAAATGAGAATGTTGCATTGGATGAGTGGTCACACTAGAATGGATAGGAGTAGGAATGATTGCATTAGAGAGAAAGTTGGGGTAACACCTTTTGTAGAAAAATTAGTTAAAACACGCCTTAGGTGATTTGTTCATGTACAAAGAAGGTCGTTAGAGGCTCATGTACATAGAGTTAACCAGATGGAAGATAGCCCAATAACTAGAGGTAGGGGAAGACCAAAAAAAACAATAGGAGAAACTATTAGGAAGGATTTAGGCTATAAATAACCTAACCATAGAAATGAATAAAGACAGAACACGTTGGCGTTGCGCGATCCATATAGCCGACCACACGTAATGAGAAAAGGCTTTGATTGTTGTTATGGTTGTTGTTGATGTAGGACTAGTGGGGAGAAAGAGAAAGGGAAGATTATAGAGAAAGAGGGAGAAGAATAAAGGAGGGGAGAAGACAGAAATAGGGAGATGATTAACGGGGTGGAGATAAGAGAGAGGGGGAAGAAGAGAAAAGAGGGAGAGAAGGAAGATGACTAGAGAAATGATCCGTTTTATTTGACTGATGGGGACAACAAACAATTAATTATAACAAATATAAATAAACAAATAGAAAAAAATAAAAAAAATTCCAAATACTACTAACTAAATAATACTCAAAATAAGACTTGGGGAACCCTCCCTCAAAGTTGGTTGTAATGGGGGAAGAACCACCTATCAAGCATCCCATACTACCTCACGTGGGGCTTGGGTAGCCCATACTATCATAGGGATATCCCATACTATCCCCATCCCCATCTAGCACCACCCCTAAAGAGGCAATGTCCCGATGGCTGCACTTTGCAAGACTTCACTTGGCGTTGCTTCACTCTACTATGGTCAGCCCCACTGCCGATCAGAACCCTTTCCAGGTATCCCTCTCTGTGATGTCGGCAAACAAGGCTCTGATCCTAAATGATGGAACCCAAGTGACTTAGGGAACCTTCCCTCAAAAGCTACCTGTTAAGGGGGAAGAACCAAGCCACTTTAGTTCTCCATCGAGCATCCCATACTGCCCTAGGATATCCCATACTATCCCCATCCCCATCCCCATCAAAAGATGAAAGGGAAAAAGGAGAAATGAAGAGGAAAGGGAGAGCAAAATCTGATTATATTTTCTGAATCCCAAAGGTTTGATTTACAGGAAATGAGGGCCTTTTATAGGAAAGCTTAAGTCCAAAGTAGTAATAAAGCAAAACATTTTCCAACAAAATAAAAAGATTTTAGCTTTCCAAAATACATTAATGACAATCAGTCGTTCTATTAATTCTTTTTCTTTTAATATCTATCATTCCCTAAGTACTATTAATTCTTTTTTTCTTTTTCCAAAAATATATTTTCCAAGGTTTTCCATCATGCAGTGCATGAATCATGGGAAATGATGCTATTTTTCTGTTCTGTTATTTTGCGTGCTTGATTTGTACTTAACATGATGGACATTTTCCTTTGTTTCCTTTTCTTCCAATACATAATCCCGAAATAAAGAAAACTGGATGCTCAAATAATGAAAAGATAAACACTTGGACTTGTAATTCTATAAATTTTTAAGTTTGATATGTCAATCAGCCTCTGTGCTTTCATAGCTGG
Organism: Senna tora; assembly: GCA_014851425.1. NCBI lineage: Eukaryota > Viridiplantae > Streptophyta > Magnoliopsida > Fabales > Fabaceae > Senna > Senna tora. The sequence continues at coordinate 32,351,301 of CM026269.1, forward strand.
CATTTGACATGTTGACTTATTCTGGTTTATTTTCAGTAACTTACTGTTATTGAATTTTCCCACAAGGTTATAAACCATCAACCCTATGACCAAAAAGCAGATGTATTCAGTTTTTCCATAGTGCTCTGGGAACTGGTGACAGCGAAGGTATAGCAAATTACAACCATGAGATTTTATTCCCTTGTATTACTTTTCCGCCCTTTTATGATTTTTGACATATCAAGGAGACTCAAACAAAATTTGGTCATAAATGGTATTTCAGGTACCATATGATACCATGACTCCAATACAAGCTGCCCTGGGTGTGAGACAGGTTTGCACTTTATGTTCAATATGAAACTTGAATGTTTATTCATAAAAGTCAATAAATATTTATAATTGAAACCTTTTATTGCTGTAAAGCTGCATGACTACCCATATATATATATATATATATATCTGCATCCTGATCTGTTCTTTGCAAAGTGCCCCTATGTTGCTCCATTTGTTTTGTGGACCCTGAACAGGTATTTGCTGATACACGTTTTGGTTTGGTTTTTCCTATCAACTAAAGAAAAATGTGAATTAACAATCTTTTAGTATTTATACCCTCATGTTGGTTTTGGTACTTAGAGAAGTTGTATATAATGTTCTGGAAACTGATTAGGTCATAAACTCATAATATCATTAACACAATAACACTAATATACATCAACTATAGACAAATAGAATAACTAATCCACAGTTGGTTGGTTGGTTAGAGTGGTAGGTACTTTATTTCACTTAAATAGGATCTTGGATTTGAGTCTTATATATGAAAAAATCAAAGTTCTATCTCCGTTATGGAACCTTGGCTAACTCTAACCATAATAGTTGGAACCCATTGGATACTTTATACCAAAAGGAATTGAATGACAACTAGAAATATTTGAAAGTAAATTATATTTCTCTTTATTTTAAAAACCTACACGGGCCCTTGAAAAATTAAAGAACCTACAATTTTATCCATTGTGACTAAAATACCCTAATGACATAATTAATTTTCTAAAAATACTACTAGTTATTATAAAAATATAATATATTTTAAAAATCATGTTAAAACTAATGAATTTGTTTATTTAATATTTTTTTTAAAAAATATTAAAAATACATATTTAATTATATATATATATATAATAATAATAAATATAAGAATATTTTGGTCAAACTGAATGAAATTATAGCTTTTTTTTTATTCCTCTAGATAGAGGAGTGTATCTTTCAAAACAGAGGGAATGATAATTTCCTCATACTAATAAAGCATGATGTGAATTTAATACATTATCAAAAGTATCATTCAGAATTTACAAAATAAAAATGATTAAATTTAATGCAATATCAACCAGGAATGCCCCCTGGGGTTACCCCTTGTTTCTGACCCTACAGTGGTTTACCTCCTTTCAGGGGCTACGCCCAGAACTTCCGAAGCAAGGGCACCCAAAACTAGTGGATCTCATGCAAAGATCTTGGGAAGCAATTCCAAGCAACCGTCCATCCTTCCAAGAGATAACAGTTGAACTGGAAAATCTCCTGAAAGAAGTTGGGGTAAATATTCATATATTCACTTTATAGCAAAGTTATTCTAACCAAGGTTGTTAAGATCTTATGATTTTACTATCTTATTCTTTGTTTGATTCCGATCTTAGATAAAATAGAAATATACTAGGATAACAATAAGATTATAATCTTATACAGTACACATGAATAAAAAGAATTGTTTTGTAAAAGTGGTTTTAATATAAATTGCTCAATATATAATGACATATTTTATGAAAGTAGGCTTATTTTTTGATAAATTTATACTTGTAAAGAAGATTTTATATTATTATATGTATTTTATTTATTTTATAAAAATAATAAGATCTTACAATCCTCGATTCGATTTTACATTCATTCTATCTTTTGCCTCTTCCGGTCCTATACAAGATCTTGATTTGTAACAACATTGATTCTAGCTAGTGTTTTTTTTAGTAAAAAACACCAATTCTTTCAGCTAAGCCTAATGTTAGTTTCAGTTGTGCAAATTGCAGAATGATTCAGAAGCTAATGGTTCTTGAGATGATGATTATGCATCACTCATCATTATTAGACGGCTGTTATTTTCAGGCAGTTTAGGTGAGAATCTGGATTTTCTATTTTTCCCTTTCCTTGGTTGTTCACATAGATAGAGTTTTTCATTTCCCCTTTTTGCTTGAGGGAAAAAGGAATTCACAGAAGCTGACCAACACAGAAATGAAAGACTGTATAGAGAGGTAAATGCTATAGTTGATGATAATACTACACACATATATGATATGATATATATTTAATCCACGGCCAGAGTATGTCAGAAACTTTACTGTAAAAATGTTTTGACAAGAGGAACATTTTGCTTTGGAGCATGTACAATCAACGGAGGAAATTATATTTATTTGGGCCTTTGATCATTTCATTGTATATAAGCAACAGGTATATTCCTTCTTTCTGATCTTATTCCTTGATGAATTATTTTTTTTTTCTTGGTATTGATCTTTAATCTAGGATTATATAAGTCAATTTTTGTTAGATGATCAAGTCCTGAAGGCTGCTGTTTGTTTGTTTTTTTTTTCCTTTCCTCTATGCTTTGTTTTTAAGAAAATTATATTTCCTACATGAGATGTTGAAATTATACTTTTTTTTTCTACTTTGAAAATTTTACTCCTTTCTTGAGAAATAAATAAAATTCGCAATATCATTAACTTTGATCGAAATATTTATTATTTATAAAATTAACTATGTATTTGATCGTTATATATATAAATTTTTTATAAAAATTCAAATGACTTCATTTTTAACTCAAAATAAGTAATATTGAAATGATTTTTAAAATATATTTTTTCAATAAATTATAATTTTTAAAATGACGCAAATAGGCTTTAACTATCTGTCAAATTAACTTTTTTATTTTAAATAGCTAAGTCCAGAAAGCTATATTTAAATTTATTTCTATACAAGTTAAATTTCCATCACGGTATGGTCAGTAGTATTATAGTATTGAATTTCAGTACATCTTTCTAATCAGGTGGTCTTTAATTCATTTAAGGTGGATCTTTATTAATGTGAGTTTTTATTAACATTAATGAATGGCATTATATAATTAGAAGGATGTACTGAAGTTCTATAGGACGGTAGTATTGAACTTTTATCCCAATTGGAGCTAGGGAAATATTATAATTTTCTTTTACTTTTTTATTTTTTTTCAAAGTAAAGATGCATAATTATAGTAATTTGATACATTTTTAATTTCCGTCATTCTGATTTTGTACAATTGGATAAAAATTGTTGAAGCTCTTCCATCCATTAAGTGATCAACCGCATACTCTTTCTTTATGATGCATTTGTGAATTCACGAAAGCCAATTTATATGTCAGATAAGAAGTTTTAGATGTTAATGATGTTTACTCGATGTGATGCCTTTCTTCAATTATATTTGTGATGATACCTTATTACCTTTGAAGAATAGCTTAATTAATAATTATTAGAGTAGTTTTAACTTTTTCTCTATTCCAATCCTTTAAATCCTCTTACCATTGGGGAATTCGCAATAATAGTATACGAACGATATTTTTAGTGAGTATCAAGGAAGGTAAGAGAATATATTTTTTAATAATTGATTGGATCATTAATAAAAAAATCAGATCACCCAGGTTCGGGTCTATAAGCAGTGACAATTATTCTATGACGACTCGCTTTTGTTATAGCTCTGGTAGATTCCCTTAAACAAGCCGCTGTCTGAGTCGCCGATTCATTCTTCTTTTTTCTTACTTTCTTTTGTCTTTTCCTCCGTATAATCCGAATTTTTCAATTATGTATTTTTTCATATCCAATTTTTAAAAAGAAATAAAATTCTCATTGGCTTGAAAATATCAAAAGAAGAGAAAGAGGATTACAATTGTATCACTTTGAAATTTGAATTAATATGAAATAAAATTGAGGGAAAAAGTGCGTTTAACCTAGCAGTGTTCAATCTAAACTCAACGGTTCCAACGAAAATTGATGAAAATTCACCATTTATTGAAATAATTGGATGGAAAATGAAAATAATTATAATGGTTTGGTTTATAGATATGATAGGATGTCATTGGAATTACACTTATCCTTCTTGGAATAAAGAATGGATAACGTCTCTGATGTTTTTGTCAGTAAAATGGCACGTACGTTTGAGTTATATTTTAGAAGGAATAGAGTGAAGCCAAAATGACACGACTTTTGATGAGAAAAGATGAGTAAGAAATCTAATGTGAAAAATATATTAAGTTAGATATTTTTGCTACATAGAATGTCACGGAAGCAAAAACTATTAAATACTGGCAAAAGTATATTTCTTGCCCTCAACGTTTGAGGGTCCTATTAGTTTCGCCCCTAATGTTTTTCGCTGTCAATTGTACCACTAACGTTTTACGTTTCTACCAATGTCATCATTAAATATTTAACAGTTTTTGCTGACGTAGAATCCTATATGGAAAAATATATGACTGGACATATTTTTTTCCACATCAGATTTCCTAACGTTTTTTTGCTGTCAATTGTATTCCTAACATTTTACATTTTTGCCAATGTCACCCTTTTTACGAACACCATCAAATATTTAATAGTTTTGCATATGTGACATCCTATGTGGCAAAAATATCTAAATTGCATATTTTTTACACATCAGATTTTTTTACTCATCTTTTCCCATCAAAGTCGTGTCGTTTTGCCCTCACCATATTCCTTTTAAAATATAACTCAAACGCGTGTATCATTTTGCTGACAAAAACATCGGAGACATTACCCATTTTCTATTTCAGGAAGACGTCGTTAGATAGATGTCTTATTATTTAACCTTTTTACATTTGCAATTTAGTGCTTACATTTTAACATCTCTTACAAATTTATAAGGTCAAATGCTCAAATTGCTCCTAAAAGTATAGGGTAAGTTTCAAATTGGTCCTAAATGTTTCATTTTTTTTCAAATTAATCCTATAAGTTTCGACTATGGTTCAAATTGGCCAGCTGTTACAAATTGTTATATTTTTTTGTTAAGTGCTTATGTCATCATTTTTCAGTCAACAAAAAAAATTCCAAGTCATCAATTCTTGTCACACCATCATCTTCCTATTTCATTTTTCTACATTTCGAACTTCTAATTCAATTTTTACTCTTCACATAGTACCTCTCTTTCATTTTCAACAAAAATATTTTCAAGCCATCAATTCTTGCTACACACTGCACGACACACTACACACTCACACTCACACTACACACTAAACACTCACCACACACTATACACTCACACTACACACCACACACTACACGACATACTCACACTACACAATACACTATATATATTTGCAATTTTCAGTTGGCTATATTAGCAAACATATATATGGATTGTGAGAGTAAGACAATGTCTTCTTCCCTATTAAACAAAATTTAAAAGGAAATTGTATATATGAAAAAACTTTCTTGTTAGATAGTTAATGGTATGGTATATTCTTTGTCTTGATAATTCATTACCTATATATTAGTCTTTCTATTAGATTTCCATGCTTGTTCATTGTTGATGATTTGCTGGAATTAAGTTCTCTAATGGAATATGCTTTATAAAGGTATTATTAGTGAAAATGTAAGATTAAGCTAAACTTTATTATAAGCCAAGATTAGTACTCTAGAGGTTCTCAGAATGATCTCAAATAATATTGGACACTGTGCATGACATAAAATTATTAATTCAAGTGATGCTTTGTTTTAATTACTTTTTTTTTTGTCTTTCACTTGTCTCTAAAAAAGGTATCTTTTGCTCTTCAAATCTTTTCACTTACATTTTGATTATAACCAGGTTCCATTATTAGTTTTGGAACTACATTACACACTACACTACACTACACATAACACTAAACACTAACACACTCACACACCCAGACACTGAAACTCACGCAACACACTACACTACACACCTTACACAAACTACATTACACACTAAACTAGACTAAACACTACACTACACACTACCCACTAACAACTACATTACACACTACACTACAAACTACACAGAACACTACACAATACACTACACACTACACACTACAAACTCCACTACACTCTAAACAATACATTACACTACACACTACACCACACACTCACACTACACACTACACTACACACTGTACTACACTACACACTACTCTACAAACTAAACACTCATTATACACTCCACACTATACTACACTACTCACTAAACACTATACTACACAAAATTACACACTACACACAACACTGCACATTACACTATGCTGCACATTACACTATGCTACACACTACACTATACACTATACACTATACTACACAATATACTACACACTACACTACACAATATACTACACTACACACTATACAGAACACTACATTATACACTACACACTAAATAGAACACTACACTACTCATTACACACTACACTACACACTACATTACACTTTAAACTATACACTACATTACAATCTAAACTACAAACTACACTACACTCTAAATTACACACTACACTATACAACACACTAACACTACGCACACTACACACTACACACTATACACTACATATATTTGTCATTTTCAGTTGGCTATATTAGCAATCATATATATAGATTGTGAGAGTAAGACTATGTCTTCTTCTCTATTAAACAAAATTTAGAAAGGAAACTGTATATATGGAAAAGCTTTCTTGTTAGATAGTTAATGATGTGGTGTATTCCTTTTCTTGATAATTCATTACCTAAATATTAACCCTTCTTTTAGATTTCCATGCTTGTTCATTGTTGACGATTTGCTGGAATTAAGTTCTCTAATGGAATAAGCTTTATAAAGGTAGTATTAGTGAAAATGTAAGATTAAGCTAAACTTTATTATAAGCCAAGATTAGTACTCTAAAGGTTCTTAGAATAATCTCAAATAATATTGGATACTGTATACTACACACTAAACAATACACTACACTACAAACAACACACTATACAGAACAATACACACTACACACTAAATAGAACACTGCACACTACATTGCACTACACACTTCACTACACTACACACGATACTACACTACATACTACACCACACACTCACACTCAGACTACACACTACACTACACATTGTACTACACTACACACTATACACTCATTACACACTACACACTACACTACACAATACACTATACTACACACCACACTACACACTATACTACACACTACACTACACACTCCATTACACAATATACTACACACTGCATACTATACTACACTACACATTAAATAGAACACTACACTACACATTACGCACTACACTACACACTATAGACTACACTTCACTACACTACACATTACACTACACACTATACACTACATTACACTCTAAACTACACACTACACTACACTCTAAACTACAGACTACACTACACTACACACGATACTACTCTGCACACTCACATTGGACACTATGCATGACATAAAATTATTAATTCAAGTGATGCTTTGTTTTAATTACTTTTTTTTGTTCTTTCATTTGTCTCTAAAAAAAGTATCATTTGCACTACACACTACACACTCATTACACACTACACATTATTATACACAACACACTACACTACACACAAACTACTTTACAAACTACACTACACTAAACACTACTTTACACACTACACTACAACACTACTTTACACACTACACTACACACTACACACTACCCACTACCCACTACACTACACACTACACATTAAACTATAAACTACACTAAACACTAGACACTACACTACACAGAACACTACACACTACACACACACTACACAGTACACTACACTCACTACTCATTACACTCACTACACACTACATACTATACTACACACTACACTGCACACTATACTACACTCACTACACGTTACACACTACACTACACACTACATACTATACAACACTACACACTACATACACTGCACTGTACACTACACTACATACTACACACAAATTACTTTACACACTAAACTAAACACTACACTACAACACTACACCCTACACACTACCCACTACCCACTACACTACACACTACACAATAAACTACAAACTACACTACACTACACAGAAGCTGCACTCACCCTGCTCAACATCCACATCTATCTACCGTTCCTAGAGCTTTTCCTACGGCTCCACCAAGCTCCGGCTACCCTCCGGTCAACATCCGGCACATCTCCGTCCCGGAGACCCCCGCAAGTAGAGCGCCCGACACTCTAATAAGAGACCTCTACTCTCTCACAACCTAAGGCAACCTCCTACGAGTGGCTCGACCGCCTGGAGTACCTTACGCACGTCTTAGCCGCACATGGCCTAATACAGGTAGCCACCTAAGCCTAACGGCTCATATACATGTCACCATGACGAACTACGTGGACTTTGATCCCTTCATAAGAGTATGTAGACACCTAGGTCCTCACCTAAGGACAAGTCCCCCAAGGTTACGACCCCTTGCGGTCCTTATTCACAAATTAAAATTGTTTGAACCAAAAATGACAGTTACATTAAGTAACAACCTCTTTAATTTTATAAACCAATTTATTTAGTATAAATATATCGATAAAATCTTTTAGTGGTCAAAACCCCAAATTGGTCCTTTATGTTTCACCCAAGTTCCATATTGGTCTTTTATGTTTCAAAAAGTCTAAATTGGTCCTTTATGTTTTCAAGAAGTTCCAAATTGGTCCTTCCGTCTAATTCTGTCTAGTTTTGCTGCTAAGTGATGACGTGTCATGCTGAGGTGTCACACTCTCTCTCCTGCATGTACTGCTTAACTGATGTGGCCTTAGTTAACCTAAAATTAGGGACTAAAATGAAACAAAATATTTTTTCATGAGACAAAAATGTAATTTCTCCACTTTTCCATCTTCTCCTTCTTCCTCGCTGCTACTGCTTTGAAGCATCCATCCATGGCTTCTTCAATCATCCTCCGTCTCTCTGTTTCCCTCTCAATTTAGAGTTTTGACCTAAAATGTAATTTGAACTTCAACTGTCTCTTGACATTCTTAAACCTCAAGTTTCTATATCCGTCTCTCTGTTTCCCTCTCATTCACTCCGTCTGAAGATGAACGTCAACCCGAAAACGGAACCTTTGTTGGTGCCGGTGAGCGATTCCGGCGACGTCACCGACATTGACACTACTCCGATGACCTTGCGCATACCGAACATGATTTTCCAGCTGCGATTCGCAATTCGCACAAAACAATTTGACGATGTGGAGAGGGTTTTGGTCGCTAGAGAAGCCCAACTCAAGCGCGAGGTGGAGAAGCTGAGGGAGATTTCAGATTTCGAGAGGTTGGAGAGGATGCAGATGGAGGATGATTTGAAGAATATTAAGGAAGAATACGAGAAATCCAAGAGGGCGGAAGAGCTGTACGAGAAATTGATGGGAGCGGTGAAGAAGAATGGGCTTCGAGACGAAGAAGAAGATGCGACGATTAATAAACTAATAATTTCTACACTGCTATCCAGAAGAAGGGGATGGGGTGGTGGTGGCGGTGGAAGCCATGGTTGAAGCTCTGGAGAGTTTGAAAGATGGGGTTTTGGAGGGAGCAGAGAGTTTCCTGCTTGAATGCCATGGATGGATTGAAGAAGCCATGGATGGATGCTTCAAAGCAGAAGCAGCGAGGAAGAAGGAGAAGATGGAAAAGTGGAGAAATTACATTTTTGTCTCATGAAAAATTATTTTGTTTCATTTTAGTCCCTAATTTTAGGTTAACTAAGGCCACATCAGCTAAGCAGTACATGTAGGAGAGAGAGTGTGACACCTCAGCATGACACGTCATCACTTAACAGCAAAACTAGACGGAATTGGACGGAAGGACCAATTTGGAACTTCTTGCAAACATAAAGGACCAATTTAGACTTTTTGAAACATAAAGGACCAATATGGAATTTGGGTGAAACATAAAGGACCAATTTGGAGTTTTGACCATCTTTTAGTTATTGTTTAGATTTGACTATTTTAACTTAATTCAATTATAATGTAATCAGATTTATTTTGTTGATGTATTTGATTTATTAAAGTTCGATTAAAAAATTTTTAGATGCCACGTGTCTAACTTTTAGGTTGGTGGAAGTCCTTATATATATATATATATATATATATATATATATATATATATATATATATTGTAACTGTCGCTTTTGGTTCAGACAATTGTTATTTATAAATAAGGACCGCAAGGGATCATAACCTTGGGGGACTTGTCCTTAGGTGAGAACCTAGGTGCCTACATACCCTTGCGAAAGGATCAAATTCCACGTAGTTCGTCATGGTGACGTCTATTAGAGCCGTTAGGCAAGGAAGGTAGTTACCTATAGGGGCCGTATGCGGCTAAGACGCATGTAGGGCACTCTGGGCGGGCGAGCTACTCGTAGGAGGTTGCCTTTGGTTATGAGAGAGCCAGAGTCTCTTAGAGCTGCTGGAAGCTCGGTTGGTGGTTGTCTCGGGACAGACATATGCCTGTTGATGGCCGGAGCTTGGTGGTGGCGTGGGCTAAGGTCTGGAGATGATGACGGGTTGAGCATTTGAGTAAAGGGAGCTAAGTTCAACTTCGGTATAATCAAAGTCTGTGCGGCTTGTCTCTAACACTGATGTATTGTGGTCTTTAGATGCTCGGATGTCCTTAAGTCCCCCGGGTGAGAGCCTTTTATACCTGGTGTGGGGGAGAACGTGGTTGACCTACGTTCTGGCTGGACGTGGGTCATCCCATAATGCCTGGAGGCTCCCCACGTCCTGTGGACGGGAGCCCAGGAGAAGAGACGTGGATACTAGCCACGTAGGGGGTGGATGAATGGTGCCATGTGATACTGGTGTAAGCCACGGTGGACATGGAGCTTCTAGAAGCCTAATGCCACGTGTCCCTAGGCGAAATATTCCGTAGTTACATAAGTCCCCCAAGTCTACGGGTGTCGGGCGCCCGCGGACTTAAGTTTTGTTTTAGCAAGCCACTTAGAAAAATTCACTTGTTACCTTTTGTCAAACCGAGCTCGTACGCAAGCGGGTCTGGCCCTCTTGGTTGGTCGTTCCACTTGTGAGGCTTTGTGTATTTCTGGATTTACTCTGAGAGTAGAGACGTCGAAGATGCCATGCGTCTTGATCCCGGTGGCTAACTGCTTGACTTCCTGAACAAGTTTTCGAGCCGTCTCTGCAAAAAGTACGCATCTTTCCGAGGAGACGTCATCATTGCGCAGAGGGGAATTTTTGGAAGTACCCTCTGGGGGTGTACAAAGGAAACTCAAAGGTCATAGGCCTTTTGGTCGTTCCCTTCAGTTTCAGAGTCTTTTCCATTTTTGCGCCTTTTGGTTGGGCTCCGAAGCGTCTCTTGGGCCTCCTTATTACTGAGAGCGGAAGAGCGTCATTCCCCTACTTTGCAGTCTTCTTCCTTTCAATCCCGACTCTAGCAATTCTTTGGTCTTGGTTTCTCGTAATGACTTCTTCTAGCGTTACCGCCTCCATGTGCTCTTCTGTGGACCCATATTTTGAGCAAGCTTTACTACTGGTTGCCACGGAGAGAGTGAGGGAGAAAAAGGAGAGCCTTGTTTTGCTACGGGATTCAGTGGACCTCCGGGGGGTTTTGTCTAAGGAGGGTGAAGACCTGGTGGTGCCTCCTCCAGCAGTTTCTGTGGAATGGTATTCTGTCGAACCTGAACCTGGGTCCACAACCAATATTCCGGCGATAGACGCCGGGGTAGAGTCGCGAGTGGTGCCAAATCTTGGCATCGAAAAAATATGGAGGGAGCGTTTTGCTCTTTCTCTCCCCAAGGACTATGAAATAAAGCCGATGGGGGAAGGAGAGACTATTCTTTGGAGTGACGACGTCAGTTTTGTTCTCCCCCTCTGCATCCCCTACAATGCCGCTTTCATTCCCTCTTTCTCCGGCTTCATGGAAACCATTCTTAATTTGCTGAATGTTTGCCTCGTGCATCTGACTCAAAACGCGTGGTCTATACTCAGCGTTTATGATAGGTTTTGTCAGTCGAACAAACTGGAGGCTCTGCCTAATTTGTTTCTTTCTCTCTACTCCGTCTGCGAGGCACATGAGGGAGGCTGAATCCTCCGCCAAGTTCTCAGAGTCGATAGCGCGGGCATTCGGTGCCTACGAATGTTGTCGTTCCGCCTTTGGATGTGGACGAGGGTGCTGATGCGGACCAGGGCACCAAGGGTGTTAATATGGACGTCGCGAATCAGGTGGGTGAAGCCAGCTTAAACTGTCGTGGTCGTAGAAGGGTTCCCTATACTCCCATACCCCCCGAGGAGATGTCCGTCCGCTTTCTGGGCGAGGTGTCTCTTTTAAAGGGAAGTTGATTCTCTTTAAGGCAGAGCAGGTCATATTAGCTCATCAGCATTATCCGTTGGATTATGGGGATGACTATGCTTTAGAGCGTATGGCCAAGGAGACCATGCTGTTGCTAAGCTGTCTGGCGGGCTTTGCTTATAAGTGGGAGGTAGAGGGGGTAGGCCTCTTTTCTCTGGCTTCGGTATCCTTTACATAAGATAGATGACTCTTGCGAGGTTTTGTGCAAGAAGTGGTGGAGGGCCTACTGGGTGAGAATGCTCAACTGACCGCTCGAGTGAAGGAGTTAGAGGACGAGCTGGCGGAAAGCAAGGCTAACTCTTTGAGGGTTCGTCGTCAGGACTTCCTGCCTTTGCAAACTACGGGATGCAAAATGGCATGGCGTAGTTAGAGGATTTAATGGGCATTTCTATCCCCTAGGAGATCAGGGCGAGGATACACCCTAACTGGGAGTACATTGGGGGAGAGTTTCGCGTCCGCGCCCGAGGAGATCCTCCATTAAGGATAGAAGACTACAAAGTAGCTCCAAATCCTCGAAGGGATCCCCCGAGGTCGGGCGAGCCACCGCATCCTCCAAGCGATGATATTTCCATATTCGGACTTCGTGGCGTGTCCACGTTGTCATTTTTGTACTCCTGGGGCGCTAGTCCCAATATGTAATTATATTTTTTAAATAAAAAGAATTTCAAGTACGAGAGTTGTTCAATCATATTGCATTCTATATTTTCTTAGATCGATGGTGTTACATCGGTCTTTGTACTAAGACGAGGGAGAGTACAAAGTGAATTGTGAACTTGTCTTTGGACTAAGACATACTGGAATATTCGTGAACTTGTCTTTGGACTAAGACATAGTGAAATATTTCTTGAGACTGCTAGCGTTCCAGGTATTTGGGGCGTGCTCTCCCGTCAGGTGTGCTAACTTGTACGTGTTGTGAGAAGCGATTCCAATGACCCTGTATGGGCCTTCCCAATTAGGTGCGAGCTTTCCGTGCAGGCGGTCGCGCCTATTGTTTATCGTTGTTCACATGACCAAGTCACCTTTTTCGAATTTTCGAAGTCGGACGCCCCGATTGTATTTTCATGCGAGTAGCTGCTCGTAAGCGACGTTTTTTAGCGCCGCAGCTTCCCTGCGTTCTTCAGCTGTATCTAGGCTGATTAGTAAATTTTCTGGGTTTGCCTCGGAGTAGTTTAGCACTCGATATGAGGTGACCCCGATGTCGACGGAAATTATTGCTTCCTGCCCATATGTTAGGGCGAAAGGAGTTTCTCCTGTTGCTGAGTGTATTGTGGTTCGGTAAGACCATAAGACCGAGGGGAGCTCATCCACCCAATTGTCTTTCGCATCTGTCAAGCATTTCCGCAGCCCTCCGAGGATGATGCGATTTGATCTTTCCGTTTGCCCATTAGTCGCCTGATATTCGACTGAGGTGGTTCTGTGGTCGATGCACCATTCCTTGTAAAATCCTCAAATTTTTTGCTGGCAAATTGTCGGCCGTTGTCGGTGATCAATGTGTGGGGCAGGCCAAACCGGGTTATTATGTTCCACTAGAGGAAGTTTTGGACGTTCTGGGAGTCGATGGTGGCAAGAGGTTCAGCCTCGATCCACTTCATGAAATAATCGACTGCCACTATGAGGAACTTCCTTTGGAGCGTACCCTGAGGAAGATGGTCGAGTATGTCCATACACCAAGTATCAAAGGGCCTTGGAGATTCGATGGACTTCAGTTCGCCGGGTGGTTGGTGTATGAACGGGGCGTGCCGCTGACATTGGTCGCAGTTGGTGACCAAAGCTTCTAAGTCTGCCCTCATTGTGGGCCAATAATATCCGGAGCATAATGCCCGCTTGCGGAATGCTCCAACGGACTAGTGGGTACCTCATACGCCCTCGTGGATTTCTTGCAGCACATAGCTAGCCTCTTCGATCGAGACGCACCGGAGGTGTGGTGATGAAAATCCCTTTTTGTATAGGTTCTCTCCCCAGACAAAGTATCCAACGGCTTGCCTTCTTGTTTTTCGGGCTAGCTCCTTATCCGTAGGCAGGGCACCTTCCGTTAGGTATGCCTTTATCGGAGCCATCCAGGAACCGTCGACTGCTATTGGTAGCACGTCTGGATTTATGCTGGGGGTGCGAAGCGTTGTTCGCAGGACCGTTTTAAGTCCCGATTGACTCGGTGTGGTGGCCAGTTTGGAGAGGGCGTCAGCTTGGGTGTTCTAGTTTCGGGGTATCCGTGTGATCAAGACGGATTTGAACCTGCTGATTTCTTGTTTGGCACGCTCTATGTATTTAATGATAGTAGCGTATTTTACCTCAAAGTCTCCGTTGAGTTGCTCGACCACCAGTTGTGAGTCGCTGAACAACTTGACCTTTGAGGCGCCTAGGTCGTAAGCTAGCGCTAGTCCGGCTATGAGTGCCTCATATTCAGCTTGGTTGTTGGAGGCTGGAAACATGAAGCGCATGGCTTGTTCCACCTTGATTCCGTCGGGGCTCTTTGCTATGATTCCGGCGCCCGCAGATTTCCCGGTCAAAGACCCATCTACGTAGACTAGCCATGGGGATTTTTCTGGCTGTGGCTCAATGGTCTCATCATGATTTGAAGCCGGGGCGTCCCCCTGATGGCATTCTGACAGAGTCATTTCGCCGACGAAGTCTGCCAATGCTTCGACGACCCAGTTTGTCATTCGCCCTGCTAAATTTGGTTTCTGAAGTATCTGCCGCAAGGGCTGGTCGGTTCGGACCATGATCGTGTACTGTTGGAAGTAAGGCCGAAGCCTTCTGGTCGAGTGGACGAGAGCGAGCGCGAGCTTCTCCACTCGTTGGTACCTGAGTTGGGCTCCCTGCAAGCATGGCTTGTGTAGTAAACTGGGAATTGCTCAGCTTCTTCTCTTATCAGCACCGAGCTTACAGCATGATCAGTGGTGGCTAGATATAGCACAAGGGTCTCCCCTTTAACTGCTTCTGCTAGCACCGGAGGTTTAGCTAAGTAAACTTTGAGGTCTTGGAAAGACCTTTTGCATTGCTCAATCCATTGGAAAGCTGGTGCCGTCTTTAGGATTTTGTAGAAGGGAAGGCATCAGTCGGCCATCTTTAATAGGAATCTGTTGAGGGCTGCTAACCTCCCGTTCAGCTTCTGTACCTCTTTTACTGACCGAGGTGGCTCCATGTTGAGGATGGCTGCACATTTCTCGGGATTAGCCTCTATTCCCCTTTATATGATCATAAACCGCAAGAATTTTCCCGCTAATACGCCGAAGGCGCATTTGGTTGGGTTTAGCTTCATTTTATGCGTCCGCAAGACTAGAAAGGTTTCTTCGAAGTGTGCCAGGTGTTGTTCAAATTCCTTGGATTTGACCACCATATCGTCGATGCAAACTTCGAGGTTGCGGCCAATCTGATCCCTGAAGATTATGTCCATCATCCTCTGGTAGGTGGCACCCACATTTTTTATTCCGAAGGGCATGACTTTATAGTAGTATACGCCCCTTTCCGTGATAAAGGAGGTTTTTTCTTGGTCTTTTGGGTTCATCTGGATCTGGTTGTACCCCGAAAAGGCATCTAGGATACTTAGCATCCGATGCTCGGCTGTTCCGTCCACTAGCTTATCTATGTTAGAGAGCGAATAGGCATCTTTTGGGCAGACTTTGTTCAGATTTATGAAGTCCATGCACATTCGCCATTTCCCGTTTGCCTTTTTGACAGTGACCACGTTCGTGAACCAGTCCGGGTATTGTGATTTGCGTATGAACCCAGTGTCTAGAAGTTTCTGCACTTCTTCGTTGATTGCTTATTGCCTCTCTTCGCCAAAGTGTCGTTTCTTCTAGATGACACCGAGACCATCTTTGGTGTTAAGAAAATGCCATATGAGTGTGGGATCTATTCCCAGCATGTCCGCGGCGCTCCAGGCGAATACATCCCGGTACTCAGTAAGTAACTCCTGGAATCTTTTTTTGGCTGTTTGGTCAAGGAGGGCTCCTACTTGGATTTCCCTGTTATTTTCCTGGTCTACGCAAATACTTACAAGATCCTCTGTAGGCTGCGACCGAGCTCCAGGGATTTCATCGCGTAGGTCTACTATTTCAGGGGTGCTCCCGGTATGATTCTTAGCCTTGTCCCCTTCGGGGCGGTCTGTCGAATAGCACGCATGGGCTTCTCCTCGGTCTGCTTGTATTTCCCATATTCCCTCTGTTGTAGGGAATTTTATTATCAGATGAGCTGTGGATACAACTACTCTGAGTTAGCTAAGGGTCGATTGACCCAAAACAACGTTATATACGGACGGAGCTGCCGACACGGTGAATCTGATCTTTATGCAGGCAACTTTTGGTGGCGCGCCCAGGGCAAGCCATATTGTGAAGGTTCCCCGCGTCTCAACAGCTCGTCCTGAGAAGTCTACTAAAGTTCCTTCGTCTGGCGTCAACTGATCCTCACGTCGTGCATTTTCTCCAAGGTTTTCGTGAAGAGTATGTCACCAGCCGATTCGGGGTCTATTAACACTCGTTTGACATCATATCCTAAGATGTTGGTCATGACGGCCAATGGTTCATTCATCTCTGTCGCATTGTTTGCACCTCCAAAGGCCACGAGTTGTGTTTTTTACCGCTTGTGGGGGCCGTTGTTGATGTCCTTTTGTCAGTCGTGCAGTGGTTTGGAGGATCTGTTAATGCTGGTCATACGAGTCCTGTTAAGGAAAAAATAAAATGTGCGAGTTTTTGAGTGTTAGGCGGATACTCCTACTTCCCGAAAAAGAAATGTCGTTTAGCGGCAGAGTGCGCAAGGCATTGGGCTCTGAGGAAGACCGCAGTGGGCACCAATGTAACTGTCTTTTTGGTTCAGACAATTGTAATTTGTAAATAAGAACCGCAAGGGATCATAACCTTGGGGGACTTATCCTTAGGTGAGAACCTAGGTGCCTACGTACCCTTGCGAAGTGATCAAAGTCCACGTAGTTCGTCATGGTGACGTCTATTGGAGCCATTAGGCAAGGTAGTTACCTGTAGGGGGCCGTATGCGGCTAAGACACGTGTAGGGCATTTCGGGCGGGTGAGCCACTCGTAGGAGGTTGCCTTTGGTTATGAGAGAGCCAGAATCTCTTAGAGCTGCTGGAAGCTCTATTGGTAGTTGTCTCCAGGACGAAGATACGCTGGATGGTGGTCGGAGTTTGGTGGTGCCGTGAGCTACGCTCTGGTGATGATGACGGGTTGAGTATTTGAGTAAAGGGAGCTAAGTCCAACTTCGGTACACTCAGAGTCTGCATGGCTTGTCTCTAACACTGATGTATTGTGGTCTTCAGATGCTCGGATGGCCTTGAGTCCCCCGGGTGAGGGCCTTTTATACCCAGTGTGGGGGAAAACGTGACCCACGTTCTGGCTGGACGTGGGTCGTCCCATGATGCCTGGAGGCTCCCCACATCCCGTGGACGGGAGCCTAGGAGAAGAGACGTGGATACTGGCCACGTAGGGGGTGGATGAGTAGTGCCATGTGTCACTGGTGTAAGCCACCGTGGAGCTTCTGAAAGCCTAATGTCATGTATCCCTAGTTGGAATATTCCGTAGTTACATAAATAATTTATACTTGTAGCCCCTTTAATCAAATATTTTTGCCAACGCCCCTGCCAATGAATGTTTAGAATAAAATGAACAACTTTCTTAGGTAGATTTTTTTTAGTAGTAAAAATCATATCCCACCAATAATTTAGTAATCATTGTTGTTTTCCCATAGAGAAAATTTGCTACCCTTTCACAAATTAGTTTGAATTTTTCTAACATGTTATTCTATTGGGTTCCACGAAGTACAAAGGCTTCTTACTCGCTACCTAAAGATGCTAGAGACATACCTATTTTTCCTTGTGTAGTCCTTGCTTTCTATGCTAGAGATGCGGCAGTATAACGTGGCGTAGTTTGGGAATATGCCATGACCCACCCAAAAGATTTAGATGATTAACATCAGTGCCTTCTAAATCAACCTCATTAAGGAATTCATTAACTCTCTGAAGGCATCCCTTGAACAAGTCCTCGCCACCATTGAATCTATGAGCCTGTCGATGAAAATTTCACTTCTCAAATGTATCTGCCCGAAAGTGAATATGAGTTTGAGATATGGACTATTCCCATTAAATACAAAATTTGCATGAAACATCCAAGAAAAATGTTTCTGAGACTTCGATGTGAAAAGTTAAATTATAAGGACTCTAAATCAACCTTCGTTAAGGAATTCATTGAATCTCTGAAGACATCCCTCAAACAAGTCCTCACCCACCATTAAATCTATGAGCCTGTTGATCAAATATTCACCTCCCAAATGTATCTACCCAGAAGTGGATATGAGTTTGAGATATGGACTATTCCCATTCATCAAATACGAAATTTGCATGAAAGAAATTGCAAGATCCTGTACAAAAGCGTCCAAAAAAACTGTTTCTAAGGCTTCAATGTGAAAAGTTAAATTATAAAGACTTCATTATTTTAAAACTAAAATAAACTACAGGAACCAGTGAATTAATTTAACATTTCTTAGATGTTTTCTTCTTCAACCTTGGTTGAAAAACCAATTTGGTAAATGGTAAGTACTTAGATCATTGTTCATCAAGAATCTTTGGTTAAATTGACTATGCCTTCTTTTGGTTGGCTATTTTTTAATTTCTATTTCATATTGTTTATTTTGATTATAGAACCTAAAAACAAAAATATAAAATATTATTGGCCAAATTACTCTTTTGGTCCTCAACGTTTGCACGAAGTTTAATATTGGTCCTCAACGTTTCAAAAAGTTATTTTAGGTCCTCAACGTTTTTCCTTTTGTCAAAATTGGTCCTCCAGCGTAACTCCGTCTAGTTTTTTTTTTTTGTTAAATGCTGACATAGAAGGCTTATGTAGCACACCATATATCCTACGTGTCATATTTAAATGACATGGCACCCTCTCTCACTCCAACTCAGCAAAACGGCGTCGTTTTACTGAGTTGGAGTGAGAGAGGGTGTCATGTCATCCAAATATGACACGTAGGAGAGAGGGTGTGCCACATAAGCCTTCCATGTCAGCATTTAACAAAAAAAACCAGACGGAGTTACGCTGGAGGACCAATTTTGACAAAAAGAAAAACGTTGGAATGCTTTTGGCTCGGTTATTAAAGAATTGGCCATGTTTACCTAATTAGTATGTCTCAATCATTAGAAAGATGAAATTCATTTTGAAATACTAACTGGTGATTGGTGACTAAGCTGAAAGTTAATAGAGATGTTATCTAGAAGTTTTCCCCCCTTTTAATTTAATTATTAAAATGGATGAAAATCAAGTAGGTCAGTGTATATACCTTAAAATCAGTGGGAGCACGATTATTTTTGTTAACAATGATATGGGCTTGCTATATGGAATTAAAGTCTTGCTATCATCATATCACCTTGATATGAAGTATCTTGGGGAAGCATCTTTTGTTAGAATTGTAATTCATATGGATATATCTATAAGTTTGTTAGGACTACACCAAACAGAAAATGGTTAGTCAAGTCTATTGTCCAAAATGAATTTGAGGAAGAAAAAAAAATGTTACATATGCCAAGGGTTTTTGGATTGAGCACAAACTAAAATAGTCCTATTTAAAATTGTCATCCTAAATTGTATAAAATGAAGTTTGGTGTGTGAATACCATGATATTTTGTTTGTGCTCAAGAAGAACACACGAAACACAAGATTAATAGAGGCCAATGTAATCTCCTTGAAGAATTTATTAATGAGATGGTTAGTTTGTCAATTCAGTGGCCTACCTATTGAAATTAATAATTTCTTTGTTAAATTAAATATTCATTGGAGATAATTATCTTGACATCAAAATTATTTTGGGAATAATACTCACTTACAGGGGGTAATTTTCTAAATTAATTTTTGATGTCATGGAGCAATTAATTTGCTGTTTGGATTAAAGTTCTTCTGTCCGCAGACATTGAATTTTGGAATCCATTTTGAATTAATTTACTTGTTATTTGAAATCTAAATAGTATATGTTATATTCTCCACCTACAGGGGCGTTTATAATTATACTTTTGGGATATCTAATGTTACTTTATTATTGCTCGTCTTATTAATTAATTGGTCTCGTATTTTTAATTCTCAAAATATGTTTTCTTCTATTCTATTTATTTCTTTATTACCTTAACGCACGATGAATTTATGATTAAATTTTATTGTGAAGACTTTATTGAAATTATCATAATTTCATAATGCATTATTAGAAATAGTTAATATTGTTTCTGTGAATAGCCACATGGGAGGAACATGTGTTTTGTGCATATATATATATATATATATATATATATATATATATATATATATATATATATATATATAAACACTGTGAATGTTTTTTGTGAATGATCACATGAGAGGAACATATATTGTAAGCATGTGGCAAAAGCATAGTGAGTGAAAGTAATTAAAAAAAAACTTGTATAGTAGCATGTGGCAAAAACATTGTGAATTTTGCTGTTTTATTTTAATATTAGCAAGTGGCAAGTGTACTGTGAATTTTGCAGTTTAGTTTTATATTAAATGACACCTTTAAAGAAAAATTAATATCATTGACTAAATGATATTGCATATTATTTAGTTGGGAATTATGGAAGCAAATCATGTTTATTTGTTGATATTTTATGATATAAAATTGTGTATGATTCCCTAATGTAAATTTAGCATAAGGTGCTACATGAATTATTTCTCTTATTGTCATATATTTTTGTGAGTCACTTAAGTGATGAATTTTCTTGTGTATAAAGGTTTATTACAAGTAATAAAATTTTCAATTTTAAATTAAGTATGACAGAGAAAATAAATTCTTGGACAAAATTTTATCTCAGAGATCTTTATTAGTAAAAAATTGATTGTCACCGCAGTGACTCATTTATTGAACTAGTAGAGTTTCTTGTATGGGATGTATCTTGTTATCTAGATTGATTTATTCATTACCTACCCGCAGGAGGTACTGTATGAGTTATTTCTAGGTAGCATGGAGCAATTAGGGTGATATACGGATTAAATCTTTCTGCCTACAGGTGTTAGATTTGTTTTGTAATGAATCTGTTTATCATTTTAATTGGCTTGTTAGATTGATATACTATATTTTTTTATTCTCTACCCACAGGGGAGTCTATCTAATATAGTATTGATTTCTGTTTTGGTGATTATTATCACTGATATTTGTCAAAGTTTACAAATTGTACTGATTTTACCTTTCAAATACTTAGCATACAAATAAATAATAACTCTGATTTGGAATGTTTTTTAGATGAGATAAGATATAAATTGTAAGGATGAGTTATGTTTAAGTATATTTTTTGATAGTTTGATGTATAACTATTCGTTAGAACTCTATATTAAATTATAGAATGATCTAAAGTTGATATGAGATGCATTACTAAATATTGAGTGCAATATTATTGTTTATAAAAGAAACAGTTTCCAAATTGTTTGCCTAATGTGGCTCGCATGTATATGCTCATAGTGTACAAAGTTATGACATTGTAATTGATGTTGAATTATAGCAATTCCTCACATAATTATTTGGAAACTAAAATTTTATTTTATTAACTATTGCTTGTTTTAATAAATCTTAATTTTTTTTATTTGCTTATACTGAAGCATATGTGTCTGGTGCTTGCTTAATTTTGTATTGCATATTTGACAGATGTATAATCATAATAATGATTATATGTATATTTATATATAGATGAGAATTTGTGTAAGTAAGCTCATAGACTTTTGTGTTGTAAATTGTGGTACAGCTCAGTGGTAGAGCAACTGGAGCTGTATATATTATATTGTGTATTATTTGAAACCTATATTTGGTTGTATACACAATGTTGATAATGCAATGTCAAACTGTCATGAAATAAAGTTGACCATTTATCTGGTTGTTTATAAATAATTGACTCAAAAATTGATATTGAATATAAACTATATTTCTTATTTTATGTCATAGGATTTATGACTGAGTTATTTGAGTATATACTATATAGTTTATATTCAATAGTTTGATGATAATGAAACTACAAAATATTGTAAATTCCATAATAATCAGAGTTATGATATGAAAGGTGAACTTTTTGAATTTATGGGGTTGTTGTGACCTATTTTCATTTGATGATTTAAGATCAATCATTTAAGAAATTTGAAACTTAAGGTTTGCTTGTATTCTTATGATGTGATTGATACGTGAGAGTTGTCAATTAATGTTAAATATCTCTCTCTCATGCAAGATGTGATAAGAGATGGTGAATAGTGATATATTAGTTGAGCAGATTGATAAAAAGTTTATAATTGCAGACCCACGTATCAAAGGACTCAAACCTATTATGTTAAAGAAACATGTAAGAGGACATGGATGTTCTCATTTTCTTTGATCTAATTGATTAGTGGGAGTATGAGAGGACTTTTTCTGCTCAATGTTTCTTTCCCATTTTGTTTTTAAAAACCATGAATTTTATTTGTTCTTACATGTGAACATTTTGGTTTTGATTATTATGAATGAATTAATATTTTGGCTATTGCTGTATTTTGTTTATTTTATCCTTACCTCGAGGTTGAAAATGAAAGTGGCTTTCTTGGTGAAAGTGTTATTAAATATGTATCTCTTAATAGAGATGACTTTTGAAAATGAAGGTGACTTTCTTGGTGAAAGTGGTGCTAAACATGTATCTCTTTATAGAGATGACCTTTGTAATAAATGTGACATTTTTTATTGAATATAGCTTTCCTTGAGAAAGTGACTAATCATGAAAAATGAATTATAAAATGGCCTTATGGCGAATGCTGTTTTTCATGTAAAAATTTGTGTTTCTTACAGAAACATGTGTGTTGTTTCATAAAGAAACATGTGTCTCCTCGTGGAGATGAGAATTATTTCATAAGAAATAATTTGAAAATCTTCTTGGAAAGATGTCATATTTCTGGGGAAATATGATGAGGACTCTTGCACACATGCATAGAAGGAATCATATATTATATATGCATGAATTTGCATCTACACTATTGCATCATTGTGATTGATTGATAAGAGAAATAGTTTGTGTAATTAAGGGTGAAATGCTCAATCTTACAGTGCATCATCGTCCTTAGTTTCGAGCTACCATCTTATTGGAATATTAATCATGTTGAGGTGATTTTATTGGGCTATGTTAGTGGCCACGTTAGTTTATTCAACCAGAGAGTCGTTTTCAAAGCTATTTTTGAAATTATTTTAAAACCCAATTAATGACGCCCAAGTGGGAGAATGTTGGAAAATTATTTTATATTGGGCTTAATTAATTGGTATTTTGTTTTATTTAAAATACTGGTTGGATGTATAGCCCAATTATGACCATGATACCAGTCAATTAATGTGAATTTGGTTTTGGTCTCACCTTGTAGATTGGGCCTTAAGCCCAATAATGATGTAATGGGATAAGTGTAGGGCTATCGGGCTGACTACCTATGATGGGTGGGTAATTGTCAACCCTCTATAAATACAAGGGCTGAGTCCCCTCTCCAATCTAATTTTTGACCTAGCCTCCCCATTAGGGCAGTCACATGAAAAAGATAAGGAAAGGAAGACCGACCTCTACGTGAACGATTGATCACGTTCTATTCCGCTATGGCATCAAGAGGTAAGCATATTTAAATTATATTGTATGAGTGTTCTATGATTTGCCTATGATCCTGATAAGAATAATAGTTTATTATTCTAACATAGGAGTCTTAGGTGGAAAAAATTAAATTCAGTCAAATTTTTGGGCTACATAGGATACCACATCAGCAAAAAAAGATAAAAGTTTGACAGTGTTAGCCAAAAGAGTGACATTGGCAAAAACGCAAAACATTAGGGGTACAATTGCCACTGAAAAAATGTTAGGCACGAAATTGATAGGACCCCGAAACGTTGGAAGCAGGAAAGGTACCTTTGCCTTAAATATTTGATGGTGTTGGTGGAAAGGGTGACATTGGCAGAAATGTAAAAAGTTAGATGTACAATTGACAGCAAAAAAAGTTAGGAGATTTAATGTGGAAAAAAATGTCCAGTCAGTTTTTTTTTGCTACATAGGATGCCACGTCAACAAAAACTGTTAAATATTTGACGGTATTAGTGAAAAGGGTGACATTAATAAAAACGTAAAACGTTAAAGATACAATTGAAAGCGAAAAAATATTAAGAGCAAAACTTACAACACTCCTAAACATTGAAGGGCTTTCTCTCAATAAAATTTAGAAATTTAAATTTACAATGATTATCATGTATAATGAATATAGATCATGCTCTATACAAGACATGTTTTCCATTTTTCCTGCTTTTTTTCCGCATCCAAAGTCATGATTGTTGATGTGAAATTTAAAAATCAAATTAAAAAATTGTCCATTAAAATATATATTTATCCAAAATAAAATTATGGTGTAGGAAGGATCGAGAAGAAAAGGAATGGAGAAACTGTGTATAATGAAGTATGACTTGTCAGATTGTCTTCGTTTTCCTAACATTTTTGGACACTTCTTATCATAAACCATTATTACATACATACAAAGGGCCCCACCAACTTATCCTTTGACCCTTATGCGATGCTTATAATTGGATTCCTCCCTTCTCATTTTTCGTGTAAACGATGGTATTCCGTTTATTCATTTTAAAGATATAAGTAAAAACTAATTTTATTTAAGTTAGATAAAACTATAAAGGTGGCATAGTTCTTTCAATTAAGTTTTAATATAGTTGTGTAATTACATAATATTTTATTTTAGAACATGGAAAGGTATCCGAGTCAGTGACACGTGGCATTACTTTTCAGCTTGGTACGTGGCCTACACTTATATCTTTTCACATACACTCTCGTACTAAAGACGTGAGATGCGTCGAACCATCGTGGGTCTCGCGCTATGAACAAAAACGTGGATCGACCCCATACTCTCAGTATAAATATCTTCACCTGGGGACTTGAAGATTGACGACAAGTAAGACATAATACACTAAGTACAAAACACTGTCACCTCCACATCTAGACCTGACCATAGCCCATCTATCTCTCTAGTTATCTCCATTAACAGGCTCCAAGCAACTCAGAGAGACCCATGTTCTCTCCTTCCTCTAAGGAAACCTCCAACTGGTGGTCCGCCCGCCTGGAGCACTCCACACACGTCATAGCCGTACCCGGCTTTTACAGGTAACGTTTCTGCCTAACAGCTCCTATAGACGTATACTCTTCGAACTACGTAAACTTTGATCATGTACATAGGTACCTAGGTCGTCACTTAAGGACAAGTCTCCCAAGGTTACGACCCTTGCAGTGCAAATTGCTGATTTAGAATTGTCTAAACCAAAAATGACAATTACAAATTGCATTCCCAAAGTTTGATTTCAGACCTTTGATTAAGCTGAAACAATCTTTTATCAGTTGATCCACTTATTTAGCAGTACTCATCCCTTCTCATATGATGTGATGAAATAGAAGAAAGAAAGAAAATATAAATAAGAGGTAGAATAATTATGAAAAGAATAAATAAGTAAATAAGTTTTTATTTTTTTAATTGTTATTTTTAAATATATTAATAAAAATTTTATATTATATTTTATAAATTAAAAAACAAATTACGTACACAAATGTGCACGTGAAGCCTGTAATAACTATAGTATAAAATAGGTCAAATGACTCTTTTGGTCCTCAACGTTTGCACCAAGTTTAATATTGGTCCTCAACGTTTCAAAAAGTTATTTTTGGTCCTCAACGTCTTTATTTTGGTCAAAATTGGTCCTCCAGCATAACTCCATCTGGTGTTTTTTGTTAAATGCTGACGTGGAAGGCTTATGTGATACACCCTCTCTCCTACGTGTCATATTTGGATGATATGACACCATCTCTCACTCCAATTCAGCAAAACAACGCCGTTTTGCATCACTTCTCTCTCACTCCAACTCAGTAAAATGGCATCGTTTTGCTGAGTTAGAGTGAGAGAGGGTGTCATATCATCCAAATATGACACGTAGGAGAGAGGGTGTGTCACATAAGCCTTCCACGTCAGCATTTAACAAAAAAAATCAGACGGAGTTATGCTGGAGGACCAATTTTGACCAAAATAAAAACGTTGAGGACCAAAAATAACTTTTTGAAACGTTGAGGACCAATATTAAACATGGTGCAAACGTTGAGGACCAAAAAAGTAATTTGGCCTATAAAATATTATGATATTAATAATACTAATGTTTTTTTTACCAAAATAATACTAATGTTAGGTATGACAATTAATGTGTATTTATAATTACTTTTTTATATAAATAAAATTAAATATTATTTAATTAATAAAAATAATAATCATAAATAACAATTTTATATTAATTAAAATTAAAAATTTATTAAATTAATAAACTAATTAAAATTTCATATTTATTAGTTTAATAAATTCAACAATAATAAAAAATTATACTATTTATCTATTTAATATTATTAATAACACTCTAAATTTATTTATCTCCTTCTTGATAATTTTACAGTGAAGTACTTTTTTAATATAAATTTGTCAAACACAAATTGTTTTTGAGCTACTGATAAAAGTACTTTTAAACTTAATTTATCAAACACAAATTGCTTCTTTCTTAGAGAATTTTTCTCAAAACTCTATTTGAGACAAAATCATTTGAAATTAAACAATTCTTAAAAACTTAACCAAACGGACCCTAAATATAACCGTTGAAATTGTCAAAAATAAGAAAAGCACACTACCTAATATTTGAGTCTCTTTCGATCCATAATTTATGGATGTTATATATATATAAATTAAAAGGATTTATCTAAGAAGTATATTAAGGCATTTGTTAAGGTTTGTTTTTCCTTTAAATTGAAAGAAAATTCATTATCTTGAACTTAATAAAAAATTTACAATAATGATTTCATAAAATTTTCTTATTAATTATAAAAAATCCTTAACGATTGTTCTTAGATCACTTGATAGTAGAACCCAAAGTAAAATGTATTGACTTCAATTTCAAAGATAATCATAAATAAAAATTTTATATTAATTAAAATTAACAATTTATTAAATTAATAAAGTAATCAACATTTTATATTTATTTTTTTTAATAAATTTAACAATAATAAAGATTTATACTATTTATCTATTTAATAATATTATAATAACACTCTAAATCTATATATGTCCTTCTTGATAATTTTATAGTCAAAATAAAACACTTTTTTAATATAAATTTGTCAAACCCAAATTGTTTTTGAGTTACTGATAAAAACACTTTTAAACTTAATTTACCAAATACAAATTACTTTTTTCTCACAGTACTTTTTCTCAAACTCTATTTAAGAAGAAGTCATTATTTAAAAATAAACAATTTTCAAAAAAATTGATCAAATAGTCCCTAACTATAACAATTGAAATTGTCAAGGTAAGAATAGCACTACCTAATATTTAAGTCTCTTTCAATCCATAATTTATGGATGTTATATATATATATAAAGTAAAAGGATTTATTTAAGAATTATATTAAGATAATTTTTAAGTTGAGAGAAAACTTATTATCTTAAACTTGATAATAAAGTTTACAACAATAATTTAATAAATTTTTTTATTAATTATAAAAAAATCCTTAACAATTGTCCTTAGTGTTTAGTAAGGAGAGAAGAGGAGAGAATAGGAATAGAAATGGGAATGAGAATGTTAGAGAGAATGGAAATGTTGTGTCGATGTTACGTACAAGAAATAAAAGTGGATAAAATAACCATTTTACCCTTACATTAAAAGTGGGAACAGAATAAAAGTAAATAAAAAAAATAAGAATAGAAACATAATTTCATTACATTGTAAAAAGTAATGTTTATTTAGTAAGAAAAAAAGAGGAAGGAGAAGGTTTATCCCTCCCTTTTTGTTTCATCATTTTCACCGAAAAAACATAGCTAGCCTTATATGATATATCACTACTAGTCTCATATTTATATTTTATCGGGCTGGGCCGGACAGACTTTAAGGTCTATGATCAAGTCTAGTGGTGGGTAGTGATGGTAGATAACGAATGGTACTAAGTAGTATATACTTGATGGGCAAGGTCCAGGTACTTTTAACAAAATGAGTATTTATTGAGTAAAGCACAAATACTATCTACATCCATTTTTAATATTGGATAGTTAACCCATAATCCTGAATTAAGATAATCTCATGAGCTAATCAATCCATAAACAGATGTAAAGCAGAAGAACCCAAAGTAAAATGTATAGACTTCAATTTCAATATATTATGAAATTTTCTTTTATTATTATATAAAATTATTACTGGTTTCCAAAGCCTGCTCAAAAGGCAAACAAGTTGAAAACAAAGACTACTACTGCAGCCATGCATGCATATTGTACTACAAATCGATTCAACACAATGGACCATACATAGATTATACAATGCAGTGCCTTACAACTGTCAAATTAAAATACCACCATAATATTCCAAAAAAAAAAAAGTGAGAGGTACTAAATTAACACTTTTCTTTTTTATAAATGACAAAACGCGGAAACTTTGCTTCCATCCTTCTTCTTTTCTGTATCGTAAAGTGCTTCATTTCCTTCCTTCCATCGCTTTCTTTATTTTTATATTATTCTTCAAACCCTGCAATATAATAAACGTTATTTCTGTCAGTCCATATATGTCATTCACTCCTTCCTCTCAATTAGATCTAAAACTATTATAATAATATAAATTTCTTTTGTAATAAAGTTAAAATACTATTTTTTTATTCACGATATATACTTTTTAAAGTAAATATATACGGACAAAAAATATTGATTCATCTAAAAAATAAAAAAAATGAAATAAAAAATTAAGTTATTTTTATTAAGTTACTTTTATGTATTCTTTCTTCATTAATATTATCTTAAAAATAGATAGGAATAAAATTATAAAAAATCATTAATGTTCTCTTAATTTTATAAAACAGCAGATATTATGAAAATTAAAAAACTTTCAACAAAGCAAATATTATTGTGAATTGAAGAGAATAAATTATAAATTATAAAAATATTCTTGGAATTTATACCATACAAATTCTAGTAATTAAGTATTAAATACACTATTTTTGTACATTAATTGATTGGCTGATTAATGTACAAAAATAAATTGTTTAAATTCATATATTAACCAGCTAATTATTATGTAAAACATGCACAGTACTTTCTCATCATTTATCATCATTTCAAAATTAGAAAGGTGATAACTAAAATTTTACAAAATTTCCAAAGAGATTAAAGAAATTGATCCTTTATGAATATTTTTTTATTTTTTGGTAGCAATTTGAAGCCATGATGAGTTTTGACTCATTACAGTTCAATCATTAGATTTGTCTTGAGATCTATGTCATTTTCTTAAAATTTAAAATAAAAAAAGAAACAATATTAAATTTTTACTCATAATAACTCTATAGCATTACCCTTATTTTGGTACCATTTTCCCCATGCAAGATTAACGGTTTTGATTTTTGACAATCATTTATATAGGAAAGTGTTATTCATATAAATGACGTACACCATAATTACTTATTGAATAAATTAAGATTAGAACAAAGATCAAAGTAGAAGAAGAAGCTTAATTACCAACTAAGGAAAGCCTTATCATCATCATCTATCTAGTAATGGTAGGGAGGAGGAGGGGGTGAAGCATAGACATAGGGCTTGTGTGGAGGAGGAGGAGACTTGTACTTGTAAGGCTTCTTGTATGGCGGTGGAGGAGGAGAGTGGTACACCGGCACAGGGTGAGGATGTGGGAGTGGTTTTGGGTGTGGCTTTGGAAGTGGTTTTGGATGAGGGTGAGGGTGAGGGTGAGGATGAGGGTAAACAGGTGGTGGAGGAGATGGGTACTTGTAAGGCTTCTTCTTAGGTGGTGGTGGAGGTGATGGATAATGGTAAGGCGCCTTTGGCGGCGTGTAAACCGGCGGCGATGGAGACGGGTACGGGTGCTTAGGTGGCGAGTAGACCGGTGGTGATGGAGACGGGTAAGGGTGCTTAGGTGGCGAGTAGACCGGAGGTGGAGGAGAAGGGTAGTGGTAGGGTTTCTTGGGAGGAGGAGGTGAAGGGTAATGGTAGGGATGTTTGGGAGGAGAGTACACTGGAGGAGGTGGTGAAGGATAATGGTAGGGTTTCTTAGGAGGTGGCGGCGAGTAAACCGGGGGAGGTGGTGAGTACACTGGAGGAGGCGGAGAATGGTAATGGTAAGGGTGTTTGGGAGGCGGAGGAGAGTAGACGGGCGGAGGCGGCGAGTACACTGGAGGAGGCGGAGAGTGGTAATGATAAGGGTGTTTGGGAGGCGGCGGCGAAGGGTAGTGGTAGGGATGTTTGGGAGGAGAGTACACGGGTGGAGGTGGAGAAGGATAATGGTAGGGTTTCTTCGGAGGTGGCGGCGAGTAAACCGGGGGAGGCGGCGAGTACACTGGAGGAGGTGGAGAGTGGTAGTGATAAGGGTGTTTGGGAGGCGGAGGAGAGTAGACGGGAGGCGGCGGCGAAGGGTAGTGGTAGGGAGGAGACACCGGAGGAGGGTACTTCTTGGGTGGTGGTGGAGGAGATGAGTAGATGTAATTGTCACCTAAAATTTGAGAGGGAAGGCTAAGAGAGAGCAATGCCAATATGAGAGTAAGAGAGGCCATTAGGGACCCCATTTCCACTTTGGGGTTTTGGTTTATGGTCTAAGAAAGAGCTAGAGTGACACCCTTTATATAGCTTCATTCTTTACCTAATTTATTTACACCAAAGTAAATGTCATCTTGGTAAGTAAAAAAAATTCACTTCTCTAACTAGAGGAATATTCTAAATTAAATGGAATTTACGTGGTACAGATGATAAGAAATTTATGTTCTCTTAATTACTATATCTTGGGTTCGATTTTTGGAGGGATGAGAATAGAGCGTCATCTATTAAGAGGATCGTTCTCAATAATAAGTCTCACAATACTCGAGATCAACCCGCTCTGATAGATACTCCAATCATAGACAAAATAAATAAATGGAATTTGTTATCTTTATTTTTTTAATTATTAATTAAAGAATATGTGATTGATTTGGTAACGCGGATTTGGATTTAGGTGGGAATAAAGTAGCCATAAACGTTGACACATAACACTCTTGTTTACTTTGGAGAGAACAAAGGGACAAAAATCGGTAATTGTTTTAATGTTTGCGTTTGGAAGCATTATAGGTAATAATTGAAATTATTAAAACGCCAAAGTCTTTGTTTTTTTCTTAAATGGAAAGTCTTTGTTAAATGTATGAGTACTGTTTTTAAATATTTGTCATTTCTTTCTTCATAACTAACTTGATTTGGAACCATACATGGTATGCCTAACACTCAGACGACTTGTATATAGTGCAGGCTCATATCTTTCTCTCTCTCTCTTCATAAATTTTTAGGGTATGTTTGGAATAAAGAATATTAGAAAAAATGAGAATGGGAATATGGAGGGAATATGATACGATGTGAATGGAATAAAAGTGGGTAAAAAAGTAAGAACAAAAATATAATTTCGTTAAATTGCAAAACGTAAGATTTGTTTAAAATGCAAAATTATTGCCACGCAAATTCTTACAACCAAACAGGCCTTTAGTAAAATGGATCATCTCAGAGTATATACGTACTGAAATTCAATACATCTTCCAATCAATTAGTCCATTATTTATTCAAAGTGAGTTCTTATTAATGTGAGTTTCTATTAATATTAACAAATAACAATAATTAGAGAGATATACCAAAATTTAGTATTAGCTACTGTAATATTAAACTTTTATCACATCTCCATTCAAATAATAGATGTATATTTAATGTATTTAAGGAGAGATAGATATAAGAGATAGGCTCACCTTAAATGAGATACATAAATGAAGTACATTCATATTTCAATCTCTCTCTCTAAATATATTAAATACATCTTTCTAAACAAAGATTTTTTTTTTTGAAAAAAAAAAATAGGTAAAAGTAAACACTAATATCCCATTAAAATATTCTCTGGTTGAACAGGGAATAACTTGTGTAACAAAAAATTATGAATCCGATAAAGATGTTAAATTGTGCTAATTTTGCATGGTTAATAAACAAAAAAATTATCATTTTACGCATTAATAAAAAACTATTTCATTGATGTATAAAAGTAATTAATGCCCTTCAATACTTGGCCGTAGTTATCGTATACAGCTTTTTTTAAAAAAACAAAAATTTTATTGTTATAAGAGTGACTAATTTTTTAATCATTAATTTTTTATTTAAAAATAAACGATTGACTAAAAAATATTTTTTATATCTAAAAATAAAGGTGAACTCATTAAATTTTTTTTTTTGCAAACAAAGACTTATTGCATGACAGTGTTTCGGTAGCAATGAGATCTCCAAGTCTATGGACTATGATAAAGACAACAATGACGTGTACTTTTTTTTTCATTAATTTTTTTTTCTTTTTCTAATCTCTTCATTCTCTCTCAAGCACAGTATAATTTGTGTACATTTTCTCAAAGTATTGTGATTCTTAAAAATGATGTATTAAGCTTTTTTTTTCTTAAAATCATATATATATATATATATATATATATATATATATATATATATATATCTATATATATATGGCTTTGGAGTTTTTGGTGTCACACAACCAAAGTGTGACACCAAAAAAATAACTTCCCCCTCAACTTCCCTATAAATCATGATTTTGAAAACCGGACCGGACCGGCCGGTCGGACCGGAAAACCGGTAAACCGCCAGCCAGTCCAGTCCGGAATAACCAATGAACCGGTCAGATATAAAACCGGTCAGAACCGGTCAAAACCGGTCAGAACCGGTCAGAACCGGTGGTTTAGACGGTTCGACCGGTTGTTCATTTTTTTAAAAAAAAATTGTGTTGTTTATGATTTAATATTTATTGAAAATTTGTTGTGACTTGTAGTTGTAAAGATTGTTCTATTTCAGTATTTATTGTTGGGTTTATGATAAGATTTGAGACTTAAATATGTTGATCCTTGAACTTATTTGAAGAGTTTAATATGATATTGTGGTAATTTGCAACTTGTTCTATTTCTTATCATGTTTAGATCGAGATGGAAACATATAATTATGAAATATATAATTTTTTTATGATATATTTTAGTATATTTAATTAAAAATATATATTTTAAATGCCACTGGTTCGACCACGGTTCAACCACGGTTCGACCATTGAACCGTGAACCAGTGCCTCGACCGGTTCAATGACCGGTCCGGTTTTAAAAACATTGCTATAAATAATCAACTTCTCACAAAATAGTTATATTTTATTATTAAAAAATACAAAAAAATAATATGATTGGAGGATGTGGGAGAGAGAAAACAAGTATGATAGGTGGTTACTAATAAAATGGAGAAGTGCATAACTTCTCATTTTTTTAATTTTTTATTTTAAATTATGATAAAAATTCTATTTAAAAATTTAAAAATGATCAAATATTTAATTTTTAATGATTTTAAAATATAATAACTATTTTATATTATATTTTTAAAAAATTTAAGAATAAATTACATGTATGCACGTAGGTGCATGCGAAGCCTCTAGTATATATATATGGCTTTGGAGTTTTTGGTGTCACACTTTGGTTGTGTGACACCAAAAAAATAACTTCCCCCTCAACTTCCCAATAAATAACCAAGTATGATAGGTGGTTACTAAAAAATGGAGAAGTGCATAACTTTTCATTTTTTTTATTTTTTTATTTTAAATTATGATAAAAATTCTATTTAAAAATTTAAAAAATTTTAATTTTTAATGATTTTAAAATATAATAACTATTTTATATTATATTTTTTAAAAATGTAAGAATAAATTACATGTATGCACGTAGGTGCATGCGAAACCTCTAGTATATATATATGGCTTTGGACTTTTTGGTGTCACACAACACCAAAAAAATAACTTTCCCCCTCAATAAATAATCAACTTCTCACAAAATAGCTATATTTTATAATTAAAAAATACAAAAAAATAATATGATTGGAGGATGTGGGAGAGAGAAAACAAGTATGATAGGTGGTTACTAATAAAATGGAGAAGTGCATAACTTCTCATTTTTTTAATTTTTTTATTTTAAATTATGATAAAAATTCTATTTAAAAATTTTAAAAGTATCAAATATTCAATTTTTAATGATTTTAAAATATAATAACTATTTTATATTATATTTTAAAAAAATTTAAGAATAAATTACATATATGCACGTAGGTGCATGCGAAGCCTCTAGTATATATTATGATCGACGAAATTAGTTTTTTTGAACTACGGAAAGAAAATGTAATTCACTAAAAAATACATGTTTTACAAACATGTTTGGCTGTAATATATATTTTTAATTAATTACGGTTGTTTGTCAAACAATTTATAATATAATCTACCCAATCACAAATGTCAAAATGTAGAAACAACATGTAGTCATAATGAATGAATTGGACAAAACACATATATAAAGATTCAATAAACTATCCACCGGCAGATCATATTATTGTATTGCAGGTAAATATATATATAATGGGTAAAAATACCATTTTGGTCCTCTATGTCTTATCTAAGTTTCGTTTCGGTACTTTATATTTTAAAAGTTCAAAATCAGTCCTCACGCTATTAGTTTCTTCCGTTAAATGCTGACTTTGAACTGTTTTGGAACACTATTGAAAAATTAAATATTATTCCAAAATAGTTCAAGCAAAATTACTTCTAAGTTCTAAGTAAAGTCATCAAAACGCGTCCAATCCGATAGGTTGGCTTGTTTAACTCACATATTAGATTGACTCGTTCAACCCACTTAACCTACGAGTTTGTTCATCTAACTCGCAGGTTAAGTGAGTTCTGGATTACTTTTGGCTCATTTATAAATAAGCCTAAACTCTCCCAACTTAAGTTAAGTAAACAGTGATTAATTTTTCCGACTCTAACATATCTTCATCATAATTTAAAATACTAATAAAATATATAATTAAGTACATTATTAATTTTTTATTATGTATTGTTATAAAAAGATTTATTATATATTTAACTATAAATAAAATTATATTATATTATTAAATTTAGAATTTAATATATAAAATTTATTAATTCAAAAATAGATATTAATTTACCAAATTTTGACAACTCTAGTACTTTTGAGAAAATTGGCTTGTAATGCGGCGGGGCTAAAAATTGAAAATTACAAAGAATTATCCTTAATTCATAGAGCGTAGCAAATAAATATATATAAAAAAAAGTTTTAACAAAAATA
The DNA here is from genome assembly GCA_014851425.1 of Senna tora. Taxonomy (NCBI): domain Eukaryota; kingdom Viridiplantae; phylum Streptophyta; class Magnoliopsida; order Fabales; family Fabaceae; genus Senna; species Senna tora. The sequence goes on from CM026269.1 coordinate 32,386,913, forward strand.
TTCTAAAAATATGGATTAATTCTTCCTATCCGATCCTCCTCATATTTAAACTTTTTTCTTCATCATCCTTCTCTTCTTCATAATTTGTATTTATACTAAATCAGATAATCATACTCATTTGGATGATTCAACCAATATGCAATATTCTCCTCACTCTTTATATAAAAGAAGCCTTGGTTAAGAATTATTCCTTGAAGGGGATAAATTAAACCAAGCATATGGGATTGTTCTCATAATACTCAAATTCCTTTCATAAAAATATATATACTTGTTTAAAATAAGATAACAATTATATATCTATCATAAATTCATAATATAATCACGATGACGTGTTACGTTGTCAATCCATTTCTGTATCATATCTAAGGGAAATCTCTTCCTTCCTCGCTGTCATGTTCCGCTACGGTGAGCCTGGTCAGACTATCTAGTCTATTTTGATGAATTCCAAACTTTATTTAACGAGTGTGAGCATCTCTACCAACAGATAGTTGCATAGTTGGAACGATAGGTGTGATCCGTTATCCGAAAACTTTATTCAGATCTTACCTATCTATCTAATTATGCAACCACTTGTTGTTAAATATGCCCACATTTATCTAATATTATTTTAAATAGAATTATCTCTAACAAAATAATAGGTAACTGAAAATTTTTAAAAAAAAAAACTACCAAACAAACTAAAGTACAATTCAATATATACACAAGTCAAGTTGTTCAACATGCATGTATTGTAGTCACTAGCTAGCTAGCTCACCATTAATTAGTTAGTAGATAAGGATGTTTTGGTAATAATTTTCATTAGTCAACAATTTAATTAATTAAATAAATAGTCTTAAATTGGTTGGCATGCAAATAATCATAATTAATTAATATACCTCCAATTTTAGGGAATGAGTCATAGTGAAGAAGAACAAAAAAGTAAAGCTCTTGTGTCTAGTGTATTGACCAAAGCGGCTCCATTTTGATTTTATATATTCGAAAAAAAATGAGTTGATGTTCAGTGGTACAGTAGTACTGAACAGTACATCTCTTCAATCAGTTGGTCTTTAATTTATTCAAGGTGGGCCTTAATTAATATGAGTTTTTATTAATATTAACAAATAGTACTATATAATTAGAGAAGTGTATTAAAATTTAATAATACGATAGTACTAAACTTTTATTCTCGAAAAATTGTGTGTTTTTTCCACTTAGATAGAGATATAAAAACAAAACTTACAATAGTAATTAAGAATATATATATATATTTTAATAATAATAGTTATATTTGATTAATTATTATCAAATCATTAAACTTTCTTTTTAATTTATATTTTTTCATATCCACTACCTAGGAATAATCCAGGAAACTTTTGAAAATGATCTATATAATTCTTAGTAATATTATATTATATTGTAACTGAATCAAACATTTAATAAAACATTATAAAAATGCCATAAAACATTTTTAATGAAATAAAATAATATAATTTAACCCTTTTTTTCAAATGACATATATTCTTGAGACAAAATATTATTTAGCCCCTAAATTATTGGTCAAATTATTATTTAGTCTCTGAATTTGGTAAAAATATTATTTAGTCCCTGAATTTGGAACTCTGTCAACTATTTAGTCCCCAAATTTGACAAAAATACTATTTAGTCCTCGAATTTACAACTCTGATTTGTCAACTATTTAGTCCTTAAATTTGACAAAAATACTATTTAGTCCTCGAATTTACAACTCTGTCAACTATTTAGTCCCTTGACCCTTTTTTGAGCATAGTCCCCTGACCGTTGCCCATTAGAGTTGATAGTGTTGCAAATTCGGAGATTAAATAGTATTTTTGTCAAGTTTAGGGACTAAATAGTTGATAGAGTTGTAAATTCGAGGACTAAGTAGTATTTTTGTCAAATTCGAGGACTAAATAGTTGATAAAGTTACAAATTTGAGGACTAAATAGTAGTTTGACCAATAATTCAAAGATTAAATAATATTTTGCCTTAACTCTCAAGATGATCACATTTTCAAATCAAGAATAAAAATTTGGAAAATTTTTATTGTTTACAAATAGTCTCCCGGCGGCTTAATTCAAAGTGATTTCCAGCTATCATATACATATTATCAAAAAAGCTTTTTTTCAAAATGCATCTATTTCCTACCAAACACATCCCATGTGGAGGGGAAAAGATTTACCAAACCCTTCATTAATCCAAAGTGGGAAGCATACAAAAGAAAAGTGCTTAAAATTTCAAAGCCAATAGTATACTCCTTTTTCATTTGGTTACGTTATTTAAGCTTTTTCTGCCTCTCCTTAATTCATCATTTGAATTTGATGTAAAATTTTCTATTGGAAATAAAAATATGTAATATTTTTTTTTTAAAATAAATTTTATTAATCATATACATATTGATTTTTAATTGAAAATATCAAAAGACAATGAAAATATAAAAATTGAACCTAAATTTTTTTTTGTCTAGATCAGGGTATCCACTGTGGAGCACAGTGATTAATCCCCTCGCTGAATTGTAGGCACCTTGAAGGGTGAGACAGCTGTCCCAAAGATTTAAAGCTGCTTTATACCCAAGACAGGGATTGAACCCCTGACACTTGGCTAAGGATAGATGAGTCCTTTCCACTCAACCACATTTTTGGTTTATACCTAAATTCTTTTGTCTAATAATAATCATATTTTTTTTAAATCAAGATTTTTACGGTTGAGAACATACAATAATTAATTTGATTGGCAAATATTTTTTAGGATGAGACAATTGATCTATAAATTTAATGTTAATGATTAAATCCTGACACTTAATTAAAAATTAATAAAACTCTTCCCTTCCACCGAAGATCTTATTGATGCCCAAACACTCACTGCATATATCTCTTTTACTTTTTGCATGTGGGAAACACCATCTCCTCACGTGCCATTTATTCATAAATTAAAGAGTAAATTAAACATTGATTTCTTAAAAATTTCTTAAATTATATTTTTGTATTTAAAAGAAAAATTACTCCTGTCTTAAACCATAAGAAAGCTTACAATTTTTTACTAAAATATTTTTATGTTTACTATTTATAAAATATGTATTTGACTAATATAATTTTTTTTTAAAAAATAAAATAAAATAATTATACTTAACTCAAAGTTAATAATAAATTTTTAAAAAGTATAACGTGCGAATTATAATTTTTTTAAAAAAATCAATAAGTTTATTAAGAGAATTTTAATTAAGAATGATGAAATTATAAATATTTTCTTTTAAATAAAAAGAATGCATATTTTGAAATAAAATTTTATATATATATATATATATATATATATATATATATATATATATATATGATCTTTTGAGATCTCTAAAAAGAGAAAGTGTGATTTAGGGTGAATCATAACGTACGTCTCTCTCGTATCTAAACTTTATATATATATATATATATATATATATATATATATATATATATATAGTAGGAGTAGGTGGTGACTGGTGATGACTATATATATATATATATATATATATATAATATTAATTATGCAATCTCCTTTTTTTCTCTCGCTCTGAAAATGAAAGGAAGAGAGAAAAATTAGATGAGCCAGCCTGATCAAGCTATATATATATATATGTTGTGTGCATTTGAAAATAATAATTTAATTGACAGATAAATTATTTTTTAATTTTTTAATTTTTGGTCAAATTATTATTTGGTCCCTAAATTTAAAAAAAATATTATTTAGTCTCTGAATTTGCAATAATGTCAACTATTTAGTCCTCTGAACATTACCTATTAAATAACCGAGAGTGTTGATGTATCGTTGTTAAAGAAGACGATGCCGGTGTCGCAAAAGCCAACATTGAAGAGAGTTTTGTCGTGAGAACGAGATATGATATGGTTGCTAACTATAGTATCTGCATATTAAGCAAAGATTGACTCTAGAAACAGGACAAGGGGGTCATTGATATAGTTTTCGACAACGTAAGAAGAGGAGCGAGGCGATGAGTCCAACCACGTCAGCAGTTAACGGTCATATCACTAGATTGTCTAAAGAGTAACGTCCAGGGGATTAAATAGTTGACAGAGTTGCAAATTCGGAGACTAAATAATATTTTTCTGAAATTCAGAGATTAAACAGTAAATTGACCAATTATTCAAAAACTAAAAATTACTTTGTCTCTTTAATTAATTACTTTATTTAACATTGTTCCTTTTTTTTGGTTTTTAACATTTTTTTTTTTGAAGACAATCTTCCGAATATTAAGTTCATTATATTATATTATAAGGGAAAGAGACTAGCTAGTCCTTTTAAACAGTTCTAACCCCTCTTGGTTAATACGTTCCTCTATTAGGCTCTTCTAGAAAATATTGAAATCCTTAAAATAAATAAATAAATATATATATATAAATATATATATATATATATATATATATATATATATATATATATATATATATATATATATATATATATATATCATGACCTTCATAATTCAAGCATTTGATTAAGAGTGAACAAAACTTCCCAATTTCATAGGGATTACTTACGGAGATTGGATAAAATGGAAGAGATTAGTCTTTTAGAAATTAAAGTCACAATGTGATGAATTTGGATTTGAATTCCCGTTAAGAAAAGTGCCTACATTTAATGTCCGACAGTGCTTTGAACAGAATTACCTCCAATAAAAAAATATCTAAGAAAAAATATAAAAATTTCATTGGAATTAGTTTTAGTACAAGATATTCCGATCCCAAACATAATGAAATTGGTCTTTCATAAACATTTTTTTAAAATTTATTTGTTCACAGATTTTCAAGAAAATAAAATAGTAATTCGGCCTCAACCAATTTTCTCCAATTTATAGCTAGAAGTCAACATGGCCAAATTTTTCTTCAGACGTTATTTAGACAATCACTTTTGTAAAGTTAAATTTTTGTTAAATTAAAATAATTTAAAGTTGGCCAAAATTTTACCTAAATGACACTATTTAAAAAATATGCTATTATCTAAACGAGGGATAAAAATTCAATACTATTATATTACTGAAGTTCAGTACATTCCTCTAATCAGTAAAGTTATTAGTTAATATTAATTAAAATTCACATTAATAAGGACCCACATTGAATGGTTTAGAGACCAATTGATTGGAAGGATATACTGAAGTTTAATATAACTGTACTATTGAACATCTCACGAGGGATAAAAGTTATATACTGAAGTTCAATATTGTAATTATATATACAGCAATTTATTTACTATTTGAAAAAAAATGCCTAACACATATATAGAATTAAACCATTATGATTGGGAGAGAAAACTTTTTAAGATCGAAGAAATATTACATTTGAAAGACCAAATTAAAATAAAAGCAATTAAGTTTTTAATTAGAGATTAATTTATTATTTTAGTCTAGAACTAAGGGCACGTTTGGTATACTTTCCAAACAGTACTTTACATGTAACTCACGATTCCCACAAAAATTTACATAATATTTTATATATACCAAATACACTCTTTATCATACTTTTTTTCTCTCCTAATTTTTCTCTCTGTCTTTCTCCTCACTTTTCTTTACAGTACTTTCCTTTATTCTACAGTACTTTACATCCGTACATTTATACTAAGCGTAGGTTAAAGTAAAATAGACATTGGATCTACCAATCTGGCAGCTAGCAATAGATTTTTTTTTTAAAAAAAAATAAAAGATTGATGAGCTGAAATCCATGATGCTAAAAGTCTTTTGATTTTTATTTGTTTTTATTTTATTGATCCACTTATAATTCATCATTGTCAACACGCAGGCACAAATAGTTTCTTGCTTGTTTATATATAATAAAAGAAAAAACTTAAAGATAACAACAATCATATATGGATCGGATCCAGTAAATTAATTAAACAAAATTGATCAATAAGTAAGTGAAAGAAGAAATTAATTCAATTAAAATACATAATGCATTAATTATTCTGATTTGAAAATTGGTAGGGTAGTTAGCATGTGCATTTTGAATTATTAGCATCAATCAAAATGTCTGAAAAGAAGGAAGTAGATTCCACACATCCATGCATTATATATCTACAACATTCAATAATTGACTTAATTTTAAATATATACATATAGGGTCATAAATACCGTGATATAAATGGTAAGGAATTTGTATTTTTTTAATTATTATTATTTTTAAATTCGATCTTTAAAGAAATGAGAATATAGTGTTATTCATAGAGAGAATCATTCTCAATAATAAACTCCATAATACCTAAGGGATTAGTCGTTAGATCCGTTCTAATGAATAACTTGCTCATAGACTAAAAAATTATAGAGCCAAAAATATAAACACAGCAATATTGGCCATCAATATTTGTGATTTATAATTTTTTTTTCTTTAAACTATTTGTATCTAAGAGTTTATTGAACTCCGCTAGATTTCGTTCGAATTAGTTGAAATTCATAATAGAGATAGAGCTCATATCTTACAAAAATTTTGTTTATATGCACGAGTCAAATTTAATACTCTTATAAAAGATGAAGTGCGTACCCACCACTTTAACTAATTAGATTGTGTTGTTTAATTTTAATTTGTACCAATTAAAGTCATCAATAATGAATTAGTACACATATATTAATATCGTATGGTCCACTGGATTTTTAATGCTAGGAAAAGGTAGAAAAGTCCTACATATAGTGCTAAAATACATAGTACAAATTACAAAAATTAAATTAAAAAAAAAACATTTAGGACAATAATTTTACCAACTCCATTTTACTATATTTTCAAGCTGTAATTGAATATACAAAATATATATATATCAACCTAACATTATTTGGTCAATACATATAAAATATATATATATATAGCAAGGCCCGGATCCACATGATCCGACCCAACACAGGGACCTAAAAGAAAAATCGCAAATAAATCAAGGCAAAACATAAATATTGCGGAAGCTACTAATCTGGACGTCATTGCTAAATTATCGGATCTTGCCAGTGTCTTTGCTCCAACAGGGCTAACCTCCAAACAATGAACTCCAAAAAGGGCCGCACCAAATGGAGGACTTTACCTACGAGAGGTCGAGCCACGTGTCTATGACTGATGCGCGGAAGATGACTCAAGAGAGAGAGAAAAATTATACTGAGGGTGGTTTCCCAAACGGGATCCTCCTTTCCAACACATGGAATGAGTAAATGTGAAGGTGGGGAATGCCTCCTATTTATAGGAGGATGACATAGCTCCCATAATTGATTTAAGCGAAGTGAGACTTGGAAAAAGTGAACAAAATATCATGATAACGTCATATCACCTAGCCCACTTTGGGTCACGAGTACAGGCTCGTGTGACCTCCAATGAGCATCATCTTCGTGTCGTTTTGTTCGTCTCTCTGCGAACTTTTCAACGAGTCATCACACAACCCGATCGAACTCCCCCATGGACAGATATATAGTCCCGAAGAACCCAACATATCCAACAATATATATATATATATATATATATATATATATATATATATATATATATATATACACATATTTATTTATTTAGTTCTTGAATACTTGGTCAAACTACTATTTAGTCCCCGAATTTGTAACTATGTCAACTATTTAGTCCTCTGGACGTTACTCGTTAGATAATTGAGAGACATGACTGTTAGCTACTGATGTGGCTGGGCTTCTCTCCTCACTCCTCCTCTTGTCTTGTCAAAAACTGGGTTGATGACTCCCTTCCTGCTGTTCTCGGAGTCAAATTTTGCTTGATGTACAACTATGACAGTCACATCATGCCTCGTCCTCACAATAAAATTCTGTCTTACGTCGGCGACGACACCTGCATCGCTATCCTTAACGGCGTCACGTCAGCACTTAACGGCCACGCCACTCGGTTATCTAACGGGTAACATTTAGGGGACTACATAGTTGACATAGTTATAAATTTAGGGATTAAATAGTATTTTTTTTCAATATTTAAGGACTAAATAGTAATTTGATCATAAATTTAAGGACTAAAAAGTAATTTTCCTCGTTTTAATACTGTCTTTGTTACCGATGAAGTTTAAGTATATTTTAAGGTATTTATTATCATATTTTTAAATGAAAAAAATTTATTTGGTTATAATAATTATTAACCATTCATATTAAATAGTTAAGAAAAACATTTTTTCTTATATTTTATTGAAGAATCATAGTAAATATATACTTCAAATAAAATTTTTATATAATTTTGTTCATAGTTAAACCATTTGTAACATTTTAATACTTAAAAGAATAATTTTTATTTTTATTAATCTTGGGAGATATAGTATTACTACTATATTTGACTATTATGGAAAAGGTAATTAAATAAGTTTTTTGATTAATAAAACAGTTAATTAAATTATAGAAACAGTTTATTAGAAGGTAATTAAGTTATAGAAACATATTATTGGTTTATAGTACGTAAAAGATGGATGCTCCAATTTTGTTAATTAAACATGCTTGATATTAGATTTTAATCTTACATATATAAATACAAAAGTACTTCATGCTAAGTTTGAGCCAAATTAATTGAAACTTAATAGATTTTCGAATATTAATTAGTAGCAAAGAAATTGATTCAAGTGATAAATGGCTTAGTATTGGTTAATTAAACAGTGTCTCAAATTCGAGATTTTGTGAATGCAGTTATCCCCGTTGAGAAACTCTCCACCATATATAGCCAATGGTGCGACACAGGTGGTTGAGTTTAGATTAGTCAAAGCAAATGCCTCATAGACAGGACGAACAAAAAAAAAGAGAGTTTCAAATAAAGAGGATGAAGTTTATGATTTTATTTTTGAATACTAGAAAAATAAAAAGTTTCTCTCAAGTTTTATCAAGCTCAATCTAGACTTCTAGAATAAAATAGTTTCTAGATAAATAATTAGGATTAAAATAAGGGTAAACTACAGTTTTCCCCCCTGTGGTTTGGCCTAATTCCAGTTTGCCCCCCTGTGGTTTAAAGTGCGACACTTAACTACCTTGTGGTTTGGCTTAAAATTAATGTGCCCCCCTGTGGTTTAGAGTGTGACACTTGACCCCCCTGTGGTTTGTTATGTTAGCACTTAACTACCTTCACTTACCTTCTATCCAAATTTTAGTCAAATTAATCATCATTTTTATACTTTTAATGTTTAAAATTTGTTATTCAACACTCTATAATTATAAAATAATTCAAAAAATATATAATTAATATAAAAAAAATTATAATTTTAAAAAATCAATAAAATAATTTAATATTTATTGTTTACTCTATTGATTATTTATATTTAGTTATTTATTCATTTTATTTTTATTTTTTATCTTTAATATTTTAGAATTATTAAATCAATCAAAATAAAATTGTAAGAGAATAATATAATATAAATATATAACTAAATTTAAGTTTTTTTATTGTTCAAGTTCGGAACATACATACCTGAATTGAATGTTAACGTTATTGAGCTTAGAAACTCTAACATTAAACAATAATTTTCTTAGAAAAGTATCCAATTTATTCAATCATATAACGTTAATAGTGTACCAAAATAAAGTGACAATCCAACTTCATATTAAGTATTAACATATTCAAATTATTGATTTTTTAAAATTATAATTTTTTTTATATTAAATATAATTTTTTTGAATTATTTTATAATTCTAGAGTGTTGAATAACAAATTTTAAACATTAAAAGTATAAAAATGATGATTAATTTGACTAAAATTTGGATAGAAGGTAGGTGAAGGTAGTTAAGTGATAACATAACAAACCACAGGGGGGTCAAGTGTCACACTCTAAACCACAGGGGGTCACATTAATTTTAAGCCAAACCACAGGGTAGTTAAGTGTCGCACTTTAAACCACAGGGGGGCAAACTGAAATTAGGCCAAACCACAGGGGGGCAAACTGTAGTTTACCCTTAAAATAAAGTAAAGTTAATTAGGTGCTTGCTATGAAGTTCTCCAATAAAAATTAGACACGTGGCAAAAAGTTTTTGTATAACCAATTATGATAGAGAAAGAATATAAAAAACAATAAATTGCATAACCAATCAAAGAAGAGAGAGAGTAAAAATACAATCTATAATTGGAGAACTTCATAGCAAGCACCAAATGAACTTTATCTTAATTTTGATAAAAAAATTGATTCTCCAAATATATATATATACGAGTTCTCATATCTCAGTTTCTATAAAATGAACCATTTGATAGATATTCATTACGGTATTGAAATTATTTGATACTTCAAAAGAATGAAATTACAGCAAAATCAGACATTGGATTATTTTAGAATAATAAAAAACAAGTGTAACTGTCATTTTTTGTTCTGACAATTCATAATTGAAAATAAGGACCGCAATGAGTTTTAACCTTGGCGGACTTGTCCTTAGGTGATGATCTAGGTGCCTACGTACCCTTGGTAAGGGATCAAAGTCCACGTAATTCGAAAGGAAAATGTCCATAGGAGCCGTTAGGCAGGAATTTTACCTATGGTCGCCGCGTGCAGCTAGGATGTATGTGATGCTCCGATCAGGAGAGCCACTTGTTGGAGGTATATTATATGTGATGGATAAGAAAACTGCGATATCTGAATAGTAATTTAGGTGACAGAGTAGGCAAGCTCTGTGTTGTCGATTAGACTTAGTTGGGTCCCACAAGTGAGAGTTATTTATACTTGGTGTAGGGAGGAACGTGATCGACCCAGGTTCTTTGAACTTCGCCCACATCTCTATTACGGGAGAGTATGGGGAAGCGTGGGTGAATGCCACGTATAAAGCCATCGAAAGGTGCCACGTGTCACTGATCCGAGACTTGGTTATGCTTCTAAAAGACTAGTGCCACATGTTTATAGGTGAGAATATTATGAATTACACAAGTCCCCCAAGTGTATGGGTGTTGAGCACTCGTGAACTTAAGTTATTTTTTGCAGAGTACTAGGGGCAAGGTCGCCTCCGTAAGTTGTTCGTGGAGTGAGGTCGACCGACCGGGTGCTCGAGAGGAGCTTCATCAAGCTTGCATTAATTTAAGGAGTGAATTGGGCACGCCATGTGGCGGTTCACTGGCTGTCCGCTTGACTTCCCCAGCAAGTTTTCAAGCCGTGTTTGCAGAAACGCTCGCGTCTTCCCAAGGGGTTGTCATCATTGTAGAAGAGGCGAATTTCCAGAGATGCCCCTGGAGAATATTGAGGTGATTCGAAATTTCAGCGGCTTTTCGGACTTTTTCCTCGCGTCCTTTGGCCTTTCAATCTTTGCACCTTTTGTCTTGGCACTGTACGCTTTTTATTCGAAGCGTTGTCCTCATTTCTTCTCACTTTTGCGATTGCCTTGCTCTGCCTAATTTTCTCTCACTCGTTTTTCTTCTGCTTGCTAATCACTCTAATGGCTTCTTCTAGTGCCATCGCCTAGCCCCGGGTAATGGAGCTGGACTTCGAACAAGCTCTTCTCACGGTTGCTTTGGATGAGATCATAACAAAGGCAGATACTCATATCATGTTGCGAGATTATGTAGACCTTCGAGGGATCTTAGCTGGAAAGGGGGAGGATCCTTTGTCAGTGGCAGTTCCTTCTTCGATTTCAAAGGAGTGGTATACGCCTAAGCCTGAGCCTGAGTCTCTTAATGGCATCCTAACTCTTGATTTAAGTAGGGAGTCGCTGGTGTTGCTGAGCTCATGTATCGAGAAGATTTGGGAGGAGCGATTTGCTCCTTCCTTGGTTGAAGGTTTTGAAATTAGAGCGATGGGTGAGAGGGAGGCTATTACTTGGAGTAACGACGTAAGTTTTTTTCTCCCTCTTTGTGTCCTCTACAATGTCTCCATCGTTCCGCCCTTCTCTGGTTTTGTGGAGGCAATGCTTAACCTCCTGAACGTTTGCCCTGCCCAATTGTCGGCTAATGCTTGGTTCTAGCTCAGCGTCTTCGAGAAGGTGTGCCAGGTGAGCAGGTTCGAAGCTTTGCCCAATGTCTTCCTTTCCCTTTATGCTGTGCGTGAAACCTTCGGTTGGGTCCACTTCCAATAACCATGAGTGGAGGTCGTATTTCTTCAAGGTTGTCCATAAGAAAGAGGTATGCTCACCTTGGAGACGTCCTGAAGATTGGCGCCCTCATTTCCATCTTAAGTGGTCAAACCCAATCCTCTTAGTGCCATTTGATCGGGAGGAGTATGAGGAGAATGTTTTTGGGTATCTGAGGGGGGCAGAGGTTGCTGCCGCATTTTATGGTAAATCTTTTAATTTCAGCAATGCAATGTTTCAGTAACTTACTGCACTTTTTTGCTTCTCTTAACCGATTTCTTACTCTAGGGTTAACCCTGAGCGGAATTCAGGGTAGATTAGATACCCTGGCAGGTGAGCGTCGGAGGAAGGCGGTTAAGGATTCTCCAGCGTCTCAGAGATATAGTTGAAGCGAAGAAGGGCGACCCCAGTGTAGGCCCGGGCCGAGACTCGCCAGGATCTTGCCACTAGAGTGCAGGCATTCGGGGCGCCGATGAACACGTTGGTGATGGTGATAATCTAAATAGCCGTGGTCACAGTAAAATTCCTTATACTCCCATACCCCCGAAGAGATGCCTGTCAGGTTTTTGGATGAGGGCGTCTCTTTCAAAAGGAAATTGATACCTTTTGACGTTGAGCAGGTCATATTGGCCCAACAGAATTATCCGGTGGACTATGGGGATGATTATGCATTAGAGCATATGGCCAAGGAAGCCATGTTATTGCTCAGTCACCTGGCAGGCTTCGCTTACCAACGAGAAATGAAGGGGGTAGGCCTTGTATTTTGAATTTTGCTTTATTCTCGTCTAGTGGCTAAATTTGAAAAAAATTTGCAGGGAGTGGTAGAGAAGTTGCTCGACGAGAACACTCGATTGGGCGATAGAATAAAGGAGTTAGAGGCTGAACTTGCGAGAAAGAGTGCAGAGATTGCGAGAGATCACCGCTTGGATTTGTTGCGTTTTGCCAACTACAAGATGCAGAACAACATTGCACAGTTGGAAGATTTGATGGGCCTCACGGTTGCTCTAGAAATAAGGGCGAAACTTCTGTTGTAGGAGAAGTTTGGGAATGAGTTTTGAGCTCGCTGTCGCCCTGATCCTCCTTTGCGGATAGAGAACTACTCTATCGACTCAAATCCGCATAGGGATGCTTAAGCAACGGCGGCGGTCGTCTTGCCATCTGGTGATGGAGTCGAAGAATGGCAATATACCTCTTTTTTTGTATATACATTTTTGTATTTGGAGGCGGTAGACCTGCTTTTTGTATATACGGCGTGGTTGACCCCTCTTTTTTAAAGTAAATGAACAAGGAATTTTGACTTGAACACGAGAGTTGATCAATCGCATTGTGTATGAGGTTTATTAATCGTAATGAGTACATAAGATTCCTTGACATAGGATAGCAAATGGAGGCGATCTCGCCTGTTATTAATTGCCGTTTGCATGACTAAGTCGCCTTTCTCGAATTTGCGGGGACATACCCTTTGGTTGTATTTTCGGGTGAGAAGTTGTTTGTATCCAGCAATTTTGAGTGATGCAGCTTCCCTACATTTTTCGACCGCATCTAGACTGATGAGTAAGTTTTTTGGATTCGCATCAGAATAATTTAGACCTCGGTCTGAGGGTACTCCGATATCGGCTGGGACTATAGCTTCTTGTTAATAGGTTAAAGCGAATAGTGTTTCCCTTATCGCCGAGTGAATGGTTGTCCGATAAGACCATAAGACAGAGGGGAGTTTGTCTACCCAATCTTCCTGTGCTCCTTCCAAGCGTTTTCATAGTCCCTCGAGTATCATTCTATTTTCCCACTCAGTCTGACCATTGGTCGCCGGATATTCGACTGAGGTCGTCCGATGGTCGATGTGCCATTATTTACAAAAGTCATTGAACATTTCGTTGGAAAACTAGAGACTGTTGTTAGTGATCAAGACATGAGGAGGATCGAAACAGGATATGATATTTCCCTAGAGGAAGTACTGGACGTTTTGGGATCCAATGGTGGCAAGAGGTTTGGCTTCGATCCATTTTGTGAAATAATAGACTTCTACTATGAGGAATTTTCTTTGTAGTGTACTTTGTGGAAGGGGTCCAAGTATATCCATCCCCTCTGTGTCGAATGGCAAAGGTGATTCGATGGGTTTTAACTCTCTGGGTGGCTAGTGTATGAAGCTGGTGTGCCGCTGTCACTGATCACAATCAGTGACTAACTTCTCCGAATCTGCCCTCATTGTGGACCAATAGAAACCCGAGCGGAGTGCTTGTTTGCGAAAGGCACTCGCGGATTGATGGGTTCCACATACGCCTTCATGAATCTCTCATAGGACATAGTTACTATCTTCGAGTGGAATACACCTGAGATGTGGGGATGAGAACCTTTTTTTGTTTAAGTCTTCTCCCAGACTAAATATTGAGCTGCTTGTCTCCTTATTTTTTTTTGGCTAATTCCCTTTCTTCAGGTAATGTGCCCTTCATTTGGTATGCCTTTATTGGGGCCATCCAGGAGGCGTCGGTTGCTATTGGGAGCATGTTTGGAGTTAAGCTGGGTGCTTTCAATGTCAAGATTGTTTTGAGGCTTGATTGACTTGGCGTGGTGGCTAGTTTGGATAGGGCATCAGCCTGAGTGTTTTGGCTTTGCGCTATCTGTGTGATCAAGACGGATTCGAACTTGCTGATTTCTTGCTTGGTGCACTCCACATACTTGTTGATGGTAGCGTCTTTTGCCTTGAATTCCTCGTTAAGTTGTCCAACCACTAGTTGTGAATCGTTGAATAGCTTGAACCTTGAGGCGCCTAGGTTCTGAGCTAGCGTTAGTCCGGCTATGAGTGCTTCATATTCAACTTGATTGTTCGAGGGTGGGAACATGAAGCATAGGGCTTGTTCCACCTTGATTCCGTCGGGGCTTTTGGCTATCATTCTAGCGCCCCGCGAATTTTTTGGTTGAGGAGTCGTCTACGTAGACTAGCCATGGGAATTTTTCTGGTTGTGGCTCACATGTCGCGTCAGTCTTTGTTTATGTTGCCGGGGCGTCCCCCTCTTATCATTTTGATGGAGTCATTTTGACGATGAAGTCTGCCAGTGCTTGGGCTTTGATCGCCCGCCGAGGTTCATATTTAATGTCGAACTCGAAAAGTTCTATGCCCAGTTTTCCATTCTCCCTGCTAAGTCTGGCTTCTACAGTATTTCTTGCAGGGGCTGGTCGGTTCGAACCATGATCGTATGTTGTTGAAAATAAGTTCGGAGTCTCCGTGCTGAGTGGACGAGCGCGAGTGCCAGTTTCTCCACTCGCTAGTATCATAGTTGGGCTCCTTGCAAGGCGTGGCTTGTGAAATACACTAAGTATTATTTGGCTCCTTCCTCCCCTATCAGGGCTAAGCTTATAGCGTGGTTAGTGGTAGCCAAGTACAACACCAAGATCTCCCCTTTTATGATTTTTTCCAGTATCGAGGTCTTGGAAGGACTTTGCGCATTGTTCCATCAATTGTAATGCTGGTGCGGCTTTCAGGATTTTGTAGAAAAGGAGGCATCGGTCATCCATTTTCGATAGGAATCTATTGAGGGCCGCCAACCTTCCGTTGAGCCTTTGCACGTCCTTGATTGAACGAGGGGGCTCCATGTTTAGGACGGCCACACATTTCTCCATGTTGGCTTCAATTCCTCTTTGAGTGGTCATGAAGCCTAAGAATTTTCTTGCTGATACTCCAAAAGTGCACTTTGTTTGGTTCAACTTTATCTAGTGTTTTCTTAAGACCATGAAGATCTCCTTTAGATGCTCGACTTCCTAGGATTTTACCACCATGTCGTCGACATAGACTTCGAGGTTCTGGCCGATTTGTTCCTTTAAGACTATGTCCATCATTCTCTGGTAAGTGGCACCCGCATTCTTCAATCCAAAGGGCATGATTTTGTTATAGAAAAATCCTCTGTCAGTGATGAAGGAAGTCTTCTCTTGGTCTCTTGGGTTAATCTGGATCTGGTTGTATCCTAAGAAAGCATCCAAGAAATTAGTAAATGATGTCCTGCGGTCCCATATACCAATTTGTTGATGTTAGGAAGTGGATATGCATCTTTCAGGCAGTCCTAATTCTGGTTGGTGAAGTCCACGCACATCCACCATTTTTCGTTGGCCTTTTTTACCATGACCACATTAGATAGCCATTCAGGATACTACGATTCTCGTATGAAGCCGGCGTCTAGCAGCTTCTGTACCTCTTCGTTGATCGCTTGTTGTCTTTCCTTGCCGAAGTGTCGCTTTTTCTGGATAACACCAAGGCCGTCTTTTGAGTTAAGGGAATGACATATGGGTGCTGGGTCTATCCCGGGCATGTCCGTGGCGCTCCAAGCAAACACATCCGTGTACTTTGTGAGTTGACTCTGAAGCTTTTCAGTGGTCGCCTGATCTAGAAGGGCTCCTACTTTGATCTCTCTACTATTTGCTTCGTCTATGCAAACATTGACAACATCTTTCGTGGGCTGTGGGTGAGCTCTCAATTTCATCCCGCATGTCCACCACTTATGGGGTGCTCCTTTCGTAGTTAGTGTGGGCTTTAGGCTTGTCTCTTTTGGAGATATCTGCTAGGTAGAATGAGTAGGCTTCTTCCTTATCTGCTCGCATTTCTCCTATTCCTCCAAGTGTGGGGAATTTTATTGTCAAGTGGGCAGTAGATACGACCACCTTGAGCTTGTTGAGGGTCGGGCGACTTAAGATTGTGTTGTACGCTGATGAAGCTGTTGATACAGTGAACTTAACCTCCGTGCGAGCAACCCGTGGGGGGATCCCCAGGGTGAGCCAAGTTCGAAAGGTTCCGCAGGTCTCAACAGTTTGACTTGAGAAGTCGATAAAGGTTCCTTCATCTGGCACCAACTGACTCTCATAGTCATGTATTTTCTCTAAGGTTTCAGCAAATAGCACATCTACGGTCGACCCTTCTGACTTTGTATTTTGCAATGCTAGCTGTGATGATTATTGGCTCTTCATTCTCTATTGTTCCGTCTGCTTCTTCAAAAGCTACGAGTTGTGTCCTTCGTTGCCATTTACTTTTGTCATTATTAGTGATGTCCTGTCGATCGTGTACCGACTTGGAGGGTCTATTGGTACTAGCCATATGAGTACTGCCTGTTAAGAGAGTTAAACAAAGAATGTGTTTCTGAGTGTTAAGTATATACTCCTACTCCCCGAAAAAGAAACGTCGTTTATTCATAATGCGGAAGGCATTGTGGTCTGAGAAGGACTGCGGTGGGCGCCAATGTTATTGTCATTTTTGGTTCAAACAATTCATAATTGAAAATAAGGACCGCAAGAGGTCTCAACCTTCGAGGACTTGTCCTTAGGTGATGACCTAGGTGCCTACGTACCCTTGGTAAGGGATCAAAGTCCACGTAATTCGAAGGGAAAACGTCTATAGGAGCCATTAGGCAGGAATTTTACCTGTGTTCGCCGTGTGCGGCTAGGACGTGTGTGATGCTCCGAGTGGGGCGAGCCACCTGTTATGTGATAGATAAGAGAACTGAGATCTTTAAATAGTAATTTGGGTGAGAGAGAAAGTGAGCTATGAGTTGTCAATTAGACTTAGTTGAGTCCCCCAAGTGAGAGGTATACTTGGTGTATGGAGGAACGTGGTCGACCCACATTCTCATGAATAGTGCTCGACCCATGTTCTTTGAATTTTCCTCAAGTCTGTAGTACGAGAGAGTATGGGAAAGCGTGGGTGAAGGCCATGTATAAAGTAATCGAGTGGTGTCGCGTGTCACTGATTCAGGGCCTTGTTGTACTTTTAAAAGACTAATGCCATGCGTCCATAGGTAGGAATATTATAAAGTTACAACAAGTATGAAGTATTAAGTTGATAAAAACAAAAATTTGTAAGGATCAAAATATATTATCTTGCCAAAGGCTCCTCCTTATTCTTTAAGATTAAAATCACCCATTTGCCAACATTAATTATTTTTTAATATGCTTGTGAACCAATACGTCGATATATATCCTAATTAAAAATCTATAGAAAAAATAACAGATCAGACATCACTGGATTAGTGTATAATCATATATTAAATTAAGAGTGCTTAATTAGATCAAGACAAATGTAGATTTTGGATCTACGGAAGAACATTTCTAATTAACAATTAGTTATAAGTGTACAAGCATATAAATTATTATATACAAAAATTAAACAAACAATATGATTACATATATATATATACATATATAATACTACTTGACAGGTATAGTATATATATATTATCGCCGTCACCTATTTATCATACAATATATATATATATATATATATTATGGTCAAAGTTTTGACTGAAACCAAGTGTGAATGGTGAAAATAATAAATTTAAAATAATATATATATTATTTAATTATACCTCCAAATGTTAATGCTATGAAGTTATTTTTGAGGTGGAGTTGTCATTTGCAAAACTTTAATTAATTCCAAACACTATTTCATCATTTTTAACCTTAATTTATCTAATTACTTTTGTTAATTTTTTAAATATTGGAAAATATTATTGATTAATGTGATATATATATATATATACAATCACTTGTACTAAAATAATTTTGAGTTAATTAAATTACATAAGAAATATTTACCCACATCGTAAACATTTCCTTTTGTTTTTTTTTAAGTTGTTGCATCTTGGTGATAAAAATGGAGCATAGAAAAGGATCAAATTCCTTTTTCATGCTCCATTCTTACCACCAACAACTTAAAAACGGGCACTTAATTTTTTATAGTGATAAAAATAATTCTTGTTTTGATGAAAAATAATAATAATTCTTATTATTATACGGATACTTAATTTTTTTAGAATAATTTTTTGTGAGATTAGAAAACGCCTTACTGAGGACGTTTTTCTTGTGAAAAAATTAAAAAAAAAAACCCTCGGTGAAGAAGTTTTGTAATGTGCACAATAAAAATGATATATTTCTATAAATAATTTTTAAAGAAGACTGAATTTATGTATATATTTTTTATTTAGTATATAAACGCGCAAAGCCCAAAAAAATTACCTCTCAGCTACCGACATATGAGAAATGATACCACGAGATCACAGAATGCACCATCAAGAAGATCGGACGGCCATGAACGGGCGTTGTTAATCATACAAAAAATAATATATATTTGAGATTTTTCATGTAAAAAAACATGCATATAAATTTTTCGAAAAAATTTAAAATATAATATAAAAATAAAAAAATTTTAATTTTTATTCTTCTATAATTTATTAAAAATATTATTTTTTATCACATCATATAATTTATTTTATGTTTTATATTATATAATATATAATTTAAAATTTTATTGACTAATAAGTAGAGATTCATAGATATTATAATATAGATATATTAAAATTTTCTTGTGTTTTTTAACATATTATTACAACCCTTTAAGATCATGATGTTAGGAACGTTATGATCTCAGATGTGATAGAATCTTGCATATATAACATGTAAGAATACGGGTGTACCTGTGAAATATTCGACTCCGACTCCGTGTTCAGGTACCCACGTGAACTCCGGTCACCAAGTAGGGACTCCGAGCAAGCAACACAGCAAATGCACCCACAATGAATTTAGCAGAGAGCAGAGAGTTAGAAGAGAGAGTTTTTTTCTTTCTCAGAATTATGTGAATAAAAATGTGCCACTTCTCTCTTTGTCACGTTCCCATATATCGCAACTGACTCAGTTTTTTAAATTAAATAAACTTATGGAGTAAATTACACTCCATAACCCACATTTATAACTTATTTATATATTTGCCCCAACATCAATTGGGCTTGGGTCCGATCCACCAAGGGTGAACTGGCCCATATTCTTACATCTCCCACTCACACTTGGTGGATTAGATGCCGTGGGTTAAATCTCTCAGCCTCCTTTCAATTTCATACTTAGTGCTTTGCCGTGACCGCGTGGGCATGACGTCTTCACTTAGGTACTTGTGCTAGCAATCCTTTTTATAGGACCAGTACAAGTAACCGTCTCCTTCGTGTAGCTAGAATTTTAAATGATGCCTCAGATGTCCTAGATTTAACTATATACACTTTCACGTGGCAAGAACTAATCCCCCTCGAATCAATGTATGATTCAGATTGCCTTCCTCATATGTCTAGTATCCATACTTACGACAACAAAATGTCATAAGGGACATGTCACAGACACTAGCATAGTTGTGTATATCTCAGTTAATCTTCCTTTCGCCCAAATAACACTTTAATATGAATCAGTCGCTTTCTTAGCATAGTACTTTAGATCGCATCTATCATGATCATAGTAAAAATGCTAAAGTAGCAGTCACTGAAGCATATCTCCGTGATACTGTCAAAGTTCAAAGGACATCACTGGGAAAATTGTTCTTCCCTGGGACTCACACAGCAATGAAGCAGGGATCTTTCACTTGCTTCCCTCTTGCGGTTCTCTCAGTACATGTGGTATGAAACACATGCTACGGTGTTACTCTTTTATTATAAGAGCATATGTCGTTTTATTCTTATCTTAACACCGTACAGACTTAAGTCT
Source organism: Senna tora (assembly GCA_014851425.1). Taxonomy (NCBI): domain Eukaryota; kingdom Viridiplantae; phylum Streptophyta; class Magnoliopsida; order Fabales; family Fabaceae; genus Senna; species Senna tora. The sequence continues at coordinate 32,407,386 of CM026269.1, forward strand.
AGATACACCCAGTATCTAGGCCCAAATTCTTCAACTCTACTTTCATTTACGACGTCGACGTTGAAGAGTTTGTTATCTGACTACAGGTATTTTGGAAGTGGGATTCCAAACTTTGATCCAACTTCATTTTATGTGGATCTCATCTTGACTTGCTACACGTTAGTCAAGGCGACATATAGTTTGTGTTTCTTCTCTACCATATCAGCACTCTTGGCTGCTTTATTGGTGAACACAAAAGTCTCATCTTTGCACACTCCACTTGAGTGTCAAAGGCGGTTGCCCGTGTGAGAGAGCCAACCTTTCAACCTGTACGACATACTAGACATTGTATACTCCAAAATAAATGCATAAAGTAATAACAGAAAATTAGAACATCATTCTTTATTTATGAATTCTGCATATTACATTTTACGTATGCCAATGGCTTGCATATGTTCTTTAAACACTCTTTCACCTATTGGCTTTGTCAGGGGATCTGCTATCATACATTTTGTCGAAATGTATTGTACAGTTACAATCTTTTGTGCTATATAATCCCTAACAAAATTATATTTAATATCAATGTGCTTGGTCTTGCTGTGATACTTAGGATCCTTAGTATAGGCTATGGCTGCAGTATTGTCACAGTATAATAACACTGGATTGGTACTCTCATTTCCAAATCCAAGATGTTCTATAAATCTCTTCAGCCATGATGCCTCTTGTACGGCAGCAGTGCATGCCACAAACTCGGCTTCCATTGAATGTAAGGCGATGCACGTTTGCTTCTTGCTGCTCCAGCATATGGCGCCGTTGTTGAGTAAGAAGGTATAACCTGAAGTTGACCTTCGTTCTTCTTCATCTCCGCCTACGTCGGCATCGGAGTACCCAACAAGGCGCAAATCACTTTCTTTATAGCACAATGCATAGTCAGAAGTGCCCTTTAAGTATCTCAAAATCCTCTTCACTGCTTTCCAATGCTTTTCACCGGGGTTAGATTGGAATCTGCTTACCAATCCTACTGCATAGCAGATATCTGGTCTTGTACACATCATTGCATACATCAGACTGCCAACTGCACTGGCATATGGAACTCTTTCCATTTTCTTCTTGTCTGATTCGGTTTTGGGACACATGTCAAGACTCAAGGCTAATCCAGTAGCTACAGGAGTGCTCATAGGTTTGCAATCCTTCATGTTAAATCGCTCAAGAATCTTGTTGATGTAATTCTCTTGTGAAAGAGACAAGATTCTTTTCGAACGATTTCTTTGGATTTTAACTCCAAGTATGTATTCTGCTTCACCCATGTCTTTCATCTCAAAGTTTGATGAAAGCCATTCTTTTATGGTTGTTACAGAACCTAGACTATTACCGGCCAATAGTATATCGTCTACATATAAGGATAAAATAACAAAATTACCCTCAAACCACTTGATGTAGACGCAGTGGTCTTCCTCTATCATTTGGAAGTCATATGAGGTTACTGCTTTGTGAAACCTCAAATACCACTGTCTGGATGATTGTTTTAATCCATAAATGGATCTTTTAAGTTTACAAACTTTTGACTCTTTTCCTTTTTCAATGAAACCTAATGGTTGTTCCATATAGATTTCTTCATCCAGATCACCATTCAAAAATGCGGTTTTTACATCCATCTGATGTAATTCTAGGTCTAAACTATTTACTATTGCCAGAATAAGTCTAATGGAGTTAAAACGCACAACTGGCGAGAACGTGTCATCGTAATCTATGCCTTCTTGTTGTGTGTAACCTTTTGCTACTAACCTAGCCTTATATTTGTCAACTGATCCATCAACTTTTCTTTTAATTTTGAGAACCCATTTGTTCCCAATGGCTTTACGCCCTTTTGGTAGATCAATTAACACCCAAACTTGGTTCTTTTTCATTGAGTCCATTTCTTCTTCCATTTCTTTCTTCCATTCTTCCTTGGCAGGACTTGACAAGGCTTCATGTACAGAACGAGGTTCATCATCTCCCTCTGGAGTAACTAAGAAAGATTCGCCTTCGATTTGAAAGAGTCGTTTGGGAACACTTTCCCTATTGCTCCTTCTAATAGGAGCAATCTCCTTATCTTTCTTTTCTTGTTCAGGTCTTGGTGTTGACCTTTCTTGGCTCCCACTCAGATTGACAATCCTAGACGATTCTGGTTTGTCAATTTGTTCTGCACTGTCTTGTTCTGGTGTTTCGTAAAGGGAAACAGTGCGGTCAACATCTCCTCGATTAGGAAATTCAGTTTCAATGAATCTTGCATCTCTTGATTCTATCTCAGTCACCGTGCCATCTTCGTTTTCACCTATGAAAACGTATCCCTTTGATTGTTCTGAGTATCTAATAAAGATACATTTCTTTCCTCTGGGACCCAGTTTTCCATACTTATGGGAATTGTCATGGATGTACGCAGCTGACCCCCAGGGCCTTAAGATGCTTAAATCTGGTTTGCGTTTCGTCCATAACTCATAGGGTGTGGAAGCGACTGATGTTGAGGGCACACAATTAAGTATGAAGGTTGCCGTTAATAAAGCATCACCCCAATATGAAATTGGTAGGTTTGCTTGGGCCATCATTGATCTAATCATGTCTAGAAGAGTTCTGTTTCTTCTTTCGGCAACTCCATTTTGTTGTGGAGTGCCAGGGATAGTCAATTGCCTGATTATCCCTTTTTCTTCACAGAGTTGTTTAAATTGTTCAGACAAATATTCACGACCTCGATCAGTGCGTAATGCTTTGACTTTATTATCCATTTGATTTTCTACCTCGTTTAGGTATCGTCTGAAGCACGCAAGAGCTTCAGACTTATGTGAAATCAAATAAATATGACCGTATCGTGAATAGTCATCTATAAAGGTAATGAAATACCACGCTCTGTGTCTCGCCCTCACACTCATAGGACCGCATATATCAGAATGGATTAATTGTAATGGATTTTCAGCTCTAGTTCCCTTACCGAAAGGTTTTCTTGTTGCCTTACCAGCTAGACAATTTTCACATAGTGACATTTCCATGTTTGGAAGTGTACCTAACATGCCTTCTTTGGCCAATTTAATCATTCTATTTTGACTAATGTGTCCTAGTCTAAAATGTCAAACATTCATATCAACATTAGTAGAAGAAATAGAAAAGCATTCATTATAATTACAATCTCCAACAATGTCCAAAACAAAGAACTTCTCTAAAAGAAAAGCCGAACCATAATAAACTGAGTTGTTAAAAAAGTCTACAACCTTGTCATGAAACTTTAAATGAAACCCAAACTTTAAAAGACAATTAACAGATATCAAATTCCGTCGAATGTCAGGAGTATAAAGCACATCATGAAGCGTCAAAGTCTTTCCACCACGCAAAGTGAATTGGCAAGTGCCAAGACCTTTGACCTCGATCCTTGCGTTGTTTCCAACATATAGCCACCTGCTATGATTTGGCAATCGACGGTATTCGATGAAGGATCCTCGATCCCTCGTTACGTGGTCTGTGGAGCCTGAGTCAATAATCCAAGAAAAAGAAATAGGTTCTGTTAGAAAAACAGTGCTAGAAACATATGAAACATGTGAATTCACATAATTCACTAATACCTTTTCGCTCTCAGTCTGTTTGGAACAGTCCCGTGCGAAATGGCCCATCTTTTGGCAAGCGAAGCACTTGACCTTCTTTAGGTCTATCTTCTTCTTGCCACCTTTGTTTCCCTTTTTCTTGAATTGTTTCTTGCCTTTCTTGGGTTGAAAACCACCCTTCTTCCCTTTTCTCTGGAAAAATTTGCCCTTCTTGGAATTGGGCTTTGCCTGAGAAGTACTTGTAGCCTCAGTGTAATAGGCTTGCCCAGATGATTTATAAGCCTCCAAGCGTTCATCTTCCAGCTCCAAGTGCTTGGCTACATCACTGAAAGTAGTGATCTTCTCATTGTGGGTCAAATTCACCTTTATGTGCTCCCAACTCCCAGGGAGCGATCTGATAACTGCTTGTACTTGCTGTTCATCAGACAGTGTGTGTCCAGCTTCTTTCAGTTCCCTGATCATGTTGGCCATCTCTCTTAGATGTTGTTTAATTGGAGTGTTAGGCTTGAGTTTATAGGTATCGAACTTAATCGTCAACCTTCTCAGTTTGGAGGTAGAGGTACCACCAAACTTGTCTTTCAAAGCTATCCACATAGCTTGTGCGGTTTTGTGACTCTCAAACTCACACATCAGATCATCAGCCATTGCACTCAACAGGGTAATTCTCGCAATGCTTTTTTTTTTCCAAACCTGGTATGCTTCTTAGTCCCTCCTGTGTTGGGCCGTATTCCCAATCTCAGGTTCAACCAAGACCGCGGTAAGAGGTTCAATTGCATCTTGTTCCTCCAAGATGTATTGAACTTTACGATGCCATATGTCCCAATTGTCCCCGTTAAGCTTATCCCCCTTGTTTAGCTCAGCTATTATGTTCTTTGATGCCATTGTTAATTCTGTGAAATATCGATCCCACATTATTCAACGATCTCTCTAACAGAGACACGTACCAAAGAACATTTTAGTTTGGTTATATGTAGCACATAAAGTATACAATGCCATGCCCTTATATTATTCTTGAGTAGAAAACAATGATATTTCAAGATCAATGATCAAGAGCATACGTTTGTATCTCCCATCACACAGATACAAGCAATAATCATTATATCTTATCAAGAATTCTATATAAGTGCTTTTATTAAATTACGACTCTTAGAAGTCTGATCTTCTAAAAAAGCTCCCACTTACAAAAAGTATACATTTATTTCATATAGTTATCATAGAACAAATAACCTCATTAAATAAAATAAATTGTTCATTAATGATGAAAAACTTTACAATGTATGAATCATGTTCAACAACATAAAATAAAAAAAATTACATCATAGTAAAAAAGCTCGCATATAATCAATCACTGCGTCTCTTAATATCTTATGTCGGTGTGGTCTGTCGGCTACTCGGCATACCATTTCTATCATCAAAAACCAGTATAGTTTGCTAGGAGGTCGGCCTCTAGGTTTGCCTCTAACCCTTACAGCTCTTATGTATTCCAATATGACTTTGAGGTAAAATTTAGTGTTTTCCTTATCAGTCATGTTTTTGACGTATTTGGAAAGTACGCCATTTATGTCTTTTATATCTGTTAGTCGCGCTGCATCTCTCTCAGCTATATCCATAGCTAATGCAGGGGTTAAAGGTTGGTTGACTTCCTCGCCTTCCTCCACCACAATTTCTTGGACCACTATTGGATTTAATGGATCGTTGTAGTTTAATTGAGGATCTACGTTGAGGGGTTCAAGTGGAAATAATGTTTCCGACGTTGATCCGGAAAGCATCGTCTCTTCCGGGACTGGTTGAGGATCCTCTACAGGTTCCTCCTCGGGATCTTCCTCTGGATCTTCCTCAGGATCCTCCTCGGGATCTTCCTCTGGATCTTCCTCAGGATCCTCTTCAGGATCCTCCTCGGGGTCTTCATCCATAGGTACGTATTCAGGAACTGCCTCATCTAAATATGAGTAGTCCAACGCACTATTATCAGTGTTTTCAGTGCTATTAGAAGCCATTTGCCTCAATTTACCTAAAAAAAAAAATAATATATTATTTTAATTGTTTCTGGAAATTTTTTTTTTACATAAAAAAAAGGTACCAGAAAAGCACTAAAACACACATAAGTAGATCTCAAATTATCCCAAACATAGTCGAATTATATGTCAAATTGAAGATCTCAATTTTACGGATTTATAGAGACAGACGGGACCTCAATCGGAGGTCACACGCTCCCTCACGCGCCCAAAAAAAAAATATTTTTTTTTTTGGAAGTGGCGCACGCGCCGCCGTGGTGGCCGCCGGCGACGACACGCGCCGCCCCATCGGCCGCCACTCGCCGGCGGCTACACGGCCACGTGGGTCACGCGCCGAACGGGGCTGCCACGTGGCCTCACGCGCCACGTGGCGTTTCTGTCCCCTTTTTTTTTTTTAATTTTCAAAATTTGTTTTTAGGCGGCGGTTTTTGAAATTGCCGCGCAAAAAAAAAAAAACGGTTTGGTGACGGTTTTGTAGCAGCAGTTTTCAAAACTGTCGCTAACCGTCATCTTCAACCTTCAGCCTCCATTTTCCAGAATCCGGCAATCGGAAACGGTGGAGCTCGCCGGAAAACTTCGGACGTCTATATCTCAGCCGTCCGAACTCCGTTTTCTGCAAATTTTATGTCGATTTCGCACGATTTTTCATGCTCTACACAATGGGAGCATTCTCGAAGCCTAAAATTGTAGTTTTCGGAAACCCAAATGTCAAACCCGAAATTTCGATCATCGTTTCGATGCCGTTCGGAGTCCGTTTCATACAAAATTTATATCGGTTTTCATCGATTTTTCGCGCTCTACGCAATGGTGTAATTTTTTGAACTCTAACATTGTAGTTTTAATGAACCCAATTTGCACAAAAAATTAGTATGCGGTGAAGAAAACATCAGATAAGTAATTAACACATGTTATATGTATGTCATGCATTTGTCACATTGAAGAAAAATACATAACATATGAAACACAGCGGAAGAAACCAGGCTCTAATACCACTGTAAGAATACGGGTGTACCTGTGAAATATCCGACTCCGACTCCGTGTTCAGGTACCCACGTGAACTCCGGTCACCAAGTAGGGACTCCGAGCAAGCAACACAGCAAATGCACCCACAATGAATTTAGCAGAGAGCAGAGAGTCAGAAGAGAGAGTTTTTTTCTTTCTCAGAATTATGTGAATAAAAATGTGCCACTTCTCTCTTTGTCACGTTCCCACATATCGCAACTGACTCAGTTTTTTAAATTAAATAAACTTATGGAGTAAATTACACTCCATAACCCACATTTATAACTTATTTATATATTTGCCCCAACATCAATTGGGCTTGGGTCCGATCCACCAAGAGTGGACTGGCCCATATTCTTACATAACATGATATAAAATAATATAATATAAGATATTATGGTATTTTCAATAACAATGTTTGATAATACAATAGATGAGATCTCCTATAAGAGACATGTACAATGCACATATTTTGTATTTTCGTTGAAGAGCATAATTTCTTTATTTAAACTTTCTTGTTTACCCTTAATTAAATTATAATAAACTACATCTTATAAATATATATAAATTTTTTTAAAAAAATATTCAAGTCCTAAAAAAAACATATATATTATTAATGAGGATTGGTTCACTTGGCCACCTTCTGCCCATGACAATTGCATAGCTTAGGTTCAATTCTTGGTGATCTCTCATTTAGTGGGTCATCTGTAAGAACCTCTGTAAGTGCTCTTTGAGCCCGGAAACCTGCCCTGACCTTAAACTGAAGCGCCATCCCCTTACCTAATTTTTTTTGTTAAAAAAAACGTATATTCACCCACATTTCTGTACTAAAAAAAATATTATTTTACAATATTCATTAATCATTAAATAATAATGATCTATCAAAAAGTATTTATAAATGTTAAAATAAAACAAAATTAATTGAGAAAAGCCAATAGACAAAGGCAATACAATTTGGCGAATTCACAAAAAAAAAAAAGTAAGGATAAAATTAGTAACCCGAGATATAAGATGACATAATTTTTGAGTTGTCATTAGATCACATTCTTTTGACTGTGATGTGATAACAACGTACTATTTTAAATTTCGTTATGTGATGAAATCACATTATACCAAACAACGACATTCAACTCCGACATCTAAGATATTACAGTATATAAGATGACAAATTAATATGGCAACGTACCAAACAAGACCTAAATATATTTATATTAATATTGCTGCTACTTTTTTTGGTATCACGTTTTCTTTGGTATAACAAAACAGTTATTTTACAATCCAAAAATTCAAAATAAATTATATAATGAAAAGATATTGGAGAGAAAGAAAGATAGTGTGTGTGAAGTTACCATAGTAGTTAAAAAATAAAAAAAAATTATTAGAAAAATAAAAAATTATTAAATATTGATTTTATTATTATTTTAAAATATAATAATTATCATATTATATTTTAAAAAATTAAAAAAATAAATTAAATACAAGTACATTTATATAGTAAAAAAATTATCATAACATAAAGATTAACTTACGTATGTAATAATATAAAATGTAATAGTTTATGTAAATAATCTAAGGAAATTGACTTGAGTTACGTATATTTTAGAGTCAAGATAGTATATAATTAACACATCAACAAAATTAAACAACCTATTGACAAATAAATGATACATAGCCAATGAAAGTTGCCTCACTTGATTATCTTTCACCGATGATAATTGAACGGTTTGGGTTTGATTTCTAGTAATTTTTTATTTGATAAGGTATCTGTAAAATTTTTTGTAAGTGCTCTTTGAATTAGGAGGCCTGCCCTGACCCTGGATTATGGTATCATTCCCTCACCTAAATTTTTTATTAAAAAATAATAATAAAATAAGGACTAAACTAAGGTAAAGTTTATTAGGTGCTTGCTATCAAGTTCTCCAATAAAAATTACACATGTGGCAAAAAAATTTTGTATAACCAATCATTGCAGAGAAAGAATATAAAAGACAATAAATTACACAATCAATCAAAGAAGAAAAAGAGTAAAAATATAATTTATGATTGATGAACTTTATAGCAAGTACTTAATGAACTTTACCTTAGTTTTTTTCCTAAAATAAAGGGTACGTAAAGAACTTAACTAATTTTTTTTTATAAAATCTACAAAAAAATTTAATTATTATTTAATTTTAAATTAGAGAAATCCAATTGAACATGGATTGAAATTTTAAAGATAATAAGAATAATTTTTTGAAAAGTATATTGAACATAATTTAACAAAAATTAATGAAATTTATTTAAGATGAATGTAGTCGCTTTTGGTGGAAATGTGAGTGTTTCTAGATGAATGGAGAAGTAGGACACAACAAAACGTCGGATTTGGAAGTAGTTTCACATCACAATCTGATTTTTTGGTTCTGAATTATTGAGTATTATAAGACTTATTATTAAAGACGATTCTTTTATAAATAATACTATATTCTTTTTTATATGATAGGTAATGGTTAAAAAAATACATATACATGCAAACATAATGAGTTTAATGATTAATTTTTCATTTTAATCTTATTGCTGGTGTAATTACCTTTTGTCTTTTAGAAGATTAGAGTATAAATTTTTAAAATCCAGAAATGATGGATGAGTATAATTTTGACCAAAATAATCTTTCAAAGAATAAAATAATATTTATTCTATAATGTTTGGTAAAAAAGACACTAAGATTAAAAAGTTAAAAAGTGACATAAAATAATTTATACGGATGACACTTCGTTATCATCTCTAAAAAAATAACTTGGAATATAATCATTAAGAAAACATAATTATTTTATGAACTAAAGTTAGGCAAAGTTCTTTATATCTTTATTATAAAATTTTTTAATACAAAAAAGATACGTAATAAAAAATTTTTGTATGATCAATCATGATAAAAAAAATAAAAAACTATGTCTTTTTTTTTTTGGCCAGAAAAAAAACTATGTCTTTTTTTTTTGGCCAGAAAAAAAACTATGTCTTACATAACTAGTTATAAAAAAATATATATAAATAAAGTTTATAATTAAAAAATCTTATAGCTTTTAAATTTTTTTCTTAATGTATATGTGCCACTAGTCAAAGTATGATATTTAATCTTAGCGTTTGGCGCCATTTTCTAAATGTTCCTGAAACGGACAGTTGCCTAACGAATTCCTAGTTTCAACCCAAGAAGTCTTGTTAGTTGTTGCCAAACAAGACTTTGCCTGCATTCAAGAAATTAAATTAAGTAGTAAAGTTTTATTTTAAACATTTAATTAAAGATACCCAAAAGTACTTTTCCTAATCCTAACGTTTGGAAATCCTGTCAGTTTCGCTCCTAACGTTTTTTCGCTGTCAATTGTACCCCTAACGTTTTACGTTTCTGCCAATGTCACCCTTTTCACTAACACCGTCAAATATTTAACATTTTTTGCTGACGTGGCATCCTATGTGGCAAAACGTTTCTTTTTTCTATCAATTGTAACCCTAACGTTTTATATTTCTGCCAATGTCACCCTTTTCACTAACACCATCAAATATTTAATAATTTTTGCTTACGTGGCATCCTATGTGGCAAAAATATCTGACTTGGTATATTTTTTTCCACATCAGATTTCCTACTCATCTTTTCCCCATAAAAGTTGTGTCATTTTGACCTCGGCCTATTCCTTCTAAAATATAACTCAAACGCACGCGCTATTTTGCTCATAAAAACATCGAAAACGTTATCCATTCTCTATTTTAGGGTAACGTCTCCGACAAAGTAGAGAATGGGTAACGTCTCCAACAAAGTAGAGAATAGATAACGTCTCCAATGTTTTTGTCTGCAAAATGGCATGTACGTTTGAGTTATATTTTAAAAGAAATATGATGAGGTTAAAACGACACGGTTTTGATGGGAAAAAGATGAGTAAAAAATTTGGTGTGAAAAAAAATATGTCAAGTCAGATATTTTTGTCACATAGGATGCCACGTAAGCAAAAACTATTAAATATTTGATGGTGCTAGTGAAAAGGGTGACATTGGCAGAAATGTAAAACGTTAGGGTTACAATTGACAGAAAAAAGAAACGTTTTGCCACATAGGATGCCACGTCAGCAAAAACTGTTAAATATTTGACGGTGTTAGTGAAAAGGGTGACATTGGCAGAAACGTAAAACGTTAGGGGTACAATTGACAGCGAAAAAACGTTAGGGACGAAACTGACAGGACTCCCAAACGTTGGGGGTAGGAAAGGTACTTTTGCCTTAAAGATAATATAGGTATAAATTATTTTTTATATATATTTTTTTGGCCTGAATATAAATTATTTTATATCACTTTTATTAAAAAAGAAGTAATCTTTCTAACCTCTTAGGCTACGTTTGGAAATGAGAAAAGATGAGGGAATAGAAATGTCATGTCAATATGATCTGATGTGAATAAAATAAAAGTGGTTAAAATAGTCATTTACATTAAATGTGAGAATGGAATAAAAGTGGGTAAAAAAGTAAAAGCAAAAATATAATTTCATCACATTACAAAAAGTGGATAAAACAGGCTTTTAAGCTAGTATCTTACAATTGCTTCAATTGGTGACCACATGATTAGTCTTCTACATTAGTGAACGGAAAGGCACAGAGTTTGTTCAACAGTTTGTTCAATAGTATCGTACCACTGAACATCTACTCGAGCTATAGGATCAATGAGTAGCAATTACATGATATGGAATAGATCAATGAGAATTGCACTTAAGGCCAAAACTTCACAAAGTGCAAGAGGAATAATGGATTCAAGAAATTTTTTCTGAAATGTTTCTGAAGGAATTTCAAGAAATATATGAAGGGAAATGCTTTGTTGATTTCGTAGGAACAACAAGCAATTTTTATACAAGTGATAGCTTTAAAAATGATCATTGGATCATAGATATAAGAGCATCAAGTCACACTTCAGGTAATGTATCACTTTGTACTGACTTAAGAGAAGTAAAAGGTTAGCAACATTGGTAAAGTAACAATAAGTGCTGAAATAGTCTTGAAAGAAGTGTTATATGTACTATATTTTAGATATAATCTAATATATGTACACATAGATATTTGGGGTTGTTATGGAGTCAACTATGTTACTAGAGTTAATTTTTTCTTAACTGTGGTAGATGATTATACTAGATCGATCTTGTTGGGGATTTCTCATTAAAATAATAGCTTGAGTCGTGTCGTAAGGACACTGTCCTTAAGAGATATTTCGCAATCCCCATGGAATTAGAAAGCGGCACTCTTACAGGATTAAACAAACTTTTCCTTTCTGTCACACAATAAGGAAAAACATAACAATAAAAGGTAATAAGATAACTCAGAAAGAAAGAAGGCAGGAGAGTTCTCGGATATATTTTGTGATATAGCAGTGAGTCCTTTATATAGGCGCAGACAGACACGACCATTGAAGGAGGTGTCTCTCTGTAACATACAAATGTTACTGAACCACGGTATGGGCTAGGGACACTTTTATGTAACGCTGTGAACCTTGTCAACCGCAGCAACATTAACACATGTTTGTTGCCGACCGCTGACCGTGGCAACGGTCAAATGCGTCTACTTAATCAAGTTCAGAAGCATTTTTGTTTTAATTGTCTCTATTATAACGTTTTATCGGTAACACTTTAAAGATATAATTAATTTAGTTAAAACAATTTACTGGTAATAAGTTAGAATAAATGACAAAAACAATTTCCACAAAAGGACCCATCACCGTTTCTATCTCGTGCGTAGGCGAAAAACGTCTGTTTTCAACTATGTTTTCCTTCTCGTGGTCAGTTGTTGTGTGCGTGAGGCACATCTTCCACTTGGCCCATTTACATCCCCTATATCCCAATTTATTATATATACACTTTAGTCTCCTTTGCTCCAGGCAATGTGAGACTTTGTTAGACACACACAAAACAATATACGACAGAGCTGCAAGGACATTTATGATGCATAATAAATCTCAAGCAGTATAGTTATTGCATGAATTTTTGAAGTATGTACTCACAACGAGGCAAAATTTTATAAGAAGTCTTGAAACAGCCCTTATCATATGGTTCATTTTAGTTAATTAATAATATACACAATTGTTAGGAATTTTATATATATATATATATATATATATATATATATATATTATTTGTTTAAATATATTTGTATAGAGATAATTAGATAAGGATAACTAAAACTTAGTTTCCTATTAGGATTTGTGTTTCCTCTTGTATATATACATGTATCTCCTATTATGCAATATACAGAAATTCTTTTACCTAAAGTTCTACATGGTATCAGAGCCTAAACCTAAATTCCTTCTGTGTCTTTGCTTAATACGTGTCTGCTCTACTACACTGCTAAGGGTGGAGGTTTGAGGGACCACTGTTGACAGACGTTTGTTACACCGCCGGCACGGGAAGGAGCGGAAGGTGTTTTTCGTCACTTGCCACTGTTTGGATAGCTTGCTGCTGTTTGGTGGTGATTTGCCACTGTTTGGATAGTTTGCTACTGTTTGGTGGTGCTTTGCCACTGTTTTGGGTGGTTCGGTGGTGTTTTATCACTGGTTTGGTCAATTTTTGCTACTGTTTGGGCACTTTACTGCTGTTTGGGTAGCTTCGATCTTGTTTTGGCAAAGTGTTGGCTCCTGTTTGGTTGCTTAGCTACTACTTTGCTGCTGTTTTTATTGTGGGCCATTCGTCGATGGCGGACGACAAAGCTGAAGTTGTGAGTGATGGGGTTCTTGTTATTACCAGGATCACGGAGCATAAACTTACTTCATCAAACTTCTTGGAATGGGCCAAGACAATTCGTATCTATTTACAAAGCATTGATAAGGAAGATCATCTTGATGATCCTCCCATGGATGGTACGAAGAAGGCTTGGCTAAAGGATGATCAGAGACTCTTTCTCTTGATTCGAAACACTATTAGTCCTGAGGTACTCCGTTACGTTACTCATTGTGATCTCGTTAAAGAACTAATGGACTATCTGGCGTTTGTTTATTCTGGTAAGGGTAATCTCTCTCATACCTATGATGTGTGTAAGGCCTTTTATCGTCCTGAGAAGTTGGATAAGTCTCTTGTGGCTTATTTTATGGAATTTAAAAAGGCATATGAAGAGCTGAATACTTTGTTGCCATATACTGTTGACATTAAAGTCCAAATGAAGCAGAGAGAACAAATGGCAATTATGAGTTGGATCTTTGGTCTCCCTTCAGAATATGAGGGTGCCAAGCAACAGATCCTTGCTGGTACTGAGGTTACTTCTTTGATGGAGGTTTATACTCGAGTACTACGTACAGAGAGTGTTCATTCACAACCTCCCAATAATGTCAGTGCACTTATCGGTCGCAGTAATAACAAGGCAGGGGGAGCATCTAATAATAATGGAGGTCGCAACCAAGAATCGGGAGGGATTGTGTGCTACTATTGCAAAGAACCGGGACATACCAAAACTAACTATAAGAAACTCCAGAGAAAGCGGTCCCAATCAGCAAATGTTGCCTCCACTCAACCTTCATCTAACAAGACTGTTCAAATCTCTGCTGATGAATACGCTCAGTTCACACGATATCAGGAGTCCTTGAATTCTGCTCCAACCATTGATTCTCATGTTACAGCTATTGCTGAATCAGGTAAATCTACCACATGCTTACTTTCCTCATCCTCCAAATGGGTCATTGACTCTGGAGCCACATACCACATGACAGGTAACCCACAAATTTTCTCTTCTTTCAAACCCTATACCACTGCTTCCAATGTTACTTTAGCTGATGGTTCCCATTCTCGTGTTCTTGGTTCTGGAACTGTTAACCCTACTCCATCTTTCCCATTATCCTCTGTGTTGAGTTTACCTAACTTTGCCTATAACTTACTTTCCGTCAGTAAGCTCACCCGCTCCCTGAACTGTGTTATCTCATTTTTTCCTGACCATTGCTTGTTTTAGGATCTTACGACGAGGCGGATTATTGGTAGAGGACATGAGTCTGGGGGTCTGCACGTTTTGGAGTCGCAAGTACCTAGGCCTGTGGCGTGTTCGACTGTTCTCTCTCCCTTTGATGTGCATTGTCGTTTGGGGCATCCTTCCCTGTCTTCTCTTAAGAAAAATTTTCCTCAGTTTAACAGTTTGACTACTTTAGACTATGAGTCATGTCAATTCGCTAAACACCATCGTCTTCCTTTAGTGTCTCGTGTCAACAAACGGGCTGCGGCCCCTTTTGAGTTAGTTCACTCTAATGTTTGGGGTCCTTGTCCAATTTTGTCTAAGTCTGGTTTTAGATATTTTGTGACCTTTGTCGATGATTATTCTCGTGTTACATGGTTATATTTAATGAAAAATAGTTCGGAATTATTTTCTCACTTTTGTGCCTTTTGTGCTGAAATTAAAACTAAATTCAATTTTTCTGTGCATACCTTACAAAGTGACAATTCCAAAGAATACTTTTCCGCCTCATTTAAATCCTATATGATAGAACATGGCATACTTCATCAATCTTCTTGTGTTGATACATCGTCCCAAAACGGTGTGGCTGAAAGAAAAAATAGACATTTACTTGAAGTTGCTTGGACCCTACTTTTTCAAATGAAGGTTCCTAAACACTTTTGGGCTGATGCTGTTTCCACAGCCTGTTTTTTAATCAATCGAATGCCTTCTTCTGTACTTAATGGTGACATCCCATATAGTGTTCTTTTTCCTTCTAAATCATTGTTTTCTATTGAGCCCAGGATTTTTGGTAGCACTTGTTTCGTTCGGGATGTTCGACCCCACCTCACTAAACTTGATCCTAAGTCTATCAATTAAATGTGTCTTTCATGGTTATTCTCGAGTACAGAAAGGATATCGGGTTTTTCTCCTGACCTTAACCGATATCTTGTGTCTACAGACGCTACGTTTCATGAAAGTGTACCTTTCTTTCCTTATACTCTTCAGGATTTCGCACAGGGAGATGATGATGACTTATTGACTTATACGGTGCCCCAGTCACCTCCTCTTCAAGAGGGCACACGCCTTCCAATTACACAGGTCTACTCCAGGCGACCCTGACAGACTATTGATACAACTGTTGATGTGACTCCCGATCCATGTCCTGTGCCCTCTTCCTCGTCGTCAGATCCAGTTATGTCAGAACCTGACCCTACTCTTGATCTTCCCATTGCTCTTCGTAAAGGTAAACGTCAATGTACCTATCCTATTTCCTCTTTTGTTTCCTACGACCATTTGTCCTCTCCTTCCTGTTCTTTCATTGCTTCCCTAGACACAGTTTCGCTCCCTCGCTCTGTTCATGAAGCTCTATCTCATCCTGGTTGGCGTGAGGCAATGGTTGAGGAGATGATGGCTCTCGATCATAACGATACATGGTCGCTAGTTGATTTACCAGTGGGAAAGAAAGCAATTGGCTGCAAGTGGGTCTTCACAATCAAGGTTCACCCGGATGGCTCTGTTGCTCGTCTTAAAGCCCGGTTGGTGGCCAAAGGATATGCCCAAACCTATGGGGTTGATTATTCCGATACTTTTTCTCCTGTGGCCAAGCTTACTTCTGTTCGGATTTTTATTTCTCTGGCTGCCACTTATGATTGTCCCTTGCACCAACTGGATATCAAGAATGCCTTCCTGCATGGTGACCTGCAGGAGGAAGTCTATTTGGATAACCTCCAGGATTTGTTGCTCAGGGGGAGTGTGGGAAGGTTTGTCATCTTCACAAGGCCCTGTATGGATTGAAGCAGAGCCCTAGGGCTTGGTTTGGAAGGTTTAGTGAGGTAGTTATGAAGTATGGGATGCTTAAATGCAAATGCGACCATTCGGTGTTCTATAAGAAGACTGAAGCTGGCATCATCCTTTTTGTTGTGTATGTGGATGACATTATAATCACAGGAAATGATGATTATGGCATCTCCTCACTTAAGTCCTTCCTTCAGTCCCAATTTCAGACAAAAGACTTGGGGCCGTTGAAGTATTTTTTGGGAGTTGAAATCACAAGGAGCAAGAAGGGTATTTTCTTATCTCAGAGAAAGTATGTCCTTGACTTGCAACTCTTGAAAGATGATGATGAACCATTAGATGACCCTGAAAGATATAGAAGATTGGTTGGGAAGTTGAATTACCTCACAGTTACTCGTCCTGACATTGCTTACTCCGTTAGCACTGTCAGTCAATTTATGTCATTCCCAACAATCAAGCATTGGAAAGCCGTTGAACAAATTCTATGTTACTTGAAAGGTGCTCCGGGACGCGGTTTATTGTATGGAAACAATGGGCACACTAATATTGAGTGTTTCTCTGATGCAGACTGGGCAGGATCCAAAGCAGATCGAAGATCTACGACAGGATATTGTGTATTTATGGGGGGCAACTTAATTTCATTGAAGAGTAAGAAGCAGAATGTAGTTTCTCGCTCAAGTGCGGAGTCTGAGTATAGGGCTATGGCTCAGACAACTAGTGAGGTTGTGTGGATCATGCAACTTTTAGGCGAAGTTAGACTAAAGACTTCGTTCCCTGCAAAGTTATGGTGTGATAATAAAGCTGCACTCCATATTGCGTCTAATCCAGTATTTCATGAACGAACTAAACACATTGAGATTGACTGACACTTCATACGTGAGAAGATCGAGGAGAAAGTGATTTCCACGGCGTATGTGAAGATCGGAGAACAGTTAGGAGATATCTTCACCAAAGCTTTGAATGGAGTGAGAGTTGATTACATTTGTAACAAGTTGGGCATGATTAACATCTATGCTCCAACTTGAGGGGGAGTGTTAGGAATATATATATATATATATTATTTGTTTAAATATATTTGTATAGAGATAATTAGATAAGGATAACTAAGACTTAGTTTCCTATTAGGATTTGTGTTTCCTCTTGTATATATACATGTATCTCCTATTATGCAATATACAGAAATTCTTTTACCTAAAGTTCTACAACAATCATATATCATATGATAGGTGTGTTACTACTTTCCTCCATCTGAGGCAATTTTAACTTTTGCCAAGTTAATATGAACAAGTTATATTGGTTTAAGTTACTACACTCGGGTTCACAGCGGAAATTTAAAACTTAAATCATAAAACATACATATGCACAAAAGACCTTCATTTGACATATATACATGTGTGTGTGTGTGATAATATAATATATAGTTAGTCTAGTCATGAGAAATCGAAGGCAATAATCTGCCACTCAGATTTCTTTCAAAAGAATCATATCAATGATCATAAGTTAGTTACATCACATAGCCTAGGTACATATATGGCAATCCCTCTTACGTATGCCAAAATAAGCATTATATAATTGGAGCCTATACCTATGTCTCCTCGATCTCTAACAATGCTACTAATATATTCATCTGAAATATAAATGAGAAAAAAATCTCAGTAAGTAAACAATATAGAAAATCATTGGCTTGTAGCACCACTCTTTACGGTATTCATTTCAACATCATCATTAAAATCATTAACTATTGAATTTAAATCATAAAATTTCTTTACCTTGTGTCATTCTCTTGTAAGACAATTACTAGACATCATGTGCTTAAAATGCAAGCATCATGACAGATAAGATGAACAGAGCATAATAAGTCATGTCAATTTAACTTTTTCCTTAAACCTCATAAAACATTCTTGTAACATGATCCAGCAGTAAAATTATGTGGAATTAAGAGAAACATATGTAAACATGGCAATGCCAAACATATTGAGAAATCAAGAGTAATCGGGAGTGTCGTCCAGCAAACAACTCCACGTACTCCTACAGCACATCACGAATGAGTTAAAGTTCCTCGTGGTAACTAAACACCTATACTATCTGGCGTTCCTCAGCAGATCTGAGTACAATAAATCATTGTCACTGGAAACCGATGATCATATCTCAAAATGGGATGTTTGACTCACATCCCTTATTGTTTATTTCATAAGATCACTACCCCCTTTAAGTAGGTCACACCCGTCTCGACTTGTTGGGTTCATGGGATTCACTAAACCTCATAATAACAGCCATGCCCATCTCCATTATGTATCCAAAAAAAATGTTCTAAATCAAATTAGAAAAAGGTAAATTTTCAGATATAAAAATATGTATGTATATATATATATAGGTAAGTATCTTGGGTACTCCTGGCCTATCCATTTAACACAGTCTAGGCGAAAACTAATCACATTCGAGTCGGGCAAGATCCTAAACAAGTTTTATCATACAACTGCACGAGGCTTGAGTTTCATAGAGATTATCTGCACACAACTTAAAGTTCAAAGACGTTTTTTACATTATGGTTTGATTTATCTTGTTAACATGCCACCCTTCCGTTAGGATTTTGGATAAAAAAAGTTAATTAAGGGGTTTAATGCATAATTTGTAAAGTTTAAGAAAATTTTATGTCACTTTTTAATGTCAAGGGATTATTTGCACATGACTTATATTTAGAGGATTACGTGCATTTTTACTATAATAATATACAAATATCTACATCAATATGGTTTGGGTCTTTCTAATTATTGGCTATAACAAAATAAGTATTTAGTAATTTACTAAATAATACAATATAAAATATATGTTGAAACTTGAAAGAATATGGGAAAAGGAAAGTAAGGATAATTAGTAATTATATATTACTTATTAGAAGAATAAGTAAATAATTTTTAATGATTTGTTAATGTAAAATATACTAAAAATACTTTTATATCGTATTTTGAGGGTACGCTTTGTATAAATGCACGGATGTAAAGTACTGTAGAGTAAAATTCTGTAGAATAAAAGAAAGCACTGTAGAGAGAAGTGATGAGAGAGATAGAGAGAAAAATTAAGTGAGAGAAAAAATATAATAAAAAGTGTGTTTGGTATGTATAAAATATGATGTAAAATTTTTTTGAGAATCGTGGAATACCATGATTGTACTATTTGGTATCCTTACCAAAACATACTCTAAAGAAAAAAGATAACATGTATTATGCATGCGAAAGATCTTGTAAACTAATTACTATGCAGCCAGTACTAAAATAACTTATAGCTTTGATTACGCTCCTAATTTCATACTTTAAATTAAAATTAAAATGAAGAGCTGTCGGTGAGTGTGTGATAACTCACTTAAGTTATTATTCAATAATTTTAAAGAGCCCTTACTTTATAAACTCGAGTTAATATAAATATATTAATAAATTAAAATTAGAATATATATAATAATAAAAATACACTTTAATTAAATTAATAATTAATACAAAAATTAACCGTTACACTATTTATAAATTTATTATTATTATTATTATTATTATTATTATTATTATTATTATTATTATTGTTTTTTACTAAACAGAGACTCTAATTAATCGAAGACAATTTTCCACATTTTAAAATTGATTTGATCTGACTTTTGATGTTAAAGATATTTCACCCCATCTCCTGTGCCTTTTCATCCCCCATAATTTGGTCTCAAAGTCTTGATATCTCTTTTGAAAAAAAAAATAAAAAGAAAAAAGTAAGATAAAGAGAAAAAAAATCATCAATTATTTATATAGATTTTATAATAATCTAATCAATTGATTTGTCATCAACTTATGATGCACTTTATTCTTTAAAATGCAATGTACGTAAATTTTAAAATAATAATGTCTTGTATACTTTTGACAAGTTTCATGATTAATTAGGCATATACTTTTGAAGATTCCATGCAGAAAAAGAAAAAAAAAGGGTTTAAAGGTTGAGACATTAATTAATGGCTTTGCATGTGGGGACAGAGAGTAGATGTTCAGTAGTACGGTAGTATTGAATTTTAGTACATTCTTTTAATTAGTTGGTCTCTAATCCATTCAAGATGGGTCCTAATTAATATGAATTATTAATATTAACAAATGTCACTATATGATTGGAGGGATGCACTAAAATTCAGTAGTACGATACTACTGAATTTTTATCCGTGGAGACAAGTCGATTAATATTTGATTATGGCTTCTTCATTTTTCCTCATCCCTTGGCCCCCCAAATTATGAGTGCATGCATGTACTTATGCCTAATTAATTAGTTACTATATGTATAGTAAATTGTTTTTAATTGATGAATTTTCTTGAAGATTTAATTTAATCAGAATCCTAATTAAGAAATAAATTCACTTTTCTTAATTAATGATACATCTATATTAATATGGACATTCAACATGGTTTAAAAAGGGAGGTTAAATTTAGTTGAAGGAGTGTCTTAAAATGATAAAGAAATTGTATTTTTTTTTTTTTAATAATAGCCTCCTGTTCAATCCTTAAAGGGATTGTAATGAAGTATTGTACGGTGGAAGAATAGCCGTAATAATAGACCTTATATTAGTGTTCAAAAAATTAATCATTAGGTTCGTTTTGATCTATATACTAATTCATAACAAAAAAATTTAATCGAAGGGAGAAGGTAAGAGAAATATTTATATTTAATATTACAATATATATATATATATATATATATATATATATATATATAAGGCTCGATTCCTCTCTTGAATCGGAGCAAAACCGAATGGACGCGCTTGGTGGTGCATTCGTCGTGTGGGTTCACTTTTTTTAGCTTGTTTGGCTACTAATTCCACTACCTTTTTAACTTACATCGCAAATCTGGATGCGATTCGGGGCAAAACGTCAAGAACAGTGAAGAAGATAGAAAAAAATTGGGCAAGTAGAAAAAAGAAAATGAAAAATGGAGTCATATGCCACGTCAACAAAAAAAGCTATATAGGAGAGAGAATATATCCAGCTAAGTAGAAATTGGATGAAAGCACTGATTTAAAACTAATTCAAAAGATAAAAGACTGATTTGAAACTTTTAAAAGTTGAAGGATCAATTTAGAACTAATGGTAAAAGAAAAAGGACCAAAAGAGGGTTTTGAGCTTTTGAAAGATATCAAAATTACACAATTTTTTTCTATTTAAAAACATAAATTTCTTTCCCTTTAAAAGATAACAAAAGACTTAAAATTTTATCTATTTTGATTAAAAAGGGCATTATTAATTTTTCTAAGAAAACTATAAGTTAGAGGTCAGTTATCTCAATCGGGAAATTCCTCTCCTCTGTGAGGGTTCTCTCTGGGTTTAGGCTCAGACTTTTCTACCCTTTCCGGTGGTGATTGGTGGTAGTTTTTTTCTCTCTTTCTCCTGGTGTTTTTCCTTGTTCGCTCTATTTGGCTGAGTTATCTTCCTTTGTTTCCCCTTTCTCTTGGTTGTTTTATTTCTGTTGTTGTTTTGGTGTAGTTTGGTTTTGCCTCCCTATTTTCTCTTTCTCTGGTGACAATGGAGGAAGATGTTGAAGGAGATTTGAATAATCCAGACAGAGCGTTAGACTGGGATGAGGAAAATCCAGCTCGTTTGGGGAAGAAAGCCCTGGTAGGCCAGCTATTCACTGATAAGATGTTGAACAAGGGCACAATCAGGAATATGATAATGAAGGGCTGGAATATATTGAAGGGGCTTATTATTTCTGAAACAAGCTCGAACATCTTCCTGTTTACTTTTGATGAGGAAGAGGAATGTGCTAGGATTCTGAGGGAAGGCCCATGGGCGATTTTGGGGTGCATTTTGAATGTTAAAGCATGGATTCCAGATACTCTTATTTTGGACATTGCCCTAAGCTGTTGCTTATTTTGGGTCCAGTTCCATGGCCTACCTTTGGAGGTTTTCAGTGATAAGAATGTGGTTAAACTGGGGAAATTGGTGGGGCAAGTTGAGGAATATGAGATTCCGGTGGAGGATGGTAAAATTGCTAGGGCCTTCTTGCGAGCCAGGGTGGTGGTAGATATTAGTAAGCCATTATTGGATGGTCTTTGGATCCCGAAGCCAAATCGAGGAAAATTATGGGTTAAATTAAAATATGAGAGACTTCAACAATTCTGTTTTAATTGTGGAATCATTGGACATGACCAGAAGCATTGTGAGATTGACAGGAATGATGATGATTCTGGAAATTTTCACTTTAATTCAAGCCTAGGAATGGCACCATTGAAGCCTATCCATGGCATTTTTAATCTCCGCTGCCGGCAAATTTCGGTGGTCTCTAGTCTGAAGTCAGAGGTGGTGCGTGGTAAAGCTGGTACTATTAAGGAGCGTGGCAAGGGGTAAGGAAATCAGTTGAGGTGGTCCCCTCAAAATGTATATGGGACTCGAGTAGCCGCAGTGATATTATGAGTCCAAATCTTCCGGAAGAAGGGAAACGTGGTGATGACGGTTATAAGAATGATTCTTCGACTGACATGGAAATTTCTGATGAGCTATCAATAAGGACAAAAGGTTTTTGTGGACTTCAAAATGCGGCTAGATGAGGACCAATTGTGGTGGATGCTATGAATACAGGTGTGGGCTGCGAAAAAGCTGCGGATGCTGGTTGTAGGAGATTCAGTGTTTCCATTGGGAAACGAAGGGAGGTGCGTAACTTGGGCTTAAGCTCAGGAATGATAAGAGTTTGGGGCCTAAACTTATTGTGGATATTCAGAGTGAAAAGGGTATTGATAATAGTTTGGCTTTAGTCCCGCATCCCCACTTCCAGTATGAGCAAGGCCTAATTTCAAGCCTTCAGAAAGTCAGCCTGAAGAGAGGGAGGGATGATGATAGCCCTGTCAGAGGTAAGAAGCTAAAGTCTTTGATTATTTCCTCTCCAAGTTCCTCAACCACCTTTGTTGTTGGTCATTCCCCCTCAAAGCTCTCCAAGTATTCTAGGAGTTCTGGTAGGTACTCTCCAAGGAAGAAAATTGATGTCGATTTTGACCTGAATTTCACTGAAGGTCTGTTTCATGTTCCTGTCTCTTTACTAACCTCAGTTAAACCGGTGGAGGAGTTTGTATTTGGTAAAAATGATGAGGGATCTGTTGATGATGTTGGTGGCTGGCCAGAAGCAACCACCAAGACATTATGAGTATTTTATCGTGGAATTGTCAAGGGCTGAGAGCTCCTTTGACAAAAAAAGGCTTCGAGGGATGGTATCTTGAAAAATAAGCCCTCCCTGATTTTCTTGATGAAGACTAGGTGCAAAAAAGAAAAATTAGAAAATTTGAGAATAAAGAAATTCTCTTTCACTGAGGGAATTTATGTGGACCCGATTGGTTTGTCGGGTGGTCTTGCATTATGGTGGAATTCTGATGTAAGAGTTAAGCCCCTTGTTATTTAAAAAAATATCATGCATGTAATGGTTCTTGATGGGCTATTGGAGTTTTCTGGGTGTATCTCTTTCATATATGGTCCTCCTGTTGAGGGTGAGACTTGAGTTTTGGAGATCTCTTAATCATCTTGCCCCTAAGGATAGTTCACATTGGATATGCATTGGAGATCTAAATGATATTTCCAGCCAAAGTGAGAAGTTGGGAGGAAGAATTAATCCTAGTAGTAAGTTTTTTAATCTTCAAAATTTCATGATTGAGTTTGATATGATTGATATGGGTTTTAAGGGCAGTTTATATACCTGGTCAAATGGTAGAGCGGAGAATAGGAATGTGAAAGAAAGATTGGATAGAAGCTTGTGTAATCTTTCTTGTAGAATGGCCTTCCCGAGAGCTCAAGTCTTCCATCTTCCTTTCCTGTGTTTTGATCATTGCCCTATTGTGTTGAATCTCAACTATGTAGACATCAAAACTCCAAAGGTTTTTAAGTTTGAGGCTATTTGGATAAAACATCCGGATTATCCTGATTTAATTAAGGATTCCTGGCTGGCTCTGAATGAGAATGCTAGTTCTATGCCTCTTCCTCTTGTGGAGAATCTAGACATGTGTAGATCTAGCCTTGTTAAATGGAGCTCTAAGGCTTTACCAAATAATGTTTCTCTATTGAAGAAACTTTTCTCTCAGCTAGAGGTTTGTAATGAGGGGATCCTTTCTGAGGATAAAGTTGAAAAGGCCAAGGAGATTATTGCTAGAATAGAGGAAACATGGAACAAGGAGGAGATGTACTGGTGGCAGCGCTCTAGAATTAATTGGTTATAGGCTGGAGATAAAAATACAAAGTTTTTTCATACCTCTACAATTCGGAGGAGGGTGAAGAATAAGATCCTGAGACTAAAGAATGACGTTTGGACTTGGCTTGAGGATTAGGATGTTTTAGCATCTGAGGTTGGAGGTTTTTTTTCAAACTTATTTTCTGCCTGTGGGCCAAGAGATATGGAGGATATTCTTCTATTTGTTGGGCTTGTTATCTCTGCTGAGGATAATGTTTTGCTGTCTAGAGATGTTTCTGCGGAGGAGATTAAATGTGCGGCTTTTCAGCTTGGTAAATTGAAAGCTCCAGGCCCTGATGGGTATTCTGGAGTTTTCTTCCAAAATGCATGGCAGCAGGTTGGTGATCATGTGGTGAAAATGGTACAAGATTTTTTCTCCTCGGATTGTGATGTGAGAAGTATAAATGAGACTGATATAGTTCTTATCCCGAAGGTCCCCAATCCGGAAATAGTTTGCCACTTTAGACCTATAAGTCTTTGTAACTTTTGTTATAAAGTTATCTCTAAAATTCTCTCAAATAGAATGAGTGGTATCCTACCTAAAGTCATTTCTGAGAACCAAAGGGCGTTTGTGAAGGGGAGGTAAATCCAAGATAACATTATCATAGCTCATGAGGCCTTTCACTTCTTGAAGGCAAAGAAGAAGGGAAAGAGGGGTGGTATTGTTATTAAGATTGACATGAGCAAGGCTTACGACAGGATTGCCATAAATGGGTTTCCTTGGTTATGAGTTGTGTTAACTCTGTCAGATTTAATGTTTTGTTATCTAGGAGAAAGGTGGCAGAGGTAGCTCCGGCTAGGGGGCTTAGGTAGGGAGACCCCCTCTCTCCTTACATGTCCATTATTATGGTTGATGTGTTGTCTAATATGGTTAGGCATTTTGTTCAAACAGGTGATCTTCGGGGTATTAAGCTTGCAAGAAGTGCTCCTGTTCTCTCACATTGTTTTTTTACTGATGACTCTATCTTCTCTCTCCAAGCTACAAGACAAAATTGTTTGATGATGAAGTGGATTTTAGATGCTTATTCTAAAGCTTCTGGCCAACTTACAAATTTGGATAAGTCTTGCATTTTCTTCTCTCCAAATACCCCCAATGATATAAGGGATGATCTTGCATCTATTTTTGGTGTTCCTCTTGCTTCTTGCCCTGGGAAGTATCTTGGTGTCCCTGTAATTTGGGGTAAGTCAAAGAATGAAGTTTTGACTTTTGTTAGAGACACATTGGTGAAAAAGATTCAAGGATGGAGGAACTCCTTACTATCTTTTGCAGGCAAAGAAGTTCTCATTAAGGCTGTGGCAAATGCAATCCCAACTTTCCCTATGAGTTGTTTCAAGTTCTGATGGTGCTTTTAAGGAACCTGGTAAGCGTGCTGGTATTGGGGTCATTTTTAGAGATAGCAGAGGTTGCATGTTGGATGGTTGTAGCAGCTCTGTTTTTGCCTCGTCCAGCTTCATGGTAGAGGCGTTTGCAGTGTCTATGGCCCTTGATTTGAGGTTGGATGGCGTGGTGTTTGAATCGGATTGTCTTCCTCTAATCTAGGATATCTCAGGTACAGGGGTGGCTTCTCAATGGGATAGTAGCATCATTGTGCAGGACATTGTGAATCTGAAAGATCATTTCAACTCTGTTTCCTTCAGGTGGATCCCTCGTCAATGTAATTTGGCTACCGACTGGCTTGCCAAAGTTGCCGTTAAGAGGATGTGCCATATTGGTTGGGTGTCTTCACCCCCATCCTCTCTGGCTCTCTTGTTGATGAAGGACTCGAGCTGCGAATGAAGTGGAGTTGGCTAGTTTTGTTGCTTTTCCTTTTTTTTTCCTGTTGTTTCCTTTGTTTTCTATGAACTCTTGTTGCTTTTGTTCCTTTGGTTTTTTTTAATGAAATGCATTATTCCAGGCCAAAAAAAAAACTATAAGTTGTAATTAATAACCATAAGCCCCTCATAGATTTTATTTCACAAATTGGTCCTTATAATTTGATATATTATCAAATTGATCTCTCATAATTTGATCTATTATCAATTCAATTGGTTTCACTGTTGCTATCTAAATAAATAAAAAGTTTGATTTTAACTGTGAAATGTTAAAACTTAGCTAAGTTTCAATTTTTTGAAACGTTTTATACTGATTAGTTGAAAGAAAAGATGGAAAAATTAAAGGCCAAAATTATATTTTAATTCTCTATTTTTACCACTTTTTTTATATTGGTTTTCATTCTTTCAAATACTTTAAATCAGTCATATACTTTTGCGACTTGTTCCATATAAATCCTTTCGTGTATTGTCAATTTGGACCAAGTGATGAATTTAGACCTAATTACAGGCCGGCTTTAAAAAATACGAGTCGGGCTTGCGGGCTTTTTTGCTAACAATTCAAGCTGGGCCCAGGACCTTTTTTTAACTAAAAACGGGCTGGACTCGGCCCGTATAAAATGTAAAACGGGCCCGGGCCGCCATATTTTGGACCATAATTTTTTTTTATAGTTTGTTTCATGTTTTATCTAACATACAAAAAGGTACTTTTTTCTTAAAAATAGATAGTTAAAAGATTTTAATGTTTTTTTTTTTTTTTGAGAAACCAAGGCAGTACCTAGGCAAATTTATTCATCAAAAGACAAAACCTCAGAGAAAAAAAGATATAGAATCTATCCATACAATGTCTCTATGATCTACTTTAGCCTGTCTAGTAATGAAATCTACAGCTACATTACATAACCTTGGAATCCAACTAAACATAATAGAATGAAATTACTTACTAAAATTAATAATGTCTCTGCATATTGCGTTTAGGGCGAAGCTTGTGTGCAAGGGGTCTTTTAATGTATTATATATATATATATAATAATAATAATAATAATAATATATAGGAAAAAATATATTTTATACGGATTATATATAAAGATATATATATTTTGTATTCAGAATATATAACAAATTATCCACTCTAAAAGAGCTTGAATTTGCTGCTAATGGATTGTGTGAAGAAAATGGTACACACACTCTAGGAAAATTAATGTAATGCTAGTTAATTGAAAGTTGGAAGCTAGTCTCTCCTGTAAGATTGAATGAATCAAATACAAGACCTTGGACATCAAACATTAAAACAAGTTATCAATTATGTTGGTATTTATTCTATACTAAATTGAGTTTTTTATTTATTTTAATGTATTTTATATATATATATATATATATATATACGGGCCGGGCTTTAAAAAAGCCCGAGCCTGGCCTGTTTTGCGGACTTTCGGGCTTGGGCTCATATTTACATTTTAGCGGGTCGAGCAGGATTTAAGCCCGTGATCAGGTCTAGTGAAGATGTGGCATGATAGAAACATTTTAGAATTGGAGATTGCACAATAAAAATAATATAGATTGATTATTAAGATTTTAAAAGTGCCAAAATGTTGAATGAGAAAAAAAAATGATATATCTTTACAAAAACCATTGAAAAATAGATTTGTGTTTTTAAAAATAAAACAAAAAAGAAAAAGAAAAATTGTTTTGTACTCAAGTTTATTGTTTCTTTCCTATAAAAACACAAATATAACGAGTTAACAAGAACATACAATATTAATTACATATGTAATAATTAGTAATTATACACAGAGATCATTATTAATTGTTTTTTAAATTGTTTTCAAAACAAATTAATTAAAAAAGATATTTTTGTTTTTCTAAAATTGTTTTTAAAGGCTGTTTAAAAACTGTTTTAAAAAAATACAAAAATAATAAAATTGTCAAACAAGCCCATAATCTCTTCCCCTAGGAAGTTAGAAAATTAAGGAGAGATAGTGTATGATTAAAAATTAACTTTCTATAATCTCTAGCCTTTAAAATTTTAAAATACTACAATTTAGAATATTTTTGAAAAATAACTAACAAGGAAGAGATAATAGGAGATTAGTCCCCCATTCCTTTCTCTTCCCTCTCAATCTTTCGCCTTCCCTTCCCCTCTTATGTTCGGCAATTAGAACGGGAGGGTGGAAGGCTTAAGGGTATGTTTGGGAATTAAAAGGAAAATGGAAAAGAAGTGATTAGAGGAGAAAGGTGGAGTATGGAAGGGAAAAGAAGGTAATTCTTCTATATATCATCCTCTTGTTTGGATATTGATAACTCTTTTAAAATACTCTAATTTAAGGTATGTTTAAATTAGGTATTAAGGAGAGGAAGGGAGGGAAGGAAAGAGGATTAGTAATCTTTCTCTTATTTGGTTTTTAAAATTTTGAAGAAGAAAAATTTAGAGGATTTTATGTTAACCCTCATTAACTTTTCTCCTTTTAATCTGAACTCCTCCAAATTAAAAAATTCTAGAGAATCTAAGCAAAGGAAGGATAACACATCATTTAACCTCCACTCACATTTCCTGCCCCTCCCTTTCAATCTCTTCCCTTCCCTTCCCTCCCCCTACTTATGGCCAAACATATCAAGGTGTCTTGAATTCATAAAGGGGAATGATACCAAAGGATTAAGGATTAATCTTTCATGATCTTCATCTCTAATTCTTAACTTCTCAAACAAGGGAAATATATATTGATCCCCTCGTTTTCTCTCCTTTGTCATCCTTAACCCTCAATCCAAACATATGCAGTGATGGGTTCTCCTTCCCTTCTTTAAATTCTTCAAAATCCTCTAATTTGAGATAATTCAAATTAACAATGGAATAAGTCAAGGATGATTAATATAAGGCCAAAACTCCATTTTGGTCCCCTATATATTTTCCCTTATTTCATATTTAGTCTTTTATAAACAATTGATCTCTTTGTTTGGAACTTGTTCCAAATAGACTATTTTGTGTAATACTGTCAACTTAAACCGTTAAGTACTGACATGACATGACAGAAACTTTTCAAAAATTATACTTTCACCCCTTGAATACCATAACTTTCAATTCACTCCATCTTTTTCTCTTTCTATCTCTCTAACTCAATCTCTTCCTCCTCCACCTCTTCTTCCCACTACCCACCATCGTCGATCATTTCATTTCATTCCAATTCAAATTCCAAAATTCCAAAACCAACAACCAAAGGAACCCAATCTTTTTCTCAGTACTAATATAAGTTCCAAAGTTTCAATGTTTAAGCGAAGAGGAAGGAGAAGGCCAATAAGAGGAGGAGAAACAAGGCCAGTAAGAGGCATAAGAGATTTGGGTCAGGTAATTGGATGCCCTATTTAGGGAGAAGAAGAAGAATAAGGGCTGGTTCTTCCGGACCTTCCATTCGTTGCGGCCGAGCATCATCGCCGACTTTGTCCGCCACGGCGTCATCGGCATAAAGGGCGGAACGTCGTAGAGAAAGGACCCTCTCCAACATGCATGGTGGTGGTGTGAGAATTGGAAAGTGATCATTGTAGGGAGAGAGAGCCCACCAATGTTGGAGATGACATGCTCAGTATGTAGCGTCTTACATTGGAAGTTGACGATGTTACACAGAAAGGCTTATTTGATAACGTGTACAGTTAATGTGCACCGAAATTTTAAATCAATTCTTTATGTTTATAAGTTGTTTTCAGTAAGTCCTTTTGCCTGGTACCGTTAGTGTTCTCCGTTAAATGATGACATGGACAGCTAATGTGCACAAAATATCTCTCCTATGTGTCCTTTTAAACTGATGTGGGTAATATTGAGCAACGTAGAACTTAAGATAAACTAAAACAGAGGCCGAATATGTAGGTACATTTATAAAAAAAAATAAAGGCCAAATACAGGAACCTAAAATAAACTAAAATAGAAGCCACGTATGAGAGAAATTTTGTCCATATTAACTATCCACATCATCATTTAACGGATAACACTAGTGATTCATTTGGTAAGAATGCAAACAGTAAAATCATTGTGTTTTACAATTCCCAAAAAATTTTACATCATATTTTATACATACCAAACATACTTTTTATCATACTTTTTCTCTTTTATAATTTTTCTCTCTATCTCTCTCCTCACTTTTCTCTACAGTACTTTCTTTTACTCTACAGTACTTTACATCTGTGCATTTATACCAAGCGTACGGCGTCAGGTAAAAGAACTTTTGGAATAACTTGCAAACATAGAGGACTAATTTAGAAATTTTGAAACATAAATGATTAATTTGAAATTTATGTGAAATATAAAGGATCAAAATGAAATTCTAACCACGACTAATTTATAATTTTTGAAACATAAATAATCAATATAGAACAAGGGCAAAATATAAGAAACCAAAATAAGACTTTGGCCATTAATATAAAATCATCAAATTGCTTACTTTCCAAAATTTTAAAAGCCAAACTTTTTAGAATATTTCTAAGGGCGTTTGGTAGCAAGATTAGGTGTCAGTGAATGGGAATTGGTTTACCAAAACCATATTCGGTTACAAACCTGAGAATAGGACAGACCTCAAACAAGGGAGAGTTTCAATCCTTACTGTAATCAAGGATTTGCAAAGTGTCTCTGGGGATTGAAAAGATTTGGACAAAATTGTCCCTGTGAAGTGTACTAGTAAAATATCTTCAAGAGGATTTTTTTTTTAGGTCAAAATATCATTTTGGTCATCTATGTTTCATCCAAGTTTCGTTTTGGTCTACTATGTTTCAAAAGTTCAAAATGAACTATCTATATTTCCAAGTTATTCAAAAATGGTCATTTTGCCTTACATCGTTAGTCTTCTTCGTTAAATGTTGACGTGGACCAAAATTCTCTCTTAACTGTCCGTTTAATCTGACGTGGCTAATGACTCACACTTCAACCCAAAACACACGTAGTTTACATTTGAGGAAGATGAATGGTTTAGTGGCGAATTCTCATTTTGAATTGGGAAAACGATGCCATTTTGGATTAAAGTATAAGTCATTAGCCACGTCAGATAAAACGAACAGTTAGGAGAGAGTTTTTATCAACGTCAGTATTTAATAGAAAAGACTAACAGTGTGAGGCAAAAGGACCATTTTTGGACAACTTGGAAACATAGAGACTGATTTTAAAATTTTGAAACATAGAGGACTAAAACGGAACTTAAGTGAAACATAGAAGACCAAAATGTTGTTTTGACATTTTTTTTAGGAGAGGATAACCTACAATTTAACCTCCTCTTCTCCTCCCTCCCCCTCTAAGGGTTTGTTTGGAAATCAAGAGGGGAAGGGAAGGGGAGAGATTTGAGGAGAAGGGAGGGAAGGGAAAGGGAAGGGAAGGTTAAGCTTCCATATATCCTCCCCTTGTTTGGGTGTTGATACCTCCTCCAAAATACTCCAATTTGGAGTATCTTAAATTTGTGAAGGGGAAGGATAATGGAGGGTTAAGGATTGATCTTTCATTATCTTCTCCTCCAATTTTCATCTTCCCAAACAAAAAGAAGATATCTTAATAGTCTCTCCTTCCCTCCCCTTCTCCTCTTTAATCCCCAATCCAAACATACCCTAAGGCTTTGTTTGGGAATTAAGAGGGGAAGGGAAGGGGAGAGATTAGAGGAGAAGGGAGGGGAGGGGAAGAGAAGGTTAACCTTCCATATGTCCTCCCCTTGTTTGGGTGTTGATACCTCCTCCAAAATACCCCAATTTGGAGTATCTTGAATTTGTGAATGAGAAGGATAATGGAGGATTAAGGCTTGATCTTCCATTATCTTCTCCTCCAATTTTCATCTTCCCAAACAAGGGGAAGATATCTTGAAAGTCTCCCCTTCCCTTCTCTTCTACTCCTTAATCCCTAATCCAAACATACCCTAAGTCTCTAGAAATTAGGAGGGGGAGAGATTAGTCTCTCCCTTTTCTCTACCTCTTATTTAAATTCTTTTAAAATATCTTAAATTAAGATATTTTGAAATTGTACAAAATGAAGATGATGGATAATTAAAAATTAATCTCCTATTATCTTATCCTTAAATTTTTAACTTTCTAAACTAAATTTTTTTTCTATTTCTCTACTTAAAGATACACAATACAAACATACCCTTAACCTTCACTTAATTAAAAAATTTTAAAAGATCTAAACCAAATATATATATATATATATATATATATATATATATATATATATATATATATATATATATCGCTTAACCACTCATTCCCCTCTGAATCCCTTTCCCTGTCCCTCAAATTGCCAAATAAAGAAAAAGAATGTGGCTAATAATAATATTTATATATTTTTATGTTGGAATTAAAGTATAACAATTTAATAAATTTTCTTTCATTTTCTTCCCCTTCTATTTAAGCTTCCAAATAAAGAAAACGTCAAATCATCACTTACTTTCATTTTCTATAATATAAAAACTAGGGATATCAAAATGGACCAATCCATACGACTATGAGCGAGTCCACCATGGGCCAACAGTAAGATGGACTGAGTTGACCACCCTCTTAGGATAGGCCTAAAATATTAACTCAACCCAGTTCTTTGTGGGCTAAGGACCGACCCATAGGCCTTTTATTTATTTATTTTTAACTTTTTAAATTAATTTTTTTAAAATGTTATTTTATTTGACCAAATATCCACATATTGAAAATAAATATTACAAGTTAGCTTAGAATAATAAGATTTAAAAAGTTATTTAGTGTAGTTTAATTTTTTAATCAACATATTATAAATAAATATTACAAATTGGCCTATAAAAATGTAATTTAATTTACATATTAACATATTATAGATGAATATTATATATCAACATAAGCTATAATATTTTATATAACATAAAATACTTGTAAAAATTTTTAAAAATAGGTAAAAAAAAAAGGAGAAAAGCCCATATTGACTAGCCCGACCCAGCTTAGCCGTTGTAAACCCACCGTGGGCTGTGGATCAAAATGGGCCAAGACTTTTAATCCTTCATAAAAATTGACCAAATTTTTTTGGCCCAGCCCTTGCTATTCTATGGGACAGGCTAGGCCGACCCCTTGGGCCAAACTTATTTTGACATCTCTAATAAATATACCACTATAGCCCTATGAACTACGGACACAAATATAAGACAAACATGAAAAAACACCTAACTTTTATATATATAAAAGCATATATAATAAGATCCCTTATTAAAGTAGTGATAGCTTACTTCATAGGAAAAAGGAAGAAAAAACAAAAGACAAGCATGAGCAAAGAAATAAAGACACCTAAGGCTCAGACGGCCCAAATCTAACAAGCAACAACCCTAGAAACACATTCCCTTCTCGTGTCCGCTGTCAACAACCCTAGAAACATTATTTTGTTCAAAACAGGGCATTTAGATTTGACCATTGCATCGAAACAAGAATTTTCAGAACAGGGAGACTCGATTTACTTGTAGAAGATAAACGGTCTTGGCTAGGAGATATCAAAAGCATCTCTCACTCTCTGTTCTGCCTTGTTTATTTTATAAAGAATATCTTGCCGTTTCCCACCGTGTCCATTGTGTGTTCAGTTCGTGTCAAAGCCGTACAGACGTGTTGTATACGTGTCCGACACGGGCCGAAAAGTTGCCGTCTGAGAAGCCTAGATACGATTCGGAATCGATATGATACAACAACAAACAAAGCATTTTCCCACTAGGTGGAGTCGGCTATATGAATCAAGCAACGCCAACATATTCGGTCTTTACACATTTCTATGGTTAAGTTATTTATGGCTATGTCCCTCTTAATCGTTTCTCCTATTGTTTTCTTTGGTCTTCCCCTACCTCTAGTTATTAGGTTATCTTCCATTTGGTCGCCTCTACGTATCGGAATCGATACGATACGAAAATAAAAATATGGCTATTCTTTAAAAATTTAAGATTTGACACTTCGAAGATAAGTTATTAAATTATATAAAATACATGTATATTTTAAATTTAAAACATCAAAATAATACAATTGACAATATAATATCAAAGTTAAAACAATATAATATATAATTCTAAAAACTAGAAACAAGTAAGTTGAATTATTGTTTTAGAAAATGAAAATGTAGCTAAAAAAAAGTGATCAAAGCTAAAAGTGAAAGAAAAAGAGAAATGGAAATTGAATGTGTGAAGTATCTATCGAGTATCCAAAGAGTATCAGTATCGGATACGTATCTGACACAATACGAAAGACTTTTAGAAGTATCAGTGCTTCATATGTTGCCGTGCCCATGCTTCTTAGATATACCCTAGTTTATTCTAATAAACCTATTTATTAAATACTTTGATATAAAGTGCACAATTGTCTTAAATTCTGTATACATTTTAAGATACATTTATTCAGGCGACACAATGCAAATGCTACCATAAATCAGCCAGCAAGTTAACATCAAGCATAATATTTAATTACATAAAACAAGGTAATTTAGTTATGTTTTGACATACCAAAAATATCTAGCCGTTAGAATTGCTCAAATGAAACTGTATTTGATTTAAGCCTCTCTTACAATTATGTGCACCTCAAATATTGATCCATGAACATGCTCACCCACAAAAGATGCATGAAGATGACCACTATGATGTGCATTACCCTAAATGCTCTAGGCTCAAAGCTGAGTTTCAACCTTATAACCTCACCTCTTACCACGAGATCCAGGTCCAGTTCTTGGTCCAGGAAACCGAGAAAATTGAAGCCGCAAGTGATTCGACTCGGGGTTGAGTTCGTCAACTTTATAACCTGTGCCACCAAACTACAACGTCAGCAACTACGCGAAGAAAAATCATTATGCATTGAGTTCGATCATAGTCTGACAATCTTTATGAATAACATGGCAAGTCTTCATGTATCCTGAATTCTTTGGAAGACAACCATGAGGAGATTAGATCCTCTAAAGTGCGGAAACTGTAGTGATGATGTTATTATTGTACATTAACCCGCTTGCCAATTAACAGA
Source organism: Senna tora (assembly GCA_014851425.1). Classification (NCBI taxonomy): domain Eukaryota; kingdom Viridiplantae; phylum Streptophyta; class Magnoliopsida; order Fabales; family Fabaceae; genus Senna; species Senna tora. The sequence continues at coordinate 32,442,648 of CM026269.1, forward strand.
CAAAAACAGTGCATTTCACACACTTCACAAAATATGCAATTCACAGCATCTAAATCCAATGTGACAAGGGCTAATTATAAAACAAAAACAAACAACAGAGACTATCACATGCTGAGGTTACTAAAATTGGAAGATTACAAAACCAAAACATAAACTAATCTATCTCCCTTTTATAAAGAGATGTAGCAAGTAGATACCTTGCAAGGCACTCAAAGCAGTTGCTGCACAAGCTGGATTTGCAAAATCCACAAAACAAAGGATAAGAGGATCACCACTACGCTGCAATGAACAAGCATGTGATAATCAATCAGTACAATACTGACAAAAACCAAATTAAAAGAGGACAAGCAGACAACTGTGTCAATTAATAATCCACTTACAGTTTTGGACTCTTTACTGACAAGTCTTACTTCTCTGTATCCAACAAAAGGGCGGAAGATATCTAAAGCGATATTAAGGAAAATGAATAACTGAATTAGAAAAAATCAAGTTCAGGAGAAAGTGATGAAAACAAGGTGATACAATCCTGGAGCAGTGTCTTAGACAAAAAGGATACGAGCCACTTCTCTTCTTGTGCTGTCAGAAGGGAGACCTTCAACATATAAAGTACTTGAAGCATCTGGTGGTAAAGGTACTGTCTCAGGTCCAGGCCTCGAAACTGCATCCATTGGTAGCTGACCACCAAAATTAACATTCCGTCCATTTGGTGCAAGATCAGGACCACCACTCCCATGGCGTCTCATGACAGCAGGATCAGGCAGTGAATGATTAGGAATTCCACCAACAACAGCTCTCCCCAATCCAACACCACCAATTGTACTGGCTTCTCCAGAGTTATATGAAGATAGTTGTTGCTTCAAAACCAAATAGGGTGATTCTTTTCAGCAAATTGGTAGTAAAATCAAGGAGCAAATATTATGAAAGCGTAACAGGCCAAAACGTTACCGCACTCTGAAGATAGCGGTCATAAGCAGACCCAATTGAATTTGTGTCTTTTATAACAAGAGAACCAGCACGGTCATCATCTCGAGCAATATAACCATGCATCTCGTTACCTGAAGCCAGACCAGAAGCTTGCATTTCTGCAGGGGGAAAAGTATGCCCTTAGTCAAACTCATTTCACTACCAAAGAGCAGCAAAGCACTAAAGCATAAATGGTGAAACACAAAGTCCTGCAGAATCTTAAACCGTCTTCCACATCATTTATCCACTCCTACAATACAGAATCAAATATATATGGTAGGTGCAATTTTGCGGGTATGGGGAAAGGAAGGCTTAAGAGTTTTATATTCTTTCAGGGATATGAAGGCTTAAGAGTTTTATATTTTCTTTCCTCAGCTATTCCAGTTCCTTATGGAGCCTCAAACCGAAGATGGACTTTCCTGAGATTTTTATAAACTTAGAACTGGGAAACTAAAATCTATCTTCTCGATAGTTTTCATTTTACTATTATAATCCAAATAAGAAAAGATAAAAAAGCCACTATTGCTCAATAACTTGCAGCATCAGAAAACAAATATCCAAAATATGAAAACAATTTGAAACTTTGAATGAAATGAAATGAGAGAAAAGCTACACAGAAAGGTTAATGCTAAATGTCACATATGAGGCTATGAGCTTAACTCATGAGAAGATTGAATCCAGCAAACCTTAACATATAATAGTACACTTACTAAGAATTCAAATGTCCAACCCCCCCTAACGACAAAATGGTGAGGAGAATGTAAAGACATAACATATTGGCGTCGCTTGATCCATATAGCCAACCCCACCTAGCGGGAAAAGGCTTTGAATGTTGTTGTAAGGAAATACGAAAAGTTGACTAAGGTTCATAACTCATAGAAGAATTGAAAAAAATTAAACTCTAACAACGGATAATATATGTGTTAATGAATCAAGTAGCCCAAATTCACTTAAGCAGCACTAAATCTGGAAATTAAACTACTTACCAAAAAGAGATAATATTATAGGTAAAGTACACTTTAATTTCTTGGACTTTGGATCATACCCTAAGGCTACGTTTGGAAACAAGAAAACATGATGGAAAAAGCAAGGGAGTAAGTACTATTCTCCCTCATAGATTCTTCCTACCAAACAAACTCCACTTTTTGCAATGTGATGAAATTATGTTTTTGCCCACTACTTTTATTCCATTCACATCACATCACATTGACATGACATTTCCATTCCCTCAAACATTCTCATTCCCATTCCCATTCCCTCCTCTTTTCTTGTTTCCAATAGCCTAATTACAATTTACAACTGTAGCACATAAAGTTCAAAACCATATAAAATACTTCCCTAAAGTTCCATAAAAATTGATAACATTAGTACATTGCTAACTGCAACCAACGTAATCAAGAATTCAAGATAGATATCGTACTTTGGACGCGGAGAGACACAAGATATATTAAATTGCAAGATCGGATTAGGATCACAAGATTCTATCAACTTTTAGAAAATAATTCATTTACTAATAAATTTCTTTTTTTGAAAGCATAAGATCCAACATAATAAATTATAAATTCTTATATAATTATTAATTATTAAATTATGAATTATAATATCCATCAACATATAGTGCCAAAAACCATTACACTATCAGCAGCACAAATTAATCACTACACTAATACAATTAAAAACAGAGCAGGCCACCAACACCCAAAACTGGAGGACGAAACAGAAATGGAAGAAAAGACGCACAGAACAAAAAAACACACAAAATAGAGTGCAAAAATCAAGTTGCAAACGTGGTTTCTTGTACCCTAGAGTGCAATCATAACATTTTGGCATCTTTCCTAGAGTGAAACTGATAGGACCCCCTTATATTCCAAAGTATCACTGACCCAAAACAGTACAGAGGCAAAACCAAAAAATACACAGTAACAGTAGCAAAAGTGCAAAACCAGTCGCAGTGCACCAGCAACAAAATAACAGTACACACTAGAGTAAGCAGAAAAGAAATATCAGAAAAATAAAGATATCACCAGACTTTCGAGAGGTCAGAGGTCAGGCACTCTCCCACTAATTCACCAAATTTTCCTTAACTTCCAAAACCCAGCCCTCCATAAGAAAGGTCCAGCACACTAGTTGTCAGAGTTGGTTATGCTTATGCCCCTATCAATTTCCTTTTCTTCCACTTGCTTCCTTCTGCCGTAAACCTTAGTGTTTGGGCCTGGTTCACTGTTTTGTCTCTCCTCCTACTATATGTTTTCTTAATTTGGGGCCATCATTATCCTCCCCTAAGAGCTTCACCTTGTCCTCAAGGTGAAAGTAAGGGAATTGTTTGTCAATTACTTCAAAATCTTCCCAGGTACCATTGAATTAGGACTTCCACTTTCCAATCAGTCAACTTCCACATCCTCAGGATTTTTTCAGGTTTAACCTGCATGAAATTGCACTGCTGGTTGAACAGATTTCTTTAGCTGAAAAACATGAAGTTCCCCATACTTCTCTACTATAGGGTCCATAAAACCTAGGACTTAACTTCTCACCCTTTTTCTTTGCAAGAAAACGCAACCTGTATGGTTTCAATTTCACATATACCCAGTCACCTAACCCGTACTGCACCTCTTGCCTATGCTGGTTGGCTTGGGTTTTCCTCCTTTCTTGTGCCTTTTCCAAATTGCTTTTGAACTCATCTAGCACTTGATTCCTCTCCTCAATTTGGATATTGACTTCTTCCACAGGAGATTGGCAATGTTGCCATTTTAGAAGAGTAGGAGGGTCCCTTCCATAAAGGGCCTTAAGTGGCATCATACCCGCTGAACTATTGAAAGAGGTATTAAACCGAAATTCAGCCCACGTGATCCACATTCCACTTATTCCACTGTTTTCGCTTTTCGCCAGTGAAGCATTGAAAATTGTCGTTATTATTTATTATTTATTTAGTTACTATTTACCTTAGTAAATCTGTTTTTTATTTTATTCTTCTTTCCATTATCTAATTAGTTTGAATTAAATATTAGATATAGATTTTTAGTTATCCAAATCGGATTGGGTACTTAGAAATAGGAATCCTATTGGTTGACTTGTAACCTTTATACCTATTTAAGCCAAGTTAGGCATTCTGCGCATAATAACAAAAAATTCTGAGACACACTTGCTCAGTTTTCATCATGGTATCGTATTTGGCTGAAAAGACTCCTTAGTGAACTCAGAATTCAAATTGACAGCCCTATGGAAATTAAATGTGAGAATTTGGCAGCCATTAGCATTGCCAAACATCCTGTGCATCATGATCGAACCAAACATGTTGAAATCGACCGCCACTTCATCAAGGAAAATCTGGACTCCAAAAATATAAACTTGAGTCATACACCTTCTCACCTTCAGATAGCAGACATCCTAACGAAAAGTCTGGTAGCGCCAAGTTTGAAGAGCTACGTGTCAAGCTGGGAATGATCAACATCATATCCGCAGCTTGAGGGGGAGTGTCGTTATTATTTATTATTTATTTAGTTACTATTTACCTTAGTAAATCTGTTCTTTATTTTATTCTTCTTTCCATTATCTAATTAGTTTGAATTAAATATTAGATATAGATTTTTAGTTATCCAAATCTGATCTTATTAACTTAAATCAGATTGGGTACATAGAAATAGGAATCCTATTGGTTGACTTGTAACCTTTATACCTATTTAAGCCAAGTTTGGCATTATGCGCATAATAACAAAAAATTCTGAGACACACTTGCTCAGTTTTCATCATGGTATCGTATTTGGCTGAAAAGACTCCTTAGTGAACTCAGAATTCAAATTGACAGCCCTATGGAAGTTAAATGTGATAATTTGGCAGCCATTAGCATTGCCAAACATCCTGTGCATCATGATCGAACCAAACATGTTGAAATCGACTGCCACTTCATCAAGGAAAATCTGGACTCCAAAAATATAAACTTGAGTCATACACCTTCTCACCTTCAGATAGCAGACATCCTAACGAAAAGTCTAGTAGCGCCAAGTTTGAAGAGCTACGTGTCAAGCTGGGAATGATCAACATCATATCCGCAGCTTGAGGGGGAGTGTCGTTATTATTTATTATTTATTTAGTTACTACTTACCTTAGTAAATCTGTTTTTTATTTTATTCTTCTTTCCATTATCTAATTAGTTTGAATTAAATATTAGATATAGATTTTTAGTTATCCAAATCTGATCTTATTAATTTAAATCAGATTGGGTACTTAGAAATAGGAATCCTATTGGTTGACTTGTAACCTTTATACCTATTTAAGCCAAGTTTGGCATTCTGCGCATAATAACAAAAAATTCTGAGACACACTTGCTCAGTTTTCATCATGGTATCGTATTTGGCTGAAAAGACTCCTTAGTGAACTCAGAATTCAAATTGGCAGCCCTATGGAAGTTAAATGTGATAATTTGGCAGCCATTAGCATTGCCAAACATCCTGTGCATCATGATCGAACCAAACATGTTGAAATCGACCGCCACTTCATCAAGGAAAATCTGGACTCCAAAAATATAAACTCGAGTCATACACCTTCTCACCTTCAGATAGCAGACATCCTAACGAAAAGTCTGGTAGCGCCAAGTTTGAAGAGCTACGTGTCAAGCTGGGAATGATCAACATCATATCCGCAGCTTGAGGGGGAGTGTCGTTATTATTTATTATTTATTTAGTTACTATTTACCTTAGTAAATCTGTTCTTTATTTTATTCTTCTTTCCATTATCTAATTAGTTTGAATTAAATATTAGATATAGATTTTTAGTTATCCAAATCTGATCTTATTAACTTAAATCAGATTGGGTACTTAGAAATAGGAATCCTATTGGTTGACTTGTAACCTTTATACCTATTTAAGCCAAGTTTGGCATTCTGCGCATAATAACAAAAAATTCTGAGACACACTTGCTCAGTTTTCATCATGGTATCGTATTTGGCTGAAAAGACTCCTCAGTGAACTCAGAATTCAAATTGACAGCCCTATCGAAGTTAAATGTGATAATTTGGCAGCCATTAGCATTGCAAAACATCTTGTGCATCATGATCGAGCCAAACATGTTGAAATCGACCGCCACTTCATCAAGGAAAATCTGGACTCCAGAACTATAAACTTCAGTCATACACCTTCTCACCTTCAGATAGCAGACATCCTAACGAAAAGTCTGTGTAGCGCCAAGTTTGAAGAGCTAAGTGTCAAGCTGGGAATGATTGACATCATATCCACAGCTTGAGGGGGAGTGTCGTTATTTTTATTATTTATTTAGTTACTATTTACCTTAGTAAATCTGTTTTTTATTTTATTCTTCTTTCCATTATCTAATTAGTTTGAATTAAATATTAGATATAGATTTTTAGTTATCCAAATCTGATCTTATTAACTTAAATCAGATTGGGTACTTAGAAATAGGAATCCTATTGGTTGACTTGTAACCTTTATACCTATTTAAGCCAAGTTTGGCATTCTGCGCATAATAACAAAAAATTCTGAGACACACTTGCTCAGTTTTCATCATGGTATCGTATTTGGCTGAAAAGACTCCTTAGTGAACTCAGAATTCAAATTGACAGCCCTATCGAAGTTAAATGTGATAATTTGGCAGCCATTAGCATTGTAAAACATCCTGTGCATCATGATCGAGCCAAACATGTTGAAATCGACCGCCACTTCATCAAGGAAAATCTGGACTCCAAAACTATAAACTTCAGTCATACATCTTCTCACCTTCAGATAGCAGACATCCTAACGAAAAGTCTGTGTAGCGCCAAGTTTGAAGAGCTAAGTGTCAAGCTGGGAATGATCAACATCATATCCACAGCTTGAGGGGGAGTGTCGTTATTTTTATTATTTATTTAGTTACTATTTACCTTAGTAAATCTGTTTTTTATTTTATTCTTCTTTCCATTATCTAATTAGTTTGAATTAAATATTAGATATAGATTTTTAGTTATCCAAATCTGATCTTATTAACTTAAATCAGATTGGGTACTTAGAAATAGGAATCCTATTGGTTGACTTGTAACCTTTATACCTATTTAAGCCAAGTTTGGCATTCTGCGCATAATAACAAAAAATTCTGAGACACACTTGCTCAGTTTTCATCATGGTATCGTATTTGGCTGAAAAGACTCCTTAGTGAACTCAGAATTCAAATTGGCAGCCCTTTGGAAGTTAAATGTGATAATTTGGCAGCCATTAGCATTGCCAAACATCCTGTGCATCATGATCGAACCAAACATGTTGAAATCGACCGCCACTTCATCAAGGAAAATCTGGACTCCAAAAATATAAACTCGAGTCATACACCTTCTCACCTTCAGATAGCAGACATCCTAACGAAAAGTCTGGTAGCGCCAAGTTTGAAGAGCTACATGTCAAGCTGGGAATGATCAACATCATATCCGCAGCTTGAGGGGGAGTGTCGTTATTATTTATTATTTATTTAGTTACTATTTACCTTAGTAAATCTGTTCTTTATTTTATTCTTCTTTCCATTATCTAATTAGTTTGAATTAAATATTAGATATAGATTTTTAGTTATCCAAATCTGATCTTATTAACTTAAATCAGATTGGGTACTTAGAAATAGGAATCCTATTGGTTGACTTGTAACCTTTATACCTATTTAAGCCAAGTTTGGCATTCTGCGCATAATAACAAAAAATTCTGAGACACACTTGCTCAGTTTTTATCAAAAATACGTCTCTCATGTACGATTCACCACCTTCATTTGTCCATCCATCTTTGGATGATAGCCTGAACTGTAGCTTAAATTGGTTCCAGCAAGTTTAATAATTCCTTCTAGAACAAGCTCACAAAAAGCCAATATCTATCTGTCACAATTGACCTAGGGAACCCATGTAAACGTATCACTTACTGTTTGCAACATCCTTAGCTGTAAAATAATGGGAGAGGGCTATGAAATGAGCATGTTTGGTCAATCGATCCACCACTACCATGATAATGTCATACACGGAGAATAAAATCCATGCTGATGTCTTCCCACACCTATTGAGGTATTGGCAATGGCTGAATTAATATGGTGAGGCTCATAGCTTGGTACGTATTCTTTTGGCAAACCTCGCACTCTACTACAAATTTCTAAAACATCTTAGCCAGCCTTTTAAGTGTTCGCAGGTATCCTGAGTGACCTTCGATAGGGGAAGAATGAAATTCTTGCATTAATCTTGGAATCCTAGAAGAATTCTTGGGTATAACTAATCGTCCATGATAAGATAGACACCCATTACTCATTTTATATCCTGTTGGTGTTCTTGTTCCCGTAATTAATTGCTGCGTAATCTGAGTCAACCTTCCATCACCTTTGGACCTCTTTATCCCAATCCTCAAGATCTTCATATTGCTAACCGAAAATGCCTTTAAGTTCTGCCCCCTCCGCAAAATCGCATCTGCCACCCTATTCTCGGCTCTAGGTTTGTATTGAATTTCAAATGTATATCTCATTAGCTTGGATTCCCACTTTTGTTGGTTCGGGTCTAAAATATTCTTTGCTCCAACAAAAATTTTAGTGTCTTTTGTTGGTATGTTTTGATTATGAATTTATGCTCCAAGAGGTAATGCCTCCACCTAAACCACAAAGACAATAGCCATGAACTCCCTTTCATAAAAGGAAAACTGTTGAGCTCTACTGGATAAGGCATGGCTATAATAAATAGTAGGACGCTTATTCTGCATTAGCACAGCCCCTATTCCTATCCTCGTAGAATCAGTCTCCAACTCAACAGGCTTAGTAAAATCTGGCATAGTAAGAACTTAATAGTTATCATGGCTATCTTTAAATCTCTAAAAGCTTTTTGCGCCTTTTCACCCCCATTAAACCCACCCTTCTTCAATAATTCTATCAAAGGGGCTGCAACTTGCAGTATTTCTTCATTAATTTGCGATAATACCTTGTGAGCCCTAAGAATCCTCTTAAAGCTTTCAAATCCTTACGAATAGGCCATTTGACCATGATTTTAATTTTTCAGGGTCTGCTTGATATGCCCAATATACTCCAACTTGCTTCTCCCAAAAGCACATTTCTTTTACTAGCTTGTGTTTCTTGAGAATTTCTAAAGTTTTTCTCATGTGTTCAATGTGGGTGGTGATATCAGGACTGTAGATCGATATATCACCGAAGAATAATAGGATATATTTCCTCAATTGCTCCTTGAATATGTCATTCACTAAAAACCAAAAAGTGGAGGGGGCATTAGTCAATCTGAACGACATCACCATAAACTCGTAGTGGCCTTCATGCGTCTAGAAAGCCGTTTTATAGCTTCGTCACCAGGTCTGATTCATATTTATGGTACACCAATTCATCTATAGTTGGAATGGGAAATCTATTGGCGGTAGTGATTTGATTTAAAGACCTATAATCCACATAAAATCTCCAACTTCCATCCTTCTTCTTCACTAGTAAAACCGGAATCCAATATGGGTTTCTACTAGGACGTATTATTCCCCCTGTCAACATTTTCTTGACCATGTTCTCTATCTCTGCCTTTTCCAAATGAGGATACCGATAAGGGCAAATATTCAGTGGCTACTCCTCTTCCTTGATGATTGCATGATCTCTTGACCTTAGGCAAATTTTTCTCCAACCATTTGAATCTTCATTGTCAATTGCTTCTAGTTGACTCTTACCTCTCCTAAGGATTCAAGCCACTCCATGCCCATGATTATAACAACTCCCCAAACTCAAAGGGATAAAAGACTAGACAGATTGTCAGTTTAGGAAGCTTCACCTCCATATTCTTGCACAACCCTTCTCACGCCCTTCACTGTATATCCCCAAGGGTTACTTCATACCCCTTTATCTTCTCGACTTGTAGAGCCAATGCTCTCACCAATCAGGTGTATACAAAATCATGAGTTGCTCTGCTATCAATCAAGATCACAGCTTCTTCGCCCTTAACCGTCCTGAGTAGTTTCATAGTCATGCCACTCGTGATGCCCACCACTAAGTTGATAGACATTGTTCTTTCCTTCCTCATTCCCTTCGATTTCTAATTTTTCTTCCTCTCCTATGTCTTCCTCCTCTATTGTTTCCGAAAGGATAACAATGTTCAACTTCTTGTTCTTGCATCGGTGATTGGGTCAAAATTTTTTTGTCTCTAGTCTCAACGGAAGTACAAGCCTAGCTCTCTCTTGCGGTTCATCTCCTCCTCCTTTAGGTGTCAAAAATTAGTTCTACTAGCCAAGCAAGAAGTCGTCACAGCTTTCTTCTCTCCCCCCCCCCCCTTTTTTCTATTTTTGGATTCTTGTTTGAGTTCAATCTTGATGTAGAAACATTTGGGCTCTGGGTGACCATGATTCAAGTGAAATTGGGTTGACTTAGGGTATTGGGCCACTTGGAAATAAAGGCTGGCTTCAAAACCTTTTTAATCTTCTCTTCCCATAGCCTATCCACTACCCCAATCCTCTCTTCGTTTTTTTTAGCCACATCCATCACATCTAACAAATTTTGGGTCATAGTCATCCATAATTCAGCCCTAATTTCCTCCTTCAACCCATTGTGGAAAGCCCCTATCAACATGTCTCTAAAGTCTTTTTCAACGAAGTTGCCAAAAGCTCAAACTTCTCATGATATTTAGCAACAATCCCCTTTTGCTTCAACGCCATTAATATTTTATACTCGTTGCCTTGCTAGGAACAATGAAAACGGCGCAGCAGCAGCTCGCTCTTAGATTCCTTCCAATCGTGCACTCTCTCCTAGCCTCCATCCATTGCATCCAATTCAAGACTTTACCCTCCAAACACACCACTACTACTTCGAGTTTCTCACCCTTAGGTACTGCATTCACAGCTAAGTAACGATCAACTCAGAATAACCACCTAATGGGGTCTTCTCCATCGAAAACCGATAGTTCGAGTCGTCGATCCCTATCTACATCCCCTAAATCCTCCAAACCTCTATTTCTGCCTCTATTCCCATTCGTTCCAAATTTAGAACCTTGGGGATTCTCGCCGCCGCCACCTGTTTCTTTGTTTCCCAATCGATCCACAACATCTTTGATTGTTAGATCCCACTCTTTATGGTGTGTGTTATGTCTTCTTTCACTATGCCCATCTCTTGCTCTTCAATGTCCATGCATCATTCTGGTACCGATCATTCCCCAGAAATGTCACTGCTCTTATACCAAATTGATAGGACCTCCTTATATTTCACAACTCCACTAAACCAAAACGATATAGAGGTAAAACCAGAATACACATGACAATAGTAGCAAAACCAGTAGCAACGAACCAGTAACAAAATAACAGTAGCAACACACTGAAGTAAGCAGAAAAATAAAGATATCGCTAGACTTTCGAGAGCTCAAGCACTCTCCCACTGATTCACCAAAATTTTCTTAGCTTGCAATATGCCAACCAACCCTCCAAAAGAAGGGTCCAGTCCACTAGTAGTCAGAGTTGGTTATGGCCCTATCAATTTCCATTTTTGTCCCTTGATTCCTTCTACTATAAACCTTAGTGGTTTGCATGATCCCACAATCTTGCGATCATGATTTGACCTTCATCCCTAGAAATCTTTCATGTGATCTGATAAGCTTTACAGCTACAAGATCATGATCTTGAACAATCTAACGATCAAAGTTGCAATCTTGATAACCTTGACTGTAACACTTTTTCTCTTGTTATAGGCACATGTAAAAAGGTAAAATACACCTTACCTCCCTTATTTTACCCTAAAACTAAAACCCATGATAATTCATAAAATTCATATGCTGGGACAGTAGCACCCAAAATGAATGCCTACACAAGTCATGGTGTTCAAACTCTTCAATCCCTAATGCTCATCCAAGAACATTTCTCAATAACAAGCCAGGGAATCAAGTGTGAAACGCTGAAGCACTTATCACACAACAGGCAACAAAATTTTTCCAGTCACATGACGGAACCTAAAACAAGAAACTAGTAATATGAAATAAAACAGAATGATTCTTACAAAAAGCAATAAGACAAGCAAATTCCTCTAGCTATTCAAGAAGCAACACTTCTCCAAAACTCACTCCATTTCCTTTCTTTTTCTCCATTTTAACTTTTCCAATAACTGAATAACTAAGGGCACGTTTGGTAGGCAGAAAGGGAAAGGGAAAGGGAATGGGTTTGATGTGTTTTGTAGTAAAAATTTGGAATGGAAATGGAATGGGAATGTATTAAAATTACCACTTTACCCTTTATATTAAAATAATAAAAAAAAAGAAGGTTAGGATTGTGTCAAATCAAAGGGTATAATAAACATTTTGTATTTTTATTTTTTTTTAATTTTTTTTTAAAAAGCAAGAGGGAAAGCAAAAGGTAAATGTTGGTGGGCCCACTTTATACTTTCCATTCCCATGCTATTTCTTTGAAGCGAACGGGCCCTAAGGATCAGCCCCTTCTATGAAGATGAAATAAAACAAAATAATTCTTAAAAAAGCAATAAGATAAGTAAAGTCTTCTAACTATTTAAGAAGCTAGAGATCTCCCCAAAAATTTTCCATAATTCACACACTCCACTCTCTCTTTTTCTCCATTTTAACTTTTCCAATAACCGGATTACTAAGGACCAAACCCTTCTAAATGCAAAATGTGTCTTCGCAAATGGTTAAATAGGAACTTTCTCACCACTCTCCTATTATGCACTAGCCTGTTTATGCTCCATAGAATAAACCCTCGTAATTCTAGGCCAACAAAAAATTAAACATAATAATTCTTACAAACAGCAGTAAGATAAGCAATTTCCACTACCTATTCGAGAACTGATATGATAAAAATCAACCCATTATTTGTCCAATGACAAGCTCTTCCAATGAGAATTCTTTGAAGGTCTATAAAAGGGAGCACCCCGTGCCTCTCCTATCATCAATATTGACTCATATTCTAAAGAAAATCCTATTTATCCTTGTAAATGTAGTGACCAGAAGAAAGATTCTTGAACCAGAGAACAAGGTTCTTGAATCAGAAGAACAACAAAGATAGAAAACAGAGAGGGAGATGAGAGAATAGAGGAAGATGAGAGAAAGAGAGAGTGAGGAGAATGAATTCTGTCTTATTTCATTCTACCAAAATTAGAGTCATGCTAAGAACTGAGAAGCATTTGTCAGGTATTTATAACGAGGTGCTTGATACAACAATAGCTAACAAAATCTGGTATTACTAACTCTAAACAATAAAAACAAATACAACAGAAAAACTACAATAACTGAAAGCCTATTAATAATAGTAGGCTTTAAAAAAAAATACACCGGTAAAAACAACATAGCAAAAACTAACAAATTAGTACCATATCTAACAATCTCCACCTTGAGACTAATTCTACGCTATGAAAACCATTCTAGGATTTATTTACTATCAGCGACACCAAATCCACACACTTCACAAACTTGGTAGCAGGCAAAGGCTTTGTCAACATGTTTGCTGAATTTTGACCAACACTGAGACCAAAATATTTCCGATACATTAACACCCATAAAACAATAATAACCTTTCGGTGTCACCTCAGATTCAATTATGAAATCCTTGGAGAATAACAAAATCAACTTGACTTGTACAGATGGCAGACAACGTTGTCCATAAAAACATATATCTCACAGAGCTGCAAGAATTGCACAATGCCAAAGGCCTTTATGCTCTTTGTTCCTCCCAAAGCCAGCAAACTTAATAGCAAGGAAGGCTACAATCAATCTCATATATAAGATCTCAAACACCAACAAAAGCACCTATTTTCTTTGTTCAACTAGTATAGCTTATAATTCCAACACTGTTACAGTATTAAAATTAAACACACAGTACACACTAACACTGCACAATCTTTCCTTCACTCAATATCAAACCCTAGATTCACGGGACCAAGTTATATCATATATGTTATCTCAGTTAATAACTTCATAAAACCATTGCAAACAAAAGTGAAAAAAACTCATTTCACATGAGTAAAATGACATCTTTTACTCCACCCGCACGCATATAGATTGCACATACCCCTAAACTCCAGCCCGAATTGCTGGCCTCCGCCTAAAGCATTGAGCAAGATACCGGATCAAATCCACAGCAAGTAGTAAAGAACACAAAAAGAAAAAAAAAATCTTACGCTAACCTTGTTTACCCAGCACAAAACGTTGCAATTAAACAGAACACAATTTGTGTACCTTCCCAAACGAAGATCACAACCAATTAGCATCTTACCTATCTGGGGGCAACCCACACCAAGAACCAGAAGCTGGCAATTCCCAATGAGAAAAAGCAGAGAAGCACAAGCAAAGATGTCAAGAAGTCGCATCAGTACAGAGAGTGGGGAAAGAGAACGAACCGTAGTCAGTACGAGGTCGTTTGAGCATGGCGGAAGAGGGGAGAAGCGCCTGCTGTCGATTCCAGTAGCCGTCCGTCATGGCGAGAGATGATATGAGAGGAATCGCCAAATCAGAATCGCAAATTTGGGAGAGAAGACTGAGTTGGACTTGATTTGGAATTGGAAGATTGCGAAAACCCTAATACACAGCTTTGTTTCTTCCCCTCCTCTTCTTCTCCTTCCTCTCAATCAAATCAGTATAACGCTCAAAAAATATGGGAATTATTGTAATTAAATGATTAATTAATCATTTAATTAGCAATTTTGAGGGGAAAAAATATATATATAAAAGAAAGGAAGCCTCAACTTTGAAGGAAAGGGTAACGGTTCAAGGAAGTTAGATTGTAGTTGTTAGATATTAAAGTGAACCAATAGTACAATAGAAAGTAACCACGTCAGCTCATGTCTTATGTTATTATCGGTAGAAATGCACGGATGAAAAAAAATAAATATAAAGTTAAGTAAAAGAAAGTAAAAATAAAAATTATGTTTTTTTTGTCTTAAAATAAAAATTGTGTTTGGTATGTTAAAATGTAATGCAAAGTTTGTCAAATAAAATAGTTGAAAAGACAAAAATACCCTTGCTTTATAATTAAAGTGTTTTTGGTAGGTGGATGAAAAAGTGAATAAAAAAATAATTATAAGGGGTATTTTTTACATTTCTTCTTCAGTCAAATTCAAAGAAAAAATCAAAAAGTGAATAATATTTTACATATAAAGTATACCAAACAATATAAAGCAAGAGTATTTTTATCTTTTCAACTATTTTATTTATACTAAACACACGCTCTTAGATTGCCATATATGGGCTTTAGGCCCCAGCACGTTTGGGCCATAGATCATTCAAATTTTGGGTTAAGTTTTTTAATATCCTAAAAAAAATATAATAATACCATGTAATGAGAGGTATAAATTGATTGAGTGGAGTTTAAAAAAATTGATTAATGGAGAGACTTATTTATATTTATATTAATATAGCTATCAAGTCTTTTGATTATTAGTCTCTTAAAATAATTATTTAAATAATTAAAAAAAATAATAAGAAGATATGGAAGACAGAAAGTAGAAATCATGCATGATGATAGTTTATTTTTATTTTGAAATGTAAATAATAAAAAAATTGATAAAGAGAATAATTTCTTAATTTATAATTTATTGTTTTAAGAAATAATAATAGTACGTATATGTGAAACATCTAGTTATAATAAACATTATTATAAGTGAATAGTGCATTCCTACATGAGCATCATGATTTGTATATAATCTCTTGTTCTTGCACTTAATTGGTCTATATTTCTTCCAACCTTATTATTTGTTGTCTTATCCATTTAAAAGAGAGTAAGAGATTATTTTTTTTATTGACAAAAGTTTTGAATTTTCTTAGAAAATACATTTTTTATTTATCTATATTATAATGTCTTAGTATCTTTTTAATTAGCGGTCTCTCAAAATAATAAATTTATAATATAAAAATAAAATATATTATGCAAAGAGTTGTGAAGATAGGTGAGAGAGAAAAAGGAGACAATGTGCATGGATAGTTAACATAAATAACGGGTAGTTAAAAAAATAATAAATAAATTTTTTTATTATTTAATTTATTACATCAAAATATAATCATAATTATTTATGTTATATTTTAAATTTTATATTACAAAAATTTTGTACCCTTTTAATTAGTTGTCTTCTAAATTTATAAATTTATAATATAAAAATTAAAATAAAATATATTACGCAAAGAGTTATGAAAACAGGAGAGAAAATTGAGATAATGAATGAGTAGTTAACATAAATAACGCATAGTTAAAAAATAGTGGGAAATAAATAATTTTTATTATTAATGTATTACATCAAAATATAATCATAATTATTTATATTATATTTTAAAATTTTTAAAAAGTGACATGCATGTCTGTTGTTCTTCTAATTCTTAAAATATAATATAAAATTATTATTAAATTTTAAATTAATAACATAAAAAAATGTAAATATTATGGATGTTTATTCTACTCTCAAACCCTCCAAATAAATGACAATTTCACCACCAAATTGATTAGAAGTTACTCCATTGATTATAAATTGTATCATGCTCAATTCTTTAAATGTTAATCATGGTTGTATGTTACCCTGTAACCCAATAAATAAAATTAGAGGCTTCGCATGCACATATCGTGCATGTAATTTATTTTTTTATTTTTTTTAAATATAATATAAAAAAATTATTATTATATTTTAAAATAATAAATTGAATTTATTTGTTTTTCCACTTTGATAGTAACTACTCATTATATCTACTTTCTCTCTATCACTCCCACATTACCCATTATTTTTTTGTATTTAATAAATTATTAAAATCTATTTTGAGAGACCATTGACGAAAAGGGTCCAGAGCCATATAAATATAGATGTGTATGCAAGAGTTGGTGACACCCCAAAAAGTTTATTCATCTTATGATACTTCTCATATTGTTATTGTTCTTATTCTCCATTCTACTCCCGTTACATATTGTTTTAAAACACGTTACCAACACAAAGCTCTAGAATTTTAATCCGGTGCTTAAAGTTTCTCAAATTTGATTTAATCACATCTATATTATTATTTTTAAATATAATATAAAAAAATTATTATTATATTTTAAAATAATAAATTGAATTTATTTGTTTTTCCACTTTGATAGTAACTACTCATTATATCTACTTTCTCTCTATCACTCCCACATTACCCATTATTTTTTTTGTATTTAATAAATTATTAAAATCTATTTTGAGAGACCATTGACGAAAAGGGTCCAGAGCCATATAAATATAGATGTGTATGCAAGAGTTGGTGACACCCCAAAAAGTTTATTCATCTTATGATACTTCTCATATTGTTATTGTTCTTATTCTCCATTCTACTCCCGTTACATATTGTTTTAAAACACGTTACCAACACAAAGCTCTAGAATTTTAATCCGGTGCTTAAAGTTTCTCAAATTTGATTTAATCACATCAAGGTAAATAAACAATACCAAATCAAGGTAAGTAAACATGTTTCATCAGCAATTGTGGTTCAGAATAAGGTTTTCCCTATTCTTGTTTCTTTAGGCCTAGAAAAGGATATTTTTTGGGATGAATCTATGATGCAATTTATTGCATGTATGTAATGTAATTTCAACACAATTACTATATTCTTGTGTTAGTGTGTTATCCAATGGAACTCTAATTTGGTTTGCAGATCCTTCCTGTCCATCATTTTATTTTTCATATCTTAGTGCACCTTAAATTCTGTTTACGCTTGCATAGTCAATCTCAAGCCCGAATAAAAAAGGAATATTATATTAGGTAGTCGACAGTCATGGGGTGCAATTTAAATTCCATTACTAAATTGGAGACTCATTTATAGCCGTATCAAACAAATGTATTCATTGAAGTTTGTGCCAATTACACTGCAATTAAACCATTATATTTATACCAATGTTGTGAAAATCGATTCGATCGAGAACTGGCCAAGGGTTGCTAGAACCGTGTTAGACCTTTTGAAATTCGGTTGAACCGGACAATTCGCTAGAACCTGCTAACCCGACCGATTTTCCAAGAATCAATGACTCATATATTTTTGCAAAACAATTGTTTCAAATGGAGGAGGGAGAATCAAACACAAGACCTCAAGCTCCAAAACAAAAATAAAAAATTATATACTATTTTTGTTTTTGTACAAAAATATTTTATAATTACAAAAAATTAATAATAGATAAATATATATAATATATTTTGATTTATACATGTAAAAATTCATAATATATTTTATATAATTTATTTTTAATAATATATGACATCACCTGATTCAACCAACGGTTGTTGGTTGAACCGATTAACTCATGATCCGAAAGATTGTTCAGTTCAATGTTCGGTTTGGTTTTTAAAACATTGATTTATACCAAACATGGCCTTAATTTTGTTAAAGGCAAAAGGGAGTTTCCTACCCCCAACGTTTGGCGTCTCTGTCAATTTCGCCCCAACGTTTTTTTGCTGTCAATTAGGCTAAAGTACTATTTTGGTCCTCAATGTTTGCATGAAGTTTAATGTTCGTCCTCAATGTTTTTTTTTTGTCGATTTTGGTTCTCGAGCGTAACACCGTTAACTTTTGCCGTTAAATGATGGCATGGCATGCTTACGTGGCACACCCTCTCTCCTACGTGTCATATTTTAATGACGTGGCATGCCACATCATTGCCACGTCACCTCATATTGCCACATCATCACTGCCACCTCACATGGAAATGGTGGCAGCGGGGTGACGTGACAGTAATGTGGCATGCCATGTCATTAAAATATGACACGTAGGAGAGAGGGTGTACCACATAAGCATGCCACGTCATCATTTAACGGCAAAAGTTAGGAGGCGTTTGGTACGCTGTGATCTTATACCCGCCATCTTACATACCATAGTATCTTAGATGTCAGGGTTGAATGTCGTGTTTGGTATGCTGTGATCTTATCACATGACGACATCTGAGATAACACCTTGTTATCACATCACAACCAAAATGGTGTGATCTGATGACAACTCAAAAACTATGTCATCTCAGATCACATGGTTAAAAAAGATTTTTTTTATTAAACTTCTAATTTTATCTTTTTTTTCAATTTTCTTACTTGGCGCAAATTTTTTATTTAGCACCACTTTTTATCATATACCCAATCACCAATTTAAACTTGGCACCACTTTTTTTTTTCATATGCCACTTTTTTTCCATATTCCTTTCAATAGCCAATTTTTTTCCTATATATTCCTTTCAACAACTAATTATATTTTCTGGTGTTGTTCTACATTTAGCACATGATATATTATGGCTTCTTCCTCAATTGATGACTGATGCAATATTTTCTTTTTAAATGAAATATCTTTTACATTGTTTTAAAAAAATGAAGCTTATTAAATTTTATAAAGATAAATAAGGAAGTTAAAAAAAATACGTTATGGCTAATTATAAAAAATGTCAAACATGTGCATCTTACATGTCTGACATATGAAATATCGTTCATTGTTATACCAAACGTCAGCATTATAAATACTATAGTATGTTATACTATAGTATCATATACTACGTTATCTAAGATACTATGATATCTGAGATAACAGGAGATCATAGCGTACCAAACGCCACCTTAATGGTGTTACGTTCGATGACCAAAATCAACAAAAAAAACTTTGAGGACCAACATTAAACTTCGTGCAAACATTGAGGACCAAAATAGTACTTTAGCTTGTCAATTATATCCCTAACGTTTTATTTCTCTACCAATGTTATCCTTTTCACTAACACCGTTAAATATTTAACAGTTTTTCCTGACATAGTATCACACATTTGTGTCACTGTAAAATTAACCTTTAACGTTTCTGCAATACTGTCAAATTAACCCCTAACGTGTGTGTCACTGTCTTTTTTGTAAGGGTTACTTCCAGCATTGGAGTTGAATGTCTCGCACATGTTGTTTATGAGTTGGTCACTCTTAGGTCTTGGAGTGAATGCTGACTTTGTCAAAAACCTTGGGGAATCTGCATCAAATGTTGGTATGCAGTTTCATTAACCTTTTGAACTCCAACATTACTCTTTTTCATTCCTGTCGGTAAGTGGCCTTCGCTGCATTTCACATCAAGTTTTTCAATTGTATACCGAAAAATTTCTTTATGAAATTGTTGTACAAGTGACGCACACAAAATCTTTGGTCAACTTCCAGGAAGAGCTCATCCAATGCTGGAAATAACCCCTAAAAAAACAATGACACTCACGTTAGGGGTTAAATTAACAGTATTGCAAAAACGGGGTTAATTTGACAGTGACACAAACGTGCGATGTCATGTCAGCAAAAACAGTTAAATATTTAATCGTGTTAGTGAAAAAGGTAATATTGATAGAAAAAAAACGTTAAAAGTACAATTAACAACAAAAAAAGGTTTGGGACAAAATTGACAGGGATGCAAAATGTTAGAAATAAGAAAAACCCTTTTTCCTTTTGTTAAATTTAAAATTAAGTTTAATAAAAAAATTTGACCTAAATATTATTAACATCAAACTCACTATATATATATATATATATATGGATTACTCTCTAAAGCATTAAAGTAGTGAACATGTAACACAATCTATCCTCGTCAATCTGTCCCTTATTAATGGATGTCTCTACTTACCACAGCAACTAGGTCCATCTTCTATCTCCCTCATGTCATAGATGCTTTTAATACTACCAAGAGTTCGTTTGAAGTAGTTGCGATAAAACTTGGTTTTATTTTTTTCTCGACACCACAATATTCCCAATTATGAATTTGAAGACGAGAAGGGAAGAAAAATTAGTAGTTTCATTTTTGTTTGATTTTTATAATTTTGAAGGGAAAGGAATCGGAGGATCTTTTATATTAATCCTTCTTAACATTCTCTATTTGTTATTGCATTAGAGAAAAAGTTGGGTAGCATTCATTGTCGAAAAATTAGTTGAAACACGTATTAGATGGTTTGATTATGTACAAAGACAGCCTTTAGAGACTCCTCTACGTAGAGTTAACCAAATAAAAGATAACCCAATGACTAGAGAGAAAACAATAGGAGAAACTAAGCCGTAAATAACTTAACTATAAAAATGTGTAAAGACAGAACATATTAACGTTGTTTGATCCATATAGTCGACCCCACTTAATGGAAAAAAACTTTAATTGTTGTTTAACCTTCTCTATTTGTTAATTGTAATTATCTCAAATTAAGCAATTTTGGAAGATTCAAATAGAAGAATGAAAAACTATCATTTAATCTTTTCTCCTCTCAGTTCAATCTCTTCTCTTCCATATCACTCTTAATTGTTAAACAAACTATAATTGTTTAATCCTTAAAATATGATGGGGTCTATTGATGGTGTATGACCTCTAATAGATAATATTTTATTCTCATTCTTCCATGATTGAATCTCAAAGATGATAATTAAAAAAAAAAACAAAATACCGTCACCAGGACGAGAATACAGATATATAAGATAAAGAATATGTTCTGTGTTTTAATTTTGTTTAGTATTAAATTAGTACTTTTGTAAATATAATATTTAGTGTAAGATAAAGAATCAATTTTGTTAGATAAAATTTGTATTATGTTTGGCGAATTCTTGAGAAAATTTTGTTTACTATCAAAGTAATTAAATAAAGGTAAAAGTACCTTTCCTAACCCCAACGTTTGGGGGTCCTATCAGTTTCGCCCCTAATGTTTTTTCGCTGTCAATTGTATCCCTAACGTTTTACGTTTCTGCCAATGCCACCCTTTTCACTAACACTGTCAAATATTTAACAGTTTTTGTTGACGTAGAATCCTATGTGGCAAAACGTTTCTTTTTTCTGTCAATTGTAACCCTAACGTTTTACATTTCTGCCAATGTCACCCTTTTCACTAACACCATCAAATATTTAATAATTTTTGCTTACGTGGCATCCTATGTGGCAAAAATATCTGACTTGGTATATTTTTTTCCACATCAGATTTCCTACTCATCTTTTCCTCATCAAAGTTGTGTCGTTTTGACCTCGGCCTATTCCTTCTAAAATATAACTCAAACGCACGCGCTATTTTGCTCATAAAAACATCGGAGACGTTATCCATTCTCTATTTTAGGGTAACGTCTCCGACAAAGTAGAAAATGGGTAACGTCTCCGACAAAGTAGAGAATGGATAACGTCTCCAATGTTTTTGTCTGTAAAATGGCATGTACGTTTGAGTTATATTTTAAAAGAAATATGATGAGGCTAAAACGACACGATTTTGATGGAAAAAAGATGAGGAAAAAATCTGGTGTGGAAAAAAATATGTCAAGTCAGATATTTTTGTCACATAGGATGCCACGTAAGCAAAAACTATTAAATATTTAATGGTGCTAGTGAAAAGGGTGACATTGGCAGAAATGTAAAACGTTAGGGGTACAATTGACAGAAAAAAGAAACGTTTTGCCACATAGGATGCCACGTCAGCAAAAACTGTTAAATATTTGACGGTGTTAGTGAAAAGGGTGACATTGGCAGAAACGTAAAACGTTAGGGGTACAATTGACAGCGAAAAAACGTTAGGGGCGAAACTGACAGGACCCCCAAACGTTGGGGTTAGGAAATGTACTTTTGCCTTAAATAAAATGCATTTTAAAATAATATAAGGTGTAATTGTCATTTTTTTCCAGACAATTCATAATTACAAATAAGGACTGCAAGGGATCGTAACCTTGAGAGATTTGTCCTTAGGTAATGACCTAAGTGCCTACGTATCCTTGTTAAGGGATTAAAGTCCATGTAGTTCAAAGAGGGAACGTCCATAGGAGTCATTAGGTAGGAGTGTTACCTGTAGAGACCTTGTGCGGCTAGGACGTGTGTTTTGCTCTGAGCAGGCGAGCCACTTGTTGGAGGTATCCTTTAGAGGAATGAGAGAACAAAGGTCTCTGAATGATGCTTAGAGCAAGAGAATGAGTGTATTATGAGAGAGTAATGTGCTCTGATGTCTGTCAATTAGACTCTTTGTAATGATCCTTTGTTTTTTGCGTAAGTCCCCAAGTGAGGGGTATTTATACTTGGTGTAAGGAAGAACCTGGTCGACCCACGTTCTTGAACTTCTCCCACGTCCCTAATTCTTGAGAGTATGCGGGGGAGCATGGGTGAAGGCCACGTATAGACCATCGAGTGGTGCCACGTGTCACTGATCCGTGGTCCGATTAAACTTCTAGAATACCAGTGCCACGTGTCCATAAGAGATAATATTATAGAGTTACATAAGGGAATAATAAGTGCTAAACAATTGATATAATTATAATAAGAAATTACTTTTGATCCTTGAATTGTTGGTCAAATAATTATTTAGTCCTTGAATTTCAAAAATATATTATTTAGTCCCTAAACTTTGACATCCATAAACTATTTAGTACCTGAGTTGTTACCAGTTATGTAGCCATTAAGTGCTACATGTGTCTCATATCACACTTCACATCATCTTAATATTTAATAATTAAAGAAAAAAATTCACTAAATTGAGAAAAAAAATTGCTGAAATTTTCTCTGAGATCATACTATGCAATGACCTTATTGCCACTTCTGCTATTATTGTTCAATAGAAAAATATAATTATTTGCTAATGTTTTTGCTTCGAGGGTGAATTTATATATATATATATATATATATTCCTTTTTTAAGCAAAAACAAAAACAAAATTCTCCGGCCGTTACTTTTTAGAAGTTGAATAGAATATTTTATTGAACAAAATAAATATTCCTGTAGAAAAAATACAACTTATTTCCAAGCTTCTATACATATTTATTATTTTTATCAATATTGTACAAAATTATTTTGTAGAATTAGTATTTGACTAAAGATATGTCTAAAGATGTTTATATACTATTTTAAAATTAATTAAAATAAATAAAACAATTAAAAATACAAATTAACTACAAATAAAATATGTTTACACAATAATTATAATTTATATATTAATTTTGTACATATATTTACAAATAAATATGATTTCACGGCGTCATATATGTAATATGTTTATATAAGTTATCTCTAATTTTTAAATGTAACTTCATTACCGGCCGTTCGTATCAGATATTGCGTCTTGTTACTTACAATTTTGTCGCTATTGAAGGTTGCAAAAGTTACCGTCCCGTTCAATCAACTTTTAGGCAAATCAATGTTAGATCTCTACATAGCTTATTAGTTGCATTTTCATCACAACCTTAACTTTTAGGCAAAAGCACCATTTATGCTCCAAAACTTTACATCAATTTTATTATTTCGTCCCTAAACTTTGTTCGCAGTCAATTTTATTTTTAAAGTTTCAAACTAAAACCGATTTCCAACTTTTTCTTATATCCATTTTAGTAATTTTATATATTATAATTCATATGCAAAATTATAATTTTTTTTTGGTTGGAAATACGCAAAATTTTAATTTTAATCCTAAACCTAAAATTTTTTCCACATTCACTATTTCACTCTCTACTATTAAAAATGTTTATATATGAATTTTATACATATATTTACATAATAACCATTTTAAATCTTGTAAATATATCATAAAGATATAAATAATGTTTATGTATAATAAATAAAATTTATTTGTGTCTTGTGTCACTCAATTCTGCACCATAACTATAATTGGAATATGTACATCGGTTTTTATTAGTTGGTTTCAAATACAAAGGGGATTATTATTATAAGGAAAAAATTTATGTCCATTTCCTCCAATTCCACCAATCATATATTGTATTTACATTCTCTTTCTTCTATGATTGGTCATATAAAAGGTGGTATTTTATATTCTCTCTCTACTGTGATTGATCATTTAAACACTTTTTGCCACGTGTCATAATTATATTGGGGAATTGGATGAAATGGACATAAATTTTATCCTTATTATAAATGGAATTTTAATTTGCAAACTAATTGATTGTGGATGGTTGTCCTCTTCCTTTCTTTGTGCCTTCTAGGGAGGAGGCTGAATTAGTGCACAAAAGGATTAAGGCTATTCAAGGTCGAGTCCATACTCGTGCAAGTATTACAAATATACTCTCTTTTTTAAAGTACTTTTGGTACCCCAAACGTTTGGGCGTTTGGTCAAATATACCCTAAACGTTTGATTGCTGTCAAATATACCCTCAACGTTTTAATTTTTGGGCAATCTTACCCTTTTCACTAACACCGTTAAAATAGTTAACGGTTTTTGCTGACTATGCATAACATGTGGCATTAATATCTGGTTAGGATCAATTTTTTCCATTTCATATTTTATTTAAAAGAAAAAGAAAAAAGAAATCGTTTAGGTTTAGGTTTTGAAGAAGCACGTTTTCTTTTTTTTTTTTTAAATAAAATATGAAATGGAAAAAATTGATCCCAGTCAGATATTAATGCCACATGTTACGTCTAGTCAGCAAAAACCGTTAATCATTTTAACGGTGTTAGTCAAAAGGGTAAGATTGCCCAAAAATTAAAACTTTGAGGACATATTTGATCGCAATAAAACGTTTAGGGCATTTTGACCGAAGGCGTAAACGTTGGAAGTACCAAAGATACTTTATCTTTCTTTTTTTTCCATTTACGTAATTTTATGACTCTGCCATTTTCAATTGGTCCCTAATGCTTGGATTCACATTTGGGGTTTTTAGAAGGTTTGTAATCTCCTGAAGGTATCTTCTTCTTTGGAGATTTTCTTTTAATTTTTCTGTGTTCATTGTTGCGAGAATGGTGGCTTTGTTCAAATCTAAAATACCCATATTGCTCCTAAATTCTTGGTAGGGTTTTCAAATAACGTTCATTGCTGGGATGATTACTTTTTTTGTATCGTCCCTCTTAAGGGGTCTCATCCCTTTTGGCTTCGGGAGTCAGACAATCGTCCTTCATTTTCTCTTTCCTGGTCGACGTTGCAATTACCTCTCCGAGTTTTGTTAACCGATTTTTGTGATTCGATCGCGACATTGTTTTTTGGATTACTTTCTTTATTTATGATATAGGAAGCTTAGATGGTAAACTTTTCAAAAATTATACTTTTACCACTTCTTCAATCTCAAAACTTTCGTTTTAATCCTTAGAATCTATCTCCATTGTTTTCTCCCTTTATACCAACTCAGTCTTCTCCTCTTCCTCCTCACTATCTCATCATAAAAAATGGTTAAGCCCCAATTATGTTAAAAGTAATTTTGAAGCCTAAACCTCATTTTAATTTATAATAAAATGATTGAACATCCTTACTAGGACAAGTGATGTTTTTTAAGTGCCTTGAACTTAGTTGTATTTTACTAGGACAGGGAATTCTAGTCAAGGAGAATATTTGTAATTTTTTAAGTGTCTTGAATTAATTAAGTTATTTATTATTGTAAGGATTATGTATATTAGTAGAACTAGGAATTGGATAATTAGGCCCTTTTAATTATTGTACTTAATTTGGGAATCCTTATGGTACTAGGGTTTTAAGATAGATATTGTAACTGCCATTTCTGGTTCAGACAATTCATAATGTGAAACAAAGACCACAAGGAGTCGTAACCTTGGGAAATTTGTCTTAGGTGATGACCTAAGTGCCTACGTACCCTTGATAAGGGATCAAAGTCCACGTAGTTCAAAGATGGGACGTTCACAGGAGCCATTAGGCAGGAGTGTTACATGTAGTGCCCGTGTGCGGCTAGGACGCGTATGATGCTCCGGGCAGGCGAGTCACTTGTTGGAGGTACCTCGTGTAGAGGGTGAAAGAACAAGAGTCTCTAGATGATACTTAGAGCAAGAGCACGTATGAATCTTGTGAGGGAATGAGTATGCTCTAATGTCTATTGGGTAGACTTCAGGTGATAATGATCTCATTGTATATGTTACTGTGTTGTGTTTGTTGTTCTTCCTTCTCAAGTCCCCAAGGTAAGGGGTATTTATACTTGAGGTAGAGAGGAACGTGGTCGACCCACGTTCTTGATCATAGGGCTCGACCCACGTTCTTGGGAGTTTCCCCACATCTCTATTGTGAGGGAACTCACGGGTGAACATGGAGGGAGGCCACGTTTGGGGCCATTTAGCGGTGCCACGTGTCATTGATCCGTGGTCAGGTTAACCTTTTAGAAGATCAGTACCACATATCCGAGATCCTTTCTCTCTTATTCTGACCATTTGTAACTTCTAGGAATATCATAAACCATTTTTTTTTGACAAACATTTGAAATTAAAAACACTAATTGTACAACCTAAATTTAGGGATTTCTTGCGGTGTTATTCAATTTCAAAATAAGATGATGATCTAGTACATGTTATGGTGGGAAAGGAGAGACAAATGACATCACATTATTGAAAAGCCTATGAATTTCGCTCCCAATAGCTAAAACCTAAAAGCAGAGAGAAGGACACACTCCCATGTCGCACATCACTTTCACACTTTGAGTTTTTTAGTCGGCCATTTATTTCCATATAGAATAGGCCCACAATCTCACCTAACCAGACAACCCTCTCCCTTTTTTTTTTCTGCTTCAATTGTATTATAATATAAATAATACTTATTTGGTTAATGGTTCATTTTGGTCCTCTATGTTTAGCTCAAGTTTTAAATTAGTCCTTTATCTTTTTCAGAAGTTCTAAATTGGTCCTTCCGTCCAAGTCCGTTAATTTCTTAAGTTAACTACTGACGTGACGTGCTGAAATGGACACATAATCTCTCCTATGTGTATCAGGTAGTTGACGTGGCCTTAGACACGAAATTGGATCCAGTGCAATTCCCTTCCGTGCAATTCCGGAGCAATTCCTATAAAATACACATTTTTACTTCATTTTTTAAGTACTAATACGGACTCACACTAATAATAGATTAGAGACCAAATTAATATCAATATTGACAAATATCATCACCTTAAATGGATTAGGGACCAAATTGTTGTTAATATTTAAAAAAGTCTCACGAGGCTATTTAGTGATGATATTTGTCAAAATTGATAATAATTTCATTCTTAATCCATTCATAGTGGGTTATTGTTAGAGTACATCCGTATTAGTAATTTAAAAATGATGTAAAAATGTGTATTTTATAGGTATTGCACAGAAAGGAATTGCACTGGATCCAAACACTAAAAATATCCAAATGACGTCGTTTAAGCCAAAAATAAAACCATACTGAAAGGACCAATATAAAACTCTAATGAAACATAAAGGACTAATATAAAATTTTAATAAAACATAAATGATCAATATAGAACATCAATTAAACATAAAGGACCGATATAGAACTTTAATGGAACATAAATGACCAATATATAACTTTAATGAAACCTAAAGGACCAATTTAAAACTTGGATAAAACCCAAAGGACCAAAATGAATATTTAGCCTACTTATTTTACTTTCATCACACCAAAATGATACATATATATATATATATATATATATATATATATATATATATATATTTTCATTTGGCCATACCCTTTTGGCTGTTTTGTTTTGTACCATCACAACTTTTATGACCCAATTAAACATCTTCCCTAAAGACCCGTTCATTTGTTTGGTGACTTGAATTAAAAGGTCCCCTCTTAAAGGGCTTTACAAGTCTCTATTGAATTGGACAAAATGACTATTGCTTCATGTTGTCTCATTTATTGCTATGATTCCTACCACATTTGCCGCTTCCAACACCCATATCTTAAACCACATGATATGATCTCCAATTTGCTTTCCCTACATTCTAACATAATAAATTCAGTTGGTTAAACATACATCAACTGACGAAACTACCATCAAAATAATAAACTATATATAGCATTTATTACTTTTCTTCTCATGTGTGGGACTTGGAGTCCAACCCTTGGATCGACCGGGATTGAGTCTGGTATAAAGAATTAGTTTCATACATTGTGATGAATTTGGATATTTTTTTTTGTTAATGGTGAATCTGGGGTTCGAATTTTTGTTAAGAAAGATATTCACGTTTAGTATTTAACATTAGCTTAAACAAAATTGTCTCAATAAAAATCCGACCCTTGGATTAGTCTTCTAACATGGCTCAAGACCTACATCATGCTGACTCTATCTATGTAATTTTTTTAACCAAATATCATTGAAGTATTGTGGTGAATTTGGTTCCTCTAGTGTGAAAATAAATAATATAATGATATTTTGTAAAAAGTGAAATAGACACAAAATTAATTAAGTAATAATATTATTTATATAATATGATGTTTATCTCTTCCTATTGTCATATTAGTCTTTCATGAGAGAATCATAATTCATAATGCCTTTTGTGTTATTCATGTTTATATTTAGCCAATTTTTTTTAAAAAGAAAAAACTTTATTATAGTTAAATAAGGTGATTGACTTACAGGTTATTGGTTAGAGTGATAGGTACTCCATTTCTCTTAAGTAAGGTCTCGGGTTCAAGATTTGTGTATAGAAAAATCTTTGTTGGGAGAACTCTACCCCTATTATGAGACCTTAGCTAGCTCAAACATGATTACTTTTAATAATAGGATACTGTGAAAAAAAAAGGTGTTTGACTTAACTATAATTAATAAACCAATAGGATATCCACTCTCCTTCCAATGGTTGTTGAAGTATTTTTATGGCGAAAAAAAAGTTGGAGTCTCTCCTTAGATCGAAACAAAAGAAATTTTGTTATAATTACCATAATTTTACATTTTTTAATTTATTAATTCTTTTGAATATATATGTATGCATATTTTTAGTAATTTATTCAAGAAAACTGTTTTGAAAAATTTACCAAATAAATAATATTAACATAAATACTTGTATCTGGTAAAAAAAAAACATAAATACTTGTCTAATAATTGTATCAAATACAAATTAACTATACTTCTTTCTTATAGTGTTTCTATCTTATAAAAGGTTTTAGATAAATTCAATATATGTAAATACGCCAAAGTAATAAATTAATTAGGTACCTATAAAACTTTTGGATAGATCCAATTTAAAATTTTTAGAAGCAAACTTATAAACAAAATTAATTAGCTAGGTACCTTTTTAGTTTCAAAACGTTGTGTCTATCTATATATATATAAATATCTAAAAAAATTTCTCTTCCTTTTCTCTCTTCATTGAATATTGCTGGCACATTCTTCCATATTAATGTATCCTTCATAAACAAGCCACTCCCACTCCAAATTAAATTCCTTCTTCCATTTATTAAGCATATCAGAAAATCTCCTTGTAGTTTGCACCAATATTCACACACATATTTATTTATAGGGTTCTTTTAATAAGTGTAGGCATATATTAAGATTCTATCTGATTGATCAATTTTTAAATATTAAATATTTTTTTTAAGACGTAAAATATTCTATTGACCAATCATGATGAGAAACATTAACGAGAGTGGATTCTATGCTGTCCAGCATAGAAAAGCAAGGAGAGAGAGTGACACATAAGTGTGTCCTACATGTAGACCCCATTATGTGTGGGATCCACTTATGTGTCACTCTCTCTCCTTGCTTTTCTATGCTAGGCAGCATAGGATCCACTCTCAAACATTAACACATATTCTAAAGGCACATACAACAATCAAAATCTTTTTTCTATTAAGTGGGGTCGTCGGGTATATAGATCAAACAACCAACTCGTTTTGTTTTCACACGTATATTCGACAAAAATTTTACGCTGGTTATCGACTACCTGAAATAACCCTCTACTTTTATCCAAATTTAAAACCAACTATATATATATATATATATAAGGATAAACAAAGTAATATATATATATAACCCACCACTAGACAAACCCTCAATAGTCTCTCTCTCTCTCTCTCTCTCTCTCCATTCTTCTCTCTTCTCTCTTGCTATATATATATATATATATATATATATATATATGAAGTGCTAGGTAGTAGTAGTGTGGTTTGATGAAAATGGGTAGATCAAGAAGAGATGTATATGCATTCCTAATAATGCTTCTGTTTTTGGTGCTATGTTTGGTTGGCCAAAGCTATGGCAGTTCAAGACACAACACTCATCAAGTTCTCAAAGTGAAGCCAAAGTCTGATAATCATCATCACAACTTCTTTGGCTTCTTGCCCAAAGGCACACCAATCCCTCCTTCTGGCCCTTCAAGGAAGCACAATAGCATTGGATCATAGCCATATATATATATATATATATATATATATATACCTTCTTCATCATCATCTTCATCATCATTATCAGATCATGAATATTCATGATCATAGACAAAAATTATTGATGGGTAATTTTGTATATGTTTTTTTTTTACTTTTTATTTTTTTGGGATATAATCTATGTATATTTCTAAGATTAACCTGAAATGGGCAAAAACATTGATCAGAAAAATAGCATGTTTGCTATAGCTGATTGTAATTAATGTTCTCTACACAGGTTGTTGGGTTTGGAGGATATGTCCGGTATGGTAATACTGTAGAGTTATGGTGAGTTAAAACTCATCACTTTTTAAAATTTAATTATTTAATTTTAAAATTTAATGACTGAACAGTGACGAGGTAAGGTTCACTGTAGCTCCAAAGTATCACCCTATCTGGTATTATTAATTAATTAATTAGCATACCTAGCTTGCTTCATATACTTGTATTTGAAGCCTTCATTGAGAGTCAAAAATTTCTATATATAATTTTTAATTAATTATTTCTTAGCTTCACTTAAAGATAATGGCTCTTGTACTTGAAAGCAAAGAGATCTATATATCTATCATGACTCATGAGAAGGTGATAGATAGATAGATAGAAAGATATATAATAGAACTTCCAAAATGTCAAGCTTGCTAGCTGTAATGTACAGTACCTGCTTCTTCTGTTCTTGCAAGTAAGCTTTTGGTTGGTAAATATTTATAAGAAGTAATAAGAAAATTATTAAATTAAAAAAAAAATTAAGAGTACATATTTAGTGTTTATCAAATTAGGTATTGCTTCGAATAATTTGAATTTATGGTGAAAGAGTATTTTAACAGGGATAACTGAATTCAGTCGAAATTTTGTTTAAACCAATACTAAACTCTTTATCTTGATTAATTAATGGGTGTGAAGCTAAATGAATGGATGATGAAAAGGTATTAATTAATTTTTATGACTGTTGGTAGGAATGACCATACCTTATATATTGGCATGAAATTTTGGGGAAGTGACGTGCGAATCGTCTAAAAATTGCATTTTGATTTGATTTGATGATTTGATTCATTGTGTATCAAAGAAATGCGTACGACCCTTGTTTTCATATGTATCTTACACACCTATATATATATATATATATTGCTTCAACTTCAACCTTAGCTAGCTACCTAGTTCATCTATCTCTTTTTTTTTTTTCTTGTCTTTAATTCATTCATTCAAAAGTATTGATCATAAGATCCAAATCATTTTATATATCTTTTAATTTATAATTATTTTACATTGGAATTTACTTAAAAAAAATTAATTTTGACATTAGATATTTATAGAGGTGTCAAAATGAGTTAAGCCTTACGGATCGGCTCGTTTAACCCAATAAAATATATAAGGTTGAGTGGGAGAATTTTTTAAATCTAATTAAAAATGGACTAGTCCAGCCCAGTCCTAAAAAGAATAGGGTAGAGCCGAACTAGCTTATTTTTATTTTTTTAATATCTATATATTGAATTAATTTTATAATCTCATTACTTTAATTTATATTTTATCAATATATCTTTATTTTAAATTTTAAATGAAAATAAATATTATACTATAAATTATTTTACAATTATTTAATAATAAAAAAATCTTTTTAAAAATAATAAAAATATGGACAGCCCAGCCCTAAGCCCTGATAGGACCGAGCTTAGCTAGAGAAATTTCAGCCCTAATTAAAAACGGGCAAGCCCAACCTATTTTGACACCTTTAATTATTTAACGTCATTTGTTAATAACTAACCTTATGTTCAATAATGCCATTCATTAATAATATTATTTATTAATTTAAT
Organism: Senna tora; assembly: GCA_014851425.1. Taxonomy (NCBI): domain Eukaryota; kingdom Viridiplantae; phylum Streptophyta; class Magnoliopsida; order Fabales; family Fabaceae; genus Senna; species Senna tora. The sequence continues at coordinate 32,475,382 of CM026269.1, forward strand.
TATTATAAATGATGTTAAGATGCTCTCTACATAATTGAGTTAGTTGTGAAACTGATGCTAATCATTTCAACATGATCATTCTTATCTGGGGTATATATATACTGTAGTGATTGGATATATGGATTTACATGCACCCAAAATATTAATTTGATTTTCAGTTAACATATTTAATAATGAATTAATAATATCTAAACTTAATCAATTATTTTAAAAAAATAATAAATTGAAATTATGAACTATGTACATTTTTCTTGTTTCTGAAAATTTTAAGAAATTAGATGTCCATACGCTATAGTTCCCTAAGAATTTTCAATAAATTAAAAACAAGGTCCAAGATATTAAATCGTTTTAAGTTCTAATATTTATAATATACCTTGGAGGATACCTATGTGGGAAACCAAAAATAATATAGCTAGTAATTAATTAAATATAGTTATTTTCTTATAAAACTAATAGAGTAAAATCTATAAGAATTTCCCATTATTAGAAGAAATTAAATGTGAAATATGTCTATAAAAATAATTTATTTCTGTGTAAGCATATCAAAACCTTGAGTAAGAAATAAAATTATATATAGTTCATATTGTCTACCATTGATCATTTATTCTACAAAAGGAATACTAGGTGACACATTCAAATTAATCTTGGAAAAGAAGAGAGGAATAGGTGACAAATTCAAATTTGTCACAAGATTTATGTGACATTCTTTAATTATGGTATTATTTTTTTCTAGAGGCAAAATATTATTTAGTCCCTGAATTATTGGTCAAACTACTATTTAGTCCCCGAATTTATCAAAAATACTATTTAGTCCCTGAAATATTTAACTATGTCAACTATTTAGTCCTCGAATTTGACAAAATACTATTTAGTCCCCCCAATTTATAACTATGTCATCAACTATTTAATCCCCAAACTTGGCAAAAATACTATGTAATCACTCAATTTGCAACTTTGTCAATTATAACAGGTAACAGTCAGGAGACTAAATAGTTGACAGAGTTGCAAATTCGATGATTAAATAGTACTTTTGCCAAGTTTGGGGACTAAATAGTTGACATAGTTACAAATTCGGGTTCTAAATAGTATTTTGTCAAATTTGAGGACTAAATAGTTGACAGTTAAATATTTCGGGGACTAAATAGTAGTTTGACCAATAATTTAAGGACTAAATAATATTTTAATTTTTTTTTGTATAAGAAAGATTATTGAAGTTAAATATCCCTCAAAAAGGTATTTATGTTGGGTTGTTAAGCTGTTTCATTTCATTTTCATGTCATGCACTAAATTCAAAGTTAATTATTATTAGTCATTTTCAGAGATAAAACCCCAAGTCAAAGGTTGTTAAAAATAAAGTTTTTGGTTTAATTAAGAGGAGAAAAAAAAAAATTCGAGTGGGTTTGGTAAAACAAACAATGTTCTTTATTTCTTCTTGCTTAGTTTCCACCGGCATTAGAAACTTCCTTTGAAATTTGAGGATTATTGCTTTATATAATTTGGTGAACATTTCAATGGCCAAAATAAGGATTTTGTTAACATACATACATATAATAGGTAATAAAATAGGGTGAGTCTATTATGTAACTTGTTGCATGTATGTAATGTAATTTCAGCCGATAGAATTATGACATAGAAAATTGCATTACACCTTAAGTCATTATACCCACATGTCACAATTCTATCGGTTGAAATTACATTGCATATTTTAGTTAAATTTAAAGGGTTTGTCCTTAAATGGAGCTCAGATCCGCGGAGGATTAGTCCTTGGCCTGTCGGGCTGGGAGATACCTTGAGAAACCAAAAAAAAAAAGGGTTTGTTTGGTAATTATGAAGGGGATAGAAAGGGAAGTGATTAGAGAAGGGAATGTTAACTTTTCATTTATCCTTCATTTGTTCGGGTATTGATACTTCTTCTAAAATATTCCAATTTGGGATATCTGAATTTGTGAAGGGTAAGGATAATGGAGAATTAAGGATTGATCTTCCATTATCTTCTTTTTTTAATTTTCATCTTCCCAAACAAGGGAAGATATTTAAAAAAAATTTCTACCCTTCATTTCTCCTCCTTAATCTCCAATCCAACTATCTAAAAAATTAACGGGGAAAATGCAATACCCCCTTGCACTTTCACACGCCTAAAATTAACACTAATTTTACCAAAAAAAAATTAACACTAATTTCTCAGTATCCACATTAACATGTAACTATGAGATAATTGCAAATATCTCCCCTAAATTATAAAACATCACATTTACCCCCTAAATTATAAAATGTTACAAATACCCTTAAGTTATAGAATTTAGCAAATACCCCTATACTTTCACATAAATTTAACTCCAATCTTATATTTATAAATTTTATTTAATTTTGTTAATTTTTTTAAATCCCTAAACTATTTTAAATTTTGGAAAGCTCTAAATATATCATAATTTTTATAAACTCCAATTCCATTCCAATAATCAATTTCAAATTGAGTTGACAAAATTAAAAAAAAATGGAAGCTTGTGAAGTAATGTTGATAAAATTGAAATTGATTATTAGAATAAAATTGGAGTTTATAAAAATTATGATATAATTAGAGCTTTTCAAAATTTAAAATAGTTTAAGGATTTTTTTAATAAAAAATTAATACGTCTAATTAAGTAAACTTTATATATAAAAAATTGAAGTTAAATTTAATTATGTGAAAGTATAGGGGTATTTGCTAAATTCTATAACTTAGGGAGTATTTGTCAAATTTTATAATTTAGGGGCTTAATTGTCATGTTTCATAGTGTAGTGGGAATAGTTACAATTATCTCAGTTACATTTTAATGCAATTAAATAGATAGTGAGAAATTGGTATTAATTTTATGTGTGTGAAAGTGCAATGGCCCGGGTATTTGCCACATTTCGTAGCGTAAGGAGGTCTTTACAACTAAGTGATAGTTAGAGAAAGTATATATATTCTTTCCTAATTAATAATAGTGACAAACATAATTGACCATAACCTTTAATTTATCCATAGTTTTCACATTGAAGGTTAATTGTGAATTTTCTTTCACTACTAAATAATGTGTTGGAAATTGATTAAAGGTTGCAATTAAATAGACAATTTGGCATCACAATATAATTAGTATTAGAGGCTATGTAAATAATCACATTTATATTTATTATTAATTATTTAAACAAAGTAAAGGTGAAGAACAAACTTTTTAGCAATTTATAAAGAAAACAAAGTAAGGGACAAAACTTGACAGAGGATAATCAAAGTCGTTTCTCGTTAAGTGGAGTCTATTATATAAATCAAACGACGTCAATGTATTTTATCTTGACTAGTGACTAAACATCGTTGTCTTTATCATTAATCCGTACTTAAAAGATTCAACATAATTTTACGCTAACTGTCGACTACCTAACATAATTTTTCTCTTTTATCCAAACTTTGATATCAACAAATTCAAACTTAACATAAACAAAGTTTTAAATAGAGTCCCTACTTGGCATAAATATTCATAAGAAATTTTTTTTTTCTTTTTGTGCCGTTCAATTAATCAATTTTACAAGTCAAAAACTCTCTTGACCGCAATTGGATTCAAATAAATTGACTCAAGATTTTCTTATGTGGCAGAATCAATTGACAGATCATATTAATAATAATACACAAAAGGATCAATTTGAAACAAATTATAAAAATTGAGGATTGATTTGGTACTTTTGAAAAATAAAGAACTAATATAAAACATGTGAAAAAGATAAGTGAACAAAATGAGATATTGACCTATTAAAATTCCATAGACACTTTATTTTGTTTGATATCTTTATTTGGTAGCTCACTTTGTCAAATTGGTTCTTTTTATATCAAGATAAATGCTTACAGTCTCACATTATCTTTTAGGTTTTCTTTATAGAGTAAATTTATGATTTAGTTTTTAAGATGCATATTTTCTTAATTTAATTTTAAAAGATAAAATATATCAATTCTCAATCAATTTAATCATTTAACTAATATATGGTGGATACAGATGAACTAAAAGTAGCATTTAGAGAGATTAATTGATTGTTAAATGTTAAATTAAACTCTACAACAATCCATACTTTTTCTCACTAAAGGAGATCAACTGATATGAACGTGTTTCGTCTTTACTCATTCTTATAATTAAACAATTAATAATTTAATTCATTCTAATAATTTCTCCTATTATTTTAGTTGTTCTTACTTCTTACTCTACCTCTAATTATTAGATTATCTTTCATCTTCTATACGCCTCTAGTTGATTGTTAGACATTGAATTAAACTATATTCAACTAAAAAAAATAAAAATAGTGGTTCTCCAAAAAAAATATTGCAATTTTGACAATGTGTGATTAGTAAAATAAAAAAATATTAAATTTGCAAACTACACATAGAAAATATGCAAATAGTGCTTTTTAATTTTTTATAGTATTTACCTTGTAAATATGTGTTTTGATTTTTATTTTTTTTGTAGTAAAGAATCTAATTCATCATACAACAATCGCCTAACAGTAAACTAATACTATTAACTTTTTATTCATCCTATTAAACAAAAACCAAATTGATTAAGAATTACTCTTTCTTGTACTAAATCAAAACATCTTTCTAGGACCAAATAGGAAAATCATATCTTTTAGGTCACGTTCATTAAGTAGAAATAGAAATGAAAACGGAATACATTTGATGTGTTTAGTAGTAAAAGTTTTGTAATAAAAAAAAATGAGAATGTATTAAAATAATCATTTTACCTTATATTAAAATAATAAAAAGAAAAAAATATTATAATTGTGTTTGTGTCAAATCAAAAGGATATGAATATTTTTTTTTTTTTTAAATGAACGAAAATGAAAAAGTAGGGAAGATCCGGTAGACCCCACTTGCTTTTTGATTTCCAATTCTATTTCCATAGTGTCATTTCTATAGGCTAAAGGTCTATTTTGGTCTTCAATGTTTGCATGAAGTTTAATGTTGGTCCTCAATGTTTCAAAAGTTTAATGTTGGTCCTTTAAGTTCTTTTTTAGGTCGATTTTGGTCCTCGAGCGTAACACTGTTAACTTTTTTGCCGTTAAATGATGACGTGGCATACTTATATGACACACCCTCTTTCCTACATGTCATATTTTAATGACGTGACATGACATATCACTGCCATATCACCCCACATTGCCACATCATCTTCTCTCCTTTATCATCATCATTATAATCATCATCTGGAGTGACGTGGCATGCCACGTCATTAAAATATGACATGTAAAAGAGAGGGTATGTCATATAAGCATGCCACGTCATCATTTAACGACAAAAAGTTAACAGTGTTACGCTCGAGGACCAAAATCGACAAAAAAAAACTTTTAGGACCAACATTAAACTTTTGAAACATTGAAAACCAACATTAAACTTCATGCAAACATTGAGGACTAAAATAGTACTTTAGCCCATTTCTATATAGTAAACATACCCTTAGAACCAAATCATTTACTATTTTTCATAGATGACCTCACTTTTTGTAAGGAAACCTTAAGCTTTGAAGCAAAGAATATAGAAAACTGAAAATAGGGCAGTGATTGAGATTATATCTCCACCACCTCTCAACATTAAAATTGGTGTCATCTAAACAATTGAGCTTATTTACTACACTTTTCATATTGGTAATAGGGAGGTGCCTGTCCATGTATGCATTAGGTGTACAATTGATAGAGGAAAATGGTGTGGAAGATCTTAAAAGAAAAGCTATAATAGAAAAGTTTAATGGGTAGGGGAGATTCTTTTCCAAGATATCTAAATAGATAATTTTCTTATATATACACTACAATACAACAGATATGTAAAGGGCATATGCCCAAATGAAATGGAAGACAATTAATTTAAGAGGAAAGGAGCAAAGGCAAAAAGATTGAGAAAAAAAGAAGGAAAAAAGGAGAAAAGATAAGACTATAAAAACCCAAAAAGGGGATGTTTGCTTCCCTCATACTGATCCTTGCTTGACTACAATTATCTCACTGTAAGAAAATGTGTTAATGGAGAACTTCCCTGTCTACAGCTTTTCCTACGATTATGAAACCGGTGAAATTGCACCGTCTGCTCTACGTGCTGCTGTTTGGCTGGCAGATTTGTCGGTGCTGCTACGAACATTGTACCTTTCATATACCTTCTCACGATTCTCTGACCACCAAGTCTCTGCTTGGTGCTCTCCGAATCTTCGTCGGCTGCATGCACATTTTACCATTAAAAGATATATAAGGTGACAACAAGCAAACTTTTTCCCACTATGTAGGATCGGCTATATGAATCAAACAATGCAAATATGTTCAATCTTTCCTCATTTCTATAGTTAAATTCATCTTAATAGTTTCTCCTAATGTTTTATTTGGTCTTTCCTTACCTTTAGTCATTGAACTATCTTCCACTTGGTCAACTCTTCATACATGAACATATAAAAGGTGACAGTTATGAGAAATTTAGAAGTCACAATTCTGAGGCAGTACTTATCACATATGTTATATGTTTCAGAGGATCTTCCACCAGCCCAGAAAAAGAAATATCTATGAAGCAATTACAGTATAAGTCATCTAGAGTCTCATTTTTTAGGCAGTAGTAATCATCATGTATGAGTTTCAGGGATCTTGAGTCACAGTTTTGAGACAATAGTAGTAACCATGCATGAGTTACAGGGACCTTTAACCAGCCCAACCAATATATCGACATAAACAATTTGCCCAAGGAATATCGATGAAGCAATTATAGTATAAGTTATCTAGATCATTGTTAAAGTCCTAAGTTATTAAGGGAAGAAACCTATTTGAAGTTCATTAGGTATGTGCTATGAAACAGAAAAGGACAAGGACACGACAAATTCTTAAAATCACAGGATACGACACAAGCATATATATATACTAGAGGCTTCGCATGCACCTACGTGCATACATGTAATTTATTCTTAAAATTTTTTAAAATATAATATAAAATAGTTATTATATTTTAAAATTATTAAAAATAAAATACTTTAAATTTTTTAATTTTTTAAATAGAATTTTTATCATAATTTAAAATAAAAAAATTAAAAAATGGGAAGTTATGCACTTCTCCATTTTTTTAGTAACTACCTATCATACTTAGTTATTTATTGGGAAGTTGAGGGGGAAGTTATTTTTTTGGTGTCACACTTTGCTTGTGTGACACCAAAAACTCCAAAGCCATATATATATAGATATATTGTAATTCCAATGGTGAGCAAAAATTGAAGAGACAATTAAAGATTACTAAGTATAGATGGTGAGCTGCAAAAATGTGAAGGAATTTATTTTGATAACTCAATAATGTAATGCTTAATTTGCAAAAAATTTTCCTGTATTATTTTTTATTAGAGAATTTGATAGCAGAAACTTCATCTAAGACTAATCCTATCATAAATTCAGATCTCTATGACCACACTTAATTCTACCACTGGTCAATTATCATAGATTTTCCAAAGTTGGAAGCCATATACCAGATATATAAAACCTACAAATGTGGATATTTCATCAAAGTACCTGAATCGCACTCGTTTTAGATCTCTCGTTCCATCGCGCAAGGCCATGAGTGTTATATACACACCCGGCTCATACTGTTCAATCCATTCCGCCTCAATTTGATTACTATTAGCAGCCATTACAGCATTTCTTGATCTTGAACCAGTCTCGCCATCTTGGAGAGGCCCAGAATCCCTGCCATCAACAGTATCTGACACACTACTGCTGCTTGCCTGAATGACACTACCACCATTGGAAAATTTAACATCAGGATATTCATTTGTCCCATTGGAAGGCATGAGGACACGGTGCTGGTAAAGACTGGTTCCATAGATTCCTGTGCCCTCGGTTCTATTCAACAGAGAAGTTTCAAGTCCCATGGAGGCCAAACTAGAGCCGCTGATTGACTCTGCTCTGGTGTGGTGCTCCCCATTGGAGTCAGGATAGTGGATGCCATTTGGCTCCAAACCATTTGGTGGGTAAGCTGGTCTGATGTTCTCGGCATCATAAACTCCAGGAGGTAGTCTCTCAGCTAGATCTTTGAGCTGAAATAATTCGAAAAGGAAATCAGTGAAACAGTAAAAAGTTAATCTCAGCAAGAGGGATGGTGGATGTGGGGATATCTCCACTTAGGCCTCTCTTTATTTGTGTATGTTAACACTTGCCCAACTTAACCACAAAAAAATAGAATACAGATATATAATAATGCAATTTAACATATAAAGAAACAAAAAACAAAACAGAATGAAAAAATAAATGGATAAGGAATATTAAAATCCCATGAAAGAATAACACGAACAGTTCCTGCCATTTCTACAAAAACAATAATAAAAAGGAAAAAACTTATATGTTGTTGCCTACATGCTTTTTCTAAGGTTAACCAATTAAAAAAAGACATGTGTCAACTTTTCTCACAGAATTGACACATATCTTTTTTTAATTGGTTAACCTTAGGAAAAGCATGTAAGCAACAGCATATAAGTTTTGTCCTAATAAAAAATGTTACAGTGAGAAATTTGTACATTAGCCTTCAATGTAATCTATAGTAATCTGGATATTCATTGTCAACAGAAAACAAGGACAAAATTTAAAATACTGCACACATACATGTGAAAATAAACCCTTCCAAGACAACTTTGCTGCAATTCCAACAGAAGTGAATTAAGCAGGAAATTACCTGTGCTGTAAGTGACTTTATAACTTCTTTTGCAGCTTTAGATTTACCAGACTCCTCAGCAGCAAGTGCCATAGCTTCCTGAGTTCTCTTTTCTGCCCTTTGAAGCTCTAATTCTTGCAATTCACATCTTTGTCTCAAGCTCTCAACCTAACCAGATTTACATTGGATTTATGTTAATGCTATAGAAGGAAACAATACTATCAATTTATCATAGACAGTGGAGATCAACTTTTCTAGCCATTTGAGCAAAGTGTAGTTTCTCTTATTATGCATTTTCCAGGTTCAAATCCAAAGGAAAAAAATTTGGAATGGTGCAGATACTTAATTCAGACTAGAAGAAATGAAAGCATAATTAACTTACCTGAGAACGTAACTTCAGCACTTCTTGATTTAAAAGTTCATTTGTTTTCTTCAAACTGTCAGCTATACTTTTTGAGAAGGAAAGTCCCGATGTTGTTGGAATAGGCGTAGCTGAACGTGGTGGGCTTGGTCTTCTAGAGAAAGGGGACACAGACCTGGAACTTACTCCAGATGATGTAAGAACTGGTCGTGGAACTGTTCGTCTTAGATCACCAGCAGTAGCCAAGACAACATCTTTTAGCTGCAGCAAAGATGGGGCTTGTGAGTTGCGAACCAGGGAGAATGTATCAGCCTTCTTCCCTTGTTTGGCTGCCTTGCTATCTAGCTGCTTTATCAAATCCATATTAGAAGGCACAGGGGACTTGGCCAACCTTATCTCTGACTTGTCTAACCTGTCCTTGTTTTCACCTGACAAACGAGGCATCGCATTCCTCCTAGTACTTATGCCAGCTTCTGCCATCTTGTTCAATTTCGCATAACAAGAATCACAAACACGATATGGCTTGCCGGGATTAGGAGCCAAAGCTGCTCTTAGTGCTTTCCTTGAACTACACGAGTGGCAATGAACAAGCCCACAATTATAACAATTGTGCCTCTTTCTAGTGAAGCCAAATGCCTGTCTACAAGCAGAGCACTGAGACTGCTCAGCACCAGATACCCATTTATGAAGGCATATGGCAGCAGAGTAGTTTGAACCACATGCAATAAATTTAACATGTCTATCTTTCAAAGCTTCAACCAATGTTGGTGCTTTTCTATCTTCCACATCTCCATGACCCAACCTCCCATTAGCACCCTTACCCCATGTATAAACTTCATTTTTGGACGTTAAAACTGCAACATGATATGCACCACATGCAATTTCTTCAACAGATTCTTCAGAAAGGTTGTCTTCGACCAAGCAGGGCAGCTTTCCAGCAGACTGTGGATTCCCAAGCTGACCATAAACAGTGCTTCCCATTGTAAAAACCCGTCCTGATGTTGTCAGGCCAACTGTCAAACTGTGCCCACAAGCAATTTTATAAAAATTGTAATCGATAAGCGAAGGCACACAAGTTGGTTCAAGTCGGGCCTCCTTGTCTCCATGTCCAAGGCGATTTTTGTCTCCATCACCCCAAGTAAACAATTTACCTGATGATACACTTGCACTGGATTGTGTCACAATAACCTCTACCACAGCTGCAGTATGCCACACTCCGCATGCAACAGCTATAGTCCTTAACCCTGACAACGATTCTACTTCTCTAGGATATGAAACATTCTCCCTATCTCCATGACCCAAGACACCAAATGTTCCATCACCAAATGTAAAGAGTTGCCCAGTTGAAGTTACCAAGGCTGTGTGCCACGGACCACAGGTGACTATAGCAACTTTAAGTCCCTCCAATGGACCAGAAATTCTCTTCGGTATCCAATGACTAACATCAGTGCCATGACCAAGAAGTCCAGCATTATGAGTTCCATCACCCCATGTATATAGTTCCCCAGCCATTGTAACAGCACAGGTATGAAACTCCCCACAGGAAACAAAATCAACAGTAGCAGAAGCCAATGCTTCAAGTAATCGAGGTTGAACCACATTCTTCCCAACACCATGTCCTAGGCGTCCTCCAGATTCTTCACCCCATGTAAAAACTTCACCTTGTCTCGTGACCAGTGCGGCATGTTTAACACCACATGCTATATGATGTACATCTAAAACTACATTGGACTCCAATGGCCTAGGGAGAAGGACATCTAACCTTGGGCTGAAATGGTTGATAGTCTTATCAGCACCAACTCTAACAATGTTATCAGAGATAACCTCCCCCCATATGTATACATCCCCCAGAGCATCACAATCATCTGGTGCAGACCCATGACTTGATGTGCTAGGGGCACTAGAAACACTAACTCGAAAAGCATCTGAACCAGACCCTTTCACTTGCATATTTGTTGGTTCTGATAGTGCATGTGATCTTTCAGAACTCACAGTATTCTCTGGTCGAAAGGACTTCGGAGAAGTATTTAAATTGAGACTCACAGAAATGTCAGGAGAGTTAATATCTCGTGAAGTACTAACAGAACTTTCACTTGGACTATTTGATGTCAAGTCTTTGCTATCCTGAAAGCAATTCAGCCAGAAACAATAATAAATTTCTTCGTATCTTTTCTCTCTAATAAATTTATTTTCTCATATAAAAATATCAATATGCAGGTTACCATCTATCTATAACAGCATGGAAGCCATAATAGGCAGCTTAATGGCATCAGTAGCAATACATATAATTTGGCAAGTTCTATAATTAGGCCATAACTTCAACAGTAAATCAAATGATCATAGACAAATTAAAGTAGGCTAATCATCACAATCAATAACTCCTAAATCATGAAGAAAGTGAAAAGCACTCCATTTAAGAAAAACTTACTGTACATCCTTTCAGAGAAGACCTACTAATCCAGAAAATAAAGACAATGTCTTTACTTAGAGGAAACAATACATCTTTCTTTCACGGAATCAGATAAGCACTTAAGTTCTCTATCTTGGTCCATCTAAACCATTTATCCTATTAAATGGTGAAACACTCCATTATTGTCCAAGACTAAAACCTATCTTATCTCCCAGCTTATAATCATGCTAAAAGAAACATAGGGATAAAAAGGGCTGCTGAGTGCACGAGACTCACGCCAGGTGGAGTCTAGAGAGGGTTAGTTGTACGTGGCTTTACCCCAACAAACAGAGAAGCTGTTTCCAGGATTTAAATCCGTGACCTCCAAGTCACATGGAGGCAACCTCACCCTTGTTCCAAGGCTCACCCTCTATGCTAAAAGAAACATAACACAAGTAAAATGATATTGAGCTACACAGAGTTGGATTTACATCAAGATACAAGCCTCCATCACTCCATCCATCAATTTTGGACCGCCCACCTTGACCAGAAGATATCAATGCTTTGAGGCCAGCAATCCACACTTCTGCCTCAACTTTATCCTTACAAATCTGAAAAGAAATGGAAGATATATACATATACTATTATAAAAATAGAAAGTGCAGAAAATAAAAACAAAATAATGGAGTCATCTAAAGAATTTCAGAAGTCATCACCAACCAAATCAAGGGACCTCTTGCCGTTGTTATAAATAAGGGAAAAAGACAAATAGTCCTTCTCAGGACGTAAATACCGTTGGAAAACAGCCTGCCAGAAGATTGAGGAAGAGTAAACAAAGAACAGAGAAGAGTAAGTCTATGGAACAATTTATAAATATTACCTACTAATAACAGAATGTTGAGACATGTGCATAATAATATAACATGAAAGTGCAGAGATCTCACTGTTCTTTGTCCAGGAATTATTCTTGAGACAGAAGATAGCTTCAATCTTCTTTCTCCACTACTTGAAATCCAAATTAAAGAAGATTCATCCTGTAGTTTTCAGACATTCTATTAAGTGCAAATATAAACCTTTTATCGAAAGGAAATAGAAATAACTTAAACAGGTGTGAAATGCTACGGATCACAGAACAGATGCAAGATAATTAGAATCCAAGAGTACAACTATATAATCATACATCAAAATACATAAACCAGAAATGTGGCATCAAAAGCCAACAAACTGCTGGCTACCTCATAAGCACTTTTTTTTCCTAATGAAAGAAGGTACCTCAAACTCTTGAACTCTATTTGGTGAAGAAACCCAAAAAAAAAAATAACAAAAAAAATTCAATTCCCTTCCTGAGGAAAAATAGAAAAAGATGACCATGAACCCAGTACATGATAAAGAAACAAATAATATGTTTCCATTTCAACCTTGAGAGCATGTAAATAATGAAACTAGATTTTGAGTTAAACCACTACATATGGATAGTAACAACCTGCGAACCACCACTATAAAGAACTGATCAACACTGAGATGTCAATATGCCAACACTGGGAAAATCTGATTTTAAACTATCAGTGATTCACACATGGCATACTAGTAAATCTGAAAAGCATCAAGATTCAAGATAATTCCTATGCAGTAAGAAAGAAGAGAAAATGGGAATGAACTTATTAAGAGAAGAGGTACAGTCAAATTATGATACTCGTATAGTCTCAATTTTATACTTCCAGGTTCCATCGTACCATATTAGTTCCACTATGCATGAGGAACAGTGAGTACATGCATTAAGTCAAATTTCAATCCTCTAGAAGAACAAAAAGATGTTTCTCTTATGTAGACCAATATAAATGTCTAACTTCATTTAAAATTGAATATAAGAGTCGTCCAATCCACTGATCCAGTGTAATTTGAACCATGAAACTAGAAAACTCGTTTGATTTATAAATTATTATATTTATCAAGACTAGTTCTTGCAGAAGTGTTACTATCCGGTGACAACAAGGAAGCTGCAAATCTCAAACGTGAATTTACACCATAATGTTATTTAAAATTTATACATCATCAGCAAACACTAAACAGGAGTTATCTTTAACCAACTAGGCAGTTAATAAAGCAGAAAATATGAGGATCCAATAACATCTTCCCAAAAGAAGCTTTCAGTTATGAGTTAACATACAGTGGAAAGCCTAACTGGACAAAACTTGGGCTTTCCTTTACGACCATATTTCAGCAGTTGAGCACCTTTTTTCAAAGCGATCAAGGCCTGCAGAACACATAGGTAAAATGGAAAACCACAAGGAAGATCAGAAAGAGACAGGAAAGTAATCTACAAGATATGAAAAGAAGCAATTATTGCATTGAGGGTGCTAAAAATAATCAACAAAAGGTTTATGTAAGATTTACTGCAAAGAACTTAGTACACTATTGACATTCGAATTGACAGGCATTATTTTTCTTTGAGTTAGATAATTAGTGAAACTTATCATTAGAACATATCGATTTTCCAAAAGAGTTAGCCCTGAATAGTTTGAACCAAGTTAAACATAATACAGCCGTGAACCAACCCACTGGAACACAAATAGTTGTGTCTTTCCTTTTAAGACTCCCCATTCCGTAGCAACGATAAAGAATCTAATCGTTGAGTCAACCCTTCTTCCCCGAAAGGGTCCAAAAACCTAGTTCTCAGAGAACAATATATGAATTTTCATTTGCCATCTTCTGTTGACACAAAGTGGAAAAGCAAAACTCCAACAAAGCCGCAAAATTAAAACAGAGCTAAACCAAAATACAAGAACATTTCACACAGAATTTGTAACCTATAGGGAGAGAGAGAGAGAGAGAGAGGGACCTGCTCTAAGTCACGGTCGGCATTCCCGTAGCTAGCAAGATCTGCCATTCCATGTGAAAGATTGACCGAAACGCCACCACCCTCTCCGATCGCTGGCCGGAGCTCCGGTCATCATAGAAAACAACTCCAACTTCTTCCGTTCACTACCATCCACACCCAAACCTCACCCCTCTCTCTCTCTCTTCTTCACGCTCTAGAATGCACGACGCTCCGCAGATCTGCCTCTCTTCCCCGACCTCAAATATCCAGAAACTCCTTTGACAGTTCCAAGTCAAAGCGCGCACTCCTTCGACTCACGGACTCGGTTCGACCCGAGAGGAAAACCGATTCTTCAACCGGCGGGAAGCGAGACGGCCGGAGACGACTCAAGGAAGGTAGAGAGAAAGGGAATTCCGGCGGCCAATGCAGGTGATTCCGGCGAGGGCGAGGCGCGATGAGGAGGAGACAGAGGAGAGAGAAAAGAGAGAATTGAAGTGTGTAAAAGTACAACTAGTCAAAGACGAAGAAAGAGGAAAAAAAAATTAAAAATTGATAAATAAATAGGGAAAAGCAGACAGTCCCTGAGAGATGAGATCATGAAAAGAAATGAGAAGACATTTCCAAAGCCCAACGAAAGTTTTTTTTTTTTAATTATTATTAGAGGTAAATTATTTTTTAGTATACAAATTGTTCAACCAAAAATAAAATTTTTAAATTGTTGTTTAAATTATTATTTAATTTTTAAATTTTAAAAAGTGCGTTATGTTAATTATTTAATTTTTTGTACGTTACTTGTTAGATAAATGAGTGACGTGACGCTGTTAATGATTACGATGCGGGTGTCACCGACTCAATGCCGACATAGGAAAAGATTATGTCTTGAGAATGAGGTATGATATAGTTGTCATAGCTGCACATCAAGTAAAGCTTGACTTCGAGAATAGAGAAAGAGGGTCATAGACCGGATTTTTGACAACGCAGGAGGAGAAGCGAGAAGAAGAGTCTAGCCACGTTAGTAATTAATGGCCATGATACTCTATTATCTAAAGAGTAATATCTATGTGATTAAATAATTGACAGAGTTATAAATTCGAGGATTAAATAGTATTTTTTAAAAAATATAAAGATTAAATAATAATTTGATAGATTAAAAAATATTTTGACTCTTATTATTATTATTTTATCTAAGGAGTAATATCTAGGAGACTAAATAATTGATAGAATTATAAATTCGATGATTAAATAGTATTTTTAAAATATAAAGATTAAATAATAATTTGATAGATTAAAAAATATTTTGACTATTATTATTATTATTATTATTATTTTAATGTTTGGGACGAAGGCACGTACTCGCGTAGGTGACAACACAGAGAGAGGGATGTTTTGGTAATTTTTGGGAGGCAAGCTATTGATGTTTGGTTAATGTTGTACCAAAATGATTACATGGACTTTGTTATATTAAAATGATGTACGTCTTTATATTCAGCTTATATTCAGCTTTTTTAGACTGCAATTCTTTTTTACATTAATATATATATATATATATATATATATATATATATATAATATATATATAATATATTTGTTAGATAAAAGTTTGGGTTAGTTGTTCATCTAAATATTATCACTAAAATATCATTTAAACTCATTAATATTTTAAGAATTGGGACTATCAATAGATTAGTTCCATCACTACAATCTAACCTTACTTCCTCTCCACACATGTAATAGCCACATGGACAAAGTTGTATTAACATTTGGGTAAAATGTTCATTTTAGTTTTTTATATTTCATTTAAGTTTTAAATTAGTCTTTTCTATTTCAAAAGTTTTAAATTGGTCATTTATCTTTTTCAGAAGTTCTAAATTGGTCATTCTATCCAAGTCTGTCAATTTCTTAAGTTAATTGTCGACATGGCGTGCCGAGGTGGACATATAATCTTTCATACGTGTATCAAATAGCTGATGTGACCTTAGACACACCAAAAAGACCCAAACGACGTCATTTAAGCCAAAAATAAAACCATGCTGAGAGGACCAATATGAAACTCTAATAAAACATAAAAGACTAATATAAAACTTTAATGAAACATAAAAGACCAATATAGAACTTCAATGAAACATAAAGGACTAAAATAGAACTTTAATGAAACATAAAGGACCAATATAGAACTTTAATGAAACCTGAAAGACAAATATAAAACTTTTGGGAAACATAAATGACCAACATAAAACTTTTGAAAGATAAAGGACCAATTTAAAACTTGGATGAAACATAGAGGACCAAAATGGACATTTAACCTAACATTTGCGATGAAACCTATCTCTTTGAGTTGACTCTTATATAAAAGAAGTTTAACTCATACATAAAGGAAGTCCTGCCTTCTTCGACGGTATCTTATCACACCTCTTGCATTATACTTACAAGGGCACACAACTACTCTCCCTCTTTTCACAACCTTTTTGTCGTTCTCTCCTACTTGAGAACGCAAATAAAATCGAATTGTGTGAACTTTAATTTCAATTTGGAATATATAGGCTCTAAGTCTAGAACTCAAGTAAAGTCTGTCTTTCCCTAACCTCCCTCCGGGAGCTTTGCTACCTTATTTCCGGCAAGAAATATCAGTAGTGTCCACCGTGATTTTACCCAGATTATTATTGATACCTGGCACTGTTAAAACGGACTCGAGCTCGCGGGCTAGCCTGGCCCGCCCGCTAAATGGGCGGGCTTGGACATCGAAAAATAGGCCCATTTAAGCCCACGGGCTAAACGGGCCAGCCCCGCGGGGCGGCCCGTGAAAAATTAAAAAAAAAAAAGAAAACAAAAATTAATATTTATTTGTTTAAAATATGTATAAATATATATGCTTTATGTATTTTTATGTGTTAAATAATAATTCTATTCTAATAATTTGTATAAATAATTTAAAGAATAATTAAAATTAATAAAATATTAATTTAAAAAAAATACTAATTTTTAAGTAAATATATAATTTTATAATTATTTTTTAAAAAAAATATAAAAAGTGGCCTGCGGGCCAATACGGGCGGGCTTGGGCATCACTTCCCAAGCCTGCCAAGTAAACGGGCCGACCCGCCCCGGCCTGTCACGGGCCGGCCCCGCCCGTTTTGACAGTACTACTGATACCATTCTTCCATCTTTGAATAATAGCAAGATGCTCATTACCATCTTACATTCAGGTAAAGGAAGGTCAATATCCTTTCTTGATGCTTGATGGAAACATCCTCGAGGGGGAAAGAATACCCATTACATAGAACAACAATAGAGGCAAGCAAGGAATTTATCTCTAGAACAGAGCATCAACATCATAGCAGAGGGTTGCTGGAGTACCACCACTGGCACCATTAACTTAAAAAAGAAAACGGGAAGATTCCCCAACTCCCAAGATAGAAGAAATACTAAATAGATAGCACGGAACCATCACTTTCAACTGCCTCAATTTAGATGATGACAGCATAGACAATACCAACTGTTGGAGCAGCAACTTGAAAATAAGAATAAACATCACAAAATAGGAGAGAATAAATTGTTAGAGAAATAATCAAACGCAGAGCTGAGGCACGAGTATCTCGCTTTCTTTAAGGTAATTCACGCCTCCGACGGGTTGATTTTGCTATATCACCCGGTGCAGTGGGTACTCAGACGCGTTACCTCTAGGATACAACAGCCGAATACTCGCCATTATCTCATCGACTTCTCTAGAATACAAGTACAAATAAAAGATATAATTAAATTACCAATTTTTTGGGGACAACTCCCTACGTTGTCCAAAAAGAGGTAAATATTTTTGTAATTTTAATTCAATCAGCATATAATGCCTACTGGGAAGACTGTCCCTTAACAAACTACATGCTATAGTCCACACAACGCAACTCACAATGAAGTTTCCAATACAACACGGGGTCGGCCAAATTAATGCTGACTGAGAAAAGCATGCTAAGCTGCTAGTCTATCTCCAATAATAGCATATCGCACAAAGAAACGGTCGTCAAAATAGTCAACTCTAGATGCTCAAGCAGAAATTATGGAAATAATATACCTTCAAAATAAGATATCATGAATGCTTCTAGAACCAAAAGGAGATTTAATTTAGTGAGAATTTATGGAAATGATGACTGACAGAAGTTCGGATAGGATCTCTACTCCCTCGAAAGCTTATAGAACCACTAAGCTACCAAAAGAATGTAAGGATGTCATTTCATGAACCCTAGCAGACATGCCAAGGATAAATACAAAACTAATATGCCATTCTATGAATACGTTAGACTGACCTCAGGTAATACAAAAGAAAAGAAAATTCAATTAGGACAAAAGGCAAACGAGGAAGAATTCCAAAAACTATTGGATGCTAGCTTCATCAAGGAGAGTAAATACCCCCCCAATGGCTTTCTAATATCTTCATGGTGAAAAATCAAATGGCAAGTGGTGTATGTGTGTCAATTTTACCGACTTAAAAAAAGTATGCCCTAAAGAGGCCTACCCCTTACCCAACATCGACAAACTAGTCAACAAAACTTTGGGACACCGTCTCCTTAGCTTTCTAGACGTTTTTTCTAGATATAACCAACTTAAAATGAGCCTTATAGATGCTGAGAAAACTTCTTTTATTAATGAACAAGGTGTGTTTTGTTATAATGTTATGCCTTTTGATCTTAAAAACGTAAGAGCCACATATCAAAGAATTATTGATGTAATATTTAGAAAGTGAATTGGAAAGAACATAGAGGTATATATAAACGGCATGGTATTCAAACCACTATTGGATAATCAACGTCTCTAAGATTTAAAAAAGGTATTCAAAGAATTAAAACGCCGCAACATGAAGTTAAACCCCACAAAATTTGCTTTCAAGATCTCCGCAATTATATAAATTCTTCGAATTCATGATTACCTAAAGAAGAATTGAAGCCGACATTGAGAAATGCTAAGCAACACTAAACACGGAGCCACATAGAACGGTGAATCAGGTACAAAGATTAGTCGATCTCTAGGTTGCACTTTCAAGGTTCCTCTCAAGGTTGGTTGACCGATGCCTCCCTTTCTTCAAGATCCTAATTAAGGAAAGTCAGCCCCTTCCAATGGACAGATGAATGCAAGTAGGCGTTCAACCAGCTGAAGAAATACTTGGCAAACCCTCCAATTTTGTCAAAACCCATAGTAGGGGGGACACTCTACAAATATTTGATAGCTACCAAATATTTGGTAAGCTCGATCCTTGTCAAAGATGATCAAGCTAAACTTAAGCCCAATATACTTCACCAGTCGTGCACTCAAGGAAGCATAAATACGTTATCAACACTTAGAAAAATTAGCATTTGCACTGGTCACCTCAACTTGAAGACTAAAGTCATACTTCCAGCAGCATACAATAATTGTACGATCGGACCAACCTCTCTAAAAAATACTCCACAAACCAGATTTTGCCAATAAGCTAACCAATTAAGCAATAGAGTTGTTATAATTTGATATTCTATACAAGCCCAGAGGGGAAATTAAAGCCCAAGCTTGGGTAAACTTTATCACCGAAATGACATTCCCTCTCAAGGAAAATAGAGAAGCCAAAGATGTCCCATGTTAGACGACCATCGAAAGTGACATGTAGAGCATGAGTTGTCATAAAAAGCCCTACAAGTAAAGCAAAATCAAGGAAGGACCCTAATCCCTTCCGCCTCTTTCTCCCCTCCCTTCTCCCCTAATGAATCAGTAATGTCAGTACGAGGAGTTAGAGTAGCATCATCAGCAGCCCATTAAGCAGCAAAAGAGGAAGCTATTAGTCTCCAAACGACGAAACTACTCCCGTCATAGCACGATGCTAATCTTCCTTAGCCATCAAATGACGCACCCCCTTAAAAAATTCATAGGTGCAATCTAAGGGGCCATCCACCCCCCAAAATCTCAGGCTCCAATTTCAGTACCGAAAAGCTCCTCATAATCGGCATCCTCAAAATAAAGATTAGGATTCTAACTCTGAAGCTGCCTAACTGCGTTGTAGAATGCATATTCGACTATAAGACAAGCATAATAGGTAGAAACAACTGACCCCACCTCAAGCTGAACATGAATCTCCAAGCTTGACCTCACAGCTTCCAGCTTTACTTACAGCTCGGTAACCCAAGTATCTAGCTTCTTCAAAGCTCCCTCAGCCACACCCAGCCACTATGTTAAAGACTGCTTTTGTGCATCTTTTTACGCTAGCTCCAAAGATTCATGGATGCTTTGCATCGTCTGAGCCTCACCCTTCACACAATCGACCTCCTCCTACAAGGATTGCACCACTGCTTGGAAAGTGTTATTTCAACTAACATAAAAAAAAGGGCAAGTTGGTCACAGAAAGCTTTTGTGCATCTTTTTACGTCTCGCTCGGTGTACCTATATATGTGAAAGCTTCTTCGTAGTCACAGAAACCTTCAATAATAACTTGGGGTTGTGATTAGCCAAGTTGGTCACGCCATCGTCTTCAAACTTCTCTTTCAAAACTTTATGATTTCCATCGGTCATAAGCGTCTTATTCTTGGCAGAAAGGACAACAGTACCCTCATAAAACACACAAAAACCTCCCCTCTTAGACTTTTTGGAGGCTTGTTTCCTCTTCGAATATATGTCCAATCTCCTCTACAGGAGAAGAATCACCACCACCTTTCGAAACAATGGAAGAGAAAGGAAAAGCAGTAGCTTTCCATGCTAATTGGACAAAAGGAACAACCATGAGAGTAGAACCATAAGGAGCCGGGGGGAAGACACGAGTAAGCTTGTTGACTTTTCTCCTGGTTTGAGGAGGTTGACCAAGCGTAGATGCGCCCCCTATGAGACCAACCCGCCAAAAGACGGTGCCTCGAGCAAGCTCCACCTTCTGAAGATTATCTACAAAAGAAAAAGTCAAACAAATTAGCCTCAGAATAAATAAGAATATGGGAAGAAGGCGAAATAAAAAAAGAAACCACAAAATCCCACTATGAAGGTCCTTCATGTCCTCAAGCCGCCAAGCCATTCACTTCATGGCCAATAATTCATCATGAGACAGACAAATCCTCAAGCACAAAATGAAGGCCTTGAGGCTCGCTCCATATCAAAGGAAATAAGGGATGATTCCCCTCATCCAGCCAAAAAGGGTGTCCCCCTTCAAAGGTACAATCCTCACAAACAAACCTCGCCAGGCTTGCACCATCATCAGTAGATCATTACAAATATACGAGACACCCTGTATCTTTTGGAAGTGAGAAGGGAGCCCCTTCCCACTCCTTTGGCACTTGTAAAAATAGGAGAATAACTTTAAAGTAGTAGGAATCTCCAACTGATAGCATTGTAGCGGAAGCCTGCACAACAAAGCACACTCATTCTTCGTAAGTTAAGTCAGACAAAAGTTTCAGTAGTTTAAAACCACCTTTTCGAAAGGAGTAAGAGGAAGCTTTCCCCCTTATCATATCCATAATATATGTGTACATCATAAAACCAGCCCCATCGGTCAAAATTAACATCAAAGGTTTAGTAGAACCCGCGATCCCATAGTCAACTTTCAGAGAACGACTAGTCAAAACACGATCCCAAAACTGCAGAAGAGCCACAAGGCCACACAATTTACTCTTTGCGACATGTAGCAACAAGGTCGCACAAGAGAGGCACTTATAAGGGATCCTAATATTAGACAATGATTCCCCGGCCTCATCCACACCAAAATAATCATCCTCGTCAGGAATATACCAATGAGAAACTATGCGAACTTGTGACAAATCCATCGGTGTTTGAATTGTCACCCTAACCTAACTTTGGTCTTCAAACTCGAACGAAAGACCAAAAATATTAATAAATTTGGAAGGAACCTTTTCCTCACTAGGAGGCCCAGAATTTGAAGAATCCTCTCAAGAACTAAAAAGGGGAACCTCAGTATCCTGTTTAGCCACTAAAGACGACGGACCCTCATCATCAGACACTACTTGATCGCAGCTCTAATTGGTCGTCAAAACTAGGATCAAATAAAGCCTTAAATGGTAGCACATGGCACAACCCAAGGATTGAATCTCTCGCGAAGCCTCTCGTCAAAGCTTTACGATTGATTGTTAGTAACCCTAAATAAACTAAGTATTCAAAGCAATTAAATAAAAGGGAAATTATAATAAGAGATAAAATCACTAAAAGCTAATAGGTTCCTAAGAGGATAGTTTCAACAATCCTAGCCAATCTAAAGATGTTAGGGAAATCTAATTCTTGTTTTTGTTCTTTATGTTAGTTAAATTACTAAAGTTAACCTAAGCGACCACTTCGGTTTAGGTTCAATTTAGACGAACTAACTCCCGACTGGGAAACAATTAATCAATCTAAATCTTACCACATGAAGATATTTTATTTACTATATATGGGGTCTAACTCAATATCAACAGGTCATCTTTGGAGCATCCAAACCAACTAAGTGCCTGATCAGGATTTAAAGACTCAGCAAATGGATAGAACTAATTTAAATAAATAGCATGGATACCATATAATTATATTCAGATTCTAGGCCACAACCTTGTAACCTATAATCCCTACGTACACGTTCAATATGTTTTAGTCCGACCGGGTCTTTCATAAAGAATCTAGAAAAACATAATTATATCTAACCCTAGAACAAGAAAAACAAGAAAAGATAAAAGAATCCTTAAATTGAGATCGTAGGCTCATGCCTAGATCGATCCTTCTTGGCTCACAGAATTTTCTTAGGATTAAGGTACGACTGTACTGTAGAGTCTGAGATGCCTTTAGAAGCTTTTGTAGCTTCTATTTATAGTTGCTTACAAGAATCCTAATGGGATTATTATTCTATCTAGATTACAATAAGATAATAGATATTTAAACCTATTCTAATTCTAAAATTAAAAAACATTTGAACTCGAATTCTAATTCAAATCTTCAGATAAAATAGGTCCACGTTTGAATTATTGTCAGCTAGCTACTCACGTGCCTGCTACGTCATCATATGTTCACCAGGGCGAATGGATAAGTGATCGCCAATGGCATCTACTCAATGTGGCGAGCTGCTCTGCTGCACTGCGTTTTGCCCTTTTTCATTATGCTATGCTGCTATCTTCTGGTCCGGTCCTGGTCCTGGTCCTGGTCCCTAACTTGGAAGATCTTCAGTTCATCATCCATGGTTAAGCCTGAAACACTTAACAAACATTAAACATTCCTTTTCTAATATTCAACATATATTACGGAAATTTAGGAATAATTAGAAATAGTAAATTTAAGTTGAAAATTAGGGAATTAGCTATATTTCTATTTGGTTCCCTAAGTAAGGATAATCAATCTAATTGTAAAATCATATATATTTATATATTTAATTATCTATTTTATACCCTAAAGTTATGTTGATTTTGGGTGCGTTCACTACCCATCGACAAAGGGAGTGTCATTGCGGTGGCCGAATCTCTTCAAAAGACTCTAAAACATTAGAACCCTTAATCTAGGCTCAAGGACCACCTCCTAATTAAACTAAAGAAGTACCATACTAAAACCCTAGCGAAAAAGCACAAATGAACAAGAAAGTACCTAAGGACATGGTGAGGCAGAGACAAATTCACCAAAATTCAAAAAACCTAAAAGCACCATTGGTACAAAAAAGTGAGTAAGAGGGACCTAACGAATGATAGAAAAACTACAAAGAATAAAAGCTGAAAATCACCTTCGCGGAAGAAAGAAAAACCCCTCTTAGGAGTTAGCAGAACATGAGAAGCACTACCCACAAACCGTCAAGCATGAAGGAGCAAAAAGCGTCTTCAGAAAGTAAAACAAAATTGAAATTTTTGCAATAATAGCCTAAAGCCTTGGGTGCCAAAAAATGCAAAACCCTAGGCACATAAAAAAGACACCTTTAACTCAGCAAACTAGAGACCACGAATCGCGTTGACACGTGGCTGTCACAAACGCAACGCCTTCACAAAACTTAAAAGAGAAAACAGGCATGACAAAGGAAAGTCACCATGACTTGGGAGACTCATATTCAACGATCAACAAACTTCACTCTGCAACAAATTACCGAGTAAAACCTTGCCCGCAAAGCAGAAAATATTTCAACACTTATCTATGAATATCACATCTCGGCACCTAACTTTCCCCCACATAGGCCATCTCTTTGGCGGACCTAAAACCTTTACTACCAACCAGACTAAAAAAATGCTTAAAAGCCCAAGAACACTTCGTACTCTTAGGCTTGGGGGACTTATGTTATATTCGGGGCCCGACACAGCCGGTGCTCGGCACTCACATAACACAGACTACGAAAGACATCCTAATCACCCCTCTCCTAGAAGAATGCTTAGCTTAACCGTTCTTCCTGCCTCAAACGCATAATCTACCCCAATGACTTCACTTATAAAAAAGGGGATCTTAAGCTTCTTAAACACATAACATCTCTAGCCTCTAGCACATTCACTTGCATGCGATGTCTTGCTTGCATACTTCTTGGTTCTTTACAACCTGAAAGCATCTACCCCTCGTGAACTGCAAAGATTATGATCTCACTCTTTAAGTACATAGGATCTTGAGTCTTTGACCTAAGTTGAGTCCACTTCCTTCATTCCTCCATCATCTTCTAGCCCCGACCTCTTCTAGGTCTCCATAATATCAGGAACATAAAAAGTAATTTTTCCTTAATGTTATCTAATTCTTGAATTTTCTAATATATCTTTTTTATCTGTAAATAATTTAAATTTAAAATTTTATATTATTTTTACTATTTGATGAAAATAATTGAAGTCAAAAACTAAAAAGTATATTCAGACGCCAAATTATACCATTACTTGTTTTTATAGACCAAAAACTAGATTCTCTTATCAAAATATTATCTTAAAGGGAAAAGTATATTTTTGGTCCTCTAATTAACCATAAAGTCTCTATCAATTTATTGTCCCTAAACTTTGTTCGTTGTAATTTTTGTCTCTAAGCTTTTAATTTACATGCAATTTTGACCTTTACTCTAACTACGTCTAAATAATTAACAACAGATGTGACTGTCCACATAACATCCAATCATGCTTGTGATGCCAAGTCATTTATATAGTTACATTGTTTTTTCAATTTAGACACGGTTTATCATTGTAACACTACAAAATAAAGAGTGTTATGATGTTTAAATTGATAAAATACTGTAGCTAAATGTATAACTTAACATCACATTCATCATTATTGGAAACAACGTGGGTAGTCATACTTACATTTGTTAATTACATTTATAAATTAAAAATTTAAGAATATATATAAATGATACCAAACAAAATTTGGGAGCCAAATTGTTAAAGATGTTATAGTTTGTGGATAAAAATTAAAGATACTTCTCCTATCTTAAATGTTATTGTATGTTATCAAAGCTTTTTAATGACAAATTTTTCGCCAACAAATTTCCTTTTGGTGGTAATAGATTTCAATGGTGAGATTTGGTCTAAAAGATGCTTTTGTGGCATTCTTTAAGAATTGTAATTGAGTTTTCATGACGAAAATATTTTTTTTTAGTATTTACACATGTGGCTATTATAGTTTTTAAAATCTAAATTTAAATCTTAAAATCTTATGATTTAGGATTTTACATTCTCAAATTTTGTTAAATTTTGTACAAAATTGTGTTGATGCAAAATCGTGGTAGAACCGGTGAAATCAAGTAAAATCCCATGAAATCTCGATTTTACTAGTGATTCTACGATTTCACTGCAACTCAAAAAAAGGTTCATATGGATTAAAAAAAAAATCCACCCATTTCCTTAAAACCAAACGTCCAGACCTGGACTTCCCTACTCCGCATAACTCATTCCCTTCCCATTATTTCTAGCTTTTAATGTTGATGATGGCTGAGTTGGTCGTACTTCAAATCATGTATGTGTTTGAGTTTATATAACATTGGAATTAAGTACCAAGTGGTGATTATGGTAGTAATAATTATAGTGGTGAAAATTAATCAAATGAATTTGACGAACTTAGTTGAAAATGTAGTAATTGTGGATATTAAATAATATATGTTTAATTTTTTTATGTAACTAAGATATAATAGTTAGGGGTGTGTGTGTGTATATATTGGTAAATTCATATAGTTTTGTCATAGGTAAACTCTTACGATTTTACCCTTTCTTCTACAATTTTACTTAAAATCTAGATTTTGACAACGGCTACTAATACTTTTAGTGGTGACTACATTTTTTGGGCAAAATCTTTAGTGGTAATTTGTGATAACTGTTTGTGGCAAAAAAAAAAAACGGTTAAATATTCATTTTGGTCCCTTATCTTTTTCATTAGTTTCATGTTGGTTCTTTATCTTTCAAAAGTTTCAAATTAGTCCTCTATCTTTACAATTTGTTCCAAATTAGTCCTTTTGTCTAACACCGTCAAATTTTTCCATTAAATAATGACGTGGTATCCTGAAATTTTTCAAAAATTATAATTTCACCACTTCTTCAACCTCAAAATTTTCATTTCACTCTTCCTACACCCTCTTCAAATCCTCTCTCCGTTTGAATATATGATTTAATTTGACATCAAAATTATCTCACTACACTACAAATCTTCCCTCAAAATTACCTCACTACACTACAAATCTTTGTCCATGTCTTCTCCACAATTTTTAAGTTGATAATTTCCATTGGGAAGGAAAAGAGAAGGAAATGGATTTGTGAAGTTAAAGAAGTGATGAAACTATAATTTTAAAAAAATTTTAGGATTCCACGTTATTATTTAACAAAGAAATCTGACGGTGTTAGACAAAAAAAGACTAATTCAAAACAAATTACAAAAATAGAAGATTGATTTAGAACTTTTAAAAAAATAAAATTTAGTAGGTGATCTCTCTCAAGAAAGTCTCTACGACATTTTAGCCAAAAAAAAAAAAAAGTCTCGTGGGTGGCTTTTGGTCGGAATAAAATCTCTTTGGCTCATGAAAAAGAATATATACGATATATATGTGCATTGTGAGGGATAAATGCTAGTTTAAATGATGATAGGAAGATCCTTTGCAGCCTTGAGCATTTTTTGTTAAATAATAATGAATTGATGTAATTTTACCCAACAAAAAATTGATTAATTATTGGATGAAATTGAGGAAAAATTCTTTGTTTTTTTCCTCCCGTGTATCTTTTTATTGAAGGCAATCCTATTCGAATTAATTGTGTTTAAAGGGAATGAAGTACCTACCACTTCAACTAACCACGTGTTAGTTGATAAAATTCTTTTTAACCATCTAGTTACACAAGTTTTATTAATGGCAAAAGTATATTTCCTGCTCCCAACGTTTGGGGATCCTGTCACTTTCGCCCCTAACGTATTTTCATTGTCAATTGTACTCCTAACGTTTTGTGTTTCTCCCAATGTCAGGCTTTTGACTAACACTGCCAATTTTTGAACGGTTTTTGATGACGTAACATCCTATGTGGCCAACAATTCTGTCTGGACTTAATTTTTTCCACATCAACAGTCAATAGTACTGAGTTTCTAGGGTCTATTTTACTAATGTAATGAGTATTTTGGTGTACTAGATTTATTGATGTACTGAGTGTTTTTGGGGTCCATTGTACCCCTAAAATATATTGCTAATGTGAAAAAATAAAATCCAGTTAGAACTCTTGGCCATATAGGATGCCACGTCATCAAAAACCGTCCAAAAATTGACGGTGTTAGCCAAAAGCCTGACATTGGAAGAAACACAAAACATTAAGGGTACAATTAACAGTAAAAATACGTTAGGAACGAAAGTGACAGGACCCCAAACGTTGGGGAAAAGAAAGGTACTTTTACCTTTATTAATTGAAGTGACCAAAATATTCAACTCAATGGATTATTTTTTTGGCCTTACTAAAATTATTTACTCTTTTTTTTTTATTTCTTTCATATAAATCTTACTAATGAGTATGTTTATTTTAAACTTATTAAAAATTTTCAATTATTAATATTCTTTTAAAAAATATATCTATTATTGATTAAATTTCATATTAATTAGTAAAATATTTTTTAATTAACTAATTTGTTTTGGGCTCGAGCTATTAAAAGTCCCATAAAAGAGATAAATTTTTTAATAAGAAATTTTTTCATACACATGATTTAAATTGAAAACCTTTTTCTTAAAAAATAAAATAAAATATAGGTCTTCCTCTCCTCTGCCGCACTGCCGCTTTGCTTTTTCATCTAAATTACACTAGCAGCTTCTCCTTAGCAAGAGGGGTTGCTATAACTTGCAATTTTTTGTAAGTTTAGCAACCCCTCCTTATTTTCTTCATTTTGTTTGATTTTAGTACTTAAAATAAATAGATCTTTCAGATCTATATTGTCCCCCATTATTTTGGTGATGTTTTCTTCCAGATTATTCTATGTTTTTGTCTTCCTTTGTGAAAGTTTACTCTCTAATTACTAAATCTTCTTAGATCTGGTAACTAGAGTTGGTTTTTGTTTTTTTTACGTTTGTGTAGGAAGTTTTTTTGCCGATCTACATATCTTTATGTCATAAAGCTTCTACTTCATCATGTTGTTAGAAAATTTCAAGGCACTCTCAACTTTGACGATTACTATAGATTTGATATGCAGAAGATCTAACAGTAAAAACTTTGTTGACAACATCAAGAACAGTGAAGTTTTTCATCCCAAGTTCATCTTACAAATGGGACCAATTGACCTTTATTCGCCCTTAGTTCAACAATTTTTACGAATTCTTTCTTTTGTATTGTTAGGACGGAGTTGTTTGATTTATTGTAAGTGCCGTTGGGCTTTTCTATAATTTTATGAATTTTATTATTATAAAAAATATATATTTAGCACTCAAAATCAATTTGTATGATTTATACAATTAATTTCTCTCATGGTTAATTCTTTTTTAAGTATTTGGGAACGATAATACAAAACAATGGAGAAATAGAGGAAGATGTAAACCATAGGATCCAAGCTGGATGGATGAAATGGAGGAAGGCATCAGGTGTTATTTGTGATAAGAAAGTACCGCTTAAGCTTAAGGGGAAATTTTATCGCACCGCGATAAGACCAGCTTTACTTATGGTACTGAATGCTGGGCGATAAAAAGCCAGCATGAGCACAAATTCAACGTGGCAAAAATAAGAATGTTGTGCTGGATGAGTGGTCACACTAGAATGGATAGGATTAGGAATGATTATATTAGAGAGAAAGTGGGAGTAGCACCTATTGTCGAAAAATTAGTCGAAACACGCCTTAGGTGGTTTGGTCATATACAAAGGCGGCCGGAAGAGGCTCCGGTACGTAGAGTTGACCAAATGGAAGATAACCTAATAACTAGAGGTAGGGGAAGACCAAAGAAAACAATAGGAGAAACGATTAAGAAGGATCTAGCTATAAATAACTTAACTATAGAAATGTGCAAAGACAAAACATGTTGGCGCCGCTTGATCCATATAGCCGACCCTACCTAGTGGGATAAGGCTTTGATTGTTGTTTATGGTTAATTCTTTTTTTAAAAAAATTACACATATTTTATTTTGATTGAAGAACCTAATAATAAAAATATAAATAAATTTTATATATATATATATATGTCTAATATTTTTTAATTATTATTTTTATTTTTTACATCTCTCTTTTTGTTAATCATAAGAGATAAAAAAAATGTGTTTAGTATGTAAGAAAATGAAAGTAAAAGTAAAAAGTAAATTTGTTTGGTATGATGGGAAGAAGATAGAGAAGTGGAAGATAAAATAGTTAAAAGACATTTTTGCCCTTTCTTTTCTCCCACATGAACAGTGAAATTGTACGAGGGGTATCTTGGTCCAGCAAAACTTGCTTTGTAGGAAGTGATTATTAGAGATGATCATGGAGAGAATATGGGAAGGATACTATGATACCTGTTCCCGTCCCCAATGATAAATATTTTTCTCGCCCCAGCCCTAACTAGGTATGACATTTAGTACTCGTCCCCAGACCCTCCAAATACTTAAATTCCCAGACCTAACCCCTGACTCGAAAATTTTCTACATTCATCACCGGTGCAAAATCATAATATTGTTATCCAAATTTTAAAAATACAATCAAATCTCACAAATATTTAACAAAGTAAATTAAACTTCAAATAGAAAATACAAGTTTTGCAAAAATTTAACAAAGCAAACTTAAACAAATTTAATTAGGCCAAATTACTCTTTTGGTCCTCAACATTTGCACCAAGTTTAATATTGGTCCTCAACGTTTCAAAAAGTTATTTTAGGTCCTCAACGTTTTTTTTTGGGTCAAAATTGGTCCTCCAACGTAACTCCGTCTGTTTTTTTTTGTTAAATGCTGACGTGGAAGGCTTATGTGGCACACCCTCTCTCCTACGTGTCATATTTGGATGATATGACACCCTCTCTCAATCCAATTCAGCAAAACGACGCCGTTTTGCATCACTTCTCTCTCACTCCAACTCAACAAACTATGATTATTAAGTAGATAATGTGTATATTGTGCTCAAAAATTTAACAAAGCAAACTTAAACAAATTTAATTAGGCCAAATTACTCTTTTGGTCCTCAACATTTACACCAAGTTTAATATTGGTCCTCAACGTTTCAAAAAGTTATTTTAGGTCCTCAACGTTTTTTTTTGGGTCAAAATTGGTCCTCCAACGTAACTCCGTCTGTTTTTTTTTTGTTAAATGCTGACATGGAAGGCTTATGTGGCACACCCTCTCTCCTACGTGTCATATTTGGATGATATGATACCCTCTCTCAATCCAATTCAGCAAAACGACGCCGTTTTGCATCACTTCTCTCTCACTCCAACTCAACAAACTATGATTATTAAGTAGATAATGTGTATATTGTGCTCTCATTCGCTAAAACTTGATAAAAATGAAAGACTAAAGTAACATATTTAATAATATAATATTATATATATTTACAAGCAAATAGATATTTATATATAAATATAAAAACCTAATATTTTAATGTATAAATTTTAATAATGGGGACGGGGTGAATACTCAGACCTATCTCCAGACCCAGACCTTTAAATTTACCCATAAAAATTCTCATGCCGAACCCATACCTGTTTATTCAATCCTGAAATTCGAACCCAACCAATAAAATTTGTGGGTATCCGTTGGAACCGAATAATTTAATCATTCCTACAAGTGACCTCCTTCCCTCCTCTCCCAAATAACACCTCCTTCCCTCAAGATAAGAAAGCTCCTCACCGTCTTAACTTCACTTCATTTCTTACTAAACAAACTCAAATATTACCTCACCTCACCTAGGTCGCGTTCGTTTACTGGATTTGGTAAGGGAATGTTTACTCTCTTTTTTTCCCACCGACAAATTAAAAATATAAATAAATAAAATAAAATACAAAATGTCTATTATACCCTTTGATTTGACACAACCCTAGCCTTCTTTTCTTTTTATTATTTTAATATAAGGGGTAAAATAGTAATTTTAATACATTTCCATTTCAAATTTTTACTACCAAATACATTAAACTCATTTCCTTTTTTTCTTTACTTTCTACCTAAAGAACATGCCCTAGTCTCGTCTCTCCATTCCTCCCAAACAAGAAGTAATACTATTGAAAGAAGTGTTGTGAAGAAAAACCCCATCCAATAAGCCTTATTGGTTTGGTGGGTGGGTGGGCCCACATAAGATATGGTGGCGCTTAGACCGCGAAGGTGGGAAGTGAGTGGTGAGACAAACAATGAAGATTTGAAAGCAAGAGGGGAAGAATGTATGTGGTTTGCCTCTTTTTTCTAACATTGAAAAACCCATCATTTTCCATCCTTGTCTCCCAAATTTAATATTTCTATTTATTGTACAACCAATTCTTTGTTCATAGATAAGCAGCCCTAAACCTCCACGACGACCTATTTTATGCTTTATATAAAAATGACATTCAATTTTCAAAATGTAAATAATTTCTATCAATTCCATCCACCTATTTTCATACATTTCTTTTTTTGGCAAAAACATGATTTTGGTTTCTGTATACTTTTGATTTATTTTATGTTGATCCTTTAATTCAATGTTAAGAAGGTTTTGATTTGTTCTTATTAATAAAATTATTTTTTTTAAAAGCATCAAGTCAACTCATATTATAGAAAAACCAAGTAAGTAAAAGAAATTGAGGATGAAAATCTTCATCGATCTTGATGTTGTCAACAAAAATTTTATTACTACGCTTCCTGCATATCATAGAAGTAGTGTTCTGCACAGATGCATATGTCATTGATTTCTCCGTGCATTTGATAAAAGGTTGACAGTTTTTCGGTATAAATGCTCAGTTATGTGTCGATCTAGTAATTAGAACAAAATCTTTCACAAAGAAAGACCGAAATCAGAATTAGATCTGGACAAACCTACCAATAAACTTAAGAGACTAAAAAATCTGATTTATTTTACTGATAAAAAAAATATAAATTAAGTAAAAAGAAGTTATAGAAATTACAACTCTTTGCCGTAGTGATAAGATAACGGTTCTTTGCAAAGGGAGACGCTGAGAAGAAGAGGACTATGTAATGATGGTATAACATTACTTATTTCAGCCAATAGAAAGGGGAATAAAATAATTGAAACAGAACATAACCAAAGGGAAAAAACCAAACATAAAAGAATAAATAATAAGTATGTTCATAATAAAGAATAGGTCAAATGTTCATTTTGGTCCTTTATGTTTTACCAAAATTTTAAATTGGTACTTTATCTTTCAAAAGTTTTATATTGGTCCTTTGTGTTTCTCAAAAGTTTTATATTTATCCTTCAGGCTTCATTAAAGTTCTATATTGGTCCTTTATGTTTCATTAAGATTATAGGCCAAAACCCCAAATTGGTCCCTTATGTTGTCACCAAGTTTCATATTGGTCCTTTATGTTTCAAAAAGTTTAAATTGGTCCTTTATGTTTGCAAGAAGTTCCAAATTGGTCCTTCCGTCCAATTCCGTCTAGTTTTTCTGTTAAGTGATGACGTGTCATGCTGAGGTGTCACACTCTCTCTCCTACGTGTACTGCTGAGCTGACGTGGCCTTAGTTAACCTAAAATTAGGGACTAAAATGAAACAAAATAAATTTTCACAATACAAAAATACAAATTTCCCGCTTTTCCATCTTATCCTTCTTCCTCATCGCTGATGCTACTGCTTGAAGGCCATCCATGGCTTCTTCCATTACAGTCATGATTCTCATGAAGAAGCAGCCCAAGAATTCCAACATTCTTTGTTTCCTTTATTTTCCTTCAAGTTTGTTATTCGAAAGTGCCTCCCGAATCAATAACATCAAACTTCAATATTTTTTTAAGTGTAGGTTCGAATCGAGAGTTGTTTGTTGCGAGCAAACCCTAAATACTTAATTGGACAGGATTCTTCCGTACTTTTTTTAATATTTGATTTGTTGAATTTTCTTATTTAATTTACTAGTTTTTCACTTTTGTTTATTTAGGATTAGGGTTGGATTTAGAAGCTTCTTGATTCTGTGATGGATAGGGTGAATGGTGTAATGTTTGTTGGAATTTGGGTATTTAGAATATGATGGAGTTTATATGATTATAATTTTAGAAATTGATAGTTAAATTGATCCTTTTGATTTATGGTAATTTTTCTGTTTAATTTCTCCTGTGATTATAGGAGGAAGAAGCCATGGATGCCTTCAAGCCCAGCTGCGACGATGAGGAAGAAGGAGAAGATGAAAAAGTGAGGAAATTACATTTTGTCTTATGAAAAATTATTTTGTTTTATTTTAGTCCCTAATTTTAGTTTAACTAAGGCCACATCAACTAAGTAGTACACATAGGAGAGAGAGTGTGACACCTCAGTATGACACGTCATCACTTAACGGAAAACTAAACGGAATTGGACGGGAGGACCAATTTGGAACTTTTTGCAAACATAAAGGACCAATTTAAACTTTTTGAAACATAAAGGACCAATATGAAACTTGGTGACAACATAAGGGACCAATTTGGGGTTTCGACCAAGATTATATATTGGTCCTTTATGTTTCATTAAAGTTTTATATTAATCCTTTATGTTTTATAAGAGTTTCATATTGGTCCTCTCAGCATGGTTTTATTTTTTGCTTAAACGACGTCGTTTGGGTGTTTTTGGTATGTCTAAGGTCATGTCAGCTATCTGATACACGTAGGAGAGATTATGTGTCTACCTCGACATGTCACGTCAGCAGTTAACTTAAGAAATTGACGGACCTGGATAGAAGGATCAATTTAGAACTTCTGGGAAAGATAAATGACTAATTTAAAACTTCTGAAACATAAAGAACTAATATAAAATTGGTCAAAACCCCAAATTGGTCCTCTATGTTTCACCCAAGTTTCATATTGGTCCTTTATGTTTCAAAAAGTCTAAATTGGTCCTTTAGGTTTGCAAGAAGTTCCAAATTGGTCCTTCCGTCCAATTCCATTTAGTTTTGCTATTAAGTGATGACGTGTCATGCTGAGGTGTCACACTCTCTCTCCTACATGTACTGCTTAGCTGATGTGGCCTTAGTTAACCTAAAATTAGAAACTAAAATGAAACAAAATAATTTTTCATGAGACAAAAATGTAATTTCTCCACTTTTTCATCCTCTCCTTATTCCTCATCGTTCCTGCTTGAATGCCATCCATGGCTTTAATCCCACCATCCATGGCCTTCCTCCCAACACAGAGAATGCAGAGAAGGTCCCTCTTCCTTTATTGGCATATATCTAAGTCTTGCTTTTCTCAGCCTCAAGCCTCATCTTCGAGCCCTAATTTCCACAATCACAGAACAAGAAGGTCATCTTCCTCTCTGCATCATCTATGACATCTTCTTCGGATGGGTCTCTGATGTCGCTAAGAGTTTCAGCACCAAGATTATATGCTTTACCACTTGTGGTGCCTACAAAAACATTGCTTACATGTCGATCTGTTTGAATCTCATTCACCGAAAAACCGACACCAACGAGTTTTATGTTCACGGCTTCCCTGAGCGCTATCGCTTCCATCGGACTCAGCTTCATCGATTCTTGAGACGAGCTTATGGAACCAACGCTTGCCCTCTTCTTCCTACGGATTTAGGCATGAATTCGAAGCATCATTTAGGGGAAGAATGTGGAATCCCTCTGAAAACGCAGATGAGGGTGTTGGCTGAGGCATTAGAAGAGAGCAAGAAATCATTCATATGAGAATCATGACTGTAATTGAAGAAGCCATGGATGGATGCTTCAAAGTAGTAGCAGCGAGGAATAAGGAGAAGATGGAAAAGTGGAGAAATTATATTTTTGTCTCATAAAAAATTATTTTGTTTCATTTTTAGTCCCTAATTTTAGGTTAACTAAGGCCACATCAGCTAAGCAGTACATGTAGGAGAGAGAGTGTGACACCTCAGCATGACACGTCATCACTTAACAGCAAAACTAGACGGAATTGGACGGAAGGACCAATTTGGAACTTCTTGCAAACATAAAGGACCAATTTAGACTTTTTGAAACATAAAGGAGCTATATGGAACTTGGGTGAAACATAGAGGACCAATTTGGGGTTTTGACCTATAAAATTTGAGTGAAACATAGAAGACGAAAATGAATCTTTAACCTTAATAGATAAAAAAAGAGTAAACTACAATTTTTTTTCTTGAGAGATCTTTAAATTACATCCATTTATTTTAAAAAGTACATTGCCCTAGAGATTAAAAAAATCGACAATTTTATCTATTTTGACTAAAATAGTCTTATATTTACCAGTTTACATATAAATAAATATATATATATATATATATATATATATATATATATATATATATATTTGACTACTATAATTTTCTTAAGAATATAAAATGAAATGAAATAATTATTCTAAATTCAAAATAATTATTAGTGAAATAAATTTTTTTTTAAGAAATTATAATTATTTTGTGAATCTATTAATAGTATTTTAGTAAAAAATGGTGTAAAGTTATCATTTTTTAATTTCTAAATGGAGGGGACTATAAATTTTTAAAATAAAGGAGAATGGCGTATAATTTTGACTTCTTTACTAAGAAGGGAGTGTAATTTTAAAAATATCAAATCAATCCATACCCGTTCATGACTTAAGTGCTTTCACAGCCAAACTACGCATTTTCTTTGTGACAAAACTTGCAACTCAGTGGATTTAAGGGAATTAGATCCCTTAAAGTGAGGAGAGATGTGAAGTTACCATAAAAAATTGTCTTTGTGACAGTTTGTTTGGCTTTAGTGGCAGTTTAAACGCCACTAAAGTACTTAATGACGGTCAGGAAAATTGTTGCAGAATTTTTCATCACAAAGTTAATAATGATAATTTTCAATGATCGTTAGAATAATTGACGTTAAAATATCTTAACGGAGATTAATGAACCGACATCATTAAGTGTCAGTTTTCTAAATCGTCGTTAAATTTTTAGCGATTTCAGACCGCAATTAAATTTGTGGTGGTTTCATACCGATGCTTAGCTTTAACAATTTCTTAGCACTTTAGTTATTATATTGAAAAAAATATTTTTTTTTAAAATAGTTTCATATTGATTTTATCCCATTTATGTATAACTAATTAAAAATAAACTAGAATTAATACACTCAAATTTATATTAAAGTATTGACCATTAAAAATACATTTGAATTAATCAATTTGTTCAAATATGTTCATAAAAAACTCATATATAATAATCTTACATAAATAACTCATGTTCCAAATAGAATTACCATATAAAAGTTCAAACTAAAATTAACATAAAGGATTCATGTCTAATCATCCTACATGCCATTTAAGTATATGTAGTTATCAATTTAAACTTATGGTTGTCGGATGAGGTAGATTGTTTAGTTCCTCTATTAAATACTTGAAATATACAAAATATTAAATCTATTAATTAGTAATCACAAGGCCAAATTATTATTTTGGTCCTCAACGTTTGCACGAAGTTTAATATTGGTCCTCAATGTTTCAAAAAGTTATTTTAGGCCCTCAACGTTTTTTTTTTGTCATAATTGGTCCTCTAGTGTAACTCTGTTTGCTTCTGCCGTTAAGTGCTGAAGGCTTAGGTGACACGCCTTCTTTTCTATGTGTCATATTTTAATGACGTGGCACGCCACATCATGCCACGTCACCCCACCATGGCCACATCATCTTTTCTCCCTTTCCTTCATCATCATCATCATCTTCTTCAACTTCTTCATCATTATCACCATCCTTCAATTCTCTTTCTTTGATCCAAACCGCCGACTATCGCCGTCATCGATCACCATCACCTTCAACAGTGCCGCCACCTTGCTCTTCCACTTCACGCTTCCGTTCTCCGCCACGTCTGCAACCCCCTCCATTGCTCCCCTCACTCCCAATCTCTCCCTCACATCCCTCTCAACTCTTTCTCCTCTGCACCTCACCACATTCAACAACGTCGACATCGCATTCTCCTTCGTCCTCAGACTCGTCCCCGTCGCGTCATCCATAAGATCCACCAAAACCCCAATCCCCGACACCTTTCGGAACGCCTCCTCGCACCCGGAGATCTGCGTGATCACCGTCGTCATGCCCTCCACGATCCCCGCCCTCTCGTTCCTTCTGCCGTTGCTCAAGATGCTCCGATTTCTGATACTCAAAAGAAAATGCACCGAGATGAGCACTTTGGGATTTTTGTGAATGTGTAAAGGTCTGATTTTTGTTTCTGGGGTTTTGTTTTCGTGTTTGAATATGTAAAGTCTTGAAATGAATTTGATTTGATTTGGGTTAATGGAGGAGTGGTGGTGATAGGGCTGATGATAGGTTCTGTAACTACGAAATATTCTCCCTTGGGACACGTGGCACTAGCCTTCTAAAAGGCTAGCAGGAACATGCATCGATGGCACGTGGCACGACCCACTCGCCTTGTACGTGGCTAGTATCCACGTCTCCCCTCTTAAGCTCTCGCACCAGAGACATGGGTGACCCCAACCATCGTGGGTCGACCCATGACGAGCAGGAACGTGGGTCGACCACGTCCTCCTTTGCACTTAGTATAAAAGGCCCTCACCCGGGAGACTCAAGGAAATTGACTCAGAACACACAAAGACTCAACAGCCCAAATACTGTACATCATCTCCTTAATCTTTGAGCTTGGTCCACCACCGCACACGCTCAACCATCAACACACATATCACCATCCTAGGGATCTCCATCAACAAAGCTCCCAGCAGCTCACAGAGACCCTTGTTCTCTCCTGGTCTAAGAAAACCTCCAACGAGTGGCTCGCTCGTCCGGAGCACCTTACACACGTCCTAGGCGCACACAGCCACCTACAGGTAATCATCTTGCCTAACGACTCCTATGGACGTTAACACAGCGAACTACATGCACTACAAAAAATAGGGTTTTTAACGGCGGTTACCTGCCCACGATTAATGATAACCGTGGTTAGGTTCAATGTTGAAAATTATTTAACCATGGTTGTGTAGCTACAGTCACAACCGTGGTTAAAAAAAATTAAATCTGCTTTTTTTTTCTAGTATACGCGCGTTTTCCTTTTACAATCCCGCCAAAGTTTTAGACCCACAAAACCCCCTTTTCCAAAATCAATATCATGTTCTGACCTAAACCCACAAGCCCTTCGACGATCGAGCCGCACAACGACAACCGTGAGCAACCGAACTCTCTCTCCGGCACGACGGCGAACGGAGTCAATGGCAGAACTCCACGCTTCTTCTCAGCTTCGTGCCTACGAACTCCACACGAGCTCCAAGCTTCACAGCAGTCTTCAGCTTGGGTTCTCTGAAATTTCTGAAGGTTTTGCTGAGGTTGGTACTTTCTATTCTCTGAAATTTCTGTGGATTTGTTACCTTCGTTTGGTACTGCGCTCGTCCCTATCTCCTCTGCTCATATGTGTGTGTTCTTGCTATTAAATCTATTATTTGATTATTGATGGTTTGAGAAGCTCTTCTAATGATTTAAGTGTTGTTGCTATTAAATCAGAAAAGCAGGCATGTATAATGATTTTAGTATTTTACAACAATATCAAAATAGATTTATGGGTTGTTACTTGTTTAGTGTTACAGAACAGGACACAGTAAAAGTATTACCCTAAGGCCGAATAAATTTGCATAGAAAAAGTGAATTGTATGACACACTAAATATATTTAAGAATTTAGAATATTTTGAAGGAAGTTGTCCTAAGGAAAAGGAAAAGATATATACCTGTAAGAAAAAAATCAATGAGGCGTGAGGATCCTTGCAATCTGAGCTAAGTTGTCCTAAGGAAAAGGAAAAGATATATCGGTTCAATGACTTAAATTTCAGTTCTACAAGTAGCGCACATTCAAATGAAGGATCCTTGCAATCTGAGCTAAGTTCAGTGAAAGAAGAGTTAGAAGCTCTAAAAAAGGAGCGTGAGATGGAGCAAGCTCGTATGAAAGAAAAGTTTGAAGCTTTAGAAAAGGAGCGTGAAATGGAGAAAGCTCAGCAATATCACATGGTCAAATATTTAGCTGATCACATGGGAGTAACAATACCATCTGTGACTGTTGGCGAGGTATCATGTCCTACAACACAGGTAACATAAATGTTTCTTTTCTTTACAACAATATGTTAAAATAGACACTACACATTTTTATAAAATCTAACTGTCTTTCTTGTTCTAATTATAGGCACCTGATGTAGGCAGCGCAGAAGCATCACGTCGACGATCATCTAGAGCTAGTCATGATCCATGATCTTATATATTTATGTAGTTCTATTTTGATGTTAGTTATATTTATTAGTTTTATTTTGTTGCTAGTACTAAACTTTTTAATTGCTATTAATTTATCCTTTATATTTTGAGATTGAGAATTATGTTGTGAAGACTTTATTTTGAGTTTGAAACTTTATTAGTAGATGTTGAAGTCATCTCAAATTCTATTATGTTGTCAAGACTTCATTTTGAATTTATATGCAGATGAAACTTTATTAGTAGTGTTGAATTTATTTAAAATTCTATTAGGTTTGATTTATTTATTGTTATTGTTGTTGGAGTTTATTTATTGATGTGTAAACTCTTGAATAGGTTGAGTATAAATGATACAAAGAAAGAAAATTTTCAAAAAAAAAAATTGTAAAAAAAATGATTCTAACGGCGGTCGTAACCGTTGCCAAAGGAAACATTCATAAACACCATAAATAATCTAACGGCGGTTGGAACCGCCGTTAGAATAAATTATCGTCAAATTTGATCACTCTAACGCGGTTGGAACCGCCGTTAGCTTTTCTACTCTAACGGCAGTTCCAACCGCCGTTAGGTCAAAAAATGAGAGATGAAAATGGCCCTCTAGCGACGGTTGTAACCGCCGTTAGGTCAAAAATATGCCTAACGGCAGTTATTCCAACAGTTGTCTTAACTGTCGCTAGAAGTGGTCCCGACGCATCGTTCGACGACGGTTGCGCAACCGCCGCTAGAGTTCTAGCCACGGTCACAACCGCCGTTAGAGGCATGTTCTAACCGTGGCTAGATGCCTGTTTCCTTGTAGTGATAGACTTTGATCCCTCCACAAGGGTACGTAGGCACCTAGGTCATCACCTAAGGACAAGTCCCCTAAGGTTAAGACCCCTTGTGGTCCTAATTTCTGACTTAGAATTGTCTGAACCAAAAATGACAGTTACAGGTTCTAATGGAAGTGGAAGAGGAAGACGAGGTTGGATCAGAGAAAGAGAATTGAATGATGGTGATGATGATGATGAAGATGAAGATAAAGAAGAAGATGATGATGAAGGAAAGGGAGAGAAGATGATGATGATGATGATGATGTGGCCATGGTGGAGTGACGTGGCATGATGTGCCAAGCCACGTCATTAAAATATGACAAATAGGAGAGAGGGTGCACCACATAAGCTATATTCACGTCAGCACTTAACGGTAAAAGTAAATGGAATTACGCTAGAGGACCAATTTTGACAAAAAAAAAACGTTGAGGACCTAAAATAACTTTTTGAAACGTTGAGGACCAATATTAAACTTTGTGCAAACGTTAAGGACCAAAAGAATAATTTGACCTAATCACAATCAATAAAGCTTTTTTTTTTCTTTATAACATTGAAAAAGTATTTTTTACAAAATAGTACCTCATTATTTTATAATCCCACATGCTCACTTGGCAATTGACTTTTAAAATATTGAAGTAACATAGCCATAGTCACTTCCATTTGGTGATTTCTTTCATCTTTTTCTTCCATTTTCGCCTCCATTCAACGATTTTGTTCCCCATATTTAACTATTTTCGCTTCCATTCGACGATTTCGTTCCTCACTTTTTGCCATTGCT
Organism: Senna tora; assembly: GCA_014851425.1. Taxonomy (NCBI): domain Eukaryota; kingdom Viridiplantae; phylum Streptophyta; class Magnoliopsida; order Fabales; family Fabaceae; genus Senna; species Senna tora. Next base: position 32,516,815 of record CM026269.1, read on the forward strand.
TTTCACATTCTTTTAAGCTCATTTTGCATCTCTAAATATGAAGGATCTCAAACTACGTTTGGTTGGCGAAAAGTTCGAAATTGGAATTGAAATTGGTGAGATGGAATTGGAATTGAATTATTTGAATTGAAAAGTGTGTTTGATATGAAAAAGACTAATTTGCCCCTCAATAAATATTAAATAATTATTTTTCTTTTATATCTATTAAATAATTATAAAAAAACATCTCTCTCCAATAGTACAAAACATCTAATGATAAAAAAAACAAAACTTTTTTGTAAATTAAAATTAAAAACAAAAGTATATTTTTAGATAAAATTTTCATTCAAAATAATTAATTACAGAAATTATACATCCTCCCCAAAGTCTCTCATCTTCTTTGCTTTTTTTAGAGCTGTCAAAAGAGCCGACCAACTCACCGAGTTAACTCATTTAATCCATTAAATTGGTGGGTTGGGTTACAAAATCTGAACCCGTTTATTAAAGAGGTTGAAAGAACCCAACCCACCTAAATTTATTAAAAAATATATTTAATGTATTAAATAAATATATTTAATATATTAAATAAAAACAAACCCTATTATTTATTATTGGCTCATTTGGCTGTGACAAACTTTATGAATTATTTATATGTATTTATTTCTTTAATATATAGCACCAACATATAGAGGAAGATTAAACGAAATGAACTTAAAGAGGCAGATGGAGTATGGCAAATAATTAAACATACAACATATATAATCATTATGAATATTTACATGTACATAAAGTTCATGAAAAAAATGTATAAAAAAAGTATAATTTAAAAAAAAAATTAGAATTAAAAAAATTTAAAAAAAAGGTGGGTTAGCGCGACCTACCACCTAGGTGGGTCGGGTTGGCATTTTCAGCTCATTTAAGTTTTTGAAGTGGACCAACCCGTGTGGGCCGGGTTGGCCCACTTTAACAACTCTAGCTTTTTCTTTTTGCCTTCTTCTTCGTTCTTTTTTTTATTGCTCTTTGATGCCCTAAAATGCAACCACCGCCACCGCCGCCGCTGCATCCTCCTTTCTCAGTCAATTCCACGACCGTAGATCTACTCATATTCTTCTTCTTCTCGATTTCTCATCCTCTTCCTTTGGTTTCTTCTTCGGCTTATGTAGTAGTAGTTGTTGTTGTTGTTCTAGATCTCACCACCACCGTGAATCGAAGAAGAAGAAAGACGGCAACCCCCAAATTCCTCCTCCCAAATAGTGAATCGAAGAAGAAGAAGAGACGAGAGCAAGAGCAAATACAGATTCAGAGCGAAATTAGCGAACTCACCCTGATGGTTGCGAGGGCGAAGGAGATCGCTGAGACTTTGGTGGGGGAGCCATGGCCACTCGTGCTTGTGTAGAGAATGAGAGTTAATGGAAGTGCAGAACATGAGAAAATGGACAGCGACAATGAATGAGGACAAATTCATCATTTCCTATCCAATTCCAAAAAGTGAGCCCTTTTCCATGTAAAAATCTTGGAATTGGATTTCTAATCGGGCCAGTCATATGCATGGAATTGGACCAATTCTTAGAATTGAATTCCAAGTGCACAGTAAGTGAATCAAACATTTGAATTCCTTGGGGGCTGTGCAATTCCATGTTAGATTCCAATTCTTGAAGAAAGATCTTGTACCACCATGAGATCGAACAATAATCCCTGAGAAAGAATGAGCCCTAAACCCATATCCCGCACGCGTCTTGATTGTTCTTAGCTTCCCAGTGTCATGGCTAATAAATCAAATTGTGACCCTTCATGCATAAGTACATATACAATTCAACTATTAAATAATATCAATTAAAATTCATTAATTAACATGTACCAATGACTTCTACCAACCAACACGATCTACTAGAATTAGATGATTCATTCTCTTCTTCTGGGATTGGATCCTCTTAACATTGTCAAACAGGCCGATTTGGACTGTTACGGGTTCTTTCTTAAACAGGTCGCTTTTCACAAGTCCAAGCCCATCCGTGTTGGTGTACGGGCTAAACAGGCTAGCGTGCGTGCTAACACTTTATAAGTAATATTAAAAATCAATTTTTATAAATTATAAGTAATATTACAATTTTTATATTAAATAGCACAAAATAATATATATATATATATATATATGTTACAAAAAAATTAAGATAAAAATCAATTTTATAAATTATAAGTAATATTGCAATTTTTATATGTATAAGTATAACTAAGATAATTATGTTATTATTTTATATCGAAACATAAAAAAAATATAAAATTATTTTTAATTCTAAAAATTAATTTTTTTACAAAAACTATACTTTAAAATAAAAATAATACAAGAAAATAATATATTAATAACAACAAACAACAAATATATACTAATAATCTTTAAAATAATTAATAAAATTTAAAAAATTTTAAATTTAAATGGGTCCCGTTTAGGCTAAGTTTTAAATGGGTTTATTTTTGTCTCCCTAAGCTCGCCCAATTAACGGGCGGACTAGGCCGACCTGCGAGCTACGACCCATTTTCATAGTGCTAGATCCTCTTGATCATCATCACTGTCTTCAAAAGATCATACTTGTTTATCATCATGAGTTGGTTGAACTTTCGAAGTATCTAGAATTTGGATAAATGAACTATCTGTTGTCCATGATATATTTTTCTTCATCACAAATTTTTCCATCCTTGAGAAAATAGAAAACACGTTTAAAATTAATCATAAGCAATATCACACACACACACACACACACATATATATATATATATATATATAGATTAGATACTAACAAACAGAATAAGGATATTTTACTCCTCTTCATCTCTAATTTCTCTAGCTAATGAAGTATTTATATTTCCTTATGAAAATAATATTTCCAAATCTTGAGGATGGAATACCTCATTCTCATATTCAATGCTATCATCTTTACCCATTTCATACAAGTCTCGAGGTTTTATGTGAATTGCAATGCTCCAATTTTTATCCAGCTCGTCTTCCACATAATACACCACTTGAACTTCTGAAACTTGGATATATGGCTCATCATCTTCACGATCACTCATATATATCCATCAATCGTGAAAAATTGATAGATGTAAACCCTGTAGTTGTGAATTTTCTAAGTTCTTATCTTTTGTGGTGTGAAGGCTCATTTATATATGTCCAAAAGATACAACTTTAAGATACATAATTTCATATTAAAATTTATGTCTATTAATATGAGGACATTTGGTTTTTACTGTCTAATAGTTGTTTTGTTAGCTTTCAGTATGATTTGCTTGTTAGTTTTCCCCCTGTTTTAAGGATAGGAGGACTATAAGTTGGTGCTTTCTTAACCCAATGTAACTGTCTTTCTAAGCAAAAAAAAATGTCTATTTACTTTTAATAGACACAATTGAAAAGATATGCCTTTTCAATTTAAATTATGTGTCTCTTAATAGTTAAGAGACAACATTTAATGGATATTGATGGGTCTTTTACAAAGGGGAGCGTCTCAAGTCATAAAAAAAAATCAGTCGACACTGAGGTGGTTAAAAAAACTATTGATCTCTTAGAAGCTCAAGTAGAAGAATGTGCCTCATAAGGAGAGCATTCGATAGTTTCTTTTACCGGGAGTTTGATGAGAATCAGTGGGAGGAGATTACCCAGGACCTAGCTATGTAGTGATGCCCTATCAGTAGTCCCCTAAGTTGCGCGAGTCTAGTGAAATGGAATCGCGTGGCTTTTTTATTTTGGGTCTTAGTCCCTTACTATGTAGTCGTCATTTCGTAGTTTTTGGGTTTGCAGGTCCTTCCAGTGGTGGTATTGATGATCACTTAGTACCTTTTTGGTGTACTTAAACCTCCTTTACTGTTGTTTGATCTTACTACTCCATCCAAATTCTTGTTTAGCTCACCGTCGCAGCTTACGTCGCCGCCGCCCCACTCATCCGTCGCTTTTTCCATTCGAACTGTGCGCTCTGCCGCACTTTTCCGTGCCGTGCTCTGCCTTGTGCGTCGCTTCTGAACCTTGTCCACCATGTTTAGGTTGCTCGGTTACTGCCATAAGTTGTGGATTTAGTGTTGCGCCGTTCGAGCCGGTCGATCTGTTCATCCGCAACTTCTCGCCATCATTCATGCGCCTTGGCCATTCTGCTATGTTGCTGGGCTGTTCATTCTGCACCGTTGTTTGCCGTTGGTTCATCTGTCGTTCGATCCACCGCCTTTCTTCCTGCTTTTGCAGATCTCCACCAGTCTGACACTCCGTGGAACGGCTAGTTTGGTGGTGCGGTTATTCCATCGGACGGCTAGTGCAGTGGTGCGACTAGAGCAATGGTGCAGTTAGTCCACTAGTGCAGCTAGTCCGTGGGACGGCTAGCCCGGTGGTGCGGCTAGTCTGGTGGTGCAGCTAGTTCAGTGGTGCGGCTAGCCCGCTAGTGCAGTGGTGCGGTTAATCCACTAGTGCAGCTAGTCCGTGGAACGACTAGTTTGGTGGTGCGACTAGTCCGTGGGATAGCTAGTGCAGTGGTGCAGTTAGTCCGTGGCACACTATTGGAGGGCACTATCTTCTCGTCCTCTTGGAAGAACTTCTCTCTCTTTTCAGTTTGCTCCTCCCTAAATTCTCCTCCTCTTGGAAGCACTTCTCTCCATTTTCTTCTTGAAAATTTTATAAGTGTGCATTGACAAAAATAATTATAGATATAGTTCAGGTGAGAGTGGTTGATCCTTCCTTTTTCTCAAGGAGCAAGATGCCCAAGGCGTATTATAGACCACCTATATGAGGCTTTCTTTCACCTTTATACGTTTGGCAATGTAAAACCATGAACTTTGAGAAGGAAGTGGGAAGCATGAAGTCCCTGTATTTTTATTCACCAATACCAAGCAGTGCACATATATATATATATATCTTTCCTGGATGACTATCCAAAGGAGATCCTAGGAATACGTATATGTTGTTTCCAATTAAAAATTCATAGTATCTTTTTCAAAGGGATGGGCCGTACATTGGAACGCCGTCTCAAATTAAATGACAGGACAAACACATGTCCCTCTATATAAGTTTGTTGGACGGACCGTCCTTCATCCCAAGGGATAGTCCGTCTATCTATTGGAAGGTTCGTCCTTCCTTTCCTCCCTTTTTTTTTTGGTGTAAGGACCGTTCTTTCTACTAAGTGACAGTCCATCCTTCCTTTCCAGGTGGTCCTTCTGTCTTTTGGAAGGAAGGACGGTCGACCGATCTCAAAAAGTAAGACCTTGGCTAATATGTTCATCTTTTTTAAGAGGAAAAAGCTTATCTTCTCACATAAAGTATATGGTGGTAGATTATTAATTTTTTAACTTTGAATGCAAGTATATGAGGAAAAGAAAGGAAATATCGTCTTTCATTCAGGGAAGAGGTAGAGAGAGCAAACTCGTAGTCCTATGGGGGTTGAGCGGATCATCTTCGTCCCTCCCTCATGACCGTCTGTTTGATCTGTCCACCACATTCTTCATCTCTGAGTGCCCTTAATTCCTCCATCACCTATTTGAGTTGCTCCTTCATTTTCTCTCCTGCTTCATTTCTTCTCTCGTTATTATCCCGTTCTTTACGATTTTCTTCTTGGTCCTTGTTCACCTGCTTCTTCTTTGTCCCTTGTTAGGTTGGTTAACCACTCCATTTTCTTCTTGCTGTTTTCTATTGTCAAGGTTCTGGGCACTTTTGTTGGCTTCGTTTTGTGAGTTGATCTTGCTTGATCTCCTCACCTTCCTTTTTCCGCTTCCTTGATCTTCACTTCTCCTTCTGCTTCTTGATCTGTGTGTGATAGGGAGTACCGAAGTCGATGCCCCATGGTGGGCGGCTGGGCGCCATTTGATGAGTCCTTTACAAAGGGGGAGCGTCTCAGGTCACATATCAACCAGAGAACTCCGTGGGTAGTAAAGTCATGTGGAACCCTTGTTGGGTTGGGGTTTATATAGGGGTGCATGAGAAGGCTAAAGTGGCGGTGATAGACGTGATGATGGACGCGTTGGGGGCTGACCGGGTGTACAGTGTCATTGGGAGGCGCATAGTGTCACGTGGGTATTGTGATGGTACTGTGACGATACTTGTGATATTGGGACGGCACTGATGGTACTGCGACGAGACAGTAGGGGTGGACGATCAGTACTGTGATGGGAGGGGAGAGGCCAGACGACGTCAAGTGCCTAGCTATGTAGTGATGCCTTATCAGATATATATCTTTTCAAATTAAAGAATATGTCTTTTCATTGTTAATAGACATAATTTAAAAGATGTATCTTTTCACATTAAAAGATATGTCTATTAATTTAAATAATTATGCATATTGATTAAAATACTTTAACTACGTAGAAAATATTATAAACTATCCAACAATTATTTTGAATGAATTATTAATCGATAAGACTTTTTACACAATTTGTGAATTTTGAGGGCTTTTGGGAAACTTTTATAGTAAAAAAAAGTTATCTACACATAATCTATAATTCTTTAAAATTTTCTACGTTTTGGCCAAAATTTAATCGATGACAATAATGTTTCAAGAACAAATTTGGTTGTATCAAAATTTTTCTAAAAGTCAATGTAATAGATTATAACTATAAAAGTTAAACGTGATATATAATACGTTATTTAAGCCAACCTTTGGAATTAGTTGATGACATTTTTTTTCGCTTTCGGTGTTTGAAGCACTGTCTCGACTAATTCGGATTCGACCCATATTGTGTACCTAATTTTAGTGAAAAAGTCTTTTAATAAGAATAACTGCATTCACAGAATTTCAAATTCAAAATCTTACTTAAGCGATATTAAATCGCTTACCACTTAATTAAATCAACCTGTGTTTGATAGTTGATGACATCTTTTATTTGAACGAGAACAACATAATTTACTTAAATATTATTTTTATTAATTAAATTGATTACACTGAGAGAGGAATGAGATTCATTAGATAAGATAAGATAGATGACCCATCAATACAGCGTTGAATATAAAATCCTCATTATATTAGAGGCAGAATATGTCATCCTCGACTAATTGGTGATCGATTAAAGTGATAGATATTTTATTCTTTTTAAGTAAAATCACGTGTTTGAAATTTGTATATGAAAAGATTTTTATTGGAGAGCTCTATCCTTATTATGAGACTTCAACTAATTCGAACAGAATTAATTGTTTCCAATAAGAAAATACCTATGTGAGAAAAAAAAAAAAAGTTATGTCATCCTCGACTATATTGAATTAATGTCTAAAATGACAATCATTCATAATATATACATCAATTGATAAACTGAAGAAAATAATACATGCTCATTTATCATCTTTGAAAGGAATTCATTTTTATTATGAAGTTTGATATAGATCAACATCAAACTATAAAACTTTTCCCTACCCAATAGTTTTTTTATTTACTCCACGGCTAATATTAAAATAATTATATGAATACCATTATTGGGACTTTTGTCAGTGTCTTCCAAAATAGTTATTGAATAATTAAAAGTTAAAATAAAATATAACAAGTGAATAGATGTGAAAAAGAAAATGAGGACGATGGATAGTTAGTATAAAAATGGTGAGAGAAAATTAAAGAAATAATAGATATTTATTTACTTTTATTATTTACAATATAATAATTATTAGGTCAAATGTTCAAATTGGTCCTAAAAGTATAGGTTAGGTATCAAATTGGTCCTATAAGTTTCGACCGTGTTTTAATTGGTCCCGCAGTTACAAATCGTTATATTTTTTTTTATTAAGTGCTGATATTATCATTGTCCAGTCAACAAAATATATTCTAAGTCATCAATTCTTGCTACATCATCATCTTCCTCTTTCATTTTTATGTGTTTCGGAACGAAATAGGGGTATTGTGTGAAGAGTGAAAACTGAATTAGAAGTTTGAAACACTGAAAAATGAAAGAGAAAGATGATGATGTCCTAAGAATTGATGACTCGGAATTTTTTGTTGTTGACTGGACAATGATGATATCAGTACTTAACAGAAAAATATAACAGTTTGTACCAGTTGGACCAATTTAAAACAACGTCGAAACTTATAGGACCAATTTGAAACAAATGAAACATTTAAGACCAATTTAAAACTTATTCTATACTTTTTGAACCAATTTGAACATTTGACCATAATTATTATTTTATAAAGAATTTCAAAAGTTCAAGAAAATAAAAAGTTGTATGCACCTTTAAGAATTTAGTATATATATATATATATATATATATATATATATATATATATATATATATATATATATATATATGGTCAAAATCTCATTTTAGTCTTCTATCTTTCACCCAAGTTCTATATTAGTCATTTATCTTTCATAAATTTTATATTGATCCTTTATCTTTCCTAAAATTTTTATATTGGTCCTTCCGTCCATTTTATTCGTTAACTGCTGACGTGATGTATCGAGGTTGACACATAATCTCTTATACGTGTATCAGAAAGCTAATGTGGCCTTAGAGACACAAAAACGCCCAAACGATGTCGTTTAAGCCAAAAATAAAATCATGCTGAGAGGACCAATATGAAATTTTAATGAAACATAAAGGACTAGTATAACTTTAATGAAACATAAAGGACTAATATAACTTTAATGAAACATAAAGGACTAATATAGAGCTTTAATGAAAATTAAAGGACCAATATAGAACTTTAATGAAACATAAAAGATCAATATAGAACTTTAATGAAACATAAAGGACCAATATAAAACTTCTGAAAGATAATTAGATAAAGGACCAATATAGAATTTGAGTAAAAAATAAAGGACTAAAATGAGATTTCGACATATATATATATATATATATATATATATACTCAGTAGCAAACTAAAGTTTAATTTTTTTTAGAGATATATATATATTTACTATCTGACTGTACTTTCATATCATCATATTTATGCAACAATCATCTGCCATGTTTCTTCTACCCTTATATTTTTAGGAAGATGCTGCCATATTTGTACTTTAGCATTAATTTATGTAATGGGCTAATGTTTGTATAAATTGAACAAATATGAAATTTTAATTAGATCTCATTAATTAGATTGTGGGTTAGAATCTATAAATATGATAATTTGTGATGGATTGTATTATACACATGTCTATCGGACAAAGATTTCAACTCGAAGTTAACATATTAGAGGTTTCACAAGTATCTACATGTATGTAATTTTTTCTTTAATTATTAAAAAATTAAATAATATAATATAAAATTATTATTATTAATTTTTAAAATAATAAATTAAAAATTAGAAAATTATTTTTCCTATTCTTTTGATACTTACTATTATATATCCTCCTATCAAAATAAAAAATATCATTATTCCTATTTTTCTCTCTTATTACCTTCTCATCAAATATTTTATTTTTAAATTTTTAAGTAGCTATTGTGAGAAACCACTAACCATAAGATCTAACATCTATATTAATATAAACTAAGAAGGATTAGTTAAACCATTCTACTAAATCCAATCCTATTGATAAAAAAATATATTTTTAACATACATATAATACAATCAATAAAATCTCGTAAAATGCACAATTGAAAGGGAAATGAAAAATTTTTATAGAATTGAGTTTATGGTATGTGAATTTTTTTTTTATGATCAGGGTAACCATCAGAGCGGACCTAATAAATAGGATACTGCAAGGTCCACTGGGGCGACCCTCCCATCATATGAAGCTCCATTTCTATTCCTCCAAAGATTGAACTCGAGAGACGATAGTTAAGAGAACATAGACCCTTTATTATCTGTGCTACACCATATTGATTATCATAGGTGAATTTAACCATATTAAAAGTTTAATGAAAAAATAAAAAATATATGCATGAATTTGAAATTAGCATTAATAAAAATATTAAATCGTATATAAAATAATTTCTTAAATTATATTATCCTTAATTTTATTTATTTAACTATATTAATATAAGCTGGTATAAAATTTAACAAAATCAAGTTTGCAATAATATTTTGGGTAAATTACTTTTTGTCCCGTGTAGTTTAGAGAGTAACATTTTACCACAATGTGTTTAGATTTAAAAGCAATGTATCCCTTGTGGTTAAAAGTGTGACACTTGACCCCTGTAATTTGTTATGTTATCAATTAATTAAGGGTAAATTACAGTTTGTCCCCCCTGTGGTTTGGTCTAATTCCAGTTTGCCCCCCTGTGGTTTAAAGTGCGACACTTAACTACCCTGTGGTTTGGCTTAAAATTAATGTGCCCCCTGTGGTTTAGAGTGTGACACTTGGCCCCCCTGTGGTTTGTTATGTTAGCACTTAACTACCTTCACTTACCTTCTATCCAAATTTTAGTCAAATTAATCATCATTTTTATACTTTTAATGTTTAAAATTTGTTATTCAACACTCTATAATTATAAAATAATTCAAAAAATATATAATTAATATAAAAAAAATTATAATTTTAAAAAATCAATAAAATAATTTAATATTTATTGTTTACTCTATTGATTATTTATATTTAGTTATTTATTCATTTTATTTTTATTTTTATCTTTAATATTTTAGAATTATTAAATCAATCAAAATAAAATTGTAAGAGAATAATATAATATAAATATATAACTAAATTTAAGTTTTTTTTATTGTTCAAGTTCGGAACATACATACCTGAATTGAATGTTAACGTTATTGAGCTTAGAAACTCTAACATTAAACAATAATTTTCTTAGAAAAGTATCCAATTTATCCAATCATATAACGTTAATAGTGTACCAAAATAAAGTGACAATCCAACTTCATATTAAGTATTAACATATTCAAATTATTGATTTTTTAAAATTATAATTTTTTTTATATTAAATATAATTTTTTTGAATTATTTTATAATTCTAGAGTGTTGAATAACAAATTTTAAACATTAAAAGTATAAAAATGATGATTAATTTGACTAAAATTTGGATAGAAGGTAGGTGAAGGTAGTTAAGTGATAACATAACAAACCACAGGGGGGTCAAGTGTCACACTCTAAACCACAGGGGGTCACATTAATTTTAAGCCAAACCACAGGGTAGTTAAGTGTCGCACTTTAAACCACAGGGGACAAACTGAAATTAGGCCAAACCACAGGGGGGCAAACTGTAGTTTACCCATTAATTAATTACCCTGTATTATTTTTAATCCACAATTTAATATAAATAATAAAAAACTTAAATAAAATAATTAAATTAATTAATTTTTATTTGTTTTATTAATTTATATTTATTTTATCCATAAATAAATAATAAATTATATTTATTGGTACACTATTAACACATTATATGATTGAATGAATTTGATAGTTTTATAAAAAAAAATGGTTAAATATCCAGTTTGGTTCATTATCTTTTTCACTAGTTTAATTTCATATTGGTCCTTTCTCTTTCGAAAGTTCCAAATCAATCATATATCTTTGCAATTTGTTCTAAACTAGTCCTTTTGTCTAGCACCATCAAAATGTTCCATTTAATGATGACGTGACATACTGAAACTTTTCAAAAATTATAATTTTACCTCTTCTTCAACATCAAAATTTTTATTTCAGTCCCCAAAACCACCACTTCTCAATGGAAGCCGCTACTAAATTCTCACTAAATTTTTCATTAATCAAATTAATAACGATGATAGAAAAGCTTTGTTTTAGCCATATGAGTTTTGATAATGTCTCATGAAAAATTCAATTTGAAATTATGGATTGTTCTTAGATTTAGAATTGAGTTAAAATTTTCTATTCAAATCAATGGCTTTTTATCACTATTAGTGTCTAATCCCCGCTTCCTTTGTTACTATTTAGATACAGAGGACTGATTTAAAACTTTTGAAGGATAAATGATCAATATGAAATTAGTAGAAAAGATAAGGGACCAAAATTGCTATTTGGCCTATAAAAAATTGTTGTTTAATAATGTCTTATTTATTTTAAATGATAAGTATCAAATAATATAAGGGTTTGAATGATAATTTTAAAATGAGTAAAATACCACTTCTCACATTCTCCCAAACTCCATAACTATAGAGGTTTGTTTGTGGCGAAGGAAAGAGAGAGGGTGATGTGGAGAAAAGAAGGGTGGATGGTTCAACGACGGTTTAGAACGGTGGTCGGCAAAAGGTGGTCGTTTATGACGACACGGTGGCTGGATGACAACGGTAGTTTGGAGTTACGATATATGGTTATAGAGGAAGGAAAACGAAGAAGAAGAATATTGAATAATGTATAAAAACTAAAAGAATTAATCCAAATAACTACGTTAGAAATCCCTATTATTGTTTTAAAATTATAAAATTAGTCCAAATTGTCCACCTCATCATGCTTCGTTATCGATTTTGACGATAAGGACCAAATTGATTACGGGATAATCTAAAAAGGACTAAACTGAGAATATATATATATATATCTAAGAAGGATCAAATTGAGAAAGATGGCATTTAAGAAGGGTCAAATTGATATTTATTTATTTTTTAAATTTTATATATACAAAATAATTTTATAAAATTTTTAATTATTGACTAATTCGATTAAATTTTGGATGAAAAGATAACACAGGTAGTACTATCAAAATGGGCTTGGGCCCGCGGGCTATCCCGTCTCGCCCGCTAAATGGGTAGGCTTGGTAATTGTAAATTATGCCCGTTTAAAAATAGGCCTAAACAGGTTGGCCCGTTTAAACCCGTGGGCCCCACGGGCCGACCCGTGAAAAATTTAAAAAAAATTGTTTAAAATATGTATAAATATATATGTTTTAGGTAATTTTATGTGTTAAATAATAATTTTATTTTAATAATGTGTATAAATAATTTAAATAATAATAAAATATTAATTTAAAATAAAAAAATACTTATTTTTAAGTAAAAATATAATTTTATAATTATTTTTTTAAAAATAATATATTTAAAAAAATAAAAAAAGTGGCCCGCGGGCTTGGGCATCAATTCTCAATCCCGCCTAATAAACGGGCCAGGTCGGGCGGCCCGTTTTGACAATACTAAACACAGGATAGTTAAGTAGTAACATAACAAACCAGAGGGGGTTAAGTATTGTCACAGTCTTAACCACATGAAAGCGCATTAATTTTAAGCCAAATCACAGAATGATAAAATGTTACATTCTAAATTACACGGAGGCAAAATGATTTTAAGTTAAATCACTCACCTAATATTTTTAGTAGGTTCTAGGGGTGTACATGGACCCGGCCAACCCGGCCCGGCCAGGGCCCATTCGGGTCCATCGGGTCGGGTTGCCGGGTCGGGCTCCCCAAAACCCGGCCCGACCCGGGGTAGGCTCATTTTTTTTAAATTTTTGTTATTTCAAGTATTTTTATATGTAAAAAAGATTAAAATTAATAGCTGAAAATAAGATATCATATCTATTATTTAATATCTTATTAATCTATTTCTAAAAACTAGGTAATAAATCAATTTAAAATTTAAAAAATCTATTCAAAATGTCAACATGTATTAATTACTCCTCATTTTCTATGCCTACTCTTCATTTTCTATGCATACTCTCTATTTCCCATGACTCAAATTCAAATTTCAAAAAAAAAAAAACCCGGCTGACCCGGTCGGACCCGAGACCCAGCCCTACTCGGGCCCTGTCTCGGATCTGGCCAAAACCCGGCCTGACCCGGCCCGTGTACACCCCTAGTAGGTTCACAAAAAATCATATCATTATTTTATGGTTATTTGTTAAGGAGACAATGAGCAAACTAAATAGGTTGATAATAATGGCGTCCGGCCCTATTTGCTTTTGTATTAGTGAAATGACCAATGTGTCCCTCTTCAATGTCCTAGTACAGGGAATTTCTGAAGAAGGTTTGTGACTTGGTAGGTGAACAACTACCTTTTTCTTTCTTTCCTTTCTTCCTACTTTATTTTTAAGCTAAAATGCACATACACCCCTGAGTTTTGGGGCAGGGGCACATAGACCCCCTGAGTTTTAAAATGTTGCACATAGACCCCTTGAGTTTTCACTTTGGGGCAGAGACACCCCTTCTGTTAAGGTTCCGTGAAAATTAGGCGTTAAGTGCCACGTCAGCAAACATGTGTGAGGGCACATACACCCCCTGAGTTTTCATTTTAGGGGCACATACACCCCCTAAGTTTTCACTTTAGGGGCACATACACTCCCTGAGTTTTCACTTTGGGGCAGAGACACCCCTCACACATGCTTGCTGACGTGGCACTTAACGCCTAGTTTTCACGGAACCCTAATAGAAGGGGTGTCTCTGCCCCAAAGTAAAAACTCAGGGGGTCTATGTGTAACGTTTTAAAACTCAAGGGGTGTATGTGCCCCTGACCCAAAACTCAGGGGGTGTATGTGCATTTTAGCCTTATTTTTAGCAGCAACACGTACTCACTTTTTAATTCAAAATTAAGGCTATGTTTGATAAGCAATTCGAATAGTAAAATACATGTATTTTCATGGTTCCCAATAAAATTTTATATCATAATTTTTATATATCAAACACACTTTTTTCATTATATTTTTTCTCTCTTTCTATCTCTCTCCTCACTTTTTTCCAATGTTGCAAGAACCGAACCGGACAAAGACTCGGATAAGTGTTCGGTTCATGGTCTGATCATTTTAACTAGTCGAACCAGATGACGCAATAAATAATAATTATTCATTATTCTTAATATATAAAATGATATCACTCAAGTTTTTAAGTTTCAACATACATAAATTTGAAGCTTTAAATTACATGACTTTTTAAATTTTAATTTTCAAGATTTGTCAAACTCTAAAAGAACTTGATCAAACTAAGCATGAAATTCTTGATAATCATGACTTTTCTAATTTTAATTTTCAATATTTTTTTAATTTCTTTTCTGATTTTATTTTTCAATTTTTCAAGTAAAGGACAACAAAAAAAATTTTATTGCATATAAAAAAATTGGACCGGTTGGACCGGCGGTTGGATAGTTCAATCTAATTGACCAGTAGGATCCCGTTTAAATTCGGTCCAACTATAAAATCGATTTTTTAGGTCCAACCGACTCGTTTAAGTGCCTGGTTCACGGTTGGACCAGTCAGACCTTCTGGTCCAGTCCATACAACACTACTTTTTTCTATAGTACTTTACTCTACAGTACTTTACATCCTTCCTTACCATCCATACATTCATACCAAATGTACCCTAAGTAGAACAATGTAATATAGGCTAAATCACACACAATCTTTCTGAAGGTGAAGTATAGATAATTAGGGTGAGCATATTCAATCCAAAACTTAACCTAATCAAATTAATTATATCGAACTGATCAAAATTGACTATATAATTAGATGGATTGAATATTTTAATTTTTAACCAAACAGATTTAGTTTGGTTCGATTACTGGATGAGGACCATTCTAATCCGAATCGAACCGAACTAAGTGATTAAACTTTTTTAGATATATTAAAAATATATATTTGTATATTAATTTAAATTTTTTTTTGAGAATATATTAATTTAAAATATTAAATTTTGTACTAATATTTATGATTTTATGATCTTGAATTGCAATTTTAATTTTAATTTATGGTTAGAAAGATATATTTTTACTTTTTAGGATTAAAATTGAAGAAAAAAATTATTTATTTTTTATTTTATAAAAATCAATCAAACAGAATTGATTCAAACTGATTAATCCGTTAATTTAGTATGTTAAATTGATGATATGACATAATAATTTTTTTTTTTTAAAAAAGTATACTTTAACTCATTCTTCCTTTATTGATAGATTTTATTGATTCCAATTTATTACAACATTTTTCTGTGATCATCAACCGTCATTCAAAATTGAAAAGACTTGTTGGCCAAAAGAAATATTTGAAAACTCATCATTCTTCAAAAATGTTGGTTTCCACTTCTCACTCAACACATTCCTCGGTAGACCAAGAGACCTATATAGTACAACGTTATAAGTGATGAAGGAATCCAAATAATGATATGATGTGAATCGGATAAAAGTGCGTAAAATGATAATTTTGCTCTTATATTAAAAGTGAGAAGGAATAAAAGTGGATAAAGATGTAATATCATCATATTACAAAAAGTAAGGTTTGTTAGTATGCAGAATATTGGAGGGAATATTGAATTACCTCCAACGTTACCTTACATATTAGTACTACCAAACAAGTCCTCTATTCTTAACACAATTAAAATTCGAACCAAATCCTTAATTAATTTCAATGGCAAACCTCATCCCACCACAACGTCGTACATACCACGTGTTCTTGAGCTTCAGGGGAGAAGACACCGGTGGTTGGTGGACACAACTTTATTAAATTAATGGTGCTACATAAAATGGTTAATTTAGAACAAGTTATAAAAATAAAAAATTAATTTAAAATTTTTTAAAAATAAAGGACCAATATAAAATAAGTGAGAAAGATAAGGACTCAATTAGTAGATATAAAACATTAAAAGTAACATACATACTCCCTCTCTCTTTCTTTCTTTTTTTATAGGAAATATACTCCCTCTCAAACCCTAAAATTAACTAAAAATTATTTTAAAACAATATACTTAACTTCATCAATTTTTTAAGAACTATGGATATCTCTTTCCTATCCATTTAACGGTTTAAGTAAAGATTGATTTTATTCGAACCGAGTAGGATCACAATAGTAACAAAGCTCCCCAAGCAAATTTTAATCCGGGAAAGCAATATGTTTGATTTTTTTCCTTTGGCCAATAAATGTTTGGTTTTCATTGCATATATATAGACATATATATAGTACAACTACAAATAGGATGTCCTATAATAAACAAAAACAAGGAAAAAGAGAGTGAAGCCCACAAAAGAAAATGCTCCAAAAGTTTAGGTTAGCCAATATATATAAGAAAAAGCAAAATAGGTTACTTTTGGTGATAATTAGGATGCTAGAGATTTCAAGATATATAATGGTGGTGATAGATAGCTATAATAATTGCACAAAATTGCAATAATAGCAACATTATAAGCTTGAAAGCCGACTTTGAGGATTTGGTAGGATTCTGATGGATGATGATAGTGTGGGGAGTGAAAAAGTGAGTAAAGTTAATGGAGGAAGAGAAAAGCAAAAAAAAAAAAAAAAAGTAGAATGATGAAAAGGAGAAATGAGAGAGAGAAATAGTAGAAAAGGGAAAAGAGGTTTTAAAATATTGGTCAAAATCTCAAATTGGTCCCTTATGTTTGTACAAAGTTTTATATTGGTCTTTTATGTTTTAAAAAATTTAAATTGGTCCTTTATGTTTGCAAGAAGTTCCAAATTGGTCCTTCCGTCCACTTCCGTAAATTTCTTAAGTTAAGTGCTGACGTGTCCATCTAAGTTGACATGTCATGCCACGTCATTGCCACATCATCACATATGATAATAGATGATGACGACGTGGCATGACTCGTCAGTTTAAATGGACACGTAGGAAAGATGATATGTCGACCTCAGCACGCCACGTCAGCACTTAACGGAAGAAATAAACGGACTTGGACGGAATGACCAATTTGGAACTTCTTACAAACATAAAGGACCAATTTAAACTTTTCGAAACATAAAGGACCAATATGAAACTTCGTGCAAACATAAGGGACCAATTTGGAGTTTTGACCTAAAATATTTTGTTTGTTTTGGTTTAGTCTATAAATCATGAAAATATCATATTTAGTCACTAAAACATTTTACCTATCTCAATTTAGTTCATAAATTATAAAAATACCAAATTTAGGACATGTTTAACAACAATTTTTAAAAATTAATTTTTGTTTTTGTTTTTAAAGATATAAAAGAATAAAAAAATCAGCTTGACAATTTGTTTTCAATAATTACTTTAAAAAACCAAAAAATAGTTTGGTGTTTATAAAAACAAAATAAAATTAGAACAACTAAAATTTGTTTTGGGTCAAACACATAGAAGAATTTTGAGAGAATTATTTTCATCAAAGGTAATTATGTAATTTTACATATCTCACTCCTCGTTAGTAGAAAATTTGAGAGAATTCTTTTTAAAACGGCTTCCAAAACAAATTTAACCAAACAATTTTTTTCTTCCAGAACTTATTTTTAAAAACAAATTTTAGAACTTTTTTTCAAAACACACAATAGAAATAATTGTCAAACATAGCCTTAGTCCTAAGAGATACCTTAATTACAATTTGTCCTTGCTAAGAAAAGTAATAATATAAAACGTAAGGACAAATTTGTGACACAAATATTCTTTAAAACAAAATTGAAACAAGTAAAATTTTTAGAGTTTCAATTTAAAATTTTTATAATTCAAAAACTAAATTTAAAATTTTAATGATTTAAAGATTGAATTGAGACAAATGAAATTTTTTATCGATCATAAAAATAGTTTAGAGTAAGGGCCTGTTTGGCTAAGCTTATTTTGGTCTCAGAAGCGCTTATTTTTTTTAAATGAGGTGTTTGGCAAATTACCCAGAAGTGCTTCTGAATTGTAATAGAAGCAGTTTTTCAGTTTTAAACAGAAGCTAAAAATTGGAGCTTCTGCTACTAACAAAAAACAGAAGCTAAAATTTAATTATTTTAAGAAAACAATACCTTTACTAACATTTTAAAATTCTCATTTTACCCCTTCTTACAACCTCATATATAAACTTTTTTTAATGAATCTTTATGTATGAATTATTTTGAGACATATAAATTAAAGTATGAAAGTGTTTGTAAATATTATTGTGATCTTATTTGTATTTTTTTATAAAAAATTATTTAACTAATTAAGATAATAATAATATTAATTTATCAAAATAATAATAAACGTAACTGTCGTTTTTGGCTCAGACAATTGTAATTTGAGAATAGGACCACAAAGGGTCTTAACCTTGGGGGACTTGTCCTTAGGTGATGCACCTAGGTGCCTACGTACCCTTCGGGAGGGATCAAAGTCCACGTAATTCGTCATGCTGACGTCTATAGGAGCCGTTAGGCAAGGTTGTTACCTGTATTGGGCCGTGTGCAGCTAAGACGACGTGCCTAAGGTACTCTGGGCAGGTGAGCCGCTCTTAGGAGGTTGCCTTAGTGGGAGAGAGAGTTATGGTTTCTGAGGGGTGCTTGAAGCCCTATAAATGGTGCACTCTAAGATGAAGGTGGGCTGGCCAGAGGTTGGCTGGAATGGGGGCCTGCGACGGAGCTCGTGGTGTGTAGAGGGATTGCGTGAGATATCTCAGGCTACCGAGAGAGTATATGGAATATCACAGAAGAGGTGTGGTAATCCTTCAGGTTGCGTATTGTACTGTTGGGATCAAATTGATTGCTTAGTCCCTCCGAGTGAGGGTCTATTTATACTCGAGTGTGGGGAGATCGTGCTCGACCCACGACTTCGTGGGACGTGGGTCGTCCCACGAGGCTTGTGGAGTTCCCACGTCTAGTTGAGGGGATGATCTGTGAAGTGACGTGGGTAAGGGCCACGTAACTGGTAGATGAGTGGTGCCACGTGTCCCTAGCAGGTGCTGAGGCCGGGCTTCTAGAACATTAGTGTCACGTGTCTCAAGATAGAATATTCCGTAGTCACAATAAATATTTATAATAATTATTATTATTAAATAAAATTAATAGATATTTAATAAAAATATAAATCATGAATAAAATTTATTACATTAATAAATTAATTGTCATTTTATATTTATTTGAATAATAAAAATTAATAATAATAAATATTTATGTAATTTATCTATTTAATAACATTAATAACACTTAAATCTACATATACCCTTCTTAGTAATTTTACAATCAAAAGCACTTTTCAATATAAATTTGTCAAACACAAATTGTTTTTGAAAAGTATTTCTCAACTCAGTTTGCCAAACACAAATTGCTTCTCTCTCATAGTATTTTTTTTCTCAAACTCCACTTAAAAATAAGGAGTTTTTATACATAAAAAAGTAAAAAAAAAAGAAAGAAAAGAAAAACTAAAGTAAAGTTGCTTAAGTGCTTGCTATAAAGTTCACCAATCATATACATTATTTATATTCTCTCTCCTATTTGATTGGTTATGTAATTTATTGCTTTTTATTTTTCTCTCTCTACTATGATTGGTTATACAAAAATTTTTTGTGACGTTTTTTAATATGATTAATGAACTTTATAGTAAACACCTAAATAACTCTACCTTAGTTCAGTGAAAAAAAAAAAAAAAAATCCAAAGGAATGCTTTGCGGAGAAGCAGCCAAAATTGTATGGAGAAGGCCATACTTTGATTTTAACACAATCACACAATCCTACCTGCTTTGGTCGGCTTAATGGGTCCCATCTTTCATTTTTTAAGGAAAGAATATAAGCTGTCAGATACATGTAGTAGGTGCCTTGTTCATTGAGGGAAAGTTCCTAGTGCCTATTATATTGTTTTTATAAAGAATTATAGTACTAAGATTTTAGTAGTACAAAATAAAGTTGATGATTATTATTATTATTATTATTAAACTCATAATATATATTTTCTAAATTTTGTTACTTTATTTTCATTTGTGAACTAACAACTTTTTCATGTTAATTAACTTCACTAATTGTTTTTATTAAATTGCAATAATTATTTTTTAATATATGCAAAAACACATTTTATATCTAAATTTTTAATTTCTTCCGTGAACCTTTTTTTGGGTAAATTTTGACCCAAAAGTTATGCATTATAATCATTTTTTTAATTAAAAAAAGTTTAGGTGGGGTAAGCACCATTATCCTATCAGGGTCAAGAAAGACTTCCCAAATTCTTTGAGAATTTATGGGAGGATTTACATATCACCCACCAATAAGGCCCTCACATCGGTCATAGGGTTTGAACTCTCGCCCTTATGTCGTTTTCACCCCTACCCTTAGTATTTTCTAAATTATTAAATGATGAGATAATATCACATATATAATTAATGTTGTTGACTTGAAATCATTTATAATCTTTGGGACACACTAAAATAATGTCGTTTCTTCTTAATTAATACGAAGGAGCAATGGCATTTAAGATATATAGATTGATAATAATATGAAGAAATGACATCGTTTTGAGTTATGGGTTAACGTTAACATTTGTGATGTCACATATTATTAATAATTTGACTAATGTTATATTAGCTAGGATAAAATAGCGCAATCATAATTTAAAACTTTTGGGACAAAAAGTGATCGCAAAAATAGTGCAGAACTAAATTCAAAATTACAATAAAATTTGGAAAAAAAAAATACTTTTACGTATAATACATTATGTTTACAGGAGTTTTCCCATTTTATTGAATTTTAATTTTTTGTATACAATATTTTTAAAAGCACACATTTGGTTTTTTTTTTTTCTGGCCTGTAAAAGCACACATTTATTGAATGTGGTGTTTTACTACAATTCTAATTCTATTGTGTGATTTAAAGTGGTTATGTTAATATTACAGGGTTTGTTTAGAATGTTAAAATGAATTGCTTAGGTAATTAGGTTTTACTAATTGGTTCTCTGAGTGAGAGTTAGACAACTTGGAAGAGGTGTGTTTGGATTGAAAAAAAAAATAGAATGGAAGAGAATTAAAGGATGAAAGAGAAGAGAAATTAAAAAGTTTCTCATTTTGTTTGGGTTTATAAATTTTGGAAAGAAAACAAATTGAGAAATTTTATGTTTTCTATTAAATCATTTATTGTTTTAAACCCTATTTTTAATACTTACTTTACATATCCCGCTATGTTTGGTAGGTAGGGACAGATGTGAAGGGAATGGATGAAAAAATGAGTAATGTAAAAATAAAAAATATGTTTGGTATGTAAAAATATGATGTAAAATTATATTTGGTATGTAAAAATATGATGTAAAGTTGAGTAATGTAAAGGGATGTAAAAATAAAAAATATATTTGGTCTGTAAAAATACGATATAAAGTTTGTAAAGTAAAATATTGTAAAAGACTAAAATGTCCTTACTTTATAATTAAAGTGTTTCTTAGTAGGTGAAAAAATAAAGAGAGAGTAATTAGAAGGGGCATTTTCGATATTTCACCTACAGGTCAGAGTCTAATGCAAACTCAAATGGTGAGTAGTATTTTACATGGGAGACATACCAAACACAACAAGTTTTTGGGATCTAAAATTTTACATCCCAACCCCTTATTTTCAACTTTCAAGTATACCAAATTAACAAATTAAATAATTGTATCCATATTTAATAATAACATTAATAAATCCTCATTTATACATGTCATTCTTAGTAATTTTACATTTAAAATCACTTTTTTTATACAATAATATCAAACACAAATTACTTTTTAGCTACTGATGAAAGTACTTTTTTATTCAGTCTGCCAAACATAAATTATTTTTCTTTCACAGCATTTTTAAAGAAACTTCATTTTATATATATGCCCTAGGGTTGCTTATTATTACAAACTTTAAGCCATGTTTGGTATGGAGAAATTTGCTTGATGAAAATGGAAACAGATTCTATTAAATGAGTTGTTTGGTATGTCAATAGAATGAGTAAAATATTATTTTGATCCTTTTTAGATAATCATTTTCTCAATTTAGTCAATTTTAGATTTAAATTTTTAATTTGATCCTTCTTAATTGAGTACGGACCCCTAGCCTTTGGATTTCCTCCGCACACTCCTAGAGGGCACCTTCGAAAATTCCTCTCTATATAATGATGACTTTTCCTCGGAAAGACGCGTACCATCCTGCAGAGACGGCTCAAGAAACTTGCTAAGGAAGCCAAGTAGTCAGCCGCCCAGCTCAAGACGCGTGGCATCCTCGACACCCCTACTCTTTCAAAGGAAATTAAGAAGAGACACGCGAAACCTCTTCAACCGAATGACCAACCAAGATGGCCAGACCAACTTGCGGACGGGCTCGTTTGGCCAAAGACAACTAGTGGGAAACTTTCATTAAGTAGCTTGCTAAAAGAAACTTAAGTCCACGGACGCCCGGAACCCGTAGACTTGGGGGACTTATGTAACTACGGAATATCCCCCCTTGGGACACGTGGCACTAGGCTTTTAGAAGGGCTGCGGGAGCTCACACTAGTGACACGTAGCACCACACATTCACCTCCTACGTGGTCGGTACCCACGTTTCCCCTCTTAAGTTCCCGCACCAGAGATGTAGGAAGCCTTCGAGCATCGTGGGACGATCCACGTTGAGTAGGAACGTGGGTCGACTACGTCCTCCTACACACTTGGTATAAAAAGGCCCTCACCCGGGGGACTCAAGGGACATCAAGACAGATACTCTGAACACAAAGAAGCAAGACTTAGCCTTCCAAATACAATACACCTCCAGATTAAACTTAGAGCTTGGTCCACCGTATCCAAAGCTCCACCGTCAACCAGCATATCTCCACCCCGGAGATCTCCATCAGCAAATCTCCTAACAGCTTAGGGAGACGCTTGCTCTCTCCCAGTTTAAGGCAACTTCCAACGAGTGGCTCGCCCGTCCGGAGTACCTTACACACGTCCCAGCCGCACATGACCATCCACAGGTAATCATCACCTTACCTCATGGCTCCCACGAACATTATCATAGCGAACTACGTGGACTTTGATCCCTTCGTAAGGGTATGTAGGCACCTAGGTTTTCACCTAAGGACAAGTCCCCCAAGGTTACGACCCCTTGCGGTCCTTATTTTTGACTTACAATTATCTGAACAAAAAATGGCAGTTACAGAAAATATCAGAGGAATTGTATTAGTTCAACTCTTCTTTCTGTTCATAAAAAACTCTTCTCTCTAATCTCTATAAATTATTCATTTATTTATTTGCTTTTTAAATTTTGTTTATAAAGATTTTAATTTATTTTTAATTAATTTTTTTATAATTATATAAATTTTTTTTAGAAAAATCTAATATTAGATCTCTATTATCAAACTCTCCACCACGTCACCCTTTTGTCTTTCAAAGAGTTGAGCAAAGAAAATTACATTGGACCTGTTTGATGCTGCATGTTTTTAAAACAACAATTATTGAAGTTTTAATAAAACTTATCTAAAAAGTACTGTTTTTATTTGAAAAAAAATAATATATTTTTAAGAAAAAAAAAACAAAAGTCCTAAATTTTAACTGATAACAAAAATGTTGGCAAAAAAAAAGTAACAAAAACGAAAGAAAAATATTTTTATAAACGTTATTTATATGTACATAATGAAAATATAATAGTACTTAAAATTAATTTTATAAAACCATTATTATTACCCTTAAATATTAAAAAAACAATAGAAAAAAACCTGTATGGGTCAGTCAAGAACATATTAATAAAAAAGTGCGAAAGGCGGGCGATAAAGAGAGCAAGTGCAAGAAGCGACAATGAGGAGACACATTGTGAAAATAGATTTGAGGGTTATAAGAGAGGCCTTTTTGTAAATGTATTTATAATATCCTTCAAAATACTCCAAATTAGGGTATTTTAAATTTTTGAAATGGAGGATTAACTTTTAATCCTCCATTATCTCTCCTCTAATTTTTTATTTTACCAAACAACGGAAGGTGATTAGATTTATCTCTCCTTCCCTCCCCTCCCCCTCCTTAATCCTAAAAAAACAATGCCTAAGGGTTTGTTTGGGAATTAAGAGGGGAAGGGAAGGGGAGAGATTAGAGGAGAAGGGAGGGGAGGGGAAGAGAAGGTTAACCTTCCATATGTCTTCCCCTTGTTTGGGTGTTGATACCTCCTCCAAAATACCCCAATTTGGGGTATCATGAATTTGTGAAGGGGAAGGATGATGGAGGATTAATGATTGATCTTCCATCATCTTCCCCTCCAATTTTCATCTTTCCAAACAAGGGGAAGATATCTTGAATCTCTTCCCTCCCCTTTTCATCTTAATTCCCAAACAAACCCTTAGGCATTGTTTGTTTTTAGGATTAAGGAGGGGGAGGGGAGGGAAGGAGAGATAAATCTAATCACCGCCCCTTGTTTGGTAAAATAAA
Organism: Senna tora; assembly: GCA_014851425.1. Classification (NCBI taxonomy): domain Eukaryota; kingdom Viridiplantae; phylum Streptophyta; class Magnoliopsida; order Fabales; family Fabaceae; genus Senna; species Senna tora. Next base: position 32,541,654 of record CM026269.1, read on the forward strand.
AAATTAGAGTAGAGATAATGGAGAGTTAATATCCTCCATTTAAAAAATTTAAAATACCCCAATTTGGAGAGCATATGAATTTGTGAAGGGGAAGGATGATGGACGGTTAATGATTGATTTTCCATTATCTTCTCTTCCAATTTTCATCTTCCCAAATAAGGAAAAGATATCTTAATAGTCTCCCATTCTCCTCCTTAATCCCCAATCCAAACATACCATAAGGGTTTGTTTGGGAATTAAGAGGGGAAGGGAAGGGGAGAGATTAGAGGAGAAGGGAGGGGAGGGGAAGGGAAGGTTAACCTTCCATATGTCCTCCCCTTGTTTGGGTGTTTATATCTCCTCCAAAATACCCCAATTTGAGGTATCTTGAATTTGTGAAGGAGAAGGATAATGGAGGGTTAAGGATTGATCTTCCATTATCTTCCCCTCCAATTTTCATCTTCCCAAACAAGGGGAAGATATCTTGAAAGTCTCCCCTTCCCTTCCCTTCTCCTCCTTAATCCCTAATCCAAACATACCCTAAGGGTATATTGAATCTGTGAAGGAGAAGGATAATAGAGGATTAAGAATTGACCTTCTATTATCTTCCCTTTCAATTTCCATCTTCCCAAACAAAAAAAAAATTTTAAAATCTCCCATTCTCTACTCTTTCTTAATTCCTAATCCAAACATTCCCTAACATTTCATTAAATTCAATCTTACAAAAGTTGTTCCAATGTACCATGGCCTTAGTTATCAAAAGGAAATGGGGGATCACCTTATTTAATAACCCCCCCAGTTTAAAAAATTTTACGAGTAGATGTTCAATGGTACGGTAGTACTAAACTTCAGTACATCCCTCCAATCAGTTGGTCCATAAACCATTCAAGGTGGGCCATAATTAATGTGAGTTTTTATTAATATTAACAAATAGCACTACATGATTGGAGGGATGCACTGAAGTTCAACGGTACGGTACCATTGAACTTTTATCCTTGTAAGTGTAGTAAAGGCGAGGGCAAAATTGCCCAAAGACATTTTTAGAGAATGAGGATAGGCATCGATCATATCACGTGTCTTGTGAAGTCGTTATCCCCAAAAATTATAAGTTCCATTCAAATTTATATGTATTACTAAATTAAATGTGATTTACTTGTAGTTTCTCTTTCTATTATTAATGTTGATATTTTGTTATTTTTGTAGAGTAATATTGGGCTATAAAAAAAACTATGAAGAGCTCAATCTATAAATTAAATTATTCTCTTTTTATTTCTCTTATATTTTTTTTCTCTTATTTAAATTTTTATATTAACATAAAAAAGAAAGAAAAAAAAATAAACTATTTTTTTTAATCTCTTGAAAAATTAAACTTTACCTAAAAGTTTATGAAAGATTCCTTCAAACTATTAAATTTGTACAACGTACCATTGTGTTGACATTTTTATCCAAATACTTGTTTGACAATTGAATTTGAAGGGCTCGTTTGTCAAATTAAAAGGTTTTAGGGGGTTTTTTTTTTTTTTTCCAAATTTGTTAGATTGAATGTAAATTGGATAACTTTAATGTCATTTATTGGCAATAATGTGAGGAAAGATAACTAGAAGTTTGACTTTTTTATTGGTCAACTTTTAAAGTTTATGGAGATAAATTATATAATGACTAGAACATGATTTGATCTGATCTCTTCCTTCGTAGTGCCTACAAGTCAGTGAGAGGATTAGTTATTTACGATGAATATCTTGATTGTAACATTCCTTTTCTACCCTACAAGTCAGTGAGATAAATTACACCCCTTGATTGTAATTGCACGAAATCTAACTGCACCATATCCAATTTCTTATCCTATATATGGTCTATTTTAGTTAATTAATAATATAGATAATTATCATATCATAAAATAGGTGTGTTATTACTTTCTTCAGCTGAGTAAATTTTTACGTTTATTATGTTATTATGAAATATTGATTTTGGTTCGGGTAACTACTCTCGGGTTCTAACATGATGATCATACACAGGCATAGTAAGTTTTTCCCTTTAGTCATATACATATACAAGATCATTATTATAGAATAAATATAGTTAGTTACATCCAAGAAAAATCAGAGGCAACAATCTTGTCAATCAAGTTTTCTTTCAAGAAGGATCCTATCAATGGATCTTGACTCAGTCACATCATACAACATACAACATCTATATGTTGATTCTTGTCATGTACATCAGAATAATTTCTAAACTCAAAAAATTGAGTCTACACTATTGCCTACTCGGTCTTCACTATGCATGCAACCTATTCATTTGATACATGCCCTAGCAAATATAAATGAGATAAAAATCTTAGTAAGTAAGTAATCAAGTTTTGAAAACCACTGGTCCATACCACTGTACTCTTTACGTAAAATCATTGTATTCTTTTCAAAATTATCATTAAAATCATTGGCTATTGGATGCAATTTATAAAATTCATTTATCTTGTGTCATGCTCTTGCAAGATCATTTTTAAAACATCAAGTGCTTAAATACATGTGTCATGATAGATAAGACGGACATGAAATACTATGTCATGCCAATCAACCTTTTCCTTAAATCAATAAATATTTTAGTTTCCCATGTGAATCTTTACTTTAAGTATGATGAAATGGTCTCATAAATCTTTACATTGAAACCTTGTAAAACACTTTTGTAGGCCTTTACTTTAAACCTCGTAAAATGGTTTCATGAACCTTTACTTCAGTCTCATAGAGAGAATTCCTTGTAACATGAACAATTTAATAAATATCATATTGAATTAAGAGAATATCATACATATGATAATGCCAAACCTAAAGAGAAAATAAGAGTAATCAGGAGTGCCGTCTAGCAAACAACTCCACGTACCACTACATCACAATATAAGTGAAATATCCTCACTTAGTGGTAATTGACCACATGTCATGTACTATCTAAGGCGTCCCTCAGTGAATTTGAGTACTACAATCATATCACAGTATTCTGGTGATTCTATCCTAAACTAGGATGTTTGAATCACATCCCTTATTGGTTAATCTCATGGATCACTACCCTTTGGTAGTTCACACCCGTCCCAACTTGTGGGTTCACTATGCCCTATAGTGATGGTCATGCCCATCTCACCCTTTTTCTTTCGAGTCACGATGATTTGAAATCACCACTCACTCATGTAGATCATATTCTCAATACGCTATTCACAAGTATATTCATTATGGTGATTCGGCTCATGCTATTGTTATGCCTAACCCTAAGTACGTGACTCTCTAATTGGCTATGGAAGAGTTCACTAACTTAGAATTCGCAACCAACACAAATTTTTCAAAAGACAAGTAAATTATAATTCCACCGTGAAATACCCAATAGCCGTCCCATACCAACTATTTGTCACTCAAGCATAAGCTTGACCTCCCCTAAGAATACACTAAAAAAACTCTCCTTATTTCTCTAACTTTCTTTCTCTAATTCCTCTTTTTAACTTCGTTTTTCATGTTAAATAATATAAATTCCTTTAGTTTGATCTTTGTTTAAGACTTACTAAAAGTCAAAAGGAGTGGTTAAACTCATTTAAATAACTTAAAGGAAAGTATAAAACTCATTTTAAGTGAACAAAGGAAATCCATTTGAAACAAGTAAAAGATTGAGTCTTAGTAATAATTCCAAAAGGAGGTATAAAATTAATTAACTATGAAGGAATAAAGTTTAATATAAATCACTAAAACACAGATTTACCCATGGACAAATCTGTGGGTAAAAAATTACCCATGGAATTTTGAGTCCGTGGGGAATTCCCCACGGATTTCCCACGGACCTATCCGTGGCTATTTTTCCCCACGGATTGGTCCGTGGGGAAATAGCCACGGATCCAATCCATGGGGAATTTCATAGATTTGACCGGTCGTCGGCAACCCCTCCGGTCGCCGTCCGGCCATCGGCCGCCTGCCGTCGGCAACACCTCCGGTGACCAGCCACCGTCGGTCGCCTGCCTCCGGCGACCCCTTCGGTCACATTATATTTTTGTAAAATGGTCCATGGAGGATTCAAAGAGAGGACATCATGCATGGTAATATTTAGAATTATCACTAGGCCATTTATTAATTGTTGTTTTACTAATATAAAATATTATATATATATATATATATACATCTAATATTTAAATAATAAACATTTACCCACGATTAGCCACGGATATTACCCGCGAATTGTAAATCCGTGGCTAATTCCAAGAAATTGTCCACGGAAATTAATCCGTGACTAATTGAAAAATAACCCACGGATTCGCCATGGAAATTAGTAAAGTTTACAAAAAATGGACATTGGATGGCGAAGATATGAACTTTTGACGTTTGCACAAAGGAGTTCTCTGTGTGGCATGCCGCCGGCGTGCTGCCTTGCACGCTGCCATCGTGTCGCACAGAAAATGTGCAAAAACTAGGCAAAAATACCCCTTTTTCTTCCTTCCTTCATGGATTTGGTGATTGCAAGCTTCAAATTCAAAGTTTGGGTAATGCGTTTTGGTTTTCTAAGCTCAAACATAATTTTTCTTAATCAACAACATCAATCCTAGCTCAAACAAGATGAAATCAAGCATTTTTGCACAAAATAAGATGAACATGATGAACAACTCAAACCCTAGCATCCAATCCATGACCCAAGTAATTATGAGTACAATATCCATTAGAAATTTAAAAAGTCAATAATGCAAGTTTTTGTTTTTCCATTATCTTCAAACTCAAGAAATCTCCCAAGAACATCAAGAACAAAAATGAAGTTTTAGAAACAAAATGGAGGATATATTATTAGCCTACCTTTGATTTGTTGCTTGATGATGCTTAGAATGATTCCTAGAATGTTTCTCCGACCGGTTCTGGCTAGTCATCACCTTCAACCTCCAAGTTGCCCCCCTAGGATTTGCTTGACTCCTCTTTGGCAAAAAAACAAGTGTGTGTAGTGAGTGTTTAAAATGGTCTTAGGGGGGAAATTACTATTTTTCCCTAACTTAAGAATTCCCTCGTTTAACTCCTATTTGCTATCTCCCTTGCCAATTTACTTTCTCACCCCACCTTTAAGATTTCCTTTTCAACAGAGTCCCCAACTTTTCATCTTTCCTATCAATTTAACTCTTACCGCACCTTATACTTCTGTTTTCATTCTAGTCCTCAACTTTATTCTTTCTTGTCAATTTAGTCATGATTCTTAGTCTAGTGCAACTATATTCAATTAATCCATCAATCACAATCAATATCATACACAAACATTTACATTAAATAACACTAACAATCATCAATTCATTAATTTAATTTAATGCTAGAATTAAACAGGTGTTGATCGTTTAAACAAAAAAAAAATGTCAGCAAAATCAAGTCACCCAAAATATAAAAAATGCCCCTAAACTTTTGCCTTTGTGAAAAAAAAAAACTATAATAATTTGGCGAATCTATCCTTTGTTAAGGTTTTGGATGAAACAAAAAATAACTAAAGGATTTTCTACAAAACAAAATGTGAAGTTTAGAGGATTTTAGGACAATTTTTGTAGTTAGAAGAAATTATCTGCACATTATTATGATTAGGGAATTATGTACAACGTAGCTAATACTTAATTGTCTTTATTATTATATTAAGAATTTTACCTTGAATCTTAATTTAAATTTAACTACATATATAAAAATTAGAGTCTTATTTTTATTTGAAAAAAAAAAGTTTATAGGAGGTAAGTTAATTTACTTTAGTTTTAAAACCACCATCCATTTTGAGCAAGTTTGTGATGGGCATATCTAGAAAAGTAATGGGAAAGTGCAATTTTGTGTTGGCCATGCCTAAACTAAGAGACAAAATTTGGTGACCCTAACACACTCCTTTTCCTTATTTGCCTTTTCTTTTTAGTTGTCCATTCACTATGAAGCAAAATCACCTATTTACTCACATTTATAAAAAGCAATATGGTAGGCACTTCTCTTAGCTAGCATTGAACTAAAATGAAACAAAAAGAGAGAAAAAAATAAAATAAAGCAATTCTTGAAGTAGAAAACAAATCTAGAACCAAAGTGCCTGTTTCCTTTAAAAACAAAATCAGCTTTCATAATTTTTACTTTTCTTTTCCTTTTCTTTAGAATGGAGATTTTGTTTTTCCATCCAATTAGGGAAACTTCTCCATTGGGCCAAAGGCCCAGAAGTACCTACTGGGCCAGCCCAATTGAGTTTAAGTGACATATCTTGTTTTAGTTCTAATAATTTGAGTAAATGCTTGTAAAGAAATAATGTTACCAGAAGTTCTTGTAAAATTAATTTCCATCCACCAATGAGGGGTTGGTTTAAGTGATAAGTGGTTTGATATCATTTAAGCAAGATTTCAGGTTAGAGACCTTGTTAATACAACTATCCCCGTTGGGAGAGTCTCCCACTATAGCCAGAAATGTTACTTGGATTGAGTCAGAATTAGTCGAATAAAAAAAAGGTCAAATGACCATTTTAATCCTCTATGTTTCACCTAAGTTTTAAATTGGTCCGTTATCTTTCAAAAGTTTTATATTGGTCCTTTATGTTTCCTAAAAGTTTTATATTTGTCCTTCATGTTTCATTAAAGTTCTATATTGGTCATTTATGTTTCATTCAAGTTCTATATTAGTCCTTTATGTTTCATTCAAGTTCTATATTGGTCCTTTATGTTTCATTGAAGTTTTATATTAGTCCTTTATGTTTTATTAGAGTTTCATATTGGTCCTCTCAACATGGTTTTAATTTTTGCTTAAACAACGTCGTTTTGGTGTTTTTGATGTGTTTAAGGCCACGTTAGCTATCTAATACACGTAGGAGAGATTATGTGTCCTTCTCGGCACGCCACATTAACAATTAACTTAAGAAATTGATGTACTTGGACGAAATGACAAATTTAGAACTTCTGAAAAAGATAAAGGACCAATTTAAAACTTTTGAAACATAAATGATTAATTTAGAACTTGGGTGAAATATAGAGGACCAAAATGAACCTTTGACCTAAAAAAAAATTACTTTGCATCCAAACAGCAGCAAAGAACTTTCGCATATCATGAATATTTATTGGTGAATAATTAATAAAATCCTTGCAATAATTTTTTTTTAAAAAAATTTTAGGTCACTTCATTTTCTCTTGGTGCAGAGGTCCTTTATTATTATTATTTTCGTTAAAACAAGATCAAAGGCATCAGCCTATTATTACAAAGACCAGAATCAAATACAGGTAGATAACAAATTAACAATACCCTAATCAAATCTGTAATTATGAGAATTGTCCTTCGGTCTCTAAGGCTTTGCCATCACTAATCTAGACTCGATTTGTGTCGCACACTTAACTAGTATTCGTAAGGTCTCGAATCCAAAATCTTATTTAAATAATACGAAATTGCTTATCACTTAGACTAGCTACATTTTATTTATTAAAGTGTTAAATTGTCTAATATGATTCTTTGGGCCTATATGTTCTCTATCTGTATACAGTTCAAAGTGATTGCCATGTTAGGCCCAGCCTTTCATTAATGTGACACAATTTGCCACCTTTTGGGCCGAAAAAAGAACAAAGACCAATTTTGGACCCAACAAACAAAGAAATTTTCAAGAAAAAAAAAAAGTATAAATAAGATTTTCTCTTCAGAAACATTATTTAATTATATTTTTATTACAAAAGCCAAATATCCATTTTAGTGTCTTATTTTTTTCGATTAGTTTTATATTGGCCATTTATCTTTTTAAAGTTTTAATCAGTCTTCTATCTTTGTAATTTATTTTAAATCAATCATTTTATGTAACACCAGTCCATTTTTGTTAAATAATGATGTAACATGTTAAAATTTTTTTAAAAAAACTATATATTTATTTTACTTACCCATTCTTTTAACCTCAAAATTTTCTTTTCAATCCCAATTCCCAACTTCAAATTTAAATACTGCACAACTTGACGCATGCTTGGCCTTCTTGCAGGCTCTGAATTTGAACACAAAAGTCCAAGCTTCAATACCAACACTACCTCTTCCATATATTGCTCCCATTGGAATTTGGACATGAACTCGTACACAAGAAGGCTAGGAGTTCTCATTTCTCGTAGCACCAACCTATTGATTTGACCTGATATTTTTGTCCAGTAAAGTGTAAAGTGTATAAAGTACAGATCTAGACTGTTAAATAAAAATTGAGATTCATGTCCGTATTGTAATAGTCTTGTCCAACAGTTCGTGCTACGCACTTTATCAAATCTGCACAGATCCGGATCCTTGTTGTCAGTTGTGTTGTGAATTCTTTCTTAAGAGGCCTAACTCACCCCGAAAGAGCTCTTAAGGAGAAGAGGATTATCTCAGCCTATATATACAATTTGTTAGCCATTTAACTAAGCAATGTGGGACTTTAACATTCTTACTTCCCCTTACGTGAATTTTTGGACACTCTTTTTGCATCCATCTCTTTGGTGATTGAAGTCACATGTGGCCTTTCTGTTTCCTCTGCCAAATCAGGAGAAACACCACCCCAACAGTACTTATAATCACCACTACCAATATTGGAACAGCTCTTCATCCATGGAACCCAAAACAAAGATTATATTTAGAAAGGAGTTGGAAATGAAATGAAAATTTTAAGGGGAAGAAGCAGTGAAAATATAATTTTTAGAAAGATTTAGCATGTCATGTCATTAGTTAATAGAAAAAATAGACGTTATACAAAATAACTGATTTAGAACAAATTTGCAAAGGTAGATGTTTGATTTATAACTTTTGAAAGATAAATATTAATGATCAGAATAGGTATTTAGCCATAAAAAATTATATTACTCAAAATGTTTTGACGGATATATATCCATGTTATAATTAAAATTTTATTTTTCTGCATTATTATTTTTAATGACTTGATATTATATTATAGATAAAATTAGAAAAATATAAATGGCCTACCCTTCAAAAAGGTTTATAATCTTAATTAGGTACAATAGCAATGATTTAAAACCTACGACTCTTCTTGATTAGACCTAATCGCGGGTTGGTCTCATTAACAATGGGTCGGATTTTTTTTTAATGTGATTACTCATAAATTATAGATCTAGCCCAAGTTTGTTTTGTGTAATTCAGGCCAATCCAGGCCCAAGAAGCCCAAAACTTAAAATTTAAAATTTTTTATATATTACATTTTTGTAATTAACATAAATTAGAATAAAATAGAGTAAATAATTTCTAAATTATAAACTTAAAATATAAGATTTAGCAAACTAAAAATATATTATGCTTACTTATCAAAAAAATATATATATTATGCTTAATTATATATATATATATATATATATATATATATATATATAAAAGTCATAATACAAAATTAAGTATAATTACTTGCATATATAATATAAAATATATTAGTACCAAATATAGTTCTCTCATCTGATACACACTCGTCACACTAACTTATTCTAAAAGGCTCATACGTAAAGAGGGCCCATAACTCATTTGACCCACTAAGGGACTATATAAGACTCATACACGAAACCCTAGACAGACAACTAATCATTATGTCTCTCTCACTTAAGAGTTGAGCTCTCACCCTCTTAACTCCCACCAAGATACTCTCCCATAATTCTCTTATGATCCCTATCATCTCCCTCATCACCAACTTCACGTAACCCTACGTAAACCAACCTCTCAAGGATCACAGCCTTTACTCTGTGAATGCTCCCTCCTCCACAACTCCTCTACAGGACCTTCGTGGTCTCATCTCTGGTGACCTTGCTCACCCCTTAACGTCCTAGCTGCCCACGGCTTACATACAAGTAAACTCTATGCCTAATGGCCACCATAAAAGTCTCCTTGATCGATCTACGTGGACTTTGATCCCTTATTCGGGTACGTAGGCACCTAGGTCTTCACCAAGGACAAGTCCCCCAAGGTTTAGACCCCTTGCGGTCTCTATATATTTACTGTAGATTCTACCCTGTTAGAAATGAATGTAACATTGGCACCCACCGTGGTCCTACCCGACCATAAAATGCCTTGTGCATTCTGCCGATAAACGGCTTTCCTTTTTTCGGGAGTAGGAGTATATATAACAATACAAATCTTTTGTTATTCCCTTTTTTCCCGCCACATGTTGCTGCAAGAATTTAGATGGCAACAACTGGCGTGGTAGACCTAAACGTACCCAGGTGCAGTCAGAGGAACATACAAAATGCCCCTAATACAAGCGCGACGGTTGCAGTGACAACAAAAGCAGGCACCTCGAACACGGCCCAACCATTGCCAATAATCATTCTCGAGGCAGCCACCACGGGAATTGTGCCACAGGTGCCCCATACACAAGGAGAACAGTGCCCACAGCACCCATTGGGCATGCCTCACGCTCCATGCCCATAGGACTAATGTGAAAGGACATGAAGTGCAACAGGGCAGAAAAAAGAAGATGAAACGCACAACATTTTCCAAGTTTCGAGCTACTTGCCACGGCGAGTAGGGCAAAATTCAAATAGAGATTTGAGTCCAATCATCATCCCATCAGCGTCATCTTAGGATCCGGATACGATCCCAATTTAAAATATAAATTCATAATTTATTCAAAACAAGGAGATTAGTTATTATCCTCCTTATTGTGATTAAATTAGGATTATCTAGGACGCCTATATATAGGAGGCAAAAACTAACAATTGAAACATCCCATTCTCTACCTTATTCTCTTAGCCCTTTGTGTTCTCTAAAATATGAGTGACTAAGTTTTGTAGTTTATCCTAGGGTTTTCTATGTAATTCTCTTGAGCTATGTGCTCTTAATTTAGGGAAGTTTGTTTTGGTCGTTTACAGTTTATCTACCTCCGATCATGATCTTGAAACATATCAATTGACTAGTTCAGGATTCATGATTGGATTAAATGGACCTAGTGGTTGCAGGTCTGGGTAGATCGACTTGAATTAGATACATTTCTTTGTATATTTTGGATTTTATAAATTAAGTATGTTCCTTTAATTCATTTAACACTATCTTAATGCGGGTGCGATATTTCTTATTTAGATATGTACCTAGGTTCTTAGGCGATGGTCGAGACAACTTTCGGATGAAAAGGTCCAATAAAGTGTTTTCCAAAACTAACGAGCCAAAATCTATTTTACTTAACAGGGATAGCGAATTTACATAGAACTTGAAGGATAATCTATTCTTCCTTGTTACTCATTCGTATTATCATATTCAACTTCTCTCACTCATTTACTTGTTTCCAAATACTTCTTGAATTCTTATCTCGGTTCGACTATTCAGGCATAGTTACTGCGGGATTACTGAAGGTTCTATGAGAGATAGACCCTTGGTTGTGCACTATACTGCATAACTTAGGTTTGTATTTGATCCTAAGTTTACGAAGAGTTAGGGGTGTAAACATGCGTTTACGTCGCTCATTAGAGATGTGAACCATTGCAAGGCTTTGCCTTGTATAGCTGTGGGGAATATCCTGAAGCGTTGTTCATCGGATACTCCCATGAGAGTCATTGATGCGTTAAACTCCGCAAGATGTTCTTGCGGATCCATTGTTTTCGAATGGAACACGATTCTAGTTGGTGCTTAAACACCTTATGGGATATGTGTGCCTCCATGACCTTCTTACATGAATGGATGAGTCATGATGTTCTTGCAGTCATCTATGGGAAAAATAATAATTGTTTTAAAAATAGACACATATGGGGATATTATACTCCTACTACCCCAAAAAAGGAGTGTCACTTGTCAGCGTTGTGCTCGAAGAACATGGCTCCTTATGGTCGGGTAGGACCGCGGTGGGCACAATGTTAAATATGTTTTTGATCGAGTGAATTTACAGTTAAGAAAGAAGGACTATAAGGGTTGTGGCCTTGTCAATAAGGGATCAAAGTCCACGTAATTCATTAGAGTGACGTCCATGGAGGTTGTTAGGCATATGGATTACCTATGAGTATGAGTCGTGTGCGGCTAGGACATAGGGATGGTGAGTTAGGTCACCAAAAGGGAACCGTGGAGGTTCTGTGGAGGCAGCCGGGGTGCCTGAGATAGAGGGAGCTCTCAACAATGGTGAGGGCTATATCCCGATAGGTTGTTCACGTAGGGTTAGATGAATGGTAGGGGAGAGATGTTGTGCGAAATATTGAGAGAATATCTCGGATAGTTAAGAGAGGATAGAGAGTCAACTCTTGAGAGTATGTGTGGTAGAATAAGTTGTGCTTATGGTTTTGTGCATGAGTCTATTTATAGCCTCATATTTGGTCTCATGGGCGGTGGACCCTAGATTTGCACAAGCCTTCTAAGTGGAGAAAGTGTGACACGTGTGTATCATGTATGGAACCGTATTTGATAATAACATTAATTATATTTGTTAATAAACATCAATCTTGTGAGGAAAATGATTAACCCATAGAAGAAAACAATATGAATATATTGTTGAGTAATTAAGGATTAATGAGTATAATGTAATTTGAAGAATGAAGACTCATTTTGATCTTATAATTTAACTTTTTTTTTCTTTTAAATTATGTTATGTAATTTGAATTTGAAGACAATTTGGTGAAATTGAACTTGTGGAGTAAGGATTCAGGGTCTGATCCATTGACACAGTCGCAAAGTCGGTCATTAGCTCCTCGTATTCACATCACTCGAAATCGATTTCGTCCTCCAAGAATTTGACCTCTTCATTGTAATCGCTCTAGCTTTTTAGTCAAATATATAATCCATGATTTGCTTCAGAGAGTAGGGTTGGGCTCAATTCCCATATTCTCGAACTGACTTAAAGACGAATGAACTTGTCTTCCATTGCTGTCTCAGCCTCCATCAACACCAACGAGCTGCATCCGTCAAGTCCACTGTGGCATAAATGGGAGAGACGAAAAAATATTCGCGATTTAAGGCATCTTGAGGTAAAAAGCCCAAATTAAATCCCTTGTTTCTTCTTCCTTGAATCCAGATTTTTGTACCACACTGTTGAGTGTTCATTTTTAAGCCCACAATGGGCAAGTTTTGTGAGGTGAGGGAAGGAAAATTATATAAATAGGGGTTAGGCTTCTACTTTCTACACACCACTACAATTAGCTTACAACTAAAGGGTGTAAGGGGATTTGGGTAGTGTGTGTCAAGTGAGAGAGGGTTTGTCAATTTTTTTTTGTTCAAAAATTTTATTGAGGGGGGTTTGTAATTTTTTCATTTAAAAATTATAAGTAGTAAAGTTTGTCCCAGTGGGAGTTGTGGATGTAAGTCTTTAAGCACCGAACCATGTTAAATTTTTGTGTGTTTTCCTCTTTTTCTTTTATTTTTGTGCGGGGTCCAACACATAGAAAAATTGTATATTAATTATTAAGAGAGTTTCTTGCGTTGCAAGTTTAGCTTAATGAATCAATTGAAGGTAGGAACACACACACACACTTATACCTGTAAACCATAAAGCTATCACATAAATAGTAATTCTTGAAGACCTTTCCTTTCGTTCTGCTTGTCAAGTGGTGGACGATTATTGATTTGATTGAGTTTGATCTTGAAATTTGGCTGTATCTCGATCTCACGATCTGGCTTGTCATCATCAATATCATCATGATAATATGTGTTGGGTTTATTAACTGATGCAGAATTAGCTGATGCAACCAAGTCCCATTGTGATGATTCCAATATCTCTCCAATGATACTATCAAATTGTGAGGCATAAATTGGATACACTCCACATTCTGCACCTTGCACAGCTTGCCCTGAGGCTTCACATATATAATAACATCCAATCTCATCATATTTCCTTCCTTCTTTTTCACCTTCCCTTGATACGTTTTTAAATGGAACAAACCATATAAAAGTATATTTACTTGAGGACCATGTGTTAAGAACTTTGTTACTGTAGGCATAACTACAACCATCTTCATGTTCTTCAAAGATAAAAAAGAAGCAAATTCTGCAGCCACCTTCCAACTTAGGAAGAATTGCACAAACAAGGAAACCCAACAATTGACCACAAGTTGGGTCAAGTCCAATAGTAAAAGGAACCCCAGAAGTCTCCTTATATGTGAACCACTTTGGAACTGTGCCTCCAACATAACTAGCATTGTGCTCATGATCAGCATTGCAGTATATTGCTCTCACCATTGACAAATGGACAAACACCATAAGATTGGAAAGTGATTGTTCATCCAAATCCGTCCACCCGTGGAAAGCATAGTCCAACCTAACCATTTCTCTGTTGTTTTCTGGTACTTGAAACATAGAATTTGTGAAGGGTAATACTGACTGCAATGAAGGGCAATCAGCATGTAAGAACTTTATGGATAATGGAAGTTCAGGCAATGACTTGATCTTGCAGGAGTTCAAACACATGCTTTGAAGCTTTGAAAGATGCTTGATGCTACTAGGTAAGATCTCCACACTGCTTCCTTCTACATTTAAAGACTTTAACAATGATAAGGAACTGATGTTGGTAGGGATTTCAACCAAGTTATTGCAGTATCCCAAATCTAGACTTTCTAAGCAACGTGAGCCATCAAATAAGATCTGCAGCACCATTTTGTTTACTTGTTTACAACCACAAAGAGAAAGTCGCTTGAGAGATGTTAAGGAATGTAGCTCGGCCACGTGGCGACTCCTTAGTGCATGGCATCTTGTTAGATCCAAATGAACAGGCGTGTAGAGAGATAAGATAGTTGGATGAACTCTGCACAAGCTTTCACAGTCTGAGAGCAACAATTTTTCAAGATTAGTTGCCTTTGAGAAATCAGGCAACTCTATCAATTGTTTGGATCCATTGAGATTTACTATCTTCAAATTCTCCAAATCCTACAACAGTGAAAAGAGAAACATTACTTGAGAAAGGTCGAAGTATCTAGGTGAAATTGATGAAGACAAAAAATATACTTATTAATTAGTATATAGAATACCTTTATTTCGTCCCACAATTTTTTGACCTGACTACGTTCCATGCGAAATTCAACAAGTTTCTCTGTATTGAAATTTGGTGGCATAGACTCCAAAGGATACTCATCCCAGTGAAAGTATCTCAACTTATCAGAAAATGATTCAATGCCGAAAGGAACATCCACATTGGATTTTTCGCACCAAGGTCCAGAATACATTTTGAGAATTCTTAAATTAGGCATCTTTATGAATGTGTCTCTACACAAATATACTTTTTTAATTCGAGACACATCTAAAACAATACCTTCAATTTCATCAGTACCCTGGCATAAAAAATGAAAATAATAGAATATTAATCAAATCACGTTCTTTGAAAAATTCTTCCAAAATAAATAAGAAATAAGAATGAATTTAATATCTTTCTCTTACATTGTTTTTTTGCAGCAAATCATAAAGATCGTCTATATTGTTCAATCTGCTACGTCTTGAAGGATGTTTGCAAGATTCCTCACGAACTATTTGCTCACCCATTTCTTGAAGCAAATCATGCATCTTAATTTTATTGTCATCTCCAATAGTTACAAGGGCTTTATCTAGAAGCTGCTCTATTCCACTAGTTGCATAAAAACCACAAGCATCCAGTACCCCTATAACATCAACTTTAGAATATCCTCTAAAAAAGAAAGCAATGTCTAGAAATATATTTTGCTCTTGGGCATCTAATCCATCGTAGCTCACCCTCAATACACGTTGGATTTGCATATTGGGATGCTTTTGGAGCTTTCTAACTGCATCTTCCCATGCTTCATTACTTCTAGAATGCAAATGCAATCCCAAAACTTTTAAAGCTAAAGGAATGCCTTTAGCATACAAGACAACACTTTTTGATAACTCTTCAAACCCCTCAATTGGATACCTTTCGTTGAAGGCATATAAGCTAAAGAGCTCAAGTGCTTCTTCAAATTTCAATTCTCCAATCTCATGTATTGCATGAACTCCTTTAAGAACATGCCTATCCCTACTGGTTATAATGACTCTACTAAATAGCCCCAAGTAATTTTGTTCTCCAAGTAGATATTCTAACTGTTCAAAGTTGTCTACGTCATCAAGCACAATAAGAACTTTTTTACGAGATAGTCTTCTCTTAATAGATCGTTTTGTTAGGACGTCAGAAGTATCAAGATTATCTTCTTCTAAAAGTTGACAATACAGTTCGCGAAGCAAATAACTCAATCCATTAATCTTTAGTGATTCTTCTCTTACATTTTCCATGAAGCAACAACTTTGATATTTGGAAGAATATTTGTCATATATAGCCCGGGCTAGGGTTGTTTTACCTATCCCTCCCATGCCCCAAATTCCAATAACTCTCACTTCTTGAGACTCAATTTCCAGCAATGATTCAACATGAGAAAAGTTTCTATCAAATCCAACAAGGCGTGCTGACTTATCTGGGGTAACATCATCATCTAATTTGTTCAAGACATCTTTGACTATTTCATTGATGAGTTTAGATTCATCCCTAATATACAGAATAAATAATAGTTAACATAATAGACTATGATAGAAAAAAAATTCAATAAATTTATCAGTTATCTCAAATGGTTTTCAGATTAAGTTAAAATAAAATTTATGTACCAATGTAACATATGCAATAAATTAAGTCATTAACAACATGAGAACAACAAAATATTATTACTTCATACGGTTCACAATATCTGCTTCGTTGCGTAGTTGCGTACAGATCAAAGAAATCATTAGTTCACCTTAAATTTAGAAAAGTATGAGATAAAAAGACTAAATTACTCATACCTACTCTTTGTTCATTAATCTTATCTTGGAAATAGGCAAGAATAAATAATTAATGTTCTCTTGATTTTGTAAAACAACATATATTTTGATAAAAATAAAAACGGCTAAAGTACTATTTTGGTTCTCAATATTTGCATGAAGTTTAATGTTGGTCTCAATGTTTCAAAAGTTTAATGTTGATCCTCAAAAAAAAAAATTTTTTGTCGATTTTGGTGCTCGAGCATAACACCGTTAACTTTTGCCGTTAAATGATGACGTGCCATGCTTATGTGGCACACCCTCTCTCCTACGTGTCATATTTTAATGACGTGGCATGACACATCACTGCCACTGAGATGAAGATGACGATGATAATGATGATGATGAAGGAGAGAAGAAGATGATGTGGCAATGTGGGGTGACGTGGCAGTGATGTGTCATGCCACGTCATTAAAATATGACACGTAGGAGAGAGGATATGCCACATAAACATGTCACGTCATCATTTAACGGCAAAAGTTAACGGTGTTACACTCGAGGACCAAAATCGACCAAAAATAGTACTTTAGCCAAATAAAAACCTTCCAACAAAGCAGATATTGCGAAACGGAGGGAGTACTTACTTAAAATTTGATGAATGATAGCCAGATAAGTTAGCAGCTCTGTTCAAGGCAGATCTCCAACTTTGTAGCTTATCCCTATTATACTTCTGCTCATGTTCAACAAAAGCATCTCCATAAGTGCCCTTTTGATGTCTCACATGTGTTGGATCAACATTGTAGAAAACTGGTATTACAATCTGATTGTTGTTGACTTTGTTGCACTCCATGATTTTCACAAGCTCCTCCAAGCACCACTTTGAAGCAGCATATTTTTCTGAGAAGATGACCAATGAAATCATTGAACCTTCAATTGCCATCACAAGTGCTGATGATATTTCCTCTCCACTCTCAACTCTCTCATCAACATATGCATCAATCTGCTTCAGACGCAACTCCTTCGTCAAATGGCTAAGAAAACCATGTCTAACATCAGTGCCTCTAAAGCTGAGGAACACATCATATTTTGTTTGGCAAAGAAGAGAAGAAGAAGAAGAAGAAGCCATTTAGTCAACTTCTACAAGAGAAGAGAAAAGTCTTGATTCACGTCTCTTAAATCAAGCTTGTAGGTTTTTGTCTCTTTCAAAAGAAGTAAGGAAGACATACTAAAGTCTTAAAAGGCATGCTTGGAATCTTGAAGTTTGTTTGTGGAGTCATGTGACCATATATTATTATATTATTAATTATTTGGACTGTATATATATTTTTTTGGTTCCCCAAGGTATCACCTAGTCCGACAGGCCAAGGACTAATCCTCCGCGGATCTGAGCTCCATTTAAGGGTTTGCCGCTTGCCAATTGGTTGCTGCATACACAAGGTGGGATTCGAACCCCCAACACTTGCTTAAGCGACTTAGTGAGCTAACCACTAGACCAACCAAGCTTGGTTTGAATATGGCCATAAAAATTAATATTCCTCAAGGAATCCAATAAATATATTGACCATTTGAGACGTCTAGCTCGTGTATTCAAAAAATATTAAACTAATTAATATTTATCATGGTTTTAAAGGCCGGACTGACAGGCCGATCAGATCAGAGAATTTGTGAACCGGCCATGGTACCGGTCCGGTGAACCTTCAAAACTGGGTCAAAACCCCAAATTGGTCCCTTATGTTGTCACCAAGTTTCATATTGGTCCTTTATGTTTCAAAAAGTTTAAATTGGTCCTTTATGTTTGCAAGAAGTCCCAAATTGGTCCTTCCGTCCAAATCCGTTAAATTATTCTGTTAAGTGCTGACATGACTTTCTTAGTTGGATGTTTTCTCTCTCCTATGTGGCACTTTTAGCTGACGTGGCATATGACTATTTTTTTTTCTTATTTTCCTAATTTTTCCCTTCATTTTATTTTTCTCTTCTTCCACATCCTTGTCTCTCTCTCTCTTCCCTCCATTATCTCCTCCCTGGATACTCCAGAATTTCAGTCCATGTTCCTCAATCAACCCCAAAACCCTCCACTTCTGAGATCCCCCTCCATGCTTCAAAGGCTCAAGTCCATCAATCTTTACAATTGCTTCCGAACAGAACCCATCTCATCCAAGATCGCCACCCCCGAGACCACTCCCTTCGATTCTACAAATACCCACGATTCAGAGAGACATCATTTCAGCGGAGATGCAAATGTAGAGGATAGCGATGAAGAGGAGGAGGACCAGGACGTTGTTGGAGAAATCAAGCATCCCCAACCTTAGTTTGAACAGTCTTTCAATGAGATTTATAGCCAGTTAGAAGGGGGTCACATGACCAGGACCAAGTTCGACCGAAGCCGGCGTCTGGAGAGGTGCCGGAAAAGCTGCCTAGGAAGTTGAAGAAATTGACGAGCTCAAAATCGGCGCTCTCGCATTTCAAGGAAGATGACATTATGGAGAATTGGCGCCGACGATGATGAGGGAAGTGAAGGTGAGTGAGTCAGAGGCGGACAAGGTGATGGAGGGAAGAGAGAGTGCAGAGAAGAAGCTGAAAGACAAAGTGCCGAGAAGAAAAAGAAGAAGAAGATAGAAAGTGAGGAAATTACATTTCTTTCTTGTGAAAACTTATTTTGTTTCATTTTAGTCATTGGTTTTAGGTTAATTTAGGCGACGTCAGCCAAGAAGTACACGTATGAGAGAGAGTGTGACACCTCAGCAGGCCACATCATCACTTAACAGAAAAAATAGACGGAATTGGACGGAAGGACCAATTTGGAACTTCTTGCAAACATAAAGGACCAATTTAAACTTTTTGAAACATAAAGGACCAATATGAAACTTGGTGACAACATAAGGGACCAATTTGGGATTTTTACCTTCAAAACTGATAACAGAAAATCGGTCAACGATCTAAAGTCTAATAAGAACCCGTGAAAACTGATTATTTCAATGGTTACACCGGTATAAAAAACCTCCCATCACCGCCAAAGATGAAAGAAAAAACACAAATAGAAGGAGAGAGAAGAAATTAGGTTAAAATGCTATTTTTGTCCTCTTTGTTTTATTGAAGTTTATTTTTTGTCCTCTATGTTCCAAAAAGTTATTATAAGTCCTTTATATTTTAAATTTGATCAAAATTAGTCCTTTTGCCTAACTTCACTAACTTCCCCGTTAAACGCTAACGTGGCTCAAATCTCTCTCCTATGTGTCTATTTAAACTGACGTATTTGGAAATTTCGAAAGGTTTAGTGAAGTAATCAGAGACGGCCATGGAAGATTTAGAACTTGATGATTGTAATACGGGAGTTGGAGAAGAAGAAGAAGAAGAAGATGATGATGATGATGATGTGGCGATGACGTGTGGAGTGACACGTCAACTTAAATGGACACGTAAGAGAGAGATTCGAGTCACGTCAGCGGTCTATGTCAGCATTTAACGTAAGAAGCTGAAAGAGTTAGGCAAAAGAACCAATATTGACCAAATTTGGAACATAGAGAACTTATAATAACTTTTTGAAACATAGAAAACACAAAATAGTAATTTAGCCGGAAATTAAAAGACTAAAGTAGCATAACAAAAATAGAAGAACAAATCAGAAATATCAAAGACAAAAAAGAAAACGCTGTTCTTGCTTGATTGATGAAGATAAAGATCAAAATATGAGAGAAATTAAAGAAACCGAGCCATGCATGATTGAAGAAGAGAAAGTAAGGGAGCTGTGCTTGAAGGAGGAGGAAAGAAGAGAGTGTGAATGAAAGAGAAAATACAAAAAGAAAAGATATGAGAATGACAATAATAAATCTAGAAAAGAGAGACACATTGGGTAAGATGCAAAGAGAGATGAAAATAAATGAAAAGACTCAAGAGTGTGTCATTGAAAATTTAAAAACATAAATGAAAAAATAAAAAAATATTAAATTATAATATATTAAAATAGTTTTACCTTAACATAAATTATGTTTATAAATAAATTTAAGATATATATATATAATTTAAATCATGCAATAGCATCTCAACAGATTCAATGACAAGTCTGAATTTAAAAATATTGACATTTACTGATATGATATATATGGAATCACTGAATGACTATATTAAATAATGTTGAAGATGTACGTTAATTCCAGGAAATAAGGCAATATGTCTCCCACTAAACGAACCGGATCTGCTAAAGTACAGATCCGATAAAGTGTGTAAAGTGTACACTTAAAAATTATTAGATGAAATTGTTACAGTACGAACACGAATCTCAATTTTTATTTAACAGTCTGAATGATGTACTTCATACACTTTACATTTTCTGCATTTCACTGGATCCAATTTCTCCCGCAAACAGAAAAATAAATTATTTAGTTATTTGCTTATAAAATCAACGCATTCTAACCGTTGAACCCGGCAAAATTTTATGTAATTTCATTATTCTGAAATGTCATTGAAATTTGTCCCAAAAAAAACGTCGTATTGAAAAGCAAGCGAGATAATAGGACTTTTTTTTTGGGTGCAAATTGGTTAGGGTACATATCTATACAAATATTCACGTGACACTTTTGTATTGGTTCAATTATAAAAATATAATTTTTCAGAAAAATATTTTTGCAACTGAACCAATACAAACGCGTCACGTAAGTATTTGCATGAGTTTGCACCCTAAACAATTTGTACCCTAGAAAGACTAAGAAAATATATATAATGATAATTTTAAGGAGTAAAACACCATTTTGATCCTGATGGATGTTTTAATTTGGTCCTTTCTAAATGATCTTTATCAATTTAATCCTTCTTAAATTGAGTCATTATCAATTTTGTCCTTTATAGTCAAAATTATTAACAATTGTGATGACGTGGACTTAAAATTGCTGACTTGTATTTTTTTTTACCCAATAAAATGCTGACTATGTAATACATAATCCACCTAATTTTTCCTCTCATAATTTTACAAATTAATTAATAAGTTCTTCACTTGCTCTTCGCTGGAATTCACGTCTCTTCACCTTCTTGGTCCTCTTCTCTGCAAATCAAGGTATCCCTACACTACAAAGTTGGATATTTTCTTTCTCCTTTTGGTTATATCGACATCATCACCTACTCGGTCAAATTACTCTTTTGGTCCTTAATATTTGCACGAAGTTTAATATTGGTCCTCAACGTTTTAAAAAATTATTTTAGGTTCTCAATGCTTTTTTTTTTGTCAAAATTGTTCCTCTAGTGTAACATCTGTCTGGTTTTGCTATTAAATGCTAACGTGGAAGGCTTATGTGACACACTCTCTCTCCTACATGTCATATTTAAATGACATGACACCCTCTCCCACTCAAACTCAGTAAAACTCAGCAAAATTAATAGGGTTTTGTATTACACAGTCAGCATTTTATTGGTAAAAAAATAATACAAGTCAGCAATTTTAAATCCATGTCATCACATTTGTTAATAATTTATTGATAATGAGTCAATCTAAAAAGGACTAAATTGAGAAAAATTATCCAAAAATGACCCAATTGAGACACCCATCATCTAAAAATGACCAAAATGGTGCTTTTACTCTAGTTTTAAGTTTGAAACTTACAGAGTTATCAATGAAGGTCTTTGAGAATGGACTTTCTCATTGCAAATATAAAACAAATAAGAGAGGAATATTTAGATAAAAATAAGAAAATCACAGCTGCAATGATATCTTTAAAAGGTATTCCTACTTATTGATTTGTTGGTCTTCTGATCTGATGGAGATAAGATCCTCTAAAGTAATTCTCTACATTTTTTGGTGGAGTTATGAGAGAGATAGAGATAAGAAAAATATTTTCTTTCTTAATTTTTTTCTCTCCCAATTTTTCTTCTCTCTATCTCTCTCATAACTCCACCAAAAAATATAGAGAATTACTTTAGAGGATCCACTCTCCTTCTGATGCTACGTTTGGTACCCAGTCAGTGCAAGAGAAAAGAAAAGGGAAACGGTGGCACTCACTTCAGAAATGGTAGGCTCCACTGGCAGGAGGGAAAGCAAAATTTTGTTTCGGGGTATGTGCACAAACATTAAAAAAATTGAGGTGTGATTATGCTCTTAAATTTGATACAGTCATTACATTTTTTAAATATTTAAATATAAGGGGTAAAGTGGTAATTTTAATCCACTTTACTCATTCTTATTCCATTCTCAAATTTTATTACCAAACACAATAAACTCTTTCTCATTCCCTTTCTGCGTACCAAACATCCCTCCAATCAATTGGTCTCTAATTCATTCAAAATGGATCCTTATTAATGTGAGTTTTTATTAATATTAACAAATGACACTACATCTAGCAGCCACTTTATCTTTTCTCTTTGCGTTCGTTCTTCAACCAACTTCTTCTTGCAGATATAGTAGGAAAAATTTGGCAACCCGTCCCTATTTTTCTTCTTCTTTTGTTATCGTCGTTTCATAAATAATGTAGATATAATCTCCCAATTTTGGTGGTGATTTTCTTCTGGTTTTTTAATCCTCCCTTGTGAGAGTGTAGTTTCTCATTGTGATATCGATTTAAACCTATCAGTGGAGCTTGTTTTATTTTATTTTGTGTATTTATTTTCCTTTGTGCATTTTTTTTACAATCAGGTGATTCTGGACGATTCAAGGTTTGTTATAATCATATCTAGGATCTACGAATCATTTATGTTAAAAAATTTTCACTCGTTCATCATGTTGTTGAAAGAGCCTACGACAATTTCAACATTGCAGATTACTTCAGATCTGATATGTAGAAGGTATAAGAGTAACAACTCTGTTGGCGAGACCAAGGATGATGAAATTTTTCATCGTGAAGAAATAGGATCAGTTGAACTTACACTTTATTTACCTAATTCGACAATTATTAGAGTTTACTCTTCAGTATTATCATATTGGAGTTTTCTAAATTATTGTAAGTGCCGTTTGGCTTTTTCTACAATATAATGGAGGTTTAATGCTTCTTATAAAAAAATAAACAAACAAATAAAACTACATAGTTATATTTGTTATGAGATAAAAGAAAAGTGAAAAATAAATGAGATTAGAGTAAAATGACAATTTTACTCTTCATTAAAAAAATAATAAAAATTTCTTTTCTTTTCTCTTTGCTCTCTTTGCACGTTGGTCTAGGTGATGATGGTTGATGTGTTGTGGGGTAAAGTAGACATTTTGACCTAGGTGATGATGGGAATGTCATAAGCCTTCCATTTTGTGAAGGTTTAGACAAACCCTTATTTAACCTAGTGTTTTTTGTCCTAATTGATTCGGATTGAAACCTATATTTCTATTTATCACCCTATACTAGAGTATTGTCCAAATGCATTGAGGACAATGCAAGGATTAAGTGTGGGGGAGGATCTTGCACAACAGGAATATTTAATTCTGCCAATATTTTGTTAATCTTTATGCTTTTATCTAGTTTTCTTTAAAATTTTTAATTTAGATTTATTTTAATTAATTTATCTAGGTTAAAAATTTATCTTGAATTTCCTGTCTAATCATCCTTTTTTCTCTAATCCAATCATAATATAAATTAGGATGCCCACTTGAATTTTATCTTGAGTGGGTTAGGAATTTAGGAAAAGGAGATAGGAATATTTAGGGATGTGGGGAAAAGCCCGGATCCACATGATCCGACCCGACCCAGGGACCTAAATGAAAAACCGAAAATAAATCCAGGCAAAAATATAAATATTGCGAAAGCTACTAACCTGGACGCCAATGCTAAGACCTTGGACCTTGCCAGTGCCTCTGCTCCACTAGGGCTGACCTCCAAACGACGAACACCGAAAAGGGCCGCACCAAACGGAGGACTCTACTTACAAGAGGTAGAACCACATGTCCACGACTGATGCGCGGAAGAGGACTAAAGAGAAAGAGAAAACTTTATACTGAGTGGGGTTTCCCAAACAGGACCCCCCTTTCCAACACATGGAATGAGCAACTAGAAAAGGGTGGAGTCACTCCTATTTATAGGAGGATGAGAGAGCTCCCATCATTGACGCAAGTAATGTGGGACTTGGAATGTGAACAAAATATTCACTTCCATCATGATCATCTAGCCCACTTTGGGCCACGAGTACGGGCTCGTGTGACCTCCGATGAGAGTCATTTTCGTTTCGTTCTCTTTGTCTCTCTGCAAGCTTTCCAACGGATCCTCACTCGACCCGATCAGACTCCCACATGGGCGGATATTTAGTCCCGAAGACCCCAATATATGCAACATACTCCCACTCGCACATGGTGGGAGGCTCATGACTATCCTTATCACAAAGGACTTCTCTATTTCTCTTTCTCTCGTCGTCTTCTTCAATACTCCGTGTCAGTCGTGACCGCTTGGCACGATATGTGGGAGCCTTATACTAGAAGCCTGTTAGGGCCCAACTATAAGTGATGCTACAACCCAAGTGTCTGATGATGTGACCACATGTCTCACCTAAAAATAGTGCCATGGGTTCCCTAGACGTGTTCATATACATGGCTAGTCCAATCCCTCTAAGTCTACAATAAGACTAGGACTTTAGCCACACTCAGTTGCGATAGGTATCCACATCCATGAGAACCTCAAAGGGATCACATAATGGGTCGACCTCAGGATACTATCACACATGCATATGTCAACACAATCTTCCTTTCGACTTCTTATCAGTTCAATCAAAGATAGCTGCTTTCCTGACAGTCTTCCATCGGGCCGTATTTTTCCATAGCCTCTTGGAAAGGTATCAAAGTAGCATGCACTACCTTATCTCTTCATGACAGAGTCAAAGTGCATAAGGGTACCCTTTGAAAGGATTGATGCATCCTTTCAGGGACTCACACAGCATTGAAGCAGGGATTCATTCAGATGCTTCCCTTGCGGTTCTTAAAGCACATTCGGTATGAAACGCACGTTGTGGTGTTCTCGAGCGTATGTCGATTTTGATCCTCAATCACTTACACCACACAGACCTTAGTCCAGACTCACTTAGAATCTGACCTGAGTTTGCTACCACACTTCGCTCGCTTCACATAGTGCCAAGTGGAGCACTCACGTCTGGCTACAGGCATTATGAATAGCGGGAATTCATAATTTGATCACAAGACCTCATCATCTTAGCGGATCTCATCCTAGTACACTTACTAAGGCGACTTATCAGTTCTCAGTGGTGTTTTCCTGTCCAACACTCGGCGCTTTTCAGCTGCCTCTGGATATTCACACTATATCCCATTTTGGTGTTCAAGGAAAAGGCACCCAAGTCTCATCTTAGCCCACACCACCTGCGTGTCCAAGGCGGTTGCTCGTGTGAGAGAGCTAACCTCCAAAGCCTGTACGACATACTTTATATATTGTGTAATAAGTACTTCTACTTCTTGATCCACACAAATAAAGGTAAGCCTAGGCATTACACTTTACTTATGATCAAGAAATAAAGTTTTCACAAAGCTTGTCCTTATGACATAAACTATGTTAAACCACCCGGTTCTAAGCAATTCAGTTTATCTAAAACACTTGTTTTATGGCTTGTATCTCTATACAGCCAACCCACCAATGCGGGTCCGTGAGGGTATAGAGCCAATGCTCTATCACAGGTCATACTGTGAGGACCCTCTCTCCGGCCACTTGATGCTTAGACTGACATAACATGGTAGTTAACTACTGTGTAACGATGTCTCATACAAAGTTATGTTGCGTTCTGTTGTGGTACTTAGGATTTCTTTGGTGTAAACCATAGCTGTTTGACTTGATGAGATAAATATCACTAGGTCAACAGCTCTTTCTGCGATCTATAAGTGACTTTAGATCTTCTAATCCAAACTGCCCTGTACTGCTGATGATAATGCAATGAACTCTATGTCCCTAGTGGACAGAGAAATGCATAATCCTTACTTGCTTCTCTGCAAGATGGTTCCAGTGCTTAGCAAAGCACACCAAGACGTGAATGTCCTCTCATCCAAGTCTCTTACCCAATCGACATCAATGTGTGGCCCGCCATTTGCAGGTCACCAATATGATGAAAACAATCGATTTCCAGCAGCGCCCTTCAGCATTGTCCTTCAAGTACCACAAAACACTATAAACAGTGTGTTTGACCTAGGTTTGACTGATAACGGCTCACAACGCCAACTACAAAAAAGCACGTTGGAGCGAGTACAATCCTAATTGTACTTCTAGCTACCAACCACATGTATCAAAATACTATCCAATGACTCCATTTCTGACTTAGTCTAAAGACGTGTAGCAAGACTCAAACTCTTGCCTCTAGCTACTAGCACATCACTCGGATTCAGGTCCCCTCAAATGAGATCCGCCAAGAATCTCTTCTTCATAGGATTCTTATGACAGAGTGAGTCAATTCTTGGAGCATTCTCCATGAATCTTGGACTCCCACTGTCTAAACCATTTCCTTTATCTTAAAAGATGAAAGGATAGCCACATGCTTAAGTGGCTAAAGCAGCCTCTGTGTTATTTCTAGCTAGCTATATGTCTTCTACATATAGCGTGAGGGTAATGAAATACTCTCAACTTTCTTGAAATGGACTAAGTGGTCAATTACCACACGTCTAGATGAATATGTGAGATCTTGATAGATCCTCGGAGTCAGCATACTCTGCGCTCCTAGCCTTTTGCCATGAGACCTATGTGTTTGTGCACATAGATCCCTTCACCTAGTTTGCCATACAATAAAGTGGTCATGACACCCTAATCGATGTACTCCCAGACTTAAACTGGTGACCAAAGCTAGAATCAAACTTTGGTCACACAACAGACGAGAAGGCTTCGTCACAGTCGATACCTTTTGTTGTGTGCACTTCTTCACTGCTTAATGTGCCTAGTAGTGGTTGATTAACCCATCTGCCTCCCCTAACTTTTGAGAGCACACTTGTTCTCAAAATGCCTTGTGACGCGGGGCAGATGCACCAAGTCTTATACTTGGTATGTCCTTATAGACTTCGTCTTTTCTTCTTCCATCGTCTTAGTCTAACTTTTACTAGTAGGGCCGGAGAGAACCTTTTGAACTATCAAAGGCTCTACTTGATAATTTAGTACTCATCTAGTACTCCTCTTGGATTGTGCTTTGTGGAGATATGCTCCTCATAAGCATTACTCCCACTGGACTCAGCAACTGGAGATGCGTCTATACGCTCCTCTCAACGTGTTGTAGGTCCACCTTCTTTCAATAAAGATGCACATCCCAAATTCGTCTCCCTTACTCTAGAAAAGTTTGTCTTAAGGACCACTACATCCTTAGACTCAAATTATGTGACCGGAGTGTCTTCATTCTCACTAATGAAGACGTATCCTTTTGAGTGACCAAGCTATCTTACCAAGACACGCTACTTGCCTCTAGGGTCAAGCTTCCTATACTCACAGGAAGGATCAAGTATGCTGCATACCCTTATGGTCTCAGCATACTCTAATCAGGTCTTTTACCTAACTAAAACTCATCAGGAATCATTCACATAATTTGAAAGGGCATATGGTTAAGTACGAAAGTGATCGTTGGTAAAGCGTCTCCCCAATGGGAACGTTCACCTGAGTCATTATCAACTTAACCAACTCCAGGAGCAACTCATTTTGCTGTGGAGTTTGTGGAATAGTTAGTTGTCTAACAATTCCAATTTCATCACGTAACTGTGAGAAAATACTAGGCCACTTGCCTTGCCCCCCATGCTTATCAGACCACTAATGTCCGAGTGGACTAATTTGATGAAAGCGGATTTTCTGATTTCATGACTGAATGGTTCTCAGGTTGCTTTGTCTGTAAGGCAACATTTACAAACTAGCATTGGGAATTTGTCCTCACAAATTCTCCTTTGCTAATACGTAATTGCGTCCCACACGCACTTGCCAAATAGGTGTATCAACCACAGAGGAAGACACAGCAACATGCTGCTTTGTCTGTAAGGCAACGTTTACAAACTAGCATTGGGAATTTGTCCTCACAAATTCTCCTTTGCTAATACGTAATTGCGTCCCACACGCACTTGCCAAATAGGTGTATCAACCACAGAGGAAGACACAACAACAGGTTGCTTTGTCTGTAAGGCAACATTTACAAACTAGCATTGGGAATTTGTCCTCACAAATTCTCCTTTGCTAATACGTAATTGCGTCCCACACGCACTTGCCAAATAGATGTATCAACCACATAGGAAGACACAGCAAAACAACTAGTTGAATTACGGGAATATAATTCAAAGTGTATCACAACACAACCATTGTCATAAAACAAGAACTAACACTACGAAGTCATGATAAACATGTAGATCATATTATATCTTAAGTTCTCTCACGGAAAAACATCTAATAATGAGTTCCGTTCAGTATCTAGAACATAAAACATTTATAAAGATAAAAAGTGGCCACTACGCAACTTCGTTTTGTAGTTGCCCAACCTCTTAACTTTAATAATTCTTTGTTCCCACGAGGATACTTCTGCTCCCATTGGGCAGATGACGGAACTCCATGAACCAATGTTCATGGGTGAGAGGAAAATGATTGCTGCAAACAATTTTTTGCGCATAGTGCCTTATGGAATGACATAAGCAACATTTGACCTTGGCCAAAATCTCTTTTCCTCTCTTGCTTTTCCTTTGAACTGAGGCTACTTACCTTACACTCAACCTTTCTCTTCCTAGCACCACATCTCTTGGACCCATTGTCCTTGTTCTTGGAGACTAGAGCTCTAAGTAACTTTAGCCACTTAGGCTACGTGCTCGATAGATTTTGCAGCCTTATGCCACCAATCTTTGAGCACAAGGTGGTGTTTTAATATCATCAAGAAAATTGATGGTATAAGTGAAGGTCAGAATGACCTATATGCACTCCTAATAGGAGGGAAGAGATCTGGCAACAGTTTGAACTCACAGTTTACCAATGGGGAGTGTTCAAGCTTACTCACACTCCCAAATTATGTTTGATTTCTCCCTTAGATGCATCTTCATGCTCTTGACAGAGCGCATCTTGGAGGAATCAAACTTGATTCTAAGCTGCCTCAGTCTGGTGGCCACAATGTCACCAAAGTGATCTCTCTAATGTGATCTACATTCACAAGTTTTGTAGTTATACTATCAGTCAATCCTAAACGCTAACACTAATTACACAGCTCCTTATCACACAACACACAACTCTTGAAAATTGTAATCAATGCAAGACGAGTGTAGATATAGTCAGTCTCTGCATTCGAGAAGTAGGGTAAACCACCCTCATCACACAGAGAGTCTATATATGTACACCTTTCTCTGCTTGACTCAACAATTTTCATAGAATAGTCACATACTATTCAAAATCCCTTTTGGTTTCCCACTATGTAAGCGATCAAGAAGAACATCGAGTCGCCACAGGCACGACTTCAAACTTCCACTTGATTACAACGCTTACAATAATTTAAACAGTCACTTACTAATTAAATTCCCACGTGGATAAGCATTTACATCGAGTTATGGGTTTGCCACATGCTGCCCCTAGCTCCCACTCGAGTAAAACACTTAAGGTAATTTAAACGATCACAAATCGCTTAAATCTTCTCTCTCGTTGTGTATGTGAATGAGTCAAGAGATGGTCATATCCACTCTTTAGACCCTAATTCACCCTAATTTCTCCTCATATTTGGATTCGTCTCGCTAAAACGAGAAAAACGACTCAAAAATCGTTTAAATCGGAGCTAAAACGGAGAAATTATGCGCGACAGAAAATTTCGCGACGCTGGTGGTCAACGGTCAGAGTTGACCAGTGGTCAACGGTCAGCAGACCACCACCGGCGACCACCGTTTCCGGTGGCGCCGGTCGCCGGAGTCGCTCCGGCCGGCATTGTCTCCGGCGACCCCCTAGCGGTGGCGGAGGTCGTCGGTCCTCCACCGGCGACCCACCGTCTCCGGCGGCGCCGGCGCCGGAGAACTACCGGTTGCCGGCCGCCGCCGCCGCCGGCGACTCGTGACGGCGGCGGTTGCCGGTGAACCGCCGACCGCGGCGGTCCATGGCGGCGCCGGCCGCCGGACGTCGGCCGGCCGCCACCACAGGCAGCTCCGTCAACCGTCGCCAGTCAAACCCCCATTCCTTTTCCTAAAATAGCAGCATATATCCACAGGTATATATCTATTTCGTAGGGTACACATACCTTAAATAATATATATATATATATATATATATGCATGCAAATTAGGGTCTTTAATTTTGAAAGGGGAACCTAAACATGTTTCTAGGTTTTAGGGTATAGGTTACCAGTTAATATTGAATTAAAAAATTAACTCATAATTTAAATTCAAAAATTATGGTACCCTACCCTACAATATATGATATAACACATGTTTTAAATTTAAATTCAAAACATTTAAATAAAACTGGGAACCTAAACATGTTCCTAAGTTTTAAATTAAAAACCATACAAGACCTAAACATGTTCCTAACCCTTTTCGGTTCATCAATCCCTGGAGAACAGAGCACTAGCATTAACCAGGCTCTGATACCAATGTGGGGAAAAGCCCGGATCCACATGATCCGACCCGACCCAGGGACCTAAATGAAAAACCGAAAATAAATCCAGGCAAAAATATAAATATTGCGAAAGCTACTAACCTGGACGCCAATGCTAAGACCTTGGACCTTGCCAGTGCCTCTGCTCCACCAGGGCTGACCTCCAAACGACGAACACCGAAAAGGGCCGCACCAAACGGAGGACTCTACTTACGAGAGGTAGAACCACATGTCCACGACTGATGCGCGGAAGAGGACTAAAGAGAAAGAGAAAACTTTATACTGAGTGGGGTTTCCCAAACGGGACCCCCCTTTCCAACACATGGAATGAGCAACTAGAAAAGGGTGGAGTCACTCCTATTTATAGGAGGATGAGAGAGCTCCCATCATTGACGCAAGCAATGTGGGACTTGGAATGTGAACAAAATATTCACTTCCATCATGATCATCTAGCCCACTTTGGGCCACGAGTACGGGCTCGTGTGACCTCCGATGAGAGTCATTTTCGTTTCGTTCTCTTCGTCTCTCTGCAAACTTTCCAACGGATCCTCACTCGACCCGATCGGACTCCCACATGGGCGGATATTTAGTCCCGAAGACCCCAATATATCCAACAAGGGAAGATATAAGTTTTCTTAAATTCTTTTTGGGATAACAAGCAGCCTTTTAATTATTTTCTTTTCTTTGACCTACAAACCTAGCAATTTAGTTATGTATTGTAGACAGTCATTAAGCAGTTGATCAATGAGAGAGCCTAGCCAGTTGGAAGGAATTGATCCTCAACACCTGATTTCATTTCATAAATATTTAGAGTGTTACCCACTCATGATTATCTTCTTCTAGAACTTGTCCTAGGTCTTAGTCAAGGCTTTACATGGATAGAAATATTGGATATGATTAAGGCATTTGTTTCTTGTACCCAGTGCCTAAACACAAGCATATATATATATATATAGATATATATATGTATATATGTATATATATGTATATATATATACATATATACATATATATATGTATATATATATATATGTATATATATATATGCATATGGATACCCCTTGCACCATCTTTTGAGCCTTATATAAACAAACTCTCCTTGCATATTTTATTATTATTGATAGTTTGATTGTTCAAGTAAAAAAACTTTTTATCCTCTAAGTAATATGAAAACCCCAAAGGATTCAATGAGCCAAAAAGGGTCATTTGAAAAGTAAAACAAAAAAAGTAGTACAAAATAAAAAGTGAAATAAAATTTGAGGGCATAAATAAGGTTGAAAACCTTAGTTTTCAAACAATCAGGACTTAGTATATATGCAATAGACTTCTGTTCTTTCTTTCTTTAAGTGAAGAATATACAGCATTCATCAGCAATGTTGCAAGCCACAAAAGTCCTCTTGATCTTTTCGGCCTATTTGTTCGTAGTAGAGATAGAGACCTACTACAAGCCCATGGTAAGAAGACAACATGATCAGGGTAATAGTGAAAATTACCCAATTGAGAGATGAGAGCTTAAACAGTTATTCTTTGATCAAATTGCAAAATATTGACTAATTACCTTACATACCTATCTTTGCTAGGAATGTTAGTTAGAGAATCTTTTCAATTGATTAGTTGCTGACATATCCTAATTAGATTTGAGAATGTTTAAATCTTCCTTGGTAAACCATGATAGCGTTCTCGACTAGTTTCTTTGCCCAGAAGTTCAAAGGTTTAAGTGTGGGGGTTTTGATGACACCTAAATTAGATATGTTAAAAGGTGTCATTTTACCTAATATTGTTGATAATAATTAATAATATGATAGTAAAAGGCGCTAACAGAATACATAGGTGTCAAAATATAGAAAGTGACAAAACGGATATTTAATGCATATTTTGTGATAAAATAGTGATTAATTATTTATTAAATATTAGGTATTATTATAGATATTTTGGGTTGATTTCAAGTTGAGCTAAAGTCATTTTATGACTTGGAATTCGAGATAGGGACTAAAATACAGACAGGAAAGCGAGCAAGGACCAAACTGAATGGAAATAAGGAAGGAAGAAAAGTCAACACGCAGAGTCAACCATGAAGGTGAGCTCGCCACGGCGAGCAAGCAGAGAAACATGGCAATCAATTTGAAATTCAAGTTTCAAATTGAATCAGTTGGGGACGTCAATCAAGATTCCGAATCGGAATATTCAAGCTTCAATTTTCAATTAGATTAGGATATATTATTATTTTACAAAGGATAATATTATTTTGAGTAGGATAACTAATGTTTTCCTAATTATAATTAGATTAGGATTCTCCATTGTAAAGATTATAAATAGGGGCGACTTGGGATTTCTGGCTTTCTTTTAGACTTAGCCTTGTGACGTCCAAATCATGAGTAGCTAAGCTTTGCTAGGCTGTCCATAGGGTAGTATATGTAATTGCTTGAGCTATGATCTCTATCTTTTAGGGAAGTTATTTAGATGTTCACAGTTTATCAACCTCTGGTTATGATTCTAGATCCTTACTGGTTGGCGGATCTAGGGTTTATAATTGGATAAAATTGACCTACCGGTTGCAGGTCTGGGTTGATCGGCTCAACCTATATGTATGTTTTTTATCATTCATCTATATAAATATAATTTGGTTTTTCAAAATTAAATGGGTTCCTCTAGTTTGCATACACCATCTTAATGCAAGTGTGACATCCTTGGCTTGATGTGTACCTAGGCCCTATGGGCAGTTGCCAGGGTTACCTTCGGATGAAAATGTCCGATAAAGTGTTTCTAAATCATCTTTTTCTATCTATCTTTAGAAAACTAGCAGGAATAGCAAATTACATAGACCCTGAAGGGTAATTTATATTTTCTTAGTTATTCAACCTAATCATATATTTTTCTTCTCTTCAATCAATTACTTGCTTTTTAATAAGAATATTTCATGTTTACTTTTGCTCGATTTGATTACTTAAAGACATAGTTGCTAAGGAACTACTGAAGGTTCCACGTGATTCGACACTAGGTTTGCTCTATACTACATTCCTAGGTTTTATTTGATCCTTATTTGCAACGAGTTAGGAGGCATTATTAGCTCCTCTAAAAAAGCCCTCATCAGCCGTGTGGCACATATTGGATTTTTTTAAAATTCTCAATCTGTGCCACCCAATACCTATAAATAGGCTGCAAATTCTCACTTTTTGAGAGCATATTCAGAAGCTTAGAGAGAAGTTTGAGAGAGTATCTAGAGAGTTTTTCATCACTTCGAGAGTATTTTGTGAGTTTGAGAGCATTCCTTTGAGTATTCGTGAGTAGAAAGCCCGAGATTCCAGTTAGTTTTCGAGAGGTATGCACTTTTAAACTCACCCTCTTTAATTTCACTTGGTTGTTTTGATTGTTTAAACACTTTAGTCATGTAGCCTAAGTAGTTTACCGCTTTCTTAGATAGGTGTCGGGGGAGCCCCTATGTTCCTTCAAGCACATTACACGAACGCCGTCTAGACCATTTATTTTTGGTGAGCATAATCAGACACACTTGTTTAAATGCATGGTAGATAGGTGCCGGGGAACCCATATGTTCCTTCAGGTACACCTCACAAACGCCGTCTGGACGGCAAACGTAATCACACACACATGTATGCTTTTCGAACTATGTGGTCATGTGGACTTTAATCCCTATATGAGGGTACGTAGGCCCCAAGGTTTTATCCTAGTTTGAGCCTAGTCAAGTATTGTTTGATAGAATACAATCATTATAAAATAAAGGCCAAATCAAGTTGAATTCCAATTTTTAGGGTAACCGTCCTCGGACGAAAGACTAAGGGGTGCTTAACACCTTCCCTTTGTCTTAAATAGACTCTCGGACCTAAACCTTTTGGTCAGCATGACTGATTCGTTGTATTTTTAAACCATTGTTAAATCATTTTTAAACATATTTTAAAGCACTATTTTTAAAAGGTATTTTCTAAATTCGTTTTCCAAACCCATATTATTTTGAGAACTTCCTTTTCCAAGTTTTCCTAGACAAAAAACGATAGCAACTCCCAACGCACCCTTTCGCGCATGTGCCCCTTCGGGGGCGTTCGACAATGACGCAGTCATCACAATTAGCGACTCCATTGGGGAATACTAGAGAATCAAGCCCACTTTTTGAATTCAAACGGATTTGGCCTTCCTTTTGGATTCTTGTTTGTTGGACATGTAGCATAGATGACTTTCCATATCTGTACTGGATGGCTGTATATATCTTTGTTTGTTTGTTTTGTAGTGATTCCACTCTGTGGATGAGGGAGGGTAGTCGTTAGAACGCTTCGACTCACCCACATTGCACTGCAGACATTGATGACTGCACATAACCTCTTTCGCTTCTATACCCGAAGCACACCTACTAGTTAGTTGGAGTCTGGGAGACCTCCCTGTTGAGCCTTCATGCTTACAAAGGTTGTCCGCCCAACTGCATTTGGATTGTCACCCTTCTTGGGGAGCTAACTCGCATTGACCTCTATTCCATGGTATTTCTCCCTAAAGTGGGGCGAGCATCTCTTGATGGGGGCAATTCAAGGACCTTTGGCCTATTTAGGATTTTTTTTCATAGTCGATGAATTAAACCTTGTTGCACGTAACAGCCTTAGAGATCACCCTTCTAGGTGTGGATACCACATTTTGTCCGACCCCAAAAGGTGCAATAAAAACAATAACGAGTAAAATAATAAAATGCAAAAATAAAAAAAATAATAAAAAACAGAAATAAGAAAAGAAAGGAAAAAAGAGAGAGAAAAATATAATCTTGTGGACCCCTAAGCGCCAGGTCAGTGGTCGTCGCGACCCCCAACACATTTATGGCAGAATCCAATCAGATCAACAATCAAGGGTACGTCGCGACCCCTTCTGACTTTTGGGTCGCGATGTACGAGTCATAAATGGTCGGATTTTGTTTCTCGGAATAGAGTCGGTGCGGTCAATATAAATAGGAGGCACTGCCTCAGTTGACCAGACCGAGATTCTTAGCTCCGAGAGGTTGCCGAATTACCAGAAGATTGGTAAGCTTTTACCCTTTTTACCCATACTCTTGGTTTGCATTCTCTTTACTCAACTACGCTTTTCTTTTAAAATTTCTTGATCTATGAGAACCAGAGTTAAGCCTTGAACTACTCCGAGGGTCAATTTAGGTTCCCTCTATGTCCTAGATCCGAGGTCTAGAACTCCAAAAATTTGAAACTCGCCTCTGTTTTCGTAAATGGGTCGTGACCCCCTAGTGTAGGGGTCAACCTCTATACATTTGCGGGTTCCCATCAATGTCTATTGGATAGAACGGTTGGTCTCAACCGATTCACACCATAGATCAAAGAGGAATTCTTTGGAATTACAAATCACAAGGATGCATTAAACTCTCATAGCATTCACTCGATTCTAACAAAAAGCAATCACAGGAAATAACCGTTTATATATATAGATTGAATATTAACATAACTCAATCTTACATAAATTCTCCCATTGGCTAAAGTGCCTAGCCACTCATGGAGACACTAACAAAGTTCTCCATGAAATGGTTGGGTGGATGAACAAAAAAAAAAAGAGAAGAAGAGAAGTTCTCACTCCCAATCCTCTCTAATCTCTATAAATAGAACCCTAAATCAATAAAAATAAACCTAAGACATCCCCCTTAAAATCTCTAACCTACACCTATATTTATAGGCTTCCAAATGGGCCTTGGATCTCAACTTTCGAGCTTATCCTCGTCAGTTTGTCACTCTCAGCACTATGCCACACACCACGGTGTGATTCACATCACGCCGCGGCTTGTGGTGCTTAATTTTAGTCGTGTTGTGCGTTTTGACCTTCCGTTGACTTTCTAGCTTCCTTAAGAGTCTTCGTGGTTGACCATCCTTGTTAATCTTCATCCGAGGCATAGGAACATGCGAAAGGGCACTGGTAACATCGTAGGTATGTTGTGTTCGGCTAGGAGTTGGAGGCCCTTTGAGAAGTCACAGAGGTGGAAGGAGTCGTAGGGGGCTCTAATGCTGAGGAGACGTGGAGGTAATTATTCTCATGATGCAGGATAGCAACTAATTGAGAGTGGAAGAGGAACATAGGGTTACGTGGGAGCTCATGTACGAGAAGGAGAAAGGAAGCTCTTCTCATGAGTTGTGATTTAGTGATAATACCACGACTAACCATAACCGAACAGGATTAGGTGTTCACATGTTCTGTGATTCTGTCCTACCAAGCCTTCAGCCCACAGTTGCCTCAAGGCTATAAATACGCCTCCTTCACCTAAACTTAGATACATCACAACTCACGAGAAGATTAAATTCTCACCTTCTCCTACCTAAGCAACCGTGCTCCCATGCTTACTCCCACGTAGTTCTACTTGCCTTCTTTACTCTCAGGTAGTTGCTATCCTACGTCGTGGGAACCCTACCTCCATGGTTCCTCAAACCTAAAGCCCCCTACAGCTCCCTCCTACTCAGTGACTTCTCACACAGCCTCCACGTCCTAACTGCACATGACACCTACTCAAGTAACTCTCTTGCCTACGGACATCCATAGACATCCTACAAACTCGAACTATGGAGACTTTGATCCCTCTTAAAGATACGTAGGCTCTTAGGTCTTCACCTAAAAGTAGGTCTATCCTCCTTTAAGGGTAGCTTTGGTATGCAGGGAGGGATGTAAAGGGAAATGGAATGAGAGAGAAGGAAGGAAGGGAAAGTGAAGGGATGTTATTTTAAAGATAAAAAATAAGTTTGATATGTAAAAAAGTGCGAAGTAAAAAGCATAGCAAACACATACAATTCTTGAACTCCATGCCATTATATTATAGAATAAGATGGGAAAGGATACCAAGTATAACCTAAATCTTTCATCCCACGATTGATTTATCAAATATTGTCAAATGCACTCTTTGCACTTTATTTTATGTATAATTGTAAATTTGATGTATTTTATTTTACAAATTACACATCGTCAAAATATGTTGTTTACATTTTTTTTAGTTGAGTATAATTCAATTTAACATTTAATAGTCAATTTACTTTTATTAATACACCTGCCAATTAAATTTTTATTCATCATATCAATTAAATGACCAAGTTAGTTATGAATTATTCTTTTAGTAACAATTAAATTATCTTATCTTTTGAAGACTAAATATAAAATAAAATTGTATATTTCATGGAGTAAATCATTAATTTATCCATTTTAAAACCTAATATTTGTTAGACCTTCAAATAATAAAAAGTCAACAAGGCATACTTAGTTTGGAGAAATGGAGGGTGAGGGAGAGGAGAGGGAATGAGAGTTACAAAAGTCACTTTTGTCCTCTTTTTCAAATGTTAATAATTTTTTAATAAAGAATATAATTGTTATTTTACCTAACTCTTATTTTATTCTCTTTCTCATTTTTTCTCCTTTTTCTATTTTTATTTCATTCCCTCAAAATAAATCTATCAACCAAACGAGCCCATAGTTGAAAAGAATCTAATGACAAAAAATTTGTGTTAACTTTTTTAACTAATTTTTTTATTTATGACCGAGGTATCCAACAGATCGAACTTGATGACTAATCTTTCAGGTATTGTGGGTCCCATTATCGGTGACGACCTTCCCAACTGATGACGCTCCATTGTCATCTCTCCAGGGATCAAACTTGGGAAGCGATAAAAAAAAATTAGAGACCCTTTATCATCTCTACCACATCACATTAGTAATTAATTATTAATTATTGTTTGAGTTTGGATTTCAAAGCCTAGATTTGAGGAGAATGGATCCTATGTTGTACAACATAAAAAAGTAAGGAGAGAGAGTGACATATAGTTGGTCCCACATGTGGGTCCCACTTATGTATAGAAATCACGTATGTGTCACTCTCTCTCCTTACTTTTCTATGTTATACAGCATAGGATCCATTATCGTATTTGAGATACACTAATAAAAGAAATTAAACGCGCCTACCTAAAAAGAAACGTGTCTACTACGTTTTTAAATATAAAATCATGATGACCTATTATAAATTATTGAAGATAGGTGAGCGGAAGGCATAGGCATACATTATTGGGGAAAAAAATCAGATACAACATTATAAAAAAATGTCATTTAAAAATATTGTATTGTTTTATTTTATATTTACATATTTGAATTAATCATCTTATTTTGAATAATAAGGCTTTGGAAAAAAATAAATGATGGAAAAACCAACGGAATATTCTCTCTCATTCGTTCTTTTTTTATTAAATAAATTTTACTTTTTTAATGTGATAAAATTTTATTTTTGTCTTACTTTTTTACCTACTTTTATTCCATTCCCACTTTTAACGTACGAGCCACTTTTATTTCATTCACATCACCTTGACATAACATTTTCATTCCCTCCAACATTCTCATTTCCATTCTCTCATTTCCTCTTCTTTTCTTGTTTTCAAACGTAGCCTAAATGTGGCAAACCAAAATCTTATTGATACTGAGGGTTCGTTTGGCACACATAAATGGCATGAGAGAAAAGGATGGAATGGGTGGGGTCATCTCTGAAATGGTGAGCCCCACCTATTGAGGGTTTACAACATTTTCTTTTTGGGAAACGTAAAAAATTATTAAAAAAAAATTAGGTCAAAACCCTAAATCGATCCTTTATGTTTGCACGAAGTTTCATATTGGTCTTTTATGTTTCAAAAAGTCTAAATTGGTCCTTTATGTTTGCAAGTTCCAAATTGGTCCTTCCGTCCACTTCCGTCAATTTTTTAAGTTAAGTGCTGATGTGTCATGCCACGTCATCACATATGATATTGGATGATGATGTGGCATGACACGTCAGCTTCAATTGACACGTAGGAGAGAGGGTGTGTCCACCTTAGCATGCCACGTCAGCACTTAACGAAAGAAATAAACAAACTTGGACGGAAGGACCAATTTGGAACTTCTTGCAAACATAAAGGACCAATTTAGACTTTTTAAAACATAAAGGACCAATATGAAACTTCGTGTAAACATAAAGGACTAATTTGAGGTTTTGACCAAAAATTTAAGTGTAAAATGTTTATTATACCGTTTGATATGATACAATCATAACCTTTTTTTCTTTTTAATATTTTAATATAAGGGATAAAATGATAATTTTAGTCCATTCCGATTCTCATTCCCATTACTATTCTTATTCTCAAATTTTACTACCAAACACACTAAATCTATTTTCATTCCCATTTCCATTCTCTTTCTACGTTGTCCCCATAATTCATTGATTTGCTTATTAATTAATTATTTATTTTATTTATTCAGTATAAATTTTCTGTGATATAAAATCCATTATACCCATAAAAAAAATCCATTATAAATTTAAAGTCTACCAAATCATGGATTTAAGGTATGTTTGGAATAGGGATTAAGGAGGAGAAGGGGAGGGAGGAAGATGAAAATTGGAGGGGAAGATAATGGAAGATCAATCCTTAACCCTCCATTATCCTTCCCCTTTACAAATTCAAGATATGAAAGCTTAACCTTCCCCTCCCCTCCCTTCTCCTCTAATCTCTCCCCTTCCCTTCCCCTCTTAATTCCCAAACAAATACGTATGAATTGGGGATTAAGGAAGAGGAGGGAAGGGAAAGGAAGACTTTTAAGATATCTTTTCCTTGTTTGAGAAGATGGAAATTGGAGGAGAAAATAATGGAAGATCAAGACTTAATCTTCCATTATCCTTCTTCTTCACAAGTTCAAGATACCTCAAATTGGCACTGGGGAAGAACATATGAAGGTTAGCCTTTCTCCTCTAGGGTTTGTTTGGGAATTAAGAGGGAAAGGAAATGGGAGAGATTAGAGGAGAAGGGAGGGGAGGGGAAGGGAAGGTTAACCTTCCATATGTCCTCCCCTTGTTTGGATGTTGATACCTCCTCCAAAATACTCCAAATTGGGGTATCTTAAATTTGTGAAGGAAAAGGATAATGGAGGATTATCTTCTCTTCCTATTTTCATCTTCCCAAACAAGGAGAAGATATCTTGAATGCCTCCCCTTCCCTTCCCTTCTCCTCCATAATCCCCAATCCAAACATACCCCTAATCTCCCAAACATACCTCAATTACCCAAACCTAATAATGCTTGAACAGCTAGTTTCTATTGTGTCTTCGCTTGCATTAGATATCTGAGCAGTGGGAACTTATTTTACAGAAGCACTTAAGAATCTTCTGACACTTTTTTATTTTTCAGGTTCGCCACTATCATCTTCTACTTTGTTTCATTAGTTTATATGCAATTTGAGTTATATTCTGATTTGGTTCATTCTATGAAATAGCTCAATATTTCCACTTGTTAAACTCTCTTGAATATTTATGATCCATTTTTTTGTTTCTTTATTTTTGATGAAGTTATAACTTCAAAGGACGAGTGTTTGTTAACGAAGGCTTACTTTTTGTTGCTTTTCATAGCAGAGTTTGAGCAGCAAAGAGTATTTTACATATTTTTAGTGGAGTTTCGTTTACAGAAAGATTTTGATCGATTAATGATTATGATCCATTTTTTGGTTTTATATATATTTTTAGAGATAATTATCAATTTGGTCCAGATACGTCGATGCGAATGCCTGATTTAATCCCTGAAAGATACTTTTTTGTCTTAATTCGATTCTTTTAAGTTTTTTTATCAGTGTATTTGGGGCTTCTTTTGAAGACCAAAAGGATTAAATTGGGACAAAAAAAGCATCATTCAGGGACTAAATTAGACATTTGCATCGCTCAACGACTAAATTGGAACGGTCTGTATCTTTCAGGGACCAAATTGATAACCCTCT
The DNA here is from genome assembly GCA_014851425.1 of Senna tora. NCBI lineage: Eukaryota > Viridiplantae > Streptophyta > Magnoliopsida > Fabales > Fabaceae > Senna > Senna tora. The sequence goes on from CM026269.1 coordinate 32,583,456, forward strand.
CTATTTTTTATGAAGCTATAACTTCAAAGGACCCATGCTTCTTTGGTTTGAATCCTATGTAGTACAAATTTGGTAGAGTTCGTGTAGTTCCCTATTTTACATGTTAGCCTGTAAGTTATCTTTCTACACATTAACCTGCTTACGGGCTAACATGTAAAACAGCGAACTACACAAACTTCGCCAAATTCGAACACTAGAGGATCTGTTTTAGTGTTTCTTAATGAATGCATGCTTTTTCTTTGCTTTTCATATCAGAGTTTTGAGAAGCAAAGAGAAGTAGAGACAAAGAAGATGGATGATTTTTGGAGCAAGTTTTGTGGGGAATCTTCTTGTTCATCTCTTGAGGGAAAGTCTTGTAGTTATTATGATCTTAAGCTTTTGGGAGATCCTTCCTCATGTATCAATCATTTATTCATCATTTGCCTTGATTTATTGCTTCTGTTCATTCTTCTCTCATTCATGATTATGATCCAAAAGAAGCCATTTCAAGTACAAAGATATTATTATTATTCAACTTTGCAAGTAGCTTCTGCTATAGTGAACTCCTGTCTTGGGGTTGTGCATCTGTGCTTTGGGATTTGGATTTTAGAGGAGAATTTGAGGGTAAGCCACACTATGTTGCCTCTTAATTGGTGGTTACTAGAGCTCTTTCATGGGTTTTCATGGCTAACAGTGGGATTAACACTAAGCCTTCGTTCGAAGCGGCTTCCTCGAACACGGTCTCGGCTATTCGCGGTTCTTGTCTTTATAATTTCTGGTGTTTTCTGTGCTCTATCCATCATGTTTTATTCCTTTAGTGACACAAAATTCTCCCTTAAGGTTGCTTTAGATGCTCTATCTTTTCTAGGAGCAATTTTATTGCTCTTGTACACATTTAAGGAGGAACATTATTATAAGCATGAAGAAAGTCATGATGAAGGCCTTTACATTTATACCCCTTTGAATAATAATGTTGATTCCATTAGCTATGAAAACCCATTTTCCAAAGCTGGATTCTTCAATAGGATCTCATTTTGGTGGTTGAATCCACTGATGAAAAGAGGTAAAGAGAAAACACTTCAAGATGAAGATATCCCCAAGTTGCCAGAAGAAGATCAAGCACAAAGTTGCTATTTGGAGTTTCTAGACCAATTGAACAAACAGAAACAAAAACAAAAAGAAGCCACTCACTCTCTTCAGCCATTGATTTTGAAGACAATAATTTTGTGCCATTGGAGAGAGATTCTGATTTCTGGGTTCTATGCATTGATGAAGATACTCACTCTCTCTTCTGGTCCACTTCTTCTAAATTCCTTCATATTGGTTGCTGAAGGTAAAGAAAGTTTCAAACATGAAGCATATGTATTGACCATACTACTCTTCTGTATAAAGATCATAGAATCCTTCTCTGAAAGGCAATGGTTTTTCTGGACTCGGGTCATCGGCCTTCGTGTCCGGTCTTTGCTCACGGCCGCCATATATAAGAAGCAACTCAGGCTATCCAGTGCTTCTAAGTTGATGCATTCTGGTGGGGAGATTATGAACTATGTGACAGTAGATGCCTATAGAGTTGGAGAATTCCCATATTGGTTTCACCAAATTTGGACCACAATTGTCCAACTATGTATAGCAATAGTGATTATTTTCCAAGCTATTAAACTAGCCACAATTGCCTCCTTGGTAGTGATTCTTCTCACAGTGCTTCTGAACACTCCACTTGCAAAATTACAAAACAAGTTTCTGAGCCAACTCATGGTGGCACAAGATGAGAGGCTCAAGGCCATTTCTGAGGCTCTAGGGAACATGAAAGTGTTGAAGTTATATGCTTGGGAGAATCACTTCAAGAAAGGTATAGAGAAGTTAAGAAAAGTTGAGCTCAATTATTTACTTGCAGCACAAGCAAGTAAGGCTTATAACATTGTTCTGTTTTGGTGTTCACCTGTTTTGGTCTCTACTGCTTCATTTGTGGCTTGTTACTTCCTTAATGTGCCTTTACATGCAAATAATGTGTTCACTTATGTAGCCATTTTGAGGATTCTTCAAGAGCCTATTAGAGTAATTCCTGATGTTATTGGGGTGATGATTCAGGCAAAAGTGTCATTTGAGAGGATTGTTAGGTTCCTTGAGGCTGAGGAGTTGGAGACTGGTGGTGGTGGAAGTGAAAAGAAGAAGAGATTGTTGTTCAATAATGATAGTAGTAGTGTTCATGGGTCAGTTTTGATCAAGAATGGTGAATTTTCTTGGGATGGTAACACATCAAAGGAAACACTTAGAAACATAGATTTAGAGGTGAAATGTGGGGAAAAAGTGGCCATTTGTGGAGAAGTTGGCTCTGGGAAATCAACCCTCTTAGCTGCAATTCTTGGAGAAGTTCCTCCTACTCAAGGAACAGTAAGTTTTTTTTTTTTAAAATAACCTTATGAATTATGATATGTTATTTAGTTATATGTTGTAGATTTAGTTATTGGGTAAAGTACCTTTGGTACCCTCAACGTTTGAGTCTTTGATCAAATATGTCCTTAAAGTTTGATTGTGATCAATTATGCCCCTAATATTTCATTTTTCGAGCAAGCTTATCATTTTTACTACACCGTTTAAAAATAAATTTATATTAACTTAGTCTCTGAAAAAATAGAAATGTCAAATTAGTCCCTACAAGATGCAATCTGTCTGAATTTAATCCCTGAAAGATGAAAATATCAAATTTAGTCATTGAAAAATACAATTTATCTCAATTTAGTCCTTGGAAACTTTTCTGAAAACTATATTGCAATGGACTAAATTGAGACAAATTGCATATTTTAAGACTAAATTGAGACATTGTATCTCGAACTAAATTTGATATTTTCATCTTCTAGGGACTAAATTGAGACAGACTGCATGTTCAAGGACCAAATTGTTAATCTACTCTTTTTTTCTATCTTTTATTCAAGTAGTAAAAAATATAAGTATCTTAACTTTCTTTTCTTACAGATTAAAGTTCATGGGAAATTTGCCTATGTTTCTCAAACAGCATGGATACAAACAGGTACAATAAGGGACAATATATTGTTTGGATCAGCCATGGATGCTCAAAGATATCAAGAAACAATTCAAAGTTCTTCATTAGTGAAGGACCTTGAAATGCTTCCCCATGGTGATCTCACTGAAATAGGGGAGAGAGGAGTTAACTTGAGTGGAGGTCAAAAGCAGAGAATTCAACTTGCTCGTTCTCTTTATCAGAATGCTGATATATATCTTCTTGATGATCCATTTAGTGCTGTGGATGCACATACAGCCACCAATTTGTTCAATGTAATGGAACTAATGAGATTTTCCTTTTTCTAAAGTACTTACTACATTCATATATGTATTTTCTGGACCAACGTGATGTGGCACAGATGATAAGGAGTCTGTGTTCCTTTAACTATCGCCTCCCGGGTTTGATCTCAGGAGAGATGGGAATGGAACGTCATCCGTTGGGAGGGTCGCCTCCAGTAGTGGGCCCTGCAGTATCCAAGGGATTAGTCATCAGACTCGCTCTGATGGATACATTGGTCACAGGCCAAAAGAAAAATATGTATTCAGTTCATCATATTGAATGATTTTGGCTTTATAACTTGGCATGCAGGAGTATGTTATGAAAGGTCTTTCTGGGAAGACAGTCTTACTTGTGACTCATCAAGTTGACTTCCTTCCGGCATTTGATTCTATCTTGGTACTTCTCTTCAGCTCAATGTTCTTTTTCCTATATCTCTTTGATGAAAATATTATGAGTAAATTATTATTTTGCTCCCTAAAAGATGCAATCTATTTTAATTTAGTCCGTGAAAGATGAAAATCTCAAATTTAGTTCCTAAAAGATGCAATCTATCTCAATTTAGTTCCTGAACGATGAAAAACTCAAATTTAGTCCCTAAAAGGTGCAATTTGTCTCAATTTAGTCTATTAAAGATGAAAATCTCAAATCAATGATTCCCAAAGACTAAATTGAGACAAATTGCATCTTTCAGGGCTAAAATGATAATTTACTAAAAAATTGTGTATTAGCTTGGAATCCTTGAGATAATGTTAATTTTCCGTACTGTTTTTATATTTCCATATTAATTAACAACTTTAACCACTACTAATTATGTGAGCTAAACTTGACACCCTGTATAATTGGTTATGGTCTGGTCATATCTCATCATTTTACTGACTCAAATGGTAATAAGGATAGATTTCTCTACCACTACCAATAAAGTTGTCAACACCATGTAGAATTTCATCATTCTTTTACTGTCACTATTTTGCCAAAATATGGGGTTTCTTTCCATTTTGCCCCCTAAACTTTGTTTGCTGTCATTTGTATCCTTAAATTTTTAATTTGTAAGTAATTTTGCCCTTCACCCTACCGCCATTTAAATAAGTAGCAGAAAATGCAAATGTGATTATACACATGGCCTTCTATGCTAAGTGTGATGTAAAGTCATATATTTAGCTACATATTTTGTTATTTTAGCTACGGTTATCACTATGGCATTTCAAAAATAAAGGGCATTACTGTGGCTAAATTGTTGAAACACTATAGCTAAATATATGACTTGGCATCACATTCGACATTGGAGGCCACATGGACAATTATATTTGCATTTGCCGTTAATTATTTAGACAAAGTTAGAGTGAAAGGTAAAAACTGTTTGCAAATTGAAAGTTTAAGAACTTAGTTGACAAGAAACAAAATTCGTGGGCAAAATTGACAGAGACCCTACAGTTCGGGGACCAAAATGATACTTTTGACTTTGTCTTTAGTTAGGACTTTCGATTCAAAATATTGAATGGACATTTTTTTCCCTCTATTTTTACAGTTAATGTCAGATGGAGAAATCCTACAATCTGCACCTTATCATCAATTATTGACCTCAAGCCAAGAATTTCAAGATCTTGTTAATGCTCATAAGGAAACTGCTGGTTCTGATAGTCTTGTGGATCCTGCTTCTTTCAAAAGACATGCAGATTCCGATAGAGAAATTAGAAAAGCCAATAATGTTGTAACTGATGATGATCCATTTAAAGAAACAACAAAAAGTGATCAGTTAATTAAGCAAGAAGAGAGGGAAAGAGGAGACAATGGGTTCAAACCATACTTGCTGTATCTAAATCAGAACAAAGGCTATATATACTTTTGTGTTGCTGCTCTTTCTCACCTCACATTTGTGATATGTCAGATACTTCAAAACTCATGGATGGCTTTAAATGTAGACAACTCCCATGTCAGCAAATTGAAATTGATCATAGTGTACTTGCTGATTGGAGTTTTTTCGACAATATTCTTGTGGATCCGGAGTTTCGCCGCGGCTGCTTTATGTCTTCAATCATCGAAAGCTCTATTTTCTCAGCTTTTGAACTCCCTTTTTTGAGCTCCCCTTTCTTTTTATGACTCCACACCTTTAGGAAGGATACTTAGTAGGGTAAGATTTTTAATGACTAATTATCGTTTTGGTCCTTAAAAGATGCAGCTGTTTCACTTTGATCCTTGAAAGATGCAATTTGTCTCAGTTTAGTCCTTGAGAATCTCCATTCACATTATAGACAGAAAATTTTCCACGGACTACATCGAGAGAAATTACATTTTTCATGGACTAAATTTGATATTTCCATATCTTAGGGACTAAATTTGACATTTTCATTTTTTAAGGACTAAACTGAAATAAATTGCATCTTTTAAGGACAAAAATGATAATTTACTCATTTTTAATTGAACAGCTTAATTTATCCTTTTAATGAGATGCAACAAAATTATTGGTATTCTAAGGTTTTTCTTATTCTTTGTGTAGGTGTCATCAGATCTCAGCATTGTTGATTTGGATATACCATGGATCCTTATTTTAGGTGTTGGAACTACTACAGTTTGTTATGGCAATCTTACAGTTTTAGCAGTTATTACCTGGCTAGTCTTGTTTGTCTTAATTCCAATGGTTTGCATTACTATTCACTTACAGGTAATAATTTTTTTTTCCTGAGTTACATGGAAGTAATAATATGATTCCTTGAGTTTATTAACATTTTCTGGACTTTGAGACTATTTCCATTGGGAAATTTGAAGTTCATGTATATAATAGCTAAATATCTTATTTAAAAGTTCATGTATACATTGGGAATTTGAAGTTAATTAGTCAAGTCTAGTAGAAGGAACTAGTCTCTCGCAACGTGACGAACCGAGGTTTGAATCTTTGTCGAGAGAGGTTCCCACATTTAGTGCCTGACAATACCTCGAGCAGAATTGCTTTAAATAGGATGATACCTATGGAAAATCAATATATATATATAATAGCCAAATTTTTTAGAAGCATACTTATTTGAGTATGTGGCTTGGGGATATCTAGGTTCTTACAAATAAATAACCGTTTTACACAAAACTAGTTACTAGGTTAATGTGCAAAACAAGCATACTTCAGCACTTCACAAAATTTACACATCAAGGATCCATTATTCTCTTATGTAATGTGTTGTATGTCGCATTGATACTTCCATTTTTCTTTTCTTTTTTTAGTGCAAAAAATGGTAGTAAGGGAAGGCACTCCCAAGTACTACCGGGCAGGGCGCCAGTGATACTTTCATTTTCTCGATTCCCATATTTGTAAGAAATGAGATTATTTCATTTTTGCAGAGATACTACTTAGCTTCTGCAAAAGAATTGATGAGGATGAATGGAACAACAAAATCATTTGTAGCTAACCATCTAGCTGAATCAATTGCTGGAGCTGTGACAATAAGGGCATTTGAAGAGGAAGATCGTTTCTTTGCCAAGAATCTTCAAGTAATTGATGTAAATGCAAGTCCTCTATTCCATAGTTTTGCAGCAAATGAGTGGCTCATTCAAAGATTAGAAACACTCTGTGCTCTTCTTCTTACCTCCACTGCATTCTGCATGGCCATCCTTCCACCTGGGACTTTCTCCTCTGGTTTGACTTTGCTTATTAATAATATTATGACTAAATTATCATTTTTTTAGTCCCTAAAAGATGTTGTTCGTCTCAATTAAATTAGTCCCTAAAAGGGTTTTTGTCAGTTATGTTAATGGAGATTCACACGGACTAAATTGAGACAAATTACATCTTTCAGAAACTAAATCGAGACATATTGCATCTTTTAGGATTAAAATGATAATTTACTTTAACATTAGTCTTAATAACATTTATCTCTTATTCTTATTGAAGCTTTCTAATTAATTTAGTCCTCTAATGTTGGTGTAGGAATTGTTGGCATGGCTTTATCTTATGGCCTTTCATTAAATGCAGCTTTTGTATTTTCTATTCAACAACAATGCACTATATCTAATTCTATAATATCAGTGGAGAGGCTAAATCAATATATGCATATACCAAGTGAGGCTCCAGAAGTCATAGAAGGAAATCGTCCTCCTGTGAATTGGCCAGATGCAGGAAAAGTAGAACTAAAGGATTTGCAGGTGATATTGTGCTTAATTAGATTATGTCAACGGTAAATTAATGATTTAGTTCCTGAATGATATATGTTCTCTCAATTTAGACCCTGAAAGATAAAACGTGAGGGATAGAAAGTTATCTAGATAGTAATATTAATGGAGGTTGACTGTTAAATGTTGAATTCAATATATTCAACTAAAAAATATAAATACAGCTTTTTGAAAATGTGTAATTTGTGTAGTAAAATACATCATACTTACAAACTACACATAAAAAAAATGCAAGTATGCATTTTGATAGTGTTTAATTTCTAGATCTGGTGTTTTATTTTTCTTTTATTATTGAATGATGGAGATGCGGATAGTATGGGATGTACCTAGGGTAGTATGCGCTACCCAAGTCCCACATCGGGTAGAATGGGATGCTCGATGGAGTACTTAAGCAACTTGGTTCTTCCTTTTTAATAGCTAACTTTTGAGGGAGGTTCCCCAAGTAACTTGGGTTCCATCATTTGGTATCAAAGCTGATTTGCCGACGACACGGAGAGAACTACCTGCGGAGGGTTATGACCGGCGGAGGGGCTGACCGCAGTAGAGTGAAGCAACGCCGAGTGAAGTGTCGCAAGTTGGGACTTCCGCTCTTCAAGGGCAGTGCTATGATGGGGATGTAGAGAGTATGGGATGTCCCTAAGGTAGTATACGCTACACAAGTCCCACATCGGCTAGAATGGGATGCTCGATGGAGTACTTAAGTAGCTAGGTTCTTTCCCCCTAACAGTTAGCTTTTGAGGGAAGGTTCCTCAAGTCACTTGGGTTCCATCATTGAATAAAATCGAATTTATCATTTAACAGCCAGTTAATATTCATAAATAATACTGTCAATTAACTTTTTATTCTTCATATTAATCAACTGATTAAGAATTCGTCTTTTATGGACTAAATTGAGTGACCATACATCTTTCAAGGGACCAAATAATTAATTTAATCTTGTCAATAAACCTCATAGTGGATCTGAAGTTATATATTTTGGTTGTGTATGGGAAAACAGATAAAATATAGGGCTAATGCACCACTTGTACTGCGTGGGATCACATGCACAATTGAAGGAGGGCATAAGATTGGCATTGTGGGTCGTACAGGGAGTGGGAGGTCCACTCTGATAGGTGCTTTGTTTCGTCTTGTGGAGGCAGCTGGTGGGAAGATCATAGTGGATGCCATAGACATTTCTTCTATTGGGCTTCATGATTTGAGGTCTCGTTTTGGCATTATACCTCAGGATCCTACTCTTTTTAATGGAACGGTTAGATATAATCTAGACCCCTTGTCTCAACATTCTGATCAAGAAATATGGGAGGTAAGTAATTGTTTTTTTTTTAATGTTGTTTTATGAGGTAAACTACTTTTTATCCTAGAATTATTGGTCAAACTATTATTTAGTCCTTAAATTTTGAAAATAGACAATTATTTGGTCTTATGAATTTACACTCCTGCCAACTATTTAGTCCCTAAAACGTTTCTTGTTAAGTCACCGTGTAATGTGGCCATTATATGCTGACCTGGTACCATTAATTTACCACCATGTTTCCGCCTCACCTTACCACATCATAAGAATTTTTAAAAGTAATACTAAGGCTATGTTTGGTAGCCTTAAATTACAATGGAAAAGGGGAGGAAGAAGATTGCTCCCTCCTCTTTTCTTCCTACCAAACAAACCTCACTTTTAGCAATGTGATGAAATTATGTTTTTGCCTTTACTTTTTTACCCACTTTTATTCCATTCCCACTTTTAATGTAAGGGTAAAATGGTCATTTTACCCACTTTTAATCCATTCACATCATATCACATCACATTGACATGACATTTTCATTCCCTCCAACATTTCCATTCACATTCTCATTCCCTCCTCTTTTCTCCTTACCAAACACACCCTAAATAGTCTCAGTATTTGTTAAAAGTAACAACATGATAGCAAATTAGTGGCGCCACGTCAGCACATAAGCCACTGAAGATATGCTACTTCTCTTCCCTTTCCCTACTTAATACCCAATCCAAATATAACCTAACAACCTAAGAGATTTTGGAAGATCTAAACAAAGATAGGATACCCATTATTTAACCTCCCATCCCATCCCCTTCCTAATTGCTAAACATAGCCTTAGACTAAAAAAGAAGATAAAAGTTCATTTCTAAGAATCTTCACTAATTCATTATGCCTTGCATAGCAAATTTGGCTAATTATTTCAAAATACATTTGAAAGGTTCTTGGGAGGTATCAATTGCTAGAGGCAATCCAAGAGAAAGAAAAGGGCTTAGACTCCTCAGGTAAACAATAAACAACACACTTCCAACTTCATTTGCATCAAGCAAATTAAAGCCCTTCTTATTATTAATTTGATCACAATGATGAAAGAGAGAATATATAATTATAACAAGCCAATATTAATTGCTTGTAACTATATATTTAGTTGTGGAAGATGGATCAAATTGGAGCATGGGGCAGCGACAATTATTCTGCTTAGGACGTGCTCTTCTGAGAAGAAGTCGAATATTGGTGCTCGACGAAGCTACTGCGTCAATTGATAATGCAACTGACTTGATTCTTCAGAAAACAATTAAGTCTGAGTTTGAGAATTGCACTGTCATCACTGTGGCTCATAGGATTCCAACTGTGATGGATTGTGATATGATTCTTGCCCTCAGTGATGGTAAGTCATTTGAGGATATATATATCTTGTTATGTTTAGAGGAAATTAAAGCAAAATATATTATTTTTAAGATTAATTGGAGCTTTCAAGACAAATTTTGTGTCAGTAAAAAATGGGTTACTTGAGAAGAGAGAGTAAATTATCATTCTAGTTTCTGAGAGATGTAATTTGTATCAATTTAATTCTTGAAAGATGGAAATCTCAAATCTAGTCATCTCTGAAAGATGCAATATGATTCAATTTAGTCCCTAAAAAAATTTCCTTTTCTTAGCCGTAAATAACTTAAGTATAGAAATGTTTGGAGACAGAACATGTTGGCGTTCCTTGATCCATATAGCCGACCCCACCTAGTGGGAAGAGACTTTGATTGATGTTGTTATGTACGTAAATGAAGATTCTCCGATAAATTATATCTTTAGGGACTAAATTTGATATTTTCATCTAGCAGGGACTAAATTTGACATGTTCATGTTTTAGTACTGAATGAGACAGATTTCATCTGTCACAAACTAAACTGATAATTTCATGAAGATTCGACAGAGTTTTACGTTGGCTGTCGACTACCTAACACAACCCTCTTCCTTTATCCGGGCTTGAGACCGGCTATGCAAGCATAGGCGGAGTTTAAAATGATAATTTATCAATAAAAAAAAAACTAAAATGATAATTTAGTGAAAAGGAAAATGTCTGATTCTGTTTTGTATTTACAGGAAAATTGGTGGAGTATGATGAGCCAATGAAGTTGATGAAGGAAGAAGGATCACTGTTTGGGCAGCTTGTCAAGGAATATTGGTCGCATTTTCATTCTGCAGAATCTCATTGAAGCCAATAAAAAAATTTTCAAACTCTAGCCTATTCTTCCTCATGTTCTTAGTATTATTTGCAGTTTTCTCATTTTGGTACCTTGAATTTAAGAGGTGATTGATAGAATTAGAAAAAACAAAGAAAGATGTAATAAGAGGTGCTTGATCCAACAAAATTAAACAAAGAATACCTCTAGCACAGCAAGATATATAACCAATGTTCTCGTTATTTTACCATCTCTTTCAGACGTTCTTGATCTTTCACCACCTTCTGAAAGAGAAAAAAAAATAGAAAAACATACAATAAATAACAGAAAACATGAACAAAAAGAATGAATTGAAAGAAATATATATAGAAGAAAATAAATATAAATATTAATAATGTATCAAAAGCAAAAAAAAAAAAAAAGGAAGGAGAGAAAGAAAAACAGAAAAAAGTATAATTAAAAACTAACGTTCATTTACAATTCTAGACACATGATAGAAAGATATGTATATAGAGATTAAGGCATTGTTTGTTTTTAGGATTAAGGAGGAGGAGGGGAGGGAAAGGGAAATAAATTTAATCTCTTCCCCTTGTTTGGTAAAATAAAAAATTAGAGGAGAGATAATGGACATTATCCTTATACTTCACAAATTTAAAATACCCCAATTTGGAGTATTTTGAAGGATATTATAAATATATTTACAAAAAGGCCTCTCTTATAACCCTCAAATCTATTCTCACAATGTGTCTCCTCATTGTCGCTTCTCGCACTTGCTCTCTTCATCGCCGCCTTTCGCACTTTCTTATTAATATATTCTGGACTGACTCATGCGGGTTTCTTTTCTATTGTTTTTTTAATATTTAAGGGTAATAATAATGATTTTATAAACTTAATTTTAAGTACTATTATATTTTCATTATGTACATATAAATAACGTTTATAAAATATTCTTCTTTTGTTTTTGTTACTTTTTTTTGGGCCAACATTTTTGTTATCAGTTAAAATTCAGGACTTTTGTTTTTTTCTTAAAAATATATTATATTATTTTTTTCAAATAAATAACTCCAATAATTGTTGTTTTAAGAACATGCAGTATCAAACAGGTCCAATGTAATTTTCTTTGCTCAACTTTTTGAAAGACAAAAGGATGACGTGGTGGAGAGTTTGAGAATAGAGATCTACTATTAGATTTTTCTAAAAAAAAATTGTACATAATTATAAAAAAAGTAATTTAAAATAAATTAAAATCCTTATAAACAAAATTTAAAAATCAAATAAATAAATGAATAATTTATAGAGATTAGAGAGAATAGTTTTTTTTTAATGAACAGAGAGAAGAGTTGAACTAATACAATTCCTCTGATATCTTTTTTCTTATCTTTTCTTTTAAAACTTTAATATAAGGGTAAAATAAAGTTAAATTAAAATGATTGTTTAGTCCTCCAATATCCTTCTTCTCATATTTTTAATTATCCAAACATGGGGAGGATTAATGGGAGACTAACCTTCCCTTCCCTTCCCCTCTCCTCCCTTTCAATCTCCTCCCCTCCCTCCCCCTCCCAAAATCCAAACAGGGAATTAAGAGGGGAAGGGAAGGTGAGTGATTAGAGGAGAAGATGAAAATTGGAGGAGAAAATAATGGAAGATCAAGCCTTAATCCTCCATTATCCTTCTCCTTCACAAATTCAAGATACCCCAAATTGGGGTATTTTGAAGGAGGTATCAATACCCAAACAAGGGGATGATATATGGAAGGTTAACCTTCCCTTCCCCTCCCCTCCTTTCTCCTCTAATCTCTCCCCTTCCCTTCCCAAGGACAGGGGAGTGATTAAAGGAGAAGGGAGGGGAGGGGAAGGTTAACCTTCTATATGTCTTCTCCCCTTGTTTGGTATTGATACCTCCTTCAAAATACTCCAATTTGGAGTATCTTAAATTTGTGAATGGGAAGGATAATGGAGGATATTAAGGATTGATTTTTCACTATCTTCCTCTCCAATTTTCATCTTCCCAAATAAGATGAAGATATCTTGAAAGTCTTCCCTTCCCTTCTCCTCCTTAATCTCTAATCCAAACATACCCAGAGGAAGGAGAGAGGGAGAGAGAGATGGTGCATGAGATAGAGAAAGATTACATCATCTATCGGTCAAGTTTAATGGCAACATTAAACTATTCCTACTTTCAAGTTTAAATTTAAAATAATGAAAGAGAATTAATTTAAAATTTTTAAAATATAACTTAGGAGAGAGTGAAATTATAATTTTGACTTGGGAAAGAGTGTAAATGGGAAAATGTTGATAAGAATAATAGTTGAAAATGATATTGGGAACTGTGAATTAAAAATCTGATCTTAATAAGAGTAGAGATTACTAATGATATCACATGATTCGAAAATTTTAATAAATTTTCAATAATAAAAAAGAAAACGGAAAATGGACATTTTAGGGGGTGTTTGGTAATACTGTCAGTTTTTAGATTTTTGTTTTTTGAAAACTGAAATCTGTGGTCTGTTTTTCTGTGTTATGTTTTCTATTTTCTGTTTTTTGTTTTATATCTTCAGTTTTCTATATTAATAAATAACAGAAAATAAATATTTATGAAAGTTCAAAATATACTTACGTGGATGTTTTGGGAGTAAGAAGATTCATGTACATTCGTGGTGGGTGGTGGGTGTTGGTGGCGGTGGTGGTACGCAGTGGAGGTTGGTCGGCAGTTGATGGTGGTGGTGATGGTACGCAGTGGTGGTTGGTCGGTGGTGAGTGGTGGTGGTGGTGGGTGGTGGTTACTGGTGGTAGTGGCAGGTGGTGGGTGGTAGTGGTGGTGGGCGGTGATTGATGGTGGTGGTGAGTGGTGGTGGTAGGTGGTTATGGTGGTGGGTGGTGGTGGCGAGTGGTGGTGGTGGACGTGGTTGGTGGTGGTGGCAGGTGGTTGGTGGTCGTGGTGGTGGGTGGTGGGTGGTGCTTGATGGTGGTGGTGATGGTGGGTGGTGGTAGCGAGTGGTGGTGGTGGTGGTGGTGGACGTGGTTGGTGGTGGTGGCAAGTGGTTGGTGGTCGTGGTGGTGGGTGGTGGTTGCTGGTTGCTGGTGGTGGTGGTGGACGTAGTTGGTGCTAGTGGTGGGTGGTCGTGTTGGTGGGTGGTGATTAATGGTGGTGGTGAGTGGTGGTGGTTGGTGGTGGTGGACGTGGTTGGTGGTGGGTGGTAGTGGTGGTGGTGGTGGCGAGTGGTAGTGGGCGTGGTTAGTGGTGGTGGCAGGTGATGGGTGGTCGTAGTGGTGGACATGGTTGGTGGTGGTGGCAGGTGGTGAGTGCTTGTGGTTGTGGGTGATGATTGATGGTGGTGGTGGACGTGGTTGGTGGTGGTCGCATGTGGTGGGTGGTGGTTGATGGTGGTGAGTGGTGGTGGTGGTAGACGTGGTTGGTGGTGTGGTGGGTGGTTATTAAAAAAAAAAACTGAAATGAAATTTGTAGAAACTACATTTTGTGGTTTCCTATATGGTGTTTTATGTTTTCATATTAAGTCCAAAATTGAAAATAAAACTCATTCAGCCAAACAAGTTTTCAATTTTTTTAAAAAATAAAACTGAAAACCGCAACAATATCAAACGCCCTCCTAGCTCAAATGTACTCATAAAATGACATGTATAACATCTCATAAATGATGGCCTATTTTTTATAAGAAGAAATAAAATTTAAATTGAAAAAGAGACACGTTTCAATAAATATTTAATATAGTTAAAGATTATGAATTTTTAAATGAAAAATTAAACAAATTCCAAATGCCACCTTGGGGCCTTGTTTGGTAGGATGGAAGTTAGGATAGATGAGTGTTCTCACCACTTATGAGTTTGTTTGTTACATGGTAAGGCTTCTTCCATGGTGAGCCAAGTTCCATCATAGGAGGGGAGGTAGGTGCCATGGGTGAGGAGAGGGAAGTTGTGGTGAGATGAGGTGAGGTTAGGTTTAAAGACCAAAATGCCCTTCAAAATTTTGTGGCTTTTAAAAAAGTAAGGGCAAAAAAGGTATTTCATACTTTTATCTTCTATTTCCCTATCTTCTTTCCACCATACCAAACAAAATTACTTTTATATTCCACTTCCATTTCCCTGCATACCAAACATACTTTTTATCACTTACTTCCCCTTCCACTTCCACTTCCATTTCCACTTCCCACTAAAATACTCACCGGATACCAAATGTGTCAATTTCTATGATCCTATGTGTTGAGCTTTCCTTGCATTTCAAATCCTACGTGTTAGCACCTCCTTAATTCGTTTTGCTTTAATATATATATATATATATATATATATATATATAGGGATGATCAAAATACTTATACTCAATTACCCCATAAATTTTATCAGTTGGGTTTGGGTCTAGGTAAAAAGTGAATGAGTCCTGATATAAAAATTTATCCATTCAAAACTATGAATATGAGACCGGAGATAGGGGTATCCACTCCGAATCCTACTCGCTACAATATATATATATATATATATATATATATATATATATATATATAATTGTTGGGTGTAGGTAATAGGTATATAATATTAATATATATATACTAATTAATAATAGCCTATTTTTTATAAGAAAAAGTAAGCAAACTCTTCTTGCATATATATATATATATATTGCACTATTTTTTTTATAAATTAAAGGAGTGCATAAAAAAATTTTATTGTGAACGAATACTCATGGTTTTGAAAACCGGACCGGACCGGCCGGTCGGACCGGAAAACCGGTAAACCGCCAGCCAGTCCAGTCCGGAATAACCAATGAACCGGTCAGATATAAAATCGGTCAAAACCGGTCAGAACCGGTGGTTTAGACGGTTCGACCGGTTGTTCATTTTTTTTAAAAAAAAATTGTGTTGTTTATGATTTAATATTTATTGAAAATTTGTTGTGACTTATAGTTGTAAGGATTGTTCTATTTCAGTATTTATTGTTGGGTTTATGATAAGATTTGAGACTTAAATATGTTGATCCTTGAACTTATTTGAAGAGTTTAATATGATATTGTGGTAATTTGCAACTTGTTCTATTTCTTATCATGTTTAGATCGAGATGGAAACATATAATTATGAAATATATAATTTTTTTATGATATATTTTAGTATATTTAATTAAAAATATATATTTTAAATGCCACCGGTTCGATCACGGTTCAATCACGGTTCGACCATTGAACCGTGAACCAGTGCCTCGACCGGTTCAATGACCGGTCCGGTTTTAAAAACATTGCGAATACCTATATATATATAAAAATAATAATTAATAATATAATTTTTAAAATATGTAAATCTCTTCTATTTTTTTTTTAAAAAAAAGTTTAATACTTTTTATATAAAAAAAATTTAATACTTTATAATGGTTTTTAAATATTTTTATCTAAAAATATACTGATTTGTTGAAATGAATTGGATTATATTTAATTATTTAATTTAATTCAAAAACCATAAATATAATAAATTTTTATGAATAATTTATTAAATTTAATATTTAAAATTCGAATTTAAAAGTTTTTTAATTAGAAGTTATATATTTAAAATAATTTATTAAATTAAATTTAAAAAATTGAAATTTTATATTATTCATTCATTCTCTTAGCAAATATAATATATATTTTTTAAATTAATATTATATTTTTTTAATTATCTTGGATGACACGGTTGGATGATATCGTTTGTTATGGTGTCATGTGATAACACAGTGTCATCACATAACACCAAAAAGGGTGTCATCTCATGACACCAAAAATATTGTATCATATGAGATGACACCCTTGAATGGAAGAACTTTCTTTTACTTTATCAATTTTATCCCTATTATATTTATATTTTTATCATAAATTATTAATACACTATATTTTCTTGCGTTTATTTAAATATTTTTTGCGTATTTAAATTATTGTTATTTTTAGTTATAATAAACTATATGATTATTTAAAATAATTGTTGATGGCTTTTTTAATTTAAAGTTATTATGATATTTAAAAAATAATCACAGAATAAATATAATAGTTAATTTCTTAAATTTATAAGGGTAAATTAGGAAGATACAAAAATAAATAACACGGTATCTTAGATGAAACCATTATATATAAAACACTTGTATTTTATATCATTGTGATGTGAAACACCATACCAAACAAGAGTATCAAAGATAACATGATATCTGAGATGACACTATTTTATACTATAGTATGTAAGATACCATATTATTTGAGATGACATCATACCAACACCCCCTAGATTCTAGAATAAGTAACAATCTCTCTAATTTTATAAAAAAAAAAAAAATTATTTATAATATGTTTTAAGTAAAATTAAACTGTAGGTAATGTTTTTTAATTGATTAAGTATAATATATATATATATAGAATCTTTTAGTTATTGTTTAAATTATAATATTTTAATTCAATTCAAATTTGATTTGCTGATGTTAATTTTTATTTTGATTTTTTAAATGTTAAAAGAAAATTAGGAGGTCATGTTTCATACTTTTAAGCAATGTTGTAAGAACCGGACCGGACCAGACGGTCCGACCGGTTCAACCGCCAACCGAATACAAAGGCGAGTCGGTTGGACCAAAAAACCGTTTTTTTAATTGGACCGGATTTAACCGGAGTTGGACCGGTCAACCGGGTTGGACCGATCAACCGGTCCAATTTTTTTTAAAAAAAATAAACAGGAAAAATAATATAAAAAAATTAGAGAAATCTTAAAAATTAAAATTAGAAAAGTCTTAAAAATTAAAATTTAAAAGTCATGATTATCAATAATTTTATATTTGGTTTGATTAAGTTCTTTCAAAGCTTGATAAGTCTTAAAAATTAAAACTTTGAGAAGTCATGTAATTTAAAACTTCAAAATTATATATATTGAAACCTAAAATTTGAGTGATGTCATTTTATATATTAAGAATAATAATTTATTATTTATTGCGTCATCGGTTCGACCAACGGTTCGACCGGTTAAACCGATCAAACCATGAATCGAACACTTGTCCAAGTCTTTATCCGATTCGGTTCTTACAACATCCTATTTATATATATAATGATTAAATAGTCACGCCTCACGCACAAAAAAGATAAATTAAATAATCAGAATTTTTTTATTCATTTTTATTTATCCCATACTTATCTCTACTTATTTATTTTTCTATTCCCCATTACCTATTTTTATATTTTTTATACCTATACCTATATTTTTTTCCCCCACACCCTTCTTCATTCATTTACTTGCTTTTAATTTCTCTATATCTCGTTCCCACACTTCATTTTTCTCACTTACATTTCTTTATCTCCCTCGTCATCATCATCCTCCTCCAGTCCTCCCCTTCATCTTATTCTTTTTATTTCCATTCTCTTTTTTTTCATACTCTTTCTCATGTCATAATGTATATGTATATTTTCTTTTCCATCTCTTCCTCAGACATCATGCTTCTATTTTTTTTTTCATTTTTCTTTCTTCTCCCTCTCATTCTTCTTATTTACTACTATTACATTGATAAGTTTTAAAAAGGGATAAATCAGCACATATAAAAAAATATATATATGTAAGATTATATTTCATGTTTTCAATTAATAATCAATAAAAAACAAAATTATACATAAAAATATTATATATCTTACATGCAAAAATACTTGAATAATAAATATAAGCCCCCCAAAAAAAAGTTTGCCCGGGTCGGACCTTGTCCAGACAGTCCAACCCGAGTCCTGACCCGAGACCCAATGGCCAAAAAAGAGACTGTCATGTTGAGTCACCAGGTTTTATGTACACCCCTATTGATTAATAACGAATGATTCTAACTAACTGATGGGATACAATTTGTAAATATGATATTTGTTATACATATATCCAATGTTCTTATAAATATATTTCTTAGCATTGGGACAATTATGTTTCTCATGTGTAATATGAATCGCAATCTCTAGGTTGTCTACCTGTTTAAATAAGTAGAGAACAAAGGTGGCTCAATCTCAACCCAGAAATGTATCATTAATGTTTCTATTCACATAGTTACTGGCTATCAACAATTGGGTATCACATTGGCCTCATCATTAGGATACAACAAATGCAGAGAAACATTAATTAGCAGTTGTAGTCACTCAATCCCCATGGATGGTATAACGTTCCCATTTCTTTGTTGGGTCGTATATCTGCAACAGAAATTTTTCAAAAAATTATTGTAAGCAAAACAAACAGCAACCTATGATACTCTGACATATCACATAAACAGTTAAACACAGTCTAATCTGAACAGTTGAGAAGAAAAAAATGCTGAGCACCCATGAAGCAGACACTTCAACATTAATTAGCCATGAAGCTTGTATTAAGCACACAAGCACATCCTAAAGCAAGTAAGCAACAACCATCAAAGCCTTTTCCCACTAGGTAAGACCAGCTAAACGGCTCTTGCTCATTTGATACTGTACTCGAGCCATACAGTGCATGACTTCCAGGCAATATAACATAGCAATAACACGTTCACGTCATTGATCCAAATTTATAAAGACTTGACAAAGTTTTATGCTGACTGTTAACTATCTAACGTAACCTCCTCTTTTATCCGGACTTGAGACAAAGACTTGTTTTATATATTTTCTTTGTTTTAAAAAACTGGAATTCAAAACATCTTTAAATTATTTTTTCTTTTTTGTTTCTAAAACACATTCTACTTTTGTTGTTTTCAGTAAAAAAACAGTAATTCAAACAGTTCCGTTTTTTTCTCTCTTTAGAAATCAAGAGCAGTTTTTAAAAACTGTATTCAAACAAGCCCTTATTACATGTAAATACTTTAGATTTTGTCATGTGGTGTTCGTGTCTGTCAAATTGTCAATGTCAATATCTATGCTACCTAACTTAGCAGCAAAGGGGAAGAAGAAAGCAAACAGATTAACCTAAACTGCAGAGACGTATTGTAAATGTGTGCCAGATAAAATAATCTACCTCCCATCTCGAAGCAGGAAATATATGCTTGTTCTTTTCGTACCAATGCCTTTCTACAACTTTCCCAGCATGAGACTGTAAAAAACCATAGTAAAATTATTTAAGCCAGAAGAGAAGACAAATTTACTAGAACATCCAATCACAACAGCACTGAATAAAAATATCATGAATTGAAAATTCAACCACCATGCAGACTATATTCCTCCTTATGAATGGATTCATCATTCATGGGCTACAAGAGATACTCAGCTTTCAAATTTCAACCAAAAGACTTCAATTTCCATTCTAGAATACACAGCTAGTTAAGAGCTGAAACTAAAAGTCTAAAACAGTTAAAAATAACATTTGCTTCATTAAACTCCAATTTGCAAGTTAGCTTGTAGAATGCAGAAGCTACAACTGATAGCTCTAGCAAAAGTTCAACAAAAAAAAAGAGGTTCGGTGGCGTTTGATTGCAGAGAAGATGTTTTGGTAGGAAATAGGAGCAGAAGTGAGAGGAAAATGGAATAGGATATAAAAAAAGTATGTTTGGTATGTAAGGAAATGGAATTAGAATAAATGACAGATAGAATAGGAAATGTCACTTTTGCCCTTACCACGTTACATATTTAAGGGCAAAATAGACATTGTCCTAACACTTCTCTACACATTACTCAACTTCCCTCTCCAACCACAAGCAACAATTCTTCACTCTACTATCCTTCCCACCATACCAAACACATTCACAAAGGGGACTAATCTTCCCTATCTCAAGCTCCCTCTAACCAAACACACTTTTGCTAAAAATAAAACATAAGTAAATAATACAACTAGATTCTTCCAAATCTATCATAACCGCCATTAATCAAATTTAGCAACAGGATGAGATTTAAAGTGCTAAATGCTGATGGATCACAAATTACAAGGATTTACTGATAAACAAACTCAAATAGTCTCATTAAGAAATTTAAACACTTTCAAGAGTGTGCACACCAATAGAGTACTACAAATGAAGCCCAAATTCGGCAGAACTTGAAAGTACCATGATAAGCTCAACAAGGCCAGTGATCACGATGTTAAATTTTAAAACAGTAGCTGCAATAATAAGGCAGAAAAGTTACCTCATCCTTCTCTATAGTAGCATCGGCAATTGTTCTGACATCCTCGTGCACATCAAAGTGGAAAAGCTGTATGGACCAAATTATATAGAAACAATAAGTAACCTCAAGTTGAAAATGCAGATCTTACAAAATGTTACGTAATTTTTCTCAAAGACACAGCATGCAGGTAATATTTAGGGCTGATCTTCAGGTGGAATGCAAATTCAGAACACCAACCACGAATGTAAGCCATCAGCAATACCAAAGAATGATAGATTACTGTAGAGGTGTTTATTGGGTCAGCTAAACCCGCAAACCCCAACCCAAACTGCCAGTTTTATTTGGATCGGTTCTGGTTTAAAATTATGACCCCCTTGTGTTGGCGGTTTGGATGATGGGTTCACATTTCCCAACTCAACCCGAACCACCAACCCGCCCATATATAAATATATATAAACACCACTTTTTAAAATTTTTTCATACTTTTCATTTGAATATGGTGTACAGTTAATTTATCTAGAATTATACTTTTCCATGTTGGCATCACTTAATCCATATAGCCAACCCGATTGTTGTATACTTTTCCATGTAATTAAATTTTTTTTTTGATAGAAAACATGTAATTAAATTATATCTGATACTATTTTTTTTTTTTGGATTTGTTGTTTTAAAATACATTATAGTCCATTAATAAGAACAATTATCCAATTTAATTTGTATTGTGTCCAAAATTTAGCATAAGAGTTGCTACTAATCCAAATAGTAACAGTCAACAAGAATCAAAGCCTTTACCGCCCACTAGGAGGGGTCGGCCATATGGATCAAACGACGGCAACGTGTTCTGTTTTACTCATTTCTATAGTTACATTATTAATAGCCAAATCCATCCTGATAGTTTCTCCTATTGTTTTCTTTGGTTTTCCCCTACCTCTAGTTATTGAGTTATCTTCCATCTGATCAATTCTACGTATACAAGCCTCTAAGGCTTTCTTTGTAGATGACCAAACCACCTAAGGCATGTTTCAACTAACTTTTCTATGATAGGTGCTATTCCAACTTTTTCTTTGATGCAATCATTCCTAATCCCTATCCTTTCTAGTGTGACCACTCATCCAACGCAACATTCTCATTTCAGCCACGTTGAATTTATGTGCATGTTAGCTTTTTTATCGCCCAACATTCAATACCATACAATAAAGCAAGTCTTGTAGCTGTGCGATAAAGTTTTCCCTTTAAGTTTAAGTGGTACTTTTCTATTACAAATAACACTTGAAGTCTTCCTCCATTTCATCCATCATGCTTAGATCCTATGGTTTACATCCTCTATTTCTCAATTATTTTGTATTATCGTTACCAAATACTAAAAGCCATAAAAAAAAGGCCTAAAAAAAACTAAAATGAAAAATATAAAAAATCGGGTAACACACAACCTAACCCGCCCATTCGGTTTCGACACTATTTTTTCTCCAGCCCGCCCTTTTTAATTGGTTTGGTTACACTCATCCTCTTAACCCAACCCGTGCACACCCCTAGAGTATTGGCAAAGGCTAGTAACTAAACACGGTAAGACCAACTTTAAGTCTCACATTGTCTCATCTTCATCAACAATTTAAGTTTCCCTCCAAAATAAAGAACAATATAATCTTATAATAAAACAAACATACAAAAGACACTACTCCAGAGGACTAGAACCAGACCAACCAAAAATTGTCATTTAAACCTTTTAAGGTCATTTCATCACTTTGTTTATTTCCTACTTCCTGCAACTGAGAACCTCTTTCCTACACCAAAAGTTCTGATTATTGTTTCTTGTGGATTGAATAAAGAAAGGAGGTATTGGCCCAGTGACCCTAATAAAAGCGATCTAATATACATTCACTATTTTTTTCATAACTTAGAAAAAACATTTAGAATTTGATATAGAATTGTATGAAACTACTCCGATAAAAGAAGTAATCCGAATAAAAGCAGGAAAAGAAGGCAAACATACAGGACCACTTTTGCCTCTTGCTTTGTTTACGATCAGCTCATAAAAACTGTGTTGCTGTAATATGCAGGAAAACAAGTAAATAAGTTAGCAGCAGATACCATTTTACCAGGTTAAAAAAAAAAGCAAGATATTCTCCGTGTTTATATCATATGAAACTAAATACACATTCTTACATGGGGAATGATAAGATCTTCTTTCACATATAGCAAATTTTCCACCGATGTCGTTCTAATCTCACGAAACTCAGGAGCCAATTGCTGCTGAACTGCTCGAAGAAACTCCCCTATTGAATCACCCTTACGTACCTTAATTGTTAAAAAAATGGTTCAGATGCAAAGACAATTTATTATGTATTAAATGTGAACTTGAAATCTTGAATTAAAGAATTAGAAAAGAAATTCTGAAGCACAGCCTCTACTAACCTGGATCACACGCCTATGGCCAGCTCCATCCCAATAGCTGTACGTAATTTCAAGAGGTTCATCTGAAACACAAGAACTTAGTTAAGTATGATTTATTCTCTACTATTATGGTTATATTCCATGAACCAGCTTATGTACACCATCATTTTAACTTACAGTATAATGTAAGAAATGAAAGAATTAGCAGACTTACTTCGAATCTGCTCCTGCTCACGGAGCCACTGTTTCCGCAGCCTTTCTCTCTCTGCTTGTTCCTCAGCCTCTCGCTCACTGAAAGAACATCCTCAGTGCTCCTATGCCCAGACATTAGGGCAACAACTATAAAGAAAGGAGAGTAGAAATCGGGGAAGGGAGAGGAGAAAGTGTGAGGAGTAAAAAGGACAAGAGAGATACCACACCTGTCTGGTAGAAAGCTAGTTTCAACAGTAGGGTCTTTACCAAGTTTACCACACCTAAGTTTATTTGTTTCAAAACTTTCTGCCAACAAAGGAAAGGTTGATGTCATTATTAGAAAAAGGAGGGTAAAAAATGAAAGCCAACAACAGATTTCCCTGAGCTAGATATCCATATTCCATAAAATTTGATGTTCAATTATACAAGAACATGCGAAGCCCTCGCCAACTAGGTGGTAGGGGTGAGCCTAATCCAACTTTTCCATTTGAACTTGACTGAACCTGACAAAAATTATGTGTGCGGTCGGTTTGGGTGGATCAAATGAGTTCAATCTTGCCAGATTTTCAAGAAAATGTTGGCCTCATCGAGTTAGCCGGATTTACCCAACCAACCTGACTGAATCCGGCCCGCCCAATATTAGTTAATATTAAGGTTTTTTATTATAATATATATATATTCTATTATTTTGTACATCTCAATATAATATTTATTCTTTCTTTATGTTTCTTTGAACCAAGACACTCTTTCGTTATTCATTTTCTAAAATTTTAGTAAAAATGCTAAAGAGAAATTGTTATCTAATACTTTATGATGTTTAAGAAAAGTTACTATAAGTAAAGAAAAAAAAATGACTTTTCTTTTTTCTAAATTTCAAATCTCATGTTTTGACTTTTAAGTTTTTATTTGAAAAATCTTTTAACTTCAAATATAATGTGATTGGTTGGTATGTGTATTATAGTCGTTTATATTTTATTTATCATTTAAAAAATGGAGAATTTTTTAGAAGACATAACCCAATTAAACCCACACGAACCTGACATAACAATACATCAGGTCATAGTTATTAGTATCCTACGATTCGATTCGATTCAGCATCAAAACGATACGTATCGTTGGACGAATCGTTTGATGACCTGAATCGATGCGATACTCACCGGAATCGTACGATTCGATTCGGAATCGCGAATCAAACGATTCCGACGATTCGAAACAGCAACCTTAAAACAGAGGCTTATTGGGCTGTGTGTTCATGAAGCTTCATTATATAGTGTTGCAACATTAAAACAAGGTTTAGACTAAAGCAGAACAGAGCATACTTTATTGCTGACTGAGCCTATAAAATCTAAACAAAAATACATAAAATAGTTGACTTCCTATTCAGACTTTATTGCTGCTCCTGCTATATTATCTATTGTAGTATTATGTGTTAAAAAAAAGATTTTAGAGTTCAAACTAAAGCAGTAAAAACAGAGCATACTTTCATATTTCATGTTCTAACATACAATCCCTTTTTCTTGCAAATCTCTATATTTACACCCACGCATACTTTTTTTCTTTCTCACCAAGTCAGAAGCTTATACTTATACACTTAAAAAAGACTCACACACCTCACAAGTGCTTTTCTTCTCTCATCTCTCTCGTCACTTCAAGAATGATAGAGGAAAAGGCATTCAAATTCAAAATACTAATGAACAAGACATTATTGGAGATGATGAAGGGGGTAATGAAGAGGAAGAAGATGATGGAATAGTCATGTTAGATGAAGACAATGATGATACTAGTGATAGTAGTGAACTAGTGATGTTAATCTAGAAGAATAGGTCTAGGAGATAAATAATTTTAGCTTTGTTTTGTTAGTTATGAGTTATGAATTATTACTTATGAGTTTTTTTTTATTATGATTTGTCATTTATGACTTTATGCGAGACTTATCTAGTTTTTTGTCATTGATATAATATACTTTAGACTATTTTTCATTGTGGTCCTGAATCCTACGATTCGATACGATTCACGATTTAAAAATTAGCTTAACGATTCACGATTTGACAACTATGCATCAGGTTAAGTGGGTTGAGCGGGCTGATTTGATTTTAAAAAATTCAGCCCGATCCTAGGTACTTAAACCCGCCTACCGATGCTCACCCCTATAGATGGAGTCAACTACATGGATCAAGCACTATTAATGTGTTCTATCTTGGCTGGCTCATTTTTATAGTTCGATTCATCCTAGTAGTTTCTCTTTTTTTTTATTTGATAGAAAAAGAAATATTATTAAGGAAGAAAGAAAGTACAAAAGAGGAGGACAAGGAGTCCTCTAAGAAAAAATAAAAAAACCAACAAAAAGAACACTGCAAAAGGAAACAAAAACTTTAACTCAAAAGGGCCTTCCAATCCCTTTAGAGATCCATATTGGAAACCCCTCGAAACAATCCATTTGCTAAAGCCCACAAAGAAGCCAAAAAGGTTACTATGTCCCACAAAAGAAAAGGTGGGAGGGATCTATTATTGAAGATCCTAGCATTCCGTTCCAACCAAAGACACCACAAGGCTGCGAGAACTGCACAACGCCAAAGAGCTTTATGTTCTTTGTTCCTTCCAAAGCCCACAAACTTTATAGCAAGAAATGTACCCAAATCCGATGGGCAGACCCAACTCTCTTCAAAATAGCCAAACAATTTATTCCAAATAAACCTTGCCACATCGCAATGCAAAAAGAGATGGCTATTTGTTTCAGAACTTCCAAAGCACATCACACACACATTAGGTGACAAAGCCATATTAGGTCAACAGGTCTAAAGCATATCATTCGTGTTAATTCTATTGAGCCCTGCTGTCTAAACAAAAGCCTTTAACTTACAAGGAGGCTCGAACTTCCAAAAAGATGTAGATAAAAAAAGTGGGGCAAAGGTTTGGCCTGCAAGTCAAATTTTTGAAGAGAGAATAACAAGTATATGAGCCTGAAGAATCTAAACTCCAAGTCCTCCTATCTAGAATGGAGGAGGGATGAAAAGGAGTGAGAATATCAAGTAACAAGGTAATTTCGTCCGCAAGTCTATCATTCAGATTTCTGATGAAATGAAAGTTCCACGAGATTTGTTCATTGTTAACTTTCTCTTATTGTTTTCATTGATCTCTCTCTACCTCTAGTTACTGGGCTATTTTCCATCCGATCTACTCTTCGTACAAAAGCCTCTATTGGTCTCTTCTATACATGACCAAACCACATAAGGCGTATTTTTACCAACTTTTTTATAATCAATCTACTCCAACTTCCTTTCTAATATAATCATTCCTAATCCTATCATTTCTTGGCTATGTTTGGTAGAAATGCACGGATGGAAAGGGAAGGGATGTAAAGTTCTGTAGAGTGAAGTACTCTAGAGTAAAGGAAGGCACTATAGAGAAAAATGTGTTGGAAATGTAAAAAGTAAAAACTATGATGAGGAGTGTGTTTGGTATATAAAAAATAGGATGTAAAGTTTATTGGGATGTGTGAGATTACATTGCAAGTATGTAGCGCAAAGCTACCAAACCCCTTGTGTGTTCACTCATCCTTCAACATTTTGAATTCTATGACATTGTGTATTTGCTCATGTTGAATGTTTACTACCCAACATTTAATACCATATAACAATGCAAGCCTTAAGGCAGTGCGATAGAATCTTCCTTTGAGATTAAATGGTAACTTTTTATCACAAATGACATATGGAACCTTCCTCCATTTCATCTACCCAACTGCCTCTATGTCTTATGCCAACAACTCAACTTTCACCTTCTAGCAAAGGGCTTGATTGGCCCATCCTTCAACCACCTTCAATCATAGAAGATTTCTTTTATAAAGAATGAGATAAGTTTCTAGGGCAATGGTGAAAGGATAAAGAAAAAAGACTTATTCACATAAAGAGAGAACTATCTAACAAGGGTATTCTTATTAGTTTAGTGTTACAAATACTAATACTCCCATCCTAACGAGCTAAAGGGTTCTACCATTATCATCATGTAAGGCAAAATGCCTGTTTGGTCTCCAAGTTTTACTATTTCGAACATGATGGGAATAGCAAATTCTTCGCAACAATTTAGTTGCTTGAACCAGAACATGAACTTTTGCAACTTGAAGTGTGACTGTGTAATTTGTGTACTTGCAAGATGAATGTATTCGTCTTTCTCTCAATAACTTTGCTTCTGAACACCCCTCGACATCTCCATGTACCTCTTCTTCTAACTTTACTTCTGAAAGCTCTTCACAATCTATCATAAAAATGTTGTAATTGTCATCAATATCAAATGGAAATCTAGGGATTCCATTATTATGACATCATTTGGCACTTCCTTGACTGCTTCCACCATTTCCTTGTAAATCTTGAGGATATTTTCCTTGATCAACTTTGGAAAAAAAAAAAGAGCATAATCTTGATACTCTTCTTGGGAGTAATAACAGATAATTAACAGTGCTCACGAACATCAATAGAGGAGTATGTCTGACACTAATAGAATTAAACTTAATATTTATTAATTTGTTGACCAAAACAAGCTATGCCACAAATTCAACTCAAGTGACCTAGGAAATCTCCCTCAAAAGCTAGCCATTGAGGGGGAAGAATCAAGCCAGTAAGTAACCAATCAAACATTCCATACTACTTGATGTGGGACTTAGGTAGCCAATACTACCTGGGGACGTATACCATACTATCTCCATCCCCATCAGGCACCTAAAATCTATTTGCACAATTTGTCCATATAATCCTTGTCCAACATAGTTCAAGCCTCTCTTCAAGATTGCCCCTAGTATTCTCCATTAAAAGTTTCAAGTTGCTATGTGTCCAAAATGTTTGGCCATGCCTGTAACAAACCTAAAATTGATCCCCTAGAGTATATTCTACCCCAAAATACCTTAAAAAATTCTGCTAGGAAGTTGCAAAATGCTGAAAAGTGTGGATGCACTAAGGCAAAGAGCAATTCAACCATAACTACCTAAACATCTCCAAACAGATGAGACATAAAACATAATGAACCCTGAACTATCCCGATTCCCTATAATATACACACACACATTTGAAAATAGCTTGATTAGACAATGAAAAATACTTAATTCCTAAGCTCTGCATCGGTTCCTAGTTATATGCAGCATGCTTTGACAAAAAGGCACAGAAGAAAAGTGAAGTACAATTATAGAGTGGTACACAACAAAGTACTGCAATTCTGAAAAACTATCACTTTGGTAATCAGAGAAGTAAGCTCTTGTAGGAAAATCAGCTTACTCTTTTCTTCTTCATCCTCTTCGCTGCCATTCTCAATATCCTCAGAAAAAGATAGTCGAGAATTCCCCTTTATTTTCCTCTTCTTACGCTTTTGTAGTTGAAGCTCTTCCTCCCTGTAAGAGAAATAGTAAACTATAAATCAATCAAGACGGATCATCTAATTGGAGAAACAAAATACAATCTATCAAAACGAAATAAATATATAGTATTGGCAAGAATCCAATGAAACTTAAT
This sequence comes from Senna tora, assembly GCA_014851425.1. Taxonomy (NCBI): domain Eukaryota; kingdom Viridiplantae; phylum Streptophyta; class Magnoliopsida; order Fabales; family Fabaceae; genus Senna; species Senna tora. The sequence continues at coordinate 32,612,449 of CM026269.1, forward strand.
ATATAATTTTATTATATCAACATCAGCAAAATATAACTCAACTTACTCTTGCTGTAGCTTCTGTAGCTTCTCTTTCTCTTCCTCCTCTATTTTGTTTCGAATATTAACCCTCTACAGTATGAACATGTCATTAAACATCACCGAATTATGGAAGCATAACGTAAACAATATTAAAACCCCACATCATAAACTTCTCTTACCTTCTCTACATACTGTTCTCTAGTCACTAGACCAACAGTTTCCTTTTTAAACGCAGTCTCGAGAATCTGAAAACCTCATTAAAGAAACAAAAAATTAGAAACAAAAACAGAAAGAGTCACCAAACGTTGATTAATGATTAATAAAAACAAAAACAAAATAAGAGAAAACTTAATCCCTAAAGAATAAAAAATTCCAAGTTTGATGCCAGAACCAACATATCAAAACAAAAGGTATTTCTCACTATCTCAGCATATCTAAAGAGAATGCTCAGTGGGTTTCAAATTCAGACCTCGGACGTGCTAGAACCAAACTGGAGGAGACCAGGCTGGCCTTTAGCGGAGGCAGACTTGGTTTTGAGCTCTTGGATTTTGCGGCGCTCGGCCTCTCTCTGCTTCTCGAGCCGCCGGATCCTAACGGCATCTTGGGCTGTGCCCACGTAGCCGTCTCCCATACCCGACATGCTCTCCTGTTCTTGTTGTCTACACCGAGTGCTTTCTCTGAACTTCCACTTCCGCAGAAACCAACGACGAGAGACAGAAACTCACCACTTTTCGGAACACCCGATGAAGTGATAAACCCTACACGGCTCCGCAACCGAAAACCCACGACGGCACAATGGAGACCAACGGCGGCGTCAAGAGCGAAAATCACGGACCAAACGGGCAACAGATTGGAAACATTCAGGAGAATCCGCAATCTCAGATGCAAATTGATTGAGGAAACAAAATCGGAAGTAGAGATTACCGTTAAAAAGACGAAACCCTCTAAATCCTACGAAGATTAGGCCATCGCTTCAATTCCTAATGAGTCAGAAAAGAAAAAAGCCCAAGAATTTAGGCCCATTACTAATGAGGCTGAACTAATGATGGGCCTATCATAAAACTCCCACAAAATATGAGCATGGCCCATTCGGAAATCACAAGGAGGTAGGCCCAAAAACCAATCCTGACATTAAAGATACATTCTTAAAAATCGTTTGGTAAAAGAGTTAAAAAAATAAGTTTAAAAATCTTGTATTCAAATATTTCTTCATTTTTTTAATTCTAACTAAGAGGATGGTATTATTATAAGTTTATGGAATAGGATTATTTTTCATTTCAATCCCAACTCTTTTCTAAAAATCCAAACCAACCTTTTCCAATATTGTTATATAAAATAGAAAAAGAAGAATAAAAAAGGTTTTTTCTCAACAATTTTCTCAAAAGGGATGTGACTATTGGTTTATGTATTGTATACTCTGAAAAAAGATATAGACGCCCATGCTAATATGATATTCCTTGTTTGGACTAGGTTATTTCCCAATGAAGAAGACCACGAACATACAGTGTTACCTTTAATGCAATGACAAAAAATTAATAATGCTATAGAACTATCAAAGTTTAAGCTTACTATTTGTCGGCTGTTATATTTATCTAGAGATTTGTGCTTAAATTTTTTTTTTAATTTAAAGATGGCACATATCTCAAGACAAATTCAATGGCTTGTAACTAATGAACTTGAGCTCTTGATAGCTCCAAATATTCACCCAAAACTAGAGTGGTAAAAGATGTGGGACTAGAGCCGTCAATACGGCCAGCCCCGGCTCATACGAGCTGGCTCGTCACGAGTCGCGAGATATACAAGTCGGGTTAAACAAGTCAAAATTTTAACGGGCCAAGAAATCTTTAACCTGACTCACCAATGATGGGTCACGGGTTGGCTCGCCAACCCACTTTTTTTTTTAAACAATTATTTTTTTTAATCACAAAATTAACTTACAAATTACATGCATATTGGCACATTGGACAAGAAAGATTATAAATTACCATCTATTGCCTTTTAGGTTTAGAGAATAGAGAAAAGAGGAATGATTTAGGTTGGTGCCTGCCTTGGTGGCTGAATGTGAATCGTTTAGAGGAATGGAAGGATTGAATTATTTTAGGATAAAATAAAATAATGAGCTAAAAGTAAAAAGGCCAAGAGACCAAAAAAACAACAGGCTTGAAAAAAACCTAAGAGAAAATGTGGTCTTTGGAGTTTCAATTAAAAAATGCTTAAAAATTTTAAAAAAAATAACAGCCAGCTCGCGGTTACACAGGCTGGCTCGTGAAAGTAGTGGGTTAAACGAGCTGAGCTAAAAAATAATTAGGATTATACGGGTTAAAAAAACTACAACTCAACCCATCAATTTAACGAGTTAAATGGGCCGAGTCGACATGTTCGGCTCGTTTTGACGAGTCTATGTGGGACCTTGGGTATCATTATAAATAAATATATTTTAAAGGAAAAAATTGCCACGTGAATGTGGAAGATGAATAATGAAGGTGAGGCAAGAGCAGACGGAAAATGTGTGATTCTGACATTTGTGTTTGGTGCAATACCACCATTGTTTACAATACCTACATAAGAAGATTTAGGGCGAGGATTGGTTATTTGACTTCGCTCTATTGAGACTTGAGATTGAGCACTTGGTGAGGGTGACGATAGTTTGTTGCCTCAATAACAGATATTGCAAAAGGTTGGTTTGAATTTTTAGAAAGGAGTTAGGACTAAAGTGAAAACTTTAAGGTTAAAGAAGGGGTGAACATATAGTTTTTGAAAAGTTCCAGCATGCAATGTCTTCATTTAACTTAAAAAATAGACAGTGTTATATAAAAGGATCCATATGGGATAAGTTGTAAAGGTAGAGGGACGATTTAAACTTTTGAAAGATAAAAGGCTAATATGAAAAAGTGACATAAAGATAGAGGACCTAAATGGAATTTTGACCTTAAAAGTTTAGAGATATAATTAACAACAAATAAAATTTAGGAATCAAATTGAGAAAGAACTTATAATTTAATTACCGAAAAAATAATTTTGCCTTCTTTTAATTAGTCAGATGGCAAAGGGAGATTGATTCTCAAGGGCTTTTGCCATCTAACACAACAAATACTTGTTCAAAAGTTCTTTTTATTTATATTTGTATTACATTATAGAAAATATCTTTTTTATCTTATTTTAAAATGTATTTTTTTGGTATAGAAGATACTCAAAGAGAACAAACGAAATAAGAAAAAAAAATAGAACTATGTCCTAACAAAGAGGATAGACCTACATCCACCATGAAAGGAAGTAGAAGCTCATGGGGGGTCATCAAGAATGTACACAAGGACATTTTATTCCATTTATATCACATCATATTGACATGACACACTATAACAAAATAGAGATTTAGCAACAGACAAATCCGTGGCTAAATCAAAGGAATTCCGTGGGTAAATGGATTTCCCCACGGAATTAGCCACGGACTGTGTCCGTGACTAAAAATGGCGTAGGTAAATATTTACCCATGTAATTTCTTGTCCGTGGGAAAATTTAGCCACGAAATCCCCAAGGACACTTCCGTGGGAGGAATAACCACGGATTTTTTTATTTCCCCACGGAAAATTCCGTGGGTAAGTTACCCACAAAAATATCCGTGGGAAATTACCCACGGAATTTCCCCATGGGCAATTACCTACGGAATTTTTCCGTGGGTGATCACCCACGAAAGTGTCTGTGGCTAATTTACCCACGGAACTTTTCGTGGGCAATTTGAGTAGCTGTAGTTTTCCGTGGGTAAAATTACCCAAGGAAAATTCCGTGGCTAATTTGTCATTAGAGTGTTTTGCAACGGAATTTTTCCGTGGGTAACTGAAAAATCTTATACCATTCCAATTATATTCTTTTTACTCATATTTTTTACAAAAAAACCATCCCTGTTACAAACCAATATATATATATATATATATATATCCCAAATGTCTCATAAAAGTTTTCTCATACAAAAACTAAACATAAAAGTTCTAATAGAAATTAACTAATGTGAAAAGTAAAGAGAAATTAAATAATCTAAAGTGTTCAGACATAGATAAATATAGTTCACTCTGAAGCTTCATCATCCTGCTCATGTTGATTACGGGAAGAAATAATTAGTTTCTTGAACTCATCAATTTCCTTCCTGTAATTCTCTTGTAACTGTTTTATTGCAACATTTGATTCCTCCTTGGCCCTTGCCACGCGTCGTTCTATCTCTTGTTCAATTTCTGGATGAAACCAAGAAGAAGGCTGAGTAGCTGTAGTTTTCCCACTTGAACTGCAACATATTTCTGGCGTTTCCGATCCCCCACAAAAAATATGACCTTTCTTATTTACTCCACCAACAGCCTCCAACCACATAGCATTAGTTTCTTCTGGAAGGATTTCATCATTGATGGAATCAGCTGAAGCATGGGAGGATTTAGTTGATGTGATTCTATTATATTCAGCCTGTAAATATACAATCATAAAGAAAAATATTACAATGGGTCTACATAACATAATTGAAACTAAAATTTTATCCAATCATCAAGGAAAAAAATCATACTTACAACTACTTCAGCAGATCTTTTTTCAACAAATTCACCCGTGTCTTTCTTCTTATGAGTTTTCAAAAAAATCTCAGGTAATGACGATTCTTTTCCTGTAGCTACCATCTATGGGGAATAAAAATAACATAAAAATAACATTAAGAAAAATAAATAAATAAAGAAATGAAATGACAAATTCAACGGCATCTTGAGAAAATGACAGATGGTTACTACTTAACATCAAGTTAACTTGATTTGCAATAAAAAAATCAAATAAACAAATCTTCACCATCATCCATCTATACGAATAAGCTAACCATCAAAACCATCATCCAAATTACTCAACTCATATATATAACAGTGTACAAATTCTCTTCTCCAAAAACTAATCAAGTAAAATATAAAATGATTTCCCATTCACCTTATTTATTTTCAAAGTTTATTCATGATAAACATCTATCTCTTCATTTATCCTTAACATGGGCAAATAATATACTGATATAATTCCCATCTAGTCCATTTACTTCTAAACTACTACAAGGCACCATTCTTATTTTATAGCTAGGTTGGAACTTAAATTTGCAAAACAAAATGGGCGAGAAGCTAAGTTCAGAGCCAACTATGACATAGGCTCAGTAAACGACCATGGAATAATACAAAAGAAATGAAAGTAACCTTAACATTTAAGACATTGACCTATTGAAGCACTTAAAAACTAACCTGAACTCTCTCACAGAACATTTTCTAGATTCTTTTTAAGTTTCTCACCTGTTGTACATTTTGTAAAGACTGGAACAAAAAACATAAAAATAGAAATACTTGTATAACCCCCCCCCTCCCCCAAAAAAAATCTCAATTTCAGGCATTGAACTTAGTGAACTATAAGTCTATAACGAGAATTAGAAATATGATGTGTATGATTGAGTCAGAAAATCCAATCTGAAGCAACAGAGAACATTCTCATAATTCACATTTAAAATCAATACCATGATAGTGGTGGTTGTGTTGGTAGGAGGATGGTGAGATATAATGTCAAGTGCATAATTATATTCTCTTGCTATGACCCAATGGAAGAAGATCTCAAGGCCTCCTGGGTCCTAACAATTTCCCATGATCTGTCTGTCCCTCCTACACTTAGAGCTAGCTAAGCCTTTCCTCCCCTAACCCCAAATATAAAAGTTTCCATACGTCTACTACTAGGGTTAGGGTTAGTCACCAAGCACCCACTCATCACTACCTCCATCCTTCCCCTACCTTAGCTTTTCTGTGAGGGCGATTGCAATTTGAATTTGGAATTGATCCAATAATATAATCATTTTGGAGTTGGCTTGGTTGGATTGTTGTATCAAGATTAAGGGATTAGCTAGCTAGCAAGCATTGAAATAAGTAGGAATTAATTATAATATATATATATTCAGTATTGACTCCTCTATCTATCCCACATTTCTATATCTTACTCTCTTTGCTTTATTTCTCTTCTCTTGTTGTTGAACATGACGCACAAAGCTCATACCCTCCACCTCCTTTTAATATTCCTTCTGGGTTTTTCACTACTTCTCTCATCTATTGCAACCAGTAAGACTTGAACCATTACGATTAATCAATTCTTTTGATACGTAAAATTAGAATTTTATATTCCGTATGAAATAATTTAATTTGTTAATTGTTATGCAGGAAGGCTCTTGTCCAACAAGGAAGAATCCTCATACTCAACACAGGCTAGAGCTAGAGTAGTGGATGTGCAGGGTTTAGAATTAGAAGAAACGATGGAGAAGGAGGGAAGGATGGATTTGGAAAGTGAAGACTATCTGGGGACAGGAGCCAACAATAGGCATGAGGTTACTTTGCCAAAATTCTTCCACTTATGCAAAATAACGCCTAACAGAAAACGCAAATCACAACAGCGAACATAGAGCTAGAAGACATATTTACCTTTTTCGAACACAAATTCTCGCAACGCACAAACTACAACGAAGCTCTCTCCGTCGATGCACACAGCAGCAAACAGTGATGCTCCCTCCGTCGATGCACACAGCAGCAAACGGCGATGCTCCCTCCGTCGATGCACACGGTGGTACACAGCAAAGCTTCTTCCGTCTCGCACAGTAGCAGTCCAGAGCCACGGAAACTGCTTCAACTCTCTTAATCTCTCTCACAAAAAACCCTAAGCGACTAAGGGAGAAGAGTAAGGTAAAATAATTACCCACGGAACAAAGCCGTGGGTAATCATTGGCTAATTATTAACAGTATAAGTGAAACGACGTCATTTGCGAGATGACAAAAACACACCACCTCTTTTTTGTTTTAGCACCAAAAAATTTTTAAAAAAAAATGAGGGGAAGCCATTCACCCATGGATTAGCCACGGACTTTAGCCACGGAAAAAAGTCCGTGGGTAAATCCAAAAATTGCCCACGGAATAATGTGCCGTGGCTAAATCCAAGGAATTTTTTTTTCGTTTTCCCACGGAATTTCTTCCGTGGGTAAATCACTGAATTATTGTAGTGACATTTTCATTCCCTCCTCTTTTCCACCAAAAGAACGCATTAGTTTTGCCAAATTCACCTATGTAAAAATGTAGGAACTCCTCAAGTTCATCCTTTAAGGGCTCGTTTGGTTTGAGTTTTCAGAGGGTGGGAACGGGAGTGGGGTCAATGGGAGATCTTTCTTGTGTTTGGTTTGTTATTTTAGGGCCCATTTGATTGGTAGATTTATTTTGAGGGAGTGAGAATGGGAATGAAAATAGGAGAGAGAATGAGAAAGAGAATAAAATGAGAGAACTAAATTGACTTTTTAGTTCTCTTTCCCTGTCTCTCACCCATAATTCCTCAAACCAAACAAGCCCTTAGGCTCTGGTAGCTTAGAATTAAGCCTTAGCATTGAAATTGCACATCTCCCATAAAAATCTCAAGTTCGGTATGGCCAAAATTAACTTGGAATAGCAATTCTTAGAATCGCTAAGGTAATATCACTATTTTGGTCCTCTATATTTCATCGAAGTTCAATTTTGGTCCTCTTTATTTCAAAATGTCATTATAAGTCCTCTATATTTTGAATTTTGTCAAATTTGATCCTTTTGCCTAACACCGTCAGCTTCCTTCGTTAAACGCTGACGTGGACCGCTTACGCAGCTCGAATCTCTCTCCTACATATCCATTTAAGCTGATGTGGCATTCCATATCATTGGCCACGTCATTAGCATCTTCTTCTTCTTCTACCGTTTTCTCTCTTTCTCTATGGACAAAAAAATAATTTGCTTATTTTTCATATGCAAAATACCATAACAAAAATTACATGGGCAAATTGTGATTCACCTAAAATCTCTTCCATTTCCATTAACTATACAGCATAAGCACGCGTTAGAGCAATCCGCTTTCAGAGTGTATTTTCTCTGGGTCTGCTTCCAAAATCAATTTAGGAAGTCAACCACACGCGAACCCATATGAAAATCATCAATTTCGCAGAACCCATATTGATGTCAATAATATCTCATTCTCATCTTTTTGTGACTTTTTTTTCTTTGTGATCCACGCTTCGCTTCTCTGTCATCTCCACCATGAAACTCTGCCTCCGAATCAGTTAAATCACCCACGACCCACTATTATATTCAATCCCATCCTTGTTCGATTACCTCACAAAGATCCAACATTAAGGACTTCACGCAAGTTTTTTAGTTCAAATCGGTGTTTGAGATTGGATCCCATAAATAAGTATGATGCTTTAATTCCACTTTTGAAGTTAGGGACACTCGTTGTGAAGACTCTGAGCAAACCCGTTGCAAGTAGGCTCAAGCAGCAGGAAACATAGAGAAAGAGAGAAAACGAGAGAAAAAGAAAAAGATGATGATAATGACGTGACCAGTGACGTGAAGTGCAACATCAGCTTAAATGGACACGTAGAAGAGAGATTCAAGCCATGTAAGTAGTCCATGACAGCATTTAACGGAGGAAGCTAACGGTGTTAGGCAGAAGGACCAATTTGATAAAATTCGAAACATAGAGGACTTATAATGACATTTTGAAACATAAATGACCAAAACTGTACTTCGATAAAACATAGAGGACCAAAATAGTGATTTTGCCAATTGCTCATTTCAAGTAATGTTTGAATTTGAATTTCAATCTTGTACCATGGAATTAGATCTTAGAATTGGAAGTGAGAGTGAAAAGACTTGATTGCCCCTTAAATTTCCCAAAATGTAATTAAAATATTTTATGAAGGACAATTTGGTCTTTTTACTTCACATTTCTTTACTAATTTTCTATTCTATTATTTACATGCCAAACATACTTTTATCTAAAAAATTCAATTCAATTTTAAACCTATACATCAATGGTGATGACAACATTATTCACGGTTTAATCCAAGTAAGCCTCTGCGATTTCCTTCATCCTTGTTAAGACCATGGAAGAAATCTCCACAACTGCAATTTCCTTTTGTTTGGAAGCCACTGAATTAGTTTAAGGAAGCTAGGAAGAGAGAATTTTATATACTATGTGGGATTTAGTGATAGAAACAAAGGTCTGCCAACGAGGAGTGCATAATTGATTAAAGTTTGGGTTTTTACTCTATAAGAACGATGTTCGAATTTTATGATTGATGTGAGGGTCTTATTGGTGAGTTATATGTAAATGCTTCCATAAACTTTTAAAGAAATTGGGAGGTCTTTGTTGGAGGGATTGACTCTTTGAAGAAGAAACTAAGAAGAAATGAAGAAGAAGAATAAGAAAAGAAAGTGATGCACAATGTCTTCAAGGCGTAGACAACACTTTCATTTAGGCTTAATTTGCCCCCACCTATTTCTATCTTATATAGGGTGCTAGTTGGGTAGACCGTCAAATTTCCTTTAGGATACAATGAAGACCCTTGAGTATGGATAGCACTTCCAATATTCAAGCCAAGACAACAATAGTATTTACAAAGTGATAGTTTGTCTTTATCTTTGTGTGCACACAAAGACAAAGGCAATGAATTTGATGTGTTGTGTTATGGAATAATGAGGGGTTTATATAGACCATGAAATCATGCCTTTGAAGAGATACCTTTTGATATAATGTCTCTTCAATCAAAAGTCACAACTATTAATTTAAATGAAGAGTCTTGTCTTTTAAATTTGTAACTCTCTACACACCTTTTCATATTAATAAATAAATTAATTAATTAATTTATGATATAACTCTTCAACTAAATAAACATAATAATTAATTTATTTATGATACAACTTTTCAAATAAATAAACATAAATACATGACTCTTCAATTAATACATATCTTCAATTTAAAAATATTCCAACAATCCCCCACTATTTTTAAAATGAACCCAAACTCTTATCACTTCGAAAATCTCATGTTTTTAGTAAAGGTATCTCAAGGATTTGAAACCATTACCTCAGTAAGTCATGTTTTCACCCATTCGAAATAATATGGTAGACTAAGCTTTGAACCAATTATTCCATATGAACAGGCGTGCATGATTTACGCATGAGATCTCAGACTATTGTATGCTACTTAAAATGACATGTTTATGGCCTTGTGTCCTTATCCTTTTTATGAGAGTTTTTAGAGTCAAGCCCTTAGACTCCTAGAAGATGCCCCACTTTATTCTCATATAGGTAGACTCTGTCAAGAACATCACCATGATTAATGCTCCAACAAATATATGTTAACAAGTCTATTAAGAGCCAAATTAAAGTTCAACCTTCTCCTTTTTAATCTCATGGTTACCAAGTACTTTCCAATCTTGGGATGTATAAATGTCAAGTACTTGCAATTACTCTAATAGTGTATTTTCACCATTAAACTCAAGACTTGATATGATGGTCAAATGTGAGTTGGGTTTCCACTATTAGTAATCAGGTTTTTAGAACTTTAAACCCATCCCCTTTGATGTTTTCAACACCATATCCCTTGTCAGACCTTTCGTCAAAGGATCTACAAGATTTAATTCAGATCTTATATAACTTATGGAGATTACTCCATTCATAATCAAATCCTTCACCAAGCTATGCCTTAATCCAATATTTCGAGACTTTTCATTATAAACTTGGCTATAAGCTCTTGAAAGAGTAGATTGACTATCACAATGGATAGATATGGGTGCCATTGGCTTGGGCCATATAGGAATTCCAAGTAACAAGTTTCTAAGCCACTCTGCTTTTTTGCTACATGCAACCAATGCTATAAACTCAGACTTAGTGGTTGAGTCTGCAATACAAGTCTGTTTCTTAGATCCCCAAGAAACAGCACCCCCACCAAGAGTGTAGACCCATCCACTTGTAGAAGCATGATCCTCTGAGTAACTTATCCAACTGGCATCTGTGTATCCTTGCAAAATTGAAGGATTACCACTATAGGTCAAATTATAGTTAATTGTTCCTTTCAAGTACCTTAGTACTCTGTCCACAGCATGCCAGTGATGTTGACTTGGATTGTTTGTGTATCTACTTAACCTTCCCACAGCATATGCTATATCTAGTCTTGTACATGTCATAGCATACATCAAGCATCCAATTACCTTTGAATAATCATGTTGTCTCACAGGACAACCTTTTTTTAGTACCAATTTCATATTAGAATCAAATGGAGTAGAAACAGGACAACAATCAAAACAATTAAATTTCTTTAAAATTTTCTCAATGTAATGAGATTGGGAAAGACCAAGACAGTTATTATTTCTAATAATCTTGATTCCTAATATGACATATGTTTTTCCCATATCTTTCATATCAAAATTTTCAGACAAGAATTTCTTTGTTTTGTTTACTTCATCCAAATCAGTACCAATAATTAGCATGTCATCTACATACAAACAAATCATGACACCTTTTCCATTATGAAATTAACTATAAACACATTTGTCAGATTCATTGATTTTATATCCATTTGCTAGAACCACTTTATCACATTTTTTGTGCCATTGCTTAGGGGCTTGCTTAAGTCTATAAAGAGACTTAATTAGTTTACACACCTTGTGCTCTTAACTAGGAATCACAAACCCTTCCAGTTGTGTCATATACACCTCTTCTTCCAACTCTCCATTAAGGAAAGTTGTTTTAACATCCATTTGATGGATAACAAGATTGTAAATTGAAGCAAGTGCTATAAGCACTCTGATAAGGGAAATCCTTGCAACCGGTGCATATGTATCAAAATAGTCTATTCATTGTTTTTGTGTAAACCCCTTAGTAACTAACCTAGCTTTAAATTTATCTATAGATCCATCTATTTTTAATTTCTTTTTGAAAATCCATTTACAACCAATGGGTTTAGAACCAGGAGGGAGGTTTACTAATTTCCAAGTTTTATTTCCCATTATTGAATCCATTTCATCTTGTATAGCCTCTTTCCAAAATGCTGCATCTTGAGACTTCATAGCCTCCTCAAATGTTTCAAGGTCATTTTCTAGATTAAAACAAACATATGAGTAACTTTCTATCTCTTTCCTTGTCCCCTCAACAAGAAACATGAAGAAATCTGAACCATAGGATTTTACTTTTCTAGCCCTTTTACTTCTTCTAAGTTCTATTTCTTCTATGTCATTATTACTAGACATATTTTTATCTGGATTTGTCTCTCCATTGGAATGAGAAATATTATAGGGCTTTAGAATTGAGTTAAACCTTTCTTCTTGAAAAAATGCATCCCTTGATTCAATGACTTTATTGATCGGGTATGAATCATTTGGTTCAATAACCAAAAACCGATATGCCTTACTATTTTCAGCATATCCCAAGAAGATACATTCAATTCCTCTTTTACCCATTTTTTTCCTTTTCGGTTATGGAACTTTAACTATTGCTCTACATCCCCAAACTCTAAAATAATTGAGATTGGGTTTTCTTTTCTTCCATAATTCATATGGAGTTATCTTGTTCCTTTTATTAGCAACTCTATTTAATATATGACATGCAGTTAGCAATGCCTCACCCCAATACCATTAGACAAACCAGAATAAGATAACATGGCATTTACCATTTCAACTAGGACTATATTTTTCCTTTCAACTATACCATTTTGTTGTGGGGAATAAGGGGCAGTCACTTGATTTATTATACCAATAGACTCAAAATATTTTGGATCATAATATTCTCCCCCTCTATCTGTCCTTAAACATTTAACTAAAGTTTCACATTGAAGTTCTACTTCAGTTTTAAAGATCTTAAATTTGTCTAAGGCTTCATCCTTTGAGTGCATCAAATAGACATAACAATATCTAGTGCAATCATCAATAAAAGTCACAAAATATTTTTTACTACCCAAAGTAGGCCAACCATGCAAATCACAAATATTAGAATGAATAATTTCTAATATTTTAGAACTTCTTTCTACTCTAGGAAAAGGTTTTCTTGTTATTTTTGTCAACATGCAAGTGTTGCAAGAGTCATGATTAATAGTAGTCTTTGGAATCATATCAAGTTCCATCATGTCATTAATTTTACCAAAATTAACATAACACAAACGATAATGTCATAAATCATCAAAATCAACAATATAAGCAGAACTATAAACATTATTATTAATTTTAGCAATATTACACTTAAACATGTTCTCACATAAATAACCCTGGCCTACAAATGTTCCACCCTTGGTGAGAACAAACTTGTCTCCCTCAAATATAGATTTAAACCCAAACTTATTAAGTAAGGGTACATAAATTAAATTCTTCCTAACTTATGGTGCATAATAGATATCTTTTAAAGTAATACTTTTTCCAGAAGTAAATTCAATTTCTACAGTCCATTTGCCCTTAACTTGGACACTTGAAGAATTTCCCATGTAAAGCACATCTTCGTCTTCTTCTTCTAATGTTTTGAAGAAGCTCTTATTCTTGCACACATGACGTGTTGCAGTAGAGTCTACCCACCATGACTCATCATTGTCAACTAAGTGGATCTCTGAAATTACTGCCACAAATTTGTCTTCTTTTGTGGATGACTTGTTATTTTTATCTTTCTTCTTTTTGAAGAAACGACATTCTTTCTTAAAATGGCCAACCTTTCCACAAAAGAAACAATTACCTTTCATTTTTTTGTTCTTATGACCATCATGTGCTTGAGACTTGTCTTTATCCTTCCCTCTTTTCTTTGAGATTCTATTGGACTGTCATTCCTCCACCATATGTACCTTCTCTTGAACATTGGTTTCTTTTTCAGCATCTTGCTTCCTTTTTATGTTTAAGATTCTTTTTGAAATCTTTCCATGAAGAAGGAAGTTTGTCTATGACTGAGGAGACAATAATGGACTCATCCATATGCATGTTATGTTGTTTAAAATTATTTAAAATATGTTCAATTTCATGCATTTGCTCTATGATTGAGGAGACAATAATGGACTCATCCATATGCATGTTATGTTGTTTAAAATTATTTAAAATATGTTCAATTTCATGCATTTGCTCCATGATAGACTTTCCATCAATCATCTTATAATTATTAAAGCGGGTAACAAGAAATTTCTTACTTGTTGCATCCTCTTGCATGTACCTTGCCTCAAGTTTGTCCCAAAGATCCTTTGCAGAGGTTGAATCTTGATAAACATCAAAGAGAGCATCACACAGACCGTTGAAGATATGTCCAGTGCAGATATAGTCATCATTCTCCCACTTTTGTCTCTCTCTAATTACCCGCAATGGTTTCTTCCTCTCCTTCTTGAGGCTTGGTAGTAGTGAGGACATAAGCCACATTCAAAGTTGTTAGTAGAAATTTCATTTTCCTTTGCCATCTTAAAAAATTGCCTCCTTCAAATCTTTCTAACTTCACAAAATTTGTAGTCAACTCCTTCAAAGAAGCCATTTGTACTTGCAAACTTAATACAATATATCTTTTCAATTTAAAAATATTCCAACAGTCTTTCTTGACCCTGGTGAAATACCATTGCTTACCCCACCTAAACTTTTATTTACGAAAAAAAAAGAAACAAAGGTCTCGTTTGCTATAAAGAATATTAGAGGAAATAATAATGGAAATATTGGGAGGGAATGAGAATGTGATATGATGTGATTGAAAGAAAAATAGATAAAATGACTATTTTACCCTTATATTAAAAGTGGGTAAAAAAGTAAGGACGAAAATATAATTTCATCATATTGTAAAAAGTAAGATATATTTAGTATGAAGAATATTATATTACAACCACTATTACGACCTTAAATCATAAAACCAAACGGTGCCAAAAGAAAGAGAATGGATGGAATGTGAGATTTTGGACCAATGTGATTCCTTATGGTACTGCACAATAAAAAAAAAATAACTAATAAAAGGTGAGTCTCACATGTGAAATTTACATGCGTATTCATTCTCTTATTTGTCTCTCCTAGTACTATATCATATAATTATTATTATGTTGGTAAGAGATTTCATTTGTGAGCCGTGATAATAGGTTGAATTTTGATTTTTAATTTGATTACTATTGTTATAAAAATAATTCACTAACCAATCAAATCAGGAAAGGAAAGTAGGAAACTACCAACTTCAGGCTTTACCCAGTTAAAATAATTTATTTATTATATAAAGGTAAAATGTCTCTTTTTTTACGTGTTAAATGGCACGTTTGATTAGATGTAATTTTTAATGTAAGGATAAAATAATTATTTTATACACTTTTATTCTATTCATATCATATCACATCACTTTCATATTACTTTTTTCATTCTCTTTTGCAATTCTATTACATTTTCTATTTTCATTACATACTGCACCCCACTAGCCAAATACACCGCGTGACCCCTTTTTTAGGTGATTAAATGATAAAAAGCAATCTTCCTTTTTGTGAAGTTTCCTTCTTGTGTCACACACTCGTTTTAAAAACTTAAGAAATTGGAGAAAAAAATTCTTATCGATCACTAGCTAATTCTGTCCCGCAAGTAAAGATTTGGACTCTAATTTTATGTTAAATTAAAGACGAAACAAAATATTTGTCTCTAATTATATATAGTCTCAAATATATAATCAGTGTTATTATTTTAATTGAGATTTTGTGACAAATTTAGGACACAATATTAAATTGTAACGTGGTTTGTGACATTTTTTTTAGAGAGAATGGGTTTGGGTGAGGGTTTAAAATTTTTTTTTTTATCATTTTATTCTTATTTTTATATTTGAAAAGACTATTGTATTATTTAATAAAAGATAAAATTGTAATTTTATTCTAATTTCATTTTCCCTTCCTACTCTTCATTTTATCTTATATCAAACATAACTATACCATTCTTATTTTCAATCTCATTCCTATTCACAATCTCATTCGTACTCTCATTCCCTCAAAATAAATTTACCAATCAAACGGGCAAGAAGTTTTATTAAATAAAAGTCATTGCTTTGAATCTTCCAAAAAATTTTATTTGGGAGTAATTAAAATTAATAAGGAAAAAATATGATTCGGGCCGATTATATTAAAATTTGTAATTATATCTAAAATCTACAAATCATCTATGTTAAAAAATTTTCACTCGTTTCATCAAAAAAAATTCACTCGTTCATCATGTTGCTAGAAGAGCCTACGACAATTTCAACTTTGAAGATTATTTTAGATCTAATAAGCAGGAGGTATAGGAGTAACAACTCTGTTAGTAACACCAAGCACGGTGAGATTTTTCATCCTGACGAAATAGGATCAGCTGATGAGCTTACACTTTATTTACTTAGTTCAACAATTGTTAGGGTTTATTCTTCAGTATTATTAGATTGGAGTTTTCTAAGTTATTGTAAGTGCCGTTTGGTTTTTTCTATAATATAATAGAGATTTAATTCTTTTTATAAAAAAAAATTTTAATGAAACATAAAGAATCAATATAGAACTTTAATTGAACATAAAGGACCAATATAGAACTTTAATGAAACCTGAAGGACAAATATAAAACTTTTGGAAAACATAAAGGACCAATTTAGAACTTAGGTGAAACATAGAGTACCAAAATGGGCATTTGACCCTCATATTATTGTAGAGTATATATACAATTTGGTCCCTAAAAGATTTCAGTTATCCAACTTAGCCCCTGAAAGATGAATTTATTGTACAAATTAATCTTTTTGTCAAATTTCGTTAAAATTCGTTAACGGGAGTGTTGACGTGAACCGTTAATTGCCTACATGACACCGTTAATTGCCTACATGGCACATTAACTATACAAATTAGTCCTTGAAAGATTACACTATTATACAAATTAGTCCCTAAAAAATTATATTGCCATACAAATTAATCCTTCAAAGATCTCTACTATATTACAATTAAGTCCTTATAATAATAATAATAATATTTGTAAGGTAACTAGACGATTTTTGTATACAATAATAATCTACCACAACACACTTCTACGACATTAGTTTGGTTGACAGTTTTAACCTTTAATGTGTCTTTGAAACCAATGGGTGGTGGTGTGGATTGTGAAGTGGTGTCTTATGAGTCTAATCTGAATGTCAGTTGACTTATAGCTTTTGACAATACAATGCAACAACAAGGTGGTGGAACGCAAAAGTACTTATTTGGCTACAAAATCGGATAGGTATTGTTGTACCACGAAGTATGCTAACCCCAACAAGAGTATGCTAGTCAACTAACAATACTCTTCAAGGCAAGCTACGTCCATTTATAATTCAGTACTTAACAACATTTGCAATATTATATATATGATTAAAACTTAATTCTAAACATTCTGCTTTTGGTGTTAATTATTATATATTATCAGTAATATATTACTATTAGTAATGAATTAACAATTAGTTGTTTGGAAAAATCATGGACTAGAATAATCTAGCTAGATAAAGAATAATTTAAAAAGAAATAGCTCATGTGAAAGCACATGATAATTCCATCCCCCGATTTCAAGGGCACATTAGAGGTTAAAACCGTACACCAAAATGATGTTGTAGAAGTGTATGGTATATTATTATTGTATGCAAAAATCTTATAGTTACCTTACACATACATATTATTATTTTAAGGACTTAATTGTAATATAGTAAAATTTTTGAAAGATTAATTTGTATGGCAATATAATTTTTTAGGGATTAATTTGTATAATAGTATAATCTTTCAATTCAGGGACTAATTTGTATAGTTAATAATCAATTGAGCAATGTAGGCAGTTAACGGTGCCACGTAGCCAATTAACGGTCCACGTCAGCACCTCCGTTAACGACTTTTAACGAAAGGACTAATTTGTACAATAGGTTCATCTTTCATGGACTAATAAGTTGGATAATTTAAATCTTTTAAGGATCAAATTGTAAGTAGACCAATCTTTCAAGAACCAAATCGTATACATACTCTATTATTATATCTTTGAAAATTTTCACATTGATTGAGAAACCTTTTTGGTCTTACATAAATTGTGGACAATGCAAGAAGAATATATTTTTTGTTTTAACTCTAATTAAAATAAAATTTATTTATTGTACAAATCTAATCTTAACTTTTTTTTTCCCAATCAACTAACTTGTTGTGATTGGACTATATAACCCTAAACGTGTGGATTTTAAATACTTGCCTGTTGTGTTTTGTATTGCTGGCATGCCTTTAGAATGGCTGTTCAAATTTCTTTATATATATAGTTGATAAGGTACTTAATAAATATTAAAAATTATAATTTTTTTTTTAATTTTTTTACTTTTAAAATATTAAATATTTTTTAACCCAAAAAACTTTAATGCGTTCTTAGTTATTAACTTAGCAGAAAAAATTGTGAGTCTCATATTATCAATATTTTTTTTTTAATTTTTTTCTTTATCTCCCTCCTTAATTTAGTGAACATTTTATCACATAAGCCATGTTTGGTATCAGTTCCAAAGGGAAGGTGAGAGGGAAGTTAAGGTTGAAGTATATTTGGTATGCTTTGAGAAGTGGGGAGGTGAGGTTGAGCTTCCTAGTTGTGAGGGAAGTTTGTTGCCATGAAAATGGAGAGGGAAGTGGAGAAAAAGTGAGGTGAGGTTTGGTTTAAAGACCAAAATGCCCTTAAAAAATTTGTGGCTTTTAAAAAAGTAAGGACAAAAAAAGTATTTCATACTTTGATCTTTTATTTCCCTATCTTCTTCCCACCCTACCAAACAATGTTACTTTTACATTCCACTTACATTTCCCTGCGTACCAAACATACTTTTTATCGCTTACTTCTACTTCTACTTTCCACTAAAACACTCACCGAATATCAAACACCACCTAAGTGCAGGATACTGGTTAACAAAAACTATTGTTGTTTAATTATTATCATCTCTCTTCTTTAAAATTCATTAAAATTTTTTGGAACATAAATTCCCCGAGCAAGCACTGACTCTCATGATTCACAATCCAAGAAGTAAATGCTATATATATATATATATATATATTCTCACTTCCTTGTCTCTTTATCTTTATCGCTTTGTGCACAATAATTAAATTCCCATTTCTTTTTATGGAGATGGGAGCCCATTTGTACTGAATCTCTCGTGCCTCTCTCCTTTCGTCGCTTTATGTTCAATATTCATCAATAAAGAAATTCTCATCTGATGTGATGTGAACTAGTACATTCATTTTTATATATATATATATATATTGCTGAAATGGATTCTCTTGTCTCTGCTTGAATTGTCTAAATTAGAAGAATTGCAGAGAGCTAAGCTCGACTTGTCTTGCTTCTCAGTTTTCGACACTTTTAATTCAGCTGCTTTGAGGTTCGTCACTTCTACCTTTTTGAAATTAATTTGTGTACTTCAATTAATAGGCATATAATTAAGAGCTATATGTATATGCTCAAAACCGATAAAAAGTTTAAGTATCAGTGAATTTCGGCACATCTCTCAAATTATATGGTTTCATTTGTTAATATTATTAGAAATTCAGACTTACTCTTGAATGGATTAGAGATCAATTGATTGAAGGAATATATTGAAATTCAGTACTACTGAACATGCTCTCGCTGGGAAGATGTTTAGTAGTAGAGTAGTATTGAACTTTAGTATATCCCTAGTTGATTGTCCCTAATTCATTCAAGGTGGATTCTTATTAATGTGACTTTCTATTAATATTAACAAATGATTTGGAGGGATATATCGGAATTCAGTAGTAGTGTAGTATTAAAATTTTATTCGCATATGCTGCATTTTATGTATATGTTTTGATTGGGTTGATTCTATGAGTATATCAGTTAGGTGTGGTTTGGTATAGTTTGAGGAGGGAAGATGAGTGAGAAAGTGAATGTGTTGTATGTTTGGTATGAAGATGGAATGTGAGAAAGAAGGTTGAGAGGGAAGGTGAGGTTGAGGGAAGGAAGTAGACTTGAAAGTACTATTTTGCCCTTCCCTTCCCATGTGAGGGCATAATCTTAGACGGTAAAATAGTCTTTTACATTTTTTTTTAACTTCCACTTCCCTATTTCATTCTTATCATACCAAACAATTTTATTCTTATTTTCATTTTACTTTCCTTACATACCAAACACACATAAATCTTTCACTTCCAGTTCTCATTAAACACTCACCGGATACAAAACGTGACCTTTGGACTTGAATCTTGATTTTTTAAAATACCGAAGCTTTCTCTACTTGAATAAAATTTACTTTTTTTTAGACTTCGAACCAAATCCTCATTTTGTTCACAAATTATATTATCGTGTAAATGCATTTTGAAGTTTGTTTTACAAATAATGTCTAAAAATTTATTGAGTTTTAACTAATTTGGTTGGATTGGAGGTGGTAGAAGCCTTAATAAGAGCTAAAAGCTTCTCTAATTGATTAACTTTTTTATTATTGTTAAAAGATTTCTAAATGACTACCGTTTGAGATAAAAGGAAGGCTAGAAGGGTAATATTACAGAGAGTCAGTTATTAGATTAGTTTTGAGATTTGTGCTAAAATATATACTTTTTCGGTTCATAATATCGCTTCGTTGGTAAGTACACACAGACCAAAGAAATAATTAGTTCACCTTAAACTTAAAAAAATATGAGATAAAAAGACTAAATTACCCTTACTAATTAATTACTCTTACTTACTCTTTTTTCATTAATCTTATATTGGGAACATGTATTAGATAGGGATAAAATTGTAAAGAAATAATTAATGTTTTCTTGATTTTCTAAAATAACAGATATTTTGAAACATAGAAAATTCCTCACTCAAGCAGATATTGTGAACTAAAGGAATTATTTTTTTCTTTTTATAATTTAATATAGCACATATCTCAAGACTGACCTAACGACTCACAACTGATGAGCTTTAAAGTTACCTGAAAGAAATGTTTTTCTCTTTGGGATCATTTATTCATTTATGACTAATTAAGTAGTTTATTTGACCAAATTTCTTAGAACCAAAAAAAGGTTTATTTTTATCAAAAGTATTCATTTTACAAAATTTGATTGTTTGATCAAAGTTCAATTTGTTTTTTAAAAAACAAACAAATACTTTCAAATAATAGTAAAAAGTAGTTTTTTAATGGGTGAAATGTATTAAGAACCCTTGAGTTTTTTGTCAAAAGTACATACATCCTCTGAATTTTAAAAGTTTAAAGATAAATCCCTAAATTAATCAACTATAAACAACTTCTCACAAAAAGCTTTCTAAAATTTTATAAAAGAACTATTTCAAAATAAAAATAAAAATTAATACACATAACTAAAAAAGTTAAGACTTTTCTCAGTTCAAAAAAAAAAAAAGCTAAGACTTTTCTTAAAATTACTTTTTCTGAAAACATTAGTTTTTTTATTTAAAAATACCTATTTAAATTTGATGGAACGATCTCCAATTTAAAGAGCTATTATGTACCATTTATATTTATTTGGGTAATGTTATGAGAAGCCTATGAGTTTTGGCTCACTATTTCTTGATGGTTAAATTTATCTTGAGATACTTATTTTTATTATCTTAAATTTTTTTTAAAAAAAAATCATATTTTAATACAGTTCTTAAAATAAATCCAACCATAAAAAACTAATCCATTAACTATAAATTTTGAATACATTATTCAAGAATCTCGTATCATCCCGATGCATTTTGTTTTATTATAATGATGATCTTAACTTTATTTTTTTCAATCATATATATTATATAAATATAGGGTTTAGACTCACTTTTGTTCAAAATTGATGGCATGCAATGACTAATATTTGAATGCTTTATTGACTAATTAATTTGGATTGATTTTAGAATAATGCCAATCAGATTTAGAGTTTTAAGATTTCGAAATCCTCCCCTTACATGGAAATTTCTTTAATTTATCACTCATTTAAAAAACACACCAAATATCGTTAAAGACCAAAATCTAATTCTATCAAAGGTTAAATTACTCTATTAATCCGATCCCTATATTTTTACTTAATGGTAATTGGATCTCTATTGTTTAAAAATTTGTAATTGAAAATCTCTATAGTTTCACAAAATTTAAAAGCAGTCCACATTGTCAAATATTTGTTGAAATTATATCAACTTTTGTTAATATTGCCAAATTTAAGATATATATGGAATGAAATGTTAGGTAATATGAGTAAATTGACTTGAATTAAGTATAATGTTAAGATATAATTAAATATCAGCAAAATTAAACAAAATGTTGACAAAAATTTTAGTTTTGGGGCTAAAATAAAAATTTATTATACTAAAGGAACTCAATTACAAATTTTTAAATTATAGGAACCGAATTAAAAATTAAGTGACACTACATATAAAAAAATTAATATAAAGGATGTGAAGAAAGTAAAGAAAGTGACAGAAAAATTACAACATATTAGTGAAAAATAATAATTTATTATTTTTAAATATAACAATTATTATTTTTTATTATATTTTAAAATTAAATTAAAAAAATGGTATTGCACAAAATTGTGTATACAAAGTCCTCAATTAATTATATATTAGGGATCATATCAAGTGAGAGCACTCATTTTATACGAGAGATAAAATAAAGTTTTTTTAATTATTTAGATCAAATTGAACGGTTGAGATTAAAATTATATATTTTAAACCTCACATACCTATCACGTGTTGAGTTTAAAACTATATTTTAATCTTAACCGTTCAATTTAATCTAAATAGTTAAAATGAACTCATTCCCTCTCTCATATAAAATGAATGCCCTCACCTCACGAGTCATGAGTTTGGATCCTCTAAAGTGTAAACATTGATAAAGTGCATATAAAAAAAGAGTAAGAAACAGATAAATTAAGAATCATCTTAAATGAATTAGGTTTACTTGTATTTATTTTTTTCTCTTTTTTTCACTTTGCACTTCACCATTTTTCCAAAATCCAAATCCTTCACAAACTTCTCCTCTCTCTCTCTCTCTCTCCATCCATTCTCATATTTTTGTTGCCTTTCATGATACAGAGTTTGAGCAGCTAGCAAAGAGTAGAGACAAATCAAAGAAGAAGATGGATGAGTTTTGGATTAAGTTTTGTGGGCAATCTTCTTCTTGTTCATCAAGTACTGGTGATGATGATGATGGTGGAAAGTCTTGCAGTTATTACAATCTCAATCTCTTGGGAGATCCATCCTCATGTATCAACCACTTGTTCATCATTTCCCTTGATGTGTTGCTTCTCTTCATCCTCTCCTTCATTATGATCCACAAGTCACCACTGATGAAGCAGTCATTTCATCATCAGTCACCAAGGCATTCAACTTTGCAGGTACTCTCTGCTGTGGTGAACTCCTGTCTTGGGGTTGTTCATCTCTTCATTGGGATTTGGGTTTTGGAGGAGAAGTTGAGGATAAGCCAAACCATCTTGCCTCTCAATTGGTGGTTGCTAGAATTCTTCCAAGGCTTCACATGGTTGTTTGTGGGATTAGCAGCATCTCTTCATTTGAAACAACTTCCAAGAACATGGCTATGGCTGTTCTCTGTTCTTGTCTTCATAGTTTCTGGTGTTTCCTGTGCTTCATCCTTGTTTTATGCAGTTCAGGACACAGAACTCTTCCTTAAGGTAGCTTTGGATGTTGTGTCTTTTCTGGGGGCAATTTTATTGCTCTTGTGCACATATAAGGAATATAGTTCTAATAAGCATGAAGAGATCACACATGAAAGCCTTTATACCCCTTTGAATAATAATAATAATAATAATAATAATAATAATAATAACAATGTTGATTCTATTGTAACCCCATTTTCCAAAACTGGATTCCTCAGTAAGATTTCATTCTGGTGGTTGAATCCATTGTTGAAAAAGGGCAAAGAGAAGACACTTCAGGATGGAGATATCCCAAAGTTGCCAGAAGCAAATCAAGCAGAAAATTGCTACTTGGAGTTTTTGGACCATTTAGAGAATCAGAAACAGAAAGAGCCAACATTACAGCCATCAATTCTGAAGTTAATAGTTTTGTGCAATTGGAGAGAGATTCTGATTTCTGGGTTCTTTGCTTTGTTAAAAGTGATCACTCTTTCTCTTGGTCCTCTCCTTCTGAATGCTTTTATTTTGGTTGCTGAAGGTAAAGAGAGTTTCAAATATGAAGGTTATGCATTGACCATAGTGATTTTGTTTGTGAAGATCATTGAATCTGTGTCACAAAGGCAATGGTTTTTTCGGACTCGAGTCATCGGTATTAGAGTCCGGTCTTTGCTTACCGCGGCCATATATAAGAAGCAATTGAGGCTATCCAATGCTTCTAGGTTGAAGCATTCTAGTGGGGAGATTATGAACTATGTGACAGTTGATGCCTATAGAATTGGAGAATTCCCCTTTTGGTTTCACCAAACTTGGTCCACAAGTGTCCAAGTATGCATTGCTTTAACTGTTCTTTCTCAGGCTGTTGGATTGGCCACAATTGCTTCCTTGGTGGTGATAGTTCTCACTGTGCTTTGCAATTCTCCACTTGCCAAGTTGCAGAACAAGTTCCAAAGCAAGCTCATGGTGGCACAGGACGAGAGGCTCAAGGCGACATCCGAGGCTCTCGCGAACATGAAAGTGTTGAAGCTATATGCTTGGGAGAATCACTTCAAGAAAGCCATAGAGAGGCTAAGGATGGAGGAGCTCAAGTGGTTACTTGCAGTACAATTAAGAAAGGGATATAACACTTTGTTCTTCTGGTCCTCACCTGTCTTGGTCTGTGCTGGTTCCTTTGTGGCTTGTTACTTCCTTAAGGTGCCTTTGCATGCAAATAATGTCTTCACCTTCTTGGCGACGGTTCGGCTTCTTCAAGATCCAATTAGGACTATTCCTGATGTTATTGGGGTGGTCATTCAAGCAAAAGTGGCATTTGAGAGGATTGTTAGATTTCTTGAGGCTCCTGAGTTGCAGGGTGAAAATTTTCACATCAAGAGATGCTTTAATAATGATAGATTACATGGCTCGGTCTCGATTAAGTCCGCGAACTTTTCTTGGGAAGATAGAACTTTGAAATCAACGCTCCGAAACATCGATTTAGAGGTTAAACCGGGGCAGAAGGTTGCCATTTGTGGAGAAGTTGGCTCAGGAAAATCAACCCTCTTATCAGCAATTCTTGGAGAAGTGCCTCATACTCAAGGAAGTGTAAGTTTTTGATGACTTTGTGATAGTTTTATTTAGTTATATGTTGTGGAAAATTGTCACTAATCAATTAGTAGTTAAGGAGCACTTCATGTTAGAAGCCCTTGGCTTGAAGTGTGGAGAAAATGTAGGTTCACCTACCATCTGCCAAAATGACTAAAACTCCATTTTGGTCCCTCATATATGTACATTGTTTCAATTTGGTCCCTCTCATAGATGTCCATTTCTTCAATTTTGTCCCTCACAAAAAAAAGCTTTTTATCAATTTGGCTGCCATTTAAATAATTAACAGATTATATTAGCAAACATTACATGTTACTTAATTAGAATCATATAGTCTACCTCATAAGGTCCATTAATTATTTAAATGACAGCCAAATAGAGGGACCAAATTGATAATGATTTTTTGTAAGGGACAAAATTGCTCACAATTTGTTCTGTGAGGGTCCAAATTGGGAATGTGAATTTGTGAGGACCAAAATAGGGTTTTAGTCTTTCATATATTAAAAATGGTATTGGAAAGAATCTCCCTAGAATCTAGATCACTTGGTCATGAGGCTTGGATTCTTTCAAAAGCTAAGTCATATATAAAGCTCCTTTCATAGTTTTTACTGCAATGTAATATGGTGCATTCTTTCTTTTTCTTCAATCTCTTACTATAATAATAATAATAGTATCTTATTTTCTTCTCTATCTTACAGATTAAAGTTCATGGGAAGTTTGCCTATGTTTCTCAAACTGCATGGATACAAGCAAGCACGGTAAGGGAGAATATATTATTTGGATCAGCCATGGATGCTCAAAGATATCAAGAAACACTACACAATTCTTCACTTGTGAAGGACCTTGAAATGTTTCCCCATGGTGATCTCACTGAAATAGGGGAGAGAGGAGTTAACTTGAGCGGAGGTCAGAAGCAGAGAATCCAACTCGCTCGCGCTCTTTATCAGAACGCCGATATATATCTTCTCGATGATCCATTTAGCGCTGTGGATGCACATACCGCCACAAATTTGTTCAATGTAATCAACTCATGAGAAATTTTTTTTTTCCTTTCTTCACTTGCTGCATTCATATGTTCAAATGTTCAATGATGTTTATAACTTGGCATGCAGGAGTATGTGATGAAAGGACTTGCAGGGAAGACAGTGTTACTTGTGACTCATCAAGTTGATTTCCTTCCAGCATTTGATTCTGTTTTGGTAGTTCACTCAAGCTCAATGAATCCATTTCTTATCACATTGTTCTTGTAGCCTTTTTTTTTCCCTCTACATCTAATTAATGTTGTTATCTATTTGGTGAAAATGCTGGCTGAATCTTAGATTCCTTCTTATATAGGCAAAAGTATTTCTTTGTCAATTATGCACCTAAACTTTCAATTTGGAGGCAATTTTGCCTTCATTCTAACTCCGTCTATATAAATAACGGCAGATGCAAATGTGGCTGTCCACGTGACCTTCAATACTGACTGTGATGCCAAGTCGTATATTTAGCTGTGCTATTTCGTCAGTTTAGTCTCGATTATCACTGTGGCACTTCAAAAATAAAGGTTGTTGTTGTGGCTAAATTGATGAAATACTATAACTAAAATATATGACTTGGCATCATATTTAGCATTGGAAGCCACATGAAAAGTCATATTGGCACCTGCCGTTAATTTTTTAGACAGAGTTAGAGTGAAAGGCAAAATTGCTTGCAAATTGAAAGTTTAGATATGTACATGTTATATTGATATCTTCTGAAAATATGTTTATCTATAACATGCACTCTTTTCTTATAGATTTTCTCTACCATTACCAATCTCATCACTCTTATGAAGTCTCTATTTGTTTCATTAATATCAATTAGGCCTTCTTTATTCAAACTTGTGAATGGAAAATTTTATTTTCTTCTTCTCATTTTACAGTTGATGTCAGATGGAGAAATCTTGCAATCTGCCCCTTATCATCATTTATTGACCTCAAGCCAGGAATTTCAAGACCTAGTGAATGCTCATAAGGAAACTGCTGGTTCCTCTAATAGCCTTGTGGATTCTACTTCTTCCAAAAGATATTCAGATTCCGTTAGAGAAATCACAAACAGCAATAATAATGCAGAGAAGGATCAATTCCAAGAATCAGAAGGTGGTGGTGGTGATCAATTGATTAAGCAAGAAGAGAGGGAAAGAGGGGACATAGGGTTCAAGCCATACTTGCAGTATCTGAATCAGAACAAGGGCTATATATACTTCTTCATGACTGCCATCTTTCATCTTTTATTTGCAATTTGCCAGATACTTCAGAACTCATGGATGGCTGCACATGTAGATGACCCCCATGTTAGTACATTGCGGTTGATCATAGTGTACCTGTTGATTGGAGTTGTTTCAACAGTATTCTTGCTCATCAGGAGTATGTCTCCGGTTGCTCTGTGTCTTCAATCGTCGAAATCTCTGTTTTCGCAGCTTCTGAACTCCCTTTTTCGCGCACCGATTTCGTTTTATGACTCCACGCCTCTGGGAAGGATACTTAGCAGGGTAAGATTTTTTTATAAGATTGTTTCCATATGATTTGAAGGTCACGGGTTGAAATCCTGGACACAGCCTCTCTGCTTGCGGGGATAAGGCTGCATACATCTGACCATCACTAGACTCTACATGTCCTTTTAGGAAGGATTCTTAGTAGGGTAAGAATTTCTAATATATATGTCTTTTTCACGAAGAGGGTGAGTTTTGGAGCTAGGGTAAGGTTGCTGTTATGTGATCTGGAGGCAGATCACGGGTTCAAATCCTGGACACAGCCTCTCTGCTTGCAAGGGTAAGGCTGCTTACATCTGAACCTATCCAAACCCCATCTGGTGGGAGCCTCGTACACTGACCTGCCCTTTTTATGTCTTTTTTAATGAGATGATACAAAAGTACTAGTGTTTGAAGCCTTTTTTTTGTTTGTCCTTGTACAGGTTTCATCAGATCTCAGCATTGTTGATTTGGATGTACCAATGTTCCTTACTTTTGCTGTTGGAGCTACTATAAATTGCTATTCTATTCTTGCAGTTTTATCAGTCATTGCCTGGCAAGTCTTGTTTGTCTCAATTCCAATCGTCTATATTGCAATTCAGTTGCAGGTAATAAAAAAAAAAAAACTTTCTCTAAATTATAAGGAAATAACAATATGCATAGTTGTGTTTGGCCAATAACTACTAGATAGATAGTTGACTTTGAGACTTTGCTCTCGGGTAGTATGGATTACCCAAGTCCCACATTAGGTAGTATGAGATACTCGATGGGTATTTAAGTGGCTCAATTCTTTCTCCTGAACAACTATCTTTTGAGTAGGAATGGCAATTTTCCCTGCCCCACGGAGACGGGGATGGGGAAAAATTTATCCCCGATGGTAATTCGGGGACGGGGACGGGAAGCATGTCCCTTGCCCCACGGGGTCCCGTCTCCGAGGGTATATATATAATTTTATTTAATACTATTAATTTATTATATTAATATTTATATATATAACGTTTTATTAATTTTTATATTATTATTTATTATTAATTTTTATATTTTTTATTATACCTAAAATTTAACGTAATTCGCTCATACTTTCTATGTTGTGTTGTAAACTTTGTTATAATTTTTATTGATTGTTAGGCTTTTTAATGAATTTTGGTAAAATTATGTGTTTGTTGATTTTTTCAATTAGATTTATTTAATATGACATTTTTTTATCTAATTTTATATGTTACTTTTTTATTAAGATTAAGTCAACTCATATTTATATATATATTTTTTATTTTTTAAAATATATTTCGAGGTCCCCGTGCGAACCTGCGGGGAGGGCGGGGACGGGGATGGGAGAAAATTTCTCCCCACGGTGGGGATCGGGGACTGGGAACTTTGAGGGTGGTAGGACGGGGACCGGGAGAGCACTTCCCGCTCCCGCACGTAGCGGGTGCCATCCTTACTTTTGAGTGAGGGATTCTCAAGTCACTTCGGTTCCATAAGACTTTATTTAGTTAAGGAAAATTGAATATCATATTAATGACAGCAGGTAATTAATAATTATAAAGTAATTTCTCAACATGGCTTCATTGTTCATGATGTACTTGCTATATCTAATTCCTGAGTAGATGTTCAGTGGTACGGTAGTAATGAACTTCAGTACATCCCTCCAATCAGTTGGTCCCTAAACCATTCAAGGTGGGCCCTAATTAATGTGAGTTATTATTAATATTAACAAATGGCACTACATGATTGGAGGGATGCACTGAAGCTCAGTGGTACGGTACCATTGAACTTTTATCCCTAATTCCTCTGTGTCTAGAAAAAAAGAGCAAGAAAAACGTCTCATGCTCTATATGGTTTTTAGCACTGTTCTCAGAACCGGACCGGACCGGCCGGTCGGACCGGAAAACCGGCTGCCAGTCCGGTCCGGAATAACCAAAGAACCGGTCAGATATAAAATCGGTCAATAACCGGAAAAACCGGTCAAGAACTGTCCAAACCGGTCAGAACCGGTGGTTTAGACGGTTTGACCGGTTTTTCCTTTTTTTAAAAAAATAAAAATTTTGTTGTTGTTTATGATTTAGTATTTATTGAGAATTTGTTGTGACTTGTAGTTGTAAGGATTGTTCTATTTCAATATTTATTGTTTGGTTTGTGATAAGACTTGAGACTTAAATATGTTGATCCTTGAACTTATTTGAAGAGTTTAATATGATATTGTAGTAATTTGAAACTTGTTCTATTTCTTATCATGTTTAGATCGAGATGGAAATATATAATTATGAAGTATATAATTTTTTATGATATATTTTAGTATATTTAATTAAAAATATATATTTTAAATGCCACCAGTTCGACCACGGTTGGATTATTGAACCGTGAACCAGTGCCTCGACCGGTTCAATGACCGGTCCAGTTTTAAAAACATTGGTTTTTAGTACCGTCTATAATAAAAAAATAAAGTAAATTATATTTTGGTCTCTAATAAATTTCATTTGTCTCTTTTTAACCCCTGAATCATGAAAATATCAAAGTTAGTTACACTTGTTTCAATTTAGTCCTTAAATCTTAAACTATATTGCATCATAAAATATTTTTCAGGACCAAATTTGACATTTTAATGATTCAGGGACTAAATTGGGACAAATGAAAAATCTTTCAGCAAACAAAAAAAGTAATTTACTCTGTAAAACATAGAATTCTACACCACTTCAATTAAATGTGAAATCAATTATTTTAGGTTCATGTTTGAATCTCCATTTTCCAATATCCTAACCTTCATATCGATACTCTTCCACATTGATACTTCCAAATATTACCCGGCAGGGCGCGTGTTTCCATTTTTCAATTCCCATATTCGTAAGAAATGAGATTATTTTGTTATTACAGAGATACTACTTGGCCTCTGCAAAAGAATTGATGAGGATGAATGGAACAACAAAATCATTTGTAGCCAATCATCTAGCTGAATCAGTTGCTGGAGCAGTAACAATAAGGGCATTCAGAGAGGAAGATCGTTTCTTCGCCAAGAATCTTGATCTGATTGATGTAAATGCGAGCCCTTTGTTCTATAATTATGCAGCAAATGAGTGGCTCATCCAAAGGTTGGAGACACTTGGTGCACTTGTTCTTACTGCTACTGCACTTTGCACAGTCATGCTTCCACATGGGACTTTCACATCTGGTAATTGGACTTTCTCTATTTCTATTACTATTATTATTATTATTATTATTATTATTATTATTATTATTATTATTATTATTATTACTGTGTCTTCTGAGTTCTGATAGCTTAATGAGTAAATTATCTTTTTGGTCATTAAAAAATGCAATATGCCTCAATTTAATTTTTAAAAATACAATTTATCTCAATTTAATATTTAAAAATCTATATTAACTAGGGGTGTACAAAATTTACCCACCCTGCGACCAACCCGGCTTGATCACTTTTTCTTTTTGCAATCGAGCCGGAGTGGTCGGGCCTCGGGCTGGGTCTTGGGTTAACCAGGCTTGGACTCAGCCCGGGGTGCTCTCATTTTTTTTTTTTAATTTTTTTTTATATTTAAGTATTTTGCATGTAAGATATATATATATATATATATATATATAATATTTGTATATATAATTTTATTTTTTATTGATTATTAATTGAAAACAAACAAAGTATAACCTTAAGTTAATTAAATTTATCTTTTAAAAGTATTAAATATGTTAAATTTAACTTTTTATTAATGAAAATTTCATAAAAATTATATATAATTAGGTTTTATATTAATATATATAGGTTAAAAAATTAAAAAAAAAAACATAAAACTAGTCTATATTAATCATAAGAAGTTAAAAAGTAAGTTAATTTTAATTTATGCAATTTTTTTTTTAAAAAAAGAATGGCCCGGGTTGGACCAAAAAACCCGATGATCCGGCCCGATCAAAGTTAGGTCGGACCTCGGGTCCACCCCAAGGTTTGTCCGGCCTCTATACACCCCTACTATTAATATAATAGACTGAAAATTTATCAAGAATTTAATTGAAATAAATTGTATTTTTTAAACACTAAATTAAAACAAAATGCATTTTTAGCAACTAAGTTTTATATTTTCTTTTTTGGAACAAAATTGAAACATTGCATCTAGACCAAAATGGTAATTTACCCATATTATATATAGCTTAATAACATTATCTTTATGTCTTATATTCTTATTGATTTTGATGTAGGATTTGTTGGAATGGCTCTGTCCTATGGCCTTTCATTAAATGCATCCTTTGTATATTCTATTCAACACCAATGCACTATATCCAATTACATAATATCAGTGGAGAGGCTAAATCAATATATGCATATACAAAGTGAGGCTCCAGAAGTCATTGAAGGGAATCGTCCTCCTTCTAATTGGCCACTTGCAGGAAAAGTAGAAATAAAAGATTTGCAGGTGATTCTTTTGTTATTGTGCTTAATTAGATATCATATTATTCTATAGAAATAAACGAGGATTGGCTCGTCTGGTCATCTTTTGTTCATGACAATTGTATGGTTTGGGATTGAATTTAGATGATCTATCATTTGATGAGTTATTTGTAAGTCTCCTATAAGTCTCACCTTGGACTAGGGTGTCATCCACTTGTTGAGACTCATGTAACTTGGGGAGAGTTTGGATCCTCTAAAGTTAAAATTGTATGAAGTTCCTAAAGTTGATTCAATACTCATTTCTGATTGGTCCAAAGTTTAAGAAATAAAAAAAATAAAAATTAAAAAAAAACATGCAAGAGACAACTTCAAGAACTTCAAGAAATTTCAACTTTAGAGGATCTGCTTTCAACTTGGGGAATACACTCTCAAAAGCTAGCTTGTAAGGGAGAAGAACCAAGCTCTTTAAGTACTCCATTGAGTCTACTCTCCCTCAAGTCCATCATGTTTTTTTCATGATCTTGGGCTTGTGTTCTTTTCAGTCTTAGATGCCTCTTCTTTTTCTTAGACTTGTACTCTTGTTTTGAACCTCAAAGGCCACATTTTTTTTCACATATTAGATTTGGATCATCATGGATCGTGAGACCATTGAGCTCTGATACCATGTTGAGACTCAAGTAACTTGGAGAATCCACCTTCAAAAGCTAGCTCGTAAGGGACAAAAACCAAGCTCTTTTAAGTACTCATTGAGTATTTCATCCTATCAAAAGTAGGACTTTATATATCTCTAATACCCCTCACTTAAATTTTTCCATACCAAAAAAATAAAAGATATCACATAGTTCTGTTAATAATCCTCACAGTGGAGCTAAACTAAAATAATTTTGGTTGTCTATGGGAAAACATATCAAATACTGACCAAACTGATTAAGAATTCGTCCTCTATAGACTAAATTGAGTGACCATACATCTTTCAGAGGCCAAATAATTAATTTAATCTTAGTCAATAATCCTCATAGTGGATCTAAAGTTATATATTTTGGTTGTGTATGGGAAAACAGATAAAATACAGGGCTAATGCACCACTTGTACTGCGTGGGATCACATGCACAATTGAAGGAGGGCACAAGATTGGGATTGTGGGTCGTACAGGGAGTGGTAAGTCCACTCTGATAGGTGCTTTGTTTCGTCTTGTGGAGGCAGCAGGTGGGAAGATCATAGTGGATGCCATAGACATTTCTTCTATTGGGCTTCATGATTTGAGGTCTCGTTTTGGGATTATACCTCAGGATCCTACTCTTTTCAATGGAACCGTTAGATACAATTTGGACCCCTTGTCACAACATTCTGATCAGCAGATATGGGAGGTAATGCTTTCTGATCTTCTTTTCCTCTGCCTTGATGAGAATAAGTTGAGGGTTAAGCCAAATACCCAGTGTTGTCACTTGTCACAACGTAACATCGTTACCGGAGAGTCTAACCGGTTGAACATGTAATCGGATAGTTAAACAGTCTGGTTTGCTTCCAAGAACCAAATGAGCGCTCAGACTGAGTTAACACGGTCAAAATGGAAGAACCGTAATAAAACCAGGAATTAGACAACTTTTGATTGAACCGATCTTTTTTTTTTTTTTTTAATATTATTGAGTTGGACTTTGAGCCTTTGAATTTATGTATCTTAAAATGTGAGGTTTTATATAATAATAGAACAATTAATAAAGTGTGTAAACAATATAAATATTTAAATTATTATGATTTGAGTTTATATTTTTTTTCATATATATATATATAACTGAATCGTATAAAATACTCTGTATTTAAAAGTAATAAATATAATTTTTGTAATATAAGATATATTATTGATATTAAAATTTTATTATTATTGTTATATTTATAACATTATTTGGTTCGACCGGTGGAATCAATCAACCCATAACCTTATAAGTTTTTCAGTTCAATAACTAATGTAATTTTAAAATCATTTCAAATACATGAAAGCTTATTAAGCTCAAGCTCAACCCAAACTCCACTCATCTCACAATCACATTGAATATGAATACAATCATACAACAATACATAGGAAGATGAGCTCCTTTTGAAGTTGTTTAATTATTTCCATTTTAAATA
Organism: Senna tora; assembly: GCA_014851425.1. Lineage (NCBI taxonomy): Eukaryota > Viridiplantae > Streptophyta > Magnoliopsida > Fabales > Fabaceae > Senna > Senna tora. The sequence goes on from CM026269.1 coordinate 32,646,426, forward strand.
TCAAACGTGGAATAACTTACTGAAGAATTTATTTATGTGAAGGTTCTTAGCAAGTGTCAACTACTAGAGGCAGTCCAAGAGAAAGAAAAGGGCTTAGACTCCTCAGGTACACACTTTCAATTACTTTATTTTTCTTGCAATAATTTTGCCATCATCATGCAACACTTGTTACTTGAACACAATGATTAGATCGGTTAAAGTGACAACATGTGAAATGCACTTTAGCCGACAATTCAGACCGTTGATCAGCTAAGATGCAATTTTGTTGCAGCTGATCAATGGTACAGATTATCGGTTGAAGTGCACTTTACCTGATCTAAATTGCAATGATTAGTAACAAAACTGTTAATTATTCCATCCATCAGTTGTGGAAGATGGATCAAACTGGAGCATGGGACAACGGCAATTATTCTGCTTAGGGCGCGCGCTTTTGAGGCGAAGTCGAATATTGGTGCTCGACGAAGCGACTGCATCGATTGACAATGCAACTGATTTGATTCTTCAAAAAACCATCAGGTCTGAGTTTGCAGATTGTACTGTCATCACTGTGGCTCATAGGATACCTACTGTCATGGATTGTGATAAGATTCTTGCCCTCAGTGATGGTAAGCAACAACATTAATTGCCTTTAACTTCATTGGATTCCTAAATGATAATTTTAACTAGTGTATTCTTTTGGAAAATTATTAAACATTCCTAGAAATATCAAAGTTGCACATTGTAACATTCCAGGAATGTTTTAGGTAATCCAAACAAGTTTTTCGATATCAAATCCTATTCCTGATCAGGAATAAAATATCTACTCGTCTACCAAACACCCCCAAAGTTTTCATGAAAAGTAACTCTTGAGCTTTCAAAATTGGCACCTATATACTCTCTTAAATTTTTTACATCAATTTAGCAAATAGATCCTATTCCTGACCATGAATAAATTATTGTTTGTCTCTAAAAGATTTCACTTGTGTCAATTTAGTCCTTTAATTATGAAAATATCACATTTAATCCCTAAAAAATACCATTTGTCTCAATTTAGTCCTTGAATCATAAAAATTTCAAAGTTAGTCCCTGAAATATTTTTCTTGTCTTAATTCACTCCTTAAACCCTAAGGTGTAAACTCTAAAACCTAAATGCAGTGACGAAATTGTGATGCAAAGTATCTTTCAATGATTAAATTTGATATTTTTATGATTCAGGAACTAATAATTGAGACAATTAGAATCTTTCAGCGAGCAAAACAGTAATTTACTTTTAAAGAGATGATTTTGTTCTTAAATTTTTTTTTTTTCTCTTTTTCCTTTGTTGCTTAAGAAATAAGAAGACATATTATGGTTGTATTTTCAGGAAAATTAGTGGAATATGATGAGCCAAAGAAGTTAATGAAGGATGAGGGGTCACTATTTGGACAGCTTGTTAAGGAATATTGGTCTCATTTTCAATCTGCAGAATCACATTGAAGCTGACCAATAAAGGGAAGTTTGATATGATCCTTCTTTCTCTCTTTTGGTATGAACTAAAAGTAGAAGTGTAAATAGAATTAGGATATTGTGATGAGTGATGACTTTAATTTTAGAAACCTTAATTAGAAAATGAACTCTTTTAGTTTAAATGTTTGTGAGTTGAGCATATTGAGTTGAAGTGAGTGTTTTTAGCATTACTTTGATGTAGAAACCTAGGACATTTACATCTTAGCAAAACACAACTTCTCCTAGTATGCAGGAAGTGTAATGGTAAACTTTTTGTTGGCAATACCAGGATCGGTGAGGATTTTCATCATAAGGTTATCTTACTTAATAATTGTGCTTTTATTTCGCTTATTTGGTTCAACAACGTTTACAAATTATTCTTCTTTTGTGTTACTGGGTTGGAGTTATCTAAACAAGTGTAAGTGCCGTTTGACTTTTTTATAATATGATTTGACTTGATGCTTAAAAAAAGGAAGTATAACAATGACGTAGTTTAAATTTCTCAAGCATATTTTAAGAATATTCAAAGAGGCAATTATTTTCAAAATTTTTGCGACTAAATTGCAAAGAAATTTGAGGTTTATGTGAAATTTTGAAAATTTCACAAGCAATATCTTGAGAAGTTGAGTCTTTGCAGTTTGCTGCTCTTTAATTTTTTTCAATAAATTACATTGTCCTCTCCTGAAAGATGCAGAAATTGCACTCCCCTCCTCTCTCATTTTAAAAATTACAGTGCCCCTTTTGCGAGATTAAAAGTCATTATACTCTGATTCAAAATTTTACTTTTCAAGTTTTTTTTTATAAAAAATTTACTTTACAATAAATATATTAAAAAAAGTCAAATTTTTTTAACTTTCAATATAACTTAGCGGTATGATTAAATTATTCCTCTTTATCAAGTCTTAAGAAAGTTAAATTTAACTTTATTATCTACTCAAATAAATTAATATTTAAAAAAAATGTACTAGACTGAAATGAAAATCATTTATTGTATTGTAATAGTAAAAAAACATAAATATTGCTATTATTTATTATTTATCTAAATATTTAAGATTGAATTTACATGATTTAATTTAAAATTATCATGTATTAAAAAATTGCAAAAATAAAGGAAGCTGAATTTTTATAAAAAGCGCTAATTATATATTGCCAAAATTTTATTTATTTTATTTTTTTATAAAAATTAAATTTGTTATTACAATAATAATTACATATCTTAAAATTTTCTTTATTTTATTAAAATAATAATAACTATTAATATTAATAAAATAATAAAAGACAACAGAAAGAAAGAAAAAAATAACCTTAGAAATTAGAATGAAGGTGGATAGACAAATCAATCTTTGATTTAGCTTCATTCTTTAATAGGGGGAAATTTGGTCATAATAAATAGATTTTATTGGAAGTTGTAAAAAGATAATTTTTTGGACAATATATTTATTCAAAAAGTAGAGTTTTGAATCAAAGTGTACTGGTGTAACACCCCTTATGGTCATTTTTGTTTCAATAATCTATATAATTATAAGAGTAAAATACACTCTCCTCCTTTGATAGATTCTAAAAAGATACTCCCTTCTATTTTTAAAATGTACACTCCCCTCCCTCCAAATATAAAAATCTTCTACATCTTAATCCAATTCACAATTCTCCCTTAAATCATTTTTAAAAGTAATGACTTTTTTGTAATTTCACAATTTAATCTTTTATGGGACTAAAATGCCCCCGCAAAATACATGTAATAAAAAATGTTATATTTTTATTAATTTTTTATTATTATTAATCTTTCAATTATTAAAATTATAAGATAAAAAAATGTTAGAAATTCTGTGATTAGTATTTTTTTTAATAAAATTGTATTTTTGTTTATTAAAAGAATTTTAAATTGTAATTTTTTACAAAACTTATTTACAAATAATTAGTAATTTTTCAATCAAGCCAATTAATCCCCTAAATTTTGATAAAAAAATTACTAATTACCTGTAAATAATTTTTGTAAGAAATTACAAGTTACAATTTTTTAATAAAAAAAATACAATTTCATTGAAAAATATTGATCACAGAATTTCTAACATTTTTTATCTTATAATTATAATAAGAATTTAAAGATTAACAATAACAATAAAAAAATAACAATTTTCATTCAAAAAAATAACAATGCCCCATAAATGGGGGCATTTTAGTCCCATAAAAGTTTAAGTTGTAAAATTATAAAAGGTTCACTACTTTTAACAGTGATTTAATGGATAGTTGTGAATTGGATTAAGATGCAGAGAATTTTTTTATGTGGAGGGAAGATAGTGTACATTTTGAAAATATAGGGAAGGAGAGTGTCATTTTAGGATTTCTCAAGGGAGGAGACTATATTTTACTCTTTTTCTAATCATGCATCTAGCAACAACACTACCCACTACCCGCAGCTCAATCTAACTTTGGTTTTATAGATTTTTTAGCCATTGCTCTTGCAAGCAAGACTCTTGCTTGACTACAAATAGACAACTATTAAATATTTCAGTCCCCCCAATTTTTTTTAAAAAGTTAAAGAAAAACTTTCACTGTTGACATTTTTTCTAGTAAAACTTTCCCATTGGAACTTCTTGTGATACAACACTGCTATGGTGTAAACACTAATATGAGTGAAGTGATGTTGTATCATTATGTTCATGACATGAGTTAACCAATCTAACTAATTAGATTTAACTCTGTTTTCAGGTTGCTGCAAAAGTGATAGGAGAAGTCGCTCATATATGTTCATGACATGAGCAAGAAAGATTTGAAGCCACTTCTTTTTTGTGTGAGGCATTAGTAACAAGAGCAAAAGAAAGATTTGAAGCCACTTGTTTTTTGGTGTGGCATTAGTGATGTATAGATGCACAATTGCTGTATATTTATGTTGTAGTTGAAGCCACACTTGTGCTTATAGTTTTGGTAGCTACTGCACTTGTGCTTCTAGAAAAAAATGACGGCTGAAGCAGAACCACTTCTTCATAATCTGTAACATCAAATTGTGATCCTAAATATATGTATTGTTGATTGACAGTTTCAACAGGTAATTGGAGAACTTTTGAAGTGAAGTAATTAGTTAATTCGTTGTGCTTCATACTCCTTTTTTTATACTTTGACTTTGTTAAATGATAGCAGAAGTAGTAATTAGAAAAGTTTGAAGTGAAGTAAATAAAGCAGAAGTATTTGCATATTACTAAAACATGTGGTAGAAGCATTCTGAATTTATTTTTCTATGGTGTACCATGGAATATCCAAAATAACTTCATTTCTATCTTTACTTCCCATGCCTACCAAAGAAAAAGGGTATGATTCATGAGAGGTGTATAATACAAAAGGAAAATGGCAATTTTGGGTAAACAAAATTTTGTCATTCCTTACCACACCAGCAAAAAATATTTGCACTGCATGAGCTACAACGACAGCAAGCATAGAAAATGACAGCAAGCAGAAAAAAAATGTACGGTCTTTTCTTTGGTTAAGCATAGGCACACCTAAGGCAATTTTCTTAAGCATGAGTATGCCTAAGGCACTTCCCACGCTACTGTTTATCTTATAGTTATTAGTTACTGTTGTTTTTTAGTTAGCTGATGAATTTACAGGTATTTTGAACTTATGAGTTGTATAAAGTCTGAAAAGCAATTAATGCCAAAAACTACATCCTGATATATATCAAAATCACAAAGCTACTTCAGAGTAAGAATAGTAAAAAAGAATCAAGAAATCAAGTACCCTCAATGCGGGACTCAATCACAAAGCTTATAGTTTTGGTACTCATTCCCACGTTGTTAATATGATTAAACTGTTGTTCAGCAAGTTTTCTTTTGCTTCATCCTTAGAGTTGGTTATGCCCCATTTTGGAACTGTACTGATATAACAATAATTAGGATGTCACCAAAAATGTCATCCACCATCAACGCCAAGACTTGTGTCAAAGCGCAGCATCATGTAAGTCAATGAGCATTTGATAACTTTACTGATTAAATGACAGCAGAACCAGATTGGGTTAGTTATTCTATGGAATCCCTCATACAAATTGCTATGTAAATATTTCAAAGAACATCTTCATATTGACAAAGAATATTCAAGTACAAAAATAGTAGAACAACTGTATCCTATTACAAATCTAACTTGAGTTACAGTAGTACAATTGTATCCTATTACAAATCTAACAAAGGAAGTGCAGAACATTGTCATCTTAGTTTTGGGCAGCTATATTTGACCAGCCCTTGTAGTTCATCTTCCCATCTCTATTTGTATCTATTTCCCTGAAAAGAAAGAGGAGAAAATAAGAAATGAAACTCACAAACTTGGATTCAAACACAGTGTCTATATGATCCAGGAATCAAAACAGTGTTTATACCATTAATGAAGAATAAGGCAAGACAATGACTAATATTAATCAGCTTCATTCACCCAATGAGTACTAACTAATAATACTTGTCCTTAGATGATCAACAATGTCAACATGAAGCATGTTGCTTGGACATTTAAGGGCATCAAACATGAAAATGAGTACTAACTAATAATACTTGTGACTGAGTTAACTAGGGAATGAGGGAAGGCTATTTTCTCAACTAACTAAATCCATGGAAATCCCATTAACAAAAAATTAATAATAGAATACTTCAAAACATATAACTCAGAACCTACTCACCAACATATCTCAAGTAGTGAAAGTTTTAGAGGGGAAGAATAATGAAAAGGATGGGGAGTATAATAATGAAAGTGAGGATATGCGTACCTATTTGCTGCAAAGGATGAAATCAAGTACTGATGAATGGTCTAATCAGAATTCTCATTATTTTAATTTTTCATCACACCCTACATTTGAAGATATTAATACATAGATTCATTCTTCCTCAATTTCTCTTACTTACACTGATTCCATAATTGATGGTAGGTAACATAATTAAAAGAAAAATACTGATTTTATATTTGTTGTCAAGATGCTTCAATTTACTTTGATAAGATTCTCAGGATACCAGTTCCATAAATTTTATCAACCAATAGACCTATCAAACAAGCACTTATCGATTAGTTGCTGGAAGAAATTTTATTAATTGACCTGCTTCATGCAAGGATGAGATCTCTATTAGGTCCAACACTATAATTCTTGTTGACACACATTAACTATTTGAAGTTCAACCAGTAATTTTATCAACCCATAGACCTATCAAACAAGGATGAGATTGTAACTTGGTTGCTCAACCAGTAATTGAAGTTCTCAGGTCTTTGTGTGCAAACTACTAATGTCATATCTTTTGAAGTTCTCAAACAGTAATTTAACTATTTAAGTTGATTGAAAATACTAAAATCTTCATTTTCTTATGCTTTTTCCCACTCTGTTTTTATAAATTGACCTTCATCCCCTTCTTTTCCCATTGGTAAAACCATTATCTGGTGGCAACTGAGGACCCAGGCTACAAACACAAACCCAGATACGTAGAGATAGTTATAGTACCTGAGAAGATAGGACTTGAAGAAAGTAAGAGATGGGTCATCAACAATTGAAGGATTTGACTTGCAGACATTATCCATTGAAATTGAAAGCACCGAACCGCAGCTTTGAACAGTGCAAGCCATGGGAAGTACCTTCGTTCTCGACGACATGGCAAGTCCTGGCAAGAGAGATGAGAGAGATCGAGGATTGAGACAGAGAAATAAAATTGATACACAGGAATGCAAAAACCAAGGGCTCAAATCAAAACGGTGCGTTGCCCCGAATTTGACGTCGTGGCAGCATGATAGCGGTATTGTGTTACCGGCCAGCGGCTATGACTGACGTGCGAAAGGGCCGAGTTGTGCGATGGAAACCAGAGAGAAGAGAGCTGCGTTAGGGCTGGATCTGTGTCAAATGGGAGGGGCAAATTGGTCAATTCACCACACATTCCTTCAGCAATGTAGAAAAGCAGAGGATATGTGATGTAAAAAAATTGCTACTGTTCATTGTAAATGAGTTTACAATGGAATCATTTTACAACACTTCAACATTGCAACCAAACAATTTTCTTTTTTGGGAACCGTGTCTGTTTTCATTGCTGGCCTTGATTGCAAGGTACCAAACGGAGCCTACATGTACTTGCGGGAAATGTACCTTTAATGTCAACAAGAAAGTGGCAGAACAGGATGCACTGGTGAAGCTTATGCAATTTCTCATGGGTTTGATTCCAAATTTTGATGTTATCAGGAGTCAAATCTTGAACTTAAACCCTATACCTTCCCTGAATAAGGCTTATGCCATGGTGATAGCAGAGGAAACACAGAAGCAGGTAAATCTCACCTATTCTAATATGACAGAAGGAAATAGTGCTATGTTGGCAAAATCTTTTCAGGGAAAGAAAGAACCAGGAACTTCCAAGTAGAAGGATTTGTCCAAAAAGGACAAATACTGTGATCATTGCAAGCAAAACGGCCATACAAAGGAGTTGGGCAGAAGAAACAAGTAGCAAACTTGACTGCTGAAGGGATTGCAGACACACCAATCTCTCAAGACAATGGCCAGAATGCAAAAAGGGACCTAGCTAATGTTTTCCTATCTGATGAAGGAAGCTTAAAGGCTTAGCAAAGACAAGGTAAAGGAGGAGCAAGTGAACTTTGTGTACCTACACAACTTTGCAGGTAATGTCTATACTCAATCTAAGCCTTTACTTTCGAAAAATCTTTACATGTGCTCAAATAAGTCTTTAATAATAAACATGCAACCTTTATCTTGTCCTAGGACAGTACATTTGCCTGATAAAACCAAGAAACTCATCAAGTATGTAGGAACAGTGGTTTTAAACTCTGAGCTAATATTGAAGGATGTTCTATTTATCCCATCCTTTGAATACAATTTGTTGTCTGTAAATAAGTTGGCAAAAGATAACTGTTGTCATAATGCTAAACAGGCTAGACTCTCATTTAAGAATAGTAAATCTAACAGTGAGACAAAAATGGAACTACTTCACATAGACTTGTGGGATCCATATAAGCACCCAACTCTGACTTCTGCTCACTATTTTATTACTATAGTGGATGATTATTCTAAAGCAACATGGACTTTTCTTATTCAAAATAAGGCTCAGGTCTTTGACACTTTAAACTCCTTTGATTTTTCTTAAAAACAATACAATTCAATAATTAAAATAGTGAGAACAGACAATGGTATATAATTCATTAATCAACAGTGCATGAGCCTCTTTAATAAATTAGGAATTCTACACCAAAGAGCTTGTAGCTATACTCCACAACAAAATGGGATAGTAGAAAGAAAGCACAGGCATATCCTAGAAATAGTTAGGGCTCTTATGTTTCACTCTAACATACCAAAGGAATTTTGGGGGGAGGCTATTTTAACCTCCACATACATCATAAACAGACTCCCCACTGCTATCCTAAATTGGAAAACACCTTGTGAGCTTCTTAAAGGAGAATCACCCCCATTATGACAGGCTTAGATCATTTAGGTGTCTTTGCTTTGCAACTAATACTACTCCCCACAAGGACAAATTTGAGAAGAGAGCTTTTAGATGCATATTTTTGGGTTATCCACATAATCAAAAGGCATATAAACTTTTTGAGTTAGATTCTAAGAAAATAATCATTTCCCGTGATGTCATTTTTAAAAAATAATTTATAATTTTGTAGAATTTTAGGTAAAAGAATTTCTGATTATTGCATAATAGGAGATACATGTATATATACAAGAGGAAACACAAATCCTAATAGGAAACTAAGTCACAAATCCTTTTAATCCCTTTAATCAAATATTTTTGACAACACCCTTACCAAAGAAGCTTTAAAATAAAATGATTAGCTTTTTTTGGTGAATTTTTCTAGTAGTTAAAATCATATCCCGCCAACAATAGTAATCATTATTTTCCAATGGAGAAAATTTGCTACCCTTTCACAAATTAGTTTGAATTTTTTTAACATGTTATTATATTGGGTTCCACAAAGTAGAAGGGCTTCTTATTCACTACCTAAAGATGCTAGAGACATACCTATTTTTCTTTGGTGGTAAAAGTTTGTGTAGTCCTTGCGGCTGTATAACATGGCATAGTCTGCGAATATGCCACGACCCACCCACAAGAATTATATGATTAACATCAGCGCTTTCTAAATCAACCTCATTAAGGAATTCATTGACTCTCTAAAGGCATCCCTCGAACAAGTCCTCACCCACCATCGAATCAATGAGCCTGTCGATGAAATCTACACCTCCTAAATGCATCTGCCCATAAGTAAATATGAGTTTGAGATATGGACTATTCCCATTCATCAAATACGAAATGTGCATGAAAGAACTTGCAAGATCCAATACAAGAACGTAAAAGTTTGTGTAGTCCTTGCTTTCTATGCTAGAGATGCGGCAGTATAACGTGGCATAGTCTGGGAATATGCCGCGACCCACCCACAAGAATTATATGATTAACATCAGCGCCCTCTAAATCTAAGGAATTCATTGACTCTCTAAAAACATCACATTCATCAAATACGAAATTTGCATGAAAGAACTTGCAAGATCCAGTACAAGAACGTAAAAGTTTGTGTAGTCCTTGCTTTCTATGCTAGAGATGCGGCCGTATAACATGGCGTAGTCTGAGAATATGCCACGACCCACCCACAAGAATTAGATGATTAACATCAGCACCCTCTAAATCAACATCATTAAAGTATTGATTGACTTTCTGAAGGCATCCCTCGAACAAGTCCTCGCCCACCATCGAATCTATGAGCCTGTGGATGGAATCTTCACCTACCAAATGTATCTGCCCAAAAGTGAATATGAGTTTGAGATATGGACTATTTCCATTCATCAAATACGAAATTTGCATGAAAGAACTTGCAAGATCCAGTACAAGAACCTAAAAGTTTGTGTAGTCTTTGCTTTCTATATTAGAGATGCGGCAGTATAACGTGGCGTAGTCTGGGAATATGCCACAGCCCATCCACAAGAATTAGATGATTAACATCAGCGCCCTCTAAATCAACCTCATTAAGGAATTCATTGACTTTCTGAAGGCATCCCTCGAACAAGTCCTCGGCCACCATCGAATCTATGAGCTTGTCGATGAAATCTTCACCTCCCAAATGTATTTGCCCAGAAGTAAATATGACTTTGAGATATGGACTATTTCCATTCATCAAATACGAAATTTGCATGAAAGAACTTGCAAGATCCAGTACAAGAACGTGAAAGTTTGTGTAGTCCTTGCTTTCTATGTTAGAGATGCGGCAGTATAATGTGGCATAGTCTGGGAATATGCCACAACCCACCCACAAGAATTGGATGATTAACATCACCGCCCTCTAAATCAACATCATTAAGGAATTCATTGACTCTCTGAAGGCATCGCTCGAACAAGTCCTCGCCCACCATTGTATCTATGAGCCTATCGATGAAATCTTCACCTCCCAAATGTATCTGCCCAGAAGTGAATATGAGTTTGAGATATGGACTATTCCCATTCATCAAAATACGAAATTTGCATGATAGAACTTGCAAGATCCAGTACAAGAACGTAAAAGTTTGTGTAGTCTGTGCTTTCTATGCTAGAGATGTGACAGTATAACGTGGCGTAGTCTAGGAATATGCCACGACCCACCCACAAGAATTAAATGATTAACATCAGCGCCCTCTAAATCAACCTCATTAAGGAATTCATTGACTCTCTGAAGGCATCCCTTGAACAAGTCCTCGCCCACCATCGAATCTATGAGCCTGTCGATGAAATCTACACCTCCCAAATGCATCTGCCCAGAAGTAAATATGAGTTTGAGATATGGACTATTACCATTTGTTGAATGAAAGAATTCTGTGTGTATTATTATGAAAAGAGAATAGGAATTTATACAAGAGGAGAAAACCTATTCTAGGAAATAAGGATAATTACAATAAATACAATATATCCTAATTGATACACATAATCCTAGATACTAATCTAGAAGATTCTCAACACTCCCCCTCAAGCTGGAGCATATAAATCATAGGCACCAAGCTTGTCACATAGGTATTTTATTCGAGGTCCTCTAAGAGACTTGGTGAAGATATCTGCCAGCTGATCATTTGAATTGACAAATCGAATAGCAAGACACCCTGATTGAATTTTTTCTCTAATAAAGTGACAGTCAATCTCAATATGTTTGGTTCTCTTATGGAATACTAGATTTGAGGCAATGTGCATAGCTGCTTGGTTATCACATACCAGTTCCATTTTACCAATGTCTCCGAATTTCATCTCTTGAAGAAGTTGTTTCAACCATAGGAGTTCACAAGTTGCTAACGCCATAGCACGATACTCAACTTCTGCACTAGACCTTGCAACTACATTTTGTTTCTTGCTTTTCCACGAGACTAGGTTCCCACCGAAGAGAACACAGTATCCGGATGTGGATCGCCTATCATTTGGTGAACCAGCCCAATCCGCATCTGTAAAGCCAATGATTTGGGAGTTCCCCTTGTCCTCATATAACAGTCCCTGGCCTGGTGCTCCCTTAATGTATCGAAGAATTCGAACAACTGCATCCCAATGACTATCACATGGTGATTGTAGGAACTGGCTAACTACACTCACAGCAAACGATATATCTGGACGAGTGATAGTGAGATAATTGAGTTTCCCCACAAGTCTTCGATATCTCTCGGGATTGTTTATCAGCTCCCCCTGTCCTAGATAGAGTTTGACATTTGGATCCATTGGAGTCTCAACTGGTTTGCAGTTTAGCATGCCTGTCTCTTCTAATAAGTCAAGTGCATACTTCCGTTGTGAAATAGCCACACCAGAACTAGATTGGGCAACCTCAATTCCCAGAAAATATTTAAGCTTCCCCAAATCTTTAGTTTGGAAGTGGTTGCACAGATGTTGTTTGAGTTGAGCAATGCCTAAATCATCATTGCCTGTAATAACAATGTCATCCACATAGACAACTAAGTATAAGCACTTGCCATTTGAAGTATGGCAAAAGAAAACTGAGTGATCAGCTTCACTACGAGTCATTCCAAAATCTTGAACCACGGAACTAAATAGACCAAACCAAGCTCTTGGTGACTGCTTGAGTCCATAAAGAGAACGACGAAGTCGACATACTTTCCCAGACTCCCCCTGAGCAACAAAACCAGGTGGTTGCTCTATATAAACTTCTTCTTCTAAGTCTCCATTGAGGAAGGCATTCTTAATATCCAGCTGATGAAGTGGCCAATGATTAATAGCTGCAATGGATAGAAAAACACGAACGGAAACAATTTTGGCAACAGGAGAAAAGGTATCACCATAGTCCAATCCAAAAATCTGAGTATACCCTTTAGCCACTAAACGAGCTTTGAGTCGTTCAATTTTGCCATCAGGACCAACTTTAACTGCATAAACCCACCGGCAACCAACTGGAGATTTTCCAGGAGGAAGTGAAACCATGTCCCAGGTACCATTAGAATGTAGGGCAGTCATCTCATCAAGCATAGCTTGCCTCCAACCCGAATGTGCAAGAGCTTCGTCAGTAGTCTTAGGGATAGAAACAAAATCCAAAGAAGACACAAACGCATAATATGGAGTAGATAAACGATGATAGCTCAAGAAATTATAAACAGGGTGAGGATTACGAGTGGAACGAGTACCTTTATGAATGGCAATAGGAGGACTAGCAGGTGGCGGTTGGACCGGAGTAGCGGGTGATTCAGACGAAGGCAATGAGTCAGGAAGAGTGGCTGTAGGCTCAGGACGGGGACGGCGATGATATGTCAGAAGAGGAGGACTAGGTATGTCTTGGGGTACGGCCTCTGGAAAAGGAAGAGAAGGAACAGGAAGGACTTCGATCACAGAGGGACTTACAGGTGTAGAGGATACAAAGAATGGGGAAGACTCAAAAAATGTCACATCAGGAGAGGTGAAACAACGTCGAGTGGCTGGACAATAACATCGGTAGCCCTTTTGGAGTCGAGCATAACCGAGAAAAACACACTTGACGGATTTCGCTGCAAGCTTATCTTTCCCTGGGGTCAAATCATGCACAAAGCAAACACAACCAAAAACACGGGGAGGAAGATGATAAAGAGTGTCGTTAGGAAACAACAAAGAATGAGGGATTTCATCATGCAAGGCAGAAGAAGGCATGCGATTAATCAAGTAGCATGTAGTGAGAACAGCGTCACTCCAAAAATTAGTAGGAACATTATGATGAATAAGCAAAGTACGAGCAGTTTCAATAAGATGGCGATTCTTACGTTCAGCTATCCCATTTTGTTGTGGGGTATGAGGACAACTGGTTTGATGTAAAATTCCTTGAGTGGCCATAAATGTTTGAAAAGGTGTAGACAAATACTCTTTAGCATTGTCAGAACGCAAAATAAAGACAGAGGTATTAAACTGAGTTTTTATTTCAGCACAAAAGTTTTGGAAAATGTTAAATACCTCAGAACGATTTTTCATCAAATACACCCAAGTACAACGAGAATAGTCATCAATAAACGTGACAAAATATTGAAAGCCAAATGTAGAAGTCACGCGACTAGGACCCCAAACATCAGAGTGAACAAGTTGAAAAGGAGATGAAGATTGACTATTAAGACTAGTAGAAAACGAGCTACGTGTGTGTTTACCTAATTGGCACGACTCACAAGGAAGGGCAGACAAAGTAGAAAGAGAGGCATCCATTTTGCGAAGTTTTGAAAGACTTGGATGCCCCAAACGATTATGGATAATAGATGGAGAACAACTGGATGTGCACGCAACTGGGGATATAGGAGGTGAAAGGTGGTATAAGCCATGTGACTCTCATCCTATGCCAATCGTCTGCCCCGTACTCCGATCCTGAATAGAAACACATTGATTAGCAAAGGTGATGGAGTAATTGTGAGATTTAGTTAATTTGCTAACCGAAATAAGGTTGAACGGAGATTCAGGGACATAAAGAACAGAATCAACAAATATGGACGGAAGAATTTGTGCTTTACCAATTCCAATAGCAGGAGTTTTAGAGCCATTGGCCAGAGTTACAGATGGAAGTAAAGATGAACTAGAAAGATGGGTAAAAAGATTTTTATTACCAAAGATGTGTTTAGAAGCACCTGAATCAAGAACCCATGGTCCAATGTCAGAGAAACGGGCAAAGCAAGTAGTTACGTTACCGGTTTGCACAATAGTGGCAGCCACAGATGACTTGGCGGTAGTAGCCATGGCTGTTAAGGGATGAGAAAAGCTCCACTTAGAGAAGAGCGAAAATAAAGTGTGAGAAAACGACAAACCAACCCCGAAAACGTGAGGAGAAGAGGCCGGAGATCACAGCGGTGTAAAGCACGGCGGAAAAAGCCGCCGGAAAAAGGCGTCACGCCCCAGCACGTGGCAACTCTGGCGGACAGTCAGATGGCGCGTGGAGGCGCGTGCGGCGGCGTACGGCGACGGGAAATTGGGGTTTGGCCGGTCGGAGGCTTCTGAGCACGGTGGTCCGGCGCATGCTCCAAGTAGACGCCGGGAAACTGTCGGATCTGAGGGTGGCCGAGATGAACAGTGGAGGAAGAGGTGTTTAGGGTTCAAGGCTGGAAAGAGAGCACAACCGTGAATGCTATTTAGGATCGAATAGGCTCTGGTACCATGTTGAATGAAAGAATTCTGTGTGCATTATTATGAAAAGAGAATAGGAATTTATACAAGAGGAGAAAACCTATTCTAGGAAATAAGGATAATTACAATAAATACAATATATCCTAATTGATACACATAATCCTAGATACTAATCTAGAAGATTCTCAACACCATTCATCAAATACGAAATTTACATGAAAGAACTTGCAAGATCCAGTACAAGAACGTTCAAGAAAAAACTTTTTTTGAGACTTCGATGTGAAAAGTTAAATTATAAGGACTCTAAATCAACCTCATTAAGAAATTCATTGATTCTCTGAAGGCATCCCTCGAACAAGTCCTCACCCGCCATTGAATCTATGAGCCTATCAATGAAATCTTCACCTCCCAAATGTTTTTGCCCAGAAGTGGATATGAGTTTGAGATATGGACTATTCTCATTCATCAAATATGAAATTTGCATGAAAGAAATTGCAAGATCCAGTACAAGAACGTCCAAGAAAGCTGTTTCTGAGGCTTTGATGTGAAAAGTTAAATTATAAAGACATAATTTAAAACTAAAATAAACTACAGGAACCGGTGAATTAATTTAACATTTCTTAGATGTTTTCTTCTTCAACTCTGGTTGAAATACTAATTTGGTAAGTACTTAGATCATTGTTCATAAAAAATCTTTGGTTAAATTGATTATGCCTTCTTTTGGTTGGCTATTTTTCAATTTCTTTTTCATATTGTTTATTTTGATTATAGAACCTAAAAACAAAAATATAAAATACTATTTTTACTAAGCTTTTTGAAAGTATATTGTGTTACATAACTATTTTGAATTGAAGTGAATGAATTTTACTACATTTAATGACAACAAAAATGGTTGCCGCTAAAGACCCTTTATGTGGCGACATTTTAGAGGTCGACATCAAATGTTTCTAGGGGCAACAAAAATTGTCACCACTCAAGGACTTCTGTGGCGACTTTTAATTTATTTGAGTTAATTTTAATTCTGTTCCAATAACTACTATAGGTAGGGGAAGACCAAAGAAAAGAATATGAAAAACTATTAGAAGGGATTTAGCCGTAATCATAGAAATGTGCAAAAACAAAACATGTTGGCGTCGCTTGATCCATATAGCCGACCACACCTAGTGGAAAAAAGGCTTTGATTGTTTTTGTTGTTGTTGAGTTAAATTTAATTCTGTAGCCGACCCCACTTAGTGAGAATAAGCTTTGGTTGTTGTTGGATTAATTTTAATTTTAACTTCTTTTACTTTAACTAGTTTGGATCCATTGCCCTACACGAGATAATATATTCTTTTATGTATTAAGATTTAAATAATTTTTAAAGTTTTTCCAACACCTTTCACACTAAAAAAACACATTTCAACAATAATAGTAAATAAAGAATGACATTTCCCTACGAAAAGCCTATTAGTGTTTTCACCTTACCTTGTTATATTTGACACAAAATTTTAAAAGAAAAACACCTTTTGTTTTTCAATCCTATCCAATTATTTCAATTAAAATAATAAGGAGGGACAAAAGAAAGTAAGAAGCAAAAGAAAAAAGAAAACTCGTTGGAGAGAGAGAGATACCTTTCAACACAATTGCATTGCTCTATCTTTCAAGTGGTTTGAACTTTGGACTTTGTACGGTCCTTATTTGATATTGGATCAGGGTTCATGTATGTTTTATGGCCCACGTTGTGTCCCTAGATTGATTAAAAAAACTGAAAATGATTTTTTAGAAAAGAAAAAAATATATATTGAACATAAAATTCATAATTAAAACTTAGTTTTGGAAGACTAAGATAGTAAGATACTACCACTAAAATACCTATAAAATGTAAAAGTATTTAAAGAAAAAGATTTTGAGTGGCTCCATGAGAAAGAAATTAGTCACTTGTAATTTGTCTTATAACACTTGAGACTTGAGAGTAAAGGACTTTTGTTTAATCTAAGACTGATTGAGAGAGTATTTAAAGTTTTATTTATTTAATTTTCATAAATTTCAAGTCATTAAACGCTCTTTATATAATCAACTAGAAAAAACCTGTCCTAGCCACACTGGTTAGCAAAAGCCAAAACCCATATATTAACTAAAGGCATGCAAGGGCTATTGGTTCATGACCTTGCCTACTATTGAAGAAAGCCTATCTTTAATGTTTCCACTTAAAGTTCTTATATCCAAATATTTCTTCTTGACTAACTAAATGGTATTATTTCAATTGAATTAACTAAGAAAAGAGGGGGAAACACATGTTTTTTTGTCTTTAAAACCCAAAAAAAAGAGGCAGAAATAGAAAATACCCGGAAGAGAAAAAAAAACTGACAAATAGAATATATAAACAGAAAAGGCACATATCAAATAGTCTTATAAAACAATTGCAGAATATATTACAGCAAAAAATAGAAAAATGGCTTCCTATTCACCATTAAATTAAAATGACCAATTTGTGAAGAAAAATTGAACATTAACACATTCAATTGTTTGATATTTTAACTAAAACAAGGAATAATAAAAGGCACATATGGATAAGCAAGCAAATATGTAATAATTACATATTTGATTAAGAGATAATTAGCTTACTGTCTCTTTACTGAAATCATTATTGAGTTGGCAGTCCAGAACCAATACAGGAACCTGGTTATAATCAAAATGTAAGTGACAAGATTTGAAGAGTAAATGATACCTTATTTAAAGACAAGTGAAACAAGAAAAAGGCCAAATGACTCTTTTGGTCCTCAACGTTTGCACCAAGTTTAATATTGGTCCTCAACGTTTCAAAAAGTTATTTTTGGTCCTCAACGTTTTTATTTTGGTCAAAATTGGTCCTCCAGCATAACTCCGTCTGGTTTTTTTTGTTAAATGCTGACGTGGAAGGTTTATGTGGCACACCCTCTCTCCTACGTGTCATATTTGGATGATATGACACCATCTCTCACTCCAATTCAGCAAAACGACGTCGTTTGGAGTGAGAGATGGTGTCATATCATTCAAATATGACACGTAGGAGAGAGGGTGTGCCACATAAGCCTTCCACGTCAGCATTTAACAAAAAAAATCAGACGGAGTTATGCTGGAGAACCAATTTTGACCAAAATAAAAACTTTGAGGACCAAAAATAACTTTTTGAAACGTTGAGGACCAATATTAAACTTGGTGCAAACGTTGAGGACCAAAAGAGTAATTTGGCCCAAGAAAAACATAAAAGTAATTAAAAACAAAGCACCACTTGAATTAATAATTTTATGTCATGCACAGTGTCCAATATTATTTGAGAACATTCTATGAACCTTTAGAGTACTACTAATCTTTGTTGAACAATCTTGGCATAATCTTACATTTTCACTATTAATACCTTCATAAAGCCCATTCCATTAGAGAACGTAATTCCAGCAAATCTTCAACAATGAACAAGCATGGGAACAAAGAGAAGTATGTTAGTTTTAATTGATAAAAGAAATCTAAGGTGTCTTTCAACTATTTTTTTTACAAAAGGTGCTGCTCCAACTTTCTCTCACCTTTACTTCCTCATCCCTCTACCTTTATAAGAAGATTGAAGAAAACTAGAAATGTCCAAGAACTTTGATTTTCACCAAAAGCAGCCATAGATATCAAGAAATATGTATTAAATGCAATCAGTTTTCTATTAAAAAAAATTAAATGCAAACAGTATATACCACCCTTTCAACATAAACATAAAGGTGACTAAAGAACTTTGATTTTCACCAAAAACAGCCATAGATATCAAGAAATATGTATTAAATGCAATCAGTTTTCTATTAAAAAAAATTAAATGCAAACAGTATATACCACCCTTTCAACATAAACATAAATTCACTGCATATAATGCGCCAAACTATATTGTAATAATCATGTTCTACCAACACAGTTCTTTTTCTTTTTTTTATTTTGGTAAGCAATAAGATGATAGCTAGCTATACAGCAAAGGTGAATAATAGTAGAGCAAAAAATGTATGTGTTTATTAATTCGCTTGGGAAACCTATGTCTAAACAGAAGTTTAACTAAGAAGCAATTCATTTCAGAATAAAAAGGGAAAAGATTTTTTTTTTCTTACGAAGAAACAAAATGGCTTCCCATTTACCATTAAATTTAATTGACCAATTTGTGAAGAAAAAATGAACTTTAACACATTCAATTTGTTTGATATTTCAACTAAAACAAGGAATAATGAAAGGCACATATGGATAAGCAAGCAAATGATGGAACAGAGGTTTAATGTAATTATTACTTATTTGAGTAGGAGACAGTTAGCTTACTGTCTCTTTGCTGAAATCAATATTGGGTTGGCAGTGCAGTCCAGAACCAATACAGGAACCTGGTTATAATCAAAATCTAAGTAACAAGATTTGAAGAGCAAATGATACATTATTTAAAGACAAGTAGTGAAACAAGAAAAAAAAAAGAAAGAAAAGTAATTAAAAACAAAGCACCACTTGAATTAATAATTCTATGTCATGATGCACAGTGTCCAATATTATTTGAGAACATTCTAAGAATCTTTAGATTACTAAATTACTAATCTACGTTGAACAATCTTGGCATATAATCTTACATTTTGATTATTAATACCTTCATAAAGCACATTCCATTAGAGAACTTAATTTCAGCAAATCATCAACAATGAACAAGCATGGAAACATAGAGAAGTATGTTAGTTTTAATTGATAAAAGAAACCTAATACAGGGGTTAATATATAGTTAATGAATTATATAGACAAAGAATCCACCACACGATGAACTATCTCACAACAAAGTTTTCCTTCTAAATTTTGCTTAAATAGGGAAGAAGACATAGTTTTACTCTCACAATTCATATATATGTTTGCTAATACAGCCAACTGAAAATGACAAATATATGAACAAAGCAGGTTAATAGTTGAAGATTTCAAGAGCTAAATCAGAAAAAATTGAGTAAGTGAGAAATTGACAAGATTTCAAGAGCAAATGACACCAACGTGAAAAATACATTCAAGGTAACATGTATCCCCAGAACAATATATGAAGGCAATGTAGGAACTACCTCATCTCATTAGAGAAAAAGGAGAGAAGAAAGCAAGGCAGGCAAGTAAAGTAAGTTGGCCTGTGCTTGCAATCTTAGCATGAGACACAAAAAGAAAGACTTGCTTTCATTACAAGTCAAAATAATTTTTCTTATAAAAAACATAGTAGATATTCTGTTGTGTTCTTAAAAAAATGGCCATTTGATTACATTCCAAATTTAAAAAGAAACCAAAAACAAAGATTGTCTTACTCTCACAAGTCACAATCCATATATACAAATATAAATACAGCCAACTGAAAATAAAAAGGTTCTGGTAATAATTATATATAGAAAATGATCCATCTTCAGTTTTATTAAAAAGAAAAATAAGGAGTGCTTGATCAATTATGTAATAATTGCCCCACAATTCCACCAAAAGCAAACTTCAAAACAAACACGATCATTTTTCATAAGATTGAAAGTCCTTTTCTCATTGGCTTTATAATAAGTATGAGCAATAAATTCCAGAGATATCAAAGGATTGTTACCAGACCAAACTATATAACAACAATCAAAATGCTTGTTCCCACTAAGTGAGGTCGGCTATATGGATCAAACGATGCCAATATGTCCTATCTTTACACATTTCTATAGTTATTAATAATTAAATCCATCTTAATAGTTTTTCCTATTGTTTTCTTTGGTCCCTACATTTAGTTGGGCTATCTTCCATCTAGTCAACTCTATATACAATAGCCTGAGGCGTGTTTGTACAATGACCAAACCACCTGAGGCGTGTTTTAACTAATTTTTCTACAACTTGTGCTGCTCCATCTAGTCAACTCTACATCTAGCTTACTATCTCTTTTTTTGTTTTTGTAAGCAATAAGATGATAGCTAGCTATAGCAAAGATGAATAATAATAGAGCAAAATCTATGTGTTTATTAATTCACTTGGAAAAGCTTAGTCTTAACAGAAGTTTAACTAAGAAGCAATTCATTTCAGAATAGAAGGGAAACCACTCATGAAACACATTAAATTAACCATGAGCACATAGAACCACTCATGAAACACATTAAATTAAACTGGCCAATTTGTAAAGAAAAAATGAACTTTAAATTTGATATTTCAACTAAAACAAGGAATAATAAAAGGCACATATGGATAAGCAAGCAAATGATGGAACAGAGGTTTAGTGTATGTTTAATGTAATTAGTACATATTTGAGTAAGAGATAGTTAAGCTTACTGTCTCTTTGTTGAAATCAATATTGGGTTGGTTGTCCATAATCGATACAGGAACCACCTAGTTATAATCAAAATGTAAGTGACACGATTTGAAGAGCAAGATTTATTAAGAAAATGATACCTTTTTTAAAGACAAGTGAAAGAAGAAAAAAAAGAAAAGTAATTAAAACAAAGCACCAATTGAATTAATAATTCTATGTCATGCACAGTTTCCAATATTATTTGAGATCATTCTAAGAACATAGTACTAATCTTGGCTTATAATAAACTTAAGGTTAATCTTACATTTTCACTTCATAAAGCCCATTCCATTAGAGAACTTAATTCCAGCAAATCATCAACAAAGAACAAGCATGGAAACATAGAGAAGTTTGTTATTTTTAATTGATAAAAGAAATCTAATACAAGGGTTAATATATGGTAATGAATTATCAAGACAAAGAATCCACCACACGATGAACTATCTAACAAGAAAGTTTTTCTATATGCACAGTTTCCCTTCTAAATTTTGCTTAAATAGGAAGAAGACAAAGAATCTTCCACATGATGAACTATCTAACAAGAAATTTTTTCTATATGCACAGTTTCCCTTCTAAATTTTGCTTAAATAGGAAGAAGACATAGTGTCATAGTCTTACTCTCACAATCCACATATATGTTTGCTAATAGAGCCAACTGAAAATGACAAATATATGAACAAAGCAGGTTCATAGTTGAAGATTTGAATAGCTAAATCAGAAGAAATTGAGTAAGTGACAAATTGACAAGATTTCAAGAGCAAATGATACCAAAGTGAAAAATACATTCAAGGAAACATGTATCCCAGAACAATCAGTACAATAAGAAAATAAATCACCCTTTTCATTTGTCTTTATTGAACAATCTTAATCTTGGCTTAAAAAATATGTTTGAAGAATAACATTTTTTTGGCTGAATAACATTATAATAAACTTAATTTGATAATTGAGCTATTAATGAATTAATACCTTCAAAAAGTCCATTCCATTACAGAATTTTAAATGCCACTATAGATAATTCGTGGCGCCTAACAAAGCGCCGGAACATGACGCGTCGAGACATACATTTGAGGCGCTTAAGCGCTAGAACAAGCGCCACAAATTAAAAATCCTTACGCTTTGGAGGCGTCACAAATTGCTTTTTGTTTTTCCAATCCAAGTCAGTTTGTGGCGCTTACAAAGTGTCGGAATTTTCAGAGCATTATTACCGGCACATTTTAAGCGTCAGCATATTGTTAAATACTAGCCCTTATAAAGTGCCAGCATTTTTATTTACTGGCGCCACAATTAGTCACTGATTTTTTTTTAGAAAAAAATAAAATATTGCATCTTTTTTTTTGGTGGTATGGAGGAGGAGCAAGGAATACCCGACATAGTCACGGTAGCAGCCTTTGCCCTCTAAACCAGAAACCAAAATCTGATGCAAAAACACAGGCACATCAGCAAGCAAATGCATCTTTATATAATATATGATGAAAATAATAGTGAAATTACAAGTCTTGTTCTTGTTGAGTGAAGTTCCTCAAAATCATATATTTAGTCAAAACAAGGCCTTTGCTTCAAACTTTGACATAAATCAAATTCCCCTAAGATTAAGTCCTTAAAAACAATAACCAAAAGCAACTTTACATGCTACTTTTTCTTAAATGACTTAAATCAGTTACTGCTGAAACTGTTTTAGAACTAATTGAAGTATCTTTAATTCCCTTATTTATTCCACTATTAATTATTTAAAAAGAGAAAACAAAAAAAGAACTATCCAGATCTATTGTTGGAGGCTAGATTAAGGTTATAAACAAAAGTGAGTAATTAAGGTAAGTGGGAAATAAACTTGCAGATTGTAGAATAGGCGGTGACAAACCGAAAAAACAAGGAATCCATGAAGGTGGGTATAAAACCTAACCCCTGTGCTCGTACCCACATGCTTTCTAAACCCTCACTTCTTCCTACACACTACACTCACACTCACAGTCACAGTCACACACCTATAAATCCCATTGACCACCGATCATTTCTCTCACCTTTACTTCCTCATCCCTCTACCTTTATAAGAAGATTGAAGAAAACTAGAAATGTCCAAAATTTTCAATTATCATCTGTTTTAGCCTACTCTGGTTTAGAATCCAGAAATGTCCAAACTCAAAATCATATTTGTAAGCTTTATCTTGGGAGGACCAAGTGCAGAATGGAAGAAACTAAGCTTGATTTTGCTATGATTCTAATCTATATCAAATGCCCTAATAGTTACTGTTAATTAGAGAATATTTTGCAATTATTTTGTAATCAATTAGGATTATGTATATCATTGACCCTTAAGACTAGGGATTAGATTAGGATTGTGACTATGATTCTTTCCTAGAATAGGATCCTTCTTTTGTATAAATACCAATCATTCTCTCTAATGAGAACAACACAGCATTATTTCAGACTCTATTTGTCATGGTATCAAAGCCTTAGACAATTTTTGGTTGCTGTGTTCCTTTCTTTCTCGGTCAGAATTGTTTTACAGAGGCAGTGAGGTTCAACTCATTAAGCCCGCTACTTTCTGGCCGGTTTTTTGACCCACACACGTTTGGGTCTTCCTCAGAACGTTATCGCCAGCAAAACTCCAGTTTCCGGCAACCCAGAACCGGCCCCACGCGCCACCGCAACAGCCAGCCTCGTCGCCCACGCGTCGGCGCGTGAGAGCGCGTGAGCCGCCCTCTTCCGTCGCTGTCACTTCAGTTCTCTTCTCCGGCGTATTTCCGGCCATCCCCTCCCATGGCGTTGTCATCGGTTGTCGACGACAGTACTGGAGTCACCATTCCAGTTTCTATGTTGTGACTCTGGGTATGTTCACAAAGTTCTTTCCTCCATCGAAATGGAATGAGAGAAAATAACCTATTCTAACACCAGTTTCTAGTTCACCATAAACCTTGAAAAACATTTTTTAAAAGAGGAAAACAAGCAAAACACCATCCACTTAAACACTACTTCAAAGTGACCATTAAAACATCATAAAATGAGGATTGGACAAAAAGCTTACAATCAGCTGTTAAGCCAACACTTTTGAAACACGATTTTGATATCTTACTTTGGACAAGGGTATGAGCAAAAGGGGCTAGTGTCGGTCAGTAGAGCTTGGAGGTTCCTCTAAATTAAAAAGCCATTTGTGGCAGCAAAGTGCGTACAGTGACGTGGAAAAACCTCTTCCATAGCTACACATCCAGAACCGAAAATATCAAACACAGATAAAAGGTATAAGACTCCCAAAAGAAAAAGTAGGTACAGTGAAGTGGAAAAAGACTGATACTTTTCACTATCAATTAATTAATACCTTCAAAAAGTCCATTCTATTACAGAACTTAATTCCAGACATCAACAATGAATGAACAAATCAAATTTGACAAGTTACGGGACCCACTACAGAATATAGTAATATAGTATAATTGAATTGCGGAAGGGTTAATATATATATATATATATATATATATATATATATATATATATATATACCCTGAGTAACAATATCCCAAACATGCACTTATGAGAATGAACTGAGAAGAAAATATATAGTCACAAAATAATTTATGTTTAGAAAAGAGGGAAACATGCATGTACGTATGTAATTCATTTGGTAGAATTAGGCCGAGGAAAAAATGATTAAGTTGGTGCACTTAATTATAAATTATGATCATATTGATTTGTCAAAGTTATGGAGAGAGAGAAGAAACAAACCCAAGAACATGGCGCCCTCCATCATGAACGGCCCGAGAAACCAGACCCATGCGCCCCACGCTACCACCTCCGTACACCAAATCTATTCTTCTCTCCACCTTTAATTTAAACAAATTAATATTCCCGTCATCAACTTATTAAATCATTCATTACAAGCTTTAGTAAACAGACAGTGAGTTATTGAATGATATCAATCTTCACTGCCAATAATACCCCAAAAAAATCATCTAGTTTTGGTCATGGGGAAAAGGAATAGGATATATAGGTGCAGGATTAAAGCAAAATGTATGTATTTATGTATGTAAACCTACGTTGATCAATAATGATTGTATTTATGGGTGAAAACTGGGGTTTGCAGGATGGATGAGAAAGAAGCAGAAGCAGAAGCAGAGAAGATTAATTAAAGTGAATTAGTAATTATAATTAATTACCAGCTCCTTCCCAAGTTGTATAGCGGCAACAGGATGAGAGAGTGGAACCCATTTTTCTGCAGCCAAGCCTGGGAAGAAGATCTAATCTGAGGTGGGAATCCTGATGATGCTTTCCAAACCCACTACAAAATCAAGGAATAGCCGTCCCCAAATTAGGTATAAGAAATCCCCAAATTCGATATGAACTAAAGAAATTGGAGTAGAAGGAAGAGAAATTACTTTCCGTTTGCTTGCGAGTAGAAGTAGAAGAAGGAGATTAACGCTGCCTCATCATCTTGTCTCTGGAAAACTCCATATTCTCCGATGAACATCAAATTGAAAGCTTTCACAGAAGAAGCAAAGTGGTTTGGACCAAGAACTAGCCGTTGCCTCGCATTTAAATGTTTCACTTTCTAGAATGGATTTATCATCCTCTCTCTGGAAAACGCTCAAGATCAGATTGAAAGCAAACCTAAAACTAGCCGTTACTTCCTCAATTTTCTTTTTTCTCAAAATTTTCTTCAAAATCTGATACTTATATTTCCACACAACACAATCTTGCATTGCTGCTATTTGGCCCAGGCTTGGTGCGGCATGTAAATTTTTTTAAAAAAATAATTATTATCATCTTTTTTTTTGTAGGATAATTATTATCTTTTAACTGAAACATATGCCATGTAGATTTTTATAGGTAATGAATTATATAGACAAAGAATCCACCACAGGATGAACTATCTCACAACAAAGTTTCTATATGCACAATTTTCCTTCTAAATTTTGCTTAAATAGGGAAGAAGACATAGTCTTACTCTCACAATCCATATATATGTTTGCTAATACAGCCAACTGAAAATGACAAATATATGAACAAAGCAGGTTTATAGTTGAAGATTTCAAGAGCTAAATCAGAAAATATTGAGTAAGTGAGAAATTGACAAGATTTCAAGAGCAAGTGACACCAATGTGAAAAATACATTCAAGGAAACATGTATCCCCAAAACAATATATGAAGGCGATGGAGGAATTACCTCATCTCATTAGAGAAAAATGAGAGAAGAAAGCGAGGGAGGCAAGTAAAGTTGGCCTGTGCCTGCAATCTTAGCATGAAACACAAAAAGAAAGACTTGCTTTCATTACAAGTCAAAATAATTTTTCTTATAAAAAACACAATAGATATTCTGTTGTGTTCTTAAAAAAATGGCCATTTGATTACATTCCAAATTCAAAAAGAAACCAAAAACAAAGATTGTCTTACTCTCACAAGTCACAATCCATATATACAAATATAAATACAGCCAACTCAAAATGACAAAGGTTCTGGTAATAATTATATATAGAAAATGATCCATCTTTAGTTTTATTAAAAAGAGAAAGGAAAAATAAAAATAAAGATTGAAAGTCCTTTTCTCATTGGCTTTACAATAAGTATGGGCAATGAATTCCAGAGATATCAAAGGATCGTTACCAGACCAAACTATATAACAACAATCAAAATGCTTGTTCCCACTAAGTGAGGTCGGTTATGTGGATAAAACGATGCCAATATGTCCTATCTTTACACATTTCTATAGTTAAGTTGTTTATAATTAAATCCATCTTGATAGTTTTTCCTGTTGTTTTTTTTTTGTCCCTACATTTAGTTGGGCTATCTTCCATCTAGTCAACTCTATATACAATAGCCTTTGACGGCCTTCTTTGTTTGTACATGACCAAACCACCTGAGGTGTGTTTTAACTAATTTTTCTACAACTTGTGTTGCTCCATCTAGTCAACTCTACATCTAGCATACTGTCTCTTTTTTTGTTTTTGTAAGCAATAAGATGATAGCTAGCTATAGCAAAGGTGAATAATAATAATAGGAGCGAAATATATGTGTTTATTAATTCACTTGGTAACGAAATCGTCTTGGTAGGAAGCACCAAAGCAATAGAACAAGGCTTAGCTCTGCTGCTCATAAGCAAGGTCCGTGAGCAGCGATTGATGTAGGCGGCACGATGTCTCATAAAGCAAGGACCTGCCTTCGGGTGATAAAAGGAGATAAAAAAGATAGTAATTCCGCTCATTAAATCTCATCAAAATCCTTCTAACATGCTTTTCAATGCTAAAAATAGGGAAAAAATCGCTTCTCCATACTACCCGGAGATCGACCGAGGCAGAGCTCGGCCCTCGTAGCCCTGCCGGGGGAGCTACAAAGTCCCTATTCCCTTTAGCCCCAATTAAACACTGAAGTTTAACTAAGAAGCAATTCATTTCAGAATAGAAGGGGAAAAGATTTTCTTTTTCTTACAAAGTAACAAAATGGCTTCCCATTAACCATGAGCACATAGAACCACTCATGAAACACATTAAATTAAACTGGCCAATTTGTAAAGAAAAAATGAACTTTAAGTTTGATATTTCAACTAAAACAAGGAATAATAAAAGGCACATATGGATAAGCAAGCAAATGATGGAACAGAGGTTTAGTGTATGTTTAATGTAATTAGTACATATTTGAGTAAGAGATAGTTAAGCTTACTGTCTCTTTGTTGAAATAAATATTGGGTTGGCTGTCCATAACCGATACAGGAACCACCTAGTTATAATCAAAATGTAAGTGACAAGTTTTGAAGAGCAAGATTTGTTAAGAAAATGATACCTTTTTTAAAGACAAGTGAAAGAAGAAAAAAAAAGAAAAGTAATTAAAACAAAGCACCAATTGAATTAATAATTCTATGTCATGCACAATTTCCAATATTATTTGAGATCATTCTAAGAACATAGTACTAATCTTGGCTTATAATAAACTTAAGGTTAATCTTACATTTTTTACTTCATAAAGCCCATTCCATTAGAGAACTTAATTCCAGCAAATCATCAACAATGAACAAGCATGGAAACATAGAGAAGTTTGTTAGTTTTAATTGATAAAAGAAATCTAATACAAGGGTTAATATATGGTAATGAATTATCAAGACAAAGAATCCACCACACGATGAACTATCTAACAAGAAAGTTTTTCTACATGCACAGTTTCCCTTCTAAATTTTGCTTAAATAGGAAGAAGACATAGTGTCATAGTCTTACTCTCACAATCCACATATATGTTTGCTAATATAGCCAACTGAAAATGACAAATATAAGAACAAAGCAGGTTCATAGTTGAAGATTTCAAGAGCTAAATCAGAAGAAATTGAGTAAGTGACAAATTGACAAGATTTCAAGAGCAAATGATACCAACGTGAAAAATACATTCAAGGAAACATGTATCCCAAAACAATCCGTACAATAAGAAAATAAATCACCTTTTTCATTTGTCTTTATTGAACAATCTTAATCTTGGCTTAAAAAATATGTTTGAAGAATAACATTTTTTTGGCCGAATAACATTATAATAAACTTAATTTGATAATTTCACTATTAATGAATTAATACCTTCAAAAAGTCCATTCCATTACAGAATTTTAAGTGCCACTATAGATAATTCGTGGCGCCTAACAAAGCACCAGTGTCACGACCCCAATTACAGGTATCCGTGACCGGCACGGGAATAGAATTTAGCCTCTAAACCCGTAAGCCTTATCTATAATCATAAATTATCTACCCTTTTATTCAATCACCAATCAATATTCACATAACATATATAGTGGTCCCACCATCATTGGTGGCCTAAATAACCTGCAATCTACGGCGCTCAATGCCGCTTCAGCCTATTTCACGTATATATATACATCCATACACTCAGGTCATCCACACATAAATATATATATACATAGTGATCAAACCCCAAAGGAATGATCTATCCTATTCACACACAATATATATATAACCTGTCATAATCACACATGTACACTCACACGCACAGTTAAGTATACATAGTGATTACACGTCTTAATACGTGTAATCTATCCTATTCACATGCAGATATTTATATTTTTCATCCAACATATACCAAGTCACACGTATATATATAGCATATACATATTGATCACACACCATTATGTGTGATCTATCCTATTCACATACGCAGATATATATATATATATATATATATATATATATATATATATATATATATAAGTATATCAAGACTTTCCCAACACCCAGAATCCTATCAGTAAGCACATGTGAAGCCGACATGTCTAGATATAGCATAATTCAAAAGCTGCAAATATTTACATCGCATTTACAACTTTAGAATATATACAACTAAAAATAATGAAGGCTAAATAATCAAAAGATGTTCACCCACGCGAACAGATGCGGTGCAAGTGGATAGATGTCCGTATCACTGTCCGGACGTCGAAGCCTGCTCGATTCCTGTATCTGTAACATTTAAACAGAGGGTGTGAGTCCAACAGACTCAGTGAGAAGCTTCCCATCCTCGGCGTAGCGGCGGGTACCACTACAGCTGGGGAAAGGGAACCACTCACAACCACATGCGCACGAAATACCAGTTTGTCATAAGTTATATAATGATCAGGCAACATTAATATAACGTTACATCACAGATAAACATAAGAATCATGCTCCTCAATCCTGCTACTCATAAGCAACCAAAAACATGAAACATTTCATATCAAAACTATAAATCATACAATTGACTCTAGTGCCACGCTAGAGCAATAGCCTCAACGGCAAGTCTTTCAAATGCTATGCACCACCCTAGTGCCAAGCTAGGGCAATAGCCACAACGGGCAAGTCTATCAAATGCTATGCACCACCCTAGTGCCAGGCTAGGGCAATAGCCACAACGGGCAACCATGTATATGAAATGCACCACCCTAGTGCCAGGCTAGGGCAATAGCCACAACGGGCAATTGTCTGACGTCATATTTCACTCTCTTACTTTCAATGGGGTTTGTAACACGGACTACCCATTTCTATTCTAAAGTGTCTTTACCTCAGCAGTGTGAACTCCACTAAGAACTTCTAATCAATTATGAGATTTTCTATCCTTTGCTTAGTACCCAACCCTTGATTAGATGATAACCTAACTCTAAGGTATTTCCTAAGTTCATTTACCACAAATCACGTCGACGTGTATAAATAAGTCAGTTTCATTTCCTTAGTGGGTTTCTAATTATTAGGACAAACCAAAAATTGAACAAAATCAATATCCTACCCCTTTTTACTTGTACTATTTGGCAAATCCCATGTCATCACATGGATAACCTCCAGTACCACTTCCACTTTAATCAATCACATATATACAAATATTTTCACAAATAACAGTTTAGGAACAACAATAGCATGTTATTTCCTAACAATTCTTACAAACAAGCAAGTAAGCAAACCACGTATTCACATCCTCATTCAACCCTGTAGGGCAAGGATGGGAAACCCCTCACCTGGACGGCTTCCTGTTTCTAGTCCTGGAGTCACTCCTGCTCCAGACAACTCGTGGTTACCTAACAAACATATTATGTCATTATCGTCTATATTATATGCAAATTGTATGCATATGTTATGCTCATGTCAAACTAATGTCCATTTCCTCTAGTTAATCCCTTAGGTTAGTTAATTAACTTAGAGTTCCAGTAACTAGTGTTCAGGACATTCAACATACTTTTATTCGGGTCTAAATTCGTATTATTTCCTTTTATAACCCCCTTCGAATTAAAATCCCCAATTTACCCTTTTCGCCAACAAGTGTCCGTAGGTGACTTTTCACAATTCCCATATCCAATTGATGGCTTATGTTATTCATAGCCTCAAATTTTCTATGGTTGCTAATTACCCAACCACTCTTTCAACTTATATTCACATACGAACACACATGGCCTAATATACTTGAAAATTGGGATTTTTGCCAAATAAGAACATTTTACTATTTAGATCAATCCCGAGCATCCACCACGGTATAATCTAAATTCCTAGCTAATATCTTAGCTCCATATTCTAAATTGGATTGAAAAGTGTCTCTTTTAATACCAAATTGGTTTCCGGTTGAGACGGAATTACTCGGGCGTTAATCCCTCGCATATTCCACACTCCCTACCATTCTATAACACCAATCCAACACACCAATCAATCCCAATTCAGTTTATACTACACTTTGTCTCACTTTACATTCCATTGCTCTATGGTTTTCAAGTTGGGTAGCTTCCATCATCAATTTTCCAACAAATATACTTCCAAGTACTTCTAAACAACCCAATAGCTTCAAATTAGGACCCAAAATAATTTATTCATACCAATTAGGAATTTTCCAAAAATCCCTAAAAAATAGGTAAATTTGGGGTTTGAGAGATTCGGGACTTTTTACCTCGACTCAATCGGATAGGACGATGGAATGAGGTAGAAAGAACTCCCGGTCACCTTCCCCGGCTTCGAAACGGTGGATTCCGGCGAAGATTCCGGCGAAAACGCAATTTCCGTCGCTGCTCTCTCTCTCTCCTCCGTGAACCCGCGTCGACCGCTCCTGCCCCGGCGAACGGCGGCGTCGACTTCCGGCCGGCTCCCCGCGCGCGTTTCCAGCCGTCCTCTCTTCTTCCGCTGGCCTTGGCGTCGTGGTCCTCAACTCTCTTCTCTTTCTCTCTTTTTTTCTTTCCTGCAGCTCACACTCTCGGGCTCTCTCTCTCTTCCCTGGGCAAAATTATATGGGGACCAATTAATTATAAGGGGGGGGGGGGGTCACGTGTGTGACCCCCCTTTCAGCTACATACATATATATTTTTTTTTTATTAAAATATTTTGTATATTTATATATATATATATATATATATATATATATTTAATATATTATTATTTATAGTTAAAATTAATTTTGGTGTTAATAAACTTACACCCAATATTTCCCTTTAGGTCCTAATTTTGGTCCAAATAAAATTTTATTTATTTTAAATTTTCTCCTTTTCCTTCCGAATTAAAATAAAAATTAAATTAGGACCCTAACGTTAATTGGAAAATTTCCGGGTATTACAATCTTCCCCCCTTAAGAAATTCGGTCCCCGAATTTCAATCACATACTAACCTTAGTTTTCAAATAGGTGAGGATATGTCCTGCGCATTCCTCCCTCGACTTCCCACGTAGCTTCCTCGGTCGAGTGATTTCTCCACAGAACTTTCACCAATGGTATTTCTTTCGATCTCAACTTCTTCAATTGACGATCTAAGATTTCCACCGGTATCTCCTCATACGTCAAATCTTCGGTTAGTTGTATCTCCTGGGGTTGGATTACATGAGAAGGATCTGGCAAGTACTTGCGAAGCATTGACACATGAAACACCGGATGAACTCCTTCTAGTTCCGCCGGCAACTGAAGACGGTAGGCGACATTTCCCACACGTTCAAGTATCTCAAACGGTCCGATATACCTTGGACTTAGCTTGCCTTTCTTGCCAAACCTCATTACGCCTCTCATTGGTGAAATTTTCAAAAAGACTTGCTCACCCACAGCAAATTCTATCTCTCTTCTCCGATTGTCGGCATATGACTTCTGTCTACTCTGAGCCGTCACAAGCTTTTCTCTAATTACCTTTACCTTGTCCAACGCTTCTTGAACAAGTTCTGGACCAACTAACTTGGCCTCTCCGACCTCGAACCACCCAATCGGGGATCTACACCTTCGACCATATAAAGCTTCAAAAGGTGTCATCTGTATACTGGACTGGTAACTGTTATTGTAGGCAAACTCTGCTAATGGTAGATACTTTTCCCAACTTCCGCCGAAATCCATAACACATGCCCTTAGCATGTCCTCTAAAACCTGAATAGTCCTCTCAGATTGCCCATCAGTCTGGGGATGAAATGCTGTACTCAGATCAACCCTCGTCCCCAATGCCTCCTGCAATGCCCTCCAAAATCGAGAGGTAAACTGTGGCCCCCTGTCAGAGATAATCGACACCGGCACTCCGTGTAACCTCACTATCTCTGATAGGTATAACTGGGCATACTGACCCACTCCGTAAGTGGTCTTAACTGGCAGGAAATGAGCGGACTTGGTCATCCGATCAACGATTACCCAAACTGAATCGAATCCCCTCTGTGATCGCGGCAATCCTGTCACAAAATCCATCGTAATTCTCTCCCATTTCCACTCTGGAATTTCTATCTTTTGAAGTGTTCCGGCGGGCTTTTGGTGTTCAGCCTTAACTTGCTGACACACTAAACATCTAGATACATAGTCTGCCACATCTCTCTTCATACCATTCCACCAGTATAACTCCCTGAGATCCTGATACATCTTGTTACCTCCTAGATGGATAGTATATGCTGTCTTGTGTGCCTCATCAAGAATTCTTTCTTTCAAACCATCCACCATAGGTACACACAATCGTCCCTCCAACCGGAGTATGCCATTTTCGTCTATAGAGAATCGGACGTCGTCCTTCTCCCCTTTAACCACTGTATCTTTGATCTGTTTGAGGTCGGCGTCTTGCTCTTGCTTGGATTTAACTTCTTCAATTAGAGACGACTTAGTTTGGATATGGGCTAGAAACAAGTTGGAATTTCCAATTTCAAACTGAGTTCCAGACTGTTCCAGCTCATGTATTTCCCGAATCAACGGTCTTCGTACTTCACTGATATGGGCTAAGCTACCCATTGACTTTCGGCTCAAAGCATCTGCTACAACATTCGCCTTACCAGGATGGTAAAGAATCGTACAGTCATAATCTTTTATCAACTCCATCCACCTGCGTTGTCTCAGATTCAAGTCTTTCTGTTCAAAGATGTACTTGAGGCTTTTGTGGTCTGTGTATATCTCACACGATTCACCATAAAGGTAGTGTCTCCAAATCTTCAAGGCAAACACCACCGCTGCCATTTCAAGATCGTGAGTCGGGTAATTCTTCTCATGCTTCCGGAGTTGCCTAGATGCATAAGCAATTACTCTCCCATGTTGCATAAGAACGCACCCTAACCCAATTCGCGAAGCATCACAGTAAACCACATATCCTCCGGTGCCTTCAGGAAGTGCCAACACTGGCGCTGTAGTGAGACTTTCCTTCAGTTTCTGGAAACTTTCTTCACACTTGTTACTCCACTCAAACTTTACCCCTTTTTGAGTCAACTTGGTAAGAGGTGCAGCAATCTTCGAAAAATCCTGCACAAACCTCCTGTAATACCCAGCCAAACCTAAGAAACTACGAATCTCTGTGACTGAGGTTGGTTGGGACCAATTCTTCACTGCTTCTACCTTGCTTGGGTCAACATGGATTCCCTCTGAAGATACCACGTGACCAAGGAATGCCACTCTATCAAGCCAAAATTCACACTTTGAAAACTTAGCATACAACTTCTCTTCTCTTAGCTTTTGTAATGCTAGTCTCAAGTGGGTTGCGTGCTCCTCCGCATTTTTGGAATAGATTAGAATGTCATCTATAAATACAATGACAAACCGGTCTAGAAATGGCTTGAAAACCCGGTTCATCAAGTCCATAAAAGCTGCTGGTGCATTAGTTAGACCGAATGACATAACTAGAAATTCATAATGGCCGTATCGGGTTCGAAAAGCAGTCTTGGGTGCATCCTCATTTCTAATCTTCAACTGATGATACCCTGATCGCAAATCGATTTTTGAAAACCTCTTAGCACCCTGCAGTTGATCAAACAGGTCATCGATCCTTGGAAGCGGATACTGATTGCGGACCGTTACCTTATTCAACTTTCGGTAATCGATACACAATCTCAAAGTTCCATCCTTCTTCTTCACGAACAACACCGGAGCACCCCATGGTGAAAAACTGGGTCTGATAAAACCCTTATCAAGTAACTCCTGTAATTGAGTGTGTAGCTCCGTCAACTCTTTCGGAGCCATTCTATAGGGCGGTGTGGACATCGGCTGTGTTCCTGGTAACAGTTCAATCTCGAACTCAATTTCTCGATCAGGCGGCAATCCTGGCAGTTCATCAGGAAACACATCAAGGAACTCCCGAACCACTGGCACCTAATCTGCGAGAATTACCTCTTTCGTCTTATCCCTCACAACTGCCAAATATCCCTTACACCCTTTCTCAAGTAGTTTGGAAGCTTCCATTGCCGAAATTAGGCTTGGATGTGAGGCACCACCATCACCCCATAACACAAATGGTTCTTCATCAGGCATATTGAACTTTAAACACTTTGCCCTGCAGTCAACCACCGCATGACAAGATGCCAACCAATCCATGCCCAGAATAACATCTAGGTCTACCATGTATAGTAGTCGTAGGTCTACAACCGTCTCATGACCCTCGACTATAACAACACATGACTCATAGACATACTTAACTTGAACCGAATCACCCATCGGAGTAGAGACCTTTTCTGTCTCCTTCAACCTGGTCGGGCGTTTCTCAACCTTCCGTGCAAATGCATGTGAGATGTAGGAATGTGTTGAACCAGAATCAAATAATACAAGAGCCTTGAGAGCGCATACTGTAAGTGTACCTGTCACAACTGTGTTTGAGGCATGTGCATCCTGCCGAGACAAAGCAAATACTCGTGCCTGTCCTCCTCCCGGCGCACCTGGACCTCTACCACCTGCTCCTGCTCCTCTACCTCTGCCCGCACCTGAAGTGTTAACCTGGGGTGGTACAGTTCTAACTGGTGGGGCTGCAATCGGAGTACTACCTGGAGTAGGATTACTTCTGACACTTGTGCTGCTCCTCCTCTGTGGACATTCCCTAGCCATATGTCCGAATTGCCCACAATTGTAACAACTTCCTCTCTTGGCTTTGCACTCTCCAAAATGAAATCTCCCACATGTTCCACACTGCGGTTTCTGGTTACCGCCCTGACTACTGCCTTGGGACCTCTGTCCCCCTTGGGTGTTACTCTTCCCAGAACTTGTGGTGGTAATAGCAGACTGCCCACCAACTTGTCCTGCATAATTTGAAACTATACCAGAATTACCAACTGTCTTTTGCTTCTTCTTCCATCCTTGACCCTCATTGCTCATCAATAATTTATTCTTGGGATTCGCCGACGTCCCAAACTTCTTTCTGTTTTCGATCACTCTTGCACAATCTGCAGCCTGTGCTAAAGTTTCAAATTGATTACACTGGGGTAGTAGCACTACGAACAACGGCTCCACCAGTCTGTGAATGAACCTCTTGATCAATTCCCTCTCATCAGGAACTAATTCAGGAGCGTATTGAGCTAGCTCTGTGTACTGCAGCTCAAACTCGGTCACAGACATATTCGGCGTCATCCACAAGTCTTCGAACTGTTGACGCTTGGCATACTTCATTCCTTCAGACAGAAACCGACCCAGAAATTCCCTCTGAAAATCTTCCCAGGTCATAGGAGCAACTCTCCTTGCATATCTCTTCTGTACTGATTCAAACCAAACCCGTGCAGCGCCTCTTAACTGAAACGAGGCAAGTTCCACCATCTCTCCCCCTGGACACCTCAGTAACTGCCCAATTCTGATTATATCACGGAGGAAGTGTTGAGGGTCCTCCTTCAGTTCGGTTCCGCAAAATGTAGGCGGATTTAACTTCAAGAATTTTGTAATTGGCAATTCTCTCGGAACTCCCCTCGATCTCCGGGGCACGTCCCTTTGTTGCCATCCCCTTCTTGGTTCTTCCTTCCTTGTTTCAGTTCCCTGTTCAGCCGATATCACTTGCTCTTCTTCCTCGCCGACAACTAAACGGCGGACTTCTTGTTGAATTTGGCGGGTCATTTCAGCTCTCAATTCCTGAAATCCAACAGTCAGCATCTCAGCAACTGACGGAGCACCCGTGTCAACCTGTGGCTCTGGGTTTTGTTGCCTATGCACTTCTCTTTCTTGTGTCCTACCACGAACGCGAGCACGGCCTCTAGCACGGCCTCTAGCATGGCCTCTAGCTCGGCCCCTGGGAGGCACTCTCTCCTCCCGAACGGACTCCTCATCCGTACGTGCAGGGACTCTACCGCCCCTCCTAGCCTGCCTAGTAGTCGGCAGCATCCCTATACTGCACAAAAATGTCACCTGATAAGCATTTGCATAATCTATCATAGATTAAGAAGGAATGAAAGAAAGGCTGACTCAAATTATCCTGGGTACTCCCACAAGTGCCTGTTTAATGCAACGTTGTGCCCGGGTTTCACAACGAAGCTTAAACCGACACCCGGTCATACCAATGGCTTCACATGACTTAAAGAAATAAACCAGGCTCTGATACCAACTTTGTCACGACCCCAATTACAGGTATCCGTGACCGGCACGGGAATAGAATTTAGCCTCTAAACCCGTAAGCCTTATCTATAATCATAAATTATCTACCCTTTTATTCAATCACCAATCAATATTCACATAACATATATAGTGGTCCCACCATCATTGGTGGCCTAAATAACCTGCAATCCACGGCGCTCAATGCCGCTTCAGCCTATTTCACGTATATATATACATCCATACACTCAGGTCATCCACACATAAATATATATATACATAGTGATCAAACCCCAAAGGAATGATCTATCCTATTCACACACAATATATATATAACCTGTCATAATCACACATGTAAACTCACACGCACAGTTAAGTATACATAGTGATTACACGTCTTAATACGTGTAATCTATCCTATTCACATGCAGATATTTATATTTTTCATCCAACATATACCAAGTCACACGTATATATATAGCATATACATATTGATCACACACCATTATGTGTGATCTATCCTATTCACATACGCAGATATATATATATATATATATATATATATATATATATATATATATATATATATATATATATATATAAGTATATCAAGACTTTCCCAACACCCAGAATCCTATCAGTAAGCACATGTGAAGCCGACATGTCTAGATATAGCATAATTCAAAAGCTGCAAATATTTACATCGCATTTACAACTTTAGAATATATACAACTCAAAATAATGAAGGCTAAATAATCAAAAGATGTCCACCCACGCGAACAGATGCGGTGCAAGTGGATAGATGTCCGTATCACTGTCCGGACGTCGAAGCCTGCCCGATTCCTGTATCTGTAACATTTAAACAGAGGGTGTGAGTCCAACAGACTCAGTGAGAAGCTTCCCATCCTCGGCGTAGCGGCGGGTACCACTACAGCTGGGGAAAGGGAACCACTCACAACCACATGCGCACGAAATACCAGTTTGTCATAAGTTATATAATGATCAGGCAACATTAATATAACGTTACATCACAGATAAACCTAAGAATCATGCTCCTCAATCCTGCTACTCATAAGCAACCAAAAACATGAAACATTTCATATCAAAACTATAAATCATACAATCGACTCTAGTGCCACGCTAGAGCAATAGCCTCAACGGCAAGTCTTTCAAATGCTATGCACCACCCTAGTGCCAAGCTAGGGCAATAACCACAACGGGCAAGTCTATCAAATGCTATGCACCACCCTAGTGCCAGGCTAGGGCAATAGCCACAACGGGCAACCATGTATATGAAATGCACCACCCTAGTGCCAGGCTAGGGCAATAGCCACAACGGGCAACCATGTATATGAAATGCACCACCCTAGTGCCAGGCTAGGGCAATAGCCACAACGGGCAATTGTCTGACGTCATATTTCACTTTCTTACTTTCAGTGGGGTTTGTAACACGGACTACCCATTTCTATTCTAAAGTGTCTTTACCTCAGCAGTGTGAACTCCACTAAGAACTTCTAATCAATTATGAGATTTTCTATCCTTTGCTTAGTACCCAACCCTTGATTAGATGATAACCTAACTCTAAGGTATTTCCTAAGTTCATTTACCACAAATCACGTCGACGTGTATAAATCAGTCAGTTTCATTTCCTTAGTGGGTTTCTAATTATTAGGACAAACCAAAAATTGAACAAAATCAATATCCTACCCCTTTTTACTTGTACTATTTGGCAAATCCCATGTCATCACATGGATAACCTCCAGTACCACTTCCACTTTAATCAATCACATATATACAAATATTTTCACAAATAACAGTTTAGGAACAACAATAGCATGTTATTTCCTAACAATTCTTACAAACAAGCAAGTAAGCAAACCACGTATTCACATCCTCATTCAACCCTGTAGGGCAAGGATGGGAAACCCCTCACTTGGACGGCTTCCTGTTTCTAGTCCTGGAGTCACTCCTGCTCCAGACAACTCGTGGTTACCTAACAAACATATTATGTCATTATCGTCTATATTATATGCAAATTGTATGCATATGTTATGCTCATGTCAAACTAATGTCCATTTCCTCTAGTTAATCCCTTAGGTTAGTTAATTAACTTAGAGTTCCAGTAACTAGTGTTCAGGACATTCAACATACTTTTATTCGGGTCTAAATTCGTATTATTTCCTTTTATAACCCCCTTCGAATTAAAATCCCCAATTTACCCTTTTCGCCAACAAGTGTCCGTAGGTGACTTTTCACAATTCCCATATCCAATTGATGGCTTATGTTATTCATAGCCTCAAATTTTCTATGGTTGCTAATTACCCAACCACTCTTTCAACTTATATTCACATACGAACACACATGGCCTAATATACTTGAAAATTGGGATTTTTGCCAAATAAGAACATTTTACTATTTAGATCAATCCCGAGCATCCACCACGGTATAATCTAAATTCCTAGCTAATATCTTAGCTCCATATTCTAAATTGGATTGAAAAGTGTCTCTTTTAATACCAAATTGGTTTCCGGTTGAGACGGAATTACTCGGGCGTTAATCCCTCGCATATTCCACACTCCCTACCATTCTATAACACCAATCCAACACACCAATCAATCCCAATTCAGTTTATACTACACTTTGTCTCACTTTACATTCCATTGCTCTATGGTTTTCAAGTTGGGTAGCTTCCATCATCAATTTTCCAACAAATATACTTCCAAGTACTTCTAAACAACCCAATAGCTTCAAATTAGGAATTTTCCAAAAATCCCTAAAATAGGTAAATTTGGGGTTTGAGAGATTCGGGACTTTTTACCTCGACTCAATCAGATAGGACGATGGAATGAGGTAGAAAGAACTCCCGGTCACCTTCCCCGGCTTCGAAACGGTGGATTCCGGCGAAGATTCCGGCGAAAACGCAATTTCCGTCGCTGCTCTCTCTCTCTCCTCCGTGAACCCGCGTCGAACCCACCTTCTCCGGCGTCTAGCGTCGCCGTCGACCGCTCCTGCCCCGGCGAACGGCGGCGTCGACTTCCGGCCGGCTCCCCGCGCGCGTTTCCGGCCGTCCTCTCTTCTTCCGCTGGCCTTGGCGTCGTGGTCCTCAACTCTCTTCTCTTTCTCTCTTTTTTTCTTTCCTGCAGCTCACACTCTCGGGCTCTCTCTCTCTTCCCTGGGCAAAATTATATGGGGACCAATTAATTATAAGGGGGGGGTCACGTGTGTGACCCCCCTTTCAGCTACATACATATATTTTTTTTTATTAAAATATTTTGTATATTTATATATATATATATATTTAATATATTATTATTTATAGTTAAAATTAATTTTGGTGTTAATAAACTTACACCCAATATTTCCCTTTAGGTCCTAATTTTGGTCCAAATAAAATTTTATTTATTTTAAATTTTCTCCTTTTCCTTCCAAATTAAAATAAAAATTAAATTAGGACCCTAACGTTAATTGGAAAATTTCCGGGTATTACAACCAGAACATGACGTGTCGAGACATACATTTGCGGTGCTTTAGAGTAAGCGCTAGAACAAGCGCCACAAATTAAAAATCCTGACGAGTTGGAGGCGTCACAAATTGTTTTGTGTTTTTCCAATCCAAGTCAGTTTGTGGCGCTTACAAAGTGTCGGAATTTTCAGAGCATTATTACCGGCACATTTTAAGCGTCAGCATATTGTTAAATACTGGCCCTTATAAAGTGCCAGCATTTTATTTACTGGTGCCACAATTAGTCACTGAGTTTTTTTTTTTAGAAAAAAATAAAATATTGCATCTTTGTTTTTGGTGGTATGGAGGAGGAGCAAGGAAGCTACCCGACATAGTCACGGTAGCAGCCTTTGCCCTCTAAACCAGAAACCAAAATCTGATGCAAAAACACAGGCACATCAGCAAGCAAATGCATCTTTATATAATATATGATGACATATCATCATACTAAAAAAAAAATAACCCACGTATTCCACACCCTTATAAGAAATACAAAACTTGAAAGTTATGTACTGTGCTATAGTTCATCTTATTAGAATACATATTTGACAAAAATGTTTTAGTCATAATAGAAATAGAAAAAAAATTGAAAAGCCACCTCAATGCTAAGCCATAAAAGAGAGCAACTTTTCTAAGGTCATTAATTCTGACTATATCAAACCTTCCACTCTTCCCAGAATATTGCACTTGGTCATTAATTCTTTCTAACTCCTATTAACACAGTGAAATTACAAGTCATGTCAAAATAAAAGTAAATTACAAGTCATAACAGTGAAATTACAAGTCTTGTTCTTGTTGAGTGAAGTTCCTCAAAATCATATTTGTAGTCAAAACAAGGCCTTTGCTTCAAACTTTGACATAAATCAAATTCCCCTAAGATTAAGTTCTTAAAAACAATAAACAAAAGCAACTTTACATGCTACTTTTTCTTAAATGACTTGAATCAGTTACTGCTGAAACTGTTTTAGAACTAATTGAAGTATCTTTAATTCCCTTATTTATTCCACTATTAATTATTTAAAAAGAGAGAACAAAAAAAGAATTATCCAGATCTATTGTTGGAGGCTAGATTAAGGTTATAAACAAAAGTGAGTAATTAAGGTAAGTGGGAAATAAACTTGCAGATTGTAGAATAGGCAGTGACAAACACAAAAAACAAGGAATCCATGAAGGTGGGCATAAAATCTAACCCCTGTTGCTGGTACCTGGATGCTTTCTAGACCCTCACTACTTCCTACACACTCACTCTCACTCACACTCACACTCACACACCTATAAATCCCATTGACCACCGATCATTTCTCTCACCTTTACTTCCTCATCCCTCTACCTTTATAAGAAGATTGAAGAAAACTAGAAATGTCCAAAATTTTCAACTATCATCTGTTTTAGCCTACTCTGGTTTAGAGTCTAGAAATGTCCAAACTCAAAATCATATTTGTAGGCTTTATCTTGGGAGGACCAAGTGCAGAATGGAAGAAACTAAGCTTGATTTTGCTATGATTCTGATCTATATCCAATGCCCTAATAGTTACCACTAACTAGATGGTTCTTTTCTATGTTGTGACTCTGGGTATGTTCACAAAGTTCTTTCCTCCATCAAAATGGAATGAGAGAAAATAACCTATTCTAACACCAGTTTCTAGTTCACAGCAAACCTTGAAAAACATTTTTTAAAAGAGGAAAACAAGCTAAACACCATCCACTTAAACACTACTTCAAAGTGACCATTAAAACATCATAAAATGAGGATTCATGAAGGGAAAACAAGCTTACAATCAGCTATTAAACCAACACTTTTGAAACACGATTTTGATATCTTACTTTGGACAAGGGTATGAGCAAAAGGGGCTAGTGTCTGTCAGCAGAGCTTGGAGGTTCCTCTAAATTAAAAAGCCATTTGTGGCAGTGAAGTGGAAAAAACCTCTTCCATAGCTACACATCCAGAACCGAAAATATCAAACACAGATAAAAGATATAAGACTCCCAAAAGAAAAAGTAGGTACAGTGAAGTGAAAAGAGACTGATACTTTTCACTATCAATTAATTAATACCTTCAAAAAGTCCATTCCATTATAGAACTTAATTCCAGAAATCAACAATGAATGAACAAATCAAATTTGACAAGTTACGGGACCCACTACAGAATATAGTAATATAGTATAATTGAATTGCGGAAGGGTTAATATATATATATATATATATGTGTGTGTGTGTGTGTGTGTGTGTGTGTACCTCTCTTGGCGTGAGAACGAACTGAGGAGAAAATATATAGTTTTTGCACAAAATAATTTATGTTTAGAAAAGAGGGAAACATGCATGTACGTATGCAATTCATTTGGTAGAATTAGGCCGAGGAAAAAATGATTAAGTTGGTGTATTTAATTATAAATTATGATCATATTGATTTGTCAAAGTTATGGAGAGAGAGAAGAAACAAACGCCCTCCATCATGAACGGCCCGAGAAACCAGACCCATGAGCCCC
This sequence comes from Senna tora, assembly GCA_014851425.1. NCBI lineage: Eukaryota > Viridiplantae > Streptophyta > Magnoliopsida > Fabales > Fabaceae > Senna > Senna tora. Next base: position 32,689,893 of record CM026269.1, read on the forward strand.
ACGCTACCACCTCCTTACACCAAATCTATTAAATCAAAATGTATGTATTTATGTATGTAAACCTACGTTGATCAATAATGATTGAATTGAATTTTCGAAATATATATAAGAAAAGAAATTAAACGGATGATTTGGGTGAAAACTGGGATTTGCAGGATGAATAAGAAAGAAGCAGAAGCGGAAGCAGAGAAGATTAATTAAAGTGCATTAGTAATTATAATTAATAACCAGCTCCTTCCCAAGTTGTATAGCGGCATCAGGATGAGAGAGTGGAACCCATTTTTCTGCAGCCAAGCTTGGGAAGAAGATCTAATCTGAGGTGGGAATCTGATGATGTTTTCCAAACCCACTACAAAATCAAGGAATAGTATAAGAAATCCCCAAATTCGATATGAACTAAAGGAATTGGAGTAGAAGGAAGAGAAATTACTTTCCGTATGCTTGCGAGTAGAAGAAGAAGAAGGAGATGAACGCTGCCTCATCATCTTGTCTCTGGAAAACTCCATATTCTCCGATGAACATCAAATTGAAAGCTTTCACAGAAGAAGCAAAGTGGTTTGGACCAAGAACTAGCGGTTGCCTCGCATTTAAATGTTTCACTTTCTAGAATGGATTTATCATCCTCTCTCTGGAAAACGCTCAAGATCAGATTGAAAGTAAACCTAAAACTAGCCGTTACTTCCTCAATTTTCTCAAAATTTTCTTTTTTCCACACAACACAATCGCATTGATTTGGCCCAGGCTTGGTGCGGCTGCTAAAACTAACCTAAAACTGCGGCATGTGGATTTTTAAAAAAATAATTATTATTATCTTCTTCTTTTTTTTAGGATAATTATTATCTTTTAACTGAAACATATGCCATGTAGATTTTTTTTTTCAATTTTTTATAAAAAATTATATGATCATTTTACCATGATATTAAAAGTGAAAATAAAATAAAAATAAGTAAAAAAAAACAAAAATATAATTTTATCATAGTGTGGTATACAAAATGTTGGAATCCAACATTACCTTGCTCATTTTTGCTAACAAACACACCCTACAAGATAATTATTATAAATTTAGTGGTAAAAATATATTTTTTTAAATTATTACAAATTTTAGGGGTTAAATTAAATTATTAGATATGCTAAAAATATAAATATAAAAAGCTTTAAGGACTTCAGTGCAATTTTATAAGTTTAGGAGTAAGAAAAAAAAACTTATAAATATTAAAAGTATAATTATTATAAACATTAAGAGTCAAATTATAAAATTATTAGACATGTTAAATATGTAATTATCATAAAATATAGTGAATAAATTGCAAATGTAAAAAGGATATGGGATGTCACATGTTACCATTGTATTGGCCTATGGTTGAGATCATTCCAGACCTTCAAATGCTTGATTACATTTTAGAATCATCCATATTATTTTAGAGTAAATTACATTTCTCTCTATATAATAATTTTACGGGCGAGAATATAGAAAGTTCAACCTCTTGAGCAGTTAAGTTATTTTCTCTCTATCTCTCTCCTTATTGAATTTCTTAATGAAAGGAAAATGAGATAAGAGAGAGATAGAGAGAAAAACTCAACCTTTTGACTTTTGAGATATATATATATATATATATATATATATATATATATATATATATATATATATATATATAGGAAAAAGAGATCACAGGAAACAAACGAAATAAGAACAAAACTAAAAACACAGAGAGCAACACTAATCCCTAGCAAAGAGGGTAGAGATCCTATCAGCAAGAAGGAGATGGTCGATCCTTGAAAGAGGGCTATCCCAGATAACACCTCTCTCATCACTCCTGGAGCCAAGGCTTGGTCATGAATTCAGCACTTTGATTAGCTTCTCGGATAATATAGTTAATTTTGAAGCCTGGGTTAGTAGCTAACAAGCTGTTGATGTCGTCAATAATGACACTCCGCATGTGATAGCGAGTGTTAACTTTGTTGAGAGATTTATATTAATATGATTATTAGGTCTTGTAATATGTGGTCTCCCAAAATAGCCATTAAATAATAAAATAATAATAAAAATATATAATGTGAAAAGATAATGGAAGAGAAAAATAGAGATAAAAATATATTATGTGAGAAAATAGAGATAAAAATATAGGACAAAACTTATATGTTGTTGCTTACATGCTTTTCCTCAGGTTCATTAATTAAAAAAAGACATGTGTCAAAGGTGAGAAGATGACATAAAAAAATTGACACATGTCTTTTTTTAATTGGTTAACCTGAGGAAAAGCATGTAAGCAACAACATATAAGTTTTGTCCAAAAATATATTATGTGGCCTAATGTGGCATGTCACGCCATTAAAATAAGACAAGTAGGAGAAAGAGTGTGCCATATAAGCCATCAACGTCATCATTTAACGGCACAAACTAACGGAGTTACGTTAGAGGACCAATTTCGACAAAAAAAGCATTAAGGACCTAAAATAATTTTTTGAAACGTTGAGGGCCAATATTAAACTTCATGCAAACGTTGAGGACCAAAAGAGTAATTTGGCCTTTATTTTTTCTCTCTTTTGTTTGAATTATTTTATAAGTAAAATACACTCTCCTCCTTAGAGAAATCCTAAAATGACACTCCTCTTCCCTCTATTTTCAAAATGTACACTCCCTTCCCTCCACATAGAAAAATCTTCTGCATCTTAATCCAATTCACAATTATCTATTAAATCATTGTTAAAAGTAGTGAACTTTTTATAATTTTACAACTTAAGCTTTTATGAGACTAAAATGCCCGCATTTATGGGGCATTGTTATTTTTTTGAATGAAAAATGTTATTTTTTTATTGTTATTATTATTGTTATTGTTAATCTTTAAATTCTTATTATAATTATAAGATAAAAAATGTTAGAAATTTTGTGATCAATATTTTTTAATGAAATTTTATTTTTTTATTAACAAATTGTAACCTGTAATATTTTACAAAAATTATTTACAGTAATTAGTAATTTTTTTATCAAAATTTAGGAGATTAATTGGCTTGGTCGAAAAATTACTAATTACTTGTAAATAAATTTTGTAAATAATTAGAGTTTAAAATTCTTTTAATAAACAAAAATACAATTTTATTAAAAAAATACTAATCACAGAATTTTTAACATTTTTTATCTTATAATTTTAATAATTGAAAGATTAATAATAATAACAAATTAATAAAAATATAAAATTTTTCATTACACGTATTTTGCTATCATAAAGTGGGGGGCAATTTAGTCCCATAAAAGATTAAAATGTGAAATTACAAAAAAGTCATTACTTTTAAAAATGATTTAAGGGAGAATTCTGAATTGGATTAAGATGTAGAGGATTTTTATACGTGGAGGGAGGGGAGTGTACATTTTGAAAATAAAGAGGAGAGGGGTATCTTTTTAGGATTTATCAAGGGAGTGGAGTGTATTTTACTCTAATTATAATATCATAAGATAAGTGTGTTACTACTTTTCTCTACCCGAGTAAATTTTAAATTTTACTAAGTTATTTAGGTCATTTGTTTAATATTAAATTAATTTTCTGAATGCCATGTAATACTGGATTATTACAATGTTAAAAGTATAATTACTATAAATATTATATGTTAAATTATAAAAGGTCAAAACTCCAAATTGGTCCTTTATGTTTGCACGAAGTTTTATATTGGTCCTTTATGTTTTAAAAAGTCTAAATTAGTCCTTTATGTTTGCAAGAAGTTCAAAATTGGTTCTTCCGTTCACTTCCGTCAATTTTTTAAGTTAAGTGCTGACGTGTCCATCTAAGCTGACGTGTCATGCCACGTCATCACATATGATATTGGATGATGACGTGGCATGACACGTCAGCTTCAATTGACACGTAAAAGAGATGGTGTGTCCACGTCAGCAAGCCACATCAGCAATTAACTTAAAAAATAAACGGACTTGGACGGAAGGACCAATTTAGAACTTCTTGCGAACATAAAGAACCAATATGAAACTTCGTGCAAACATATAAAGGATTAATTTGGAGTTTTGACCATTATAAAATTATTAGACATGTGAAAAATATAATTATTATAAAATGTAAGAACTAAATTGTAAATATAAAATTGACACGAGATGCCATATGTCACTATAAGATTGCCATAGTTAGGACATTCCATGTGCTTTTGCATTTTAGAATCATCTTTAATATATTATCTTGAATACAAAATAATTATATTTCATAAAGTATCTTTTGTGATTTGGTCATTTATACTTAATTAATTAATAATAGTAATTCAATAAACATCAATAATAATAAGTATTTATAATGATTTATATATCTATTTAAATAACATTAATATATAATAAAGTAAATGTATATATGTCCTTTTTTTTATAAGGAATGTATATATGTCCTTAGTTTGACAATAAAAGAACTTTCTTTTTTATTTTTCATACAAATTGACCCTAAATTATATACAAATCATTTTTCTGTTAACGTTTTTTTTTAAAGAATTCAATTTTAAAAATCACTACAAAATAAGTAGATTTTAAAAATCTAGCAAAGGACTTCTTTGACCATAAAAGTACTTATTTTCAAATGACTCATTTTTAAATGAAATTTGAGAAAAAGAGAGAAGCTATTTGTGTTTGGAAAATTGAGTTGAAAAATACTTTTATCAATAGTTCAGAAACAATTTGTGTTTGGTAATCTATATATCTATATATCTATATAAAGCTGAAGTTGAAAATTGTGGCCTGGTGCTGACACGTGGACATCCTAGATGAGCTCCATTCTTTCTTTTTTTTTGTCACTTAACATCTCCATTGAATTGCCTCTTCTCATTGGTTCTCGTATATGAGTAGATGTAATTTCATTGTTTCAATGTTTGACTTTCAATTTATCTTTTTCTTTTTTATTTATAAACATCTCCTATTTATGCTAATGTGTACACATGTCACTTTGTGCTTCAAAGTTACCTCAATAGTGAATTTCTATTTTCTTTTTCATTTAAATAATTTGCATTTCTTAGAGATTTGTAATATCATTACTCTGAATTTGAAATTTGCATACTTACCACACTTCTCTATGTCAGGTATTTAATATTCCTATCAACTATGCTTACCACCCTTCTCTTAAATTCTTTTCAAATTTCAAATAAATTTTGAATTTTGTCACTCACATCTCCATGGATAAAAGTTCAATGGTACCGTACCACTGAACTTCAGTGCATCCCTCCAATCATATAGTGCCATTTGTTAATATTAATAAATACTCACATTAATTAGGGCCCACCTTGAATGGTTTAGGGAACAACTGATTGGAGGGATGTACTGAAGTTCAGTACTACCGTACCACTGAACATCTACTCCATCTCCATGCTTTAATTTTGCTGTTAACATTGGCCAATAGATGTACTCATCTATCTCTATATATACTTCTATCTTGAGTCCAATATGGTGTATGAGGTTAGTTTTCATTTCTCACTTTTTTTTTTCTTCATTTTATATATAATCTCTCCTTCCCTTTTTTTTTTTCTTTTTGATTGATAGGTTATTATTGTTTATGAATTGTTGCTTTGTGGTTGTCTTAATCCCATTTTTTGTTCTTCTTTCACCGAAGATATGACCTGTACGAATGTTTATAGGGATGGCAGGAACTCCTCTTAGGTGTAGTTCGCTGAAATATAGGATGGCTGCTTCTTTCATTGTGGACAGGCCGTGACATTTTTGTATGCTTTCAGGGTTTGGATTTGCATGAAATTACTTACCATTCCAGAACAAGATGAGTGGATATACAGTGATGAGAAATCAACAACATGTGTTGCCTTTATTCTCTCAATGTAACTGAATTCACTGTAAGTCGATCTTGATGTCCCAGATTCCTACTAAGGATACGCTTGGTATAAATGCACAGATGTAAAGTACTGTAAAGAAAGTACTGTAGAGTAAAGTACTCTAGAATAAAAGAAAGTACTGTAGAGAAAAGTGAAGAGAGAGATAGAGAAAAAAATTAGGAGAGAGAAAAAAGTATGATAAAAAGTGTGTTTGGTATGTATAAAATATGATATAAAGTTTTTTGGGAATCGTGAAACACCAAGATTGTACTGTTTGGATTTTACACCAAACATAAGTTTTTGTAAATCTGGATGAACACTGTTGGTTATAGTCACTTTGTCTTCTGTATATTAAATTATGTGCTATTTGCAGATTTGTGATGCATATATGCTCAAGATTTTTGAGGATAACCAAACACGTCTTCCAAGTTGGTGCAACTACGAGAATGACAGGCTCCCATTTTGCCACTTAAAATTTTTTTTATGGGGATGCATTGTAGACTGTGAAGGAAAGAGAGTAATAGTGTGTGAGAGCTTCATCTCTCTCTTTTAGAAGATTGTATAGATGGGATGGTCTAATATCATATTTCTACTTTGGTCGAATTCGATTCCTTCTGAGTTTTCTTCACTTTTGAAGCTATAGATTGCATATTCAAGTGTAATTTTTGTTCATGTATTTTCTGCTGAAAGTCTTATGACTTCTCTTATGTATCAATATTTTATCTCTTACAATATAACTTTGCATGTTTTAACTGTAACGCAAGTGTATATTAATAAAATGATTTTCTCCATTTCCTATATAAAATTTTACAAGCACTTTTTTTCATGTATTTATATATTTGTGGTTGGTATATAGAAAAATTCATTTTGATTTGAATATCAAATTTCGATTAGAATTTTAAAATTAATATTAATTCAAGTTTATTTAAAATTCGAGTTTAATTATTAACTCTCTCCCAATCTTCTATCATATATAATGAAACAAAAAAATATTATAGAGTTCTTCAAAATAAAAGTAAATAATACATTTCATTGTTTGTCTTGATTATTATTGATTTCATTTTGAGAAGTAAATTGCTTTTGTTGTATAAATTTATTAAAGGCATTGGTTGTGGGGTCTTTTTTATATATTTATGTTTGTTGCATTTTCTGTTCTCAAGTATTATTGTGTTTGACCTTTCATCGTTAAGACTTCTATTAGATTGGATGAAGAAAGAAGATAATATAGCTTAATATAGAATCATTCATAGTGCACTATAGACGTACATTTTTAAAAGAAAAAATTGAAAGATTATTTTCATAGATAATATTATTTAGTATCCTATCAAAAGATTTATCAGTCTAATTATTTATCTTTCCAATGCATTTTTTATATGTATCAAAATGTATTTTTGGATTAATATTATTAAAAGCACAATATAAAAAAGCACAATATAAAGATGGAATTTAAGACCCAATAAATATACATATCTCTTTATTAATATCTATATAGCTCAAACTCTTTAATCAATGGGAAAAACAACTATAACATTAATTAACTCTACACTTTTTCATTTTCACTATTTCCTATGTTAGAATTACAATTTCACTTTTTTTCATGATAGACTTTTAAATTTTTTAATTAATTCTATTTTACTATTCGAAATATAATCCTAAAAGAACCCATACTCTAATTTTGCTGTTAAAATTGTCCAATAGATGAACTCATCCTTAATTTATCTATATCATGCACCTTTGATATCTTTATCTCTCTCTTTCCAGTAATATATATATATATATATAGCTGATGTTAAAAAAACGTTAATGAATGTTAGTTTTGTTGTAAATATATTGTGCTTTTGTGGATGTCTTTAGCACTCCCAAAACCTCCATAAATCAATTAGCCCATAACCCCAAATTCAATATGATTTATGCCAATATTGATTGTGCATTATATGCATACATTAATGCTTTGTAACTTATGATGCAAGGTTACCCTAGTAGCCCTATAAATAGAGGGTGTGTATGTAATGATTTGATACACCAAAAAGTTGATTATTGAGTACTACATTTCTTCTTCTCTTGTCTTCTTCCTTTCTCTTTTACTCTTATCATATAGTTTTACAATACGTTATCAGCACGAGAGCTCGAAGGTAGTTCTTCTAACAATTCATTTTATAATTCTACAAATTCATGTTTCAATTTATGATTTCTTGTTTGTATGGCTAAGAAAATTTTCCTTCTTGTTTTATATATCTAGTTATTTTATTTATACAGTAGACATATTTCTTTGATCATAGTTTATTTCATATATTTTTATGCTTTAATTTATTTATTGTTTCTTTGATCATAGTTATCTTATTATTCTTTGCTTTAGTTTATTGTTATATTTTATTTTATACTATGTTATCAATTTATCGTAATATTTTTTTTGTTGCTAATTAATCAATAATTTATTTGATTTATACTAACTTATTAATATAAATTGTATTAGTTTTGTTAATTTGTTATGAGTTCTTAATTTAATTATCATTGTTAACTATCTTAATTTCATATCTAATCTAATATCTAATACTATATACAAAAGAAGTTAAGTCAGTACTATAATTTGACAATTAACTGCATTTAAAAAAAAATATACCCCATCTTCTCACCCACTACTCCCTCAATACAAATAACTACCTACTACTCCATCAACACTCTCAATTCAACGGCAAGCAATGTTTCTCCATTTTTATCGTCATCTTTCTCCATTTTTAATTTATTTTACTTTCAAGTCTTACTTTTTTTCCCTTTTATTGATGATTTTGTAGCACTTCTAAAACGTCAAGGAGTTGATGTCAAGGGTATGTTGAAAGCGGGTCCAGTAAAAGAAAGAAGAAGAACCTAAACTCAACATTGATTGCATAGGACATTTGCAGGTACTATACTAGGTTGTAGAGAAAATCGTCATCAAAACCATTATCTCTTGATGTTTTATTGGCTTTACTTCTCTGTTTCATATTCCCTCTTTTACTGTTTATCTAAAAATGGGGCATCTTTATTTGTATTGGGTTCCTTTTAATATATTTCTTCATTGTCTACTCCTTCTGAAAATCAGTTTTATAAGGTGCGATCTTTCTTCTTCTTAATTTTGTTTAAGATCATTATCTACCTTAATCTTGATTTGATTTAATTTAAGAACATTATCAACCTTATTTTTTTTTCCACATATACCTCCAAGAATAAAACCCCTTAAACACAATTTTTTTACACAGCTTTCTTTTAGCCTAATCAAGAATTCTCATCCATCAAGATTACCCTTCCATCAATATCAGTTTATAAATCTAATATTTTTCTTTTTGTTTTTGTTTCATTCTTCTACTTCTTTTTGGATAGACGGATTAAAAGTTGCAAGTGTGTTTAATTTTTTTTAGGCTAAAATGCACTGAGACCCCTTGAATTTTGGGTGAGGGGCACATATACCCCCTGAGTTTTAAAACCTTGCACACAGATCCCTTGAGTTTTCACTTTCGGGCAAAAAGCACCCTTTGTTTCTTTTAGTGGCTTAGGGATTGAATTGGTAGGGATAGGAAATGATGGGTATATGAAATGGGTTTGGGTAAATGAAATGGGTGGTTTTTTAATTAGAGATAGATAGAAAATGACAAAAATAACCTCAAAAAAATTGGTGATGTGGCATTTAACAGCAAAATTGGATGGAATCTTAACGGAATGGTGCTTTTTGCCCGAAAGTGAAAACTCAAGGGGTCTGTGTGCAAGGTTTTAAAACTCAGTGGGTGTATGTGCCCCTCACCCAAAACTCAGGGGGTCTCAGTGCATTTTAGCCTTTTTTTTTAACATTTTAACTACACTAATTATCATGTATATAGTACGTCCACTAACATCTCTACCTTATAATCTCCTAGCAAGAGTTGCAATTTGCATGTACGAAATAATATAGCAAAGTATTGATATAAGAACATGTAATTTTACTTCTATCCTCTCTTAATTTTTGTGTTTACTCTCAATCTTCTTTAGTACATTAAAAATAGTCAAACTTCTTTTATTTTCTATTCTTTTAGTACATTAAAAATAGGTGAATTTCTTTTATTTTCTATTTCCTCTTCTCTAAGTCATCCATTCAAATTTTAAGTTATTTACATATCCTTCCAAGTATTTAACAAAGCATGCTTCCACTAATATTCTATTGTTTCCACAATAATTCATCTATTGTGATTGCGACAGTAATTACTTATTAATTTTTGTTTTCTTAATTTAATCTTTCATGTAAAACTTAAATAACTACTATCCTTAATTTGTAATTACCTCAAAATATAATTAGAATAAGTGCCAACTTTAGTTTTAAAAAAATATAATTTATTCATAATTACAACCCGTAGGTACTCTTTTATATTTATATATTTTTATATCTTTTATAATGTATATTTGCAGATACTATACTAGGTTGTAGAGAAATTCGTTCATCAAAACCATTACCTCTTGATGTTTTATTGGCTTTACTTCTCTGTTTCATATTCCCTCTTTTACTGTTTATCTAAAAATGGGGCATCTTTATTTGTATTGGGTTCCTTTTAATATATATTTCTTCATTGTCTACTCCTTCTGAAAATCAGTTTTATATGGTGCGATCTTTCTTCTTCTTAATTTTGTTTAAGATCATTATCTACCTTAATCTTGATTTGGTTTAGGTCAAAGGTTCATTTTGGTCCTCTATGTTTCACTCAAGTTTCAAATTAGTCCTATGTTTCAAAAGTTTTAAATTAGTCCTTTATGTTTCTCAGAAGTTCTAAATTGGTCCTTTCATCCAAATCCGTCAATTTCTTAAGTTAACTGCTGACGTGACATGTCGAGGTAGACACATAATCTCCCATACGTTTGTCAGATAGCTGATGTGGCCTTTGACACACAAAAAATAACCAAACGGCGTCGTTTAAGCCAATAATAAAATTATGCTGAGAGGACCAATATGAAACTCTAATGAAACATAAAGGACTAATATAAAACTTCAATGAAACATAAAGGACCAATATAGAACTTCAATGAAACATAAATGACCAATATAGAACTTCAATGAAACATAAATGACCAATATAGAACTTTAATGAAACCTGAGGGACAAATATAAAACGTTTGGGAAACATAAAGGACCAATATAAAACTTTTGAATGATAAAGGACCAATTTAAAACTTGAGTAAAACATAAAGGACCAAAATAGACATTTGACCTTTGGTTTAATTTAAGAACATTATCAACCTTATTTTTTTTCCACATATACCTCCAAGAATAAAACCCCTTAAACACAATTTTTTTACACAGCTTTCTTTTAGCCTAATCAAGAATTCTCATCCATCAATATCAGTTTATAAATCTAATATTTTTCTTTTTGTTTTTGTTTCATTCTTCTACTTCTTTTTGGATAGACGGATTAAAAGTTGCAAGTGTGCTTAATTTTTTAGGCTAAAATGCACTGAAACCCCTTGAGTTTTGGGTGAGGGGCACATACACCCCTGAGTTTTAAAATCTTGCACACAGACCCCTTGAGTTTTCACTTTCGGGCAAAAAACACCCTTTGTTTCTTTTAGTGGCTTAGGGATTGAATTGGTAGGGATAGGAAATGATGGGTATATGAAATGGGTTTGGGTAAATGAAATGGCTGGGTTTTTAATTAGAGATAGATAGGAAATGACAAAAATAGCCTAAAAAAATTGGTGATGTGGCATTTAACAGCAAAATTGGATGGAATCTTAACGGAATGGTGCTTTTTGCCCGAAAGTGAAAACTCAAGGGGTCTGTGTGCAAGGTTTTAAAACTCAGGGGGTGTATGTGCCCCTCACCCAAAACTCAGGGGGTCTCAGTGCATTTTAGCCTTTTTTTTAACATTTTAACTACACTAATTATCATGTATATAGTACGTCACTACAAAAAAAAACTGATTTAGCTACGGAAATTAGCTAGGGAAAATTTCCCTAGCTAATCCCTAGCTAATTAGCTACGGATTAGCTAGGGATTTTAAAAATTTGGCGCGAAAATGCGGGAAAATTTAGCTACAGATTAACTAGGGAATTTAGCTAGGGGAAAAAACCGTAGCTAATCCCTAGCTAATTAGCTAGGGAATTTAGCTAGGGAAAAAAACCGTAGCTAATCCCTAGCTAATTAGCTAGGGAAAAAATCCCTAGCTAATTAGCTAAGGATTAGCTACGGATTTTTCCAAACTAATCCCTAGCTAATTAGCTAGGGGAAAAAATCCATAGCTAATTTATTATATGTGTATATATAAAATGTTTTACATTAATAAATCAAAAAGTGATAAGTGGTCTAGTGGTTGGTCTAAATGTTACCATCTATGATGTTCCGTCTTCGAGGCCTCCTAGGACCATTTTTCAAAAATATAAAGTGGTTGCCGGAGGAGGTCGCCGGCCGGCGGTGGAGGAGGTCACTGGTGGCCGTCGTCGGAGGGGGTTGCCGGCGGCCGTCGCCGGAGGAGGTCGCTGGCGACAATTTTTGGAGGGGGTGAGTTAGCTACGGATTAGCTAGGGAATTTTAGCTAAGGATTAGCTAAGCATTAGCTAGGCATTAGCTAGGGATTAGCTATGAAAAAAATCCGTAGCAATTAGCGTCCAAATATTAGCTAGGGAAAAATCCGTAGCTAATCCCTAGCTAATGATTAGCTATAGATTAGCTAGGGATTTTTCCCTAGCTAATCCTGTTTTTTCTTGTAGTTAACATCTCTATCTTATAATCTCCTAGCAAGAGTTGCAATTTGCATGTACGAAATAATATAGCAAAGTATTGATATAAGAACATGTAATTTTACTTCTATCCTCTCCTAATTTATGTGTTTACTCTCAATCTTCTTTAGTACATTAAAAATAATCAAACTTCTTTTATTTTCTATTCTTTTAGTACATTAAAAATAGGTGAATTTCTTTTATTTTCTATTTCCTCTTCTCTAAGTCGTCCATTCAAATTTTAAGTTATTTACATATCCTTCCAAGTATTTAACAAAGCATGCTTCCACTAATATTCTATTGTTTCCACATTAATTCATCTATTGTGATTGCGACAGTAATTACTTATTAATTTTTGCTTTCTTAATTTAATCTTTCATGTAAAATTTAAATAACTACTATCCTTAATTTGTAATTACCTCAAAATATAATTAGAATAAGTGCCAACTTTAGCTTTAAAAAAATTATAATTTATTCATAATTACGACCAGTAGGTACTCTTTTATATTTATATATTTTTTATATTTGTATATTTGTATATCTTTTATAATGTATATTTGCAAAAAATATTATTTTAAAAATAATATTTTTAAAATTTATATTTTATAATATCATGTATGCTTAAAAATTATAATATTGCAGTGCATTGCACTGGAGTCATGCTAGTTATTTAAATTGTTCATTTACTTGTTAATATGTTTTATGAATTATATATTATATATACTAATAGTTTATTGTTTCACTTAATTTTATCTTATTTTGTATTTTAATATTGTAATGTCATATCTCTAATTATTATTATTATTATTGTTTTTCATTAGCTTGCATCATGTCAAATCTTACCAAACTCGAGTTTGTAGCCCTTGACATATCTGGCAAGAATCATTTGTCATGGGTACTAGATGCTGAAATTCACTTAGACGCTAAGGGTCTAGGTGAAACAATAAAAACTGGAAATGAGGCATCTAACCAAGATAAGGCAAAAGCAATGATATTTTTGCGTCATCATCTGCATGAAGGGCTAAAAGCAGAATATTTGACTGTTAAGGATCCACTTGAATTGTGGAAAAATCTTAAAGAAAGGTATGACCATCAGAAAACGGTAATACTCCCCAAAGCTCGTTATGATTGGATGCATTTACACCTCCAAGATTTTAAGACAGTGAGTGAATATAATTCGGCAGTTTTCAAAATAAGTTCTAAATTAAAATTGTGTGGAGAAAAAATCACTGATGAGGACTTATTAGAAAAAACTTTTTCAACATTTCATGCTTCTAATGTTTTATTACAACAAAAAATATCGTGAAAAAGGTTTTAAAAAATATGCCGAATTGATTTCCTGTCTTCTTGTGGCTGAACAAAATAACGAGCTGTTAATGAAAAATCATGAAGCCTGTCCAACTGGATCTGCTCTATTCCCTGAAGCGAATGCAGCAAAATACGATAATTCTGGAAGAGGAAATAATAATTCCCGTGGCTGCGGGCGTGGACGTGGGCGTGGTAAGGAAAAAAAATAATTACAATAATCATGATGGTCATAAACAAGAGAACAATAAGGGTTCTCAAAATAGCTCTTCTAAGGGTAAAGACAATATATGCTATCGTTGTGGCATGAAAGGCCATTGGTCACGTGTCTGCCGCACACCTAAGCATTTTGTCAAGCTCTATCAAGCTTCAATGAAGAAGGGGAAAAATCCTGAAGTTATTTTAACCCTTCAAAATGATAATGATGATGATGAAGCAAAAATGCAAAATAATGTGGAAGCCAATTTTGCCTACAAAGAAGATGACTATGAAGGCCTCATTGACATAACACATCTAGATGCTGCTGATTTCTTTGAAAATCATGATTGAAAAATGAAATGCAGCAAATCTTAGTTTTTCACCTATGTTTTAATTTCCTTCTTATGTTTTAGTTGTGTTTCTTCATTGTAATTTTAATTTTCTACGTTTCTTATAATGTATTTTTGTTTTCAATGAAGAATATGGATATTCCTCAGTCTTCTGATGGATTTAAAATCAAATAAGATATATGCCTTGTGGATTATGCTACAACACACACTATATTAAAGGGTAAGAAGTATTTTTCTTCTTTGGTTATGAAAGAGGCAAATGTTAGCACAATATCTGGTAGTACAAAATTAATTGAAGGATATGGAAAAACTAACTTATTATTACCCAGAGGAACAAAATTGAATATAAATGAAGCATTATTTTGCAGTAAGTCTCAAAGAAATTTACTAAGTTTCAAAGACATTCGACAAAATGGTTATCACATTGAGACCACAACTGATGGTGATATGGAATGTCTTTACATCACTGCAATTATTGGGGGTAAGAAATGTATCTTGGAAAAATTACCCACTTTTTCCTCTGGTTTGTACTACACAAATATTAGCATGATTGAGACGCATGTTATAGTAAACCAGAAGTTTACTAATTCAAATACTTTTCAAGGGAAATTAATTATAAGGCCATCACCAGCAAAAGTTGGGATTGAATGCCCTACATTTCTGGAACGCATTCATGGAGACATATGTGGACCTGTAGCTCCACCACTATAAGAAAATTAGGGATCAGAGACGGAATTTAGACACGGATTAATGTCTGTGTCTAATCTGTATCTGATCCGTCCCTAATCCGTCTCTAAATAATGAAAAAATTCACTAAAATAATTTTTATGGCTTAGAGACAGATTTAGGGACGGAAATGTTCGTTTCCAACAATTCCGTCCCTAATCCGTCTCTAATCAGTGGGGAAAAAATGGCGCGTAGCTGGCTACAAATTTGGCGGGCTTTATTTTTTCCTGAATTTTGGTTAGAGACGGATTAGGGAGGGAGATTGGTTTGTCTCTAACTTGTTGAAATTGCTCTAGGGTTGCGAGACGAAACAGAGACGAAAATTTGCCGTGTCAAACCCGTGTTCTTATTTTTATTTTAGAGACAGAATTTTTCAGTCCCAAATTCCGTCCCAAAAATCTTTAAACGGTGCGTTTTGTTGGCCATATAAAAACCTAAAAGTGCCCTGACTTTATTTTTACACATTACTGAAAATTCCCAAATCTTCGTCCCATCTCTTGCGCACCGCCTCCGCTTGACGTTTCCGTCTCATGCACAGCGTCATCGCCGCCCTTGCACAGTGCCGTCGCCGTCGCCGTCGCCGTGTCCGCCTCTTGCTTAGCACTGTCATCGTTGAACCCTAAACAGAGACACCACAGTTCTGTTCTTTGTACAAATGCAGCAGCAAAACACACCTCCAAAAGAGTAACTATGAAAACGATAGAGATTGTCGGCGAAGAAGGAGGGTACTCGCCGGAAAGACGCCGTCAAATCTGCCGCCGCTGTGCAAAACATTAGTTAGCTTCCCTAATTTCCAATCTGCAGCTCAAACGCGGAACTCTAGCTGGTCAGTTCTTTAGCTTTTTTTTCTTTTATTTACCTTCATCATTATGGATATTAGATGCTTGCTTGATGATTATAGGGATTTACCTTTATCATTATGCATAAGACAATAAAAGAAAAAAAAATCTGGTTCTCCCTTTATTAGTTGATGTGTGTCCACTGTGTGTTTTGCTGGGGCGTATACCTCTAGTTTTGGTTTTCCATTTCTTGCTTCTGTGTTTTGTATTTTATATATACATATATGTATTCATAAATATCTGATCTATTTTTCAAGCAGATTAAATTTTACTTATGAGGATGTCTATCGATCTCCTCACTCACTCCCCTGAAAATTTGTTTAAAAAGTTTGGGTTAATGTATTGAGATATGGCTAACTCTTGTACCCAGCCTTAATTGAGTAGGCTCAAGTCGGATACTTTTTTTAACAAACTTACATTAGCCAGTCATTATGGTGGATTAGGCCAGGTCTGAGTACTTGAGTTTTTCTTCAGTCCTTTACTTCATAAATGTATCATTCCAAATAATTACTTATCAGGTTAATTTATATTCATTGTGGTATTTGCTATTAAAGCTCCTATTTAATTACTTATTTGATGATAATTTACAAAAATATGTAAACAACTAATAAAGTTTCTTATCAGATTCAGCGTACCGTGGCTTTCAAATTGTTAATTTCCATGTAAGTCTCGTATTATATATAATAATTTTTTTGGCCACATTGATGATGAATAATGTTACTTTGTTATCTTTATCAATAAAATATAGTTCTAAATATCATAATTTATTAATTATTAAGTACACGAGTATTGTTTATGAACAAAAAGTCTTGAAAAAAAATATTAGAAATTTGATAGCTATTGCGTTCTCTTCAAAGTTCAAACTGTCAATTGCAGCAGTAATAAAGAATGTCGTTTTCAATTTTACGTCGTTGAAATTTCTAAGCATTTTATGTTTTTTATATGACAATGAAATAGTGTAACATCTAGAAGATCTACAAAACTTTGTTTTTAGGTGTGTTCAGTAGCTTTTTCAAAAGGGAAAAGGGAAAAAAATACGTTAGGCTCCAAGTGTTATCAAACTATAATTAAGTTACTTATTTCTTTTGAACTTGCTGCCACGAGCATATTTCTTGTCAAAACTTGATTGGTACCTCTCAAGATGTGAAGTGCATTCAACTCTCAAGATTTGAACTTTTTGTGTAGTCCTCATTAAGGACTCTGCTTTTATCTCACTCAGTCACAAGCTTTTCTATATCACATATTCATAGAGAAGGTAAATGCACTCTCTTTTACAAACTAGCACATGTTTCATTTCTTTTTATTAAGATGATGAATGATGTATTCTAGTTTCAATCAATGAATAGTTAGTTATACATGTTTCGAAACTAGCACATGTTTCACAATATTTTTAGAGGAAAAATTAATCAATGATAGAGATGCTTTTCTATGAGGACAGGTGATATGATGTAATAGTATTAATTAATTAAGGTGATATGATGTACTAGTTAATTAATTAATTAAGGTATATATAGGAGCTGAATAGGACTAATAATAGTATTTTTTTTTGGGTATTAGGTTATTAGGTGGTGCTTCTTTTTAAAATACTAATAAAATGAAATAAGTTACTTTTGCTTTGTCCAAGACGTTGGCAGATGGATATGAAGTGTCATCTTTTCTTGCAACTTCTAAACCATTCCATTTGGTATATCTTTCTAATCAATGCAAGCAGTGGGTTAGATATAGGATTTTTGTTATAAAAACATTGATTATCATTAGATACCAAAACGAAAAAATAAATAAATTTGAAGGAATTGGATATTTGAAGGGGCGTCTTGCACATTTGTAGTAATAGTGTAATACAGTGGCAGTTCACAGTTGGGTTGGGTTGGGTTGTGTGTGATATCGATTGTGAGCTAATGTATTTTCAAAATTATAGTATTTTCATTTTGTATTTTTTTTCTCTCTGTTTCAACTTTTTTTTGCCCCAAGTTGCATTTTAGTCTCGATTTTCATTCTTTTTTTTTATTTTTGACTCAGAAAATTTCCATATTTATATTTTCTCCCTTATCCCAAAATTTCCAAAATTACAGTTTGACCCCAATTTTTATAGTAATTGCATTTGGGCTCAGATTTATTTTCCTTTTTGAGGAACTATATTCTTTTATTTTTAATTTATATTACTGCACTTATCCTAAATCTATTATCTCTCTATTGCTTAAGTATTTGGTTGTTAGAGGACTTTTATCATGTGTTTTCAACTACTTCTTTGACGATTATTTGTGCATTTAGGTGTACCTACTCTTCGCAGCTGTTGGAGTTGTTGTTTAGGCTTTGGTTACTACAAGGGCAAGAATTGCAAGCCTACTTTGATTGATTTTAAGTTTTCTTCTTTGATTGATTTTCAGGTATTATAGCAATCTATTTGCTTACTTTTATTTGATTAACAAGAGCCTAATGTGTATGTTTCTAAGGTGTTGCTAGTATGCTATGAGTTGAATTGCTTTTATAATTGAATTAATGAGTAATTGCCCTATAAATATAGTATTGGAATTTTAAAAAAAATGGTAGGATGCCATTGTTTTTTAGTACGGTTTTTTGTACTTAAAGACATGAAATTAAATGTTCAATGTTTAATAAAAAAAATGATAGGATGATGTTTTTAGTACTGATTTTTGGCTTTTTCTCTGTCTTGAAATTCTTTTTGGGTTGCTTCTCTATTTGGTCCTTGTACGAAGTGTAAAAATAAGAAAATTGTCATTGTTGATATGGTTAAGGAGCGCCTGTATAGGAATGGATTTAAGGACGACTATTTTCATTGGACCTCTCACGGGGAAGAGTTGCCAGGAGCCCCTCAGTTTACCATGGCACCATTACATGACCAATTTGATGGTCATGGAGATTATGGGGAACAATCTAATCGGTTCGAGACGATGGTGCTAGATGCAGCAGGGCCAAACTTTCAACCTAATGCTTGGCCAAACTTTCAACCTAATGTAGAGGAGCCACCGAATCCTGATGCTCGAGGTTTCTATGATATGCTTTCTGCTGCACAAGCTCCTTTGTGGGATGGGTGTTCTAATCACTCTGAACTGTCGGCAGCAATTAGATTGCTAAGCATCAAGGCTGACTACAACTTGCCAGAGCGGTGTGTTAATAAGATCTTGCAGTGGTCAAAAGAGATAATGCCACAAGATAATCGAATGCCTAAAGATCTGTATAGGACAAAAAAATTGGTGTCAAAATTAGGGCTAGGTTATGAGAAAATTGATTGTTGTCCTAATGGATGTATGATATATTACAAAGATGACTTGAATGAAACCCAATGCAAGTTTTGTGGGTGTGCTAGGTACAAGGTAAGAAGAGGCAGTCATGGACGATGCAAGAATGTGGCAAATAAGCAGATGCGGTACTTACCATTGATGCCTAGACTTCAGAGATTATTCACTTCATCTAGGACAGCTGCAGAAATGAGGTGGCATCATAATAATCGTCGAGATCCAGGTGTGTTATCTCACCCATCCGATGGAGAGGCATGGAAGAAGTTTGATGAAACTTACCCTGACTTTGCATCAGATCCACGAAATGTAAGGCTTGGTCTCTATGCTGACGGCTTTACACCCTATGGACAATCTGGAAAAAACTACTCTTTTTGGCCTGTCATTGTCACGCCATATAATCTTCCGCCATGGATGTGCATGAAACAAGAGTATATGTTTTTATCATTGATTATCCCTGGCCCTAAAAATCCAAAAGGTAACATAGATGTTTACTTGCAACCTTTAATCGATGAACTAAAACTGCTATGGGAGGAGGGTGTCCAGACATATGATAGTTCATTAAAACAGAACTTTCAAATGCGGGCAGCACTTATGTGGACTATTAATGACTTTCCAGCGTATGGCATGTTGTCAGGTTGGATGACTGCTGGTAAATTGTCATGCCCTGTTTGTATGGAGGAGTCGAAGGCATTCATTCTCAAGAATGGTAAAAAGACATCATTCTTTGATTGTCATCGCCAGTTCCTGCCTGAGGATCATCAATATAGGAGAAATAAGACTTCCTTTAAAAAAAACAGAGTTGAGCAATCGCCACGACCTGAGAGATTAAATGGTACCCAGGTTTGGGAAAAAGTGTCTAATCTTCCCAAGGTTACTGAGCATGGGTCTTTGCCCGACATAGATGGGTATTGTCGTACACACAATTGGACAAAGTAGAGTATATTTTGGGAGTTACCTTACTGGGAAACTAATTTGATTCGACATAACTTAGATGTCATGCACATTGAGAAGAACGTATTTGACAATGTATTTCACACTGTAATGGACACAAAGGGTAAAACAAAAGACAATGAAAAATCAAGAATGGACATCAAAGAGTATTGTCGACGTAGAGAATTAGAATTAGTGGATCGCAATGGTAAACTTTTCAAACCCAAGGCACATTATGCGTTAAACGTAGATCAAAAGCGTGTTGTTTGTGAATGGGTAAAGAATCTAAAGCTCCCTGATGGCTATGCTTCTAATTTAGCATGATGCGTTGACCTTAAGGAAGCCAAGTTGCATGGGCTAAAGAGCCATGACTGTCACGTTTTCATGGAGCGTTTACTTCCAATTTCTTTTAAATCTCTTCCGGAAGTTGTTTGGAATTCTCTGACTGAGCTTAGTCAATTTTTCAGAGATATTTGCTCAACTACCTTGCAAGAGGATCAATTGAAATTGTTGGAAGAAAACATTGTAGTGATATTGTGCAAATTGGAAAAAATCTTTCCCCCAGGTTTTTTTGACTCAATGGAGCATCTCCCAATTCATTTACCGTATGAAGCAAGGGTTGGTGAACCAGTTCAATATCGGTGGATGTATCCATTTGAAAGGTAATGGACAATATTTTATAAATTGTAAATGGTACTCATCAGTGTTGAGAATTTATAGGATTCATTGCGAATGAGATCAAATTTCCAAAGTACCGAGATTGCCCGCCTCTTCCGCCTGAGCTATAATTAAGGATGACGCTTTCTTTACCCTTTGTTTTTCTTCTCTTTATTTAGTAGTTTTTATTTCTTTATTTACTTATTTTGTGTTTGTCTTTTCTGTTTTGTTTGGTTCTTTTTGGAGTTAATATGGTCATACTGGTACTCATCAGTGTGCTTGGATAATTGTAATATTCTTTTGTGTATTTTGATGAGGCCAATGACATATAACTTGTAATTAACCGCCTGTGTTGAATTTTCATCTAGGTTTGCTCATGTAATTGTTGTGGTTCTTAATTTGTTGCAATGAACATGACTAGCCTCCCTTTTTTTTTCTTTCTCTAGTTAGAACATTAGGGTCAATGTTCAGTTTAAGTTTGGGGTGGGGTTGCAAAGTTTTGCAATATTTTCAAATTTTTTCTTTTGCTTGAGCCTTGGATGATATGAATTTTTGTGATAATTGTGGCAAGTGTTTGTGCTTGTTTGTGGTGTTTATGTTGGTAAAACCCCAATGAGGATTTTTTTTGCACTTAAAATCAGAGTTAATTAGAAAATGCATGCCCAAGTCTTACAATGATTAGGTCTTTGAATATGGTTAAATTCTTTTATGCTTTTGGAAAACTTTTAAGCACAAAGTAGCTTTGCATGATTTAAATGCGTGTTTTAGAGGAGAAATGCTAGCATGACTCCATATGTGTGTCTATTGCAACACTAGGGCTCTAGAACTTACTCTATACCCCCTTGAGGCGAAATCCTAGGTTTTGCATAAATTAGAGACATGATTTCGGCATATTTTTCTGCGTTTGAGCCTTTCAAGCCTTCTCCCATAATTGATTATATCCTTAGCACCCATTTTGAGCCTTATTAGAAAAACCAAGAATGAAATTTTAAAATTTACCCACATGAGCTTACCTCACCTAGCCCGAAAAACCAATGAATTACCCTTTCAAGTGGTTAGCTAAGCATATGTTGTTGAAAATTTTGGGTGATAAAGGAATATGAAATTCAAACACAATCAAAGATTGTGTCAAAAAAAAAGGGAAAGAAGAAAAGAAAGTAAAAAAAAGAAAGAAAGAAAGAAAATAAAAAGAAAATAAAGGCTTGATGTGAAATTAAAAAAAAAAAATTATTTTGAATTAAGTCTCTATCATTGTGTTTTGTGCTATCTTAAGCGAACCCTTGATATTTGATTGTATCATATCCTTTTGTTGGTAGGCCAAAACCCTAGGCCACGCTATAAGCTTAAAAGACCTGATGATCTCTAGTTTATGTGAAGCTTACATTAGTGGAGAGAGGGTAGACAAGTGAGCATATGAAGTACCTAGTTGTTGAAATTTTCTATACATGTTGGGATATGTGAACATGAACCAATAAAATATGCATGAAATGATTGTCTGGCTACCTGCACACACGCACTCCAAAAGCAAGTTAAGAATCTAGCTTATATTCCAAGAGCTTTGTATTGTTTGGCTTAGATATGTCTTTTATGGTTAAGTCTGGTAAAAAAAGTGTAATCGCTGAGGGTTAAGTTTGGCCATTCATGTTTGCCACAATGAGTCCATTCACTTGCTTATTTTCTCTTTATTTTAATCTATTTTGCCCGAGGACGAGCAAAAGCTTAAGTTTGGGGGTGTGATAGCTCTATGAAATAGAGTTATTTAGGCTAGTGTTTCATGGATTTTAGGAGGATTTCATTGTCTTTGAGCCACAATTAATTGCATTTTAGAGTGTTTTTATGTTCTTAGGCTTGTACATGTTAATTTATGTGATTTTAGCTTGTCTTGTTTTTATTTGTGAGTGTTTTGTTGAAGTTAATGGAGTTTGGGGACTTATTTGTGTTTTACTTTTGTGCTTAGGGCCATTTTGGAGAAGAATAATTCAAGTTGGGGCATATTTGAAGGTAAAACATCAAGGGAAACAAGCAAAGGAAGTGTGCTACAGCACAAACCCGTGTGCTGCAGCACAAGGGCTGCACAAAGAGACAGAAGCGGTGTGCTGTAGCACAGCAGATCAGAGAGCATGCGCTGCAGCACATAATCGATGTGCTGCAGCACAACGTCGCAGGGGGCATTTTTGGAACCCGATTTTCTTGCTGTTTTAAAAGGCTTTTTCACTTAGGGTTCCATTATTGAGCCATTGGGAGAGTTGAGGAACTGGAGAGGTGCGAAAATAGGAAGGGATACTCAAGCTTCAAGTTGTCTCAAGTGGATTCAAGTGAAGAGGGAGTGGATTGGAGTCTTGGACACAAGAGTTTTCTTCTCTTCTTCTCTTTGCTTTGATGTTTACTGATTTTGCTGGTTTTAAGCTTGTAATTTCCTTGAATATGTTAGGTTAAGCTTTTCTTATCTTAGGGTTGTTGTACCCTAGCATGTAAACTTATGGATTTGCTACTTTGATTACTTCATTTAATGCATTTTGGTGTTTATTCAAATTTGTGCTTGATGAACCCTAGTTGTTTGGCCACCACTTAGGGAAATTAGAGGATTTGGGGTTTCCTTGGAAGAGGACTCCTAAATTTAGTCCTTGAGTTGAATACCTCTTGTTCTATGTTGATTGTGCTTGATTAACTTGATTAGCCCAAAGGATAGGCATATACCCAAGGGCCTTGAGGAGTCAAATTTGGCTTGAATTTAATGCATCTCTTAAATTTATACTTCCAAGGCATATGAGGAGTTAGATTTGAGAGGTAGAATTTATATAGGATTGGAAGATTCATATAATGAAAGTACGGCTAAGACTAACACCAAATCATTGATTTAAGTAGTGAAAAAGGGTAAAATTCCATAAGTGAAGTGCTAGGTGTAACTACAATCCTAAGAGCTTTTAATCTCATTTACACTCTTGAGTTATTTTCGCACTAATTTGCTTATTGCGTTGTTCACTTGTTTTTAATTAAAACACTCAATTTCGGTTGCTTGGCTTAGGTTGCATATGAATGCATTAGTACTTAATTTATTTTAGCTCAGTTCCCTGTGGACGATACTCTACTTATCATTATATTACTTGTTGGCGGTGTACACTTGCATCGCTTCGTTTGGGCGAGCAACAAGTTTTTGGCGCCGTTGCCGGGGAACTTAGTTGAAATTTAATTGATATTAGTGCTAAATACGCGCCTTAGATCAAGCATTTTTTTTTTCTCTAATCACTACAAAAAACAAGGTGTCTAACGGCGGTTACCTACCCACGGTTATTGCCAACCGTGGTTAGATGCAATATTGCATATCATTTAACCACGGTTGTTTATCTACACTCAGAACCGTGGGCAAAAGTAAATAAATTAAAAAAAAAAAAATCAATTTCCAGCTTATCCCCTTTTTCATTAGGCGCCTTTTTTTTTCCCAAACCCGCCACTCTCCACTATTCTCAGACCTAAACTCACAGAAGCACGATTTTCTCTTCAAGCAACGACGAGGGAGCAGCACGACAGCGAACGGCGAACGGCGAACGGCAACGGCGAACGGCGAACGGCGAACGGCGAACGGCGAACGGCAACAGTGAGTCCCCACACTCTCTGTGATTCTCCTGTGCGTTGAAGCATTCGAGTTTCTAGTTGTATTGCAGATCCAAATTCGTCATCGGAGACGAGGTTTTCGTAGTTTGATTTCATTTCATTTTTTTTCCTCTCGGAAACTCGAGCTAATCTCGTTGGTGAAGGGTTTTGATTTTCTGAATAATAAAGACAAAGTGTGAGCTCCCACCAGTACGTTCGAAATGTTTACTATGTTGGTCATCTCGTATTCTCAGCTTATATGTTGCATAGACTAACCCATTTGTTGAAAATTTTCCCCAGTCAGCTAAATAAAGGTACAAGGATAGATAATCTTTCACACGAGAATTTCCCTTTGGATAAATGCCAAGTTTCCTGAAAATGGTACAAAATAAGTGGTGAGTTGTGTTGTGTTGGTGGAGAGAAGAGTAGAGGGAGACAAGGGGATGAGCAGAGTAGTACGTAGACGCACTAAGTGGTGGTGTAGCTTGATATGAGATTACATTACATTAGATTAGAGTATGAGTAGTTTGAGGAAAAAGCGAAACACATAAATATTAAAGAAGATTGAAAAGGAAGTAGTGAGTGGATGAAACAACCGAAAAGGCACAAAAAGTGATGGAAACAAACAAAGCAATGGTCACTGCTCACATGGTGTGGGGGACTCACTGTTACTCATTGAGTTGCCTTCTTCAACTCACATGCACCAAATTAGGAATTAGGATGTGGATGTGGTTGGGTTTTACTTTACTCTGCAATCTCCAATTAATATTCATCTTCAGACTCAAACCCATTATTGTTCTTTTTATTCACGGCTTTTGAATTAGTGGTTTGTGTATTGCGCATCACTAATATGGTATACATCATTAGCAACAAGGACGGCAATTAACAGAAAAACACCTACCTTCTTAATTTATGGAATCAGGTAGAAATGAGGTTTCCTTACAAGTAGTACAAGTGATGCATGCATCTTCTTGTTTTAAATTGGAAACATGAAGTATTAGATATAGATATAGCATGCATGCACTTTAAGGCATCCAAGTGAATTTCTCTCTCTGTTACCAGTATATGTTCACTGTCACACTTTTCAGTTTAATTTTTGGTTCTTTTCTTTTAAGTATATTGGCAAACTAAGGAGCAACATAATAATACACCTCCTGTTTTATCTCGACTTTTGATGCCAACTGGCTTTTGAGATGCCTATATTTGTTACTCTGACTGTGGTACGCAGTATGCCTGGTGGCATCCAACATGCCTCGAGGTATAGGATGTCACCACGTTTGGTGGTATGGGTTTGATCAGATGTATTGTTTAATAAAAGTGGGTTGTGTGAAACCCTGCTTGTTCTTTATCTTCTCTTATGGTAATGACAATGTTACTATAGTAATTAGCATTATATTTAGATCTGGTTTGTCTGATTTAATTTGGTTGAAAAATGTATGTTATACTGTTGTCTTTATCATTTCCTTACACGTTTAGCTATCATCTAAAATATAAGTTATGTTTGTGAAGTAGGATTTTATCTTTTAACAACATGCTGAGTTGTCTCTTTTGACAACTGAATGATATGTTCCCAATTCATGTTTATAACTTCAATGTTGCTATTGAAATATGAACTTTTGATAGGCTGCGGTAGCAAAAGGGGAATCACCTCTTGTACTACCATTGAAAGATACTGGTCAAGATTCATCCAATGCACGGACAAGGTATGATATATATATATATATGACATGATTAATAATCCTATGATTGACTCTGTCTAAGAACCCTTGTTACCAAATAAACAAGCATCAAAGTTGAAGTATGAAATGAAATAATCCGGCTGTGATATAAGCTTCCTAACATATATGGAAGGATTATTTTCATGCTAAGGTTTTGTGGATGGAGTTAAGTAAATGTCCTTAACTTGCTCTGCCTCATTGGGTGTTGTTCTCAACTTACCATTCGGATCGTTTATCCAAAAAATATGATTTTGTTTAAATGAATATTAATAATCTAGATTACAAGCACAAGTGCACTTCAAAACCTTCTTTCACCCATTTCATCTTCGCTACCAGTTGGTTCTCCTTGTTGTTTTCCTTTGCCCAAAATCTTACCACTTTTTTCATATTAAATATTTTTTATTTTTTCAAAACTTTTAAATTAATCCTTTCAATATATTTATTGAGGGATCTTCATAGCATAATTGTATTGAGCTTTTTATTCCTAACTTTTTATTCCTAAGATTCTTATGCACAAATAGAGTACTATTACAGGTTGCTAACATTCTTCTTCTTCTGCCTAAGTATCATATCACTCCCTCTCCCTTCCTTCCCTCCATTCACTCACCTAATGAAAGGCCAAACAAAGCTTTAACATTTACTCTGCTCTCGTCTTGCATAGTAGATCCAGCTTCGTTTCCTCTTGCTTATTTGCATTCATTTGTGGAGGTTAGAAGTTTAACTTAATAGGGAAATCTTATTGTGGTTTCCTGTTTCTTCCTTTATTTGTATGTTGTAGTGTGTTTTATTGAAGTGGTTGTTTTGGGTTTCAATCAGTGACATATTAAGATTACAAGCTTTGGTTTTTTGTTCCTCTGGTATTCAAATATGGGTTTTGTATTGGTGGAAGAAAAGGGCATACGAGCAGCTTTTCTGTATATGGGTTCTCCTCTCTCTATCCCCTTATTAGGGAATCTTTTTCATTTCAAATCAAAATTAAAATGTCTTCATAATCATTTTATTTTTTACTACTATAAAATAATATAATTCAATTATATTAAATTTTGATAAATGTTTTATTTAAAATAAATAATGTCATAGAATATTAAATTTATTGAAAAAAAAAATTCTAATAACCAAGCCTATCCTTTTTTTAAGGGGTCTGAAACTAAGCCTATGCTTAACTAATACTAGCGCTGGGCCCTTATGCTTACCATTTTAGGCCCAGTCCTATTGTCACTAAGATTCTCTTTGTGTTTTTCTTTATAAATAGTGGGCTCCCACAAAAATTTTGTAAAATGTCTAATTGGGCCACAAAAAAAAAAGAGAAATAGAGAAAGTAAACTAATACTAAATAGCAAATGCTTTCTCTACCCATATTTTTGGAAAAAAAAACCGTTCAAATGCAAACTAGAGAAGATTCTATCTTAAAGTAAAAGAGGTAAAAGATATATTACTTTTCTTCTTGTAATTTTTGTAAGTTACTCAAATCATCTTCCATCTTCTATTTTTTTCCTCTCAAAATATGAGAAACTAACTTGTGCTAAAAAATTTGCAGGTTCAATTGCGGCTTGACTAAATTGCAGGTTCAATATAGTTGAAAATAAGTATGATAAAAGTAAATTTTATATTATCAAACTCTCTTTGATTGAAATATGAGCATCTTTTCTTGCATTACTATGTTGCTACATCAATATAGTGTACTTTGCTTATATTGATATGAGTATATCTTTGTTTTAGAGTGGCTGTGTTTATTAATTTCTGAAAAAAACAAAATTTTGTTACTGTGATGTATAGATGTGTTCATCTTTCATTATGAATTATGATGGTAATTGGATTTTTTAGGTTGACGCTATTTTATGTCGTAGTCATACATACAATTTATATGAAATTATAGAAGCTTAAGTGTTTAGTAAAAGTATAATATGTTTAGTAAAAGTGTGACAGTTCTGATTAAGTCTCTCTGTAACTATTTAGGTGTAGCTATGGATAGAAGTTGGATTAGTAGGCCACGCTATTCACCAGAATATGTTGCTGGCGTAGAAAGTTTTCTCGATTTTGCATTTTCTAGGCCTTATGTGGAAGGGATTGTGAAATGCCAATGTCTCTCATGTGGCTTTAAAAAATGGTTTACAAGGGACGTTATGTTTGATCACTTGATATGCAATGGGTTCCCGTTGGGGTACACTATTTGGATTAGGCATGGTGAACGGGTAGAGGAAGATGCCCCTACTACTCCTTTGGTACAAGTGGAGCAAGTAGGTGGGGAAATGCAAGATTTATTACACGATGCCTTTGGGGTCTTTAGAGATAGAAACATTGATGAACCAGGGTCATGCCACCATCCAAATAGTGAGGTGCACATTGGTTCCACTAGTGGAACAAATGGGGAAAGTTGCAAATTCAATGACTTGATGAATGATGAAAATGAAGAATTGTATGAAGGTTGTACGAAGTATTCAAAGCTTTCCTTTTTGGTTAAGCTTTATCACATTAAATGCTTATGTCGAGTGAGTGATAAAGCTATGGACATGATTTTGGAATTGTTGAGGGATGCATTTGAAAATGCAAGGCTTCCGAAATCGTTTTATGATGCAAAAAAGACCATAAACAAGTTGAGTCTTAATTATCAAACTATCCATGCTTGTCCAAACGATTGTATGCTATATTGGGGGGATGATGCTGAACATGACAAATGTAAAACATGTAATACTTCTAGGTGGAAGACAAATACAAGCGTGGATAGTACCAATGGAAGTGTTTGACAAGTGTTTGGCAAGGAGCATTCTGGACGAGTTCGAGGGTTAGGACTAGGTCCATGCCCTTCTCAAGTTTTTGGGCTACCCAAATATCGGTTCAACGACTTAAATTTCAGTTCTACAAGTAGTGCACATTCAAATGAAGGATCCTTGCAATCTGAGCTAAGTTCAGTGAAAGAAGAATTAGAAGCTCTAAAAAAGGAGCGTGAAATGGAGCAAGCTCGTATGAAAGAAAAGTTTGAAGCTCTAGAAAAGGAGCGTGAAATGGAGAAAGCTCAACAATATCACATGGTCAAATATTTAGCTGATCACATGGGAGTAACAATACCATCTGTGATTGTTGGCGAGGTATCATGTCCTGCAACACAGGTAACATAAATGTTTCTTTTCTTTACAACAATGTTAAAATGGACACTACGCGTTTTTATAAAATCTAACTGTCTTTCTTTTTCTAATTACAGGCACCTGATGTAGGCAGCGCAGAAGCATCACGTCGACGATCATCTGGAGCTAGTCATGATCCACGATCTTATATATTTATGTAGTTCTATTTTGATGTTAGTTATATTTAATTAGTTTTATTTTGTTGCTAGTACTAAACTTTTTAATTGCTATTAATTTATCCTTTATATTTTGAGATTGAGAATTATGTTGTGAAGACTTTATTTTGAGTTTAAATACTCTTGAACTTTATTAGTAGTTGTTGAAGTCATCTCAAATTCTATTATATATATGTTGTAGACTTCATTTTTAATTTATATGCAGATGAAACTTTATTATTAGTGTTGAATTTATCTTAAATTCTATTAGGCTTGATTTATTTATTTTTATTGTTGCTGGAGTTCATTTATTGATGTGCAAACTCTTGAATAGGTTGAGTATGAATGTTACAAAGAAACAAAGACCTAAAAAAGATTTTTTTTTAAAACAAAAACGATTCTAACGGCGGTTGCAACCGTCGCCAAAGGAAGCACCAACAGCATAACTCTAACGGCGGTTGCAACCGTCGTTAGAAATGTAAAATAACGGCGGTTAATCGCCGTTAGATTACCTACTTCTAACGGCGGTTCCAACCGCCGTTAGTTCACTTACGCTAACGGCGGTTGCAACCGCCGTTAGGTCAAAGCCTCTAGCGACGGTTGCAACCGCCGTTAGGTAAAAATGTGCCTAACGACGGTTATTCCAACGGTTGGCTTAACCGTCGCTAGACGTGGTCCCGACGCATCGTTTGGCGACGGTTGAGCAACCGCCGCTAGAGTTCTAGCCACGGTCAGAACCGCCGTTAGAGGCCTGTTCTAACCGTGGCTAGAAGCCTGTTTTCTTGTAGTGGATTTTGGTAATTGTTAGTTGAAATTCAGTTGTTTGTGTATCTTTTCAGGTACTCTTTCTAGTGTATGCCTCGTTGTAAGAAGAAGAAGAGAGTTGTTGAAATTTCACCACCTCCTGTGCGTGGAAGGAAAACGAGAAGGCGTGCTATCTCTCATTCTCCGGTTAGAACTCCTATTTCTCCATCTTCACCAAAGAGCACTCATTCTGAAGAAGTTGAAATGGCTGAGCAAAACAACCGCAATGTGTCTGACTATGCAACCTCGAAATTGGATGGGTTGCAATATAGTATCCGGAGGCCGTCTATTCAAGCAAATAATTTTGAAATCAAGCCGGCTACCATCCAACTTTTGCAAGCTAATGGGCAGTTTGGGGGTTCACCTATTGTAGACCCCAACAACCACATCCTTAATTTTCTAGAGATCTGTGATACTTTCAAGCACAATGGTGTTTCTGATGATGCCATTCGTCTGAGGCTCTTTCCCTTCTCATTAAGGGATAAGGCAAAAGTTTCGCTGCAATCTTTACCAGAGGGGTCGATCTCTACATGGGAAGAGTTGGCCCAACAATTTCTTACTAAGTATTTTCCACCTGGGAAAACTGCCAAGATGAGAAATGACATAACTTTTTTTGTGCTGTTGGACAATGAAAGTCTCTATGAAGCTTGGGAAAGATTCAAGGAATTATTGAGAAAATGTCCACATCATGGGCTACCAAAATGGCTTCAAGTGCAAACATTCTATAATGGGTTATCTTCTGAGATTAGAACGTCTATTGATGCTGCAGCTGGAGGAGCTCTAATGTCCAAACCAGTAGATGCTGCTTACACTTTGTTAGAGACAATGAAATCTAATAATCATCAATGGCACTCGGACAGACATGTGCATGCACGAGTTGCTGGAGTACAAGACTCTGATATGTTTGCATCCCTATCTTCTCAAATTGCTGTTTTGACTAAAGAGGTTAAATCTTTGGGTATTCAGGGAGCAGTTAAAGCAGTGAGCCCTTTGTACAAGCTTGTGAGAATTGTGGAGAAATTCACACTTCAGAGCAATGCCCTCTTGTCTTGGAGAGTGTTCAGTATCTGACGAACAGGAATGCCAATAATCCTTACTCCAACACTTATAATCCGGGGTGGAGAAATCACCCAAATTTCTCTTGGAGTCAGAATCAAGGTGCGGGACCGTCTTCATCTGCACGTCCCGACAATCCACCTGGATTTAATATTGGGGGTTTCAATCAACAAGCCAGAGCACTACCTCTACCTACTGAGAAGAAACCATCCTTGGAGGAGATGATGATGTCTTATATGTCTAAGAATGATGCCCTCATGCAAAGTCAAAATGCAGTTATTCAAAATCAAACTGCATTAATCCAAAGCCAAGCATCATCTTTGAGAAATCTTGAGACTCAAATGGGTCAGTAAGCAACTGCTTTGAATAATAGACAGCAAGGTACCCTTCCTAGTGATACTGAAACTAATCCTAGGGGTGAAGGTAAAGAGCAGTGCAATGCTATTTCTTTGAGAAGTGGCACTGTAATTGAGGGCAACCCCAAGATAGCTGAGTATGAGAAAAATAAAGACGCAGAACCAGCTGTGATTGTGAATCAAGATGAGAAACCACTTGAGGAAGACACTGAGAAAGAAACTGTGCAGTCTAGACCGGCACCACCATTTCCTCAAAGATTGTTAAAGCGAAAAACTGATCAACAATTCACTAAATTTCTAGACATCTTTAAGAAGTTGCATATCAACATCCCTTTTGCTGAGGCTCTTGAGCAAATGCCTTCTTATGTCAAATTCATGAAGGACATATTATCCAAGAAGAGGCGATTAACTGATTATGAGACAATAGCTCTCATTGAGGAGTGCAGTGCCATATTGCAAAACAAGCTTCCTCCTAAGCTCAAGGATCCAGGGAGTTTTGCCATTCCATGCACAATAGGTGAACAATTCAGTGGTAAGGCCCTATGTGATTTAGGGGCTAGTATCAATTTAATGCCTCTTTTTGTGTTCAAGAAGTTGGGATTAGGAGAGCCTAGCCCTACAACTGTGATGCTTCAACTAGCCGATCGTTCTATAGCTTATCCACGTGTTGTGATTGAAGATGTTTTAGTCCAGGTGGATAAATTCATCTTTCCTACAGATTTTATTATACTTGATTATGAAGAAGATAGAGAGGTGCCCATTATTCTGGGGAGACCTTTCTTAGCTACAGGCAGGACCATTATTGATGTTCAGAAGGGAGAGTTGAAGATGAGGGTACAAGAAGAGGAAGTTACCTTCAATGTCTTTAAAGCAATGAAACTTCCAGGTGAACCTGAGGAATGCTTCAGAGTCAATGCGATAGAATCCTCCATAAACTCTGCAGTAAGGGAGGTAATGATTAAAACTCATCCTGTTGATCCTTTAGAAGCTGCTATTATGTCTATGCTTGAGCATGATGAAGATGACATTTGTGACTATGTGAAAATGCTAGAGTCTTCTGTGCAATTATCTAAGCCTAATAGGAGATTTGAGGACCTTGATCTTTCTTCTACATCAAGGCCTTTTGCTAAGCCTTCCATTGAAGAACCACCTCAGTTAGAACTCTAGCCGCTTCCCCCTCATCTTAAATATGCTTATTTTGGGACTTCTTCTACATTGCCAGTCATGATTTCTGAATCTCTTAGTCAAGTGCAAGAAGAGAAATTGCTTCGAGTTTTGAGAGATCACAAGAAGGCCATTGGGTGGACAATTGCAGATATTAAGGGCATTAGTCCCTCTTTTTGTATACACAAGATACTCATGGAAGATGGAAGCAAGTCGAGCATTGAACATCAACGGCGTCTGAACCCAATTATGAAAGAAGTGGTTAAGAAAGAGATCACCAAATGGCTTGACGCCGGAATCATTTATCCTATTTCTGATAGCTCTTAGGTAAGTGCAGTGCAATGTGTGCCCAAGAAGGGTGGTATGACTGTGGTAGCTAATGAAAATAATGAACTGATTCCTACTCGTACAGTTACTGGCTGGAGAGTTTGTATGGACTACAGGAAGCTAAATAAGGCTACAAGGAAAGACCATTTTCCTTTGCCTTTCATTGATCAGATGCTTGACAGACTGGCTGGGCAAGATTTCTATTGTTTCTTAGATGGCTATTCAGGTTACAATCAGATAGCCATTGCGCCTGAAGATCAGGAGAAGACAACATTCACGTGCCCGTACGGCACATTTGCTTTTAGAAGAATGCCCTTTGGGTTATGCAATGCTCCCGCTACTTTCCAAATGTGCATGATGTCTATTTTCTCTGACATGGTGGAAGAATTCTTGGAGGTGTTCATGGATGATTTCTCCGTTTTTGGGAGCTCCTTTGACACTTGCCTCCAAAATCTTGCTAAAGTACTTCAAAGATGCGAAGAAACTAATCTGGTTCTTAATTGGGAAAAATGTCACTTCATGGTAAAAGAAGGAATTGTTCTTGGGCATAGAATCTCGCATAGAAGAATTGAGGTAGATAAAGCTAAAATCTGTATCATTGAAAATCTCCCTCCTCCATCTTCTGTGAAAGGAATTAGAAGCTTCTTGGGCCACGCCGGTTTCTATCGTCGGTTCATCAAAGATTTCTCTAAAATTGCTAAGCCTTTGTGTAGTTTGTTTGAGAAGGATATTGCCTTCAATTTCACTGATGATTGTATGAAGGCATTTCTAGAGTTGAAAAAGAGGTTGGTTTCTGCACCAATCATAATTGTGCCTGACTGGGAGCTTCCTTTCGAGCTCATGTGTGATGCTAGTGACTATGCCGTGGGCGCGGTTTTGGGACAAAGGAAAGATAGAATTTTTCATCATATCTATTATGCTAGCAAGACCCTTACTGAAGCTCAACTGAATTACACAACTACTGAGAAAGAACTTCTTGCTGTAGTGTTTGCTTTTGACAAGTTTCGATCATATTTGGTGGGAACAAAGGTTATTGTCTTTACTGATCACTTGGCCATCAAGTACTTGGTGGAGAAAAAGGATGCAAAGCCACGACTTATCAGATGGGTGCTACTACTCCAAGAATTTGATCTTGAGATTAGAGACAAGAAGGGTAGTGAAAATCAAGTAGCTGACCATTTGTCCCGGTTAGAAAGCGAGGAATCAGTGAAAAAGCAACCATTGATCAATGAGAACTTCCCAGATGAGCAACTCTTTGGGGTGGAACAAATGGAAGGTCCTTGGTATGCTGACTTTGCTAATTTTGTGGCTAGTGGTTGGATCCCTTCTTACTTATCTTCACAGCAAAAGAAGAGATTTTTGCATTCAAAAACTTGTTGCTCGCCCAAACGAAGCGATGCAAGTGTACACCGCCAACAAGTAATATAATGATAAGTAGAGTATCGTCCACAGGGAACTGAGCTAAAATAAATTAAGTACTAATGCATTCATATGCAACCTAAGCCAAGCAACCGAAATTGAGTGTTTTAATTAAAAACAAGTGAACAACGCAATAAGCAAATTAGTGCGAAAATAACTCAAGAGTGTAAATGAGATTAAAAGCTCTTAGGATTGTAGTTACACCTAGCACTTCACTTATGGAATTTTACCCTTTTTCACTACTTAAATCAATGATTTGGTGTTAGTCTTAGCCGTACTTTCATTATATGAATCTTCCAATCCTATATAAATTCTACCTCTCAAATCTAACTCCTCATATGCCTTGGAAGTATAAATTTAAGAGATGCATTAAATTCAAGCCAAATTTGACTCCTCAAGGCCCTTAGGTATATGCCTATCCTTTGGGCTAATCAAGTTAATCAAGCACAATCAACATAGAACAAGAGGTATTCAACTCAAGGACTAAATTTAGGAGTCCTCTTCCAAGGAAACCCCAAATCCTCTAATTTCCCTAAGTGGTGGCCAAACAACTAGGGTTCATCAAGCACAAATTTGAATAAACACCAAAATGCATTAAATGAAGTAATCAAAGTAGCAAATCCATAAGTTTACATGCTAGGGTACAACAACCCTAAGATAAGAAAAGCTTAACCTAACATATTCAAGGAAATTACAAGCTTAAAACCAGCAAAATCAGTAAACATCAAAGCAAAGAGAAGAAGAGAAGAAAACTCTTGTGTCCAAGACTCCAATCCACTCCCTCTTCACTTGAATCCACTTGAGACAACTTGAAGCTTGAGTATCCCTTCCTATTTTCGCACCTCTCCAGCTCCTCAACTCTCCCAATGGCTCAATAATGGAACCCTAAGTGAAAAAGCCTTTTAAAACAGCAAGAAAATCGGGTTCCAAAAATGCCCCCTGCGACGTTGTGCTGCAGCACATCGATTATGTGCTGCAGCGCATGCTCTCTGATCTGCTTGTGCTACAGCACACGGGTATGTGCTGCAGCACACCGCTTCTGTCTCTTTGTGCAGCCCTTGTGCTGTAGCACACGGGTTTGTGCTGTAGCACACTTCCTTTGCTTGTTTCCCTTGATGCTTTACCTTCATATATGCCCCAACTTGTATTATTCTTCTCCAAAATGGCCCTAAGCACAAAAGTAAAACACAAATAAGTCCCCAAACTCCATTAACTTCAACAAAACACTCACAAATAAAAACAAGACAAGCTAAAATCACATAAATTAACATGTACAAGCCTAAGAACATAAAAACACTCTAAAATGCAATTAATTGTGGCTCAAAGACAATGAAATCCTCCTAAAATCCATGAAACACTAGCCTAAATAACTCTATTTCATAGAGCTATCAGATACTTATCAGATCCTCATAAAGGCCGATCTCAAACTGGCTATTTGTTTACATTTGGTGATACTGCTATATCTTGGCGCTCAACAAAACAAACTATAGCAGCTATTTCATCAAATCATGCAGAGTTGCTTGCAATTCATGAAGCCAGTCGAGAATGTGTATGGTTGAGATCCATGACTCAACATATTCAAGAATCATGTGGTTTATTACTAAATGAAAAGGCCCCAACTACATTGTATGAAGACAATGCTGCTTGCATTGGCCAACTAAAAGGAGGATACATTAAAGGAGACCGGACTAAGCATATTTCACCAAAGTTCTTCTTTACTCATAATCTTCACAAAGATGGTGAAATTGATATTCAACAAATTCGCTCAAGTGATAATCTAGCAGATCTATTCACTAAGGCATTACCAACTACAACATTTGAGAAGCTAATTTACAAAATTGAAATGCGCCGATTAAGAGACCTTCAATAATGCTACAATGAGGGGGAGATAGCGCTGCACTCTCTTTCCCTTTGCCATGGTTTTGTCCCACTGGGTTTTCCTGGTAAATGTTTTTAATGAGGCAGTTTATAATGGATGTATTATTATAATTGGTGTACTCTTTTTCCTTCATTAGGTTTTTTGTCCTACAGGGTTTTTCCTAGTAAGGTTTTAATGAGGCACAATTTTAGACATCCAAGGGGGAGTGTTGTAAATATATTGTGCTTTTGTGGATGTCTTTAGCACTCCCAAAACCTCCATAAATCAATGAGTCCATAACCCCAAATTCAATATGATTTATGCCAATATTGATTGTGCATTATATGCATACCTTAATGCTTTGTAACTTATGATGTGAAGGTTACCCTAGTAGCTCTATAAATAGAGGGTGTGTATGCAATGATTTGATACACCAAAAAGTTGATTATTGAGTACTACATTTCTTCTTCTATTGTCTTCTTCCTTTCTCTTTTACTCTTATCATATAGTTTTACGATAAGTTTTTATTTCTCCCTTTTTTTTCTTCTTTTTATACTCTCCTTCCCTTTTTGGCTTTTAATGGATAGATTATTAATGTTTATGATATATTCCTTTGTGGTGTGATAATCCAAATTTTTGTTCTTCTAAATTTATAATATATATATATATAGTTGATTCTTTTAATTTGTTCATGTTTCTTTGCTCTTTTGTTATATGCTTATTAATTATTATTAATAATTTCATTTCACAATATTATCATCAATTACAAAATAAAGAAATGGTTTTTCAAACTTTTTATTAAAAAAACACATACCTTAATATATTAATTTATTCATCCATTTTTATAGTTTAATTTTTCTTATATTTAGTTAAATGATATATTATCTCTTTATGACTTTTAGAATTCTTTTTTTATTTCTATACTTAATTTTTAAAATTGTTGAAATGATTTTTCTAGAGTAAATTCTATTTTTTTACAAAAAAAATTTTTACATGTATCTTTAATAGCATTATGATAATTATAAAAAATGCTTTTTAAAATTTAATATTTTGGGATTATTTATTTTGAGTAAAAAATAAGTATTTAATTTATTTTAGTTGTTTTCAAAAAATATTTTTTTATATTAATCAAATACATATTTAATTATATAATTAATAAAAATATAAGTAGTTTGATTAGAATTGTTGAAATTGTAGTTTTCTTATCTCTCAAGGGAGGAGAATGTAAGTTATCAAAATAGAGGGGAGAATAGTGTAATTTACTCTTAAACATTTGCTTCCTACAACTTTACATGTGTTTGCTTTTTTTATTATTCTTCTTTTATGTTCTTAACTTCTATGGATATAAACTTAAATTTGAGATTTAAACCCTTTTATTTTCTAATGGCAAATAAAGTTTTGCTTAATGTGTTTTTCTTCACAGGGATTTTTGTATCTACATGTTCATTGCGGAGAGTTCCCAATATTAATTAACATCAATTAAAAAAAATAAAGAAATGATTTTTCATTAGTTCTAAAAAATACTTAATTCTACATAGGTTATAGAATATTTATTGTAATTGTAGAAAATTTAAAATATGATCGATCAAGTGTATCAATAAGATTAAGAATTTATGAACCACCGTGATATTAAAAATATTATTGCTAATTAAGCCATTTGGTTTTGCAATGGAAAATAGAGTTTTACTTATTGTGTTTTTTTTCTCATTGGAATTTACGAATCTACATGATTGTTGTGGGGAGATGACAATATTAACATCAATTATAAATTAAAAAAATAATTTTCGTATTTTTTTAAAAGGAATATTCTATGGGAGCTTGAGCTTTTAAGCGTTGAGCTTCCCACCACACATTTAAGAAAGATGAGAGAGAGTGAAATAAAAGGCTCACCCTCCAAAGAAGTCAACCTTTTTATATCATCTCCCATTTTTAAAAACATATACCTTACTAAAAAAATTTTAATTCTACAAAGGTTATAAAAGATAGAGTATAATTTAGATTTTTTCAAATATTATAAATTGCCTATAAAATCAAATGAAGTATTTGTTTTCTTAAGGGATGTTGTATAAATTATTATACAACATCCCTTAAGAAATTCTTAAAGTGGATTCCCTTTTTCTCTATTTTGAAAACCTACAATTTAGGGGTCAGCAAACTTGCGGATTAGTTTGGTTTGAACGATTTAAATAATCGAATCAATCCAATCCGATGACTAAAAAAGTCATCCAATCCAATCCGCTCTTTGAACATCAACCGAACTGAACCAAACCGATTATCGGTTTTTTGACAAAATTAAAAAAAAAATTGTATTATTTTTTCTCTTCAATTTAAACCTTAAAAAATAAAAATAGCTATTCCTAGCTATGAAACCAACAAACTAAAATTATTAGTACAATATTCCAGCATTACAAACTTAAAATTACATTCCAACATCATAAAACCATAAAAATCAACATCATAAAATATTTTTAATATTTTAAAAAAATTATAATCGGTTAGTTTGGTTCGGTTGGGTTGGGATTGGACCTCATTCATCAATCGAACCGAATCAAATCGGTTGTCAAGAAAATAAACCAATCTATCCGATTATGTAGTCATTTGGTTTGGATCAGATCGGTTGGTTCGATTTTGCACAACCCTACTACAATTTCACTCTTTTTTACTAAATATTCTTAATAGTCTTATTAATTTTCTATATTTCCATATAATGTACTGTTGGAGAGTGTTACCAAATGAGCCGTAATTGATTAAAATGAAACTTTAACTTGTGCCCTTAGTACTGGGTTAACAAAATCTTTATGGCATGTTTGGTATAGGTTGAGGAGGGAAGGTGAGTGGGAAAGTGAGTGTGTTGTATGTTTGATATGGAGAGGGAAGGTGAGAGGAAAGGTTGAGAGGGAAGGTTGAGTGAAGGTGAGAGGGAAGGTTGCTTCCCTCTCAATTTAGAGGGAATGTGAGGTTGAGGGAATGAAGTAGACTTAAAAGTACTATTTTGCCCTTCCCTTCCCATGTGAGGGCATAATCTTAGAGGGTAAAATAGTCTTTTACACTTTTTAACTTCCACTTCCCTATCTCATTCCTATCATACTAAACAATTTTATTCTTATTTCCATTTTACTTTCCTTACATACCAAACACACATAAATCTTCCACTTTCACTTCCACATCCACATCCACTTCCACTTCTCACTAAACACTCACGGGATACCAAATGCCACTTTAGAAAAATAAGTGCTTTTGATAAAAAAAATAAGCACTTTTAGACTAAATTTTGTGCGGCCAAACAGGCCGGTAATATTTTGAACTTTTGCCGCCAATCTTTCATTTCCCGCCTATGCTCATATCTGTTGACTGTCGCCGAAATTGTTTTCTCTATCTCTTTTGGATAAAAAAGAGAAATACATCTTTTTTTACTAAAGCCATCCCCTCTCGCTCCGGCGCCGTCACCGTCGCCGATCACTTCATCTCCCTCCACTTGCCTTCATTTCAATGCTTCCACTGCCACCGTTCCCATTTCGAAAACCCTAATTTCTCTCTACATCTCCGCCACCATTGCCAGTCGAAACTCGGCAAATCTTCTTTCTCCGTCTTCTTCAATGGACGCAGACCCAATAGATCCAATCACCGGATACGCTCAAACCCGACGCGTAGTTCTTCTCATAGACCTGAACCCTCTCCTCCACCTCCACAATCCGAGTCCGTACATCAATTCCCTTCTCGCCTTCGCCAAAACCCTCCTTTCGTTCCCTCCTCTTTCTTCCTCTCTCTTTTCCTTTAAACTCTTCTTCTCCTCACTTTCTCCACTTCTCTCATCGTCAAAACTACATCGTTTTATTCCCAACCCTTCTCTTTCTCTCTCTTTCAATCATCCCACCTCTACTCTCGAATCTCTCCACCAAACCCTAAATTCTCTGCCCCAATTTCACAACCCTTTGGATCCACCGCCGCCGCCGCCTAGGGCTTCCCACCTTGCTGCGTCGACGCAACAGCTAGTACACGACTATGCCTGGGACCCGGTAATAAGTGATCCGTTACCAGATACTCTTGTGCATTGTAATTCAGTTGTTCGATCTAATTTGGTTGTTTTGTGCTCGCCCATATGTAAATCTTTGAAATGTTTATCTGAATTTTTTGGTGTGGACACGGTAGATGAGTCCTTGGAAAATGTGGATTCGTTTTGTGAGAAACTTTCTGGGTTCTTTAATAGTGTGAGTGGTGCTTTTGATTCTAGGGATATCCATCTTAGTTGGGTTGATTTTCGGTGTGAATCTGAATGCAGTGAGCATAAGATTGAGGATGATGAGGTAAGGCAGATATATAGACTCTTTGAGAGTGGGATTAAAACACTGGGTTGGGGATTGTGCAGGGTGGATTCAATTATACTTGGTTCAGCACTTTTTCCCTTTGGGTTGATTTATCCAAAGATTGGAATTTCACGGAGTTTTCTTGATAGAAGTTATAATTCTAGGAAACTTCAAGTACAATTATGTCTTCAGATCTTTGATGTAAATAAAAATCCTATAGAATACAACTGTTGTGATCTTGAGTTGATCGATTTGAAGTATTTAAGTAAACATGAAGATGTTTTGTTCAACCCTGAATTCTTAAATTCTCAAACTGGAGGTTGTGATGAAAAGGAAACATTTTGGAAACAATTTGGACATGGAATCTCGAAATTTCAAATTAGAAAGGTGTACAGGTGGGATGCTTTTGCTAAATTAAGGGACTGCATATCTAATTCCATTCTTGTGCGTGAGGGTTTTGGAGAATCTAAGAAAAATAAGAAGGAAAGTTCAAATGAATTTTTTGCAGATAGGGTCCTCGAAATTCTTGCCACTGAATTCGGTCACTTTTGGCAGAGAAAATCGGTACCCACTTGGCAAATTCTCTTGAGTTTTCTTTATAAAGAAGGCTGCTGGGCGTTGGTTTCTCTTTCAAATGACAGTGGTGTTTCACTAATGGGTGTTTTAAGGCCGTTCACAGT
This sequence comes from Senna tora, assembly GCA_014851425.1. Lineage (NCBI taxonomy): Eukaryota > Viridiplantae > Streptophyta > Magnoliopsida > Fabales > Fabaceae > Senna > Senna tora. Next base: position 32,731,225 of record CM026269.1, read on the forward strand.
TTCTTCTGCTCTCTTATCTGTAGTAGGTAATTCAGATATGGCTTGTGATTACGGTGAAGCCAATAATTCTCAACTTATGAAGACAATGGATGCTGAGATTTGCAAACCTTCTAAGAATTTCAGAAAGCTTAACACATTCTTGGGTTCTCAAGCTAAGAAAAATGCTTCGGTGATTGAGGGTCATCAGAAAAAGGAAATGGTTGATTTGAGTGCAATAAAGAACTTTACATGGAACACTTTCTGTAATGCTGCGTATGAGCATCACCTTGAGATAGACTTATATGAGATCTACTCTGCCAAGAAACATAACGAGTCAAAAAAGTTCAAATTTTTGAAATGCTGGATGAAGCAGATGAAGAGACCTGGCTTTTCTGATCAATCTTCGTTGGAAAAATCCAAGCTAGATCCGATAGTTCCAGAAGAGAATAACAATAGATTGATCGAGTCTCCACAAGCTGGGGAAAATCCAATCTCCTCATCTGGTTCAGCAGAAGAGATTGGCATGACTGAGGCTTCCAGAATACAAGATGAAGCTGTGCTTGAATTTAGGTCAGAAACATCTGAAGCATTTTTCAACTCTCTTTCCAACAAGATCCATCAGGGAATTGAATCTGAAGTTGTGGACATAGGGACTTTGGCAGAGCGACTTGTGAACTCATCTATATACTGGCTGTATCAGAAGTTTGACAAAGAAGCCAATTCTGAGAACATACTTCCTGCAAAATGTCATGATGCTTATCGTAGCTTGGTTGCAGCTGAATTGACAAAACTTCTTTTAAGGGAGCCCAAAGAGCTAGCTGCAAAGCATAAAAGTCGAAATCCAGGACCTTCTACACTCACTACAAAACATATTGTTAGAGAGTATCCTTTGACCAAACTTCCCCTAATTTCTGCATATGATGCATTGTTTGTTTAATTGTTCTAGTCAATTGTAAAATATTGGCCTTTTAATTTTCATGTTATTCCTTAGTGGGCATCAGATATGAACTGCAGATTTTATTTCGGATGGAGATTTTAAAATCAGAGGTTGGAAGTCGAGTTGAAGAGTCTAGTAAGCAGAAGTTTGTGAAGCAAGTATGCTTGCTTTTGGAGAACATTCAGTGCCATATGGAAGGGGGTTTCTTTGGCGATTGGAACCTCGATAATTACGTGGCAAAGATTATCAAAAGCAGGTACTTGTTTATACACCAAGATTTGATAGATATTTTAGATGTCAAGTGATATTTCTTCTTAAAAGTTGACTTTAGTAGTACAAAAATAAATAAATTTTAGAAATCCTATTTTTTCCCTGGTAGAGTGAGCAGTAACTTTTTTTTTTTGAAGGAAGAGTGAGCAGTAACTAGGTTTATTACCATTTTGTATAATTATGCCAATATAATATAGAATTTGCTGTACTAGCTATTCTGCTTTAGGGAAATTACTGAGTAGCAAAGGATTCCAGATGAAGCGGTAACAATACCCTAAGACATCAATACAACATAATACTGATGTAATCCAGGTGTTCTGACTTCTGAGTAATCCACAATAAGCCTTTCATCTTTCAGCATCTGGCCTTTCCAGTTCAAACTAGAAATAGTTAATTTAAACAAAAGAAAAACATATGATGTAGTTAAGTTTTGTTTTTTTTTCTCTTACCTTTCTCTTTTCTTTTCTATGACAACAATGGAACCGAATTGATATGGCATAGGGAGATTTAGAAAGAAAACAGGCAGACATGATTATGAAATCCCTGAAATTTCAGGTTTTCCCATACCCTTGGAGACGTGGTTCATAAAATCTACAACAAAATGGACTTATTGCTGTTTGCTGATGAGGATGAAGGCTCAAATCAATTACCCAATAGTGAAGACAGCAACAAATCCTGGATGGAAAAAGCAGACAAAGAAGAGATGGACGAAAACGATATGAGCAATGAACCTGTATCAGAAGAAAATGACACTGGAAGACTCCAAAGGAATAATCAAGAGGATCATGATAAAAGATTAATGGAAGCCAAGGAGAGGAGAGAAAGGTCACGGAGATTTATGTCTTTCACAAGTTGGATGCCTGATTTGCAGAGAGTTTGGGCTCCAAAGCAGAAGGCCATGAAGCTGCCGAAAAGGAAGGAGCGACGAAGGGCGAGCTGTGACAGAGTATGTGAGACTCCATTGTCAGGACATAAGCGATCATGTCCATGGGAAAACAATAATACTGACGATGACACTAACAGGGCTAATGGGAGTCAAATATGTGGTTCTGTTTCTAAGGCATTGTTTCAGGATGACTAAATGGTGTAAGTAAAACATGTCTTTGACTTCTACAGAGTATAGAAACATTGTATATGCATATTAGAAGGTAGGACTAGACTTGGATAGTTGGATATTTCAGTGTTCAACTTCAGTCACAAATGGTGGAAGTTATCGTAAGGACACTGAAGTTTATATCCTACTTGACCACTACATAGTGTTTTATAACCGAAGCAAATATTTAGTTTTCTTCAGTTCAATAGTCTGACAACTATATAACAGAAATATATTTGTGATGGAATTGTGTTTTCTAGCTACGGGTATCTTGTCCATTCGTTTTAGGCTAAAATGCACTCAACTTCTTGAGACTTACGTGCATATAACTTTTCAACTATAAAAACTGATATAAAGTTCTCTCAAACTTTGCAGTTATGCAAAAAATCTCCGTTATTAACTTTTATATCCAAAATCCTAAGGATTTATTATAAAAATGATATGGTTCACTTTTTAAGACAATATGATATGATGTCAAATACTGGACCACCAATATATATATATATATATGATATTATCTTCTATATCATTAATTTTATCAAAATCAAGTTAATGGTAATTAACATAATATAAGTTTTGGGCTCAACAACAATATAATAATTAACCCAAAAATTATATATTTATAATAAAATTGTTTATCACATTTTTTTCTTTTACTTGCTCCAAGTATTAGCAAGATTTTCACAAAGATGATACATACCTTATTGGCATACTCCCAAATTCTTTCTAGTTTTGGTTAGCGTTCATATTGGCATACTCCCAGATTGTGTCAACGAACTATAACCAACACCGAATAAACACGTTCCTGCCATCGCTTGAAATTCTTCACATCGAATGCTTCGATCCAACACGCAGCAAGAACAAGCCTCGGAAGACAGTGAATGATACATTGACAGTATCAATGGAAGCCATGAAATTCAATATCTCTTTAGAATGTTGGGGATTCTCAGTATTTTAATGGCTTCAAATCAAGTCGCGTCACAAGGATACTGTCCTAAAGATATATTCTGCAACCCATCGATAAATTAGGAAACGACACTCTCACAGGATTAAACGAACCCTTCTTGGTTGTCGCACAACCAAGGCAGCAGAACAACAAAAGAATTTTAGAAACCAAATTTCATAAAACCAATTTCTTTTACTCTCACGTTGCAGCTCCTGTTTTGTTAGTCACACATATATATACCCATATGAAAACCAATCCATGATGTATATATATATATAGAACATCAAACAAAATTTCCACACTAATTGTGGCTTTCAACATCTCTTTTATATATAAATGACAAATTAATATGACAATTATTTTGCATAACTCCTCACTAATGGATACAAATCATGTATCATTTAAAGTGATTTATGCAAATAATGTACACAATTAATTAACATTATATATTATTTTATAACTTATGAATTTTACTAATTGGTTGAATTAATTTATAATAATCTCTACTTATTATTATAAATGAATACACATATAAACTTGAGTCTCCTTTGTTCTAGATAATGTGAAACTTTATTAGACACACAAAATAATTGTTTTTTCACCTATTCTTGTTGAAGACTAAGCAATGAAGGAGAAATAAAATTGTTAATTTGAGAATGAGATGAAGGTGAGTCCATTAAGAAAAATGATTAAATGCTTGGTTGATGGTTCATATATAAGTTGCTCTGTCTGAGTTCATGTATAATATTTCTTCATGTTCTTTGCTTTGTTTCTCTCTTCAGTCTTGTGTTTCTGACTTTGGTTCTTATTTCTAATATTTATGAAAAAAAATGGAAAGGAATGCTTTAATTTTTCTTTAGGATTTGTATGTCATATGTTGCTTAAAATTATGAAAGAATGGGTATATGTGTAGTTTTATCCATTGGTCCATCATATTATTCAAGAAATACTTTTCATAAACACAAGAAAATTATTCTGAGGTCCATGCATAAAAAATTGTTTTGTCTTACTCTAGAAATCACTAAGCCAAGTGATTCTTTTGTGTGTAAAAGTAAATGAAGTGTTTTATTGTAATTGATTAATGTGTATATATATATATATATATATATATATATATATATATATATATATATATATGATGCGGTGCATATTATGTGTGTAAGAATTTCTCTATACTCTCCCTATTGTACAAATCAAAATCTTCAGCTCCCTAACTACAGAAAAACTCCCTAGCTATAAAGGGGATGCTGACTATGGTGCACCTCGATTTCAATCACAATGTGATAGTTGGCCATCCGAACACTCTAACGTAAGGAGATTTTACAATCCTAGTAGCTATCATCACAATTGTTTAAAATACTTTTCGTTAGTTGTCCAGCTGTATTTTCAAGTAATACAAAAAAAAACCTTTTCCCATAAAAGTAATACAAATAGTTTTATATTGAAAATAGGAAACTAAACACCATTATTAATCCACAAGCATACTCAAATTAGTCAGAGATTCACATTCATATGAAAAATTTTACCTAATTCTTTTTCCTCTAGAACAGATTTTACTTGTGGAACAAGAAAATGTCCATAGTCTTAATGCTACTGGACTTCTCCATTCATAGGGGTACATTTATCAAATATGGATCGTCTAACTCAAGGGCATCCCCTGGTGTGCGCAAAATGTTAGCTACCAACTTAGGATCACACCGCTACACCTATTACGTGGGTCATTTCATAGTCCACAATAAGGAAATATATACTAGGCATGACTAATACCTAGGATCATGGTGTAACTAGATTTAGCTAAGTCTCCCAACATATTAGGCTTTAATCAATGATTGCCCTAACTAGCTAAAACCGGTTTCCCCATCACATACTATCACAATTAATAGAAAAGGGTTATAGTTTAAAACTTGACTGTAATATGGAATATTTCGCATCCATCCCATACCAAACACAAATTATTCGAGACTGGATCGTCTGCTGTCAAGGGAGGAGTGCTGTCCAACTGTCCAAACAAAATTGCGTCGTTTTTGCATGTAATATGTGCATTGGGAAGGATTTGATGGAGAAAATTTTATTTATGCATAAGGAATAAAATTTATAGTACATTCTAGTCCCAATATGGTATATTTTTACAAATAAATTTTTTTTCTTTCATTTTAGTCTCATTCATGTAAATATAATTTTTTCAATAATATATTTTTGTAATAATTTTTATTGCAAATATAATTTTTGCATGTAAATATAATTTTTTCATGTAACTAAAATTTTTATTGCAAAAATATATTATTGGAAAAAATTATATTTACATTCTTGGGGATTAAACTGAAAGATAAAAATAATTTTTACGCAGTTTTGTTTGGACAGTTGGACAGCACTCCTCTCTTGACAGCAGACGATCCAGTCTCAAATTGTTCATCCTAATTTTGAAAGCATAAGTTCACATTGCACTTCTTTTTCACCTAGTAAACAATTTAATATAAATAAGTAAAATTCTCACTATGACATGTAATCAATACTAATGCTTGAATAAATCATTCCAATTTTGAAGGCGTTTCAAGTAGTTAGATATGGACATTGCATTTACTTATTCTCAGTCCATATACTAAATCTCTTAAGCACCTTTCAATATTTAGTCATTTTGAGAAACATTAATATTTAAGGCTAGAATTTACCATTTCACATTATTAACACTTTCCAAAACTTTATGCATTATTCTTAGACTAACTTTATTATTCTTATAATGTATTCTCAATTCTATTTCATGCTACTTATATCATCAAATGGACCATCATATTAAAGAACTAAGCTAGACCATTATATTAAAGAAATCAAAATATAACATGCCATAAATTTTCTTATTAACTGGGATCACTTTTAATTACTTATATTAATGGAAGCTAAACAACTCATGTCATATAAATGCCCATTAACCTAAGAGCATAATCATTCAACTTTACAAACATGTAAAATTATTTAAGAGGCGTTTTTGCACAAAGCCTAAAGTTTATGGTTATGTGTTGCATAAAATCTTAAGCTCCGAGGATAGATGGTTTTCAACTTTTTTTTTTCAGAAAATTTGGCAAATTATTAAGCTCTCCCTTGTCTCTGGTATCCAACACGCCTTCTTGAATTCTTCCATCTAATGGGAATGGAACGAAACCTTGATTTGTCTTTTGCTTAAGATAGCAAACCTCTCTAGAATAAATAATTTGAAGCCTATTAGTCTTTGTACATTCCCTTTACAAAGTACTTTAAAAAATTTTTTAGTAAAAAGGTTCAACTCCCTCCTTGACAAATTCACATCCTTCAACTAAGGAGGCTTTTATCCCCGAAAGAAAAGGCCTAGACAATGTCATTCTAACTCAGGAGATTCTTGTCTCCTTCCAAAAAAGGAAAAAAAAAGGAAAGAAAGGTTGGATCATAGTCAAAATTGATTTAGCCAAAGTATATGATAAAAGGAAACCTAGTTGTATTAGAAGCTTCATAATTTTCCATCTATATTTTGCATGGATAAAAGTTCAATGGTACCGTACTATTGAAGTTCGGTACATCACTCCAATCATGTAAAGTCATTTATTAATATCAATAGAAATTTACATTAATAAGGACCCACCTTGAATGGTTTAAGAACCAACTGATTGGAGGGATGTACTAAAATTTAGTACTCGTGCACCATTGAACATTTCTTCATTTTGCAGATGATATGCTTCTCTTTGAACAAGTAGATCCTAATACTATCTATCTATTACATATTATAAAACAAGAACCACCCATTGCCACGTGTCGAATTGTGAGCATTCTTCTTTTGATGATTTTCAACTCTTTTGCTTGATATATCTATATATACAGATTTTGTACAAAAAGTCACTGAGCAATAATTGTTGTCCCGTCCAACTAAGAAAATTATTTCATTTTTTTAAATTAAAAGTTACTGTGCTTTATTGTCACACACTCACACCTTATATCTTATTTTGTTTTAAATTAAAATAAATATTTTATAAAAAAAATTCTAATCACAAATTCAACATGATATTTAAATAAAATTAGTTTAAATTTTAAATATTTTCATTTATAATTCAATATTATTTATTTATTGAATTATTTTATAATTTAAAATAATAAATTTTATACAAAAATTATTTTTTGAATATTTTAATTGTACTTTTTTATAAAAAAAATTTATTACTTAAGGTATAATTAATTTTTGATCAATTCCTTTAATTCTTATTTTCTTTAAAGCATTTTATCTTTTCTTAAGGATCTATATGGTCAAGTTTTTAAAAATTATTTATTTTAAAATGACTTTATTTTTAAACGTAATTTAATAAAAAATACTGTGAGAGAGAATTAAGTAGATAAAAAATCATTTATTTTGAAAAGCATTGTGAGAGAAAGAGTCGTAACATGCACGATGAACAAGATTAAGAAATTTTGAATGATATGATTTACAATTGCTAAAAAGAAAGATGATTTGATTGGATTTACATGAAAGATCTGAGTAATTTAAATTATCAAAATATATTAATACCAAATCACTAGTGAAAGCGGAAAGAGACCATGCTAAAAAAAAATTATTTGATTGGAAAATTAGCAACCTCAATTATTATTAATTAATGGTATTTTTTCAATTTGATTCTCTTTCATTTATTTATTTTTGTTATCTAACCATGCAAAGTTCTTTGCTGCAATATATTCGAGTTAGACTTCAACTCTTAGATTTGTTCAATGTGCTGTAAATCTATCACAAATATTTAACACACAACAAATTTGTATGAATTTTAAGTTTGACAACAAATGATATATTAGAGTTTTTTTCTTCATCATGATAACATGTGTGTTTTTTGTGGTGCAAAATTGTAGTAGGATGGAAGTGTTAGAAGAAAATAAATAAACTCTATCTATAAATTTTTCTATCAGTTAAATATTCAATTGCCTCTCTTAAAAGAACATCCCTTTGTATTTAAGGCAATTGATGTTTTATGTGAATCTTCAATTAAATATTTATAAAAATTTAATTTTTTAAGTATATATTAATATAATATTTTTATATTTATATAAGTAAAAATTAACTATAATGATCAACTAATAAATTTATTAGACCTTTCAAATAATTCAAATAAAAATAGGAAAAACTAAGGTAAAGTTCATTAGGTACTTGCTATCAAGTTCACCAATCATAAATTGTATTTTTACTCTCTTTCTTCTTTGATTGGTTGTGTAATTTATTGCCTTTTATATTCTCTCTCTATAATGATTGGTTATACAAAAAAATTTTGCCACATGTGTAATTTTTATTAGAAAACTTAATAGCAAGCACCTAATAAACTTTACCTTAGTTTAGTCCATAAAAATATCCCGTGCAAAGCACGGGTCGCAATCTAATTATATATTATAAAGCAAAAACCACACATAGCCATGTGTCAATTTGTAAGCACTTCTCTTTATTATAAATTACTTTTTATCTTCATTTATAAATTATTAAAATTAGCAATTTCATTAATACCTTATACTTTTTGAAATTCGTGTTGTACTTTATTATTACTATCTTTTCAGCTTTTGTAATGGTTACCCACCACACAAAACATTTTTTTTTCTATTCAATTTACAATATTGTCACTCATTACATATTATAATTAATTCAAATTAGCATATAATAACTAAGGTCAAAACTTCAAATTAGTCCCTTATATTTGTACGAAGTTTCATATTGGTCCTTTATGTTTCAAAAAGTTTAAATTGGTCCTTTATGTTTGTAGGAGGTTCCAAATTGGTCCTTCTGTCCACTTACGTCAAATTCTTAAGTTAACTGCTAACGTAGCGTGCCGAGGGGGACACATAATCTCTCCTACGTGTATCACATAGCTGACGTAGCCTTAGATACAATAAAAATACTCAAACAACGTCGTTTAAGCCAAAAATAAAATCATGCTGAGAGGACCAATATGAAACTTTAATGAAACATGAAGGACTAATATAAAACTTCAATGAAACATAAAGGACCAATATAGAACTTCAATGAAACATAAAGTATCAATATAGAACTTCAATGAAACATAAAGGACCAATATAGAATTTCAATGAAACCTGAAGGACAAATATAAAACTTTTGAAAAACATAAAGGACCAATATAGAACTTTTGAAAGATAAAGGACCAATTTAAAACTCGTGTGAAACATAGAGGACCAAAATGGACATTTGACCTAATAACTAATTAACTCTAAGTTAATTCATTTTAACAATTTATCTTTTTATTTTGTTAGCCTTATACTATAATTATTGGAACAATATAACTTCTTTTTGGTTCAACTTTCATAATCAGGGGATATGACTACAGATCATTTTATATTAATTTGAATTATTTCACACATTAAGAAAAATAGACATATAATTTAAGGTATATGAGTTTTTTGATGTTTTCATAAATAAATAGAGTGCATTGTTTATTTGTTAATAATTTTATACAGGTGAGAATAAAATAAATAGAGTGCATTATTAGTTAAAAAAAGTGCAAAAAAGTACAATAAAAAAGAATGAGGAAAAAAAGTTAGAAGATCATCACTAAAAAATCAAATTTGTAGGGTAGTGTTTGGTACAAGGTTTAAAAAATAATCTCGGGATTATTTCTCCGGCATCTTGTAATCCCGTGTTTGGTACAAGTTTTAAAAAATTAATCCCGGGAATCTTACAATCTCGGGATTATTCTTATCCCATGTTTCTTCATATTTTTAATCCCACCTAAAAGGGTGAGATTATGATAATCCCATGGGATGATATTATTTTCTAATACCTACTTTTACTAAATTAGCCCTCCCCTAATTAATAACCATTATTTACCCTATTCTTTCCTTCTTCTTCAGTGTTTATGGTTTTTGTAATATTTTCAAGTATGACTACTGTAAAATATTTAATAGAATGTAACTCTCAATAATCAAATTAAACATCAGTATTGATGTTTGGTCAACAAAGAATTAAAATCAAATCAAATGGCTATACCGATTGAGTTCATTGTATATAATATAATATAATATAATAATTTTAAAACCTAAAATATTTTATAAATTAAAAAATATAAGTATTGTATAAGAATATATATAGTATGTTAATTGATATAAGTTAAAATAATTTTACAAATTATTTATTGAATGTTGAGATACTATTTAGAAGATAAGTTAAGGGCATAGTTGAAAATTTATCAAACATTCTCGGGATTATGAAAAATGAACCAAACAGCTAATATAACATTCCTGAAAATCTTGTAAAATAATCTCGGAATTATGAAAGTTGAACCAAACAGTTATTTTAATATTTCCGGGAATCCTAATCCCGGGAATTCTAATACTATTCTCTTAATGAAAAGAACACCCTAGACTTGTTCCTTAAGTGCTCCAGTCTATCCATTAATGAGGGTAAATCCTCATTTTAGAAATCCCCAAACACGGACCAACGCTTCATAGACATGGCCGAATTCACCTTCAATTTCAAGCATGCGAATAAACCTACTTGGGCTATCCTCTGGATATCTCATGAAAAAAGAGGGATTTTAAGCCTATGGTGAAAAAAATTATTATTAAAATGAAGGGTTGAAAAATAGAGCATTTATTTGTTATGGGCAAATTTATGCTTTTAAAATTAGTTACTGTCACTTCTACCAACTTCTTCTTTCAATGCATTCCCTTTCCCTATCAATATCTGTAATGCTTTGTACAAAGCTTAAATGGATTTTTTTTTTGGGTTCTTCAAAAATTCATGTCTATTGAGAATTTGTAGAAGGAAAACTGAGAAGGGGTCTAGGAATTAACAAGTCTCATGAAAGAAATATAACTCTTAGATAAACTGAGATGGAGGGTTAACTTAGAGAAGGATAAAATGTGGGCAAAAGTTTGTTCACACAATCTTAGCTTAAGGTTCTCTAAGTCTTTAATTGGGAAAGGGTTATGCCTTAGGGGTAAAATTCTTTTTTTTAAAGCAAAATGATAGTAAGGGAAGGCACTCCAAATCCTATCGAGCAGGACGTCAGTGATATATTGAAGAGATCAACAGAGGTTTAACCCAAAGGATTATGCCTTGGGAGAAAAATTCTTCTTAAAAGTAGCAGAGTTGTGATTCATTTTGGGTACAATACCTCTTTCTGGTTTGATCCGTGCCTACAATTGGGGCCCCTCAAAAATTGGATCTATGGTCCCCTAAATTCTAATGAGCATTCAGCATCTATTTCTGTCATGCCTAACATTCAAGGCTCTTGGAATATAATTGGGCTGGTTTGTCTTTTGATCTCCCAATGTCTACTAAGAACTCTATTATAATTGCTACTCCCATCAATCTGCATTTTGTCAAAGAGGATTTATCTGTCTAGACTCTAGAGCTCAAACATATTTAATCTATACTTACTTAGTTCTTCTGTCCACTTCCGTCAATTTCTTAAGTGTTGACGTAGCGTGTTGACGTGTCCATCTAAGATGACATGTCATGTCACATCATCACATATGATAGTAGATGATGGCGTGGCATGACATGTCAGCTTAAATGGACACGTAGGAGAGATGATATGTCCACCTCAGCATGCCACGTTAGCACTTAATGGAAGAAATAAACGGACTTGGACGGAAGGACCAATTTGGAACTTCTTGCAAACATAAATGACCAATTTAAACTTTTTGAAACATAAAGGACCAATATGAAACTTCGTGCAAACATAAGAGACCAATTTGAGATTTTGACCAAAATTAAATTTAGGAGAAAAAAATATTTATTTCACCGTCTAGCATAAAAATCCCTAATTCAAACCGAGGCTCCAAAACGAGAGAAAGGGAGAGTGAGAAAGAACGAAGAAGAGAAGGGAACGCGAGAGGGAGAAAGAGAGAGAGAGAGAGAGAGGGCCGAGAACGACAGAGTGAGACGAGGGCTGAGACCGAGAGAGGGCACCGATCGAGAGAAAGACAGAAAAAGGGAAAGATGGAGAAACCAAGTAAGGGAACCGAGAGAGAGGTCGAGAGATGAAGGAAATGATCAGAAGGAGAAGAACGGAGCTCGGAAGCTTCTAAGTCGATAGATGGGGAAGGAAGACTTGTTTTCTACAGCCAGAGGGACGAACAATCGAGAGAATAACTGAGCCCAAAATTCCCAACCTTGCCTCTGTGATTTCGAATTTAGGAGCCAGGTAACCTAATTCCACACTCTCCATTGGCCATTATAAGTCCCATTCTTAGTCCTTAAGCTCTTTGTTTGTAGTTTTCTTGAATTTTAATTGGTAAAATGATTGGTAATTCTTATACTGCGAGTTGTTGATTCTGTGCTTAATTCCTTTTTCACTAAGCATGTATTAATTAGTAGATTTTTCAAGTGTTTGTTAATTGGGAACACATACAGTACCAAATGTGATTACTTGGGTCCATTGATGATCTTAATTCTGTGTCATGTGAAACTTTTATACTGTGTGATGTGATACTTTCTGCATGTTATACTCCATTGGGGAACTTGGATTGTTAGTTTTGAAGGAATTGATGTGGTTGCTAGGCTTGATTTTGTTATTCTTGTCAATTCGGTTCTGCGTTGAAGACCAGTGCTGAGTTGTGTTAACAATGTTACTAAGATATATATATATATATATACTTTTAGTATAAAGTGCATAAGTCTGTGTACTTTTAACTCCCATTTTCATTGTCATTGAATCATGATTTGTTCATCTGAATAGGAGAAATTCATGTTTAATAATTATCAACGGATGAAGTGAACTCTCGTGGTTTAACAGAGTATGTAAAAATATGGAATTCATAGAAGCTTGCATCTATTGTTTAGTAATTCATGAATGAATGGCTATTAAAGTGGTAACGGGTTTGCATAAGATTATGTATTTTTACCCATTGGCTATGTATAAATGTGTGACATGGACTATGTTATGGTGATATCCTAATGGAACTGTAACACTAAACTAGTATGCTTAGAGAGTACTTGAGCGTTTCATAGTGAAGTACATATCTGAAATGCATATGATTTTGTGAGTAATAATATTTTGACATTTGTTTATACTTCTTGTGTATCTTACCAAAGAATACTTATGTGCTTGCGATGAATGAACCTCCTGGGAATAAGTCTCAAGTAGGGGATTATGGATCTTATCTAAGGAAGGTAAGGGAATAAATTGTCCATAATCACCCTAAATGAGAAATTAGGGGCCTTACTCAGTGAAAAGTAAGGATACTCATATGAGGTTAGTTTCCAATGTATGAGATACATGTGCATTAGTATGGATAGCATTTCCATAGTGTAAATTTTACCTTTAGATATATATGTATTACTTGGTGGAAAAGAATGGTGTTGGGGAACAGTATGCTACTGTTAGACTAAATTCTGGGATGGATTTTTGGTGACTGGTATGGGACAGTTGTAGGATATTTCGCATGCAGTTATTCCTATTCAATTAAGGATTATTGGGTGTGTTAGAAAAGTAATGCTTAGGTTAGTTAGCCCGACTGGAGATGGAGGTTAGTTGGGACTTGGGATAGCTCGTTTAAGTATTACAGTTTCTACAATCATAGGTTTCAGTCACGTCTAGTATACTCTTACTCAATGCGACATAGGAGGTGATTCACGTACCGAGGTGCGAGGGATGATCCTATTTTACTGACGATTTGTGCACACATCAGGGGACGCCCTAAGGATGTCATAGGGCACAGAGAGAGAAACTTTTGTGCTTATGGTCTTGCTAAGTATACCTTGGAGCAAGATTCTTCTAGTTGTACCTTCATATCTATTCCTTCCATTTTGTCTAATGCTTTCCTAGCTGATTTTTTTAGGGTATGTCGCCCACGTAGAATAGGTATTGGCTAATTGAATGTTTTGTCTACTACTATTTCTTTAATGCATTTCCAATTTTATGAAAAAAAAAAAGTTTATAATGTAGACTTCACCATAAGACACGAACTTTAAAAGGAAAAAACTTAATTATATATATATATATTTTGTCCTAAAGTTCTTCAATAAAAAATTGATATGCATATAATTTATCCAACTCAGCTCTATTATGATAACAAATATATAAGCAATTGAATTTTTTTTTTTTATATTTTACATATTTAAAAAAATATGCACTCACATCCGTGCTAATATAATTTATTTGGACTGCCATGAATTTATATTCTAATAAAAAATATCATAAATGTTTGCAAATTATAAAATTATAAAATTAAAATATAAAAATTATATCATATCACTTTTCTCAAAATGTAATAAATATTAAATATCATATAACTAGTACTCTAAATTTACTACGGTATTGGTTAAAGTATTATCTAATTAATTGATAAAGTATTTAATAATTTAAAATTTATAAAAGTTTAATAAAAATAATTATTTGTAATATCTATTTTTTTAATTAATCAAATAAAATTTAAATTTTTGTTTTGGAGACATGTTACTAAAGTATTTTCATTGTATTATCGACAGGTGGTTGGTTGGAGTGGTAGGTACTCCATTGCCTTTAAGCAATGTCCCATATTCGAAACTTGCGTATTACGGGCAGGTGGTTGGTTGCAGCGGTAGGTACTCCATTCTCCTTATGTAAGGTCCCGTGTTCAAGACTCTAGTGGAGACCTGTACCCTCGTTATGGGACCTCCACTAACTCGAACAAGATTGCGGGAGAAGCTGATACTGTTGCACTCAGCTAGAGGACGACATAGCCACTTTCGTAAACGTCACCGGTGAACTGCCGTGTTGCTCACTGTGAAGTTACCGGAAAACTCTGGGTCTCATGTCCTTCATGCTTTTTCCTTCGCCCCTCATTTTGACTGAGTGAGATACTCCCTAAACTCATTTTAATACTGTTTCTGTTTGACTGTGGCTTGGCTGACGAAATGTGAGGGCTATGTGTTCTTTTTGAGTTGTTCAACCATCATTTTGATGTCATTTCGAACTTAAAGGAATAATTCTACATGTTAAAATTCCACTGAATTGAAGCTAACGGCCCAAATTAGACTCGAACTCTTAATAGTTCTAGGTCCTCTGCTATAATTATGAATCTATCAGATTATTAGTTTCTATTTACCATTAGCCGGCATGTATGAAATTTGAATTAGTTTTGAGGGCTTTGCTGTCATTGGCATCATCTTATATCAATTCCATGTAAACTGCATAGAAGAGCTACCCAAACAACTCAAACAGTCATATTTTGCAGGCATTATTGAACATGGAATTACAGTCAATTAAAGAAAATTTCTAGGCCGAACTCTCATATTGAAGGGGAGCTTCTAAATTCATGAAAGCTATTTCATTTCTTTCTCGTCAATTTTCTGGATTACAAGTCTTCGTATCATCAGCCCGAAAATCCATAGATTTTCCTGCAAATCTGAATCTTGTTGATGAGCTGCTTGGCAAAGTATTAGATCAACGCCCTGATATCAAAACCCTAAAGGTAGTGCACTCTAAGGTTTTTTATCACAATCTTCATTCAGACCCATCTCTGGGAATCAAACTAATGAGAGCTTATGCTGCTTGTGGTGAAGTTATCTTGACACGTAAGGTGTTCGATGAAAGTCCTGAGAAGAATGTCATTTTCTATAATGTAATGATAAGGAGCTATGTAAACAACCATTTGTACGACGATTCACTACTTTTTTTCAAGACCATGGTTAATGGAGGATTCAGTGGAGATAATTATACATACCCTTGCGTCCTAAAGGCTTGTTCTTGCTCTGAGAATATAAGATTTGGGTTACAGCTTCATGGGGCTGTGTTAAAGGTTGGACTTGACTACAATTTGTTTGTTGGTAATGGTCTTATTGCCATGTATGGGAAATGTGGTTACTTATTTGAGGCACGGCGAGTTCTTGATGAAATGCCAAGTAGAGATGCTGTTTCTTGGAATGCAATGGTTGCAGGGTATGCTCAAAATGGACGGTTTGATGAGGCATTGGAGATTTGCCAAGAAATGCAGGCATCAAGACAACAACCTGATGCCGGTACATTGGCTAGCCTCATGCCAGCTATAACTAACACATCATCTGACAATGTTTCATATGTTAGGGACATGTTCATGAATTTGGAGAAGAAGACTCTGGTTTCATGGAATGTGATGATAGCTATGTTTGTCAAAAATTCGATGCCTAGCAAAGCTGTTGAGTTATATATGCAAATGGAAGAGAGCAGGTTGGAATCTGATGCAATCACTTTGGCTAATGTTCTTTTAGCTTGTGGGGACCTTTCAGCTTTGTTGCTAGGAAGGAAAATTCATGAAGATGTTGAGAGAAAGAAATTATGCCCAAATGTAGTTTTGGAGAACGCATTAATAGACATGTATGGTAGGTGTGGATGTCTAGAAGATGCAAGGAAAGTGTTTAACAGAATGAAGTCACGTGATGTTGCATCATGGACATCATTGATTACTGCTTATGGTATGACCGGGCAAGGTCGCAATGCTGTGATACTCTTCAAAGAAATGCAAGATTCAGGTCTGAGTCCTGATTCGATTGCTTTTGTTGCAATTATGTCAGCTTGCAGCCATTCAGGATTACTGGATGAAGGGAAACTCTACTTCCAACAGATGACAAATGATTATAAAATAACTCCAAGAATTGAACACTTCTCTTGTATGGTTGATCTCTTGGGACGTGCCGGGCAAGTAGCTGAGGCTTATAATTTCATCAAACAGATGCCAATTGAGCCCAATCAAAATGTTTGGGGGGCTCTGCTCAGTGCTTGCCGGGTGTATTCTAACATGGATATCGGTCTTTTAGCAGCCGATAAACTTTTTGAGTTGGTTCCTGAGAATTCAGGTTACTATGTTTTGTTGTCTAATATTTATGCTAAGGCTGGTAGATGGCAAGAAGTGGCAGCTGTTCGATCACTAATGAAAAGAAGACGACTTAAGAAAATGCCTGGTATTAGCAATGTGGAGCTGAATAATCGTATTTACACCTTTCTTGCTGGTGATAGATCGCACCCACAGTCACAGAAAATATATGAAGAGTTAGATGTGTTGGTGGGGAAGATGAAAGAGTTAGGTTATGTCCCTGAGACTGATTCTGCTCTTCATGATGTGGAGGAAGAGGATAAGGAATACCATTTATCTGTACACAGTGAAAAGTTAGCTATTGTGTTTGCTATTTTGAATACCCAACCTGGGACTCCAATCAGAATCACCAAGAACCTTCGTGTTTGTGGAGATTGCCATATTGCTGCCAAGCTCATCTCCAAGATAGTAGAACGTGAAATTGTTGTTAGGGACACTAACCGATTCCACCATTTTAAGGATGGTGCATGCTCTTGTGGAGATTATTGGTAATTATGACTAGTAAGGCATCCTGATGAAGTCAAATGAATGTGAACTTCAATATGGGGACTCCAATAATCCTGTACGTGATGGCAGAGTACGTTACTTCAACAAACAATGTACTGTTCTTTGCTTTGTGTTACTACTAAATTATTTGAAGGTTGCAACATGTTTTGGCTATGGCATCTATTTGACAGCAATCTTTGTTATTAGAGGATCTGAAGCATTTTTTGAACTGTAGGTTCGACCAAGGACAGAACTATTGGGTACGTTTGGGAATGAAGAGGGAAAGGGAGTGAAGGAAAGGGTAAGTGATGTTTTTCCTTCTTTTATTTAGATCCTTCAAAATCTTTTAATTTGGGGTAATTAAAAAAATGACAAATGGAGAAGGTTAGGGAGGGTTAACATAAAATCTTTCAATTCTTTCCCCTCTCAAATTTAAAAAACCAAATAAGGGTAAGGTTACTAAATTTCTTTCTTTTTCCTTCCATTTTCTCCCTTCCAAACAGACCCTAAAGTAGGGATTGGTACTTATGAACTATGGTTATATTCCTTGTCAAAATGTCAGTTTTCTTGAGTTTTTGATCCAATATTTGTGCATGACTAACATTTGCAGACACAGAGAGGAAGCAACCAGACTGAATAAGTTAGCTTGAAGTCTTATTATACACATATATAAAAGGAGATGCCCTGCCTTTTTGGAAAAACAAAAATATATTTAATGTTGAGTTCATGTACACTGTTATTTTGAATTAATATAAATCTTTTACACAAAAATTGGTTCTGTTTCATGCATTCTATTGACCTTTATGGTTTGATGATAATGATATAGTTACTAATTTTGTTTTACTATCTCCTCACACTTGGTGGCGTTTGGAAGGGGGTGATTGTTTTGGTGCGAAATGGAAGTGGAAGTGAAAATGGAAATGGAAGATAAAATGTGTATTTGGTATACAGGAAAATGGAAGTAAAATATTAAAAGTGATGTTTGGTATGGTAGGAAGAAGATAAAAAAGTCAAAGATAAAATTGTATAAAGACACTTTTGCACTTATTCAAGTTGTTTTGTAAAAATTCTTAAAGGTATAATGGTATTCTTACCTCAACTTGCTAGGAAGCAAATTAGGTTCTCTCTTATTAGCCATAGAAGTTTACTCACTTCCTAGAATGGAAGTTTACTCACCATGTTATTCTTAATCTTCTATTATCGTTATCCTTCTCTTTTACAAATTCAAGATATTCTAAATTAAGGTATTTTGAAGGAGCTATCAACATCCAAACAAGAGAGAGAGTAAGAGAAGATTAACCTCCCCTCCTCTTCCTTCTCTTCTTCAATCTCTTCCATTCCCCCTCCCACCTAATTTTTAAACAAACCCTTAATCCCAATTAGGGTTTGTTCGGATGAGATGAGAAAGGATCGGATGGCAATGGAAGGGCAGGAAAGGAAAAGTTAAGAGATAGTTTAGAGCCATTAAAATTAACAAAAGGAGGATTAATATAATCTCTTAATTCATTCCCTTCCAAAATTATAAAACCAAACAAGGAGAAACTTGAAGCTTGGAGAGACTTTTTAGAAAGTTGATTGAGAGCTTATTTGGCTAAGTTTATGAGGATTTTAAAAGTGCTTATTTTTTTCTTAAAAAAAACACTTGCTTTCTTATTTTAAGTTGTTTGACAAATTTTTTAAAAGTGTTTTTAAGTTATAGCAGAAATATTTTTTTAGCTTTAAATAGAAATTAAAAAAATGAGAGCTTCTGGTTCTAATTAAAAGTAGAAATTAAAATTTAAAACAAAAATATCATTATTAAAATTTTAAAAATTTTATTTTATTCTTCTCATAAGGCCTAATAATAATATATATTTATAATTTTTTTATTTAAATAAAATTAATAGATATTTAATTAATAAAAATAATAATCATAAATAATATACAAATGATTTAACCTAGATAACCAAACACAGCCTATTTGTATTTCATTTTATTTTTGGTTAATAATGCTTCAATTTTCTCTTTTACTTTTGAGTGACCATTGATGTATAACTTGTTTGGTTGCTCTTGATGTTTGTTATTTTGGCAGTGACTGCCCTATCAGTTGCAAGGGCCATGGAGTTTTCATCATTGCTTAGGATTCTATGTTTGTGGCTAATTACTTATGTGATTAATTTTCATATTTGATGCTTCTGTACTTATTTGATTCTATCAGCAGAAGCAACTTTAGTACTACTATAATTATTATTATTGTGATTATTATTATTTATAATTATTCTTATATTTATAAGAAAAAATTTAATAAATTTTGTAACTAGTAATTTTTTTGAAAAAAAAGTTGTATTTTTGGTATGTATCAAAAGCATAACTTTTAATTTTTTTCAAAATTGTTTACAAGTAATTAGTAATTTTTTATCAAAATTTTAGGAATTAATTGGTTTTCTTCGGTCATGATCTTCATAGAGAAATGACGAAGGAATGGGTGGGACTCATTGGGTCCCACGTATTTTTTCACTTTTTCATTTTTATTAATTTAAAAAAAAAAAAATATAAAATATCTATTATATCCATTGTTTTGAAAACCGGACCGGACCGGCCGATCGGACTGGAAAATCGGTAAATTGCCAGCCATTCCGGAATAACCAATGAACCGGTCAGATATAAAACCGGTCAAGAACCGGTCAAAACCGGCCAGAACCGGTGGTTTAGACGGTTTGACCGGTTGTTCATTTTTTTTAAAAAAATTTGTGTTGTTTATGATTTAATATTTATTGAAAATTTGTTGTGACTTGTAGTTGTAAGGATTGTTCTATTTCAGTATTTATTATTGGGTTTGTGATAAGATTTGAGACTTAAATATGTTGATCCTTGAACTTATTTGAAGAGTTTAATATTATATTGTGGTAATTTGCAACTTGTTTTATTTTTTATCATGTTTAGATCGAGATGGAAACATATAATTATGAAATATATAATTTTTTTATGATATATTTTAGTATATTTAATTAAAAATATATATTTTAAATGCCACCGGTTCGACCACGGTTCAACCCGGTTCGACCATTGAACCGTGAACCAGTGCCTCGACTGGTTCAATGACCGGTCCGGTTTTAAAAACATTGATTATACCCTTTGATTTGACACAATCATAACTTTCTTTTCTTTTTATTATTTTAATATAAGGGGCTAAATGATAATTTTAATACATTTTCATTCTCAATTTTTATTACCAAACACAGAAAATACATTTCCTTTTCCTTATCTCTTTCCGGCCTAAAGAACATACCCTTCATCTTTCACAATTTTTTCATTAATAATATGGTAACCCAATTTTTTAAACCTTTTAATTATTTAGATAAATAATCAAATTCAAATACTAGTGAAATATTTAAAGTTTAGGTTCAGATTTAAATAATTAATTACAAATACCTATAGTTTTACATCTTTATAAAGTTTTATCTTTGTTATTATAATAATATAATCTGAAAAATATCAACTTTTTATTCTTTCTTAAACAAATTTAAGTTGCGTTAATATATACCACTTGCCCCTATGTCAAAATTATTTTAACCAACTGTGCTACAAAAAGAAATAGTAATTATAATTTTTGTTTTGGTAAAAAATTATTTTGACATTTTTTTATATGAGTAAAATACACTCCCCTCCCTTAATAGATCCTAAAAAGACACAGTCAGAACAGGGAACGCCATAGGGATAAGGGTTTTCGGTTTGAACACTTATGGTGTGATTATGACGAATGTGGAGATATCATAGAAGATGCATGGAACAAACCCGGGTCAGACCTAAGAATGAATGGGGTGTGCAGAAATTTGGGAGTGATTCAGGAAGGATTAAGAAGGTGGAGCAAAAATAAATTTGGGAATTTTGGTAAGAAAATCAGAGCCTTGCAGGATGATATAAATGACGAAGTTATTAAGGATGTGTCTGACTCACAAAAGGTCAGAAGACTCGAAAGAGAATTGAATATGACTCTGAAAGAAGAAGAAATGTACTGGAGGCAAAGATCTAGAGTACAGTGGTTAAGAGAAGGAGACAAGAACACGAAGTTTTTCCACAGTCAGGCATCTTACAGAAACAAGAAAAATAGAATTAATAGATTGAAAAGAGAGGATGGAAGCTGGGCGGAAGACCAGAAGGAGATTCTAAACATGGCCACAGATTACTTCGAAGAGTTATTCACAACGTCCAATCCGGACGAAGTGGATAGGGTGACAAATACGGTACCGAGGAAAGTAACACCGGAAATGAATGAGGAACTGCTAGCTAACTTCACAAGGGAGGAGGTTAAAGAAGCCATTTTTCAGATGGGAGCAACGAAAGCCCCAGGATTGGATGGATTCCCGGCTCTATTTTATCAGCGCTATTGGGAGGTGATTGGTGACAAAGTTACAGATGCAGTACTGGATTTTCTTAATAATGGCATTTTTAATTCGGACATAAATATTACCAGAATAGTACTAATCCCAAAGACAAAAGACCCGAGTGATATGACACAATTCAGGCCAATTAGTCTATGTAATGTTATATACAAAATCATTGCTAAGGCCATGGCAAACAGAATGAAGAGATTCCTACCCGAGATCATCTCTCCTTATCAGAGTGCTTTTGTGCCTAATCGACAAATAACAGACAACGTGTTACTTGCATATGAGCTTATCCATGCTCTAAGAGGTAACCGTTTTGGGAAGAAGGGATCAATGGCCGTAAAGCTAGATATGAGCAAAGCATATGACAGGGTGGAATGGAGTTTTTTGAAGCGTATGATGCTTAAACTGGGCTTCCATACGGCATGGGTGGAGAAGATAATGAAATGTGTTTCTTCGGTGCGGTTCTGTGTAAGGATCAATGGATGCGATTCAGACATTTTAGAACCACAGAGGGGGTTGAGGCAGGGCGATCCTTTATCACCATATCTATTCCTACTATGTGCTGAGGGACTAAGCTCACTAATGGTAGCCGGCGAGGAAAATAATAGTATACACGGGATTCAGGTGACTAGACAGGCCCCAAGCATCTCCCATTTGTTTTTTGCGGATGACAGTTTAATTTTCTTAAAGGCGAATGAAGATGAATGTAGCAATTTCAAGGAAATCCTACGATGTTATGAAAATGCATCAGGACAAAAAATTAATTTTGACAAGTCAGCGATTTTCTATAGCCCTAATTGTACGGAGCAAATTAGAACGAGTATCAAGAATACGCTGCAAATCTCCAAAATTGCTAATAATGAGAAGTACTTGGGTCTTCCAACTATGGTGGGAAGGAATAGGGGCGAGGCTTTCAAATCCATAAAGGAGAGGGTGTGGAAGAGACAACAGGGATGGAAAGAGAAGCTACTCTCTAAAGCAGGGAAGGAAATTCTTATAAAAGCAGTGGCTCAATCTATTCCCACATATTCAATGAGCTGTTTTTTAATCCCGAAAGGGCTTTGTTATGATTTGACCCAGATGATGGCTCGTTTTTGGTGGGGGGAAAACCGGGATAACAGAAGCATTCATTGGTTAAGTTGGAAAAAGCTTTCGATGCCGAAATGTAGGGGAGGAATGGGCTTTAAAGATCTAGAATCGTTCAATAAAGCATTACTTGCGAAACAATGCTGGAGGTTGCTGCAAAACGAGAATTCTTTGTTATTCAGGGTGCTTAAATCACGCTATTTTCCAACAGGGAATCTGGTCGAAGCGAAGGGAGGCCAAAGGCCGTCGGCTACCTGGCGAAGCTTGCTGGCTGGTAGAGATGCTTTGAAGAAAGGGTTACGAAGATCAATTGGGAATGGAAGGTCGACAGGAGTTTGGATGGACCCGTGGGTGCCGTCGGAAGCGCCTATGATTCTACCACGACCAAATCATATAGAAACAGGGGATGAGTTGGTTCGTGACTTGTTAACTGAAGACGGTACTAGCTGGGATGACGGGAAGCTTCTTGCAAGGTTTGACAAAGAAGTGTGCGCTCGGATCAAGAGTGTGCCTCCGGATGTGGATCAAGGGGAAGATAGGTGGATATGGGAATTGGATAGTAAAGGGGATTACTCTGTTAAAACAGGGTATAGATGTATCATGGAGGAAGCCTGGAATCAGTTTAATCTGGGGTTAGACATTAATGAAGATGCCACTAAGAGATTCTGGAAACGCATGTGGAAGCTACCTATTACCTCCAAATTCAAAGTTTTTCTATGGAGAGCATGTTTGGGAATAATTCCTACTGTTGAAGCATTGGATCATAGAGGGATGAATATTAATGAACAATGTGGGATGTGCAATATAGAGCCAGAGGGTGCGTTTCATGCACTTGTGGATTGTCCGGAGCTTCAAATTTTGTGGGTTATGGCGAAATTCGACTACAGTAGCCGGGTATACCATGCTAATATCCTGGAGTGGCTTGTGGTGGAAGCTGGAGAGTGGAGTGAGGAGCAAATGGCGTCTTTAGCAGTGGCGATCTATCTTGTATGGGAGAGAAGGAATAAGAAGAAATTTGCTGATGAGGTGACACGGGTTGAAGAATTGTGGCCGCGTGTGGAAAGGGTGATGGATGAACTTCAGATCGTCACTCTCACAGATGATCGAAATAGGACGGAGCCGACAAAGTGGGTGTGGGAGAAGCCTGTTTATCCCTACACCAAGCTGAACGTTGACGCATCAGCAACTAATGAAGGAGGAGGTGTGATGGGGGGCATCTTGAGAGATGAAACATGGGCGTGTGTTGGAGTGTACACCCATTCGGTACAATTTCCAAATGATCCAGTTTTGTTGGAAGCCATGGCCATTAAAAGAGGACTCGAACTGGCATATGAAGTTGGTTGCACACACCTAACAGTGGAGAGCGATGCCAAGATGGTTATAGACATGTTAAAAATACCTTGTGTAAAGGCGTCAACCCTTAATGCTTTGTGCAGAGACATTCTGCGATTTTGTACTAATTTTCAATCTGTTAGTTTCAATTGGGTTCCTAAGTTGTGTAATTTTATTGCGGATTTTATTACTAGGAAAGCTAGAATAGATCGTAGGAACGTTGTTTGGACTGATTCGGTCCCTTTGTACCTCTCTGAGGTTATTTATGCTAATTAATAAAGTCTCCCAGGTACCGCCCTGGTTTCTCAAAAAAAAAAAAAAAGACACTCCTCACCCCTCTATTTTCAAAATGTACACTCCCCTCTCTCCACGTATAAAAATTCTCTACATCTTAATCCAATTCACAATTCTCCCTTAAATCATTTTTAAAAGTAATGACTTTTTTGTAATTTCACATTTTAGGCTTTTATGGGACTAAAATGTTCCCACTTTATAATAGCAAAATACGTGTAATGAAAAATATTATATTTTTATTAATTTTTTTATTATTAATCTTTCAATTATTAAAATTATAAGATAAAAAAATGTTAGAAATTCTGTGATTAGTATTTTTTTAATAAAATTGTATTTTTTGTTTATTAAAAGAATTTTAAACTGTAATTTTTTACAAAACTTATTTACAAGTAATTAGTTATTTTTCGATCAACCCAATTAATCCCCTAAATTTTGATAAAAAAATTACTGATTACCTGTAAATAATTTTTGTAAAAAATTACAGGTTACAATTTGTTAATAAAAAAATACAATTTCATTAAAAAATATTGATAACAGAATTTCTAACATTTTTTATCTTATAATTATAATAAGAATTTAAAGATTAACAATAACAATAAAAAAATAACATTTTTCATTCAAAAAAATAACAATGCCAAACTCACAGTAAAGCAATTCATGATTTTGCTACTATAAAGTGGGAGCATTTTAGTCCCATAAAAGTTTAAGTTGTAAACTTATAAAAAATTCACTACTTTTAACAATGATTTAATGGTTGAGTTTTTCTCTCTATCTCTCTCCTTGTTGAATTTCTTAATGAAAGAAAAATGAGGTAAGAGAGAGATAGAGAGAAAATAATTCAATTGCTCAAGAGGTTGAGCTTTCTATATTCTCGCCCGTAAAATTATCATATCGAGAGAAATAATGTAATTTACTCTAAAATAATATGGATGATTCTAAAATACAATCAAGCATTTGAAGGCCTGGAATGATCTCAACCATAGGCCAATACATTGGTGACATCCCATATCCTTTTTACATTTGCAATTTATTCACTGTATTTTATGATAATTACATATTTAGCATGTCTAATGATTTTATAATTTGACTCTTAATGTTTATAATAATTATACTTTTAATATTTATAAATTCTTTTTTTTTTCTGACTCCTAAACTTATAAAATTGCATTGAAGTCCTTAAAGCTTTTTATATTTATATTTTTAGCATATCTAATAATTTAATTTAACCCCTAAAATTTGTAATAATTTAAAAATATATATTTTACCACTAAATTTATAATAATTATCTTGTAGGGTGTGTTTGTTAGTAAGAATGAGCAAGGTAATGTTGGATTCCAACATTCTGCATACCACACAAATCTTACTTATTGCAATATGATGAAATTATGTTTTTGCCCTCATATTTTTACTTATTTTTAATTCTATTTTCACTTTTAATATCATGGTAAAATGGCCATTTTATCTAATTTTTATTGCATTCACATCACATCAAATTCTCATTCACTCTAACATCTTCTAAAACAAACAAGCCCTTATGTAATTTTTTATAAAAATATTAAAAAAAATCTACATGGCATATGTTTCAGTTAAAAGATAATAATTATTTTATAAAAAAAAGATAATAATTATCCTAAAAAAAAAGATAATAATAATAATTTTTTTTAAAAATCTACATGCCGCACCAAGCGGCCAAATAGCAGCAATGCGATTGTGTTTGAGGAAGTAACGGCTAGTTTTAGGTTTGGTTTCAATCTGATCTTGAGCGTTTTCCAGAGAGAGGATGATAAATCTATTCTAGAAGTGAAACATTTAAATGCGAGGCAACGGCTATAGTTCTTGGTCCAAACCACTTTGCTTCTTCTGTGAAAGCTTTCAATTTGATGTTCATCGGAGAATATGGAGTTTTCCAGAGACAAGATGATGAGGCAGCGTTAATCTCCTTCTTCTTCTTCTACTCGCAAGCATACGGAAAGTAATTTCTCTTCCTTCTACTCCAATTCCTTTAGTTCATATCGAATTTGGGGATTTCTTATACCTAATTTGGGGACGGCTATTCCTTGATTTTGTAGTGGGTTTGGAAAGCATCATCAGGATTCCCACCTCAGATTAGATCTTCTTCCCAAGCTTGGCTGCAGAAAAATAGGTTTCACTCTCTCATCCTGACTCCTATATATTCTTTTCTTCAACTAGATATTCTGCTCTCTGACTAAAATTTCTGATCTTTATAAAATTCTCATTTGTTGTTTTTCTGCGTTATATTATGGTATTGGTATTTATGACACCACATATTCTTTTCTTAAATTGGGATATAATATATATATATGTATTGGTTTGGCACACGTTGTCAATCTGCTCTTGAATTTGAGCTTCCTTAGTTCTACTCCAGTTTCTCTAGTTCATTTCAAGAAGAATATAAGTCTGGATCTTCCTCCTTCCATAAACTTTTTCTCTAGGATTCATACATACTGTGTGTTATGTATTTTGGTGTGGGATTTCTTATATCTAATTTTGGGAAAGCTTTTAACTAATTAAGTGCAAGAGGTTGATTTGTTCATTCATTGTTGATTTCTGGAATTAAGTTCTGTAATGGAATGGACTTTTTGAAGGTATTAATTAATTGATAGTGAAAAGTATCAGTCTTTTTCCGCTTCACTCTACCTAATTTTTCTTTTGGGAGTCTTATATCTTTTATCTGTGTTTGATATTTTCGGTTCTGGATGTGTAGCTATGGAAGAGGTTTTTCCACTTCACTATAAGCACTTTGCCGCCACAAATGGCTTTTTAATTTAGAGGAACCTCCAAGCTCTGCTGATTGACACTAGCCCCTTTTGCTCATACCCTTGTCCAAAGTAAGATATCAAAATCGTGTTTCAAAAGTGTTGGTTTAATAGCTGATTGTAAGCTTGTTTTCCCTTCATGAATCTTCATTTTATGATGTTTTAATGGTCACTTTGAAGTAGTGTTTAAGTGGATGGTGTTTAGCTTGTTTTCCTCTTTTAAAAAATGTTTTTCAAGGTTTGTGGTGAACTAGAAACTGGTGTTAGAATAGGTTATTTTCTCTCATTCCATTTTGATGGAGGAAAGAACTTTGTGAACATACCCAGAGTCACAACATAGAAATGAACCATCTAGTTAGTGGTAACAATTAGGGCATTGGATATAGATTAGAATCATAGCGAAATCAAGCTTAGTTTCTTCCATTCTGCACTTGGTCCTCCCAAGATAAAGCCTACAAATATGATTTTGAGTTTGGACATTTCTAGATTCTAAACCAGAGTAGGCAAAAACAGATGATAATTGAAAATTTTGGACATTTCTAGTTTTCTCCAATCTTCTTATAAAGGTAGAGGGATGCGGAAGTAAAGGTGAGAGAAATGATCGGTGGTCAATGGGATTTATAGGTGTGTCATTGTGAGTGTGAGTGAGAGTGAGTGTGTAGGAAGTAGTGAGGGTCTAGAAAGCATGCGGGTACGAGCAACAGGGGTTAGTTTTTATGCCCACCTTCATGGATTCCTTGTTTTTTGTGTTTGACACTGCCTATTCTACAATCTGCAAGTTTATTTCCCACTTACCTTGATTACTCACTTTTGTTTATAACCTTAATCTAGCCTCCAACAATAGATCTGGATAGTTCTTTTTTTGTTTTCTCTTTTTAAATAATTAATAGTGGAAATAAATAAGGGAATTAAAGATACTTCAATTAGTTCTAAAACAGTTTCAGTAGTAACTAATTCAAGTCATTTAAGAAAATTTAGCATGTAAAGTTGCTTTTCTTTATTGTTTTTAAGAACTTAATCTTAGGGGAATTTGATTTATGTCAAAGTTTGAAGCAAAGGCCTTGTTTTGTCTACAAATATGATTTTGAGGAACTTCACTCAACAAGAAGAAGACTTGTAATTTCACTGTTATGACTTCTAATTTACTTTTATTTTGACATGACTTGTAATTTCACTGTGTTAATAGGAGTTAGAAAGAATTAATGACGAAGCGCAATATTCTAGGAAGAGTGGAAGGCTTGATATAGTCAGAATTAATGACCTTAGAAAAGTTGCTCTCTTTTATGGCTTAGCATTGAGGTGGCTTATCAATTTTTTTTTTCTATTTCTATTATGACTAAAACATTTTTGTCAAATATGTATTCTAATAAGATGAACTATAGCACAGTACATAACTTTCAAGTTTTGTATTTCTTATAAGGGTGTGGAATACGTGGGTTATTTTTTTTAGTATGATGATATTGTTATCATCATATATTATATAAAGATAAAGATGCATTTGCTTGCTGATGTGCCTGTGTTTTTGCATCAGATTTTGGTTTCTGGTTTAGAGAGCAAAGGTTGCTACCGTGACTATGTCGGGTAGCTTCCTTGCTCCTCCTCCATACCGCCAAAAAAAAAGATGCAATATTTTATTTTTTTCTAAAATAAAAAACTCAGTGACTAATTGTGGCGCCAGTAAATAAAAATGCTGGCACTTTATAAGGGCCAGTATTTAACAATATGCTGACTCTTAAAATGTGCCGGTAATAAAGCTCTGAAAATTCCGACACTTTGTAAGCGCCACAAACTGACTTGGATTGGAAAAACAAAAAGCAATTTGTGACGCCTCCAAAGCGTCAGGATTTTTAATTTGTGGCGCTTGTTCTAATGCTTACTCTAAAGCGCCGCAAATGTATGTCTCGACACGTCATGTTCCGGCGCTTTGTTAGGCGCCACGGATTATCTATAGTGGCACTTAAAATTCTGTAATGGAATGGACTTTTTGAACTTATTAATTCATTAATAGCGAAATTATCAAATTAAGTTTATTATAATGTTATTTGGCCAAAAAAAATGTTATTCTACAAACATAATTTTTAAGCCAAGATTTAGATTGTTCAATAAACACAAATGAAAAAGGTGATTTATTTTCATATTGTACTGATTGTTCTGGGATACATGTTTCCTTGTACGTATTTTTTTCACTTTGGTATCGTTTGCTCTTGAAATCTTGTCAATTTGTCACTTACTCAATTTCTTCTGATTTAGTTCTTGAAATCTTCAACTATGAACCTGCTTTGTTCATATATTTGTCATTTTCAGTTGGCTGTATTAGCAAACATATATTTGGATTGTGAGAGTAAGACTATGACACTATGTCTTCTTCCTATTTAAAGCAAAATTTAGAAGGGAAACTGTGCATATAGAAAAACTTTCTTGTTAGATAGTTCATCGTGTGGTGGATTCTTTGTCCTGATAATTCATTACCTTATATTAACCCTTGTATTAGATTTCTTTTATCAATTAAAACTAACAAACTTCTCTATGTTTCCATGCTTGTTCATTGTCGATGATTTGCTGGAATTAAGTTCTCTAATGGAATGGGCTTTATGAAGTGAAAATGTAAGATTAACCTTAAGTTTATTATAAGCCAAGATTAGTACTATGTTTTCAAAATGATCTCAAATAATAGTGGATACTGTGCATGACATAGAATTATTAATTCAATTGGTGTTTTGTTTTAATTACTTTTCTTTTTTTCTTCTTTCACTTGTCTTTAAAAAAGGTATCATTTTCTTAATAAATCTTGCTCTTCAAATCTTGTCACTTACATTTTGATTATAACTAGGTGGTTCCTGTATTGGTTCTGGACAGTCAACCCAATATTGATTTCAACAAAGAGACAGTAAGCTTAACTATCTCTTACTCAAATATGTACTAATTACATTAAACATACACTAAACCTTTGTTCCATCATTTGCTTGCTTATCCATATGTGCCTTTTATTATTCCTTGTTTTAGTTGAAATATCAAACTTAAAGTTAATTATTTCTTTACAAATTGGCCAGTTTAATTTAATGTGTTTCATGAGTGGTTCTATGTACTCATGGTTAATGGGAAGCCATTTTGTTACTTTGTAAGAAAAAGAAAATCTTTTCCCCTTCTATTCTGAAATGAATTGCTTCTTAGTTAAACTTCTGTTAAGACTAAGCTCTTCCAAGTGAATTATTAAACACATATATTTTGCTCTATTATTATTATTCACCTTTGCTATAGCTAGCTATCATCTTTTTGCTTACAAAACCAAAAAAAGAGACAGTAAGCTAGATGTATAGTTGACTAGATGGAGCAGCACAAGTTGTAGAAAAATTAGTTAAAACACGCCTCAGGTGGTTTGGTCATGTACAAACAAAGAAGGCCGTCAAAGGCTATTGTATATAGAGTTGACTAGATGGAAGATAGCCCAACTAAATGTAGGGACCAAAGAAAACAATAGGAAAAACTATTAAGATGAATTTAATTATTGATAACTTAATTATAGAAATGTGTAAAGACAGGACATATTGGCATCATTTGATCCATATACCCGACCTCACTTAGTGGGAACAAGCATTTTGATTGTTGTTATATAGTTTGGTCTGGTAACGATCCTTGATATCTCTGGAATTCATTGCCCATACTTAATATAAAGCCAATGTGAAAAGGACTTTCAATCTTATGAAAAATGATTGTGTTTGTTTTGAAGTTTGCTTTTGGTGCAATTGTGGGGCAATTATGACATAATTGATGAAGCACTCTTTATTTTTCTTTTTCCTTTTTCTTTTTAATAAAACTGAAGATGGATCATTTTCTATATATAATTATTACCAGAACCTTTGTCATCTCTATGTTTCCATGGTTGTTCATTGTTGATGATTTGCTGAAATTAAGTTCTCTAATGGAATGTGCTTTATGAAGGTATTAATAATCAAAATGTAAGATTATATGCCAAGATTGTTCAATATAGATTAGTAATTTAGTACTCTAAAGATTCTTAGAATGTTCTCAAATAATATTGGAGACTGTGCATCATGACATAGAATTATTAATTCAAGTGGTGCTTTGTTTTTAATTCTTTCTTTTTTTCTTGTTTCACTTGTCTTTAAATAATGCATCATTTGCTCTTCAAATCTTGTCACTTAGATTTTGATTATAACCAGGTTCCTGTATTGGTTCTGGACTGCATTGCCAACCCAATATTGATTTCAGCAAAGAGACAGTAAGCTAACTATCTCCTAATCAATTAAGTAATAATTACATTAAACCTCTGTTCCATCATTTGCTTGCTTATCCATATGTGCCTTTCATTATTCCTTGTTTTAGTTGAAATGTCAAACAAATTGAATGTGTTAAAGTTCATTTTTTCTTCACAAATTGGTCAATTTAATTTAATGGTCAATGGGAAGCCATTTTGTTTCTTCGTAAGAAAAAGAAAATCTTTTCCCTTTCTATTCTGAAATGAATTGCTTCTTAGTTAAACTTCTGTTTAGACTAAGCTTTCCCAAGCGAATTAATAAACACATATATTTTTTGCTCTACTATTATTCACCTTTGCTATATAGCTAGCTATCATCTTATTGCTCACCAAAATAAAAAAAGAAAAAGAACTGTGTTGGTGGAACATGATTATTACAATATAGTTTGGCGCATTATATGCAGTGAATTTATGTTTATGTTGAAAGGGTGGTATATACTGTTTGATTTTAAATTTTTTTTTTTATAGAAAACTGATTGCATTTAATACACATTTCTTGATATCTATGGCTGCTTTTGGTGAAAATCAAAGTTCTTTATTGTCTTAAAATGTTTATTTTCTTTATATGGATAGGATTGGAAATGATTGCAATTGAGAGAAAGTTGGAGCAGCACCTTTTGTAAAAAAATTAGTTGAAACACACGTTAGATTTCTTTTATCAATTAAAACTAACATACTTCTCTATGTTTCCATGCTTGTTCATTGTTGATGATTTGCTGGAATTACGTTCTCTAATGGAATGGGCTTTATGAAGGTATTAATAGTGAAAATGTAAGATTATATGCCAAGATTGTTCAACAAAGATTAGTAGTACTCTAAAGGTTCATAGAATGTTCTCAAATAATATTGGACACTGTGCATGACATAAAATTATTAATTCAAGTGCTGCTTTGTTTTTAATTACTTTTCTGCTTTTCTTGTTTCACTTATCTTTAAATAAGGTATCATTTGCTCTTCAAATCTTGTCACTTACATTTTGATTATAACCAGGTTCCTGTATTGGTTATGGATTGCCAACTCAATAATGATTTCAGCAAAGAGACACTAAGCTAACTATCTCTTACTCAAATATGGAATAATTACATTAAACCTCCGTTTCATCATTTGCTTGCTTATCCATATGTGCCTTTTATTATTCCTTGTTTTAGTTGAAATATCAAACAATTGAATGTGTTAATGTTCAATTTTTCTTCACAAATTGGTCAATTTAATTTAATGGTGAATGGGAAGCCATTTTTGTATTTTTTGCTGTAATATATTCTACAATTGTTTTATAAGACTATTTGATATGTGCCTTTTCTGTTTATATATTCTATTTGTTAGTTTTTTTTCTCTTCCGGGTATTTTCAATTTTTGCCTCTTTTTTTTGGGTTTTAAAGACAAAAAAACATGTGTTTCCCCTTCTTTTCTTAGTTAATTTAATTGAAATAATACCATTTAGTTAGTCAAGAAGAAATATTTGGATATAAGAACTTTAAGTGGAAACATTAAAGATAGGCTTTCTTCAATAGTAGGCAAGGTCATGAACCAATAGCCCTTGCATGCCTTTAGTTAATATATGGGTTTTGGCTTTTGCTAACCAGTGTGACTAGGACATCTTTTTTCTGATTGATTATATAGAGAGCGTTTAATGACTTGAAATTTGTGAAAAAGAAATAAATAAAACTTTAAATACTCTCTCAATCAGTCTTAGATTAAACACTAGTCCTTTATTCTATAGAGAGCGTTTAATGACTTGAAATTTGTGAAAAAGAAATAAATAAAACTTTAAATACTCTCTCAATCAGTCTTAGATTAAACACAAGTCCTTTATTCTCAAGTCTCAAGTGTTTAAGACAAAGTACAAGTGACTAATTTCTTTCTCATGGAGCCACTCAAAATCTTTTTCTTTAAATACTTCTACATTTTATAGGTATTTTAGTGGTAGTATCTAATAGCAACCAGAATATTTCCCAGAATTTAATAGTGAAAGTAATCTGAAATACACAACAATCAAAGCCTTTTCCCACTATATAAAATTAAAAGGAGAAAGAGAAGTAAATTTCCAGAATCTAGAAATTCTTCATTAAGGAGTCCTTAGAGGGGACTAGGCTCCAATACATGTTTAGAATTATGAATCTGTCCTTTTTTTCCTATTCTGAAAGATATAAATATTGTTAAGTAAATCCTAAAAACTAGGAAACCATCAAAGTAACTGAATACATGATAACTGATTAACATAACTGATCAGAATAAACCATAAACATGATAACTGATTAAAATAACTGATCAGAATAAACCATAAAGCAGCATAACAGAAGCAGTTAAATAAAAACAATAAATTAGAAGGACAGCACATCTAAAAGGTTGAAGCAATCAAGTGAACATTGTGGATGTTGTGGCTTTGGCCTTCTAGAATAAGTTAGTAGGGGTCTATCAGTATCTTACTATCTTAGTCTTCCAAAACTAAGTTTTAATTATGAATTTTATGTTCAATCTTTTTTTTTTCTTTTATAAAAAATCATTTTTAATTTTTTAATCAATCTAGGAACACAACGTGGTCCATAAAACATACATGAACCCTGATCCAATATCAAATAAGGACCGTACAAAGTCCAAAGTTCAAACCACTTGAAAGATAGAGCAATGCAATTGTGTTGAAAGGTATCTCTCTCTCTCTCCAATGAGATTTCTTTTTTCTTTTGCTGCTTACTTTCTTTTGTCCCTCCTTTCTTATTATTTTAATTGAAATAATTGTTTAGGATTGAAAAACAAAAGGTGTTTTTCTTTTAAAATTTTGTGTCAAATATAATAAGAAGGTAAGGTGAAATGTCATTCTTTATTTACTATTATTGTTGAAATGTGTTTTTTTAGTGTGAAAGGTGTCGGAAAAACTTTAAAAATTATTTAAATCTTAATACATAAAAGAATATATTATCTCGTGTAGGGCAAGGGTTCCAAACTAGTTAAAGTAAAAGAAGTTAAAATTAAAATTAATCCAACAATAACCAAAGCTTATTCTACTAAGTGGGGTCGGCTACAGAATTAAAATTAACTCAACAACAACAAAAACAATCTTTTTTCCACTAGGTGTAGTCGGCTATATGGATCAAGCGACGCCAACATGTTTTGTTTTTGCACATTTCTATGGTTAAGTTATTTACGGCTAAATCCCTTTTAATAGTTTCTCTTATTCTTTTCTTTGGTCTTCCCCTACCTATAGTAGTTATTGGAACATAATTAAAATTAACTCAATCTTAAATAAATTAAAAGTCGCCACTGTAGTCCTTGAGTGGTGACAATTTTTGTTGCCCCTAGAAACATTTGATGTCGACCTCTAAAATGTCGCCACACAAAGGGTCTTTAGCGGCAACCATTTTTGTTGTCACTAAATGTAGTAAAATTCATTCACTTAAATTCAAAATAGTTATGTAACACAATATACTTTCAAAAAGCTTAGTCAAAATAGTCAAAATAGTAAAATTCATTCATCCTTGCTTGAAGCAGGTCAATTAATAAAATTTCTTCCAGCAACTAATTGATAAGTGCTTGTTTGATAGGTCTATGGGTTGATAAAATTTATGGAACTGGTATCCTTCTTATCAAAGTAAATTGAAGCATCTTGACACAAATATAAAATCAGTATTCTTCTTTTAATTATGTTACCTACCATCAATTATGGAATCAGTGTAAGTAAGAGAAATTGAGGAAGAATGAATCTACGTATTAATATCTTCAAATGTAGGGTGTGATGAAAAATTAAAATAATGAGAATTCTGATCACACCATTCATCAGTACTTGATTTCATCCTTTGCTGCAAATAGGTACGCATATCCTCACTTTCATTATTATACTCCCCATCCTCTTCATTATTCTTCCCCTCTAAAACTTTCACTACTTTAGATATGTTGGTGAGTAGGTTCTGAGTTATATGCTTTGAAGTATTCTATTATTAATTTTTTGTTCATGGGATATCCATGGATTTAGTTAGTTGAGAAAATAGCCTTCCCTCATTCCCTAGTTAACTGAGTCACAAGTATTATGGAAAGTATATTTTGCTAAATTTGATTTCTAGTACTCATTTTCATGTTTGATGCCCTTAAATGTCCAGGCAACATGCTTCATGTTGACATTGTTGATCATCTAAGGACAAGTTCTCTGTTCTTTGTCTGGTCCATCGTCCATAAACATATTCTCTCTTTCTATTGAATTGAAGAAACATACATTCTTCTATCCATTGTCTACTTATAAAAGTGAGAAAAGTAGCAGTAAGCTATGACAAAATTTTGTTTACTGTCATTATATGATTCTACAATTTTGTTCATACATATGGTTTAGTTGAAGTATTAGTACAAAGAAGACAACAGGAAAATATCTGGATGAAGAACAAATAAACACTTTTGGGTCAATGAAGCTGATTAATATTAGCCATTGTCTTGCCTTATTCTTCATTAATGGCTTTTGTTTGATATAAACACTGTTTTGATTCCTGGATCATATAGACACTGTGTTTGAATCCAAGTTTGTGTTTTTCATTTCTTATTTTCTCCTCTTCCTTTTCACGGAAATAGATACAAATAGAGATGGGAAGATGAACTACAAGGGCTGGTCAAATATAGCTGCCCAAAACTATGATGACAGTGTTATGCTCTTCCTTTGTTAGATTTGTAATG
The DNA here is from genome assembly GCA_014851425.1 of Senna tora. NCBI lineage: Eukaryota > Viridiplantae > Streptophyta > Magnoliopsida > Fabales > Fabaceae > Senna > Senna tora. The sequence continues at coordinate 32,767,506 of CM026269.1, forward strand.
AAACTCAAGTTAGATTTGTAATAGGATACAATTGTACTACTGTAACTCAAGTTAGATTTGTAATAGGATACAATTGTACTACTGTAACTCAAGTTAAATTTGTAATAGGATACAGTTGTACTACTGTATTTTTGTACTTGAATATTCTATGTCAATTTAAAGATGTTCTTTGAAATATTTACATAGCAATTTGTATGAGGGATTCCATAGCATAACTAACCCAATCTGCTTCTGCTGTCATTTTTTTTTTCTGGTTCTGCTGTCATTTAATCAGTAAAGTTATCAAATGCTCATTGGCTTACATGATGCTGCGCTTTGACATAAGTCTTGGCGTTGATGGTGGATGACATTTTTGGTGACATCCTAATTATTGTTATATCTGTACAGTTCCAAAATGGGGCTTAACCAACTCTAAGGATGAAGCAAAAGAAAACTTGCTGAACAACAGTTTAATCATATTAACAACGTGCGAATGAGTACCAAAACTATAAGCTTTGTGATTGAGTCCCGCATCGAGGATACTTGATTTCTTGATTCCTTTTTACTATTCTTACTCTGAAGTAGCTTTGTGATTTTGATATATATTAGAATGTAGTTTTTGGCATTAATTGCTTTTCAGACTTTATACAACTCATAAGTTCAAAATTCCTGTAAATTCATCAGCTAACTAAAAAACAACAGTAACTAATAACTATAAGATAAACAGCAGTGTGGGAAGTGCCTTAGGCATACTCATGCTTAACAAAAGTGCCTTAGGTGTCCCTATGCTTAACAAAAGACCATACTTTTTCTTTTTGCTTGTTGTCATTTTCTATTCTTGCTGTCACGGTAGCTCATGCAGTGCAGATATCTTTTGCTGGTGTAGTAAGGAATGACAAAATTTTGTTTACTGTCATTCCAGTTCCAGTGTGAGCCAAAATTGCCATTTTCCTTTTGTATTATACACCTCTCATGAATCATACCCTTTTTCTTTGGAGGTAAAGATAGAAATGAAGTTATTTTGGATATTCCATGGTACACCATAGAAAAATAAATTCAGAATGCTTCTTCCACACGTTTTAGTAATATGTAAATACTTCTGCTATATTTACTTCACTTCAAACTTTTCTAGTTACTACTTCTGCTATCATTTAACAAAGTCAAAGTATAAAAAAAAAGAGTATGAAGCACAACGAATTAACTAGTTACTTCACTTCAAAAGTTCTCCAATTACCTCTTGAAACTGTCAATCAGCAATACATATTTATGATCACAATTTGATGTTACAGATTATGAAGAAGAAGTGGTTCTGCTTCAGCCGTCATTTTTTTCTAGAAGCACAAGTGCAGTAGCTACCAAAACTATAAGCACAAGTGTGGCTTCAACTACAACATAAATATACTGCAATTGAGCATCTATACATCACTAATGCCACACCAAAAAACAAGTGGCTTCAAATCTTTCTTTTGCTCTTGTTACTAATGCCTCACACAAAAAAGAAGTGGCTTCAAATCTTTCTTGCTCATATCCTATATGTGGTGTGTAACGAGTGCTATATCCACAACAGCGGTCACAAATTCACCCTCTTTGCCATGAGATCATATGCACAGCAGCTAGAGTTGCAGTTATTCTGAACGACCTCACCAGAGCTGAACAAGTGAAGAGCAACGGAAATCCAAAACATGTAGAATACTGCAAGGAGCCAAGGATACTATATGGTAAGAAAGGTAAAATTATGAGCACATGAACTTCTCCTATCACTTTTGCAACAACCTGAAATAACAATGCCAAACTCACAGTAAAGCAATTCACGATTTTTGCTGCCATAAAGTGGGGGCATACCCTAAACCCTAAACCCTAAAATTTGTAATAATTTAAAAAATATATATTTTTACCACTAAATTTATAATAATTATCTTGTAGGGTGTGTTTGTTAGCAAGAATGAGCAAGATGATGTTGGATTCCAACATTCTGCATACCACACAAACCTTACTTATTGCAATATGATGAAATTATGTTTTTCACATTTTTTACTTATTTTTATTCTATTTTCACTTTTAATATCATGGTAAAATGGTCATTTTATCTATTTTTATTTCATTCACATCACATTCTCATTCCTTCTAACATTGTCTAAAACAAACAAGCCCTTATGTAATTTTTTATAAAAAAATTGAAAAAAAAAATCAACATGGCATATTTTTCAGTTAAAAGATCATAATTATCCTAAAAAAAAAGATAATAATAATTATTTTTTAAAAAAATCTACATGCCGCAGCCGCACCAAGCCTGGGCCAAATAGCAGCAATGCAAGATTGTGTTGTGTGGAAATATAAGTATCAGATTTTGAAGAAAATTGAGGATGTAACGGCTACTTTTAGGTTTGGTTTCAATCTGATGTTGAGCGTTTTCCAGAAAGAGGATGATAAATCCATTCTAGAAGTGAAACATTTAAATAGGAAACTACAATAAAAACTAATCAAATCTGAATCCCTAAGATAACTCTATAATCTCATACTAGTCAACTCTATTTACACCTAATTTATACATATCATAACACTCCCCCTCAAGTTGGAGCATAGATATTAATCATGCCCAACTTGTTACAAATATAATCAACCCTTACTCCATTCAAAGCTTTAGTGAAGATGTCTCCTAATTGTTCTCCGGTCTTCACATATGCTGTAGAAATCAACTTCTCCTCAATCTTCTCACGGACGAAATGACAATCAATCTCAATGTGTTTGGTTCGTTCATGAAAGACTGGATTAGAGGCAATATGAAGTGCAGCCTTATTATCACACCATAGCTTAGCAGGCAACGAAACCTTCAATCCAATTTCTCCCAAAAATTGTAGTATCCACACAATCTCACTAGTTGTTTGAGCCATAGCCCTGTATTCAGATTCTGCACTTGAACGGGAAACAACATTTTGCTTCTTACTCTTCCACGAGATTAAGTTTCCCCCTACAAATATACAATATCCTGTTGTCGATCTTCGATCTGCCTTGGATCCTGCCCAATCTGCATCAGAAAAGCACTCAATACCAGTGTGCCCGTTATTTCCATATAATAGTCCTCGTCCCGGGGCACCCTTCAAATAACACAGGATTTGTTCCAGGGCTTCCCAATGCTTGATTGTTGGGAATGCCATAAACTGGCTGACGATACTCACAGAGTAGGCAATATCAGGACGGGTCACTGTGAGATAATTCAATTTCCCAACCAATCTCCTATATCTCTCAGGATCATCAAAAGGTTCACTGTCATCTTTCAGGAGTTGCAGGCCTGGAGTCATTGGTGCATTGCAAGGCTTAGCACCCAATTTCCCTGTTTCTGCTAGTAAGTCAAGAACGTACTTTCTTTGAGACAAGAAAATACCTTTCTTTCTTCTCATAATTTCAACTCCCAAAAAATACTTTAACTGCCCTAAGTCCTTCGTCTAAAACTGGGATTGAAGGAAGGACTTGAGCGAAGAAATGGCAGACTCATCATTTCCTGTGATTATAATATCATCCACGTAAACAACAAGAAGGATGATGCCCGAATCAGTCTTCTTATAAAACACAGAATGATCACATTTGCACTTAAGCAACCCGTACTGCATTACTGCTTCACTGAACCTTCCAAACCAAGCCCGAGGGCTTTGCTTCAATCCATACAAGGACTTACGAAGATGACACACCTTCCCACACTCCCCCTGAGCAACAAACCCAAGTGGTTGCTCCATATAAACTTCCTCCTGAAGGTCACCATGGAGGAAAGCATTCTTGATATCTAGTTGATGCAAGGGCCAGTTATGGGAAGCAACCATTGAAATAAAGAGTCTGATGGAAGTAAGCTTGGCCACGGGAGAAAAAGTATCAGAACAATCAATACCATAGGTTTGTGCATACCCTTTGGCAACCAACAGAGCTTTTAGACGAGCAACGGAGCCATCAGGGTTAACCTTGACTGCAAAGATCCACTTGCATCCAATTGCTTTCTTTCCCATTGGTAGATCCACTAATGACTATGTACCATTCTGATCAAGGGCCATCATCTCCTCAACCATTGCTGCACGCCAACCAGGATGAGATAACGCCTCTTTCACTGTCTTGGGAATAGTGATAGTGTCTAAAGAGGCAATGAAGGCACTAGACGAAGGAGACAAGTGCTCATATGAAACAAAATTAGCGATGGGATAAGTACATTTAGGAAGGGTGCACTGACGTGTACCTTTACGGAGACTGATAGGCAAATCAAGGTCATTCGATGGAGGATCCGATGACGGAGCAAGTGGGTCATTCGATGGAGGATCCGATGACGGAGCATGCGGTATAGAACATGTATTATTAACCCCTTGCCTTCTAGAATATACTTGAACAACTGGTGGTCTTGTCTGAACTGATGAAAGATCAGACTGCTCTTCAGGTGGAATACCATTATTTGATTGCTTAGTAGCAGAGCTCAAAGAAGTGGTCTGATAAATAAGCCATTCATCTTCCTCTTTCGGATCTATAGAGCTAGGTGGAGAGGGAAAGAATGGTGTTTTCTCCGAGAAGACCACATCAGTCGATACTAAATATCTATTGAGATCCGGAGAGTAGCACCTGTATCCCTTTTGATGCCGTGAGTATCCCAAAAAGACACATTTCACGGCCTTGGGGTCCAACTTAGTGATATGGGGCCGTATATCACGAACATAACAAGTGCTGCCAAATATCCGTGGTTCCACCGGGAACAAAGGTTTGCTTGGAAAGAGAACACTGTAAGGTATATCCCCATTCAATACTGTAGATGGCATTCGATTAATCAGAAAGCAAGCAGTAGAAACGGCATCAGCCCAAAACTGCTTAGGTACTTTAGCTTGGAACAATAATGTTCGTGCAGTCTCAAGAAGGTGTCTATTCTTTCTCTCAGCTACCCCATTTTGAGAAGGTGTATCAACACATGAGGTTTGGTGGAGAATGCCATGTTGAGTCATGTATTTCTGAAATGTCTCTGAGAAGTATTCCTTAGCATTATCACTTCTCAATATGCGCACAGAGATATTGAACTGGGTTTTAATCTCGGCACAAAATGCTGAAAAATGGGTAAACACTTCTGATCGATTCTTCATAAAATATGTCCAAGTCATTCGAGAGAAGTCATCTACAAAAGTGACAAAATACCTGAATCCAGGTTTAGACATGACAGGACACGGTCCCCAGACATCCGAGTGAACTAATTCGAAGGCAGATTCGGCTCGTTTATTAATTCTTGGAACTGACGAGCTACGGTGATGTTTCGCAAATCGACATGATTCACATTCCAATGAAGACATGCTATGAAACTGAGGGCATAGCTTCTTCAACGAGGAAAGAGAAGGATGTCCCAACTGACAATGTGCTTCAAAAGGAGAAGTAATACTAGAACAGGCAGCTGGTGGAGGAATCCATGCATCAAAAATATAGAGACCATTAGATACATGTCCTTTACCAATAATTTCCTTCGTCGTAAGATCTTGAAGAGTACAGTGATCAGGATAAAATGAGATAGAGCAATTGAGGTCTTTTGTAAGTCTACCCACAGACAACAAATTAAAGGAAAACTTGGGTAGACTTAGAACAGAAGACAAGGTAATAGAAGGAGTTAGCTTGACTATCCCAGATTCCACATTGTTATAGGTTGAGCCATCGGCTATGGTTACAGGCAAGGATACTTTGTGTGATTGGAAGCTAGAGAAGATACCTGTCATGTGATCTGTAGCACCAGAATCAATAACCCACTTATTTGAAGAGGATATAAGACATGTTGTACCTGATCCAGCAAGAGTAGTGACTTTGTTTGCTCCCATCTTAGTAAGTCAGTGAACACATAAGCCTCAAATTGCAAATCAGAGATGCTTCCAAAATTGTAAACCAGAAATGCTTCCAAAAGAGTGCAAACGTGAAATAACAAATCTCACAAGGTCGTGGTCACAATGCCGAAATCATAAAAATAAAGGTAAAAAGATTAGATCTCCAACGACCCAATACCGAAACTCCGTGAACCACCACCTCAAACCTCAACAAATCACCAAGAAAAATAAAGCTAGCTTCTGAACCCAAGGAATCAACACCTTAGTACCAAAAAGAAAAGCAAAACACGTTTTGTACCTTAATAAAACAGCAAACTGTACCAACCAGAAGCAAGTTAACCACTGAAACTGCCTCAAATCCACCGGGAAAAACTTCAAACAGCCTAGACGGTTGCCGGCGAACACAGACCAGCAACGAATGAGCCAAACAGTGATACTCACAGTATAACAGTGAAGAACGACGAGCCAAACACTAGCCCACAACTTGAACCGTGTCAAAACCACCAAGAAACCCCACCAATGGCCTAAACAGTCGCCGGTGATCACAAAACAGCAACGCCGGACGAAATCCGGCGACTGCACGACGGCGCGTGGCCTTCACGCGCCACGCACCCAGAAGCTTCAAGCGGCGCGTGAGACTCACGCGCTGCTCCGTTGACCACCGGGAGACCGGGAAACGGCCGGTCGGCACCTTCTGCTTCTTCCCTTGACGGAGGTGATGCACACCTCCAACTTTTCTGGTGATCCTCAAACAGTGCACCAGAAACACGAAACAGTGCACAGCTACTGCACTTCAACGGAGGCTTTACGGACAGAACAGAAACACGAACAGAAACACCAGAAGCACACAGAATCCTAGGTTCCTCTGATACCATGTAATGAGAGAATGAATTTCTGTGTGTCTTGCATTATACAAGATACATGTATATATACAAGCAAAGAAACCTAAAATAGGAAACTACAATAAAAACTAATCAAATCTGAATCCCTAAGATAACTCTATAATCTCATACTAGTCAACTCTATTTACACCTAATTTATACATATCATAACACGAGGCAACGGCTAGTTCTTGGTCCAAACCACTTTGCTTCTTCTGTGAAAGCTGTCAATTTGATGTTCGTCGGAGAATATGGAGTTTTCCAGAGACTAGATGATGAGGCAGCGTTAATCTCCTTCTTCTTCTTCTACTCGCAAGCAAACGGAAAGTAATTTCTCTTCCTTCTACTCCAATTCCTTTAGTTCATATCGAATTTGGGGATTTCTTATACCTAATTTGGGGACTGCTATTCCTTGATTTTGTAGTGGGTTTGGAAAGCATCATCAGGATTCCCACCTCAGATTATATCTTCTTCCCAAGCTTGGCTACAGAAAAATGGGTTTCACTCTCTCATCCTGACTCCTATATATTCTTTTCTTCAACTAGATATTCTGCTCTCTGACTAAAATTTCTGATCTTTATAAAATTCTCATTTGTTGCTTTTCTGCGATATATTATGGTATTGGTATTTATGACACCACATATTCTTTTCTTAAATTGGGATATAATATATATATATATATATATATATATATATATATATATATTGGTTTGGCACATGTTGTCAATCTGCTCTTGAATTTGAGCTTCCTTAGTTGTACTCAGTTTCTCTAGTTCATTTCAAGAAGAATATAAGTCTGGATCTTCCTCCTTCCATAAACTTTTTCTCTAGGATTCATACATACTGTGTGTTATGTATTTTGGTGTGGGATTTCTTATATCTAATTTTGGGAAAGCTTTTAACTAATTAAGTGCAAGAGGTTGATTTGTTCATTCATTGTTGATTTCTGGAATTAAGTTCTGTAATGGAATGGACTTTTTGAAGGTATTAATTAATTGATAGTGAAAAGTATCAGTCTTTTTCCACTTCACTGTACCTAATTTTTCTTTTGGGAGTCTTATATCTTTTATCTGAGTTTGATATTTTCGGTTCTGGATGTGTAGCTATGGAAGAGGTTTTTCCACTTCACTGTAAGCACTTTGCTGCCACAAATGGCTTTTTAATTTAGAGGAACCTCCAAGCTCTGCTGATTGACACTAGCCCCTTTTGCACATACCCTTGTCCAAAGTAAGATATCAAAATCGTGTTTCAAAAGTGTTGGTTTTATAGCTGATTGTAAGCTTGTTTTCCCTTCATGAATCCTCATTTTATGATGTTTTAATGGTCACTTTGAAGTAGTGTTTAAGTGGATGGTGTTTAGCTTGTTTTCCTCTTTTAAAAAATGTTTTTCAAGGTTTGTGGAGAACTAGAAACTGGTGTTAGAATAGGTTATTTTCTCTCATTCCATTTTGATGGAGGAAAGAACTTTGTGAACATACCCAGAGTCACAACATAGAAATGAACCATCTAGTTAGTGGTAACAATTAGGGCATTGGATATAGATCAGAATCATAGCAAAATCAAGCTTAGTTTCTTCCATTCTGCACTTGGTCCTCCCAAGATAAAGCCTACAAATATGATTTTGAGTTTGGACATTTCTAGATTCTAAACCAGAGTAGGAAAAAACAGATGATAATTGAAAATTTTGGACATTTCTAGTTTTCTTCAATCTTCTTATAAAGGTAGAGGGATGAGGAAGTAAAGGTGAGAGAAATGATCGGTAGTCAATGGGATTTATAGGTGTGTCATTGTGAGTGTGAGTGAGAGTGAGTGTGTAGGAAGTAGTGGGATTTATAGGTGTGTCATTTCTATTTCTATTATGACTAAAACATTTTTGTCAAATATGTATTCTAATAAGATGAACTATAGCACAGTACATAACTTTCAAGTTTTGTATTTCTTATAAGGGTGTGGAATACGTGGGTTTTTTTTTTAGTATGATGATATTGTTATCATCATATATTGTATAAAGATAAAGATGCATTTGCTTGCTGATGTGCCTGTGTTTTTGCATCAGATTTTGGTTTCTGGTTTAGAGAGCAAAGGTTGCTACCGTGACTATGTCGGGTAGCTTCCTTGCTCCTCCTCCATACCGCCAAAAAAAAAGATGCAATATTTTATTTTTTTCTAAATAAAAAAACTCAGTGACTAATTGTGGCGCCAGTAAATAAAAATGCTGGCACTTTATAAGGGCCAGTATTTAACAATATGCTGACTCTTAAAATGTGCCGGTAATAATGCTCTGAAAAATCCGACACTTTGTAAGCGCCACAAACTGATTGGATTGGAAAAACAAAAAGCAATTTATGACACCTTCAAAGCGTTAGGATTTTTAATTTGTGGCGCTTGTTCTAGCGCTTACTCTAAAGCGCCGCAAATGTATGTCTCGACGCGTCATGTTCCGGCGCTTTGTTAGGCGCCACAAATTATCTATAGTGGCACTTAAAATTTTGTAATGGAATGGACTTTTTGAAGTTATTAATTCATTAATAGCGAAATTATCAAATTAAGTTTATTATAATGTTATTTGGCCAAAAAAAATGTTATTCTGCAAACATATTTTTTAAGCCAAGATTAAGATTGTTCAAGAAACACAAATGAAAATGGTGATTTATTTACAATTTTTCATATTGTACTGATTGTTCTGGGATACATGTTTCCTTGTACATATTTTTTTCACTTTGGTATCGTTTGCTCTTGAAATCTTGTCAATTTGTCACTTACTCAATTTCTTCTGATTTAGCTCTTGAAATCTTCAACTATGAACCTGGTTTGTTCATATATTTGTCATTTTCAGTTGGCTGTATTAGCAAACATATATCTGGATTGTGAGAGTAAGACTATGACTCTATGTCTTCTTCCTATTTAAGCAAAATTTAGAAGGGAAACTGTGCATATAGAAAAACTTTCTTGCTAGATAGTTCATCGTGTGGTGGATTCTTTGTCCTGATAATTCATTACCTTATATTAACCCTTGTATTAGATTTCTTTTATCAATTAAAACGAACAAACTTCTCTATGTTTCGATGCTTGTTCATTGTTGATGATTTGCTGGAATTAAGTTCTCTAATGGAATGGGCTTTATGAAGTGAAAATGTAAGATTAACCTTAAGTTTATTATAAGTCAAGATTAGTACTATGTTCTCAAAATGATCTCAAATAATAGTGGATACTGTGCATGACATAGAATTATTAATTCAATTGGTGCTTTGTTTTAATTACTTTTCTTTTTTTTCTTCTTGTCTTTAAAAAAGGTATCATTTTCTTAATAAATCTTGCTCTTCAAATCTTGTCACTAAACGAACAGTAGTATGTGGCTGAAAAGTGCGTTTAGTATTTCTGAATAAAGTATTTATACAGATTTGTACAGAAGATTTTACAGATGTAACGGAATCAGAAAAATACATACAATTAAATTTAAACTAGGATCCCTAGAATCATGGTGTAACTAACTAGAATAAATTAGAATATAAAATCAAATCAGAGAGACAGCTAGGGTCCTGAAAATAATTATTTAACTAACTAAATAATATATCAAGATTTATATTCAAATAGAGAGAGAAAAAGGGAGAGATCATCCAAAGAATATTCTCCTAAGATGTAGGAGATATTTCTGCGCTGTTACGCCCCGCAAGCTTGGCGGCAAGTCTGTGACACCAAGCTTGTCAAAATGATGTCTGAATGCAGCTTGGTGCTTGATCAGCTGAGTTTAGATGTAGGACTTGTAATTGATTTCTTTCAACTTGATCTCGGACAAAATAGAAGTCTATGGCAACATGTTTCATTCTACTATGTAGTACGGGATTAGCACAAATGTAGGTTGTGCTAATATTGTCACAGTAGATTTGAGGAACTTGTCGTTGTGGCACTTGAAGTTCTTGAAGTAGATTTGACAGCCAATTAACTTCTGAAACAGTGACTGCAACGACTCTGTATTCAGCTTCAGTGGAGGAGCGTGAGACAGACCGTTGCTTCTTGGATGACCATGAGACAGGGGTGTCTCCAAGATAAATGATATAGCCTGTTGTAGATGTTCTGTCATTGGGATCTCCAGCCCAATCGGAGTCCGAATAGCCTCGTAAATTTAAGTCCTTTTTGCTGGAAATTGAGAGACCAAAGGATGATGTCTCCTGTAGATACCTGAGGACCCTTTTTAGAGCTATCCAGTGATGATGATAAGGATTGTGCATGACTTGAGACAGTTTGCTGACTGCATAAGCAATGTCTGGTCTAGTAAAAGATAGATAATGTAGTTTGCCTATGGTCTTTCGGTATAGGGACCCATCAGTAGGTTCTGTATCAGTAGAATCTGTGTATGTGGAAGTCATAGGGGTTGGAACTCCTTTACAGGTTTCCATCTGTAGTCCATGCAAAATATCTTGAATATACTTCTGTTGAGATAGATGAAGTCCTGTACTTGTTTTGATTACTTCAACACCCAGGAAGTATTGAAGACTTCCTAAATCCTTCAAAGAGAACTTAGTGGACAGTTTTGTAATAATAAGCCTAATAGCAGCAGCATTGTTACCAGTAACTATGATGTCATCCACATACACAATTATGTATACTAGCATGCCGTGTGATTGGAAAATAAATAGTGAGGAATCAGACCTAGATTTTTTGAAATTCTGTGAAATAAGAAAGTCACGCAGAGCATTGTACCAAGCCCTAGGTGCTTGCTTAAGTCCATAGATAGCCTTTTTCAACTTACAAACATGAGTAGGATGATGCTTGTCTTCAAATCCAGGTGGTTGCTTCATGTAGACTTCTTCTTCTAAATTTCCTTGGAGAAAGGCGTTATTTATGTCCAATTGGTTAATTAACCATCCTTGTTGAGTGGCTACAGTGAGTACTAGCCTGATTGTTGCCGGTTTCACCACTGGACTAAATGTGTGGCCATAACCGATACTTGGACATTGAGTGAATCCTCGTGCAACAAGACGTGCTTTCTACCTGTCAATAGAACCATTAGCCTTGTATTTAGTTCTAAACAACCATTTACAGTCTACCACGTTCTTATGTATAGGAGATGGAACCAATTCCCATGTTCTGTTATGTATCAAAGCATCATATTCAGCTTTCATGGCTTGGTTCCAGTGGGGAACCTTTTGGGCTTGTTTGTAAGTGTTTGGGGTATAGTGGAGATTTACTGTTGTTGTGTTGTTTTGCTTTGGAATCATGCTTGCTGTTTTTGATCTAGTGGTCATGGGATGAGTTGCAATTTGTTTGTTTTGATTTGTTGTACTGGTGGAAGTGTTGGGTAGTTGTGTTTGGGTTGTTTTGTGTCTTCTTTGGTAAGTAATAATGGGTTTTGTTGGGGCTGTTTGTGTGATGGAATTCTGTTTCGGGGCTGTGACAGTTTCATGTACAGTGGCGGGTGGTGGGAGGCATGATATGGGTGGTGGGTTCGGGTCTTGAGGTTGTTTAGAAATGTCAATGCTTTTGTTGTCCCAATTGTATGTTGTTTTTTATGAGAGACGGGCAAAGATATTTTGAAATGGGAAATTGTCTTCAAAGAAAAGAACATCACGTGAGAGAAAGAGTTTGGAGGATAAGGGTTCAAAGCATTGGTGGCTGTGATATTGTGAGTTGAAACCCAGGTAGATGCATGGGTTTGATTTTGGTTTAAGTTTGTGTTTGGCATAAGGTTGTAGCCATGGGTAGCAAAGGCAACCAAACACTTTGGTGTTATTGTGATTGGGAGGTTGTTTGAATAGTATTTCATGAGGTGACTTGTTGCTAAGATTTGAGGTGGGCATTTTGTTCAGCTGTTGCAACTCGTTGAGGGGTATAGGGAGGGGATATGAGATGTTGTATACCATTTTCTTGTAAGTAGGAGGTGAGTTTGGTGTATTCACCTCCTCCATCAGTATAGAGGGAGACAACCTTGGTTTGGAATTGATTTTCAAGAATTTTGTGGAGAGCTTTAAAGATGTCCGGGGTTTCGGTTTTTGCTTGAAGGGTGTATAGCCAAGTATATTTTGAAAATTCATCCACAAATATTGTATAGTACCTTTTTTTGTCAATTGAAGTAATTGGGGAAGGGCCCCATAAATCACTATATAGAATTTGTAGAGAAGTAGTACTATGTAGAGTATTTAAAAGGAAAGGTTGTCTATGACTTTTATTTGATTGACACGAATTACAAAGAAAATGAGATAAAGACGAAACTTGAATTGAAAGTTGGCTTAAAGCCTTATTTTGGACTCTAGGACTGGGATGGCCTAATCGTCTGTGCCAGAGTTTGAATGTAGTTGTTGAGTTGCATTGTGGTGGATGATTATTTGTTTTGCATGGCCATTCATATAGACCGGCATTAATCCGTCCTTGAAGGAGGAGCGCCCCCGTAGTCAAATCCTTTATATGTGTAAACTTAGAGAGAAAGAATTTCTGTGTATTTTCATAATAGGGAGTACACGTATATATATACAAGCGGAAACTCAAAATTAGGGATTTGAATCCTAATAGGAACTTAATTATCCTTATCTAGTTATCTTCTCATTATCTCTATACAAATATAAATATATATTCAAACAAGTAATATATATATATATATATATATTCCTAACACTCCCCCTCAAGTTGGAGCATAGATATTAATCATGCCCAACTTGTTACAAATGTAATCAACTCTCACACCATTCAAAGCTTTGGTGAAGATATCTGCTAATTGTTCTCCGGTCTTCACATACGCCGTGGAAATCACTTTCTCCTCAATCTTCTCACGTACGAAGTGACAATCAATCTCAATGTGTTTAGTTCGTTCATGAAATACTGGATTAGATGCTATATGAAGTGCGGCTTTACTATCACACCATAACTTTGCAGGGAACGAAGTCTTCTGTCCAACTTCGCCCAAAAGTTGCATGATCCACACAACCTCACTGGTTGTCTGAGCCATAGCCCTATACTCAGACTCCGCACTAGAGCGAGAAACTACATTTTGCTTCTTACTCTTCCATGAGATTAAATTGCCTCCCATAAATACACAATATCCTGTCGTAGATCTTCGATCTACCTTGGATCCGGCCCAGTCTGCATCAGAGAAACACTCAATATTAGTGTGCCCATTGTTTCCATACAATAAACCGCGTCCCGGAGCACCCTTCAAGTAACATAGAATTTGTTCCAAGGCTTTCCAATGCTTGATTGTTGGGAATGACATAAACTGACTGACAGTGCTAACGGAGTAAGCAATATCAGGGCGAGTAACTGTGAGGTAATTTAACTTCCCAACCAGTCTTCTATATCTTTCAAGGTCATCTAGTGGTTCGTCGTCATCTTTCAAGAGTTGCAAGCCAGGAGTCATTGGTGTGCTGCAGGGCTTGGCTCCCAACTTTCCTGTTTTTGCTAGTAAGTCAAGGACATACTTTCTCTGGGATAAGAAGATAACTTTCTTGCTCCTTGTGATTTCAACTCCCAAAAAATACTTCAATGGCCCCAAGTCCTTTGTCTGAAATTGGGATTGAAGGAAGGACTTGAGTGAGGAGATACCTGAATCATCATTTCCTGTGATTATAATATCATCCATATACACAACTAAAAGAATGATGCCTACTTCAGTCTTCTTATAAAACACCGAATGGTCGCATTTGCATTTATTCATCCCAAACTTCATAACTACCTCACTAAACCTTCCAAACCAAGCTCTAGGGCTCTGCTTTAATCCATACAGGGCCTTGTGAAGATGACAAACCTTCCCACACTCCCCCTGAGCAACAAATCCTGGAGGTTGCTCCAAATAGATTTCCTCCTGTAGGTCACCATGCAGGAAGGCATTCTTGATATCCAGTTGGTGCAAGGGCCAATCATAGGTAGCAGCCAGAGAGATAAATATCCGAACAGAAGTAAGCTTGGCCACGGGAGAGAAAGTATCGGAATAATCAACTCCATAGGTTTGGGCATACCCTTTGGCCACCAACCGGGCTTTAAGACGAGCAACAGAACCATCCGGGTGAACCTTGATTGTAAAGACCCACTTGCAGCCAATTGCTTTCTTTCCCACTGGTAATTCGACTAGCGACCATGTACCGTTATGATCGAGGGCCATCATCTCCTCAACCATTGCCTCACACCAACCAGGATGAGATAGAGCTTCATGAACCGAGCGAGGGAGCGAAACTCTGTCTAGGGAAGCAATGAAAGAACGAGAAGGAGAGGACAAGTGGTCATAGGAAACAAAAGAGGAAATAGGATAGGTACATTGACGTTTACCTTTACGAAGAGCAATGGGAAGATCAAGAGTAGGGTCAGGTTCTGACATAACTGAATCTGACGACGAGGAAGAGGGCAGAGGGCATGGAGCAGGAGTCACATCAACAGGTGTATCAATAGTCTGTCGGGGTCGCCTGGAGTATACCTGTGTAATTGGAGGGCGTGTGTCTACTTGAAGAGGAGGTGACTGGGGCACCGTATAAGTCAATAATTCATCATCATCTCCCTGTGCGAAATCCTGCAGAGTATAAGGAAAGAAAGGTACATTTTCATGAAATGTGGCATCTGCAGACACAAGATATCGGTTAAGGTCAGGAGAAAAACACCGATATCCTTTTTGTACTCGAGAATAGCCAAGGAATACATATTTGATAGACTTAGGGTCAAGCTTAGTGAGCTGGGGACGAACATCCCGAACAAAACAAGTGCAACCAAAAATCCTGGGCTCAATAGGAAACAATGATTTAGAAGGAAAAAGAACACTATATGGGATGTCACCATTAAGTACAGAAGAAGGCATTCGATTGATTAAAAAACAGGCTGTGGAAACGGCATCAGCCCAAAAGGGTTTAGGAACCTTCATTTGAAAAAGTAGAGCCCGAGCAACTTCAAGTAAATGCCTATTTTTTCTTTCAGCAACACCGTTTTGAGACGGTGTATCAACACACGAAGATTGATGAAGTATGCCATGTTGTATCATATAGGATTTAAATGAGGCAGAAAAGTATTCTTTGGCATTGTCACTTTGTAAGGTATGCACAGAAACGTTGAATTGTTTTAATTTCAGCACAAAAGGCACAAAAGTGAGAAAATAATTCGGAGCGATTTTTCATTAAATATAACCATGTAACACGAGAATAATCATCGACAAAGGTCACAAAATATCTAAAACCAGACTTAGACAAAATTGGACAAGGACCCCAAACATCAGAGTGAACTAACTCAAAAGGGGACGCAGCCCGTTTATTGACTCGAGACACTAATGGAAGACGATGGTGTTTAGCGAATTGACACGACTCACAGTCTAAAGTAGTCAAATTGTTAAACTGAGGAAAAATTTTCTTAAGAGAAGACAGGGAAGGGTGTCCCAAACGACAATGCACATCAAAAGGAGAGAGAACAGTCGAACACGCCACAGGCCTTGGTACTTGCGACTCCAAAACGTACAGGCCCCCAGACTCATGCCCTCTACCAATAATCCGCCTCGTCGTAAGATCCTGAAACACGCAATGGTCAGGAAAAAATGAGATAACACAGTTTAGGGAGCGGGTAAGCTGACTGACAGAAAGTAAGTTATAGGCAAAGTTAGGTAAACTCAACACAGAGGATAATGGAAGAGATGGAGTAGGGTTAACAGTTCCAGAACCAAGAACGCGAGAATGGGAACCATCAGCTAATGTAACATTAGAAGTAGTGGTATAGGGTTTGAAGGAAGAGAAAAGTTGTGGGTTACCTGTCATGTGATCTGTGGCTCCAGAGTCAATGACCCATTTGGAGGATGAGGAAAGCAAGCATGAAGTAGATTTACCTGATTCAGCAATAGCTGTAACATGAGATTCAATGGATGGGGCAGGGGATTTCAAGGATTCTTGATATCGAGTGAATTGAGCATATTCATCAGCAGAGATTTGAACAGTCTTGTCAAATGAAGGTTGTGTGGAGGCAACATTTGCTGATTGGGCCCGCTTTCTCTGAAGTTTCTTACAGTTAGTCTTGGTATGTCCCGGTTCTTTGCAATAGTAGCACACAATCCCTCCCGATTCCTGGTTGCGACCTCCATTATTCGATGCTCCCCTGCCTTGTTATTACTTCGACCGATAAGTGCACTGACATCATGAGGAGGTTGTGAATGAACATTCTCTGTACGTAGTACTCGAGAATACACCTCCATTAAAGAAGTAACCTCAGTACCAGCAAGGATCTGTTGCTTGGCGCCCTCATATTCCGAAGGGAGACCATAGATCCAACTCATAATTGCCATTTGTTCTCTCTGCTTCATTTGAACTTTAATGTCAGCAGTATATGGCAGCAAAGTATTCAGCTCTTCATAGGCCTTTTTAAATTCCATAAAATAAGTCACAAGAGACTTATCCAACTTCTCAGGACGATAAAAGGCCTTACACACATCATAAGTATGAGAAAGATTCCCTTTACCAGAATAAACAAACGCCAGATAGTCCATTAGTTCTTTAACCAAATCACAATGAGTAACATAACGTAGTACCTCAGGACTAATCGTGTTACGAATCAAGAGAAAGAGTCTCTGATCATCCTTCAGCCAAGCTTTCTTCGTACCATCCAAGGGAGGACCATCAAGATGATCTTCCTTATCAATGCTTTGTAAATAAATACGAATTGTCTTGGCCCATTCCAAGAAGTTTGAAGGGGTAAGTTTGTGCTCCGTGATCCTGGTAACAACAGGAACCCCTTCACTCATAACTTCAGATTTGCCTTCCGCCATTGACGATGTCCCGTAATAAAAACAGCAGCAAAAGAGGAGCTAAACAACCAAACAGAAGCTAACACTTTCAGAAAACAAGCTCGAAGCCACCCAAACGGCAGTAAAGTGCCCAAACAGTAGCAAAAACTACCAAACCAGTGATAAAACACCACCAAACCACCCTAAACAGTGGCAAAACACCACCAAACAGCAGCAAACGGGCCAAACGACAGCAAATTACTACCAAACAGCAGCGAAATCAGTCAAAAAGGACCGAAAAACACTAAATCTTCACTGACCCACCGTCAATGTCGCCGGAAAATACCTCAAACGGCCTAGACGCACGCCGGCGATCACGGAACAGAGATGACGGAAGAAATCCGGTGGCCGGAGGGTGGCGCGTGGCCTTCACGCGCCACACAGAAGGGAAGTGATGACCGGCGCGTGAGCCTCACGCGCAGGTCCGATGGTGGTCGGGTCGCCGGGGATTCGCCGGAAAACGCCGTCCGCTCCCTTCCTTGCCGGTGGTGTAACAAACAGCCACACTTGACGGAGATCCCTCAAACGTGCACCTCCCTCAAACACGCACGTAACAGAGTTTAAGCAGCGGCACAACAGAGCAAGTTTAGGTTTACTGGCTCTGATACCATGTAAACTTAGAGAGAAAGAATTTCTGTGTATTTTCATAATAGGGAGTACACGTATATATATACAAGTGGAAACTCAAAATTAGGGATTTGAATCCTAATAGGAACTTAATTATCCTTATCTAGTTATCTTATCCTTATCTCTATACAAATATAAATATATATTCAAACAAGTAATATATATATATATATATATATATATATATATATATATATATATATATATATATATTCCTAACAATATGAAAACAAGAAGGGAAGAATTCAATAGAGGTCTTATTATCATTACAAAATCGAGAAACTGAGATCAATTTATTTGAAATTTGTGGTGAGTGTAGTGTGTTGGTAAGTTGAAAGCTGTTTTTGGATGTATTAAGAGATACATTACCAGTTGTGGAAATTGGAATGGTTGTTCCATTACCCATCACTATACCGTCAGAACCATGATATGGCTGTATGTTGTCAAAGTCATGACTATCTGAGGAGATGTGGTGTGTTGCTCCAGTATCCACTATCCATGGCTGTTGATTGCTTTGAAAGCGTGCTGCAAAGTTGGCCCGAGCTTGCATGTGATTATGAGAGGCAGACCGACATACTTTTGCTATGTGACCAGGTTTGTCACATAGTTGACAATGGACTGGATTTCCATTGTTGGGTCTGCGATTTCATTGCCACTGCTGGTTCTGGTTTCGGTTAGGGTAACTTTGGGTTGGGCGATTTTGTGGTTTACTAGCTTGGCTTGGATTGTTGGTGTTTTGAGATGATTGGGCAATATTGGCAGTGATGGGTGGAGAGAGAGGTTTCTTGCTTTCCTCATGTTTGAGGAAAATTTCATGATCAAGCAATTTGTCATATAGCTCTTCATAGGTTATAGATGAGTCTCGGGCTCTAATGGCCGTTGAGATTTCTTTGTACTCAGGGCCGAGACCTCTCAATGTGGTGACAACAAGTTCAGCGTTGCTTACCTGTGCTCCGGCAGTAGAGAGCTCATTTGATATTGAGCGAATTTGGTGAAGGTATTCGGATATGGAAAGGGAATCTTTGGTAGAGGAGGCTAGTCGATCTCGAAGGCTTAGTATTCGGGTATGTGATTTGTTGGCATAGGATGTGTGAAGGGCTGTCCAGGCTAGGTGTGCTGTTTCAGAGAGAGCAACAGTGGAAGCTATGTGTTGGTCCACAGAGGTGAGTAGAGCTGTTTGTATTAATTGGTCTTGTCGAAACCAAAGGGCAAAATTTGTGGCTTGAGAATCTGGTTGTGGTGTTGTGCCATCTAGATGGCCGAAGAGATTGTGTCCTCTCATGAGCATGGTCACTTGGGCTTTCCAAAGGGCAAAATTTTGAGGGCCAGAAAGTTTGATGGGAAGCTGAGTGGCAGGGTTGAATTGATTGACAGTATTAGTAACAGCACTGTCAGCGTTTACAACGCTGGGTCTGGGAATATGTGGCTGAAAAGTGCGTATAGTATTTCTGAATAAAGTATTTATACAGATTTGTACAGAAGATTTTACAGATGTAACGGAATCAGAAAAATACATACAATTAAATTTAAACTAGGATCCCTAGAATCATGGTGTAACTAACTAGAATAAATTAGAATATAAAATCAAATCAGAGAGACAGCTAGGATCCTGAAAATAATTATTTAACTAACTAAATAATATATCAAGATTTAAATTCAAATAGAGAGAGAAAAAGGGAGAGATCAGCCAAAGAATATTCTCCTAAGATGTAGGAGATATTTATGCGCTGTTAGTCACTTACATTTTGATTATAACTAGGTGGTTCCTATATTGGTTCTGGACAACCAACCCAATATTGATTTCAACAAAGAGAAAGTAAGCTTAACTATCTCTTACTCAAATATGTACTAATTACATTAAACATACACTAAACCTTTGTTCCATCATTTGCTTGCTTATCCATATGTGCCTTTTATTATTCCTTGTTTTAGTTGAAATATCAAACTTAAAGTTCATTTTTTCTTTACAAATTGGCCAGTTTAATTTAATGTGTTTCATGAGTGTTTCTATGTGCTCATGGTTAATGGGAAGACATTTTGTTACTTTGTAAGAAAAAGAAAATCTTTTCCCCTTCTATTCTGGAATGAATTGCTTCTTAGTTAAACTTCTGTTAAGACTAAGCTTTTCCAAGTGAATTAATAAACACATATATTTTGCTCTATTATTATTATTCACCTTTGCTATAGCTAGCTATCATCTTTTTGCTTACAAAACCAAAAAAAGAGACAGTAAGCTAGATGTAGAGTTGACTAGATGGAGCAGCACAAGTTGTAGAAAAATTAGTTAAAACACGCCTCAGGTGGTTTGGTCATGTACAAACAAAGAAGGCCGTCAAAGGCTATTGTATATAGAGTTGACTAGATGGAAGATAGCCCAACTAAATGTAGGGACCAAAGAAAACAATAGGAAAAACTATTAAGATGAATTTAATTATTGATAACTTAATTATAGAAATGTGTATAGACAGGACATATTGGCATCGTTTGATCCATATACCCGACCTCACTTAGTGGGAACAAGCATTTTGATTGTTGTTATATAGTTTGGTCTGGTAACGATCCTTTGATATCTCTGGAATTCATTGCCCATACTTAATATAAAGCCAATGAGAAAAGGACTTTCAATCTTATGAAAAATGATTGTGTTTGTTTTGAAGTTTGCTTTGGTGGAATTGTGGGGCAATTATGAAATAATTGATCAAGCACTCTTTATTTTTCTTTTTCCTTTTTCTTTTTAATAAAACTGAAGATGGATCATTTTCTATATATAATTATTACCAGAACTTTTGTCATTTTCAGTTGGCTGTATTTATATTTGTACATATGGATTATGACTTGTGAGAGTAAGACAATCTTTGTTTTTGGTTTCTTTTTGAATTTGGAATGTAATCAAATGGCCATTTTTTTAAGAACACAACAAGAATATCTACTGTGTTTTTTATAAGAAAAATTATTTTGACTTGTAATGAAAGCAAGTCTTTCTTTTTGTGTCTCATGCTAAGATTGCAGGCACAAGCCAACTTTACTTGCCTCCCTCGCTTTCTTCTCTCCTTTTTCTCTAATGAGATGAGGTAGTTCCTCCATCGCCTTCATATATTGTTCTGGGGATACATGTTTCCTTGAAATGTATTTTTCACGTTGGTGTCATTTGCTCTTGAAATCTTGTCAATTTCTCACTTACTCAATTTTTTCTGATTTAGCTCTTGAAATCTTCAACTATCAACCTGCTTTGTTTATATATTTGTCATTTTCAGTTGGCTGTATTAGCAAACATATATATGGATTGTGAGAGTAAGACTATGTCTTCTTCCCTATTTAAGCAAAATTTAGAAGGAAAACTGTGCCTATAGAAACTTTGTCGTGAGATAGTTCATCGTGTGGTGGATTCTTTGTCTATATAATTCATTACCTATAGCTATATATTAACCCCTGTATTAGGTTTCTTTTATCAATTAAAACTAACATACTTCTCTATGTTTCCATGGTTGTTCATTGTTGATGATTTGCTGAAATTAAGTTCTCTAATGGAATGTGCTTTATGAAGGTATTAATAATCAAAATGTAAGATTATATGCCAAGATTGTTCAATATAGATTAGTAATTTAGTACTCTAAAGATTCTTAGAATGTTCTCAAATAATATTGGAGACTGTGCATCATGACATAGAATTATTAATTCAAGTGGTGCTTTGTTTTTAATTCTTTCTTTTTTTTCTTGTTTCACTTGTCTTTAAATAATGCATCATTTGCTCTTCAAATCTTGTCACTTAGATTTTGATTATAACCAGGTTCCTGTATTGGTTCTGGACTGCACTGCCAACCCAATATTGATTTCAGCAAAGAGACAATAAGCTAACTATCTCCTAATCAATTAAGTAATAATTACATTAAACCTCAGTTCCATCATTTGCTTGCTTATCCATATGTGCCTTTCATTATTCCTTGTTTTAGTTGAAATGTCAAACAAATTGAATGTGTTAAAGTTCATTTTTTCTTCACAAATTGGTCAATTTAATTTAATGGTAAATGGGAAGCCATTTTGTTTCTTCGTAAGAAAAAGAAAAACTTTTCCCTTTCTATTCTGAAATGAATTGCTTCTTAGTTAAACTTCGGTTTAGACTAAGCTTTCCCATGCGAATTAATAAACACATATATTTTTTGCTCTACTATTATTCAGCTTTGCTATATAGCTAGCTATCATCTTATTGCTTACCAAAATAAAAAAAGAAAAAGAACTGTGTTGGTGGAACATGATTATTACAATATAGTTTGGCGCATTATATGCAGTAAATTTATGTTTATGTTGAAAGGGTGGTATATACTGTTTGATTTAATTTTTTTTATAGAAAACTGATTGCATTTAATACACATTTCTTGATATCTATGGTTGCTTTTGGTGAAAATCAAAGTTCTTTATTGTCTTAAAATATTTATTTTCTTTATATGGATAGGATTGGAAATGATTGTAATTGAGAGAAAGTTGGAGCAGCACCTTTTGTAAAAAAATTAGTTGAAACACACGTTAGATTTCTTTTATCAATTAAAGCTAAAATACTTCTCTATGTTTCCATGCTTGTTCATTGTTGATGATTTGCTGGAATTACGTTCTCTAATGGAATGAAGATATTAATAGTGAAAATGTAAGATTATATGCCAAGATTGTTCAACAAAGATTAGTAGTACTCTAAAGGTTCATAGAATGTTCTCAAATAATATTGGACACTGTGCATGACATAAAATTATTAATTCAAGTGCTGCTTTGTTTTTAATTACTTTTCTGTTTTTCTTGTTTCACTTGTCTTTAAATAAGGTATCATTTGCTCTTCAAATCTTGTCACTTACATTTTGATTATAACCAGGTTCTTGTATTGGTTATGGACTGCCAACTCAATAATGATTTCTGCAAAGAGACAGTAAGCTAACTATTTCTTACTCAAATATGGAATAATTACATTAAACCTCGGTTTCATCATTTGCTTGCTTATCCATATGTGCCTTTTATTATTCCTTGTTTTAGTTGAAATATCAAACAATTGAATGTTTTAATGTTCAATTTTTCTTCACAAATTGGTCTATTTAATTTAATGGTGAATGGGAAGCCATTTTTGTATTTTTTTGCTGTAATATATTCTGCAATTGTTTTATAAGACTATTTGATATGTGCCTTTTCTGTTTATATATTCTATTAGTTTTTTTTCTCTTCCGGGTATTTTCTATTTCTGCCTCTTTTTTTTGGGTTTTAAAGACAAAAAAACATGTGTTTCCCCTTTTTTTCTTAGTTAATTTAATTGAAATAATACCATTTAGTTAGTCAAGAAGAAATATTTGGATATAAGAACTTTAAGTGGAAACATTAAAGATAGGCTTTCTTCAATAGTAGGCAAGGTCATGAACCCATAGCCCTTGCATGCCTTTAGTTAATATATGGGTTTTGGCTTTTGCTAACCAGTGTGACTAGGACAGCTTTTTTCTGATTGATTATATAGAGAGCGTTTAATGACTTGAAATTGGTGAAAAAGAAATAAATAAAACTTTAAATACTCTCTCAATCAGTCTTAGATTAAACACAAGTCCTTTATTCTCAAGTCTCATGTGTTTAAGACAAAGTACAAGTGACTAATTTCTTTCTCATGGAGCCACTCAAAATCTTTTTCTTTAAATACTTTTACATTTATAGGTATTTTAGTGGTAGTATCTAATAGCAACCAGAATATTTCCCAGAATTTAATAGTGAAAGTAATCTGAAATATATAAAATTAAAAGGAGAAAGAGAAGTAAATTTCCAGAATCTAGAAATTCTTCATTAAGGAGTCCTTAGAGGGGACTAGGCTCCAATACATGTTTAGAATTCTGAGTCTGTCCTTTTTTTCCTATTCTGAATGCTAGAATATTCTGTAATTACTATAATTAATTATAATATTGTGTAATCCTTGACCATTAAGGTTAGGATTAGATTAGGATTACAATCATTAGGATTACAATCAAATATTTGATTGTCCTCATTATTTCCTTCCTTAGATAGTTCATTCTTTATGTATAAATTGGTTTCCTCACTATAATGAAATACAACTCAGAATTAATCTCTAATTGCTCCCATGGTATCAGAGCCTAAGAGATAAATAAAGTTCTGCTGCTTCTGGGTTCATCATTTTTCTGTTCGAGACGTTCTTTTTCCATAGGGCAGTGAGTGCATCTCACTAAGCCCACCATTTTTCTGTCTCGGTTTGACTCACAGCCCCTTCCATCTTCCTCAGAAGCTTCCCGTCGGCCTATCCCCGTTCACCGGTGCCCGAGAAGCTCTTCCACGCGCCGTCACGCGCCACCACAGCAGAGAGCTTCATTTCCCACGCGCCGGCGTGTGAGAGCGCGTGAGACGCCGTCTTCCGTCGCAGTTGCTTCTGTTCCTCCTCTCGGCGTAATTCCGGCCATCCCCAGCAATGTCGACGTCATCCGTCACCGGTGACAGTACCGGAGTTGCTGTTCCGGCCACTGTTCCGGCTGTTCCGGCCCCTTTTTCGACGGTTTTTCCCGGATCATATGACTTGCCTCCCATTAATGCTGCCTACCGGTTAGATGGGAAGAACTACTTGAAATGGTCTCAATTAGTTCAGATGTATCTCAATGGTCGTGGCAATTTGAGCCACTTACTTGGTAAAGGACCGGCGAAAAGCGATCCGAAATTTGAAGCTTGGGATAATGCTGACTCCCTAATTATGTCTTGGCTGGTGAATTCCACACTGGAGATAGGTGATACATGCATTTTCCCCACATCTGCTAAAGATATTTGGGACTCTATTCGGCAAACCTACTCCAAAGTCCGTGATGGCGCTCGCATTTATGAGCTGAAGACCAAAATCCACCGTGCCAAGCAAGGTAATATGTCCATTACTGAGTACTCTAACTATTTGAAGAGCTTATGGCAGGAATTGGATCACTATGAATGCGTCCCGATCAAGGGAAGCGAAGATGTAGCTACCTTTAAGGCTTTCTTGGAGAAGGAAAGAGTCTATGACTTTCTTGCAGGTCTGAACATTGAATATGATGCTGTGAGAGTTCAGATTCTTGGCAAGGATGAAATACCACCAGTGAATGAGGCAATTTCGATTGTCTTAGCTGAAGAAGGACGAAGAGGTGTAATGATAGAAGCTCCGCCTGTAGAAAGTTCTGCTCTTATGACGAAAAATAATGTGCAAAATTCTGAGGTATTAAGTAGTTGTTCTCTGAGGGATTTCAGCATGTCACCAACGTCAAAACTGACCTCTCGCCGTTTTGCATCAGCAAATTGCTTCATTCTGTTTTGGGCCTTAAGTAGTTGTTCTCTGAGGGATTTCAGCATGAAATCCCGCTCCAAAAGTTGTTCTTCCAGCTCGACTATACGAGTTTCACCAATCACAAAAGGATGCATAGGTGGAGGATCCCTGCCATAAACTATTTTGAATGGAGTAGTGTTAGTTGAAGTATGAAAACTAGTATTGAAAGAATATTCAGCCCATGCTAAAAATTTACTCCAACGTCTAGGTTGTTCATGGGCAAAACATCTGAGATACGCTTCCAAGCAACGATTGACAACTTCAGTCTGTCCATCCGTTTGTGGGTGATAGGCAGTACTCATTTTCAGCTTGGTGTAACTTAAGCGAAACAATTCTTTCCAAAAAGAACTAAGAAAAACAGGATCTCGATCAGAAAGTATGGATTGGGGCATACCATGAAGACGAACTATATCTTGGCAAAAAAGAGCAGCCACTGATTTGGCGGTGTAAGGATGAGTCAAACCAATAAAATGACAATACTTGCTCAAACGATCAACAACGACAAGTATAGTATCCAAACCCTGTGATTTCAGTAACCCTGAGATGAAGTCCATTGATATGTCTTCCCATATCCGATGAGGAATAGGAAGAGGTTGCAGTAAACCGGCAGGAGCAAGGGTCTCATACTTATTCCTCTGACAAGTTAAACAATTCTGGACATGTGCCTTGACGTCATACTTCATTTTGGGCCAAAAGAAATTAAAAGACAACCTTTTAAGAGTCTCTAGAAAACCTGCATGCCCCCCCGATAAAGATTCATGTGCTTCAACTAAAAGTATTTGTCGAAGAGAAGAAGTAGGAGGAATAACCAACCTGTTTTTATAATACAGCTTCCCTTGCACCAAATTAAAATCCGGAACAGCCTCTGGATTTTGTTTGACACTGGATATGAGTTGAGAAGTATAAGCATCCTTCTCTAAGTCATATTGTAAATCAGAAAAATCTAGAGAAAAGGGAATTGCCAATGCCATGAAATCTGAGTATTGAGGCCTTCTAGATAATGCGTCAGCGCCTTTATTTTCCTTCTCGGCACGGTATTCAATTGAGAAATCAAAAGGAAGTAATTTGATTAATAATCTCTGCTGTTCATGTGTTGAAAGACGCTGCTCCAGTAAATACTTAAAACTGTGATGGTCAGTATGGACTTCATATGGTTTGCCCAATAAGTAGTGCTTCCATTTTTGTAAAGCCAACACCAAAGCAAGCAATTCACGATCATAAGTGGATTTAATTCTAGAGGAGTAAGCTAAACCTTTACTAAAGTAAGCAATAGGATGCCCTTGCTGCAATAACACTGCTCCTACACCATCAGCCGAAGCATCACACTCAACAACAAAAGACTGAGAGAAATCAGGAAGACGCAGTACAGGTACTGTAGTAAGTGCCTCTTTCAAACTTTGAAATGCCTTCTCAGCTTTGGGATTCCATTGGTATGCATTCTTCTTTGTTAAATCAGTAAGAGGTTTAGCAATTGCTCCATATCCTTGGACAAATCTGCGATAATAACCAGTGAGACCCAGAAAACCACGGAGCTCTTTAACATTGACCAGTGTTGGCCAACTCTTTATTGTACTGATTTTTTCAACTTCCACACTTACTCCTTGCTTTGAAATAATATGACCCAAAAAATGAGCTTCTTGTTGCCCAAAAGAACATTTTTTGTACTTAGCAAAGAAAGCATGCTCCTGTAATAGTTGAAAAGTAATACGAAGATACTCTTGATGTTGCTCCATATTCTTACTGAAAATGAGGATATCATCAAAAATACCAAGATAAACTTGCATAAGTATGGACGGAAGAGATCATTCATTGCGGCTTGGAAGGTGGATGGTGCATTTGTTAACCCAAATGGCATTACCACGAACTCATAGTGGCCAGAATGAGTTTGAAAGGCTGTCTTGTGAATATCATTGGGTTGCATCCGAATTTGATGATAACCCGAACGCAAATCTATTTTAGAAAAGACTGCAGCCCCGTGTAATTCATCCAGAAGTTCATCTATATTGGGAATAGGATACTTATCAGGTATAGTAAGCTTATTTAATTGCTGGTAATCAACACACATCCTCCAAGTGTCATCTTTCTTCTTGACTAATAAGACAGGACTTGCATATGGACTATTGCTTGGTCTAACAAACCTAGTAGCAAGAAGTGCAGCCACTTGAGATTCAATTTCATCCTTTTGGTAATGGGGACAACGGTAAGGGCGTATGTTGGGTGGTTTGACATTGGGTAATAGAGGAATAGAGTGATTATGGGTTCTGTATGGAGGTAGGATATTGGGTTGGGTGAATATGGTCTGAAAATGCTGAAGAATTGGTTGGAGTTGGTGAGGAAGGTTATTTGTGGGTATGGGTTCAGTGTTTGCTAAGTGTTGAAAGGTTTGAAGAGAAACATAATTTGATTGTGTATGTTGTACACCTTGCAATTTGTACTTCTTGCCATTCCATTCAAAAATCATGAACATATCATTCCAATTAGCTTGTACTGTGTTTAATGATGCAAGCCACTTTATTCCAAGCACCATGTCTGCTCCTCCGATTGCAAAAGCATAGCAATCCTGAACAAGTTTCAGCCCCTGTAATTGTAAGTGAACACCCTTGCAAATAGAATTACATTTCACAATCTCACCATTCCCGATTTGTACCCCAAAAGTAGAAACCTCTTGAGTTGGAAGATTTAATTCCTTCACTAATTTCTCTGCTATAAAATTATGGGTTGATCCACTATCAATAAGCACCAATACTGCCTTCCCACTGATAGTACCTTTAATCTTCATGGTTGATCCTTGGTATTTGCCCAAAATAGCATGTAAAGAAATTTCGGCCAGATCTGAAGATGTTTCTTCCGCTGCGATGACTGGGTCTTCGTACTCCACATTTGTTTGTTCTTCATTGTCGGCCTCTAGTAGTGTAAGTGACGCCTTGCATCTATGTCCAGGAGCAAACGATCTCCACAACGGTAACATAGCCCTTTGTCACGTCTGGCTTGTCTCTCGGATTCCCAAGATCTCATCGAGTTTGAATTATGGTTCGTGCTTGAAGAACCAGCAGTTGACGGTGGAAGAGATGAACGTTCTTTGCTAAACCATGGTGCATTAGGGTTCTTTTTAGTTGATGCAAAGTAAGATTCCTTATTGTGCTTTGAAGGCCCAATTTTTGCTTCATACTCCAATGCTAAACTTAAAGCCTTATACACTGTGCTAGGCTTTTGAATCCTCACATCAGATCTTAATTCCTCTTTAGGCCCACTAAGAAAAACACCCAATAAACAATGTTCTGGCCAATTGTGAACCCTAGCGGCTCTTCTTGCAAATTCCTTTCTATACTCTTGTACCGTGCTTCCTTGCTTCACTAGACATAAATATTCATATGGATTCTGAAACTCAGCAGGACCATAATTCTCTTGCAGCGCTTTTACTAATTCTTCCCAGTACAACATGGTTCGTTCACTGTTCAACCACGCAAAGAGATCTAAAGCATCACCTTCAAGATACATAGCGGCTATATCAACCTTCAAATCATCCAGAGTCTGGTAATATCTAAAATACTTTTCTGCTTTCAATACCCATCCTCTTGGATCTCCACCTTCAAACTTTGGAAACTCCATTTTTGTGTGATGGCGTCGTGATGGGTCTTTCAACCACCATGGACTCTCATGTTCTTCATCCCCTAACTGATTCGTCTTCCCTTTGTCATGTGAACCAGAACTGCCATCTCCATGTGGTCCCTGATTGGATTGGGCTTTGAGCGTGGCAACATCCGCAGCCAAAGAATCCAAAGTATTCAACTTTGAAGACAAAGCAACGAGTTGTTCATTAATTTCGGATGGGGGTTGGTCTAGTATTGTAGAAGATTTCCGGGTTTCTACCATGATTTAACCAGGGTCTGATACCAAATAATAGCAACCAAAATATTTTCCAGAATTTAATAGTGAAAGTAATCTGAAATATATAAAATTAAAAGGAGAAAGAGAAGTAAATTTCCAGAATCTAGAAATTCTCCATTAAGGAGTCCTTAGAGGGGACTAGGCTCCAATACTAGTTTAGAATTCTGAATCTGTCCTTTTTTTTCCTATTCTGAAAGATATAAATATTGTTAAGTAAATCCTAAAAACTAGGAAACCATCAAAGTAACTGAGTACATGATAACTGAATACATGATAACTGATTAACATAACTGATCAGAATAAACCATAAACATGATAACTGATTAAAATAACTGATCAGAATAAACCATAAAGCAGCATAACAGAAGTAGTAAAATAAAAACAATAAATTAGAAGGACAACACATCTAAAAGGTTGAAGCAATCAAGTGAACATTGTGGATGTTGTGGCTTTGGCCTTCTAGAATAAGTCAGTAGGGGTCTATCAGTATCTTACTATCTTAGTCTTCCAAAACTAAGTTTTAATTATGAATTTTATGTACAATCTTTTCTTTTCTTTTATAAAAAATCATTTTTAATTTTTAATCAATCTAGGGACACAACGTGGGCCATAAAACATACATGGACCCTGATCTAATATCAAATAAGGACCGTACAAAGTCCAAAGTTCAAACCACTTGAAAGATAGAGCAATGCAATTGTGTTGAAAGGTATCTCTCTCTCTCCAACGAGATTTCTTTTTTCTTTTGCTGCTTACTTTATTTTGTCCATCCTTATTATTTTAATTGAAATAATTGGATAGGATTGAAAAACAAAAGGTGTTTTACTTTTAAAATTTTGTGTCAAATATAATAAGAAGGTAAGGTGAAATGTCATTCTTTATTTACTATTATTGTTGAAATGTGTTTTTTTAGTGTGAAAGGTGTCGGAAAAACTTTAAAAATTATTTAAATCTTAATACATAAAAGAATATATTATCCCGGGTTTCAAACTAGTTAAAGTAAAAGAAGTTAAAATTAAAATTAATCCAACAATAACTAAAGCTTATTCTCACTAAGTGGGGTCGGCTACAGAATTAAAATTAACTCAACAACAACAAAAACAATCTTTTTTCCACTAGGTGTGGTCGGCTATATGGATCAAGCGACGCCAACATGTTTTGTTTTTGCACATTTCTATGGTTAAGTTATTTACGGCTAAATCCCTTCTAATAGTTTCTCTTATTCTTTTCTTTGGTCTTCCCCTACCTATAGTAGTTATTGGAACAGAATTAAAATTAACTCAATCTTAAATAAATTAAAAGTCACCACAGTAGTCCTTGAGTGGTGACAATTTTTGTTGCCCCTAGAAACATTTGATGTCGACCTCTAAAATGTCGACGCACAAAGGGTTTTTAGCGGCAACCATTTTTGTTGTCACTAAATGTAGTAAAATTCATTCACTTAAATTCAAAATAGTTATGTAACACTATTAACCTAGCTAAAATAACGTAGCACTTATTTTAAATTATTCAAATATCTATTTTAGATCAGTTAGTTTAGATATTATTAAATCTGTTGTTTATTTTAAATTTAGATTCTGTTATTTATTTTAAATATTCTTATTCTCCTAATTATACTCCTATATTCTAGAATTAGTTATAGGGCTCAGCTTATAACTCAATACTTGTATTTATAGATTGTAAATTCACAAAATATAATGACAGAATTCATCGCATTCTGCTTCTGTTTTATGGTATCAGAGGCTGCTGCTATACCTAACGGTTTTTTTTTTACTCAAAACAAACAACCTAGTCTTCCCTTATGGCTGCCGTCAACAACCCTAATTCAGTAGTCAACGCCGACACAACAGTGACCACTTCATCTGTTGTTCAATTCAACCCTGCCACTCAATTGCCCATCAAACTCACGGGTCCTCAAAACTTTCCTCTATGGAAAGCTCAAGTGTCCATGCTCATGCATGGACACAACTTATTTGGTCATCTTGATGGCTCAAAATCTTCACCATCTGTTGACAGCACAGAATATATCAACTGGTTTCGTCAAGACCAGCTTATCCAGAACTGTCTCCTTGTTTCTGTGGATGCCACAATTGCTTCAACAGTAGCAGTTGCCAAAAACGCTCACTACGCCTGGACAGCCCTTCACACTTCCTATGCCAATAAATCCCACACTCGAATTCTAAGTCTTCGTGATCGATTGGCAGCATCCACGAAGAACACTCAATCCATAGCTGACTATCTTCATCACATTCGATCTATTTGTGATGAACTTTCCACTGCTGGAGCTCCTATCTCAAATGTTGAACTCGTGGTAACAACCCTTCGAGGCCTTGGACCTGAATATCGTGAAATCTCAGCAGCCATAAGATCAAGAGAATCCTCAATCACTTTTGAGGAGCTGTATGAAAAACTGCTTGAACATGAACTCTTCATAAAACATGAAGAAGCCAAGAAAACACTAGTCACTCCCATCACGGCAAACCTTGCCTATTCAGCCCCCAACTATAACAAAAACACTTATCAGCCCAGAAAACCCAATCCCAACCCTAATCCCACAAATTCCAATCCTAACAATCATCCCAATTGGAGGCCTAGACGTAAGCCAAATCAATCCAATACACCTAACCTTTACTGTCAATTGTGTGACAAACACGGTCATACAGCCAAAGTGTGTAGGTCAACCTCTCACAACCATCTCCAGGCACGGGCTAATTATGCAGCAAGGCAACAGCAGCAACAACAATCTCCCTGGATTGTTGACACTGGTGCCACTCACCACATTACTTGAGATATGAACTCGTTGCAGAATGTAGATGACTATATAGGCACCGATGGTATTGTAATGGGTAATGGTACAAACGCTCCTATATCTCAGAGTGGTAATGTAATCCTTCACACTCCCAAATCTAATTTTCATCTCTCCCAAACTCTTTGTTCTCCACAAATTAACAATAACCTAATCTCTGTTTCACGTTTTTGCCATGACAATAAAACTTCTATTGAGTTTTTCCCTTTTACTTTTGTTGTGAAGGATCTAACAACGGGGGCGCTGCTTCTACATGAACGGAGTAAAGATGGACTCTATGAGTGGCCAACAAGCACAACCGTCTTAACACCTAAATGCAACTTCACAACATCCCCACAATTATGGCATCGTAGATTAGGCCACCCTAGTACTCATGTACTTAACAATGTTCTTAAACACTTTTCTCTTCCTTGCATTCGAAATTCTTTTCTTTGTGATTCATGCTCTTCAAATAAAAGCCGCAGGCTTCCTTTTGTTAAGAATTCATTACATAGCAATAAACCATTAAATTTACTATATTGTGATTTATGGGGACCCTCTCCTATAATTTCTCTTGACAAAAAACGATACTATGTTTTGTTTGTTGATGAATACACAAAGTACATGTGGATTTACACAATTCAGTCCAAAACTGAAGTCCCAAATATTTTCAAAATTCTTCACCCTCTATTAGAACGACAACTAGGAACCAAAATACATTCTTTCTACACTGATGGTGGAACAGAATTCCAACCCCTCAAAGACTACCTACATACTCATGGCATCCAACATCTTCTTTCACCACCATACACACCCCAAAGAGTGGCGCTAGTAGAAAGACGTCATCGTCATCTTATTGAAACCACCAAAACACTTCTTCACCAAGCCTCTCTCCCATCACAATTCTGGTCCTATGCCTGCCAATATGCCACCCACCTAATTAACAGAATGTCTAGTCCCAACTTGAACAACAAATCCCCGTTCGAACTTTTGTTTCACAAAACGCCCAACTATAACAATCTCAAAGTATTTGGCTGCCTATGTTACCCTTGGCTTAAACCATATAGTAAACACAAATTAGAACCAAAATCCACCCCTTGTGTCTATCTCGGATTTTCTAACCAGCATTACAGCCACCTATGCTATGACCCAAAAAGTGCAAAAATCTACATATCACGAGATGTCCTCTTCTTTGAAGAATCCTATCCCTTTTCCAATATTTTTTCACATCTACATCCGAAACAAAATCCAAAATGGGAAGAAATTCTACCCTCACAGGACCAGCCACCTACCCCTATCCTCACGGACACACAACTGCCACAATCACTCATAATCATCCAAGAGACTCCAAATACCAACAAAGGCCATCCATGTACAAGCAGTGCTCCATCATCACAACAAGGTAACACTAGTAACTCTATTTCTTTTACTTCTAATTCATCTTCTACTTCTACCTCTTCTCTCTCTACTAACCCCACACAGTTACCATCTACCTCTAAACCCATTCTCACTTATCAAAGAAGACCAAAACCTACTGCCCTTCCCCATCCAAGAGATAAACCCACAAATATTACCCCAAACACTAAAAAATCACAGCAACCACCCCATCATCCCATGACCACTAGAAGTAAAGCCAAACAGACTGCACCTCAACAAAATTATACCACAATAACTCCATTAACTCTAACCCCAACAACCTTCAAACAAGCCCACTTGATTCCTCACTGGAATCAAGCCATGAAATCTGAATACAATGCCCTCATTACCAACAAAACCTGGGAACTAGTACCATCCAACAATAATGACAATGTGGTAGATTGTAGATGGTTGTATCGGATTAAATATAAGCCAGATGGCTCCATTGACAGATACAAAGCAAGACTAGTGGCTAAAGGGTTCACCCAAAGGCCGGGAGTTGACTATCACAACACTTTCAGCCCTGTGGTCAAATCAGCAACAATTAGACTAATAATAACATTGGCGACACAAAAGGGTTGGGTACTCAACCAACTAGATATAAATAATGCCTTTCTTCAAGGCACCCTATCTGAAACTGTGTACATGAGACAACCACCAGGTTTTGAAGATCAAGAGCATCCTAACTATGTTTGTAAACTCCATAAAGCAATTTATGGTTTGAAACAAGCACCAAGAGCATGGTACACTGAGCTGAGTAATTTTCTTATTTCACAAAACTTTCTAAAATCCAAATCAGATACCTCATTGTTTATTTTGCATCGAGGTTCTCTGTTGCTATATATTATTGTCTATGTGGATGATATTATCATAACAGGAAACAACAATGTTGAAATCCGACGATACATTGACATCCTCTCAAAAAGATTCTCCCTAAAAGATCTAGGACCCTTGCAATACTTCTTGGGAGTTGAGGTAATTCAACTTACAAATCAGACTATCCTAACGCAGCAAAAATATGTTCAAGATCTTTTACAGGATGTGAAGATGACTGATTGCAAGCCAATGCCTACTCCTATTACAACCAATCACTTTGAGTCCTCTACTCAAGATGACATAGTGGATACCAAATTATATAGGAAGGTCATTGGCAAGCTACATTACCTAGCCTTCACAAGGCCAGACATCTCATATGCAGTGAACAAGCTGTCACAAGCAATGCATCAGCCTCTTATGTCTCATTGGGTAGCCTTAAAGCGTGTCTTACGCTATCTCAAAGGGACCTCTAATTATGGGATTTCTATTGCAAAACAAGATGACACTAGACTAATTGCATACTCTGACTCGGATTGGGCTGGAGATCCAGTAGACAGAACATCTACAACAGGTTACATCATCTACCTTGGGCAAACACCTATCTCATGGTCGTCAAAGAAGCAAAGGGCAGTTTCAAGATCTTCTACTGAAGCAGAATACAAGGCAGTGGCTGCCACAGTCTCTGAACTAAGCTGGCTTCGGAATTTACTCACAGAAATTCACCAACCACTGACCATAGCCCCGGTTGTCTACTGTGATAATGTCAGTACAACATACATCTGTGCAAACCCAGTACTACACAGCCGTATGAAGCATGTAGCTATTGATTTCTACTTCGTCCGAGACCAAGTACAAAGCAAACAGCTTCATGTTCAACATTTACATACTGCAGACCAAGTTGCAGACCTTCTGACAAAGCCTTTGGCTAGGACAACATTTCAGACTCATTTTTCCAAGCTAGGAGTGATCAACGTCACCCCTAACTTGCGGGGGCGTATTAACCTAGCTAAAATAACGTAGCACTTATTTTAAATTATTCAAATATCTATTTTAGATCAGTTAGTTTAGATATTATTAAATCTGTTGTTTATTTTAAATTTAGATTCTGTTATTTATTTTAAATATTCTTATTCTCCTAATTATACTCCTAGATTCTAGAATTAGTTATAGGACTCAGCTTATAGCTCAATACTTGTATTTATAGATTGTAAATTCACAAAATATAATGACAGAATTCATCGCATTCTGCTTCTGTTTTAAACACAATATACTTTCAAAAAGCTTAGTCAAAATAGTAAAATTCATTCATCCTTGCTTGAAGCAAGTCAATTAATAAAATTTCTTCCAGCAACTAATCGATAAGTGCTTGTTTGATAGGTCTATGGGTTGATAAAATTTATGGAACTGGTATCCTTCTTATCAAAGTAAATTGAAGCATCTTGACACAAATATAAAATCAGTATTCTTCTTTTAATTATGTTACCTACCATCAATTATGGAATCATTGTAAGTAAGAGAAATTGAGGAAGAATGAATCTATGTATTAATATCTTCAAATGTAGGGTGTGATGAAAAATTAAAATAATGATAATTCTGATCACACGATTTCATCCTTTGCAGCAAATAGGTACGCATATCCTCACTTTCATTATTATACTCCCCATCCTCTTCATTATTCTTCCCCTCTAAAACTTTCACTACTTTAGATATGTTGGTGAGTAGGTTCTGAGTTATATGCTTTGAAGTATTCTATTATTAATTTTTTTGTCGTTATTATTTATTATTTATTTAGTTACTATTTACCTTAGTAAATCTGTTTTTTATTTTATTCTTCTTTCCATTATCTAATTAGTTTGAATTAAATATTAGATATAGATTTTTAGTTAACCAAAATCTGATCTTATTAATTTAAATCAGATTGGGTACATAGAAATAGGAATCCTATTGAAATCAGATTTGGATACTTAGAAATAGGAATCCTATGGGTTGTCTTGTAACCTATATACCTATTTAAGCCAAGTTTGGCATTCTGCGCATAATAACAAAAAATTCTGAGACACACTTGCTCAGTTTTCATCATGGTATCAGAGCCATAAAGTCTCGGTTCTGTTCGCTGCTTCTGTCCGCTCCGCCTTTACTCCATGGCGAGTCCCAGGAGCCAACGCCCAGTGGTATTTGGCACCATGGGTGTGACAGAAACCACCACCCCAAAACCCGACGGCACTGTCTGTGAAGAAACAGCAGCAAGCTGGTCTGATGCTGCTCCGGTACTGATCACAGGACACAAGCTGAATGGGAATAATTTTCTGCAGTGGAGACAATCAGTATTTATGTTCATCTGTGGCAAAGGCAAGGATGACTACCTTACTGGAGTTGCCAAAGCTCTAGACGAAACTGCTGCGTCATACAAAAAATGGAAAGCTGAGAATAACATGGTGATGTCTTGGCTCATCAATTCAATGACCACGGCAATAGGCGATAACTACATATTATACCCGACGGCTCATGATATTTGGGAGGCAGCAAAGGAGGCATATTCCACTCATGAAAAGTCCGCTGAAATCTTTGAGGTGGAGGCCCTTCTTCATTAACTCAAACAAGGTGACATGCCTCTACATCAATACTACAATTCTCTAACTAGATGCTGGCAAAAACTTGATTTACTTGAGAACTATAGCTGGACTTGTGCTACTGACGCACAATACTTTAAGAAATTGGTGGAAGAAAAAAGGTTGTACAAGTTTCTCTTGGGTCTTAACGACATCTTTGAGGACGTCCGAGGCAGAATTCTTGCGAGAAGCCCGTTACCATCTCTTAAAGAGGCCTTTTCTGAGGTCCGATGTGAGGAAAGTCGCAAGAGGATTAACAATGTCACAAAGAATCCTCTTGAACATTCAGCTCTAGCTGCTAGAGGACCCACTCAGAACATTCAACGACAAGGAGCCTCTAATGCAAAATACTGTGATCACTATCACAAGAGGGGTCATACAAAGGACACCTGCTGGGAGTTACATGGCAAACCTCCTAATTGGAAGCCCCGATCTCGCTCATCTGCAGCTCACAATGTCGACGCTACTGCTGAACCACAACCGTTTAGCAAAGACCAAATTGAGTTCCTCCAAAAACTCTTTGGCCAATCCTCGGGTATGCCAAGCACAGGGCAAATAGCCCAATCAGGTACTTCTTCTGCCCTGACTATCTCTAGAAACTCCAATGACTCCTGGATTATTGACTCGGGTGCCTCTGATCATATGACGGGTAATGCTTCTCTATTCTCTGATCTTGCCCCCTGTACAACCTCCCTACTCGTAAAAATTGCAAATGGCACTATGGTAAAGGTTTCGGGTATTGGTTCGATTAAAATCACTGACAATCTCACCCTTCTAAATGTTCTTCATGTCCCTACATTAACTTGCAACTTGTTATCTATTAGTAAGCTCACACGAGATAACCACTGTGATGCTACCTTTGAATCTCATGGTTGCTTTTTTCAG
This sequence comes from Senna tora, assembly GCA_014851425.1. Taxonomy (NCBI): domain Eukaryota; kingdom Viridiplantae; phylum Streptophyta; class Magnoliopsida; order Fabales; family Fabaceae; genus Senna; species Senna tora. The sequence continues at coordinate 32,805,255 of CM026269.1, forward strand.
GACCTGGCATCAGGGAAGATGATTGGCAATGCTGAGGTGTGTAATGGTCTCTACCTTCTAGGAAACTCTACTTTTTTAGCTTTCAATAAAATTGTACTTAGTGTCACTTGCCCTCCGGATATTCTCTTGTGGCACTATAGACTAGGACATCCTCATTTTCATTTTATGCAAAAGTTGTATCCAAATTTATTCCTTAATAAAAATTCTATTTTGTTTCAGTGTGATATTTGTCAATTATCTAAACACACCAGATCTATTTACTCTCCACATCTATATAAGCCCTCTCAACCCTTTTTTCTTATTCATAGTGATGTTTGGGGACCTGCTAACACACCAAATATCACAGGCTCCAAGTGGTTTGTAACATTTGTTGATGATCACACTAGATTGACTTGGGTCTTCCTCATGAAAGAAAAATCTGAAGTTCCCCATATCTTTAAAACCTTCCATAAGTTCATTCAAACACAGTTCCAAACCAAAATTCGAGTCTTAAGGTCTGACAATGGCAAGGAATATCTTAATTCTGAATTCAGTTCCTATCTAGCCCACGAAGGTATCCTACACCAAACATCTTGCATATATACTCCTCAACAGAACGGTATAGCCGAAAGGAAAAATCGTCATATTCTCGAGATTGCTAGATCACTATTATTTACATACAACACCCCAAAAAATTATTGGGGTGAAGCTGTCCTTTCTGCCATTTACCTCATAAACCGAATGCCTTCCAAAATTCTAGGCTTCAAAACCCCATATGATCATCTTCTATCTTACTATCCTACCACACATGTCCTACACTCTTTACCACCCAAAGTCTTCGGCTGCAAAGCCTTTGTCCACTCCTATAACCAAAACAAGCTCGATCCAAAAGCTGTGCAATGTCTGTTTCTGGGTTATTCATCCACTCAGAAAGGGTATAAGTGTTATTCACCCACTCTCAAAAAATTCTTTGTTACTATGGATGTTACCTTCCATGAACATGAACCTTATCACTCCAAAACATCCATTCAGGGGGAGAGTGTAGAGGAATGGAGTTTTGTAGACAGAATTGAATCACCTAGCCAAAATTTAACCCATGATAAGAGATTTGGGAAGGTTTACACCCGAAGACATGAGACCCATACAACTCCAATGATGCAATCTGAGGCCGAAATTCCCATGCCAAGTCCTGCAAATTCTGAGGACTCTGATGAAAACATGAATTTGCCGATTGCACTAAGGAAGGGGGTAAGAGCTTGTACTAAGCATCCAATTGCTAATTTTGTTTGCTATGATAAGCTATCAGATAATTACAGGGCATTTATCACCAAAGTCTCTAATGAGAAGGTGCCTACTACAATTGAAGAAGCTCTTAAACATGAGAAGTGGAGAATAGCAGTGAAAGAAGAGATGGATGCTCTAATTAAAAACAATACATGGGAACTGACTGCATTACCTAAAGACAAAAGTCCAGTAGGTTGCCGATGGATATTCACTATCAAGTATAACTCGGATGGAAGCATCAACAGGTATAAAGCTAGATTAGTAGCTAAGGGATACACTCAAACCTATGGAGTTGACTATCAGGAAACATTTGCTCCTATTGCCAAGTTCAATTCCATTAAGGTTCTTCTCTCGTTAGCTGCTAACCTAGACTGGCCTCTCCATCAGCTCGACATAAAAAATGCCTTTCTAAATGGTGATCTCAGGGAAGAAGTATACATGAATGTTCCACCAGGTCTTGACAATAGTGAAGGGATGGTATGTAAGTTACTTAAGTCTCTTTATGGCCTTAAACAATCTCCTAGAGCCTGGTTTGAGAAATTCACCAATGTTGTCAAGAGAAATGGGTATATTCAAGGCCAAGCTGACCATACACTATTTTACAAAATGTCACCCACTGGAAAAAGGGCTATTTTGATTGTGTACGTAGATGACATAATTATTACAGGGGACTTTGTTGAGGAAATATCTCTGCTTAAGACTGCACTAACCAAGGAATTTGAGACAAAGGACCATGGTGAACTCAGATACTTCTTGGGAATGGAAGTAGCAAGATCAAAAAGAGGAATAGCTGTGTCACAACATAAATACACTCTAGATTTACTCCAAGAAACCGGTATGCTTGGCTATAAACCAGCTGAGACGCCTATGGAGACTAACTACAAGACTAGATTTTCTCAGGAGAGTCCCTTGGTGGACATTGGAAGGTACCAACGATTAGTAGGTAAACTAATTTACCTGTCTCACACAAGACCTGATATTAGCTTCCCTGTAAGTGTGCTAAGTCAATTTATGAACTGTCCTAACGAAGAACACCTTGAGGCAGCCTATCGAATACTAAGATATTTGAAGTCATCTCCTGGAAAGGGTATTTTCTTTAAGAAGAATGACAATAGAGGAGTTGAAATCTACACGGATGCTGATTGGGCAAGATGTGTCATTGATAGAAGATCTACATCGGGATACTGTACCATGGTTTGGGGGAATCTAGTGACATGGAGAAGTAAGAAATAGTCTGTGGTTGCAAGAAGCAGTGCTGAAGCTGAGTTCAGAGCTTTATCTCAAGGCATATGTGAGGGTATTTGGCTGAAAAGACTCCTTAGTGAACTCAGAATTCAAATTGACAGCCCTATGGAAGTTAAATGTGATAATTTGGCAGCCATTAGCATTGCCAAACATCCTGTGCATCATGATCGAACCAAACATGTTGAAATCGACCGCCACTTCATCAAGGAAAATCTGGACTCCAGAAATATAAACTTGAGTCATACACCTTGTCACCTTCAGATAGCAGACATCCTAACGAAAAGTCTGTGTAGCGCCAAGTTTGAAGAGCTAAGTGTCAAGCTGGGAATGATCAACATCATGTCCGCAGCTTGAGGGGGAGTGTCGTTATTATTTATTATTTATTTAGTTACTATTTACCTTAGTAAATCTGTTTTTTATTTTATTCTTCTTTCCATTATCTAATTAGTTTGAATTAAATATTAGATATAGATTTTTAGTTATCCAAATCTGATCTTATTAATTTAAATCAGATTGGCTACTTAGAAATAGGAATCCTATTGAAATCAGATTTGGATACTTAGAAATAGGAATCCTATTGGTTGACTTGTAACCTATATACCTATTTAAGCCAAGTTTGGCATTCTGCGCATAATAACAAAAAATTCTGAGACACACTTGCTCAGTTTTCATCATTTTTGTTCATGGGATTTCCATGGATTTAGTTAGATTTGTAATAGGATACAATTGTACTACTGTAACTCAAGTTAGATTTGTAATAGGATACAGTTGTACTACTGTATTTTTGTACTTGAATATTCTATGTCAATATAAAGATGTTCTTTGAAATATTTACATAGCAATTTGTATGAGGGATTCCATAGCATAACTAACCCAATCTGCTTCTGCTGTCTTTTTTTTTTTCTGGTTTTGCTGTCATTTAATCAATAAAGTTATCAAATGCTCATTGACTTACATGATGCTGCGCTTTGACATAAGTCTTGGCGTTGATGGTGGATGACATTTTTGGTGACATCCTAATTATTGTTATATCAGTACAGTTCCAAAATGGGCTTAACCAACTCTAAGGATGAACCAAAAGAAAACTTGGTGAACAACAGTTTAATCATATTAACAACGTGCGAATGAGTACCAAAACTATAAGCTTTGTCATTGAGGATACTTGATTTCTTGATTCTTTTTTACTATTCTTACTCTGAAGTAGCTTTGTGATTTTGATATATATATCAGGATGTAGTTTTTGGCATTAATTGCTTTTCAGACTTTATACAACTCATAAGTTCAAAATACCTGTAAATTTATACCTGTAACTAATAATTATAAGATAAACAGCAGCGTGGGAAGTGGCTTAGGCATACTCATGCTTAACAAAAGTGCCTATGCTTAACAAAAGACCATACATTTTTTTTCTGCTTGCTTTCATTGAAGCTCATGCAGTGCAGATATTTTTTGCTGGTGTAGTAAGGAATGACAAAATTTTGTTTACTGTCATTCCAGTTCCAGTGTGAGCCAAAATTGCCATTTCCCTTTTGTATTATACACCTCTCATGAATCATACCCTTTTTCTTTGGTAGGCATGGGAGGTAAAGATAGAAATGAAGTTATTTTGGATATTCCATGGTACACCATAGAAAAATAAATTCAGAATGCTTCTTCCACATGTTTTAGTAATATTCAAATACTTCTGCTATATTTACTCCACTTCAAACTTTTCTAGTTACTACTTCTGCTATCATTTAACAAAGTCAAAATATAAAAGAAAGAGTATGAAGCACAACGAATTATGTTGATTTTTCTGCTATCATTTTAACATAAATATCCCATGTGCTATGCACATGACTCCTAAAAAAAATCTCAAATTCTTCTCTCCTTTATTTTTTGAATCTAAAGTCTGAATTTACAAAATCTCTCTCAAAACTTAACCTAAGTTAATCTAAGAGGAACAAAATTCATCAACTATCAAATTTAATTTATGCTGATTTATACTCTAACACTATGCTTCTGTTGAATTTTAATAGCTACATGTTGCTGGTTAATCTTATAGTACTATTAGGAACCTAATATTTTCCCGCTTGATTTTTTTTTAATGATTTCAAAACAGAAAGATATATATATATACATATATATATATTGTGCTTTATAACGATGATATATCGGGGAGAATGGATTGTCAATTTAATATACAAATGATTTAACCTAGATAACCAGCAACACAACCTATTTGTATTTCATTTTATTTTTGGTTAATACTGCTTGAATTTTCCCTTTTATTTTTGGGTGACCATTGATGTATAACTTGTTTTGTTGCTCTTCCTGTTATTTTGGCACTGACTGCCCTATCAGTTGCAAGGGCCAATCCATGGAGTTTTTATCATTGCTTAGGATTCTATGTTTGTGGCTAATTGCTTATGTGATTAATTTTCTTATTTGATGCTTCATGCTTATTTGATTAATCATTCCGGTTGATTCTATCAGCAGAAGCAACTTTAGTACTACTACAATTATTATTATTTATAATTATTCTTATATTTATAAGAAAAAATTTAATAAATTTTGTAACTAGTAAATTTTTTGAAAAAAAGTTGTATTTTTTTATATATCAAAAGTATAACTTTTAATTTTTCAAAATTGTTTACAAGCAATTAGTAATATTTTATCAAAATTTTAGGAATTAATTGGTTTTCTTCGGTCATGATCTTTATAGAGAAATGAGGAAGGAATGGGTGGAGCTGATTGGGTCCCACCAACTTTTTTATTTTTTCATTTTCATCAATTTTTTTAAAAAAAGAAAAGAAAAAAAATACAAAATACAAAATATCTATTATACCTTTTGATTTGACACAATCATAACTTTCTTTTCTTTTTATTATTTTAATATAAGGGGCAAAGTGGTAATTTTAATACATTCTCATTCCATTTTTTTCCCAATTTTTATTATCAAACACAGAAATGCATTCCCTTTTTTCCCTTTCCATTTCTGCGTAAAGAACGTGGCCTTCGTCTTTCGCAATTCTTTCATTAATAATATGGTAACCCAATTTTTTGAATTTTTTAATTATTTAGATAAATAATCAAATTCAAATACTAGTGAAATATTTAAAGTTTAGGTTCAGATTTAAATAATCAAATACAAATACCTATAATTTTATATCTTTAGAGTTTTATCTGTTATTATAATCTGAAAAATATCAACTTTTTATTCTTTCTTAAACAAATTTAAGTTGCGTTAATATATACCACCTACCCCTATGTCAAAATTATTTTAACCAACTGTGCTACAAAAAGAAATAGTAATTATAATTTTTTTTTGGTAAAAAATTATTTTGACATCTTTTTTATGAGTAAAATACACTTCCTCCCTTGATAGATCCTAAAAAGACATTCTTGTCCCCTCTATTTTCAAAATGCACACTCCCCTCCCTCCACATATAAAAATCCTCTACATCTTAATTCAATTCACAATTCTCCCTTAAATCATTTTTAAAAGTAATAACTTTTTTGTAATTTCACATTTTAATCTTTTATGGGACTAAAATGCCACCACTTTATGATAGCAAAATACGTGTAATGAAAAATGTTATATTTTTATTAATTTTTTATTATTTTTAATCTTTCAATTATTAAAATTATAAGATAAAAAAATATTAGAAATTCAGTGATTAGTATTTTTTTTTAATAAAATTGTATTTTTTTTATTAAAAGAATTTTAAACTGTATTTTTTACAAAACTTATTTACAAGTAATTAGTCATTTTTCGATCAAGCCAATTAATCCCCTAAATTTTGATAAAAAAATTACTGATTACCTGTAAATAATTTTTGTAAAAAATTACAGGTTACAATTTGTTAATAAAAAAAATACAATTTCATTAAAAAATATTGATCACAGAATTTCTAACATTCTTATCTTATAATTATACTAAGAATTTAAAGATTAACAATAACAATAAAAAAATAACATTTTTCATTCAAAAAAATAACACTGCCAAACTCACAGTAAAGCAATTCACTATTTTTGCTACTATAATAAAGTGGGGGCATTTTAGTCCAATAAAAGTTGAAGTTGTAAAATTATAAAAAGTTCACTACTTTTAACAATGATTTAATGGATAATTGTGAATTAGATTAAGATGCAGAAGATTTTTTTTTATGTGGAGGGAGGGGACTGTACATTTTGAAAATAGAGGGAAGAGGAGTGTCATTTTAGGATTTCTCAAGAGAGAGGAGTGTATTTTACTCATAAAATAATTCAAACAAAAGAGAGAAAAATAAAAGCCAAATTACTCTTTTGGTCAAAACATTTGCACAAAGTTTAATATTGATCTTCAACGTTTCAAAAAGTTATTTTAGGTCCTCACTGTTTTTTTTGTCGAAATTGGTCCTCCAACGTAACCCTGTTAATTTGTGCCGTTAAATGATGACGTGGATGACTTATGTGGCACATCCTCTCTCCTACTTATCTTATTTTAATGACGTGACACGCCGCGTCACTCCACCATAGCCACATAATATATTTTTATCTCTATTTTCTCACATAATATATTTTTATCTCTATTTTTCTCTTCCATTATCTTTTCACATTATATATTTTTATTATTTTTTAATTATTTAATGGCTATTTAAGGAGACCACATATCAGAAGACCTAATAGCCATATTAATATAAATCTCTCAACAAAGTTAACACTTGCTATCACATGTGGAGTACCATTATTAACGACATCAACAGCTTGTTAGCTACTAACCCAGGCTTCAAAATTAACTATATTCTTCGAGAAGCTAATCAAAGTGTTGAATTCATGACCAAGCTTGGCTCCAGGAGTGATGAGAGAGAGGTGTTATATGGGATAGCCCTCTTCCAGGGATTGACCATCTCCTTCTCGTTGATAAGATCTCTACCCTCTTTGCTAGGCACTAGTATTGCTTTTTGTGTTTTTGGTTTTGTTCTTGTTTTGTTTGTTTCCCGTGATCTCTTTTTCTTACAAATATATATATATATATATATATATATATATATATATATATATATATATATATGGCTTTGGAGTTTTTGGTGTCATACAAGCAAAGTGTGACATCAAAAAAATAACTTCCCCCTCAACTTCTCAATAAATAACCAAGTATAATAGTGGTTACTAAAAAAATGGAGAAGTGCATAACTTCTCATTTTTTAATTTTTTTATTTTAAATTATGATAAAAATTCAATTTAAAAATTTAAAAATATTTAATGTTTAATGATTTTAAAATATAATAACTATTTTATACTATATTTTAAAAAAATTTAAGAATAAATTTCATGTATGCACGTAGGTGCATGCGAAGCCTCTAGTATATATATATATATATACTCAAAAGGTTGAGTTTTTCTCTCTATTTCTCTCTTATCTCATTTTTCTTTCATTAAGAAATTCAACAAGGAGAGAGATAGAGAGAAAATAACTCAACTGCTCAAGAGGTTAAACTTTCTATATTCTCGCCCGTAAAATTATCATATCGAGAGAAATGTAATTTACTCTAAAATAATATGGATGATTCTAAAATGCAATCAAGCATTTGAAGGCCTGGAATGATCTCAACCATAGGTCAATACAATGGTAACATGAGACATCCCATATCCTTTTTACATTTGCAATTTATTCACTATATTTTAAGATAATTACATATTTAACATGTCTAATGATTTTATAATTTGACTCGTAATGTTTATAATAATTATACTTTTAATATTTATAATTTTTTTTTCTTACTCCTAAACTTATAAAATTGCACTGAAGTCCTTAAAGCTTTTTATATTTATTTTTTTAGCATATCTAATAATTTAATTTAACCCTTATAATTTGTAATCATTTAAAAAATATATATTTTTACCACTAAATTTATAATAATTATCTTGTAGGGTGTGTTTGTTAGCAAGAATGACCAAGGTAATGTTGGATTCCAACATTCTGCATACCAGACAAACCTTACTTATTGCAATATGATGAATTTATGTTTTTGCCATTTTTTACTTATTTTTATTCTATTTTCACTTTTAATATCATGATAAAATGATCATTTTATCTACTTTTATTTCATTCACATCACATTACATCCTCATTCTCTCTAACATCCTCTAAAACAAACAAGCTCTTATGTAATTTTTTATAAAAAAATTTTAAAAAAAATCTACATGCGGCACCAAGCCTGGGCCAAATAGCAGCAATGTGATTGTGTTTTGTGGAAATATAAGGTGCTGTTCGCTTAATGGAATGTGGTACCGGGCCCCACCTACTTTAACTTTTACACTTTTGAGAAAAAAGAAAATTGAGGAAGTAACGGCTAGTTTTAGGTTTGCTCTCAATCTGATCTTAAGCGTTTTCCATTCTAGAAGAGAAACATTTAAATGCGAGGCAACGGCTATAGTTTTAGGTTTGGTTTAAATCTGATCTTGAGCGTTTTCCAGAAAGAGGATGATAAATCCATTCTAGAAGTGAAACATTTAAATGCCAGGCAACGGCTAGTTCTTGGTCCAAACCACTTTGCTTCTTCTGTGAAAGCTTTCAATTTGATGTTCATCTGAGAATATGGAGTTTTCCAGAGACAAGATGATGAGGCAGCGTTAATCTCCTTCTTCTTCTTCTTCTACTCGCAAGCAAACCGAAAGTAATTTCTCTTCCTTCTACTCCAATTTCTTTGGTTCATATCAAATTTGGGGATTTCTTATACCTAATTTGGGGACGGCTATTCCTTGATTTTGTAGTGGGTTTGGGAAACATCATCAGGATTCCCACCTCAGATTAGATCTTCTTCCCAAGCTTGGCTGCAGAAAAATGGGTTTCACACTCTCATCCTGACTCCTATATATTCTTTTCTTCAACTAGATATTCTGCTCTCTGACTAAAATTTCTGATCTTTATAAAATTCTCATTTGTTGCTTTTCTGCGTTATATTATGGTATTGGTATTTATGACACCACATATTCTTTTCTTAAATTGGGATATAATATATATATATATATATATATATATATATATTGGTTTGGCACACGTTGTCAATCTGCTCTTGAATTTGAGCTTCCTTAGTTCTACTCCAGTTTCTCTAGTTCATTTCAAGAAGAATATAAGTCTGGATCTTCCTCCTTCCATAAACTTTTTCTCTAGGATTCATACATACTGTGTGTTATGTATTTTGGTGTGGGATTTCTTATATCTAATTTTGGGGAAGCTTTTAACTAATTAAGTGCAGGAGGTTGATTTGTTCATTCATTGTTGATTTCTGGAATTAAGTTCTGTAATGGAATGGACTTTTTGAAGGTATTAATTAATTGATAGTGAAAAGTATCAGTCTTTTTCCACTTCACTGTAAGCACTTTGCTGCCACAAATGGCTTTTTAATTTAGAGGAACCTCCAAGCTCTGCTGATTGACACTAGCCCCTTTTGCTCATACCCTTGTCCAAAGTAAGATATCAAAATCGTGTTTCAAAAGTGTTGGTTTAATAGCTGATTGTAAGCTTGTTTTCCCTTCATGAATCCTCATTTTATGATGTTTTAATGGTCAATTTGAAGTAGTGTTTAAGTGGATGGTGTTTAGCTTGTTTTCCTCTTTTAAAAAATGTTTTTCAAGGTTTAGGTGAACTAGAAACTGGTGTTAGAATAGGTTATTTTCTCTCAATCCATTTTGATGGAGGAAAGAACTTTGTGAACATACCCAGAGTCACAACATAGAAATGAACCATCTAGTTAGTGGTAACAATTAGGGCATTGGATATAGATCAGAATCATAGCAAAATCAAGCTTAGTTTCTTCCATTCTGCACTTGGTCCTCCCAAGATAAAGCCTACAAATATGATTTTGAGTTTGGACATTTCTAGATTCTAAACCAGAGTAGGCAAAAATAGATGATAATTGAAAATTTTGGACATTTCTAGTTTTCTTCAATCTTCTTATAAAGGTAGAGGGATGAGGAAGTAAAGGTGAGAGAAATGATCGGTGGTCGATGGGATTTATAGGTGTGTCATTGTGATTGTGAGTGAGAGTGAGTGTGTAGGAAATAGTGAGGGTCTAGAAAGCATGCGGGTACGAGCAACAGGGGTTAGTTTTTATGCCCACCTTCATGGATTCCTTGTTTTTTGTGTTTGACACTGCCTATTCTACGATCTGCAAGTTTATTTCCCACTTACCTTAATTACTCACTTTTGTTTATAACCTTAATCTAGCCTCCAACAATAGATCTGGATAGTTCTTTTTTTGTTTTCTCTTTTTAAATAATTAATAGTGGAATAAATAAGGGAATTAAAGATACTTCAATTAGTTCTAAAACAGTTTCAGCAGTAACTAATTCAAGTCATTTACGAAAAAGTAGCATGTAAAGTTGCTTTTCTTTATTGTTTTTAAGAACTTAATCTTGGGGGAATTTGATTTATGTCAAAGTTTGAAGCAAAGGCCTTGTTTTGACTACAAATATGATTTTGAGGAACTTCACTCAACAAGAAGAAGACTTGTAATTTCACTATTATGACTTCTAATTTACTTTTATTTTGACATGACTTGTAATTTCACTATTATGACTTCTAATTTACTTTTATTTTGACATGACTTGTAATTTCACTGTGTTAATAGGAGTTAGAAAGAATTAATGACCAAGCGCAATATTCTGGGAAGAGTGGAAGGCTTGATAAAGTCAGAATTAATGACCTTAGAAAAGTTGCTCTCTTTTATGGCTTAGCATTGAGGTGGCTTATCAATTTTTTTTCTATTTCTATTATGACTAAAACATTTTTGTCAAATATGTATTCTAATAAGATGAACTATAGCACAGTACATAACTTTCAAGTTTTGTATTTCTTATAAGGGTGTGGAATACGTGGGTTATTTTTTTTAGTATGATGATATTGTTATCATCATATATTATATAAAGATAAAGATGCATTTGCTTGCTGATGTGCCTGTGTTTTTGCATCAGATTTTGGTTTCTCGTTTAGAGGGCAGAGGCTGCTACCATGACTATGTTGGGTAGCTTCCATGCTCCTCATCCATACCGCCAAAAAAAAAAGATGCAATATCTTATTCTTTTCTAAAAAAAAAAACTCAGTGACTAATTGTGGCGCCAGTAAATAAAAATGCTGGCACTTTATAAGGGCCAGTATTTAACAATATGCTGACTCTTAAAATGTGCCGGTAATAATGCTCTGAAAATTCCGACACTTTGTAAGCGCCACAAATTGACTTGGATTGGAAAAACAAAAAGCAATTTGTGACGCCTCCAAAGCGTCAGGATTTTTAATTTGTGGCGCTTGTTCTAGCGCTTACTCTAAAGCACCGCAAATGTATGTCTCAACGCGTCATGTTCCGGCGCTTTGTTAGGCGCCACGAATTATCTATAGTGGCACTTAAAATTCTGTAATGGAATGGACTTTTTGAAGTTATTCATTAATAGCGAAATTATCAAATTAAGTTTATTATAATGCTATTTGGCCAAAAAAAATGTTATTCTACAAACATATTTTTTAAGCCAAGATTAAGATTGTTCAATAAACACAAACGAAAAAGGTGATTTATTTTCATATTGTACTGATTGTTCTGGGATACATGTTTCCTTGTACGTATTTTTTTCACTTTGGTATCGTTTGCTCTTGAAATCTTGTCAATTTGTCACTTACTCAATTTCTTCTGATTTAGCTCTTGAAATCTTCAACTATGAACCTGCTTTGTTCATATATTTGTCATTTTCAGTAGGCTGTATTAGCAAACATATATCTGGATTGTGAGAGTAAGACTATGACACTATGTCTTCTTCCTATTTAAGCAAAATTTAGAAGGGAAACTGTGCATATAGAAAAACTTTCTTGTTAGATAGTTCATCGTGTGGTGGATTCTTTGTCCTGATAATTCATTACCTTATATTAACCCTTGTATTAGATTTCTTTTATCAATTAAAACTAACAAACTTCTCTATGTTTCCATGCTTGTTCATTGTTGATGATTTGCTAGAATTAAGTTCTCTAATGGAATGGGCTTTATGAAGTGAAAATGTAAGATTAACCTTAAGTTTATTATAAGCCAAGATTAGTACTATGTTCTCAAAATGATCTCAAATAATAGTGGATACTGTGCATGACATAGAATTATTAATTCAATTGGTGCATTGTTTTAATTACTTTTCTTTTTTTCTTCTTTCACTTGTCTTTAAAAAAGGTATCATTTTCTTAACAAATCTTGCTCTTCAAATCTTGTCACTTACATTTTGATTATAACTAGGTCGTTCCTGTATTGGTTCTAGACAGCCAACCCAATATTGATTTCAACAAAGAGACAGTAAGCTTAACTATCTCTTACTCAAATATGTACTAATTACATTAAACATACACTAAACCTTTGTTCCATCATTTGCTTGCTTATCCATATGTGCCTTTTATTATTCCTTGTTTTAGTTGAAATATCAAACCTAAAGTTCATTTTTTTCTTTACAAATTGGCCAGTTTAATTTAATGTGTTTCATGAGTGGTTCTATGTGTTCATGGTTAATGGGAAGCCATTTTTTTACTTTGTAAGAAAATGAAAATCTTTTCCCCTTCTATTCTGAAATGAATTGCTTCTTAGTTAAACTTCTGTTAAGACTAAGCTTTTCCAAGTGAATTAATAAACACATATATTTTGCTCTATTATTATTATTCACCTTTGCTATAGCTAGCTATCATCTTTTTGCTTACAAAACCAAAAAAAGAGACAGTAAGCTAGATGTAGAGTTGACTAGATGGAGCAGCACAAGTTGTAGAAAAATTAGTTAAAACACGCCTCAGGTGGTTTGGTCATGTACAAACAAAGAAGGCCGTCAAAGGCTATTGTATATAGAGTTGACTAGATGGAAGATAGCCCAACTAAATGTAGGGAGCAAAGAAAACAATAGGAAAAACTATTAAGATGAATTTAATTATTGATAACTTAATTATAGAAATGTGTAAAGACAGGACATATTGGCATCGTTCGATCCATATACCCGACCTCACTTATTGGGAACAAGCATTTTGATTGTTGTTATATAGTTTGGTCTGGTAACGATCCTTTGATATCTCTAGAATTCATTGCCCATACTTAATATAAAGCCAATGAGAAAAGGACTTTCAATCTTATGAAAAAGGATTGTGTTTGTTTTGAAGTTTGCTTTTGGTGGAATTGTGGGGCAATTATGACATAATTGATCAAGCACTCTTTATTTTTCTTTTTCCTTTTTCTTTTTAATAAAACTGAAGATGGATCATTTTCTATATATAATTATTACCAGAACCTTTGTCATTTTCAGTTGGCTGTATTTATATTTGTACATATGGATTATGACTTGTGAGAGTAAGACAATCTTTGTTTTTGGTTTCTTTTTGAATTTGGAATGTAATCAAATGGCCATTTTTTTAAGAACACAACAGAATATCTACTGTGTTTTTTATAAGAAAAAATATTTTGACTTGTAATGAAAGCAAGTCTTTCTTTTTGTGTCTCATGCTAAGATTGCAGGCACAAGCCAACTTTACTTGCCTCCCTCCCTCGCTTTCTTCTCTCCTTTTTCTCTAATGAGATGAGGTAGTTCCTCCATCGCCTTCATATATTGTTCTGGGGATACATGTTTCCTTGAATGTTTTTTTCACGTTGGTGTCATTTGCTCTTGAAATCTTGTCAATTTCTCACTTACTCAATTTTTTCTGATTTAGCTCTTGAAATCTTCAACTATCAACCTGCTTTGTTCATATATTTGTCATTTTCAGTTGGCTGTATTAGCAAACATATAGATGGATTGTGAGAGTAAGACTATGTCTTCTTCCCTATTTAAGCAAAATTTAGAAGGAAAACTGTGCATATAGAAACTTTGTCGTGAGATAGTTCATCGTGTGGTGGATTCTTTGTCTATATAATTCATTACCTATAGCTATATATTAACCCTTGTATTAGGTTTCTTTTATCAATTAAAACTAACATACTTCTCTATGTTTCCATGGTTGTTCATTGTTGATGATTTGCTGAAATTAAGTTCTCTAATGGAATGTGCTTTATGAAGGTATTAATAATCAAAATGTAAGATTATATGCCAAGATTGTTCAATATAGATTAGTAATTTAGTACTCTAAATATTCTTAGAATGTTCTCAAATAATATTGGAGACTGTGCATCATGACATAGAATTATTAATTCAAGTGGTGCTTTGGTTTTAATTCTTTCTTTTTTTCTTGTTTCACTTGTCTTTAAATAATGCATCATTTGCTCTTCAAATCTTGTCACTTAGATTTTGATTATAACCAGGTTCCTGTATTGGTTATGGACTGCACTGCCAACCCAATATTGATTTCAGCAAAGAGACAGTAAGCTAACTATCTCCTAATCAATTAAGTAATAATTACATTAAACCTCTATTCCATCATTTGCTTGCTTATCCATATGTGCCTTTCATTATTCCTTGTTTTAGTTGAAATGTCAAACAAATTGAATGTGTTAAAGTTCATTTTTTCTTCACAAATTGGTCAATTTAATTTAATGGTAAATGGGAAGCCATTTTGTTTCTTCGTAAGAAAAAGAAAATCTTTTCCCTTTCTATTCTGAAATGAATTGCTTCTTAGTTAAACTTCTGTTTAGACTAAGCTTTCCCAAGCGAATTAATAAACACATATATTTTTTGCTCTACTATTATTCACCTTTGCTATATAGCTACCTATCATCTTATTGCTCACCAAAATAAAAGAAAAAGAACTGTGTTGGTGGAACATGATTATTACAATATAGTTTGGCGCATTGTATGCAGTGAATTTATGTTTATGTTGAAAGGGTGGTATATACTGTTTGATTTAATTTTTTTTTTTATAGAAAACTGATTGCATTTAATACACATTTCTTGATATCTATGGCTGCTTTTGGTGAAAATCAAAGTTCTTTATTGTCTTAAAATATTTATTTTCTTTATATGGATAGGATTGGAAATGATTGTAATTGAGAGAAAGTTGGAGCAGCACCTTTTGTAAAAAAATTAGTTGAAACATACGTTAGATTTCTTTTATCAATTAAAACTAACATACTTCTCTATGTTTCCATGCTTGTTCATTGTTGATGATTTGCTGGAATTACGTTCTCTAATGGAATGGGCTTTATGAAGGTATTAATAGTGAAAATGTAAGATTATATGCCAAGATTGTTCAAAAAAGATTTGTAGTACTCTAAAGGTTCATAGAATGTTCTCAAATAATATTGGACACTGTGCATGACATAAAATTATTAATTCAAGTGGTGCTTTGTTTTTAATTACTTTTCTGTTTTTCTTGTTTCACTTGTCTTTAAATAAGGTATCATTTGCTCTTCAAATCTCGTCACTTGCATTTTGATTATAACCAGGTTCCTGTATTGGTTCTGGACTGCCAACTCAATAATGATTTTAGCAAAGAGACAGTAAGCTAACTATCTCTTACTCAAATATGTAATAATTACATTAAACCTCTGTTTCATCATTTGCTTGCTTATCCATATGTGCCTTTTATTATTCGTTGTTTTAGATGAAATATCAAACAATTGAATGTGTTAATGTTCAATTTTTCTTCACAAATTGGCCATTTTAATTTAATGGTGAATGGGAAGCCCTTTTTGTATTTTTTGCTGTAGTATATTCTGCAATTGTTTTATAAGACTATTTGATATGTGCCTTTTCTGTTTATATATTCTATTTGTTAGTTTTTTTTCTCTTCCGGGTATTTTCTATTTCTACCTCTTTGTTTTTGGGTTTTAAAGACAAAAAACATGTGTTTCCCCCTCTTTTCTTAGTTATTTTAATTGAAATAATACAATTTAGTTAGTCAAGCAGAAATATTTGGATATAAGAACTTTAAGTGGAAACATTAAAGATAGGCTTTCTTCAATAGTAGGCAAGGTCATGAACCTATAGGCCTTGCATGCCTTTAGTTAATATATGGGTTTTGGCTTTTGCTAACCAGTGTGGCTAGGACATTCCTATTTCCAATGTTGCTCAATTTCTTTGTAATTCTTGTCAATCTAATAAAAGTCATAGACAACCTTTCTCTTTAAATACTTTACATAGTACCTCTTCTCTTGAAATTCTATATAGTGATATATAGGGCCCTTCCCCAATCACTTCAATTGACAAAAAAAGGTACTATGCACTATTTTTTGATGAATTTTCTAAATATTCCTGGCTGTATACTTTGCAAACAAAAACAGAAACACCAGGCATATTCAAGATCCTTCACAAACTCCTTGAAAAGTGAAAACCAATTCAAAACCAAAATTCTATCCCTATACACTGATGGAGGAGGAGAGTACACAAAACTAAACCCGTACCTACAACAACAAGGCATACAACACCTACTATCCCCACCTTACACACCACAAAGAGTTGCCATGACCGAGAGGAGACATAGGCATATAATCGAAACAGCAAAGACACTTCTACATCAAGCATCCCTTCCACCCATATTCTGGTCCTATGCTTGCCAACACGCTGTATACCTCATAAATAAAATGCCTACCAAAAATCTGAAAAACAGATCGCCACATGAAGTATTATTCAACCAACCTCCAAATCACAAAAATACCAAAGTATTTGGTTGCCTTTGTTATCCCTAGTTACAGCCATATGCCAAAAACAAACTTCAACCCAAGTCAAAACCATGTGTCTATTTCAGCTTTAATCATCAATATCACAGCCACCAATGCTTTGAACCAATCTCCTCCCCTGTCACGAGATGTAGTATTCTTTGAAGAAAACTACCCATTTCAAAATATATTTGCCAACCTATCCACAAAAACCAACTACAAATGGGACAGCAGTACCATACAGCACCAAGAACAGTCTCCCACCACCATAACCGAACCTATGACATACCTCCCACAACCTATTTCTGTCCCATCAACTAACTCAGCCCAACCTCTTCAGAAATTAGACAACCAGCCCCTTCCAAACCTTTAATAACATACCAAAGACGCCACAAAGAACCAACAGCAACATCACAACAGATTTCAAAGCCCACAAAACCAACTCCTAGCCACCCCATGACAACAAGATCAAAATCAGCGAATATCATTCCACAACAAAACAAAACAACCACAGTAAATCTACATTATACCCCAAACACCTACAAACAAGCTCAAAAGATTCCCCACTGGAACCTTGCCATGAAAGCTGACTGAATTTGATGCATTGATACATAACAGTACATGGGAATTGGTCCCATCACCTATGCATAAGAATGTGGTTGACTGTAAATGGTTGTTTAGAGTTAAATACAAGGCTAATGGCTCTATTGACAGGTACAAAGCACGTCTAGTTGCTCGTGGATTTACACAATGCCCAGGCCTTGACTATGGGCATACTTTTAGTCCAGTAGTCAAACCAGCAACCATTCGCCTAGTGCTGACTATTGCAACTCAACAAGGCTGGGCCATCAATCAACTAGATATCAACAATGCATTTTTACAAGGGAAATTGGAAGAGGAAGTGTATATGAAGCAGCCCCTGGATTTGTCAGTAATAATTATCCAAATCATGTCTGCAAATTGAAGAAGGCCATCTTAAACAAGCACCAAGAGCTTGGTACAATGCTCTTCGTGACTTCCTACTATCACAAAATTTCAGAAAATCCAGGTCGGACACTTCTCTCTTCATTTTTCAAAACAATGGTGTGCTCATATATGTAATTGTTTATGTGGATGATATAATCATTACTGGGAATAGTTACAATGCTATCCGGCATTAAATCACACAATTGTCCAACAAATTTTCTCTGAAGGATTTAGGAAATCTTCAATATTTCCTTGGAGTTGAGGTACTCAAAACAGACAAAGGGCTTCATCTTTCTCAACAAAAATATGTTCTTGATATCCTACATGATTTATAAATGGACAACTGTAAAGGAGTTGCAACTCCTATGACTACTGCACAACCTGAAGCTACGCAGAATGAAACAACAGATGCAACTCTATACAGGAAAACAATTGGCAAACTGCATTACTTATCCTTTACACGGCCAGATGTAGCCTATGCAGTAAGTAAATTGTCTCAGGTAGTGCATCAGCCTCTACATCATCATTGGATAGCATTGAAAAGAGTGCTAAGGTATTTAAAGGACACCTCTTCCTATGGTCTTTCTATCTCAAGCAAGAAGGACCTAACTCTACGCATATTCTGACTTTGATTAGGCTGGAGATCCTATTGGTAGAACCTCTACAGCAGGGTTCATCATATATCTTGGGAACACCCCTGTTTCGTGGTCATCCAAAAAGCAACAGTCTGTATCACGCTCCTCCACTAAAGCTAAATACAGAGCGGTTGCTGCCACTGCTTTAGAAGTAAATTGGCTCACACATCTACTCCAAGTGAACGAGCAGTGCAAAGGTGCTAAAAAGTGTATATTCTATTGCTCAATACTGATTATATACAAAGAGGTTACAGCAGTAACGTAACCTAAATTAATTTGAATTACATACAATCAGAAAATCTAAACTAAAGATATATATAATCTGAATATTTTTAAATTTAAACTAAGATCCTGAAGGTTAGGATTTAAATAACTAAAAGATAAATCAATAAATTAAATTAAATTAAAATTAAAGGGAGAGAGAGAAAGAGAATAAGCTGGCTGAGAATATTCTCCTAAGAAGTTGGAGATATCTCAGCGTTGTTATGCCCCCGCAAGGTTGGTGGTAGATCTGTGACACCAAGCTTGTCAAAGTGATGTCTGAAAGCTGCTCACTGTAGTGATTTTGTGAGAATGTCAGCTACTTGATCAGCTGAGTTTAGATGTAGGACTTCTAGTTGCTTTCTTTCAACTTGATCACGTACAAAATGGAAGTCAATGGCCACATGTTTCATTCTATTGTGCAGTACAGGGTTGGCACAAATGTAAGTTGTGCTAATATTATCACAGTAGATGTGAGGTACACGTTGTTGTGGCACTTGAAGTTCTTGAAGTAGGTTGGACACCCAATTAACTTTTGAAACAGTGGCGGCAACCGCTCTGTATTCAGCTTCAGTGGATGAGCATGATACAGATCGTTGCTTCTTGGATGACCATGACACAGGGGTGTCTCTAAGATAAATTATATAGCCTGTTGTAGATGTTCTATCTTTGGGATCTCCAGCCCAATCTGAGTCCAAGTAGGCTCTTAAATTTAAGTCCTTTTTGCTGCTAATTTTAAGACCGAAGGATGACGTCTCTTGAAGATACCGAAGTACTCGTTTTAAGGCAATCCAGTGATGGTGAAGTGGATTATGCATGACTTGAGATAATTTGCTGACCGCGTAGGCAATTTCTAGCCTTGTAAATGATAAGTAATGTAGCTTCCCAATCGTTTTCCGGTATAGAGACCCATCTGTTGGTTGAGTGTCTGATGGTTCTGTGTATGTGGAAGTCATAGGCGTTGAGACACCTTTGCAAGTATCCATTTGTAGGCCATGTAGGATATCCTGAATATACCGCTGCTGAGATAAATGAAGTCCTGTACTGGTTTTTATAACTTCAACACCCAAGAAGTATCGAAGACTTCCCAAATCCTTCAACGAGAATTTAGCGGATAGTTTTGTAATAAAAAGGCGAATAGCATTAGAATTGTTACCAGTAATGATGATGTCATCCACATACACAATAATGTACATTATGATGTTATTGTATTGAAGAATGAAGAGGGATGAGTTAGACCTAGATTTTTTGAAATTTTGCAAGAGTAGAAAGTCACGCAAAGCATTGTACCAGGCTCTTGGTGCTTGCTTGAGACCATAGATAGCCTTCTTCAATTTACAGACATGATGTGGGTGTTGTTTGTCTTCAAATCCAGGTGGTTGCCTCATGTAAACTTCCTCTTCTAAATTTCCTTGAAGAAAGGCATTGTTGATGTCCAACTGATTAATAATCCATCCTTGTTGAGTAGTTATAGTAAGGACTAGCCTGATTGTCGCTGGTTTCACCACATGACTAAATGTGTGTCCACAGTCAACACCTGGACACTGAGTGAATCCTCGTGCCACAAGTCGTGCCTTATACCTGTCAATAGAACCATCAGCTTTGTATTTTATTCGAAACAACCACTTACAATCTACCACGTTCTTTTGTATAGGAGATGGAACCAATTCCCATGTTCTGTTATGTGTCAAAGCATCATATTCAGCTTTCATGGCTTGGTTCCAGTGGGGAACCTTTTGGGCTTGTTTGTAGGTGTTTGGTGTATAATTGAGGTTAATGGTGGTTGTGTTGTTTTGTTTGGCAGTAGTAATGCTTACTGTTTTAGATCTAGTTGTCATGGGATGAGTAGGAATTGGCTTGCTTTGTTCTGTTGTAGTTGTGTTTGTGAGGGTTATTTGTTGTTGGGGCGGTTTTGGTCGTCGTTGGTAGGTTTTAATGGGTTGTGTAGGGGCTGGTTGTGATGGTTCTGATGGTGTTGGGGCTGTTTGAGGTTGTATGACAGTAACGAGTGGTGGTAGGTATGAAGTATTTGGCTGGTTTATGTGAGTAGGTTGTTGGGAAATTTCAATTGCTTTGTTGTCCCAATTATATGTTGTCTTTGAAGAGAGATGGGCAAAAATGTTCTGAAATGGAAAATTGTCCTCAAAGAAAACAATATCACGTGATAGGAATAGTTTGGAAGATATGGGTTCAAAGCATTGGTGGCTGTGATATTGTGAGTTAAAGCCGAGATAGATGCATGGTTTTGATTTTGGTTGAAGTTTGTGTTTGGCATAGGGTTGTAGCCATGGATAACAAAGGCAGTCAAATACTTTGGTGTTGTTATGATTGGGAGGTTGTTTGAATAGTATTTCATGGGGGGACTAATTTTTTATTGCAGTGGGCATTTTGTTTATGAGGTATACTGCTTGTTGACAAGCGTAGGACCAAAAAATAGGAGGAATGGAGGATTGGTGAAGAAGTGTTTTTGCTGTCTCAATGATGTGTCTGTGTTTTCTTTCAGCGATAGCAACTCATTGGGGGGTATAGGGAGGGGATTTGGGATGCTGTATACCGTTTTGTTGTAAATATGAGGTGAGTTTGGTATATTCTCTGCCTCCATCAGTATGACAACCTTGGTTTGGAATTGATTTTCAAGAATTCTGTGAAGAGTTTTAAAGATGTCTGGTGTTTCAGTTTTGGCTTGAAGAGTGTATAGCCAAGTATATTCCGAAAATTCATCCACAAATATGACATAGTACCTTTTTTATCAATTGAAGTAACTGGGGAAGGGCCCCATAAATCACTATATAGAAGTTGAAGAGTAGCAGTATTGTGTAGAGTATTTAAAGAGAAAGGTTGTCTATGACTTTTATTTGATTGACACGAATTACAAAGAAAATGAGACAAAGACGAAACAGGAATTGAAAGTTGGCTTAAAGCCTTATTTTGGACTCTAGGACTAGGATGGCCTAATCTTCTGTGCCAAAGGTTAAAGGTGGTTGTTGAGTTGTACTGTGGTGGATGATTATTTGCTTTGAATGGCCATTCATATAGACCAGCATTAGTCCGTCCTTGAAGAAGGAGCGCCCCTGTAGTCAGATCCTTTATATGAAAACAAGAAGGGAAGAATTCAATAGAGGTCTTATTAGCATTGCAAAATCGAGAAACTGAGAGCAATTTATTTGAAATTTGTGGTGAGTGTAGTGTGTTGGTAAGTTGAAAGCTGTTTTTTGATGTATTAAGAGATACATTACCAGTTGTGGAAATTGGAATTGTTGTTCCATTACCCATCACTATACCGTCAGAACCATGATATAGCTGTATGTTGTCAAAGTCATGACTATCCGAGGAGATGTGGTACGTTGCTCCTGTATCCACTATCCATGGCTGTTGATTATTTTGAAAGCGTGCTGCAAAATTGGCCCGAGCTTGCATGTGATTGTGAGAGGTAGACCTACATACTCGTGCAATGTGACCAGGTTTGTCACATAGTTGACAATGGACAGGATTTCCATTGTTGTTGTTGGGTCTGCGATTTCGTTGCCACTGCTGGTTCTGGTTTCGGTTAGGGTAATTGTGGGGTGGGCAATTTTGTGGTTTATTGGCTTGGCTTGGATTATTGGTGTTGTTAGATGATTGGGCAATATTGGCAGTGATGGGGGTAGAAAGAGGTTTCTTGCTTTCCTCATGTTTGAGGAAAATTTCATGATCAAGCAATTTGTCATATAGCTCTTCATAAGTTATAGAGGATTCTCGGGCTCTAATTGCCGCTGAGATTTCTTTGTACTCAGGGCCGAGACCTCTCAAAGTTGTGACAACAAGTTCAGCATTGCTCACCGGTGCTCCGGCAGTGGAGAGCTCATTTGAAATTGAGCGAATTTGTGAAGGTATTTAGATACGGATAGGGAATCTTTGGTAGAAGAGGCTAGGCAATCTCGAAGGCTTAGTATTCGGGTATGTAACTTGTTGGCAAACAACGTGTGAAGGGCTGTCCAAGCTAGGTGTGCTATTTCAGCGAGAGCAACCGTGGAAGCTATGTGTTGGTCCACAGAGCTGAGTAGGGCAGTTTGTATTAATTGGTCTTGTCTGAACCAAAGGGCAAAGTTTTTGTCTTGAGGATCCGGTTTGGGTGTTGTGCCATCTAGATGACCAAATAGATTGTGTCCTCTCATGAGCATGGACACTTAGGCTTTCTAAAGAGCGAAATTTTGAGGGCCAGAAAGTTTGATGGGAAGCTGTGTGGCAGGGTTGAATTGAGTGACAGTAGTTGTGGCATTGTCAGCGTTTACAACGCTGGGTCTGGGAGTGTCGGCTGCCATGGAGGGTGGGTGTTTAACGAGAAAGAGGCTGGAATTTGCCGAGAAAAAAAATAGGAGCAGAGAGAGTTTAACCGGGGAAAAAAATTGAAGGGCAGTGGCTGAAACAGAGTCAGCGGACGAGAAGAAAAAAAAATTTTTTGCTGCAGGATTAAGCTGAGAGTAAGGATCAGTGGCAGAAAAAAATAACGCTATGAGGCAGTGTGGCTCTTGATACCATGAACGAGCAGTGCAAAGGTGCTAAAAAGTGTATATTCTATTGCTCAATACTGATTATATACAAAGAGGTTACAACAGTAACGTAACCTAAATTAATTTGAATTACATACAATCAGAAAATCTAAACTAAAGATATATATAATCTTAATATTTTTAAATTTAAACTAAGATCCTGAAGGTTAGAATTTAAATAACTAAAAGATAAATCAGTAAATTAAATTAAATTAAAATTAAAGGGAGAGAGAGAAAGAGAATAAGCTGGCTGAGAATATTTTCCTAAGAAGTAGGAGATATCTCAGCGTTGTTACCAAGAACTGCATGTTCCACAAAAATATGTCCCTACCATCTACTGTGACAACATTAACACAACCTATATTTGTGCTAATCCTGTTCTGCATAGTAGGATGAAGCATGTTGCCATAGATTTCCACTTTGTAAGAGATCAAGTTGAAAAGAAACAGCTACATGTACTTCATCTAAATTCAGCCGATCAAGTAGCTGACATCCTAACAAAACCACTACAGAAATCATTATTCAAACAACATTTTAACAAGCTCGGTGTCACTGATCTACCACCAAGCTTGCAGGGGCGTAACAGCAACGTGAATATCTCCTGATTCTTAGGAGATTTCTCTCAGTTTTATGATGTTTATATGCTTTAATTTACGGTTTAAATTCCTATCTTATCTCTAGTTATTTGAAATTCAATTATTAGTTCTGTAAATGTTTTAAGTTAGTGAAATCCTGATTTTCAGGATCTTATTGTTACTTAGAATTTTCTCTCTCTGTTGTAATTTATATATACTCAAAAATCATCAATAGAATACAATACATTCAGTTCAGCCGCCGACTCTTTAGATAGGTCTATGGGTTGATAAAATTATTGGTTGAACATCAATTAGTTAACGTGTGTCAACAAGAATTATATGATTCTACAATTTTGTTCATCCATATGGTTTAGTTGAAGTATTAGTACAAAGAAGACAACAGGAAAATATCTGGATGAAGAACAAATAAACACTTTTGGGTCAATGAAGCTAATTAATATTAGTTATTGTCTTGCCTTATTCTTTATTAATGGCTTTTGTTTGATACAAACACTATTTTGATTCCTGGATCATATAGACACTGTGTTTGAATTCAAGTTTGTGTTTTTCATTTCTTATTTTCTCCTCTTCCTTTTCACGGAAATAGATACAAATAGAGATGGGAAGATGAACTACAAGGCTGGTCAAATATAGCTGCCCAAAACTAAGATGACAGTGTTCTGCTCTTCCTTTGTTATATTTGTAATGAAACTCAAGTTAGATTTGTAATAGCATACAATTGTACTACTGTAACTCAAGTTAGATTTGTAATAGGATATAGTTGTACTACTGTATTTTTGTACTTGAATATTCTATGTCAATATAAAGATGTTCTTTGAAATATTTACATAGCAATTTGTATGAGGGATTCCATAGCATAACTAACCCAATCTGCTTCTGCTGTCATTTTTTTTTCTGGTTCTGCTGTCATTTAATCAGTAAAGTTATCAAATGCTCATTGACTTACATGATGCTGCGCTTTGACATAAGTCTTGGCATTGATGGTGGATGACATTTTTGGTGACATCCTAATTATTGTTATATCAGTACAGTTCCAAAATGGGGCTTAACCAACTCTAAGGATGAAGCAAAAGAAAACTTGCTGTGCGAATGAGTACCAAAACTATAAGCTTTGTGATTGAGTCCCGCATCGAGGATACTTGATTTCTTGATTCCTTTTTACTATTCTTACTCTAAAGTAGCTTTGTGCCTATGCTTCACAAAAGACCATACATTTTCTTTCTGCTTGCTGTCATTGTAGCTCATGCAGTGCAGATATTTTTTGCTGTGTAGTAAGGAATGACAAAATTTTGTTTACTGTCATTTCAGTTCCAGTGTGAGCCAAAATTGCCATTTTCCTTTTGTATTATACACCTCTCATGAATCATACCCTTTTTCTTTGGTAGGCATGGGAGGTAAAGATAGAAATGAAGTTATTTTGGATATTCCATGGTACACCATAGAAAAATAAATTCATAATGCTTCTTCCACATGTTTTAGTAATATGCAAATACTTCTGCTATATTTACTTCACTTCAAACTTTTCTAGTTACTACTTCTGCTATCATTTAACAAAGTCAAAGTATTAAAAAAAGAGTATGAAGCACAACGAATTAACTAGTTACTTCACTTCAAAAGTTCTCCAATTACCTGTTGAAACTGTCAATTAGCAATACATATATTTATGATCACAATTTGATGTTACAGATTTTGAAGAAGAATTGGTTCTGCTTCAGCCGTCATTTTTTTCTAGAAGCACAAGTGTGGCTTCAACTACAACATAAATATACTGCAATTGAGCATCTATACATCACTAATGCCACACCAAAAAACAAGTGGCTTTAAATCTTTCTTTTGCTCTTGTTACTAATGCCTCACACAAAAAAGAAGTGGCTTCAAATCTTTCTTGCTCATATCCTATATGTGGTGTGTAACGAGTGCTATATCCACAACAACGGTCACAAATTCACCCTCTTTGCCATGAGATCATATGCACAGCAGCAAGAGTTGCAGTTATTCTGAACGACCTCACCAGAGCTGAACAAGTGAAGAGCAACGGAAATCCAAAACATGTAGAATACTGCAAGGAGCCAAGGATACCATATGGTAAGAAAGGTAAAATTATGAGCACTTGAACTTCTCTTATCACTTTTGCAACAACCTGAAATAACAATGCCAAACTCACAGTAAAGCAATTCACGATTTTTGTTGCCATAAAGTGGGGGCATTTTAGTCCCATAAAAGTTTAAGTTGTAAAATTATAAAAAGTTCACTACTTTTAACAATGATTTAATGGATAATTGTAAATTGGATTAAGATGCAGAAGATTTTTTTAGGCTAAAGTACTATTTTGGTCCTCAATGTTTGTATGAAGTTTAATGTTGGTCATCAATGTTTCAAAAGTTTAATGTTGGTCCTCAAAGTTTTTTCTTTTGGTTGATTTTGGTCCTCGAGCATAACACCGTTAACTTTTTGCCGTTAAATGATGACGTGGCATGCTTATATGACACACCCTCTCTCCTACATGTCATATTTTAATGACGTGACATGACACATCACTGTCACGTCACCCCAGATGATGATGATGATGATGCTGATGAAGGAGAGAAGATGATGATGTGGCAATATGGGGTGACGTGGCAATGATGTGTCATGTCACGTCATTAAAATATGACATGTAGGAGAGAGGGTGTGCCATATAAGCATGTCACGTCATCATTTAACGGCAAAAAGTTAACGGTGTTATGCTCGAGGACCAAAATCGACCAAAAAAAACTTTGAGGACTAACATTAAACTTTTGAAACATTGAGGACCAACATTAAACTTCATGCAAACATTGAGGACCAAAATAGACCTTTAGCCATTTTTTTATGTGGAGGGAGGGGAGTATACATTTTGAAAATAGAGGGAAGGGGAGTGTCATTTTAGGATTTCTCAAGGGAGGGGAGTGTATTTTACTCATAAAATAATTCAAACAAAAGACAGAAAAAATAAAGGCCAAATTACTCTTTTGGTCATCAAAGTTTGCACGAAGTTTAATATTGGTCCTCAATGTTTCAAAAAGTTATTTTAGGTCCTCAATGTTTTTTTTTGTCGAAATTGGTCCTCCAACGTGATTCCGTTAGTTTGTGCCGTTAAATGATGACGTGAATGGCTTATGTGGCACACCCTCTCTCCTACTTGTCTTATTTTAATGACGTGGCACGCCACATTACGCCACGTCACTGTTAGAAAAATCAGTGTAAGCTTTGATAGTGTATTCACTGTCCTTAAGGAAATTAAGCCCCCACTATTTGTATGCTGCTGGGTTTGTATGGCAGATTTCCTCCAGGATTTACAAAGCCTGATATTATAGACAGCAAAACTATAATACCTTCTGAACACAATTTTAGAAGGATGAGTTGAAGATTTGAGAGGTTTTTTTTTATATATATTTTTTGTGAGAAGAAGTGCTACTTATATAGAACACATTGAACAAGAAAAGCTTGGTTCATATTCTTTCATGCTCAAAATATTGAACATTCATGCACCTTTAAGAGCACTCATGTGCTTTAAGTACATTCATACATCTTTAAGAGCACTCATGTGCTTTAAGAACATTCATGTCCTTTTAAGGACATTCATTTTCCTTTAATTTTATCAATAAACTATTGTAACCTTTTGTACATGAATAGCCATGCTTTAACAAGGTACAAGCACTCTTCACAACCCTTCAACTCACCCAAATGTGGGACCTTTAATTACTAACTATACTAACAATCCCCCACTTAGTTAGTAATTTATTTAGTTCAAGAATTTATGCATATAGGAGGTATCTTTCGATTTAAACCTACTACTTGTATAAATACATCAAGCTTTGCCAGAATTGATAGTTAGAATTATTCTATTAAACTTCAATTCAGTAAATGACATAACGGATGTAAAAATACACATAAGTCCTCAAAATAAATACAATTGTGTTCAATGTAAAAACTTAGCACTATATATGGCCTTGTGCTTCTTCCTGTTTCATAAACACTTAAAAAGCTTTATTCCCAAACTTTTGACTGAAGCGGCACCACTTCATGTGTTTAGATAGGTGAAGTTTTAACCAAGTCCATTGTTTGGACTAACCTTAGTTCTTATTCCGAACTCTGTTACTTCATTAAGAGTATTATAATACTCACCCTCTGATTCATAAGTACTTTCAAAACTCAAGTACTTGATAACCATCACTAACTTAACTTGTTGTTACCTCTTGAACTTTTAGAATTGCATAGTAATAAGAAAAGTAAGGTTCCCATTATGAGTGATATTTTTTTAAAAAAAAAAAATCTTCAAACCCATAACTTTACTAGTACTATTAATTAAATCTCTCGAGAGTCCTTTAGTTAATGGGTCTGCAAGATTGTCTTTAGACCTTACATAGACAACTGTGATGATCCCATCTGAAAGCAGTTGCCTTATGTATTCATGTCTTAAAGCAACGTGTCTAGATTTTCCATTATAAATCTTACTCAGTGCTCTAGACATTGTTGCCTGACTATCACAGTGCAAAAGGACAGCTGGCATAGGTTGTGGCCACAACTCAATATCTAATAACAAATTTCTCAGCCATTCTGCCTCTTTTCCTGCAGCTGCTAAAGCCAGAAACTCAGATTCCATTGTAGAATGAGTGATACACGTCTATTTTTTAGAAGCTCATGAAACAGCTCCTCCACCCAAGGTAAAAATCCAACCAGACGTTGATTTATTATCACTCACACTAGTTATCCAACTAGCATCACAGTATCCTTCTAAAACTGAAGGAAACTTATTATAACTTAATGCATAGGACTTTGTTCTTTTGAGATAACCAAAAACTCGTCCTATTGCTTTCCAATGATCACTACTAGGATTATGTGTATATCTGGAAAGTTTCCCAACAGCAAAAGCAATATCAGGCCTAGTGCAATGCATTGCATACATTAAGCAACCAATTGCACTAGCATAGTTTAATTAACTAACAGATCTACCCAAGTTTTCAACCAATTTGTCAGATACATCATATGGAGTATTATATTCTTTAATACCCAAATGATTAAACTTGGATAGCATCTTGTCAATATAATGAGATTGGCTCAAAGCAAATCCTCCATTATATTTTTAACTTTAATGCCTAAGATAGTATCAACTTCTCCCAAATCTTTCATTTTAAATTGAGAAGATAGATACTTCTTAGTATCTTTAATGCCTTGCATGTTGGTTCCTATGATTAACATGTCATCAACATATAGACATACTATCACACCATAATCCTTTGTGAACTTAGAGTACACGCACCTATCTGCTCCATTATACTTGAAGCCATTTGATAATATTACTTTATCAAATTTTTCATGCCACTGTTTTGGTGCTTGCTTTAATCCATACAAGGATTTAATCAATTTACACACTTTCTTTTCATTTCCAGGAAGTACAAACCCTTCAGGTTGTTCCATATATACTTCCTCATCCAGATCACCATTTAAGAATGCTGTTTTCACATCCATTTGATGGATGTATAAGTCATAAATTGATGTTAATGCAAACAACATTCTTATAGAAGTGATCCTAGCTACAGGAGCATATGTATCAAAATAATCTACTCCTTCCTTTTGTTTGAACCCCTTAGCAACTAGTCTAGCTTTGAAGGTTTGTAGAGATCTATTAGTATTATATTTTCTTTTAAATACCCATCTACATCCAATGGATTTTGAATTGTGGGGTATATCAGTTAATTCCCATGTACCATTGGACAGAAGAGAATCCATTTCATCATTCACTGCCTCTTTCTAGAAAGCAGAATCTCTTGAAGTCATTGCTTCACTAAAAGTTTTAGGATCATCTCCCACATTTAAAACCATAGGAATTTTATTAAGTACCTCATCTCTACTACCTTCAACTAGAAAAACTAACGCTTGAGAAGATATAAAATCAGAACCCAAATTCTTTTCTTTCCTAGCTCTTTGACTTCTCCTTGGTTCATTAGGAGATTCAATTAATTTTCTTTTATTTGATGAACTAGGAACAAGAGTTTCTACATTTTCTCCTTCAATCACTGTTTGCATTGAACCATCAAGACTTTGTGAAAAATTATGTGAATCACCAATAAATTTTGTTTCAAGAAATTCAACATCTTTTGACTCTATAATAACACTTGACTCAAAGTCTAATAAACGATATGCCTTTGAATTTTCAGCATATCCAACAAAAATGCTTTTAATTCCCCTAGGACCTAATTTTGTCCTTTTAGGATCTGGTACTCTGTAATATGCCAAGCACCCCCATACCTTCAGGAAATTTAAGTTGGGTGTTTTTCCTTTCCATAATTCATATGGTGAAACCTTAAATTCCTTTGAAGGTATTCTGTTATGTACAAAACAGGCAGTTAACAAAGCTTCCCCCCATAGATTCATTGGCAATCCAGCATGCACAAGCATAGCATTTACCATATCAACCAATGTTCTATTCTTTCTTTCTGCAAGACCATTTTGTTGTGGGGTATATGGTGCACTTGCTTGGTGAATCAAACCATTTTCTTCACAAAATATAGAAAATTCATTTGAAAAATATTCTCCTCCTCTATCACTACGCAGAATTTTAATTTTCTTTTCCAATTGATTTTCTACAACTGCTTTATAATTCTTAAACATTTCTAATGCTTGATCTTTTCTTTTTATTAAGTAAACATATGTGAATCTTGAATGATCATCTATAAAAGTTATAAAGTACCTATTTCCTCCTCTGGTTAAATGACCATTTAATTCACAAATATCAGAATGCACAAGATCAAGCAAATTTGTTGATCTTTCATTTTTTTGGAAAAGGTTTCTTAGTCTTCTAAGCTTGAATGCATATTTCACATTTTTCAGAAACTCTATCTAAATCAGGGAGCAATTTATGTTTAGACATAAATTTAATTGAATTATAATTCACATGTGATAATCTAGCATGCCACAAGGTAGAGGATGACAAAATCATATAAGCAGAATTATTCACTTTATTATTAACACACATTTTGAACATCCCATCACAAGAGTAACCTTGTCCAACAAAAACACTATTTTTAGAGAAAATGACCTTTTCTGCCTCTAATACAGCTTTAACACCCCTTTTGCATAAAAGACTGGCAGAAATTAAATTATTTCTAACATCAGGAACATGTAATACATTTGTCAGAATCATCTTTTTACCAGAAGTTAATTCTAAATCCACTGTTCCCTTTCCAAGGACCTTGGTAGGATTATGATTCCCCATCAGCACATTTTCTTCATTGGTTGTTATTTCATATTGCTTGAAATAACTTCTATTATTACAAATGTGCACAGTTGCTCCAGAATCATACCACCAATCATCAGATTTTACAGCAGTTGCCATATTGCATTCAGTTACCATGCTTATGTTTAAATCAGTAACCATTGCAATAATTTCTGAAAGAGAGGCTTCTTTTTCAATAACATTTGCTGCCTTTTTCAGGCCAGCACTCTCTTCCACCATCTTTATTTTCTTGTAAAATCTGCAATCTTTTTTGAAATGGCCCTTTTTGCCACAGAAGAAACAACTCTTGTTGTTCTTATTGTTAGAAGAACTTTCTCTTGAAAAATCATTGAATTTTCTCTTGTTTCCAGCCTTATTATTGTTTCCAGGCTTTCCAGAATTACTTTTAGACTCAACTAGATTTACTTTAGACTTAGTTTCTAAAGCATATTTGTTTTCACGAATTCTGGTTTCTTGTTCAATTCGAATATGCTTTAGTAACTGATCTATTGTAAAATCTTCAGAAGTATGTAATAATTTTTTCCTGTAATCATTCCAAGTTGGTGGTAATTTAGAAATAACAGCAGCCACTTGGAGAGATTCAGAAACATCAATTTTCAAATCCTTGGGTCTAGATACCAAAACAAGTAATTCATCAACTTGTTCCATGATAGATTTAGAATCTACCATTTGAAATTCAAAGAATTTCATACTCAAAAATCTGTCAATGCCTTGTTTTTCAGACGTATATTTGTTTTCCAAAGCATTCCAGATTTCTTGTGGGGATTTAATTGAACGAAATAAATCATATAAACGATCAGAAAGAGAGTTTAAGATAAAACCTCTACAACGTATTTCATCTTCCTCACGTTTCTTTCTATTTGCTATGATTCCTTCCGTGTCCTTGTCAGACGGTGGTGGAATTTCAGGCAAATTAGACTTCAGTATATATGCAATACCCAATTCTGTGAGTAGAAACAACAACTTGTCCTTCCATCTTGTGAAATTTGTTCCATCAAAGCGGTCGAGTTTGAAAACGTCTGGATTGAATAACTTGTTTACTCCAGTAGTCTCCATCTCGATTTAATTTCCTTAAGATTGTTAGAAAAATCAGTATAAGCTTTGATAGTGTATTCACTGTCATTAAGGAAATTAAGCCCCCACTATTTGTATGCTGCTGGGTTTGTATGGCAGATTTCCTCCAGGATTTACAAAGCCTGATATTATAGCCAGCAAAACTATAATACCTTCTGAACACAATTTTAGAAGGATGAGTTGAAGATTTGAGAGGTTTTTTTTTTATATATATATTTTGTGAGAAGAAGTGCTACTTATATAGAACACATTGAACAAGGAAAGCTTGGTTCATATTCTTTCATGCTCAAAATATTGAACATTCATGCACCTTTAAGAGCACTCATGTGCTTTAAGTACATTCATACATCTTTAAGAGCACTCATGTGCTTTAAGAACATTCATGTCCTTTTAAGGACATTCATTTTCCTTTAATTTTATCAATAAACTATTGTAACCTTTTGTACATGAATAGCCATGCTTTAACAAGGTACAAGCACTCTTCACAACCCTTCAACTCACCCAAATGTGGGACCTTTAATTACTAACTATACTAACAGTCACTTCACCATGGCCACATAATATATTTTTATCTCTATTTTCTCACATAATATATTTTTATCTCTATTTTTCTTTTCCATTATCTTTTCACATTATATGTTTTTATTATTTTTTAATTATTTAATGGTTATTTTGGGAGACCACAGATCAGAAGACCTAAAAGCCATATTAATATAAATCTCTCAACAAAGTTAACACTCGCTATCACATGTGGAGTGCCATTATTGATGACATCAACAGCTTGTTAGCTACTAACCTTGGCTTAACTATATTCTTCGAGAAGCTAATCAAAGTGTTGAATTCATGACCAAGCTTGGCTCCAGGAGTGATGAGAGAGGTGTTGTCTGGGATAGCCCTCTTCCAGGGATTGACCATCTCCTTCTCGCTGATAGGATCTCTACCCTCTTTGCTAGGGACTAGTGTTGCTTTTTGTGTTTTTGGTTTTGTTCTTGTTTCGTTTGTTTCCTGTGATCTCTTTTTCCTACAATATATATATATATAATGGCATGTTTGGTAGGGAGTGAGTATAGGTGAGGTGAGGTGAGGTTTTAATATGTTTGGTAGGTGGTGAACTGAGTGGGAAAAGAAAGAAACTTAGGTGAGTAAGGTTGCTTGTGTGTGAGGAGGGAAGTTGTGGTGAGGTGAGGTGATGTTTAAAGAACAAAATGCCCTTAAAAAATTTGTGGCTTTTAAAAAAGTAAGGGCAAAAAAGGTATTTCATACTTTTATCTTCTATTTTCATATCTTCTTCCCACCATACCAAACAATATTACTTTTACATTCCACTTCCATTTTCCTGCATACCAAACATACTTTTTATCACTTACTTCCACTTCCACTTCCATTTCCACTTCCACTTCCTATTAAAATACTCACCGGATACCAAACGCCACCTAAATCTCTCAAAAGGTTGAGTTTTTCTCTATATCTCTCTCTTATCTAATTTTTCTTGGTCAAAGGTTCATTTTGGTCCTCTATGTTTCACTCAAGTTTCAAATTAGTCATTTATATTTCAAAAGTTTTAAATTAGTCATTTATGTTTCCCAGAAGTTCTAAATTCGTCCTTTCGTCCAAATCCATCAATTTTTTAAGTTAACGGCTGACGTGGCGTGCCGAGGTAGATACATAATCTCTCATACGTGTATCAGATAGCTGACGTGGCCTTAGACACGCCAAAAGCACCCAAACGGCATCGTTTAAGCCAAAAATAAAATCATGCTGAGAGGACCAATATGAAACTCTAATAAAACATAAAGAACTAATATAAAACTTCAATGAAACATAAAAAACCAATTTCGAACTTCAATGAAACATAAAGGACCAATATAGAACTTGAATGAAACATAAAGGACCAATATAGAGCTTTAATGAAACCTGAAGGACAAATATAAAACTTTTGGAAAACATAAAGGACCAATATAGAACTTTTGAAAGATAAAGGACCAATTTAAAACTTGAGTGAAACATAGAGGACCAAAATGAGCATTTGACCTTTCATTAAGAAATTCAACAAGGAGAGAGATAGAGAGAAAATAACTCAACTGCTCAAGAAGTTGAGCTTTCTATATTCTTGCCCGTAAAATTATCATATCGAGAGAAATGTAATTTACTCTAAAATAATATGGATGATTCTAAAATGCAATCAAGCATTTGAAGGCCTGGAATGATCTCAACCATAAGCAAATACAATGGTGACATGTGACATCCCATATCCTTTTTACATTTGCAATTTATTCATTATATTTTATGATAATTACATATTTAGCATATCTAATGATGAAATTATGTTTTTGCCCTTTTTTACTTATTTTTATTCTATTTTCACTTTTAATATCATGGTAAAATGATCATTTTATCTATTTTTATTTCATTTACATCACATCACATTTTCATTCTCTCTAACATCATCTAAAACAAACAAGCCCTTATGTAATTTTTTATAAAAAATTGAAAAAAATCTAATGGCATATGTTTAAGTTAAAAGATAATAATTATCCTACAAAAAAAAGAAGATAATAATAATCATTTTTTTAAAAAATCCACATGCCGCAATAACATAATGATTGGTTAACTCATGAACATAATGATGCAACATCATTTCACTCATATTAGTGTTTACAATATAATCTCTTAATTCATTCCCTTCTAAAATTATAAAATCAAACAAGAAGAAACTTGAAGCTTGGAGAGACTTTTTAGAAAGTTGATTGAGAGCTTATTTGGCCAAGTTTATGAGGATTTTAAAAATGCTTATTTTTTTTAAAAAAAACACTTGCTTTCTTATTTTAAGTTATTTGACAAATTTTTTAAGAGTATTTTTAAGTTACAGCAGAAGTATTTTTTTAGCTTTAAATAGAAATTAAAAAATGAGAGCTTTTTGGTTCTAATTAAAAGTAGAAGTTAAAATTTAAATTTTTAAAAGAAAAGTATCGTTATTAAAATTTAAAAAATTTTATTTTATCCTTCTCATAAGGCCAAATAATAATATATATTTGTAACTTTTTTATTTAAATAAAATTAATAGATATTTAATTAATAAAATAATAATTATAAATAATAAAATTATATTAATTATAATTATAATTATTTTAGGGTTAATTACACTTTAATAGCCTGTGGTTTGGTAGCTAGCAACTTAGTGCTTCGTAGTTTAGTCCGTTAAACTTTTAACAGAAATGTCCCATGTGCCATGCACATGACTCCTAAAAAAACTCTCAAATTCTTCTCTCCTTTATTTTTTGGATCTAAAGTGTAAATTCACAAAATCTCTCTCAAAACTTAACCTAAGCTAATCTAAGAGGAACAAAATTCATCAACTATCAAATTTAATTTATGCTTATTTATACTCTAACACTATGCTTCTGTTGAATTTTAATAGCTACATGTTGCTGGTTAATCTTATAGTGCTATTAGGAACCTAATATTCTCCCGCTTGATTTTTTTTAATTATTTGAAAACAGAAAGATATATATAGTGCTTTGTAACGATGATATATCAGGGAGAATGGATTGTCAATTTAATATACAAATGATTTAACCTAGATAACCATCAACACAGCCTATTTGTATTTCATTTTATTTTTGAGTGACCATTGATGTATAACTTGTTTTGTTCCTCTTGCTGCTTGTTATTTTGGCACTGACTAACCTATCAGTTGCAAGGGCCATGGAGTTTTTATCATTGCTTAGGATTCTATGTTTGTGGCTAATTGCTTATGTGATTAATTTTCATATTTGATGCTTCATGCTTATTTGATTAATCATTCCGATTGATTCTATCAGCAGAAGCAACTTTAGTACTATTACAATCATGGTTTTTAAAATCGGATCGGGCATCGAACCGGTCGAGGCACTGGTTCAACCGTGGTCGAACCCGTAGTAATTAAATATATATATATTTAATTTAATATGCTAAAATATATTATAGTAAACATTAGTTACATACTTTATATGTGTCATCTCCACCTAAATATAATTAACCACAACATTATACCATAAGTAAAATACTAGAATTAGAACAAGTTGCACGCTTAACCACAATATCATATCAAACTCAAGCCATAATATCATATCAAACTCATCTAAGAAGTCCAATGATCAATATACCTACTACCTAGTACTCAACAATCAACACACGTAAAACTAAAATCAATATGCCCATGTACTAAATCACAAATAAGACAAATTGACAATAAAATTCAATCATAATAATCATTAACGTTAATTCCATCAAATGACACCAAGTTATGATCCGAAGAAGGATAATCGCCAATAGTGTCATTCTGAGATCCAAGTTCATCATCCACTTCCAATTTGCTCTTCTCTCGCGTGCGGCTGCTCTTGTGCGATTACAATTTGCTCTTGTGCGACTGCTGCTGCTTGTGCTTGTGCTTGTGCGATTACAGGGCAAGGGATTTTCATTTTTTTTTTTTGAATTTTAAACTTTTTAAAAATATATATATCTATAATTATAAACAAAAAAATATATCCATAGAAAATACATGAAATGACGTTGTTTTAAGTCAAAGAAATTTTTTTAAAAAAAAAGGGTCAAAACCGGATGAACCGAGCAAACCGCCGGTTTTCACCGGTTTGCCTGAATCACCACCGGTTTAACCGGTTTTTCATCGATTTATTCAAAGAGTGATTTTATGGTTGTTCTGGACCGGTGTACTAGGCGGTTCCTGGTCCGACCGGTTGAACCGGCCGGTCCGATTTTAATAACCATGATTACAATTATCATTGTTTATAATTATTCTTATATTTATAAGAAAAAAATTAATAAATTTTGTAACTAGTAAATTTTTTGAAAAAAAAGTTGTATTTTTTGTATATATCAAAAGTATAACTTTTAATTTTTTTAAAATTGTTTACAAGTAATTAGTATTTTTTTATCAAAATTTTAGGAATTAATTGGTTTTCTTCGGTCATGATCTTTGTAGAGAAATGAGGAAGGAATGGGTGTGGCTCATTGGGTCCCACCTACTTTTTCACTCTTTTGGTTCTCAACGTTTGCACGAAGTTTAATATTGGTCATCAACGTTTTAAAAGATTATTTTAGGTCCTCAATGTTTTTTTTGTCGAAATTGGTCCTCCAACGTAATTCCGTTAGTTTGTGCCGTTAAATGATGACGTAGATGAGTTATGTGGCACATCCTCTCTCTTACTTGTCTTATTTTAATGATGTGACACGCCACGCCACGTCACTCCACCATGGCCACATTATATATTTTCATCTCTATTTTTCTCTTCCATTATCTTATCACATTATATATTTTTATTATTTTTTAATTATTTAATGGCTATTTTGGGAGACCACAGATCAGAAGACCTAATAGCCATATTAATATAAATCTCTCAACAACGTTAACACTCGCTATCAGGAGTGCCATTATTGACGACATCAACAGCTTGTTAGCTAATAACCCAGGCTTCAAAATTAACTATATTCTCCGAGAAGCTAATCAAAGTGCTGAATTCATAACCAAGCTTGGCTCCAAGAGTGATGAGAGATGTGTTATCTGGGATAGTCCTCTTTCAGGGATCGACCATCTCCTTCTCGCTGATAAGATCTTTACCCTCTTTGCTAGGGACTAGTGTTGCTTTCTGTGTTTTTTGTTTTGTTCTTGTTTCGTTTGTTTCTTGTGATCTCTTTTTCCTTCAAAAAAAAAAA
The DNA here is from genome assembly GCA_014851425.1 of Senna tora. NCBI lineage: Eukaryota > Viridiplantae > Streptophyta > Magnoliopsida > Fabales > Fabaceae > Senna > Senna tora. The sequence goes on from CM026269.1 coordinate 32,843,352, forward strand.
AATAAATCTCTCAAAAGGTTGAGCTTTTCTCTCTATCTCTCTCTTATCTTATTTTTCTTTCATTAAGAAATTCAACAAGGAGAGAGATAGAGAGAAAATAACTCAACTGCTCAAGAGGTTGAGCTTTCTATATTCTCGCCCGTAAAATTATCATATCGAGAGAAATGTAATTTACTTTAAAATAATATGGATGATTCTAAATTGCAATCAAGCATTTGAAGGCCTTGAATGATCTCAACCATAGGCCAATACAAGGGTGACATGTGACATCCCATATCCTTTTTACATTTGCAATTTATTCACTATATTTTATGATAATTACATATTTAGCATGTCTAATGATTTTATAATTTGACTCTTAATATTTATAATAATTATACTATTAATATTTATAAATTCTTTTTTTTCTTACTCCTAAACTTATAAAATTGCACTGAATTCCTTAAAACTTTTTATATATGTTTAGCATATCTAATAATTTAATTTAACCCCTAAAATTTGTAATAATTTAAAAAAAATATTTTTACCACTAAATTTATAATAGTTATCTTGTAGGGTGTGTTTATTAGCAAGAATGAGCAAGATAATGTTGAATTCCAACATTCTGCATACCACACAAACCTTACTTATTGCAATATGAAGAAATTATGTTTTTCACATTTTTTACTTATTTTTATTCTATTTTCACTTTTAATATCATGGTAAAATGGTCATTTTATCTATTTTTATTTCATTCACATCACATCACATTTTCATTCCTTCTAACATCCTCTAAAACAAACAAGCCCTTATGTAATTTTTTATAAAAAAATTGAAAAAAAAAATCTACATGGCATATTTTTCAATTAAAAGATCATAATTATCCTTAAAAAAATAATAATAATTTTTTAAAAAAATCTACATGCCGCAGCCGCACCAAGCCTGGGCCAAATAGCAGCAATGCAAGATTGTGTTGTGTGGAAATATAAGGATCAGATTTTGAAGAAAATTTTGAGAGAAAAGAAAATTGAGGAAGTAACGGCTAGTTTTAGGTTTGGTTTAAATCTGATCTTGAGCGTTTTCCAGAAAGAGGATGATAAATCCATTCTAGAAGTGAAACATTTAAATGCCAGGCAACGGCTAGTTCTTGGTCCAAACCACTTTGCTTCTTCTGTGAAAGCTTTCAATTTGATGTTCATCTGAGAATATGGAGTTTTCCAGAGACAAGATGATGAGGCAGCGTTAATCTCCTTCTTCTTCTTCTTCTACTCGCAAGCAAACCGAAAGTAATTTCTCTTCATTCTACTCCAATTTCTTTGGTTCATATCAAATTTGGGGATTTCTTATACCTAATTTGGGGACGGCTATTCCTTGATTTTGTAGTGGGTTTGGGAAACATCATCAGGATTCCCACCTCAGATTAGATCTTCTTCCCAAGCTTGGCTGCAGAAAAATGGGTTTCACACTCTCATCCTGACTCCTATATATTCTTTTCTTCAACTAGATATTCTGCTCTCTGACTAAAATTTCTGATCTTTATAAAATTCTCATTTGTTGCTTTTCTGCGTTATATTATGGTATTGGTATTTATGACACCACATATTCTTTTCTTAAATTGGGATATAATATATATATATATATATATTGGTTTGGCACACGTTGTCAATCTGCTCTTGAATTTGAGCTTCCTTAGTTCTACTCCAGTTTCTCTAGTTCATTTCAAGAAGAATATAAGTCTGGATCTTCCTCCTTCCATAAACTTTTTCTCTAGGATTCATACATACTGTGTGTTATGTATTTTGGTGTGGGATTTCTTATATCTAATTTTGGGAAAGCTTTTAACTAATTAAGTGCAAGAGGTTGATTTGTTCATTCATTGTTGATTTCTGGAATTAAGTTCTGTAATGGAATGGACTTTTTGAAGGTATTAATTAATTGATAGTGAAAAGTATCAGTCTTTTTCCACTTCACTGTACCTAATTTTTCTTTTGGGAGTCTTATATCTTTTATCTGTGTTTGATATTTTCGGTTCTGGATGTGTAGCTATGGAAGAGGTTTTTCCACATCACTGTAAGCACTTTGCTGCCAAAAATGGCTTTTTAATTTAGAGGAACCTCCAAGCTCTGCTGATTGACACTAGCCCCTTTTGCTCATACCCTTGTCCAAAGTAAGATATCAAAATCGTGTTTCAAAAGTGTTGGTTTAATAGCTGATTGTAAGCTTGTTTTCCCTTCATGAATCCTCATTTTATGATGTTTTAATGGTCAGTTTGAAGTAGTGTTTAAGTGGATGGTGTTTAGCTTGTTTTCCTCTTTTAAAAAATGTTTTTCAAGGTTTGTGGTGAACTAGAAACTGGTGTTAGAATAGGTTATTTTCTCTCATTCCATTTTGATGGAGGAAAGAACTTTGTGAACATACCCAGAGTCACAACATAGAAATGAACCATCTAGTTAGTGGTAACAATTAGGGCATTGGATATAGATCAGAATCATAGCAAAATCAAGCTTAGTTTCTTCCATTCTGCACTTGGTCCTCCCAAGATAAAGCCTACAAATATGATTTTGAGTTTGGACATTTCTAGATTCTAAACCAGAGTAGTTTGTCCAGGGGTTAGTTTTTATGCCCACCTTCATGGATTCCTTGTTTTTTGTGTTTGACACTGCCTATTCTACAATCTGCAAGTTTATTTCCCACTTACCTTAATCACTCACTTTTGTTTATAACCTTAATCTAGCCTCCAACAATAGATTTGAATAGTTTTTCTTTGTTTTCTCCTTTTAAATAATAAATAGTGGAATAAAGGAATTAAAGTTACTTTAACTAGTTCTAAGACAGTTTCAGCAGCAACTATTTCATGTCCTTTTAGAAAAAGTAGCATGTAAAGTTGCTTTTCTTTGTTGCTTTTAAGAACTTAATCTTAGGGGAATTTGACTTACGTCAAAGTTTGAAGCAAAGAGGCCTTGTTTTGACTACAAATATGATTTTGAGGAACTTCACTCAACAAGAAGAAGACTTGTAATTTCACTGTCATGACTTCTAATTTACTTTTATTTTGACATGACTTGTAATTTCACTGTGTTAATAGGAGTTAGAAAGAATTAATGACCAAGCACAATATTCTGGGAAGAGTGGAAGGCTTGATATAGTCAGAATTAATGACCTTAGAAAAGTTGCTCTCTTTTATGGCTTAGCATTGAGGTGGCTTATCAATTTTTTTTCTATTTCTATTATGACTAAAACATTTTTGTCAAATATGTATTCTAATAAGATGAACTATAGCACAGTACATAACTTTCAAGTTTTGTATTTCTTATAAGGGTGTGGAATACGTGGGTTATTTTTTTTAGTATGATGATATTGTTATCATCATATATTATATAAAGATAAAGATGCATTTGCTTGCTGATGTGCCTGTGTTTTTGCATCAGATTTTGGTTTCTGGTTTAGAGAGCAAAGGTTGCTACCGTGACTATGTCGGGTAGCTTCCTTGCTCCTCCTCCATACCGCCAAAAAAAAAAAGATGCAATATTTTATTTTTTTCTAAAAAAAAACTCAGTGACTAATTGTGGCGCCAGTAAATAAAAATGCTGGCACTTTATAAGGGCCAGTATTTAACAATATGCTGACTCTTAAAATGTGCCGGTCTGAAAATACCGACACTTTGTAAGCGCCACAAACTGACTTGGATTGAAAAAACAAAAAGCAATATGTGACGCCTCCAAAGCGTCAGGATTTTTAATTTGTGGCGCTTGTTCTAGCGCTTACTCTAAAGCGCCGCAAATTTATGTCTCGACGCGTCATGTTCCGGCGCTTTGTTAGGCGCCACGAATTATCTATAGTGGCACTTAAAATTCTTTAATGGAATGGACTTTTTGAAGTTATTAATTCATTAATAGCGAAATTATCAAATTAAGTTTATTATAATGTTATTTGGGCAAAAAAATGTTATTCTACAAACATATTTTTTAAGCCAAGATTAAGATTGTTCAATAAACACAAATGAAAAAGGTGATTTATTTTCATATTGTACTGATTGTTCTGGGATACATGTTTCCTTGTATGTATTTTTTTCACTTTGGTATCATTTGCTCTTGAAATCTTGTCAATTTGTCACTTACTCAATTTCTTCTGATTTAGCTCTTGAAATCTTCAACTACGAACCTGCTTTGTTCATATATTTGTCATTTTCAGTTGGCTGTATTAGCAAACATATATATGGATTGTGAGAGTAAGACTATGACACTATGTCTTCTTCCTATTTAAGCAAAATTTAGAAGGGAAACTTTGCATGTAGAAAAACCTTCTTGTTAGATAGTTCATCGTGTGGTGGATTCTTTGTCCTGATAATTCATTACCTTATATTAACCCTTGTATTAGATTTCTTTTATCAATTAAAACTAACAAACTTCTCTATGTTTCCATGCTTGTTCATTGTTGATGATTTGCTGGAATTAAGTTCTCTAATGGAATGGGCTTTATGAAGTGAAAATGTAAGATTAACCTTAAGTTTATTATAAGCCAAGATTAGTACTATGTTCTCAAAATGATCTCAAATAATAGTGGATACTACGCATGACATAGAATTATTAATTCAATTGGTGCTGTGTTTTAATTACTTTTCTTTTTTTCTTCTTTCACTTGTCTTTAAAAAAGGTATCATTTTCTTAATAAATCTTGCTCTTCAAATCTTGTCACTTACATTTTGATTATAACTAGGTGGTTCCTGTATTGGTTCTGGACAGCCAACCCAATATTGATTTCACAAAGAGACAGTAAGCTTAACTAACTCTTACTCAAATATGTACTAATTACATTAAACATACACTAAACCTTTGTTCCATCATTTGCTTGCTTATCCATATGTGCCTTTTATTATTCCTTGTTTTAGTTGAAATATCAAACTTAAAGTTCATTTTTTCTTTACAAATTGGCCAGTTTAATTTAATGTGTTTCATGAGTGGTTCTATGTGCTCATGGTTAATGGGAAGCCATTTTGTTACTTTGTAAGAAAATGAAAATCTTTTCCCCTTCTATTCTGAAATGAATTGCTTCTTAGTTAAACTTCTGTTAAGACTAAGCTTTTCCAAGTGAATTAATAAACACATATATTTTGCTCTATTATTATTATTCACCTTCGCTATAGCTAGCTATCATCTTTTTGCTTACAAAACCAAAAAAAGAGACAGTAAGCTAGATGTAGAGTTGACTAGATGGAGCAGCACAAGTTGTAGAAAAATTAGTTAAAACACGCCTCAGGTGGTTTGGTCATGTACAAACAAAGAAGGCCGTCAGAGGCTATTGTATATAGAGTTGACTAGATGGAAGATAGTCCAACTAAATGTAGGGACCAAAGAAAACAATAGGGAAAACTATTAAGATGAATTTAATTATTGATAACTTAATTATAGAAATGTGTAAAGACAGGACATATTAGCATCGTTTGATCCATATACCCGACCTCACTTAGTGGGAACAAGCATTTTGATTGTCGTTATATAGTTTGGTCTGGTAACGATCCTTTGATATCTCTGGAATTCATTGCCCATACTTAATATAAAGCCAATGAGAAAAGGACTTTCAATCTTATGAAAAATGATTGTGTTTGTTTTGAAGTTTGCTTTTGGTGGAATTGTGGGGCAATTATGACATAATTGACAAAGCACTCTTTATTTTTCTTTTTCCTTTTTCTTTTTAATAAAACTGAAGATGGATCATTTTCTATATATAATTATTACCAGAACCTTTGTCATTTTCAGTTGGCTGTATTTATATTTGTACATATGGATTATGACTTGTGAGAGTAAGACAATCTTTGTTTTTGGTTTCTTTTTGAATTTGGAATGTAATCAAATGGCCATTTTTTTAAGAACACAACAGAATATCTACTGTGTTTTTTATAAGAAAAATTATTTTGACTTGTAATGAAAGCAAGTTTTCTTTTTGTGTCTCATGCTAAGATTGCAGGCACAAGCCAACTTTACTTGCCTCCCTCGCTTTCTTCTCTCCTTTTTCTCTAATGAGATGAGGTAGTTCCTCCATCACCTTCATATATTGTTTTGGGGATACATGTTTCCTTGAATGTATTTTTCACGTTGGTGTCATTTGCTCTTGAAATCTTGTCAATTTCTCACTTACTCAATTTTTTCTGATTTAGCTCTTGAAATCTTCAACTATGAACCTGCTTTGTTCATATATTTGTCATTTTCAGTTGGCTGTATTAGCAAACATATATATGGATTGTGAGAGTAAGACTATGTCTTCTTCCCTATTTAAGCAAAATTTAGAAGGAAAACTGTGCATATAGAAACTTTGTCGTGAGATAGTTCATCGTGTGGTGGATTCTTTGTCTATATAATTCATTACCTATAGCTATATATTAACCCTTGTATTAGGTTTCTTTTATCAATTAAACTAACATACTTCTCTATGTTTCCATGGTTGTTCATTGTTGATGATTTGCTGAAATTAAGTTCTCTAATGGAATGTGCTTTATGAAGGTATTAATAATCAAAATGTAAGATTATATGCCAAGATTGTTCAATATAGATTAGTAATTTAGTACTCTAAATATTCTTAGAATGTTCTCAAATAATATTGGAGACTGTGCATCATGACATAGAATTATTAATTCAAGTGGTGCTTTGGTTTTAATTCTTTCTTTTTTTCTTGTTTCACTTGTCTTTAAATAATGCATCATTTGCTCTTCAAATCTTGTCACTTAGATTTTGATTATAACCAGGTTCCTGTATTGGTTCTGGACTGCACTGCCAACCCAATATTGATTTCAGCAAAGAGACAGTAAGCTAACTATCTCCTAATCAATTAAGTAATAATTACATTAAACCTCTGTTCCATCATTTGCTTGCTTATCCATATGTGCCTTTCATTATTCCTTGTTTTAGTTGAAATGTCAAACAAATTGAATGTGTTAAAGTTCATTTTTTCTTCACAAATTGGTCAATTTAATTTAATGGTAAACGGGAAGCCATTTTGTTTCTTCGTAAGAAAAAGAAAAACTTTTCCCTTTCTATTCTGAAATGAATTGCTTCTTAGTTAAATGTCACGACCCCCGTTTAGAGGACCGTGACCGGCATAGACACAGGGAATACCCCCATGTCTGTAAGCCTTATCACCTAATTGACAGAATATCTATTATTGAAAGTACATTCACATGCATTATAATACCATGGCTACACCGAAATGGTGGCCTATCCTAGGCAAGCAAATCCACGGCCAGTGCTGCTTCAAGATATAGATATAGGAAAACACACATAATATATATAACCTGTGTACTGGCTACACATCCGAAGATGCTGCCTATCCTATTCACATGCAACAGATATATGTATATATATATTTTTGGAAACAAGTTTTCCCTGCATCGTAATTTAACGGATCCTGATCTTTAAGGGGTGTGAAGCTGACAGTTCTAGATTTAGTGATACAATATAATTGGGTACGTCTACCCTTTACTTTATGATACAATAATAAAGTAAATTAAATTACAAATACACTTTATTCACCCACATGAACAAGTTGTGGGTCTTGGAAAAGTGTTGCTCAACCCTCGTTCCACCAAGACTTCTTCCACCTGTACTTAACATGTCTCTGTGTAGTAAAAATGAGGTGTGAGTCTTAACCACGCGACTCAGTGAGGACTCTCCCATCCCCGGCGCAAGGTGGGTGCCATAGCGCTGGGTTTGGGAGTCATACACAATCACATGCAAAAACAACTAGTTACTGTTGTTAGCATACATTCTTGGTGATCACACAACAATAGAGATTTCATCCAAACACTCACATGCATTTAATAACTGTAAACATGCAGTAGTTTATTCCACGTCATCAATCAGCAAGTAAACATGTAACATATAGTGCCGGCTTTTACTTACCGGTCTTCTCACGTTCAGCATGTTTGAATCCAACAAGACTTTGTGATGACGTAATCCTGTACGTCACCACTCCGCTGCACAATCAACAATTATATGCAAACACAGACAATTCTTTAAGTACACGCAGACACTATAACATACATCTACTTAACTTCCCCCACTCTGGGGTATTTACTAGCCACTACATGGCTTTTCTACCTGGAACCCGTGCACTCGGGTTGCTAGCCACCAGGTGGCAAAACATACTTAACCCACTCAATTGGGTACTGGTCACCTCGTGACAATTCTATTAATCAAACACAATCAACTTCTATCTATCAAACAACTGATATGTAGCCACCACGTGGCACGTCCTGACCCCTTGCTGCGGGGCAATAGCTTGAGCCCACTCGTCCATTACCCAACCAGGCCACATGGCGGGCACGACACGACGTCTCGAAGCATGGCCACTGACACACCCTGGACCAACTCCACAGGATGGTTTCTCTTTTACTAGGTTAGGCTCACGGTTCACCCGTAGGTTCCTCCCGTGTCTCCTTACCTTTGTCTCACATATTAATAGGATTCTTTGTATCTTTCCCGAAGGATCAACAATTCTTCTCCTTATTAATATGTACAAGTATCCTCAACAGGATATAACTCATATACCCGTCCAGATGCACTCTCTGAGCCTCAAGCTATCGTCATAGCAATATAAAACCTTTCTGACCCTATTGCCAGGATAGGGCAATGACCATCGTCATGGTGATTATAAAACTGAGGTCTCAAGTGTCATCTAACGTTGTTCTAGTCGATGTCTCACATCGCTAGTATAATCAAATCCGAAACCCACCAATAACTCCCTTTGCATGATTATAATTTAAGTCACCGTCGTGACGAGTTCTCAAAATGAAAGGTTAGTCCTTCCGTACAAGGACTCTTGCCACCGACGTGGAAAAAAAGATTTAATAAAATACTCATCATGCCTCCGGAGTGTATGAGTTGGATTTGTAACACACCAATCATAGCAAACAATCACACTTTACTCCTATGTCTTCCTATCCAAGCTACTTTCCACAATCTATCTTCTAGTTCTTTTATTCTTTTAGCATTCTATACCTCTAGCTAACACCTACCAGACAAGCAGAGAATACACATACTCATGTAATCCACATAAGCATACAACCCTAGGAGCAGAGATGGAAGAGCCCTCACCTTGGCCGCTTCACTTAGCATTCCCTTTGAGCACTCTAGTGAACCCTATCACATACAACCAATTCAATCGATATCAAATTTCATACTATTTCCTAGTTTCTTTTCTTATGACTTCTTACATTTATCCAACCCCCAAGTTCATTTACTTGGCTTATGGTCATCATTTGGTATTCTTTTTAGATTCAACACAATTTAATACATAATTAATTAATTTTACAACCTTGTTCACTCTCCAAGCTCCATTAATGGAAATTTTGCCAAATATGGGAAGTTCTAACCTTTGCCAAGGGTTCACATACCACCAAACTAACATTGAACATCATTTCAAATCATTTAAAATATCCATACATATAATTTAGAGTTCATACACACCAACCATTCTAATGAAATCCACAAATCTTTCCAAAAATGGCAAAAATCGCACCTTAGGGTTCCTAGAGCAAAAACAACCATATAGTTCATGATTTGTGTGTTCTGTACATCCTAAAAGAGTTTTAGGGTGATATAATATCAACTAGTAATTCATTTCCAACAAGAAAACTATGATTAAGAAGTGAAGACATGATTTTTGGGACTTACCTCTTACAAGTCCGAATTTGGGATTTTGGGAGAGTTGCCCAAGCTCTATGATGTCCCACAATGGTAGAGGAAGCTTGATGAAACTTGGAAATGGTGGGAGGAAGCAAGGAAAATGGTTGAGAGATGAAGGTTATGGGCAAATCTTGATCTTACCCTAAGAGAAGAGGATAAATGGAGAAGAGATGAATAAGTGAAATGAAAAGAAGGAGAAGCTTGCTGGTGCGTGTGTGTCTCTGGAGAGTTTGACTCATAAATTGTCTTTGAGAATTTAAGGGTAGTTTGGACAATTGGCAACTTTTGGGGTATGGTGAAATAGAGTTTTGATTGGATTTTATTAACTATATTTATTTTTAGGTATGAATAGGAAAATTTTGAAATTTTTGGCTTATCATAAGCCTATTAAAAATATCTGTTATTGAGTGTCTTGCAGATGAAAATTTCCTATCCTGTATAATTTTTATTTTCGAAAAATTCTCAAATTTAAACTATAAGCTTTGAATAATTCATATGACCACTTTTAAACAAAATTATAATTTTTCTACCTAATTTTCATATTTATTTTAATTCCTTAAATTCTCAACTCTAAAACTATTAAAATCTTAATTATATCCCAAAAATTTTATTTCACTCTAAAAAATTTATTTTTATTTTCTTTAGTCAAAATGTTTAACTTCAATTTTACAATTTTATCAATTTCATATTATCCCTTCAATTCCTATTAAATTCAAGTTTCTAATTTCTTAGGTCTTGAATTAAATCCTGAAAATTATTTTCTACTTCTTTTCTTTCCCTTTCCTTTTATTTTAAACCTCAAAAAATTTTCTTTCCGGTTTCTTTTAACTTTCACATATATTTTATTTTTGTTTTCTAAGGTTTTTATTTTTGTTTTCTAAGGTTTTAATTCCTAAGCTTTCCCAAGCGAATTAATAAACACATATATTTTTTGCTCTACTTTTATTCACCTTTGCTATATAGCTAGCTATCATCTTATTGCTTACCAAAATAAAAAAAGAAAAAGAACTGTGTTGGTGGAACATGATTATTACAATATAGTTTAGCGCATTATATGCAGTGAATTTATGTTTATGTTGAAAGGGTGGTATATACTGTTTGATTTAATTTTTTTTTATAGAAAACTGATTGCATTTAATACACATTTCTTGATATCTATGGCTGATTTTGGTGAAAATCAAAGTTCTTTATTGTCTTAAAATATTTATTTTCTTTATATGGATAGGATTGGAAATGATTGTAATTGAGAGAAAGTTGGAGCAGCACCTTTTGTAAAAAAATTAGTTGAAACACACGTTAGATTTCTTTTATCAATTAAAACTAACATACTTCTCTATGTTTCCATGCTTGTTCATTGTTGATGATTTGCTGGAATTACGTTCTCTAATGGAATGAAGGTATTAATAGTGAAAATGTAAGATTATATGCCAAGATTGTTCAACAAAGATTAGTAGTACTCTAAAGGTTCATAGAATGTTCTCAAATAATATTGGACACTGTGCATGACATAAAATTATTAATTCAAGTGCTGCTTTGTTTTTAATTACTTTTCTGTTTTTCTTGTTTCACTTGTCTTTAAATAAGGTATCATTTGCTCTTCAAATCTTGTCACTTACATTTTGATTATAACCAGGTTCCTGTATTGGTTATGGACTGCCAACTCAATAATGATTTCAGCAAAGAGACAGTAAGCTAACTATCTCTTACTGAAATATGGAATAATTACATTAAACCTCTGTTTCATCATTTTCTTACTATCTTAGTCTTCCAAAACTAAGTTTTAATTATGAATTTTATTTTCAATCTTTTTTTTTCCTTTATAAAAAATCATTTTCAATTTTTTAATCAATCTAGGGACACAACGTGGACCATAAAACATTCATCAACCCTGATCCAATATAAAATAAGGACCGTACAAAGTCCAAAGTTCAAACCACTTGAAATATAGAGCAATGCAATTGTGTTGAAAGGTATCTCTCTCTCTCCAACGAGATTTCTTTTTTCTTTTGGTGCTTACTTTCTTTTGTCCCTCCTTTCTTATTATTTTAATTGAAATAATTGGATAGGATTGAAAAACAAAAGGTGTTTTTCTTTTAAAATTTTGTGTCAAATATAATAAGAAGGTAAGTTGAAATGTCATTCTTTATTTACTATTATTGTTGAAATGTGTTTTTTTAGTGTGAAAGGTGTCGGAAAAACTTTAAAAATTATTTAAATCTTAATACATAAAAGAATATATTATCTCGTGTAGGGCAAGGGTTCCAAACTAGTTAAAGTAAAAGAAGTTAAAATTAAAATTAATCCAACAATAACCAAAGCTTATTCTCACTAAGTGGGGTCGGCTACAGAATTAAAATTAACTCAACAACAACAAAAACAATCTTTTTTCCACTAGGTGTGGTCGGCTATATGGATCAAGCGACGCCAACATGTTTTGTTTTTGCACATTTCTATGGTTAAGTTATTTACGGCTAAATCTCTTCTAATAGTTTCTCTTATTCTTTTCTTTGGTCTTCCCCTACCTATATATTAACCCTTGTATTAGGTTTCTTTTATCAATTAAAACTAGCATACTTCTCTATGTTTCCATGCTTGTTCATTGTTGATGATTTGCTGAAATTAAGTTCTCTAATGGAATGTGCTTTATGAAGGTATTAATAATCAAAATGTAAGATTATATGCCAAGATTGTTCAATATAGATTAGTAATTCGGTACTCTAAAGATTCTTAGAATGTTCTCAAATAATATTGGACACTGTGCATCATGACATAGAATTATTAATTCAAGTGGTGCTTTGTTTTTAATTACTTTTCTTTTTCTTTTTTTTTCTTGTTTCACTTGTCTTTAAATAATGTATCATTTGCTCTTCAAATCTTGTCACTTAGATTTTGATTATAACCAGGTTCCTGTATTGGTTCTGGACTGCACTGCCAACCCAATATTGATTTCAGCAAAGAGACAGTAAGCTAACTATCTCCTACTCAAATAAGTACTAATTACATTAAACCTTTGTTCCATCATTTGCTTGCTTATCCACATGTGCCTTTCATGATTCCTTGTTTTAGTTGAAATATCAAACAATTTGAATGTGTTAAAGTTTATTTTTTCTTCACAAATTGGTCAATTTTTTTTTTTTGCAAAGCACAAATTGGTCAATTTAATTTAATGGTAAATGGGAAGCCATTTTGTTTCTTCGTAAGAAAAAGAAAATCTTTTCCCTCTCTATTCTGAAATGAATTGCTTCTTAGTTAAACTTCTGTTTAGACTAAGCTTTCCCAAGCGAATTAATAAACACATATATTTTTTGCTCTACTATTATTCACCTTTGCTATATAGCTAGCTATCATCTTATTGCTTACCAAAATAAATAAAGAAAAAGAACTGTGTTGGTGGAACATGATTATTACAATATAGTTTGGCGCATTATATGCAGTGAATTTATGTTTATGTTGAAAGGGTGGTATATACTGTTCGCATTTAAATTTTGTTTTTATAGAAAACTGATTGCATTTAATACACATTTCTTGATATCTATGGCTGCTTTTGGTGAAAATCAAAGTTCTTTATTTTCTTAAAATATTTATTTTCTTTATATGGATAGGATTAGAAATGATTGTAATTGAGAGAAAGTTGGAGCAGCACCTTTTGTAAAAAAATTAGTTGAAACACACCTTAGATTTCTTTTATCAATTAAAACTAACATAGTTCTTGATGAAAACTGAGCAAGTGTGTCTCAGAATTTTTTGTTATTTTGCGCAGAATGCCAAACTTGGCTTAAATAGGTATAAAGGTTACAAGTCAACCAATAGGATTCCTATTTCTAAGTACCCAATCTGATTTAAATTAATAAGATCAGATTTGGATAACTAAAAATCTATATCTAATATTTAATTCAAACTAATTAGATAATGGAAAGAAGAATAAAATAAAAAACAGATTTACGAAGGTAAATAGTAACTAAATAAATAATAAATAATAACGACACTTCTCTATTTTTCCATGTTTGTTCATTGTTGATGATTTGCTGGAATTACGTTCTCTAATGGAATTGGCTTTATGAAGGTATTAATAGTGAAAATGTAAGATTATATGCCAAGATTGTTTAACAAAGATAAGTAGTACTCTAGAGGTTCATAGACACTGTGCATGACATAAAAATATTAATTCAAGTGGTGCTTTGTTTTTAATTACTTTTATGTTTTTCTTGTTTCACTTGTCTTTAAATAAGGTATCATTTGCTCTTCAAATCTTGTCACTTACATTTTGATTATAACCAGGTTCCTGTATTGGTTCTGGACTGCCAACTCAATAATGATTTCAGCAAAGAGACAGTAAGCTAACTATCTCTTACTGAAATATGGAATAATTACATTAAACCTCTGTTTCATCATTTTCTTACTATCTTAGTCTTCCAAAACTAAGTTTTAATTATGAATTTTATTTTCAATCTTTTTTTTTCCTTTATAAAAAATCATTTTCAATTTTTTAATCAATCTAGGGACACAAGTGGACCATAAAACATTCATCAACCCTGATCCAATATAAAATAAGGACCGTACAAAGTCCAAAGTTCAAACCACTTGAAATATAGAGCAATGCAATTGTGTTGAAAGGTATCTCTCTCTCTCCAACGAGATTTCTTTTTTCTTTTGCTGCTTACTTTCTTTTGTCCCTCCTTTCTTATTATTTTAATTGAAATAATTGGATAGGATTGAAAAACAAAAGGTGTTTTTCTTTTAAAATTTTGTGTCAAATATAATAAGGTAAGGTAAAAACACTAATAGGCTTTTTGTAGGGAAATGTCATTCTTTATTTACTATTATTGTTGAAATGTGTTTTTTAAGTGTGAAAGGTGTTGGAAAAACTTTAAAAATTATTTAACTCTTAATACATAAAAGAATATATTATCTCGTGTAGGGCAAGGGTTCCAAACTAGTTAAAGCAAAAGAAGTTAAAATTAAAATTAATCCAACAACAACCAAATATTATTCTCACTAAATGGGGTCGGCTACAGAATTAAAATTAACTCAACAACAACAAAAACAATCAAAGCCTTTTTTTCACTAGGTGTGGTCGGCTATATGGATCAAGGAATGCCAACATGTTTTTTTTTTGCACATTTCTATGGTTAAGTTATTTACGGCTAAATCCCTTCTAATAGTTTCTCTTATTCTTTTCTTTGGTCTTCCCCTACCTATAGTAGTTATTGGAACAAAATTAAAATTAACTCAATCTTCAATAAATTAAAAGTCGCCACAGTAGTCCTTGAGTGGTGACAATTTTTGTTGCCCCTAGAAACATTTGATGTCGACCTCTAAAATGTCGCCACACAAAGGGTCTTTAGCGGCAACCATTTTTGTTGTCACTAAATGTAGAAAAATTCATTCACTTAAATTCAAAATAGTTATGTAACACAATATACTTTCAAAAAGCTAAGTCAAAATAGTATTTTATATTTTTGTTTTTAGGTTCTATAATCAAAATAAACAATATGAAAAAGAAATTAAAAAATAGCCAACCAAAAGAAGGCATAATCAATTTAACCAAAGATTCTTGATGAACAATGATCTAAGTACTGGATCTTGAAATTTCTTTCATGCGAATTTCGTATTTGATGAATGAGAATAGTCCATATCTCATACTCATATCCACTTCTGGGCAAATACATTTGGGAGGTGAAGATTTCATTGATAGGCTCGTAGATTCAATGGCGGGCGAGGACTTGTTCGAGGGATGCCTTCATAGAATCAATGAATTTCTTAATGAAATTGAAGATATACATAAAGTTTGAAAGGTTTATAAAAAACAGAGTGACGTGGCAAGGCTCTACTAGGGTTTACCCCCTGCTGCCCTAGAATGGTGGCCTTGCCGCCACAGGTTCTGACGCCGGCGGAGCTCGCTGACGGAACCCTCACCGTCGGAGCCGCCGGGGTCCTTCAATGGAAACCTTGCCGGAGAGAGAATCGTGACTCTCTCTGTAATCGCAAATTTCTTTGTTTCTCGTTTCTGGTGGCTCGCAGCTTCTGAGGAGCGTTTGGACGGTGGCTCTGGTTATTCTCGGCGGTCGTGAAGCTCCGTCCACGGCGGTTCTTTGGCAACGATGGCCGGAAATTGGTTCTGTGGTAGGTCCCAGTTTTTGCTCTCTGGTTGTGTAATCTCCTTGAATCTCACCTCTGGTTGCTCAAAGCTTCGGTGTGACGCATTGGCCGGTCTCTTTGGTCATTCCCGACGGCTGTGCACCACCATCCGCAGTGGCTCTCCAGTCTCAATGGCCGGAAAAGGTTTTTTGGTCTCTGTTTGTTGATTTGTGTGGGTTTTCAAGGTCTGCTGGCTGCTCTCTATTCTATTCTGTGTAATTTGGAGTTATATTCTCAGTGGGGGACGCGGTGTGTTTATATTTGGGCTGGTTTGTGGTGCTGTGGGGTTAATAGGGTGGTTCTGGTCCTCTAATGTCTTTTCTTGCTTCTGAATATCAGTAAGATGGTGTGGATCTTTTAGTTCGGTTTTCTTTGGCATCGGTGGCGTCTCTTCCTTTTTGGAGTTTTGTAATTTGAATAAGGGGTTAAAGACAGCCATGGGGATACAACGCTTCGCCATTGAAGCAAAAACGTTCGACTTGTCATTGGAACAATCAGGATCTTTTTTTCGTCTGAGCATACGTGAGAGTGGTAAGCGGTTCTTGTCCAATGTGACACTGGGTCGTGACGCTGCATTTTGGTTGATGTCGGCGGCTAAGGAATTAGTTGAAGGTCGATGGAATGGATTGAATTCTAGGCAAATCCGTATTCATGATAACCTATTCTTGGCTTTTGTCGGGGAGAATAGGAGAGGAAAATTCCTTTGCATCACCGAATACTTTAAGGGGGGAAAGAAGGTTTCAGTGATGGTGCCGGAGGGTCCCAGAGGGGTGGGATGGTCCAAGCTCGCAAAAGTATTGGTTTCATTGCTTGTTCCACCGAGTGCAAGGGATAAAGGGCGGAAGACGCCCGTCGTGAAGTAATCTGGGGTCGATAAGAAAATGTCCTATGCGGACACGGTGAAGAAGACTATACACAAGGGAGGATCTGGAGGGGGCGTCCATAAGGGAAGTGGTGATGGGGAGGGGTGTAAAAATATCACGGTAGCTCATGGGGTGAAAGAGAAGAAGCAGGGTTTAGAAGAACCCTCAGAATTTTTTTAGAAGATGGGGGAAGAAGGAGGGTTCAATGGGAGTTAGGAAGACAAACTACAGAGGAGGCCCCAGAGAAATGCGTGGCTGCTAGACCACTTACTACAGTTGCGCGAATACCCACGCAGGTTAAACATGATGGAAGATTATTGTGTTGGGTACCACGAGCTCAGAGGCAGGCTCAACAAGGTTCTAGTGTCCAAGGGACTGATGTTATGAAACGTGATGTTGGGGTCCAAATTGAGAAGGATGAGATTGTGGTCTTAGGAGATGTAAGAGGGGCTGAACTAGCAGGGATGGGCGAGACAGCAACTACTAAGGTGGGGGAGAGTGTGCCTAGAGGTGCGTCGTGCAAAGGGAAAGCGAAAAATGAAGCTCTTGACAATACTAATGTTACTCTTAGGGACCGAGTAGTTCTGGTGTAATAAGAGGTTTGGAACCAGAGATGGATTCTTCATCATCGGAGGAGGAAGAGGGGGAGTTCCTTGATGAGGCTTCAATAATTTCTTTTTTTGACAGGGAAGAGGGTCTCCTCATTGAGCAACTAGAGAAGGAATATGAGGAACAAGAGAGGGATAAGAAGAGGAGGCTTGACGATGGCCTTGAAGGGGTGGCCTCCCTCTTGGAAATGGGTGAAAGCGATATTATGGCCCCCTTTTCTCGCATGGCATGCAATGATGGTGAGGTCGCCTTGTGTAAGGACAAGGGGACGGAACACTTTAGTGTTAATCTTTTAAGTAACGAAGTTCAAACAATTCCCTTACTTGATACTGCACAAAAACAACTTTCATCCTCCGATATAGCTTATCCCAAAACTAATGATGTGTGTTCTGATGTGCCTGTTGAACAATTTGCAGGGTATGCATGTGTTAGCAGTAATCCCAACAGAGGTGATCCTCCTAAGCCTGCGGAACACCAAGTTATATCTGTTCATAACCCTATGGATAGTGATACGCCAAAGGAAAATTCCATACATTTACGCCAATTAGGGGATGAGAGGGACAACCGAGACCCACAAGCTTTGTTGGATAAGTTAGAGTTTCAATTATTAGATACATCGGGCAAGGTAATTAAATTACAGGTAACCCCTAACACGTATGCGAGAAGGAGAAAGAAAGCCGTTAAGGAGTTGCATAGGTTACAAACCACAGTTAATTATGGAGGGAAAATAGTGGGTAAGGGAAAGGCAGGTAAATTATGAAAATTGTTAGTTGGAATGTTAATGGGTTAGGAAGTCCTATAAAACGTAGGAAGATTAAGGAGGTTTTAGACAAAGTAGATCCTGATGTTGTCTTCCTGCAAGAGACTAAATTAGAGGAAGTGGATGGTTTATTGTTACGAAGTATTTGGAATTGTCGATTTAAGGAGTGGGAATTTATGCCATCCTCAGGAGCATCAGATGGGCTTTTGATAGGGTGGGATACTGGGGTAGCATCTAGAGTAGATGATCTTAAGGGGTGTTTTTCTTTGTCTGTCGTGTTGAATATTAAGGGTAAAGGATGCTGGTGGTTTACTAATGTCTACGGGCCTACCAATCCTAGGAATAGGTCTTCTCTCTGGGAGGAGTTATCTTCTGTTTATGGGTTACGTAGTCCCCACTGGTGTGTGGGAGGGATTTTAATGTAATTCGCTTCCCTGTGGAGAAGTTAGGGGGCTCTAGGATCACTACTAGCATGAGAGGGTTCGATGATTTTATTAGAGAGTGTGACTTGAGAGACATCCCCCTCTCAAATGCTCAATTCACTTGGTCGGTCAATCGAGGTAGGGTGATGTCTTCTCGAATAGATAGGTTTTTGGTTACATCTGCGTGGGAGGATAGCTTCCCAGATCTAATTCAGGAGACCCTTGTACGACCCGTGTCTGATCACTTCCCTCTCCTTCTTGAATCAAGTAGAGTCACATGGGGACCAACCCCTTTTCGTTTTGAAAATATGTGGCTCCAACATCCCTCTTTCTTGGATCAAGTTAAGGTTTGGTGGGAGGAATGCTTAGTTACAGGTTGGGAGGGATTTAGATTCATGAAGAAGCTAAAATATGTGAAGGAGAAGCTTAAAGTTTGGAACAAGGAAGTCTTTGGAGACATAAGAATTAAAAAGAGGGAGATTTTAAAAGAATTGGATAGGCTGGAAAGTGAGGGGGGCTTAATGGAAGATCAAAGCACTCGTAGGTTGGCTCTTAGGAATGAACTGGATGAGGTGATTATTAAAGAGGATATTAGTTGGCGTCAAAACAGTAGAACTAAGTGGGTTAGGGAAGGGGACGTGAATTCGAGCTACTTTCATAAGGTGGCCAATGGGAGAAGGAAAAGAAGTTGGATTAAGGAACTGGAAATGGAAGGGGGGAGGATCATCAGGGATGTTGACTCCATCTCCAATGAAGTTACCAGGTTTTATAAAGAGTTGTACACTGAGAAAAACACAGAAAGGTCCTTTCTCGAAGGGCTAGACTGGTCCCCTATAGATGGTGTCAAGGCTGAGTGGTTAGAAAGGCCTTTCGAGGAGGAAGAATTAAGGAGAGCGATAGGGATCATGGACAAAGAGAAAGCACCGGGCCCAGATGGTTTTAACATGGCCTTCTTCCAGGCTTGTTGGCCCATTTTGAAAGAGGATTTAATTAGAGTGTTTCAGGAGTTCTACTATAATGGGAAGGTCAATACTAGCATGAACTCGACTTTTATTACTCTTGTCCCTAAGAAAGATAGATCCATCAAGGTGAGGGATTTTAGGCCTATTAGTTTGGTCTCTAGCGTTTACAAGGTGATCACTAAGGTGCTATCTCTAAGGCTAGGAGAGATTCTTGGAGATACTATTTCGGAGAACAAAAGTGCGTTTGTGGGTAGTAGGCAAATTCTTGATGCAGCCTTAGTAGCCAATGAAGTGGTAGAGGATGTAAGGCGACGACAACATAAGGGTTTGGTGTTTAAGTTGGACTTCGAGAAGGCTTATGACAGGGTAAATTGGGGTTTTTTAGATAAGGTCCTATGTCGGAAGGGTTTTGGGGATAGATGGAGAAGTTGGATTAAGGGTTGTCTCTCGTCTGTTGCATTTGCTGTTATAGTTAATGGTCAGCCAAAACAATGGTTTAAGGGGTTTTGAGGTGTTAGGCAAGGGGATCCACTCTCTCCATTCTTATTCACACTGGTTGTGGATGTATTGATTCGTATGTTGTCTAGGGGAACTGAGAGAGGGTTGATAAAAGGCTTAAGGGTAGGTAATGATAACCTGGAGGTCTCACACTTACAGTTTGCAGATGATACCATTCTTTTTCTACAACAGGATAATGAAAACTTTCAGAATGTTTTTTCTTTGCTTCAAGTCTTTGAAGTTATATCAGGACTTCGTATTAACCTCAATAAGTGTGGGATTGCGGGGATTAATGTAGAAGATAGCGTAGTGGAGAATCTAGCTGGTATGGTGGGTTGTGAGGTTTCGCGGTGGCCTCTAACCTACTTGGGAGTACCGTTGGGCGGGAATCCCAGGGCTGAGTCTTTCTGGGATCCTGTGATCCATAGAATTTCCAAAAGGCTTGAGAGTTGGAAAGGAGCCTATTTCTCGTTAGGTGGCAGGATTACGTTAATTCAGGCTTCGTTGTCGAGTATCCCATTGTATTATCTTTCTTTATTTAAACTCCCAGTTAAGGTGGCAAGCAGAATTGAGAATATTATGAGAGATTTCTTGTGGTCGGGGAAGGGTGAGTGTAAGAAAGATCATTTGGTCAGTTGGGAAGTCTGTTGTAGGGCTAAAGAGGATGGGGGATTGGGTCTAGGTAATTTGGTGTCTAAAAACGTCTCTTTAGTGGCTAAATGGCATTGGCGGTTCCCTTTGGAAGCTACTTCCCTGTGGCATAGGGTGATAAAGAGCAAATATGGTGTTCAACAGAATGGTTGGGACGCTAATATTGGGATTAGAGCTACTCATGCAAGTCCCTGGAAATTTATATCTCAGGTATATCATTCTTTCTCGACTTTACTTTCCTTTCGTGTGGGTGATGGTACTCGTTTTCGTTTTTGGGAAGACCATTGGATTGGGGAATCTACTCTTATCGAACTCTTTCCTCGTTTATATGGTTTATCTTCTCTACACAATGCTCCAATTGTTGATTTCTTAATAAATCAGGATGAACACATTTCTTGGAACTTCCACTTCTCTAGAAATCTTAATGATAGACTTACAGAAGATGTTATTTTGTTATTAGATATTCTTGCTCCTTTTCGAGCCTCTTCGGTTCCTGATAGCAGGATTTGGAGTTTAGATTCTTCGGGCTCATATACTTGCTCTTCGTTTTTTAAATACCTTACTAAAACCCCAAACCCTAATCCTAATCTTCTTCCTAAATCTTTCTAGAAAATAAAGGCTCCTCATAAGGTAAAGGCTTTTGTATGGACAGCGGCACTTAATAGAATTAACACTAATGATATGCTTCAGACTCGTCGTCTTAATAAGGCGTTGTCACCGGATGTGTGTGTCATGTGTTTTAGAAGGTCTGAGACAAATAGCCATCTTTTTTTACATTGTGAAGTGGCAAGGTCTATGTGGAATATGTTGTTTGGTTTATTTGAAGAAAATTTGATATGTCCGGCGAATCTGGGTATCTTTCTGGGTATTAAATTTGTGGGCTTTGGAAGGAATAAGGAACACAGAGGTTTTTGGCATTGTGCAGTTTTGGCGACGCTATGGTGTCTTTGGCTAGAAAGGAATGCTAGGTCTTTAATAATAGATTCCTCTCACCTCATCTGTTGTGGGATAGAATTACTTTCTTGTCTTCTTTATGGGCTTCGTCGAATGGTTTGTTTAGAGGAATGTCCATTATGGATATTCAAAGGGATTGGAAGGCCCTACTGAGATAATGTTTTAGTTTTCGTTTACTTGTCTTCATTCATTTTCTATTCCTGAGGACTGCTTGTCCTCGTGTTTGTAATCTTCTTTTTCTTTAATACAATTTCTTTTTTCTATAAAAAAAAACTTCTTAATGAGGTTGATTTAAAGTCCTTATAATTTAACTTTTCACATCGAAGTCTCAAAAACAGTTTTCTTGAACGTTCTTGTACTGGATCTTGCAAGTTCTTTCATGCAAATTTCGTATTTGATGAATGAGAATAGTCCATATCTCAAACTCATTCACTTCTGGGCAGATACGTTTGGGAGGTGAAGATTTCATCGACAGGCTCATAGATTCGATGGTGGGCGAGGACTTGTTCAAGGGATGCCTTCAAAGAGTCAATGAATTCCTTAATGAGGTTGATTTAGAGGGCGCTAATGTTAATCATCTAATTCTTGTGGGTGGGTCGTGGCATATTCCAAGACTACGCCACGTTATACTGCCGCATCTCTAGCATAGAAAGCAAAGACTACACAAACTTTTACGTTCTTGTACTAGATCTTGCAAGTTCTTTCATGCAAATTTCGTATTTGATGAATTGGAATAGTCCTTATCTCAAACTCATATTCACTTCTGGACAGATACATTTGGGAGGTGATGATTTCATCAATAGGCTCATAGATACAATGGTGGGCGAGGACTTGTTCAAGCGATGCCTTTAGAGAGTCAATGAATTCCTTAATGATGTTGATTTAGAGGGCGTTGATGTTAATCATCTAATTCTTGTGGGTGGGTTGTGGCATATTCCCATACTACGCCACATTATACTGCTGCATCTCTAGCATAGAAAGCAAGGACTACACAAACTTTTACGTTCTTGTACTGGATCATGCAAGTTCTTTTATGTAAATTTCGTATTTGATGAATGGAAATAGTCCATATCTCAAACTCATATTCACTTCTGGGAAGATACATTTGGAAGGTGAAGATTTCATCGACAGGCTCATAGATTCGATGGTGGCCGAGGACTTGTTCGAGGGATGCCTTCAGAAAGTCAATGAATTCCTTAATGAGTTTTATTTAGAGGGCGCTGATGTTAATCATCTAATTCTTGTGGATGGGTCGTGGCATATTCCCAGACTACGCCACGTTATACTGCCGCATCTCTAGCATAGAAAGAAAAGACTACACAAAATTTTACGTTTTTGTACTGGATCTTGCAAGTTCTTTCATGCAAATTTTGTATTTGATGAATGGAAATAGTCCATATCTCAAACTCATATTCACTTTTGGGCAGATACATTTGGTAGTTGAAGATTTACATCCACAGGCTCATAGATTCAATGGTGGGCAAGGTCTTGTTCGAGGGATGCCTTCAGAAAGTCAATAAATTCCATATTAAGGTTGATTTAGAGGGCGCTGATGTTAATCATCTAATTCTTGTGGGTGGGTCGTGCCATAGTCCCAGACTACGCCATGTTATATTACCGCATCTCTAGCATAGAAAGCAAGGACTACACAAACTTTTATGTTCTTGTACTGGATCTTGCAAGTTCTTTCATGCAAATTTCGTATTTGATGAATGGGATGTCTTCAGAGAGTCAATGAATTCCTTAGATTTAGAGGGCGCTGATGTTAATCATCTAATTCTTGTGGGTGGGTCGTGGCATATTCCCAGACTATGCCACGTTATACTGCCGCATCTCTAGCATAGAAAGCAAGTACTACACAAACTTAAACGTTCTTGTATTGGATCTTGCAAGTTCTTTCATGCAAAATTCGTATTCGATGATAGGAATAGTCCATATCTCAAATTCATATTTACTTCTGGGCAGATGCATTTGGGAGGTGTAGATTTCATCGACAGGCTCATAGATTCGATGGTGGATGAGGACTTGTTCGAGGGATGCCTTCAGAGAGTTAATGAATTCCTTAATGAGGTTGATTTAGAGAGCGCTGATGTTAATCATATAATTCTTGTGGGTGGGTTGTGGCATATTACCAGACTACACCATGTTATACTGCCGCAAGGACTACAAAAAATTTTACCACCAAGGAAAAATAGGTATGTCTCTTGCATCTTTTGGTAGTGAGTAAGAAGCCCTTCTACTTTGTGGAACCCAATAGAATAACATGTTAAAAAAATTCAAACTACTTTGTGAAAGGGTAGCAAATTTTCTCCATGGGAAAATAATGATTACTATTGTTGGTGGGATATGATTTTTACTACTAGAAAAATATACCGAAAAAAGCTGTTCATTTTATTTTAAAGCTTCATTGGTAAGGGCGTAGGCAAAAATATTTGATTAAAGGAATTAAAATTATAAATTATTTTTTAAAAATGACATCACGGGAAATGATTATTTTCTTAGAATCTAAGTCAAAAAGTTTATATGCCTTTTGATTATGTGGATAACCCAAAAATATGCATCTAAAAGCTATCTTCTCAACTTTGTCCTTGTGGGGAGTAGTGTTAGTTGCAAAGCAAAGACACCTAAATGATCTAAGCTTGTCATAATGGGGGTGATTCTCCTTTAAGAAGCTCATAAGGTGTTTTCCAATTTAGGATAGCAATGGGGAGTCTGTTTATGATGTATGTGGAGGGTAAAATAGCCTCCCCCAAAATTCCTTTGGTATGTTAGAGTGAAACATAAGAGCCCTAGCTATTTCTAGGATGTGCCTGTGCTTTCTTTGTACTATCCCATTTTGTTGTGGAGTATAGCTACAAGCTCTTTGGTGTAGAATTCCTAATTTATTAAAGAGGCTCATGCATTGTTGATTAATGAATTCTATACCATTGTCTGTTCTCACTATTTTAATTATTGAATTATATTGTTTCTGAGAAAAATCAAAGGAGTTTAAAGTGTCAAAGACCTGAGCCTTATTTTGAATAAGAAAAGTCCATGTTGCTCTAGAATA
This sequence comes from Senna tora, assembly GCA_014851425.1. NCBI lineage: Eukaryota > Viridiplantae > Streptophyta > Magnoliopsida > Fabales > Fabaceae > Senna > Senna tora. The sequence goes on from CM026269.1 coordinate 32,867,914, forward strand.
ATCATCCACTATAGTAATAAAATAGTGAGCAGAAGTCAGAGTTGGGTACTTATATGGATCCCACAAGTCTATGTGAAGTAGTTCCATTTTTGTCTCACTGTTAGATTTACTATTCTTAAATGGGAGTCTAGCCTGTTTAGCATTATGACAACAGTTATCTTTTGCCAACTTATTTAAAGATAGCAAATTGTATTCAAAGGATGGGATAAATAGAACATCCTTCAATATTAGCTAAGAGTTTAAAACCACTGTTCCTACATACTTGATGAGTTTCTTGGTTTTATCAGGCAAATGTACTGTCCTAGGACAAGATAAAGGTTGCATGTTTATTATTAAAGACTTATTTGAGCACATGTGAGTGGTTGCTCCTGTGTCTATAATCCAAAGATTTTTTGAAAGTAAAGGCTTAGATTGAGTATAGACATTACCTGCAAAGTTGTGTAGGTACACAAAGTTCACCTGCTCCTCCTTTACCTTGCCTTTGCTAAACCTTTGAGCTTCCTTCAACAGATAGGAAACCATATTAGCTAGGTCCCCTTTTGCATTCTGGTCATTGCCTTAAGAGATTGGTGTGTCTGCAATCCCTTCAGCAGTCAGGTTTGCTACTTGTTTCTTCTGCCCAACTCCCTTGTATGGCCGTTTTGCTTGCAATGATCACAGTATTTATCCTTTTTAGACAAATCCTTCTACTTGGAAGTTCCTGGTTCTTTCTTTCCCTGAAAAGATTTTGCCAACATAGCACTATTTCCTTCTGTCATTAGAATAGGTGAGATTTACCTGCTTCTGTGTTTCCTCTTCTATCACCATGGCATAAGCCTTATTCAGGGAAGGTATAGGGTTTAAGTTCAAGATTTGACTCCTGATAACATCAAAATTTCGAATCAAACCCATGAGAAATTGCATAAGCTTCACCAGTGCATCCTGTTCTGCCACTTTCTTGTTGACATTATAGGTACATTTCCCGCAAGTACATGTAGGCTCCGTTTGGTACCTTGCAATCAAGGCCTGCAAGGTAAACAGGCACGGTTCCAAAAATAGAAAATTGTTTGGTTGCAATATTGAAATGCTGTAAATATGATTCCATTGTAAACTCATTTACAATGAACAGTAGCAATTTTTTTACATCACATATCCTTTGCTTTTCTATTTTGCTGAAGGAATGTGTGGTGAATTGACCAATTTGCCCCTCCCATTTGACACAGATCCAGCCCTAACACAGCTCTCTTCTCTCTGGTTTCCATCGCACACCCATCATCGTTTCCATCGCATGACCCCGCCCTTTCGCACGTCGGTCACAGCCGCCGGCCGGTAACACAATACCGCTATCATGCTGCCACGACGTCAAATTCGGGGCAACGCACCGTTTTGATTTGAGCCCTTGTATTTTGCATCCCTGTGTATCAATTTTCTTTCTCTGTCTCAATCCTCGATCTCTCTCATCTCTCTTGCCAGGACTTGCCATGTCGTCGAGAACGAAGGTACTTCCTGTGGCTTGCATTTTGGGTTCGGAAATTTGGATGAGTTCTTCTTTTCACTGTTCAAAGCTGCGGTTCGGTGCTTTCAATTTCAGTGGATAATGCCTGCAAGTCAAATCCTTCAGTTGTTGATGACCCATCTCTTACTTTCATCAAGTCCTATCTTCTCAGGTACTATAACTATCTCTACGTATCTGGGTTTGTGTTTGTAGCCTGGGTTCTCGGTTGCCACCAGATAATGGTTTTACAAATGGGAAAAGAAGGGGGTTGAAGGTCAATTTATAAAAAAAGAGTGGGAAAAAACATAAGAAAATGAAGATTTTAGTATTTTCAATCAACTTAAATAGTTAAATTATTGTTTGAGAACTTCAAAAGATATGACATTAGTAGTTTGCACACAAAGACCTGAGAACTTCAATTACTGGTTGAGCAACCAAGTTACATTCTCATCCTTGTTTGATAGGTCTATGGGTTGATAAAATTACTGGTTGAACTTCAAATTGTTAATGTGTGTCAACAAGAATTATAGTGTTGGACTTAATAGAGATCTCATCCTTGCTTGAAGCAGGTCAATTAATAAAATTTCTTCCAGCAACTAATCGATAAGTGCTTGTTTGATAGATCTATGGATTGATAAAATTTATGGAACTGGTATCCTGAGAATCTTATCAAAGTAAATTGAAGCATCTTGACACAAATATAAAATCAGTATTCTTCTTTTAATTATGTTACCTACCATCAATAATGGAATCAGTGTAAGTAAGAGAAATTGAGGAAGAATGAATCTATGTATTAATATCTTCAAATGTAGGGTGTGATGAAAAATTAAAATAATGAGAATTCTGATCACACCATTCATCAGTACTTGATTTCATCCTTTGCAGCAAATAGGTACACATAGCATCACTTTCACTTTCTAGTACTCATTTTCATGTTTGATGCCCTTAAATGTCCAGGCAACATGCTTCATGTTGACATTGTTGATCATCTAAGGACAAGTTCTTTGTTCTTTGTCTGGTCCATAAACATATTCTCTCTTTCTATTGAATTGAAGAAACATACATTCTTCTATCCATTGTCTATTTATAAAAGTGAGAAAAGTAGCAGTAAGCAATGACAAAATTTTGTTTACTATCATTGTATGATTCTACAATTTTGTTCATACATATGGTTTAGTTGAAGTATTAGTACAAAGAAGACAATAGAAAAATATCTGGATGAAGAACAAATAAACACTTTTGGGTGAATGAAGGTGATTAATATTAGTCATTGTCTTGCCTTATTCTTCATTAATGGCTTTTGTATGATATAAACACTGTTTTGATTCCTGGATCAAATAGACACTGTGTTTGATTCCAAGTTTGTTAGATTTGTAATAAAACTCAAGTTAGATTTGTAATAGGATACAATTGTACTACTGTAACTCAAGTTAGATTTGTAATAGGATACAGTTGTACTACTGTATTTTTGTACTTGAATATTCTATGTCAATATAAAGATGTTCTTTGAAATATTTAAATAGCAATTTGTATGAGGGATTCCATAGCATAACTAACCCAATCTGCTTCTGCTGTCATTTTTTTCTTCTGGTTCTGCTGTCATTTAATCAGTAAAGTTATCAAATGCTCATTGACTTACATGATGCTGCGCTTTGACATAAGTCTTGGTGTTGATGGTGGATGACATTTTTGGTGACATCCTAATTAGTGTTATGTCAGTACTGTTCCAAAATGGGGCTTAACCAACTCTAAGGGTGAAGCAAAAGAAAACTTGATGAACAACAGTTTAATCATATTAACAATGTGCAAATGAGTACCAAAACTATAAGCTTTGTGATTGAGTCCCGCATTGAGGATACTTGATTTCTTGATTCTTTTTTACTATTCTTACTCTGAAGTAGCTTTGTGATTTTGATATATATCAGGATGTAGTTTTTGGCATTAATTGCTTTTCAGACTTTATACAACTCATAAGTTCAAAATACCTGTAAATTCATCAACTAACTAAAAAACAACAGTAACTAATAACTATAAGATAAACAGCAGCGTGGGAAGTGCCTTAGGCATACTCATGCTTAACAAAAGTGCCTTAGGTGTGCCTATGCTTAACAAAAGACCATACATTTTTTTTCTGCTTGCTGTCATTGTAGCTCATGCAGTGCAGATATTTTTTGCTGGTGTAGTAAGGAATGACAAAGTTTTGTTTACTGTCATTCCAGTTCCAGTGTGAGCCAAAATTGCCATTTTCCTTTTGTATTATACACCTCTCATGAATCATACCCTTTTTCTTTGGTAGGCATGGGAGGTAAAGATAGAAATGAAGTTATTTTGGATATTCCATGGTACACCATAGAAAAATAAATTCAGAATGCTTCTTCCACATGTTTTAGTAATATGCAAATACTTTTGCTATATTTACTTCACTTCAAACTTTTCTATTTAATACTTCTGCTATCATTTAACAAAGTCAAAGTATAAAAAAAAAAGAGTATGAAGCACAACGAATTAACTAGTTATTTCACTTCAAAAGTTCTCCAATTACGTGTTGAAACTGTCAATCACCAATACATATATTTATGATCGCAATTTGATGTTACAGATTATGAAGAAGAAGTGGTTATGCTTCAGCCGTCATTTTTTTCTAGAAGCACAAGTGCAGTAGCTACCAAAACTATAAGCACAAGTGTGGCTTCAACTACAACATAAATATACTGCAATTGAGCATCTATACATCACTAATGCCACAACAAAAAACAAGTGGCTTCAAATCTTTCTTTTGCTCTTGTTACTAATGCCTCACACAAAAAAGAAGTGGCTTCAAATCTTTCTTGCTCATATCCAATATGTGGTGTGTAACGAGTGAAGAGCAACGGAAATCCAAAACATGTAGAATACTGCAAGGATACCATATGGTAAGAAAGGTAAAGTTATGAGCACTTGGACTTCTCCTATCACTTTTGCAGCAACCTGAAAACAGAGTTAAATCTAATTAGTTAGATTGGTTAACTCATCTCATGAACATAATGATGCAACATCACTTCACTCATATTAGTGTTTACACCATAGCAGTGTTGTATCACAAGAAGTGCCAATGGGAAAGTTTTGCTAGAAAAATTTGTCAACAATGAAAGTTTTTCTTTAACTTTTAAACAAAAAATTCGGGGGGACTGAAATGTTTAATAGTTGTCTATTTGTAGTCAAGCAAGAGTCTTGCTTGCAATAGCAATGGCTAAAAAATTTATAAACCAAAGTTAGATTGAGCTGTGGGTAGTGGGTACTGTTGTTGCTAGATGCATGATTAGAAAAAGAGTAAAATATAATCTCCTCCCTTGATAAATCCTAAAATGACACTCCCCTTTCCTATATTTTCAAAATGTACACTCTCCTCTCTCCACATAAAAAAATCCTATGCATCTTAATCCAATTCACAATTATCCATTAAATCATTGTTAAAAGTAGTGAACTTTTTATAATTTTACAACTTAAACTTTTATGGGACTAAAATGCCCCCACTTTATGGTAGCAAAAATCGTGAATTGCTTTACTGTGAGTTTGGCATTGTTATTTTTTTTTAATGAAAAATTGCTTTACTGTAGCCGATGTCCTTCGGGCTGGTACACTCCTCTCTCAACTCTCTTTATCTTAAGTCTAAATCCTTAATTCCTTTGTTATTTTATAGTAATAGGAAAGTGAATTATTATTTTATATATGTCCTGCTACATTAATTAAGGTGTTACTACTTGCTACTTTATCTTTAACTGGTAGGTATGGTGAGCCACGCTGCAATGAGTGGCTGCTTTTTTAGAATTCCCCTGAATAAATTTGTTACTTTTCCACACTTGGGCGCTTTCTCTCGTAGTCATGTATCAAAACTGGATTATATAATTGCTAAAGATCTTGTATGTCTTCCATTTAGTGAGAATTTCAATTTCTATGGTTTCATGATATTACATGCTGAGTTGGCTAGTTGGAAGTAAGGGTTAATGCTAGATATATATATTTTGTAGCTGTGGCCACTAATAAATGCTAGTATCCTTGAGTAATATTAATTAAATTGTTAATTAGTAATTAAGCTGTTATGTAATCTCAAACAAATTAAATCTCATCCTTTTCTTCTTCTTCTTCTTTTTCTTCTTCCTAGATCAACACTTGTCATCTTCATTTTGATGTTCTAGTCTTTTCAGATCAGGACTTGTATGTAATATGTGGAAGCAAGAGAAGAAATTAAAGAATGTGGATGAGAAGTTCTAAACATGGTATGATCTTGCATTTTATAATTGGGAGCATGTATAATTAACATCAAGATCATATACTGTTATCGATTTGGCTTGTGAAGTAGTCTTTTAGCCTAGTTACCTAGGTCTTGCCATTAGTTTGTTTTCTGTTTTGCTGACATATATTCATTTGCTTTGTTTCTTCCTTGTGTGCTCTCAGCTTCCAAGACTTATATCCTTGTCAACCAAGTTTCTTCCAACTTTTATGAACATTTTTTAATAGTTTGATATGACAAATTGCTAAAAGAGGTAGGTGATGCTATGAACCAAGCTGTCAAATTAAATTCTTTCCTACTTATAATATTATATTGAAATTGATGTAGTGTTATGGAAGGGCATGTAAGTGCAAATTCAATGGCATTGCCTCTTCAATTCTTCTTATTGATTGATATTGGTAAAAAATCTCTTGCTATTGGTCAAAATTCACACGGCAAATTGGAATGCCTTGAACGTGTGTGTATATATATATATATATATGAATTCATTTAATTAATTTCAAGATTAGAATTAGAATTAAAATTAGAATTAGAGTCTCTTGCTTATTGATTGATATTTTGGCAGTCTCGGAGTACGATACTAAATTTCATAAAGGGAAAAATAGAGGAAACAGTGAAGAGAATGCAGGAAATTATGAGTTGCTTGAAAAATATCACTCAGTTAAAAAGCCAAATCTTAGAACTGTTGTGGGTACATATTAATATTATTGTTGTGGCTGGGATGCAATTTAATTTTATTCTTACCACGTTCTGGATTAAAAGTTATTTGTGAGTTGTGATATTTACTGCTTTTTGTTATATATTTCTAGAAAATAGAAATGCATTCAAAATAATGTATCTCCTGTCTTTTTCACTTTGATAGAAAAGTAGGTGTGGCTTGTGGCTTTTATTTATATATATAGACTCATCATTTCTCTTAACTTCTATTTAGCTTTTCTGGTTTATGAATTGTGACATTTGACTGTTGCAGAGTACAAGAAAGCCCAAAGAATTGGAACAACAAAGTTAGAATACATTAATGTTAAATATTGACTTGGCTTGGTAATTTGGATATCTTTTTGGTTGTAAAAGTTTAAGTACATGTTGAGTACAAATGAAATTTATTTATTTTTGTTGAATAATTATGTCTTTTAGGGAAATTAAAATTATAAATATGTTTTGGATGTAAAACTTTAAGTACATCTTGAATAAAAATGAAACTATTTTGGTTGAATAAGGATTTATATTTTTTTTAGGGAAATTAATAGTATCAGCAAAGTAAAATATATTTTTTAAAAAACAAGTAATCTAGCGACGGTTTAAACCGTTGCTAAATTTCATACTGTAAACTGGTGATGGCTTAACGACGGTTTTCAACCGTCGTTCTTTTTAATAAATTAACAACTATTTAAAAGACTTTAGCGACGGTTTTAACTGTCGCAAGCTTTAGCGACGGTCAATGCCAACGATTTTGTCAAGCATCGATAGATTTTGTTCCCGAGGCTAACTTTAACAACGGTCATCTTAACAGTTGTTAATTCTTTAGCGACGGTTAAATAAAGAAAAAATCGTCGCTAAAAATGAATTTTCTTGTAGTGTATTATTATTGTTATTGTTAATCTTTAAATTCTTATTATAATTACAAGATAAAAAATATTAGAAATTCTGTGATCAATATTTTTTAATGAAATTGTATTTTTTTTTATTAACAAATTGTAACGTGTAATTTTTTACAAAAATTATTTACATATAATTAGTAATCTTTTATCAAAATTTAGGGAATTAATTGGCTTGATTGAAAAATTACTAATTACTTGTAAATAAGTTTTGTAAAAAATTATAGTTTAAAATTCTTTTAATAAACAAAAATATAATTTCATTAAAAAAATACTAATCACATCATTTCTAACATTGTTTTATCTTATAATTTTAATAATTGAAAGATTAATAATAATAACAAATTAATAAAAATATAACATTTTTCATTACATGCATTTTGCTATCATAAAGTGTGGACATTTTAGTCCCATAAAAGATTAAATTGTGAAATTACAAAAAAGTCATTACTTTTAAAAATGATTATTTAAGGGAGAATTGTGAATTGGATTAAGATGTAGAGGATTTTTATATGTGAAGGGAGGAAAGTGTACATTTTGAAAATAGAAGGGAGTGTCTTTTTAGAATCTATCAAGGGAGGGGAGTTTATTTTACTCTTTTTATGTTAGCATTCTAACCATAATTAATAAATATCTGAGATGTTAAAGAATGGTAAATAAGATTACAAAATCTTTTTCATCTTATTCTAGTTTTCTTTTTTCCTTGTTGGATCAGAATTTGACAAATACTAGTGTAGTAATTGAATTTGATTTTTTAAAAAAAAAATAGATCAGAAAATTGGGATACCATATTGTTAATAAAATTTTTTTAAAAGATGAAGAAAACTAATTAATTCCCTAAATTTTGGTAAAAAAATTCCAACAAAATTTTTTTAATCTAATTTTCACAAAATTAATTATAATAATGGACAATAAAAAAAAAATAATGTCATTGTCAAATGAATAATGCATGTCATAGACTCACAAGTCATAGCCTCACAGGAAGCATCGAAGCAACTACGTTTGGACGTTTCAAATGGTATCAAATTTAAATATAGAATGGGTCACGCTTGTACGTAACTGTTGGGTTACGCTTGATATAAATACAAGGAAGTAAAATATTATAGAATAAAAAAAAAGATTGTAGAAAAAAGTGAAGAGAAAGATAGAGAGAGAAAAAAGTATAATAAAAATATATTTAATATGTATAAAATATGATATAATATTTTTTTAGAATCGTAAAATTACGTATACACTGTTTGAAAAGTATAGCCTTGAATTGAGAAATTAGGAAATAAGCTATCAATTTGGAGAGTCAGTCAAGGGTAAAGTATAAATTGGATTAAAATGTGGGACATTTTCATATGTAATGGAGGGGAGTGCATATTTTTTAAATGAGAGATGATAGTGTAATTTAATTTTTAAAAAATCTCAGTCTCATCCAAGTTAGGTTGACGAATAATTCAAATAGTCAATATCGATGTGATGGCACCTATAACAAAAATAATATAGAACTTGAATTTCTGATCTATTTCTCACTAATTTTCTTATTCATATATAAAAGAAAAATATCTTTAAATTTAACCAACTTTAAAAATTATTCCAAGATATATATCATTTTCACTTTTCACTGTAACTCACTAAATTCGGTCTTCGTAACGATACTTATTTGAAAATTTACGAAGAAAAAAATGCTTTCGTTGAGGGTGATTATAGGGTTGACTGTTTGATCCTATAATCACCATTATGGATGGAACTTATCTGTCACACTACCACTTTTGACCTCTTCCGAGGTAATCGCCCTCCGTAAGGACGATTATATAATTGACTGCTTGACTCTATAATCACCCTCAACGAGCTAGGACTTTTTCTTTGTAAATTTTTTAATAAGTGCCATAATGGAGAACGAGTTTGGTGAACTATAATAAAAGTTGCAAATATCTATGAATAATTTTTAAAGTTTGCTAAATTTGAGAATAACTTTTTTTTTCTGTATATATGAGTAAGAAAACCATTTCTCACTTGCCTTGTAAAATAACCAATTTTAATTAGGCTAAAATGCACTAAGACCCCCTGAGTTTTGAGCCTTAGGCACATATACCCTTAACTTTTAAAACCTTGTAGACAGACCCTTAAACTTTTAATTTGGAGCACCTAACACCCTTCTGTCAAACTTTTATCCACATTCAGTCATTATCTGCCACGTAAGCACATTTTGTGAGGGTATTTTAGCTGTTATATGCTATTTAAGCATATTTTGTAAGGATATTTTAATTACAATAGTGCTATTTTAGTCATTCAATTTAGAGCCGCTAAAATATGAAATGATTAAATTATCCATACAAAATGTGCTTATATGATAAATAACAATTGAATGTGGACAGAAGAGTGCTAAGTGTCCCAAATTAAAAGTTTAAGAAATCTATTTACAAGATTTTAAAACCCATGACCCATAACTGAGGAGCTTTGGATGCATTTTAACCTTTAAATTATTAGTCAACAGAACAATAGACTTTTGGAGAATGTGAAGACTAATTTCCACATGTTTCATTTCGTAGATGTTTCTTCCTGGTACCCAAGGGTGGTAATAGTTCTATATGTGGCCTCTTTTTCTTTAAAAAATATATATAAAATACATTATATCCAATAATACTCGTGATAAATCTGTTTTTTGTTTTTATCTATGATAATTAATGTAATATTATACACATAAATGGCACATATATGCCACGAATTGCTATTAATTAATTTGTTATTAATTTAATATATGTTTATAAATCATACTATAATTTTAGAAAAACATTATGTACCTATATCTTGGCCTCCTAAAAAAGATTTCTGAATCTGCCCCGTATTGTATTGGATCTGAATTTGTTAAAGTTTAAATTCGGTTAAGTGTATAAATTATACTATCTCAATCGTCAAATAAAACTATTACAATATGAATACGAATATTAATTTTTATTTATCGATCTATTTCATATATTTTATACACTTATAATTTACTGAATCCAATTCGTATTGTAGTTTTATTCGACACATAAAGTCTAGCTAGGACCATCAATTTGTTACCCGCACCGCACGATACGATCCCATACTTTTCCAAGAAATGTCTATGTGGATTCCATTTAGTCAATTGTACATTAATATCTCACATATAAAAAAATAAATTCAATAAAGTGCTACTCTTTTATTCCAATAAAAAAAATTTTAATTTGGCTCAATTTATTAGTCAACTAATCATAAAAATATTAAATTTAATTCTTAAAAGATATATATATTGCAGTGTAATCCTTATATGTTATATTTCTACATTTTTGAGCATTGATAAAATTGTGATATAAATTATCTAAGAATTATTAAATTTAATATTTTTATGATTTAAAAATTAAATTAAAATAAATAAAATATTTTACAGACTAAATTTAATATTTTTAAAATTTAAAATTAAATTAAAACAATTAAATTTTTTCAAAAACTAAAATTATAATTTAATCTAACAAATTGAACCCGTATGAAGATTAATTCGACACTATGGTATGAAGTGAGGTGACTTGTTGTAAGGTGAAATTTGTTTCCATAGGAAATAAGAGTGATAGTAGAAAATGAATTAAGTGAGAGAAAAATAAAATAAGATTTTAAAAAAAATATTTAATAGGTAGAAAAATGGACATAAAAAAATAAAAGATAAAATAATAATAAGACAATTTTATGCTTATGTCACATCGACGAAATAAGAATACAATTGCATAATTTTGATAAGTTGGTTAATAAAAGGATAAAATAAATATTTTATAACCGACTTTACTCTCTTTTTGTGAATTTTTCTTTGACTAAAGTGACAACTTGTCTTTCTTTAGAAATTAAAGGAAATTAAACTTTTCTAAACTCCTCTGAAAAAAATAATAAATGTTCCCTATTATCTAGTAACATGCCCTAAAAGATAGTCATAAATTTATTTAAAAATAATCTCACTATACATAATGTAGACAATAAATGTGTGTGTATATATATATATATATTGGTTTCCCACATGTATTTTTTTATTGGAGACAATTCTATTTGAGACTATAACGAGAGTAGAGCTCTTCCAGCAAAAGTTTTTTCGTACATAAGAATCGAACCCAAAATTTTATTTAAGGAGAATAGAGTACTTACCATTCCAACCAACCACCTGTCCATAATATAATTTTAATTTTAGTGTATATATATGTCTTCTCATGTAAGGTTTTTTTCTTACAAGAAAATATTTATCCATAAATAACTCAGTAAAAAAAATTAACGATTCAAGTTTTCTATCAACAATGACTTTTATATATATATATATATATATATATATATATATATATATATATATATATATATATATATATAACCATGATGGCTTGGTTGAGTTAGCCGAATTTTCGTTAAAAAAATTATCAACATTTAATGTGTAATAGTACTCCAAATAAAATTATCTCTAATAAAAAGATATATATAAAAATTATATATATATACTAATTTTTATCTTTACTAAATTAATTAATATATAATGAACTCATTTATATAACCTCAAATTTATAACTAGAGTGCTTTACTTTCTCATCCTTCAACACCTATGTAAGGAGAGACAAACACAAAATAAATTCTACATCAAGTTAAACTTGTAAAATTTACCTTGCATTTTTTTTTTTAATCAAATTAACTGAACTCTTATAAAATTTACCTCTTATTATCTCACAACCTTAATCCATTCTCCTATATAAGCACCCACACTCTCTTCCTCTCTCAAACCAAACACATCAAAACAAACACTTCCTCATAAAACATGGCTACCCTCAAACACCCATCACTCCTTCTCTTCCCTCTCCTTCTCATCTCCCTCTTCATCCCATCCTCCCATGGCGCCGGCGCCATCGCCGTCTACTGGGGCCAAGACGGCCGCGAAGGCACCTTAGCCGACGCCTGCAACACCGGAAACTACCAATTCATCAACATAGCTTTCCTCTCCACCTTCGGCGGCGGCCGAACCCCACAACTCAACCTCGCCGGCCACTGCGAGCCCGCCAACAACAACGGCTGCTCCGTCCAGAGCACCGATATCAAGGCCTGCCAAGACAAAGGAATCAAAGTCCTCCTCTCCCTCGGAGGTCACAGCGAGACCGAAACCTACTCCCTCAACTCGGCCGACGAGGCGACCGGCCTCGCCGACTACATCTGGAACAACTTCCTCGGCGGAACCTCGGACTCTCGGCCTCTCGGCGACGCCGTGTTGGACGGCGTCGACTTCGACATCGAGATGGGTACAGGGCTATACTGGGACGACCTCGCTAGGGCTTTGAATTCGTACAGCAGCCAGAAAAAAGTGTATTTAGCGGCGGCTCCACAGTGTCCCCACCCTGATGCTAATTTAAACACTGCGATCAATACGGGGCTTTTCGATTATGTGTGGGTGCAATTCTATAATAACCCTCAATGTCAATACAGTGACGGGAATATTGACAATCTTCTGAGTGCATGGAACCAATGGACTTCGTCACCGGCTAACCAGGTTTTCTTGGGGCTGCCGGCGTCTTCCGAGGCTGCTCCGAGCGGCGGCTTTATCCCGGCGGATGCGTTGATATCGCAGGTTCTTCCGGCGATCAAGAGTTCTAGTAATAATAAGTACGGTGGGGTGATGCTATGGAATAGGTATAATGACGTTGGGTACAGTGATGCCATTAAGGATGCTGTTTGATTTTGTAAAAGAATCGATGAGGCTAAGTTTGTGTGTTTTGAATAAGTAGCACTTGTTTTCTACTGTAGTGACTATTGAGTGCTATATATATATACATAGAGTGATAGAAATTAATTACTTGCATGTGTAATATAGATGATGGCCTAGTATATGAAATATGAATGAATTATTGTCTTCACTATTCATGAATAAATTAAAGAAGGTTTATTGGATGTGCATGGTAAAAAATATATATAAAAAATCAATTATCAATGAGTACGTACTCATCACATATTTTATTTTATTTTTTAATAATAATTATATATATATATATATATATAGGGAAAGTACGTACTGACCAAAAGCATTATAATATAGATTAGCAATTCACTTTTTTTATTGTACAGAAAACCACTAATATTTTAAATAGTGGGTGGTGATGTAATTTTGATGAGAATTTTTTGGTTCATCCACGCTAAATTAAATTATAATTGAAGTGTTCGAATCCTATTTTGTGTATGCAACAATCAATTAGTCAGCGATAAATTTTTAAATAAAGCTCAGATCTGCGAAGAATTAATCCTTAGCTTGTCGGGCGGGAGAATACCTAAAAAAAATATCATATAATTGAAGTGGCAATTATGATAGCCATGAATTCATATTTGGAAAGTGGAAACAACTTTAATTAAAGGCCCCAAGAATTGCTATGAAAGAGTCTCTATCTTCTTTTTTTTTTTTTTACAAAAAAATCGTTAATTTTTTTCCAGACAACTTTTGGAATTGTAATTTCTTCTATATATATGAAGTCTTGTATTCTAAGTCTTCCCTAGGAGGCCAAAAACAAGTCTTCCCTAACCAACACTTATATATCTCTTCGTACAAAATGATTGAAAATGATAGCAAAACGTGAATATTGGTGCATAATTAAGTTGTTGATAAACTCTTTTTTCTTGGCAACATATCCCCATTTCAGCCTCAAGAATTAATGGTGATAAAAACACATTGTCCCATGTGGGAAAAAAAATTTATTTGTAGTTCTACTTCGATCTACATATTAAATATGTTGTTTTTAAAATCATTAGAATGTGTAGTTGTCGTTTTTGTCATGTACAATTTTATAGTTAAATATAAGGACCACAAGGGGTTTTGTCTTGGAGGACTTGTCCTTAGGTAAAGACTTACGTGTCTATGTACCCATGTTAAGGGATCAAAGTTCACGTAGTTCGAAGATGCAAAGTCCATAGGAACTGTTAGGCAAGGGATTTACATGTGGTCGCCGTGTGCGGCTAGGACGTGTAGCTGCTCCGAGCCGGCGAGCCACTTGTTGCAGGTAATGTGAGTAAAGGTAGAGCGTAGATCAGAGGTCTCCGGCGAGATATGATTGCTCTAGTTGCACTATGGTATTCTGAATGTGATAATCTGGGTCTTTTTGAGTCCCCCGGGTGAGGGATATTTATACTCGGAGGGGAGAGGAACGTGATCGCCCCACGTTCCTCTGATCAGTGCATGTCCCACGTTTCAATATTCGCCCCATGTCTCTCTTGCTGGAGAGCTTTGGGGAGACGTGGGTGTGCAGCACTTTCAAGGACAGCAGGTGGTACCAAGTGTCACACTTACCCAGGTTCTATTAAGTTTCTAGAAGCTTCAGGTCACATGTACCAAAGAGGATATATTATACAATTACATAAGTCTCCCAAGTCTAGGGGTGCTGAGCGCCCGTGGACTTAAAGTGTAGCCTAGTGTGGGGTGTTCTAATCGTGGATTATGGGCATCGAAGTTCCAATAAATATGTGAGTTGTTTACAAATCTTTTTACCTAAAATACCCTCAAACACTACGGTCTTATTTTTAAACCCACCTTTTGAAGATGTAACTTCCTATCTTAGAGTCATATCTTTTCAAATAAAAATCTACCTTTCAATATGTAACTTCCTATTCTAGAGTCATATCCTTTCAAGTTATATTTATAATATGTATTTTCTTTTCTTATTGTATGTTTTTTTTCCTCTAAAATAAACAACTAAAATATGGCAACATCTTGTGAAACCAGTGTCACTGGGGAATCAAGGGTTATCTCCATCCACCAAAGAATAATCTACCGCCAGGGACTTGGTATATTTTGAGGGATCTCAAAATATTCAGAAACTGAACTTGTAGGTGAAGACGGGCTGTCTAATGTTGTCGGGTTCACGGTTGAACTGAAACACAAATCTGGGTGTAGATTTTAGGGGCGAATATAGATTTAAGAGCGAGCCTGTCGAGGTCGGACTTGATCGTGGCGGCAATGGGTTGGACATGAGAGTCGGAGCGAGCAGAAACATTAGGGGAATCTTGAGATTCTATATATTTTGTGGGGAATCTTCCTAAAGATTTAATTAATTCTAAAGCATCCACTTCTGCGTCAAATGAAGATATTTATTGTGACACGTGGCAACTTTCACCTACTACTTACGTGGATGCTTTAATATATATATATATATATATATATATATATATATATGCATATAAACCTCAATGACATTGGATTAAATGAAAAGTTGTAACTTGTTTTTCAAATAGAAACCCCTTAACTCAAGAAACCCACATTTGATTCGTTGAAAAGTAACTGTAAAATTTATGTTGAAAAACAAAAACATTTAATTTATAAGAAATAACGGTGTGTATTTTTTTTAAAAAAGAGATTCAAATTACAAAGAAGTTACAACTTTCACCTTAGGACACGTTGCACTAAGCTTTTAGAAACCTAGCCTTCGAGTATGCTAGCGACACGTGGCACCACTCACCTACTACTTACGTGGCCCTCGCCCACGTCTCTTCACGAAGCACCCGCCTCATCAGACGTGGGAGCTCCTCGAGCATCGTGGGGCGACCCACGATGCACCAGATCGTGGGTCGAGCACGACCTCCCCACACTCAGTATAAATAGACCCTCACCCGGGGACTAAGGATACACAATACGAAGGACTACGACACCTTATCTCAGATCCCTCACGAACTCTCGGTAACGTGAGTACTCTCAGACATCTCACACGAATCCTCCTGAGCTCTACCGTAGGATCCACCAAGGCCAACCTCAGACAAGCTCACCTTCACCCCGGAAACCACCGCATATAGGGCTTCTAGCATCCCTCAGAGACTTGAGCTTTCTCCCACTAAGGCAACCTCCTAAGAGCGGCTCGCCTGCTCGGAGTACCTTAGACACGTCTTAGCTGCAAACGGCCCGATACAAGTAAACTACCTTGCCAAACGGTATAGACGTCACCATGACGAACTACGTGGACTTTGATCCCTTCCGAAGAGTACGTAAGCACCTGGGTGCATCACCTAAGGACAAGTCTCCCATGGTTAAGACCCCATGCGGTCCTAATTACAAATTACAATTGTCTAATCCAAAAATGACAGTTACAGTAGTGGCGCTCACCGTGGGCTTATTCAGACCACAATGCCTTGCGCACCCTGCCGCTAAAAGGCATTTCTTTTTCGGGGAGTAGGAGTATATACCTAACGCTTAGAAACCCACACATTTTTTTTTCTATCATGTTCACAGGATATAATACAGCATAACCGACTCGAACGCCCCCGCAGCTACGACCGATGCAAGCGCTCTAAGGCGCAGTGCAAGGAACCGGAAGGGCACAACCGAAGCAGGTGGATCAAATGCAACCCAACCCCAAACTGCCTCAATGACACAGGTAGCTGTTGCGGAAATCGTGGTCCAAAACCCGGCACCTGGAGAGGAAACTTGCCCTTAACACCCGTATGATATGCCACACGTTCCTTGCCCCAACCGACGGTCGGGATATTTTACAACTAGCTTAACTCTCCCTTAGTCCCTTATAGCTCTCTTTGACTCAAGTGACAACTTATCTTGGCAATTTTGTTTTTAAAACCCTGTTGAAAAAAATTAAACTCCAAAATTTCTCTTTTCAAAAGAGTATTCCCTCAACACCTCATTTTTTTTTCTTTTCCTACTAATAATTCTTAAGGGGCAGACGAATTGTATTTTTTTTAATTTATAACATTGCAATGCCATATATATATATATATATGTCTTTTTTGTTTTTGTTTTTATATATATTAGTGCATATATATATATATATATATATATATATATATATATATATATTAAATTATAAATTTTAATAATGTAATATATAATTATTTATCTATAATTAAATATATAATAAATTATTTAATTATATTTTTTTTATATTTTAAATTATGATAAAGGGGTTAGAGTCAAAAAATTAATCACTACTTATTTCATTCAAGTTGAAAAAATTTAGGCTTATTTATAAATGATCTAAAAGTAACCTAATTCACTTAATTTGCGAGTTAAGTGAGCCAACTCTTAAGTTAAATAGATTAAACGAGACAACCTAATATGTGAGTTAAACAAGCCAACCTATCGGATTGAACGCGTTTTGATGACTTTACTTAGAAGTAATTTTGTTTGAACTATTTTGGAACACTATTTAATTTTTCAAATAATATTTTGAATTAAGACAACTAGCTTAACTCAACTCATAGCTCATTTTTATCTAACCCGGTTTGACGGGGTTATTTAATTTGATATTTTAAAATTAAAAAAATATTATTTAAAAAATTAATTAAATAATGTTCCAAAATAGTTCAAGCAAAATTACTTCTAAGTAAAATCATCAAAACGGGTCCGGTAGATTGGCTTGTTTAACTCACATATTAAACTGGCTCGTTTAATCCATTTAACCTACGAGCTAGTTGGTTGACATAACTCACAGGTTAAGTGATCTAAGTTACTTTTGAATAATTTGTAAATAAATTTAAAATCTCCCAACTTGAATTAAGTGATAAGTGATTATTATTTTTACACACACACACACACATATATATATATATATATATATATATATATATATATATATATATATATATATTATTATTAAAATAATTATATATTATATTATTAAAATTTATATTTATATATATATATATATATGGCATTGCAATCTGTCTGTTCAAACGGATTATTAATAAGAAAAGGATAAAAATAAGGCAATTTTACCTAAAACCTATGGTTTAAAATTTTTAATCCCAAAATTCCCCTTTGCAGCAAAGTATTTCATAAATACCCCATTTTTGTCATTTAGTGAGTTCAAATCCGTCTGGGCCTCAGACGGAGACGGATTGGGTTTATTTTTTTATTTTTAAAATGACTGAATCCGTCTGGGTGGCAGACGGATTCGGTTTTATATTAAAAAATAATATATGACTGAATCCGTCTGCCACCCAGACGGATTCAGTCATTTTAAAAATAAAAAAATAAACCCAATCCGTCTGGGCCTCAACGGATTCAAATCCGTCTGAGGCCCAGACGGATTTGAACTCACTAAATGACAAAAATGGGGTATCTATGGAATACTTTGCTGCAAAGGGAAATTTTGGGATTAAAAATTTTAAACCATAGGTTTTAGGTAAAATTGCCTAAAAATAAGGTGTTGAAAAGAGAAAAGAAATTCTGGAGTTTAATTTTTTTCAACAAAATTTTAAAGTAAAATTGACACTTATCTTCCCTCAAAAAGTTAAAGGAAACTTTTCTAAACTCCTCCCTTCAAAAAAAAAAACTGTCTACATTTAGTACCAAATAGTATTTTAAATAAGATTATCTTTAATAAAAAGATACTTATACAAAATTATATATATATATATATATATATATTAATTTTTATCTTTACTAAATTAATATCTATAAGCTATGGACCATTCTCGTCAATAGTCTCTTAAAATAGTCATTTAATTAATTAAAAAAGAAAATAAAAAGATAATGTGAGAAGATCATAGAAGTGAGAAAATAGGAGAATAGTAATAGTGATAATTTTATTTTTTTAAAAAAATAATGATTGTGGTGGTTATAAAAATAATAATTTTTTAATTTTTAATTTATTGATTTACAATTAATGATAATTTATTTTATATTTTGTAAATTAAAAAAATTTTATATACACGTACACGGGTATGTGAAGTGTAATGAATTCTACGTTCGTTCTTCAACCAGAATCTTTCTGTAGATTTAACCGGAGGGGCTGGCAATTTTGTTACCGTCTTTACGTTTTATAAATAAGGTAGATATTCATTCCCCCAATTTTGGTGGTGATTTTCTTCCAGATTTACTTCTGAGTTTTTTAGTCCTCTCTTGTGAGAGTGTAGTCTCCCATTGTTAGATCGATTCAGATCTAGTAAGTGGAGCTTGTTTTATTTTTGTGTGTATTTATTTTCTTTTGTGAATTTTTTGACAATCAGGTGATTCTGGATTCAAGATTTGTTATAATCATATCTAAATCTACGTATCATCTATGTTAAAAAAATTTCACTCGTTCAACTTTGAAGATTACTTAAGATCTAATATGCAGGAGGTATAAGAGTAACAACTCTGTTGGCAACATCAAGGGCGGTGAGATTTTTCATCCTGAAGAAATAGGATCAACTGAGCTTACACTTTGTTTACGTAGTTCAATAATTGTTAGGGTTTATTCTTCAGTATTATTATATTGGAGTTTTCTAAATTATTGTAAGTGTCGTTTGACTTTTTTTACAATATAACAAAACTTTAATGCTTTTTTATCAAAAAAATATATTGAGTATTTTACTTTCGAAACTGGATCATCTGCTGTCAAGAGGAGTTACTATCCAAGCTGTCCAAACAAAATTGCATCGTTTTTGCATCTCATGTGTGTATTGGGAAGGATTTGAAGGAGAAAATTTTATTTATGCTTAAGGAATAAAATTTCTATTACATTCTAGTCCCAATATGGTATATTTTTAGAATAAAAATTATTTTTATCTTTCATTTTAGTTCTCAAGCATGTAAATATAATTTTTTCAATAATATATTTTTGTAATAATTTTTATTGCAAATGTAATTTTTGCATGTAAATATAGTTTTTTATTGCAAAAATATATATTTTTTTCATGTAACTATAATTTTTAGTGCAAAAATATATTATTGAAAAAAATTATATTCACATTTTTTGGGATTAAACTGAAAGATAAAAATAATTTTTGAAAACTAAAATGAAAGACAAAAAAAATTTATTTGTAAAAATATACCATATTGGGAGTAAAATGTAATAGAAAATTTATTCTTTATGCATAAATAAAATTTTCTCCATCAAATCCTCCCCAATGCACACATGAGATGCAAAAACGACACAATTTTGTTTGGACAGCAATTCCTCCCCGACAGCAGAGGATCCAGTTTCGAAGAGAATGGAGTATCACCAAAAAAATTAATCATAAGGTACACTCCACTTAGTCATAGAACAAAAAATTAACTTATTACTATGCACATCCAATAAACCTTCTTTAATCATAAATATTGAAGATAGGGGTGGCAAGATGGGTAGGTTTGGGTTGGATCAAATTTGGGTTGGGTCATAAATGAGTTGGGTTATAAATGGATCAAATTTTAAATGGGTTATATGGGTCATGACCCATTAATTATGGGTCAAACCCACATAACCCACCAACCCATTTATTTTTCTTTTGTTGTTTTATTTGATTTATTTTAATTAATTTGGCCTACCAATCATTCTACTTTATATTTATATCAATAAAGATAATCAAAATCAAAATCCCTAGACAAAGAGTATAAAGTTCAATACTGATACAATTCTCCACCAGACATAAGAAACAATAAAAATCAAATCCTACAACTACTTGTCAAAAATTACTGATTTATCTTGAAAATCTAATTCCAACAAAGTTAGCATGAAAATATGCTTTTAAAAAGTTAGCCAATACTTTTGTTATGTAATTAAAATTGGGATTTGCTAACCAAGAACAGTAGTTAAGGAGGCATTTAATGAGGTTGGATAGTGGAAAAATGCCTAGAAATCGCAATTTGTAATAAATGTGTTTTTTGTTTTTTCTTAAAAACATAAATGTCTTTCACTTACTTTTTAATAAACACTTATATAAATCTCTATCTCTTAATTTTTAATTATTATAGTAATTATTTTTATATTTTTATTCATATTTATCACTCTAATTTATTATTTATTTATATTTTTTATTTTATTTATTATTAATGCAGTTATCCTATTTTTTTTAAGTTTTTATATGTAACTTAAATGCCTAAATGATATTATTATGTGATTTCAAAATTTATACGAAAAAAATGAAATGTCACAAATGAAAAAAATTTATTATGTGATTTAAAAATTGAATAGATTTAGAATAAGTGCAGTAATATAAATTAAAAATAAAATAATATAGTTCTTCAAAAAAAAATTTGTGGGCTGAAATGCAATTATTATAAAAATTGGGGTCAAAATGTAATTTCCAAAAATTTGAAATTGAGGTCAAAATGCAATTTTAAAAAGTTTCTATGACTTAAATTGAAATGGAATAACTAAAATGCAATTTGGGCAAAAAATGTTGATTATGACAAAAATTAGGGTCAAACTGTAAATTTGGAAATTTTAGAATAAGAGAGAAAATATGAATATGAAAATTTTCTGGGTCAAAAATCAAAGAAAGAATGAAAATCGGGACTAAAATACAACTTTGGGCAAAACTATAATTTTGAAAAGTTGAAACCAAGAGAAAAATGAAAATACAAAATACATTAAATGGGTTCATGGGTTAAACGTGGTTTTACCAATTCAACCCATATTTGCATGGGTCAATTCTAATCCGACCCACATGACCCATGTATTAATTAGATTAAGTTGGATTGGGTCAAAATACAGTTGGATTAGGTTAGGTTAATGGGTTTGGATAAAAATTGCCAACCCTGAAAACAACACAATTCATTCATATATATACTGCCTTTCCAACGGAACTATCTTACGTATCACTGAAAACTCCATTCATTTCTAGGCCATCATCATCTATCATCATCTATATATATTACAGTATTACACATGCAAGTAATTAATTTCTATCATTCTATGTATATATATATATATATAGCACTCAATAGTCACTACAGTAGAAAACAAGTGCTACTTATTCAAAACACACAAGCTTAGCCTAATTCTATATATATTAACAAAATCAAACAACATCCTTAATGGCATCACTGTACCCACTCTGAACGTCATTATACCTATTCCATAGCATCACCCCACCGTACTTACTAGAACTCGAGATCGCCGGAAGAACCTGCGATATCAACGCATCCGCCGGGATAAAACCGCCGCTCGGAGCAGCGTCGGAAGACGCCGGCAGCCCCAAGAAAACCTTGTTAGCCGGTGACGAAGTCCATTGGTCCCATGCACTCAGAAGATTGTTAATATTCCCGTCACTGTATTGACATTGAGGGTTATTATAGAATTGCACCCACACATAATCGAAAAGCCCCGTATTTATCGCAGCGTTTAAATTAGCATCAGGGTAGGGACACTGTGGAGCCGCCGCTAAATACACTTTTTTCTGGCTGCTGTATGAATTCAAAGCCCGAGCGAGGTCGTCCCAGTATAGCCCTGTACCGGTCTCGATGTCGAAGTCGACGCCGTCCAACACGGCGTCGCCGAGAGGCCGAGAGTCCGAGGTTCCGCCGAGGAAGTTGTTCCAGATGTAGGCGGCGAGGTCCGTCGCCTCGTCGGCCGAGTTGAGGGAGTAGGTGTTAGTGGAGCCTCCAAGGGAGAGGAGGACTTTGATTCCTTTGGCTTGGCATGTCTTGATATCGGTGCTCTGGCCGGAGCAGCCATTGTTGTCGGCGGGGTTGCAGTGGCCGGCGAGGTTGAGTTGTGGGGTCTGGCCGTTGCCAAAGGTGGAGAGGAAAGCTATGTTGATGAATTGGTAGTTTCCGGTGTTGCAGGCATCGGCTAAGGTGCCTTCGCCGCCATTTTGGCCCCAGTAGACGGCAATGGCGCCGGCGGCGTGGGAGGATGGGATGAAGAGGGAGATGAGAAGGAGAGGGAAGAGAAGGAGTGAAGGGTGTTTGAGGGTAGCCATGTTTGTTTTGAATGTGTTTGGTTTGAGAGAGAAGGGAGTGTGGGTACTTATACACAGGAGAATGGATCGGTTATAGAAAAGTAGGTAGAGAGTGACATATAAGTGGGTCTTATATGTGGGATTCATTATGTGTGAGATCCACTTATGTGTCACTCTCTCTTTTTACTGAGGAGAGAAATGAATGGGAGGTAAATTTTACATGAGTTAAACTAAATTGTTTTTAATGGAGAGATACTTATTAAAAAACTAAAAAAAAAAAAGAAATGCCAGTATATTTACAAGTTTAACTTGTAGAATTTATTGTGTCTATCTCTCCTTCAAGTGCCTTACCTGAATTGGACGGTTTGGACAACAACTCCTCCCGACCATAGACGATCCAGTTTTATTCTCTTCTATTCAAGTATCAAATTTAAGATTAATAGTTAAAAAAATACAGATATTTTATCATATGTGTCATGCTACGTTACTATGGTAATAACTTATAATCATTCACTTTTTTTGGTTATTGTTAATTAATTGCACTTAATTAGTAAATTTCATACTCGTATTTGAAAACTCACCTATACAAACTAAGGATGGGTATGAAAATCAGAGTAGACCAATTGGTAGTAGTGTTAAAACGGGCCGGGCTGGCCCGCGACGGGCCGGCATTAAACGGGCTAGGGCGGGCCGGCCCGTTTACTTGGAGGGCTTGAGAAGTGATGCCCAAGCCCGCCTGTATTGGCCCGCAGGCTAAACGGGCTAGCCCGCGGGCCACTTTTTATATTTTTTTAAATATACATTTTTTAAAAAATAATTATAAAATTATATATTTATTTAAAAATTAGTATTTTTATTATTTTAAAATTAATATTTTATTAATTTTAATTATTATTTAAATTATTTATACACATTATTAGAATAAAATTATTATTTAACACATAAAATTACATAAAACATATATATTTATACATATTTTAAACAAATAACTATTATTTTTCATTTTCTTTTTTTTTTAAATTTTTAACGGGCCGGCCCGCGGGACCCGCGGGCTTATACGGGCCTATTTTTCAAAGTCCAAGCCCGCCCATTTAGCGGGCAGGCCGGGCTAGCCCGCGGGCTCGGGCCCGTTTTGACAGTGCTGCCAATTGGTTAGGCCGGATATGAAAGTTGGACCGGATTAATAATTGGTTAGACTAAAAAATTGGTGAACTATTCTTCGTGTCTGGGAGAACTAGAGAATGGGTAGCTTTGAGAATCGGTAAAAAAACCTATCAAGAGCCAATAAAGAAGAGGAAGAAGAGAGAATATGTAATGAAATAAATAAATAAATAGGAGTTCGTTTGGTAAGGATGCTAAACAGTAAAATCATAGTGTTTTACGGTTTCCAAAAAAATTTTACATCACATTTTATATATACCAAACACACTTTTTATCATACTTTTTTTCTCTCTTAATTTTTCTCTCTATCTCTCTTCTCACTTTTTTTTACAATACTTTCTTTTATTCTACAATACTTTATTTACAGTAATTTATAATTATATCCGTGCATTGATAAAAAAAAAGGGAAAGAAAGAGAAAATATGTTAAAAAATTATTATCTATTATAATATATAAAAATAAGATGTATGAAACCTCTGAATACCATATTAGTTTTTTTATAATCTTTGATGTCACATTTATTATGGTCAGTGCCAAATAGAATCCTAACTCTACAATGATGTGGCTACACATTTTAATTAACAAATTTAAAAATAATGATAAATATAAATAAGGAAGAGAAATGATGTAATTGATATTAAATCCCTAGAATCACGTTAATTCCCAAAATTATTTAGCAAATCAATTTTAAATTCTTATTATATCCTAATATTAAATTTTGAATTCAAAAATCTTATCTTCATATTTAAAAAAAGGAAAAAATTTATGTCCATTTCTTTATGTCCGTTTTCTCCAATTCCACTAATCATATATTGTATTTACACTCTCTTTCTTTTATGATTGGTCATATAAAAGGTGGTCTTCTATATTCTCTCTCTATTGTAATTAGTCATTTAAACACTTTTTGCCACGTGTCATAATTATATTGGGGAATTTGAGGAAATAGACATAAATTTTTTATACGCAGTCCAAAATTATATATATATATACACACAATTCTATGTGTTTAATTGATTAACTAATTGGTTTGATCTTCATTTTCCACGCTAAATAAATTAAGTTGCCTCCCATATATATCTCATTATTTCAAATTCATTTCTCCATTTATTTATTGATTTTATAAAGATTATGTATTTCTATTTTCTACATGTATCGAATCTTCCCAATATATTATATCTATTATAATATATCTATTATCTATTATCTATTATAATATATAAAAGTAAGAGGCATAGAGTTTGCACCTGTCACATCAATTTTTATAATCTTTGAATTTATGCCACATCTATTCTAATCAGCGCCCAATTAAATATGATCCTAACTGGACAATGATGTTATTACACATTTAATTCAAAAAATTTTAAAATAATGATAATTATAGATAAGGAAGAGAAATGATGTAATTGATATTAATCCTTAGAATCACGTTAATTCCCAAAATTACTTAACAAGTCAATTTTTAAATTCTTATTATATCCTAATTTTTAATTGTGAATTAAAAATCTTATCTTCAAATTTTAAAAAAGATTATATGCAGTCCAAAATTTTATATATATATAATTCCATGTGTTTAATTAATGGTCAAAACTTCAAATTGGTCCCTTATATTTGCATGAAGTTTTATATTGATCCTTTATGTTTCAAAAGGTTTAAATTGGTCTTTTATATTTGCAAGATGTTTCAAATTGGTCATTCCGTCCAAGTTTGTTTATTTCTTCCATTAAGTGCTGACGTGGTGTGCTGAGGTGGACATATCATCTTTCTCCTACGTGTCCATTTAAGCTGACATGTCATGACACGTCATCATCTACTATCATATGTGATGATGTGGCACTGATGTGGCATGACATATCAGCTTAGATAGACACGTAAGCACTTAACTTAAGAAATTGACGAAAGTGGATGGAAGGACCAATTTGGAACTTCTTGCAAACATAAAGGACCAATTGAAACTTTTTAAAGCATAAAGGATCAATATGAAACTTTGTGCAAACATAAAGGACCAATTTGAGGTTTTGACCTTAATTCATTAACAAATTGGTTTGATCTTCATTTTCCACGCTAAATAAATTAAGATGCCTCCCATATATATCTCATTATTTCAAATTCATTTCTCCATTCTTTATTGATTTTATACAGATTATGTATTTCTATTTTCTACATGAATCAAATCTTCCCAATATATTATATCTATTATAATATATAAGAATCTTCCAAATATATTATATCTATGATCTATTATCTTCTATTATAATATATAAAAGTAAGATGGATAAAGCCTCCGCCTGCCACATCAGTTTTTACAATCTTTGTACTCCTGTCACTTCTATTCTAATCAGAACCAAATAGGATCTCACTAACAATGATGTGGCTACACATTTAATTCAAAAAATTTTAAAATAATGATAAATATAAATAAAGAAGAGAAAAAATGTTCCATAAAAAAAGAAGAAGAGAAATGATCTAATTATTTATTGATAACGTGTCAATATGTATTAATTACTCTATTTATTTTCTATGCTCACTTCTATTTTCTATGCCCGCTCTCAATTTTTCATGTTTACTCTCTATTTTTCATACCTTTCTATTTCCTATGGCCACTCTCTATTTCCCATGACTCAAATATAAATTAATATTATTAATTTTAACACAATAAATTAAAAGTTATGAAGTTATTTTCTTTGTTGATAACTACCAGTCTACCACTGCATTATCATTCTTTAATTTGAAAAAAAAAACTATCACTACCACTATTCCTATTTTCTCTCTACATGATTTACTCACATAATATTTTTATTTTCTTTTTAATTATTTAAATAGTTATTTTGGGAGACTATTGACGAAAATGGGCCACAGCCATATTAATATAGATTTTTAATTATTTAAATAGTTATTTTGGGAGACTATTGACGAAAATGAGCCACAGCCATATTAATATAGATGATGATAAGTTTTTATATATTTTTAACTTTTTAAAAATGTTTGCGAGTGAAGACAAGTACTAATTGCTTTACCTCCTCCAATTATTTTTTAAAAAATCTTTGAAAAAACTATCACTACCATTATTCCTATTTTTGTTTTGAAGAAATGCATATACCTCCTCCAATTATCAATCAGTTACAAGGATCCCCTGTACTATTAATTTTGGCAAATATCCCCTACACACTTAAAATTAATCCTAATTTCTCACCATTCGTTTAACGGCGTTAAAATGTAACTATGAGAATATCGCTATTTCCCCTAAACTACAAAGCATGGCAATTACCCCTAAAGTATAAAATTTGACAAATACCCCCTAAGTTAATGTGAGAAATTAGTGTTAATTTTAAGTGTGTAATAGGCATTTGCCAACATTAATAGTATAAGGGAATCTTTGTAACTGAGTGATATTGATAGTTAGAGGTTTTTTTTTACCTCCAGTCAACTTTTGGGAATTTTAAATTTTTCTATATATATAAAGTCTTGTATTCTAAGTCTTACCTAGGAGGCCCAAAAAAAAGTCTTCCCTAAGCAACACTTATCTCTTGGTACAAAATGATTGAAAATGATAGCAAAACGTGAATATTGGTATATAATTAAGTTGTTGAGAAACTTTTTTTCTTGGCAACATATCCCCCCATTTCAGCCTCAAGAATTAATGGGGACAAAAACACAATGTCACTCGTGGGAAAAAAAAAATTTGTAGTTCTACTTCTACATATTAAATATGTTGTTTTAAAATCATTAGAATTTATCAATAGTTAAAGCATCTTTAAAGGAAAACTATAGCATGACAAGAAGAAATAACCAAATTAAGAAAAAGAGGGAGATCAAACTCATTGGTTAATTTGGGGAGATAGATATATGAGAATGGATGACAATATATATATGCTGACGACAACTATTAGAAAAATGATTTGATGGTTTTGATAGTGTAATCATTCTCAAAGTCATCTAATATTTTTCTAATAATCTTAACTAAATTATTTGAAATGGAGACTATTGGATTAATAAGATATTCAATTCAAAAGTTTTTAAATTTTATCGATTTGATGGAACCAATTTCACACGCTAGAAAGAATTAGTTGTTTCTACTCACAAATTGCATATATGTTTAGTTCTAGTTTGACCAAAATTCTGCCGCCGTCTGATAGGATATTGAAGAAGTCATAGCGGCTCGGAAAAACATTAGGAAGATGAAGCAATTGCATATGTTTTATCTTAAACACTCTTTTTGACCGCTTATATGATTTATTTTGTCAAATCAAATCACCACAAGAAATTTGAAGGGCCTTGAAAAATAAAGGCTAAATGTCTATTTTGGTCCTCAATGTTTGCATGAAGTTTAATATTGGTCCTTAATGTTTCAAAAATTTAAGGTTGGTCCTCAATGTTTTTGTTTTTGGTCGATTTTGATCATCGAGCGTAACACTGTTAACTTTTTGCCGTTAAATGATGAAGTAACATGCTTATATGGCACACCCTCTCTTCTACATGTCATATTTTCATGACGTGACATGACACATCACTATCATATCACCCCAGATTGCCACATCATCATCTTCTCTCCTTCATCAGCATCATTATCATCATCATCTGGGGTGACGTGACAGTGATGTGTCATGCCACGTCATTAAAATATGACATGTAGGAGAGAGGGTGTGCCATAGAAGTATGCCACGTCATCATTTAACGGCAAAAAATTAACGGTGTTACGCTCGAGGACCAAAATCGACCAAAAATAAAAACATTGAGGACCAACATTAAACTTTTGAAACATTAAGGACCAACATTAAACTTCATGCAAACATTGAGGACCAAAATAATACTTTAGCCAAAAATAAATATGCTTTTGAAAAATAAGGCATTAATAAATCTTAGCATAAAATTCTTTGAATTTCAAATGTTATATACTAGGTCTGTCATGGATCAAGTAAATGTTTCAAGACTTAAGAAGGGTGTGAAAATTGATGTTCTTAAACCACTTCAAGTGGCTGCTATTTATTTCTAAGTTACAAGCCCCTTGAAATAATTACAAAAATAATTATTACACACGTCTGAAGGATTTACTATAGACCAGTTAATAAAGCATATTCGTATTTATAAGAATCAGAGAAGAAGAAAGATTGAAGAAATGGAGAATGACTTCAATGTATTATCCACCCGTATTTGGTGTGTTACACAAGTATGTATAATAGTAAACTTATGCAAGTGGCCGAGTGGGAGAATCTAGATCTAACTTACTCTAGCCACTCAGCTCAACTAACTTGGAGCTAGGTTTATCTACATCCTTCAATACACTTCTATTATCCTCCCTCAAATTGAAGGTCATGCAAACACTTGAAGTTTGTCTAGAAAATTAGCAAAGGTAAGATATGCTAGAGGCTTAGTAAATATATTTGCAACCTGATGAGATGAGGGAACATGAATTACCCAATGTTGTAAGAATTGAACTGAAAAAAAAATTCGGATAAGTGTTTGGTTCATGATCTGATTGATTTAACTGCTCGAATCGAATGACGCAATAAATAATAAATATTAATTATTCTTATTATATAAAATGACATCACTCAAGTTTTAAGTTTCAACATATATAATTTTAAAGTTTTAAATTAGACTTCGCAAAATTTTAATTTTCAAGACCAGTCAAACTCTGAAAGAACTTGATCAAACCAAACATGAAATTCTTAATAATCACGACTTCTTAAATTTTAATTTTCAAAACTTTTCTAATTTTAATTTTTAAGATTTTTCTAATTTCTTTTCTGATGTTATTTTTTATTTTTATTTTTCAATTTTTTATTTTCTTAATTAAAAAGAAATTGGACCGGTTGGACCCCGGTTAAATCCGGTTCAACTAGAAAAACGATTTTTTAGGTCTAACCAACTCACCTTTGTATTCGGTTAACGGTTGGACCGATCGAACTGTCCGGTCCAAACAACACTAGAATTACTGATGAGACATCACCACTAATTACTTTATCTCGCACAAAAAACAAGTCAAGTTCTACATGATTTGTTCTAGCATGCAAAATTGGATTATGTGCTAAGTGACGGTACGCTAAGATTATCACAAAACAAAGTAGGTTGCTTAGTTTGAACTGATAACTCCTTTAACAAAGTATGAACTCAAAGCACTTCAGCAACCACGGTTTGCTTCTTTTCTGTCCACGAAATAAGATTGTAATTTCCTAACTACAAAGTACAAAACAATAGCTAGATGTTGACTTCCTGGTCATTAGGATTTCTACCCTTAACCTGAATCACAAAATC
Source organism: Senna tora (assembly GCA_014851425.1). Lineage (NCBI taxonomy): Eukaryota > Viridiplantae > Streptophyta > Magnoliopsida > Fabales > Fabaceae > Senna > Senna tora. The sequence continues at coordinate 32,898,260 of CM026269.1, forward strand.
CACAAAGATCAAGAGAAGGGGAAGGTTGCAGAAATAAGCCAAAGTGTAAAGTATGCTGCAAGTAATGTAATACTTTCTTAGCAGCCTGCCAATGAACTCTCGATTGTGCTGGCTTCTTCCCGTTATTTCGTGATCTTTCTAGATGGGTTGTGGCTGCAGCTTTGGTTTCTTCGCCTGCACGACTGTAGAGGCTTCGACGTATCCCGGGACCTTGATAGTTTTTGATAGGCTGGCCGCATAACAAGCAAGGGCTAGCTTTCAGTCTACTCTTATTTCGCCAACCCTATGTTTTGTGAGGAACTTCATAACCAAGTGAGTTGTAGACACAAACACAATTGCCTTGAGCTTATTTAGGGACAGTCGCCCTAGTATGACATTGTATGCCGAAGGCGCCGAGACAACAATATAATGAAAAGTTTTATGTGAATGCTTGCTATTTTTTGTGGCGTACCGAGAGACAGGCGAGTGCGTAAGTTTAACCTCGTAATTGGCAACTATACTGCTAATATGACCATAGAGTCATCATGGCCTTTGGTCAATGTGTGCGATATCTGAGCAGTTGAAAGTGATTGAATTCATCGATAAGGATGATTCTTTCCTCCGATGCTTTGTCAGATAGTTAAGTGCTAAGATAGAACGCTCGATTCTCTTCCTGCTCTGAGGCTGCAGGGAGTTGGTCCCCTCTTGAAGGTTGCCAACGATAACATTTATGGGCCAGAAATTTTATAGAATAGCAATTTGGATTTGGGTAATAGATATTAAAAATGAGATTATAGAAGTAATTAATTGTGTCACAAATACTTTAATTAAATTTGTGACAAACAATTGGTTACTAGAAAACAAAATCAATTTTTTTAGTGATGGATAGTCTGTCACAATAAAGAGAAGAAGCTAAAATTTGGAGATTGGATCCAGTGCAATTTTCTTCCGTGCAATTCCAGTACAATTCCTATAAAATACACATTTTTACTTTATTTTTGAAGTACTAATACATATTTACTTTAATAATAACCCACTATGAATGGATTAGGGATGAAATTATTATCAATTTTGACAAATATCATCACTAGATAGCTTCGTGAGACTATTTTTTAATTTTAATAACAATTTGGTCCCTAATCCATTTAATGTGATGATATTTGTCAATATTGATATTAATTTGGTATCTAATCTATTCATAGTGGATTATTATTAGTGTGATATTTGGTGACCAATTTATGGAAACATCCGTCACTGTACTAAAATTAGAAACTATCAAGTTAAGCTAAATAATAATGACTACAGCTTTGACAAACATCTATCGGTAAATTCCATTTTAGTGACAGATTTAATGTTTAGCGACGACATTGTCTATCACAAATTACAGTTTTTCTTGTACTATAAAATTCACTATGCAACAATTTAAAACAGTTACTTGCAAAAACCTATCAACCGCAGTAAATGCAATGCTTGAAATTAAAGTGTAGCAAAAACTGTTGCTAAAAGTGTAGGGAACACTTTCTTGACTTTTTGCAACACTTTCTTAATGTTGCAGATTGCCCAAAATGTTGTAGTGTTAGTACCTATTAATACCATAATTTGTAAACATTTCATCACCAAAGGACCAAATAGATTAAAAATTCATCTTTCAAAGATCAAATTAAAACATTTAATCTTTGAAGGACCAAATTGAAACAATATACATCACTAAAGAAAAAACATTAATTTAATTTCTTAAATTTGAAATAAATCTTTCGTAGTTTTGGAAGCAAAGAGGATATATATTATATAGGTGAAAATCCCAAATTGGTCCCTTATGTTTCCACAAAGTTTCATATTGGTCCTTTATGTTTCAAAAAGTTTAAATTGGTCCTTTATGTTTGCAAGAAGTTCTAAATTGGTCCTTCTGTCCATTTCTGTCTAATTTTTCCGTTAAGTGATGACGTGGCCTGCTGAGGTGGATCCTACGTGTTAAAAGAGGTGACGTGATACTCCACGTCACTTGCCACATCACTCTCTCTCTCCCTTCCTCAGTTTCTCTCACCTCCCTCCATCTTCTTCATCTTCTCCATCGCTCCTTTCTCTCTCACTCTGTGTCTCCCTTTTGCTGTTCCGCCGCCACTTTCTCTCCATCACAAATCACAGAGCTTGTTTCGTCCAAGCTCAAATGCATCCAATCACACTCTCAAATGTTAAATCTCAATCTTTAGCACTAATTTCTTTCTTGCGATTTTCGTTGTGTGGATTTGTGAGGTTTATAGAGGATGAAGGAAATTATCTATTTATGCTCTTCTCATCTTTCTCTCCCCTCCTTGTATTGTGTGTATATATATACCCTTCCATTAGCTTCCAGATTCAAGGAAGGATTGGATTTGCAGGCATAAATATATGAATATAATCTAATCTAAAATTTACTGAATTTATAACCATGCTTATATTTATTAATAAAATTTTACAATTAAAAAACCCTTGGCTTTCTTGAGCCCATTCATTTAATTGATGATAAACTCCTCCTGCTCCTTTTGGACCACCATAGCCAACGAGTGGAGGTGAGTCAAATCCGTGAACGAGGTTAGAGACGGCTTGTTTGAGTCGAGGGATCTGGGCATCTGGTTGTTGATGAGAGTGTGGGAAGAAGCGGGAGGATGGGAATCGGAGTATAGAAGTCGAATCACAGCACGAAGGCAAGTCGAAGGCGGCGGTCATCACCGCCGTGAACCACCACCACCACCACATCCTTTCGTTTTTTCATTTTTTTCCCCTTTGTTCTCTTACTGCTTCCCCTTTCTTCTTTACCTTGATTTGTCTGAGAAGAAGATAAGAGTGACAGGAAGGAGCGATGGAGGGAGGTGAGAGAAACTGAGAAAGGGAGAGAGAGAGAGAGAGATGTGGCAAGTTACGTGGAGTGCCACGTCATCTTTATTAACACGTAGGATCCACCTCAGCAGGCCACATCATCACTTAACGGAAAAATGAGACGGAAATGGACGGAAGGACCAATTTGGAACTTCTTGCAAACATAAAGGACCAATTTAAACTTTTTGAAACATAAATGACCAATATGAAACTTCGTGCAAACATAAAGGACCAATTTGGGGTTTTGACCTATTATAAAACTAGAAAACTCTAGACCATGTGTTAAATTCGACAAGGTACATAAATTGGATCGTGCACTGTCGGTGTGAACATATATAAGGAAAGAGGGCATGAGATATGCAAATACTTTAGAATCCAAATCTAACTTTATTTAATGTTAATTATTATTATTATTCTTATTATTATTATTATTATTATTATTATTTGCTCTATAGAAAAAGATTCTTTATAATCATAAATATTAGACACAAAGTAATCCCTGAATAGTTATCAAAATTATTATTTAGTTTTTGAATTTTGAAAGAATATTATATTATTTAATTAGTACTTGAATTTACAATTTTGTTAAACTATTTAATTAGTTTCATGAACATTACTCATTATATAACCGAAGTGATCGATATGGTCGTTAATTGTTGATATGGCTGGACTCCTCTCCTCGTTACTCCTTAGCATTCTCAAAATGGGCCGGACCGGTTCAGCCCGCACGGACCCATAACAGGCCAACATTAAATGGGTTGGCTGATGAATCAGCCCGTTTATTAGACGGACTTGAGAAGTGATGCCCAACTCGTCTACATTGTCCTGCAAACTATCTCGTTTAGCCTGCGGGCCACTTTTTTATTTTTTTTGTAAACATCTTTTAAAAAAATTAAAAATTAATAATACTATAATTTTTATATTTTTATTAATTTAATAAATAAATGCTAATAAAAAGTATTATGAAAAAAATATTTATCTGAATTCATGTATTTATTTTAAAAATTAATATTATTTTCACTTTAAATTAGTATTTTATTAAATTTTAATTATTATTTAAATTATTTATACACATTGTTAGAATAAAATTATTATTTAATACATAAAATTATCTAAAACATATAAACTTATATATATTTTCAACAAATATATATTAAAATTTTATTTTTTTAAGTTTTGCGTGCGGACTGGCTCGCGGACGGCCTGTTTATCCCTTTTTAAACGGGCCTATAATTTCGTCCCCAAGCCCGCCCATTTAGCAGACAGGCCAGCCTAGCCCACAGGCCGAAGTCTGTTTGATAGTACTACAGTCCTCCTCCCGTGTTGCCGAAAATTGGGTCGATGACCCCTTTTCCCTATTCTCGGAGCCAAGCTTTGCTTGTTGTGTAGCTATCACAACCACATTATGCCTCTTCCTCACGAAAAAATTCTCTCCTACTTCGGATGCGACTCCTGCGTCGTCATTAACGGTGCAACATTAGCAATTAATGGCCACATCGCTCGGTTATTTAACAGGTAACGTCTAGGGGACTAAATAATTGACATAGTTACAAATTTGGGAACTAATTTCCAAAATTCATGGACTAAATAATAATTTGATCAATAATTCAAGGACTAAAAAATAATTTGCCTCTAAATATTAAATAACCTTGTATATATTTCATTTTGCTGAGAATGAAAAAGAAAAAATTTAAGAAAAAAATTTGTAATGGGCTTCCTAGCCGGAGCGGGTTTAATTTATTGCTTAGAAGGCAATTATCCTAACCATTAAATTACAAACGCTAGTTTTTTATTTAGGCAACGTTCTATATATATAACTAGATTATGACATGGGCAAATGAATTTTTTTAGTATATTTTATTCAATAATATAACAATTATGAATATTGATATGGTATTGTCATACTTACCGACCGAGCTCATTTATTGACCGAGCTTACTTATTGATGGAGCTCACCTATCGATCGAGCTCACCTAGCTCTTTTCGGTCAGTCGAAGTTGTCAACATCATTCAATCATCACTTCTAACAGAATTCAGTTACACTAGTGGGCCAGCCCCAAATGTAATAATCATAATACCCTTAAAGGGAATACTATAAATATCCGACCCATAGCCCAAGTACACATGACTGAATATACTCTTATCTGGTTTCCCATTATTCTCATATACCCTTATTGACTTGGGCGTCCGAGTTCAACCGGGGGGCCTTCTCCTGTCGTGATTCTAACCTGTAGGTCCCAGGAGAACTAAAAGGAACCTTGAGGATTCATCAACTATAAATTTCATAAATTATATTTTTATATTTAAATAATTTAAATTACGTTTAAGAAAAAAAAATAATTTAAATTACAATATGCCAAAATATTTTATATAAAATCATCTCTTACATATTTATTTTTGAGATCACAAAACTTATGCGAAATTTTCTTATAATGTATTTGATTTCTTAAATTTCAATTGAGATTCAATTTATTGAATCCATTAATTTCGTTATAAAAGTGGTTAGATACAAATAATAATCTGCAAACATGCATTAATTCATTGTTTAAGTTAATAACAGTATTCTTATAAAGAAAAAAGTTAATAGCAGTATTATTTTCGAAATGTCAATTAATACTGAGTAAATTACACTTTATTTTTTTGGGAGATCCTTAAATTACTTTCATTTTTTCTCTATTTTGAAACATTTCACTCCATTTCTTTGAGAGATAAAAAATTCCCGGTCAAAACTCCAAATTGGTCCTTTATGTTTGCACGAAGTTTCATATTGGTCCTTTATGTTTGCAAGAAGTTCCAAATTGGTCCTTCCGTCCACTTCCGTCAAGTTTTTAAGTTAAGTGCTGACGTGTCCATCTAAGCTGACGTGTCATGCCACGTCACTGCATATGATATTGGATGATGACGTGGCAGTGACATGGCGATGACGTGGCATGCCACGTCAGCTTCAATTGACACGTAGGAGAGATGGTGTGTCCACGTCAGCATGCCACGTCAGCACTTAACTTAAAAAATTAACGGACTTGGACGGAAGGACCAATTTGGAACTTCTTGCAAACATAAAGGACCAATTTGGACTTTTTGAAACATAAAGGACCAATATGAAACTTCGTGCAAACATAAAGGACCAATTTGAGGTTTTGACCAAAATTCCCTTATGGTTATTATTTATATAATTATATATGTATAGTCTAAATTTTTTTAAAATATAAAATAAAATACAATTATTATTATTTTTACTTAATTGGCTCAAACACCAAAATACATTTCTTGGACCTCATATATTATGTGTAACTGTCATTTTTGGCTCAAACAATTGTAATTTGAAATTAGGACCGCAAGGGGTCTTAACCTTGGGGGACTTGTCCTTAGGTGATGCACCTAGGTGCCTACGTACCCTTCGGGAGGGATCAAAGTCCACGTAGTTCATCATGGTGACGTCTATAGGGGCCGCTAGGCGAGGTCGTTACCTGTATTGGGCCGTGTGCGGCTAAGACGTGTCTAAGGTACTCCGGGCAGGCGAGTCGCTCTTGGGAGGTTGCCTTAGTGATAGAGAGACCTATGGTCTCTAAGGGCTGCTGGAAACCCTGTAAATGGTACGCTCCTAGATGGAGGTGAGCTGGCCGGAGGTTGGCCGGAACGGGGCTTGCGACTGAGCTCGTGGTGTGTAGAGGGATTGCGCGAGGGTACCCGAGGGTACCTAGGTACTGAGAGAGTATGTGAGATATCACAAAATAGGTGTGATAATGCTTCACGTTGTGTATCGTTCTCTTAGGTTTCGATCTGTAGTCCCCCGAGTGAGGGCCTATTTATATGAGTGTGAGGAGATCGTGCTCGACCCACAACCTCGTGGGACGTTGGTCGTCCCACGAGGCTTGTGGAGATCCCACGTCTGATTGAGGGGAAGCTCTATGAGGTGACGTGGGCGAGGGCCACGTATTTGATAGATGAGTGGTGCCACGTGTCCCAAGTGGGTGCTGAGGCCGTGCTTCTAGAACGTCTGTGCCACGTGTCCCAAGGTGGAATATTCCGTAGTTACATAAGTCCCACAAGTCGACGGATGTCGGGCGCCCGTGGACTTAAGTTTCCTAGTTTGTAAGATACTTAGGAATTTTTTGTTGCCTCTATGCGCGGGATGGCTCGTCCGACTCTCGAAGTAGGCTTTCTCCTACCGTTCCAAGGGAAAAAGGAGACGTCTTGGAGAGGACATGTGTCTAGTTTCGGATGGCGGGACGCTTGACTTCCTCAGCAAGTTTGTGAGCCGTTTCTGCAGGAAGTACGCGGCTTACCGAGGTGGAGTCATCATTGCTCAGAGGGGTATTTCCCGAAATGCCCTTCAAGGGCTGGTTGGGAGAAATCCAAAGGTCAGAGGCCGTTTGGTCATTTCGTAAGGCTCTCCCCTGGCCATGTTCGTCCGTGGTCAGTAGCTGACGGTGGATTTATTGCTGAGGGTCATTTGTTGAAGGAGCGGGCTTTGTTGCAGGTGCCACACGTCAGAGTTTGAACGGGTGCCGTTGTCGCTTGAACGTTTTGTCGCCGTTTCTCCTTCATTAAGTGCGTGCTCGTTTATGAGGGTAGCCATCATTAGCCTAGGCAGAGAGTTTCGCGAAAAGACCCTCAAGTGTCTTGAGGTGACTTTTGGGTTCTTGGGGGCTTTTCGGTCTTTGTGTCTCCGTTGCTTTGGCTGTGCATCCTGTCCGTTCTTTCCTTCCACGTGTACGGCTGGAACGGGCGGTTGCAGCTAGGCAGGATTGTAGAGGATAATAGGTTTTATCCGTTGCGGGATACGAGGGGTCGAAGTTTTCGAATCGTCGCACCTCTGGGTACCCTATAAATGTCCAACGTTTGAAAGTTTGTGACATTTGCGTTCACCTTTCTTTGTTGCCTCTGTTTCCTCTGCCTTTGCTTTGCCCTTTTCTGCTTCTGTCGAGAGTTTCTGCAATGGCTGGTGGAGGTGATGATTATAGCTATTACCCTTTTGATTTCACTGACTTGGAAGATCTTCACTCATCCTCCCCTCCTCCTCCTCCTCCTTTGAGCCGTAATCATGATGCCGGTCGGATTAGGGGGACGAAGAATGGTCAACAGGGTCTGTCTTCGGGGAGAGCCCTTGAGGTTCCTGCTGTGGTACCTACTACGGTGCCTACTGGTGGAGAGAGGGAAGGACGGCTTCCCGTGCCTCCGTCTTCGGAGAGAGATCGTCGTCAAGAGGTTCTTCTGAAGGAGAAGAGGAAGAAGGATGGGAAAGCTGGTGTGAGCGGACCCCAGGAGGGGGAAAGGAGAGGAGCCACTGCTGCAGAGTTGCCAAAGGGCAGAGAAGGAGGGCTCAAGAAGCGGCCTGCTGGAGTGGATTCGCGGTTGTCTCCGCAGGTCGTACGTCGGAGTACTAACCGGGAGGATGTATCGATGGAGGCTCCGGCGGGAGATGCTGTTCCTGCCTCTGTTCCCACTTCTGCTCCCATTCGTCAGTCACCCTTGAGGGTGATACTATCTACTCATCCTCCTACCCTCAGCCCCGTCGACGGGGTTAATCAGCTTCCTGCTAAGAGGGCCAGGGTGGTCGTTGAGGAGTCTGTTGGAGACTCTCCCGCGCCTTAGGCGGTGGCGGGCGAACCTGCGGCTGAGGAAGTCGCAGATTCTGGCGACACGGCCATAGAGGCCGGACCCCTCTCAGATAGAGGGAATGTAGTGGTGAGTCAGGCGGTTGCCACGAGAGATCTTGTTCCTAGGTCGAACGTCGGCCCTTTTGAACCCCTTGGGCCACCGAAGGGGGGATTGTCTTTTGAGCTGGTGGCACTGGGCAGGCGCTTCTCGGTGGAGATGCAGGAAAGGGAAGCCAGGGGCTGGACACTTCGCCCTTGAATGTTGCTGCCCGAGGCTTCGGTCGGATGGCCGAGGCGCTGGCTGACTTCCACCAAGCAGGTTTTGAGTGGGAGAAGCGTGCGGTAAGTTCCCTTGTCTTACTTTTCCTCCTCATTTTGCTTTGGTTCGTGTTTCTTACTTCAGCCGTATATATGTATCTTTCGCAGGAGGAGATTCGTCGTGACTGGGATCAATTTTCCAGCGTTGTGTCCTCTAAGAGCCAGGCTCTGGAGGTCTCCCAGAAAAGGTTGACGGACGTGCGGGAGCAGCTATTTGCCAAGAAGCTGGAGTGCGAGGATCAAGGACGCAAGGTTAAGTCCTTGACTGAAGAGGTTGCCTGTCTTAGGGCTGAAGTTGGTCATCCTTCCGAGGTCGCGTTCCTTTGCTCGGAGTTGGAGATGACTCGCAGGAAGCTGGCCGCTCGTCGAGACGACGTCGAGAGGCGTCAGCAGGAGCTGCACTCACTTCGTGAAGCTTTGCGGGGTGCGGAGGCTCGCGTTATTGGGAACCTTTCTGGTTGGCTGGCTGCCGAGGACAAGGTTGCCGATGTTGCTGATCTCCAGGGGGAGTTGCCTGCGTAGAGGATGTATGACATGCATCTGACGGACGAGCAGCTTGAGCGTCTCCATGGGGAGAGATTTCCAGCGGAGTGTGTGGCTTCCTTGCATCTTTCCTTAGAGTTTTTTGAGGATGAGCTTCGCGGCCGGATGGAAACGGACCCCCCGTTGAATCTCGCTTATCTTTGTCAACTGACGAATCGCTTGGTGGATCACCAAGTGTTGTCTCGAATTGGCGGGCGAGCTCCAGGGATTGGACCTACTTCTCAGCAGCTGGATGAAGCGACCAGGCGGGGGTCGTCGGAAGGTACTGGCCATGCGGAGTCTGCTAGGGCCGATGCCTTTGTACATCTTGGGGATGCCCAAGATTAGGTTTATGCAATTTTTAGGGTGTTTACCCTTTGTAATGAGCGGATGCCCTCTCATTTTTGTCATTAATGAGAATGATTTTTGCAAAGAGTTTTTCCTGCTTTTTCTTTTTGCTTTTGGGCAAAAATTTGTGTATACAATTTCTCTTTTCGTAGTTGTCTCTTTAAGTCTATGTAAAAAGATCTTTTGCATGAGTACCGTGTGGCACTAAGGGTGTTGAGGGCAAGTTTCCTCTCTAGATGCCGGGTTCTGGACCATGATTTCTGTGACGGCTAACTGCGTTATTGAGGAGCTTTGAGGCTGGGTTGCGCTTGATCCGCCTGCCTCAGTTGTGACCAGTTCGGCCGTTCCCAGTCGATTCCTCGTGCTGCGTCTCAAGGCGCTAGCGTCAGTCGTGGTTGTGGGGACGTTTGAGTCGGTCACGATGTATTATATCATGTATCTGTATTGGAGACCAAAACAAAAACAAATACGGGTTTCTGAGCATTAGGCATATACTCCTACTCCCCGAAAAAGAAATGTCGTTGAGCGGCAGAGTGCGCAAGGCATTGCGGTCTGAATAAGACCGCGGTGGGCGCCACTGTAACTTTCGTTTTTGGCTCAGACAATTGTAATTTGAAATTATGACCGCAATGGGTCTTAACCTTGGGGGACTTGTCCTTATGTGATGCACCTAGGTGCCTACGTACCCTTCGGGAGGGATCAAAGTGCACGTAGTTTGTCATGGTGACGTCTATAGGGGCCGTTAGGCGAGGTCGTTACTTGTATTGGGTCGTGTGCGGCTAAGACGTGCCTAAGGTACTCCGGGCGGGCGAGCATCTCTTGGGAGGTTGCCTTAGTGATAGAGAGAGCTATGGTCTCTAAGGGCTGCTAGAAGCCCTGTAAATGGTAAGCTCCTAAACGGAGGTGAGCTGGCCGGAGGTTGACCGGAACGGGGCCTACGAATGAGCTCGTGGTGTGTAGAGGGATTGCGCGAGGGTACCCGAGGGTGCCCAGGTACTAAGAGAGTATGTGAGATATCACAAAAGATGTGTGATAATGCTTCACGTTGTGTATCGTTCTCTTTGGTTTCGATCCGTAATCCCCCGAGTGAGGGCCTATTTATATGAGTGTGGGGATATCGTGCTCGACCCACGACCTCGTGGGACGTGGGTCGTCCCACGAGGCTTGTGGAGATCCCAAATCTGATTGAGGGAAAGCTCTGTGTGGTGACGTGGGCGAGGGCCACATATTTGATAGATGAGTGGTGTCACGTGTCCCAAGTGGGTGCTAAGGCCGTGCTTCTAGAACGTCTGTGTCACGTGTCCCAAGGTGGAATATTCCGTAGTTACACTATGTATGGGTATTAATTTTATTTTAGTATAGTTAACTTATATAATTTGTGGTAACAAAATCATATAAGATAATGAATTACATAAGTAATATTCTAATATTTTAATTATTCAAATCAAAATATGCTAAAATATTTTTTTTTGGTTTCCCACTAGTATCTTCCTATTGGAAGCAATCCTGTTCGAGTTAGCTGAGGTCCCATAACAGAGGTAGATGTCATGACCCCCGTTTAGAGGATCGTGACCGGCACAAACACTGGGAATATCCCTGTGCCTGTAAGCCTTATCACCTAATTGACAGAATATCTATTATTGAAAATACATCCACATGCAGTATAATACCATGGCTACACTGAAATGGTGGCCTATCCTAGGCAAGCAAATCCACGGCTAGTGCCGCTTCCGGATATAGATATAGGAAAACACACATAATATATATAACTTGTGTACTGGCTACACATCCAAAGATGTTGCCTAACCTATTCACATGCAACAGATATATGTATATATATGTATATATATATATTTTTCGAAAACAAATTTTCCCTGTGTCGCAGAATAATTTATCCTGATCTTTAAGGTGTGTGAAGCTGACAGTTCTAGATCTAGTAATACAATCTAATTGGGTACGTCTACCTTTTACTTTATGATACAATGATAAAGTAAATTAAATTAAAGTTACAATTTTTTCACCCACATGAACAAGTTGCAGGTCTTGGAAAGTTTTGCTTGTCCCTCGTTCCACTGAGACTTCTTCCACATGTACTTAACCTGTCTCTGTGTAGTAAAAATGAGGTGTGAGTCTTAACCACGCGACTCAGTGAGGACTCTCCCATCCCCGGTGCAAGGTGGGTACCATAGCGCTGAGTTTGGGAGTCATACACAACCACATGCAAAAACAACTAGTTGTTGTTGTTAGCATACATTCTTGGTGATCACACAACAACAGAAATTTCACCCAAACACTCACATGCATTTAATAACTGTAAACATGCAGCAGTTTATTCCACGTCATCAATCAACAAGTAAACATGTAACATTTAGTGGCGGCTTTTACCTACCGGTCTTCTCACGTTTCAGAATGTCTGACTCAAACAAGACGTGTGGTGACTTAATCCTGTACGTTACCACTACGCTACACAATCAACAATTATATGCAAACACAGATAATTTGTATACACACACAGATGCTAAACGTACATATACTTAATCTCCCCAACTCTGGGGTATCTACTAGCAACTACGTGGCTTTCCCGCTTCGAACCCGTGCACTCTGGTTGTTGGCCACCAAGTGGCAAAACATACCTTAACCCATTCACTTGGGTACTAGTCACCTCGTGACAATTCTGTTAACCAAACACAATCAACTTCTATATATCAAACAACTGACGCATAGCCACCACGTGGCACATCCTGACCCCTTTACTGCGGGGTAATAGCTTGAGCCCACTCGTCCATTACCCAACCAGGCCACAATGGCGGGCACGGCACGACGTCTCAAAGCCTGGCCACTGATACACCCTGGACCATCTCAACAGGATGATTTCTCTTCTGCAAGATCAGGCTCACGGTTCATCCGTAGGTTCCTCCCGTGTCTCCTTATCTTGGTCCCACATATTAATAGGATTCTTTGTATCTTTCCCGAAGGATCAACAATTCCTCTCCTTATTAATATGTACAAGTATCCTCAACAGGATATAACTCATATACCCGTCCAGATGCACTCTTTGAGCCTCGAGCTATCATCATAGCAATATAAATCATTTATGACCCTATTACCAGGATAGGGCAATAACTATCGTCATGGTGATTATAAAACTGAGGTCTCAAGTGCCATCTGATGTTGTTCTAGTTGATGTCTCACATATTAATATGATTCTTTGTATCTTTCCCGAAGGATCAACAATTCTTCTCCTTATTAATATGGACGAGTATCCTTAACAGGATATAACTCATATACCCATCCAGATGCACTCTCCGAGTCTCAAGCTATCGTTATAGCAATATAAAACCATTCTGACCCTATTGCTAGGATAGGGCAATGACCATAGTTATGGTGATTATAAAACTGAGGTCTCAAGTGTCATCTGACGTTGTTCTAGTCGATGTCTCGCATCGCTAGCATAACCAAATCCGAAACCCACCAATAACTCCTTTTGCATGATTATAATTTAAGTCACCGTCGTGACGAGTTTTCAAAATAAAAGTTTAGTCCTTCCGTACAAGGACTCTTGCCACCTTCGTGGAAAAGATTTAATAAAATACTCATCTTGCCTCCGGAGTGTATGAGTTGGATTTGTAACACACCAATCATAAAAAACAATTTTACTCTACTCCTATGTCTTCCTATCCAAGCTACTTTCCACAATCTATTTTCTAGTTCTTTTATTCTTTTAGCATTCTATACCTCTAGCTAACACATATCAGACAAGCAGAGAATATACATACTCATGTAATCCACATAAGCATACAACCCTAGGAGCAAATATGGAAGAACCCTCACCTTGGCCAACCTTCCATGCAATCCTCTCCTGTAACTTTAGTCTCCTCAGAGTTCCTGTTGCACTCAATCGTGTGTCGTTGTTCCTATAGGAACAACATTTACTTCATTAAGGTTATTACTTAGCTTAACTTGTTATTTATCTCTCCATTACTCTCACATGTAGTCCATGGTTGCCATAGAGTCAAGCTCTTGGTCTTATCGGACTTCTCTATCTCGACTTATGCGTATCCTTCCTCAGACACTTGACTTACTCGAATATAACACTCTACTTGAGTGTTTCACATACTTGGATTTGAGTATTATACCTCTATCTAACTTGTATTCGCACCTAAAGAAGCTTATCTAACTTAATTGGAAGGAATCCTAATTTTAGGAAGGTCTAAACATTTTGTGTCAACTTGTGTTCCTACTTGGGTTTTAGAAATCTAGTTTCTAAACCTCAATATACCTCCAATTTATCCTACTTAAGGTTTCCTAAAGGTTGTGAAGGGATAAGGTTGCAATTCACAAAGTTAGACCTAATTTGTTCCGCAAGTTTCCATCCTTGAGAAACAAAAGGGTACTTGGAGTGATTTAATCCTCAAAAAGTGAATTAATTCTAAAAAAACATGTTTAGGAGTGTTCTAGGGTGTTTAGGATTGAAGAAAGGGGGTTTGGAGGTCTCAATTCGCCCTAAAAATGGGCTTGGGGCAAGCCAGGCAGGGACCGGGCGCTGTAGCGCCCATTCTGATGCCAAGGTGTTGCCTTGGTAGCCCTTGGCCAACCAGCAAGTGGGCGCTGCAGCGCCGGCTCGCAGCACAACAGCGTTTTTGCTATGCTGTGGCTGGTTTCGGCCACCTTTTCGGCCATCTTCCGATCCGACTTCGATTCCACTTTTCACAGGTCTTGTTCTCCTACATATATACTATATTTAGGAAGTCCTACAACTCAAATTCAACTCCGATTCGTCGCCGAATAGTTGATTGTTCGAAATTGAGAATAATGGGTTTTATAAACCCCAAACTCTTCCAACTTCGAATCCGGCCAAATCCAACGATCTAGCCTCGAATCCTAACCCCGATGAGTTTTCAAGAACACTTTAGAAATATTATTCTACCCTCAAATCCGCCCAAACTCGGATTCTCAAATCAATTCCAAAAATGAAGAAAATGGGAACTTGGAGAGAATCGGGTGTTGTACCAACCTTAACTCGAGAGATTGAGACGAGGAAGATGACGAGGATGATCTCTGGCTCCTCCTCCAACTTCGGCTCGCCGGATTTCCTCCCACCTCTAAGCCCTAGCTCCCTCTCTCTCTCTCTTCTCCTTCTTTCTCCTTTCCTTTCTTTTTCTTTCTTCCCTACTTCTTTCCCCGTAACACTCCCCCTCTCTCTTTTTCCCTTTTTTATTTTCTTTCCTTTCTTTTATTTAATAATTAATATATAATAATAATAATAATAAAATCTGAAAATAGTATAAAATAAATAAATAGATTATTAATAATGATAATAATACCAAAGAAAAGGTTGAAAAATACCTCTAACGACTTAATCCCTCCTCCTTCCAATTAAATTTTATTTTCTTTTAAGTCCCAAATTGAATACCAAAAATTGTTCCTACTCCTATTTATTTTAGGTTTCTAATCTCTTAGGTCCTGAATTCATTCAAAAAAAATATTTAACTTCTTTCCTTCATCTTTTATTTTATTTTAAACTTCGCAAAATTTCCCGGTTCCTTTCCGGTTTCTCTTAACTTTCATGTTTTTCCTACAATCCTTGTAAAGTTTTAATTCCTAGCCCCGGGATAAATCATTCTTAAATCCTCAAAATTCTAAATAAATCATTCTTTAATCGTCGAAATTTTCCGGGGTATTACAGTAGAGCTCTCCAAATAGAAGTTTTTCTATACATAAGTAATATGTCAAAATATTTTATGTAGTATAGGATATATATATATATATATATATATATATATATATATAAACTTTTGAGATCATAAAATAAAGATTTTATTTATTTTTCAATACGCATGGTGTACTTATTATTTTAAATTTCAATGAGATTCAATTTATTAGGTCTATTAGTTTCATACTTTTATTATATGAGTGGAGAAATATAAACCATAAGATACGTATTAAAAGTTCAGCACTACGAGAGTTCTAAATGATCGGTACATCCCTCAAATCATTTAGTGCAATTTTTCAATATTAATGAGGAATCATCCTGAATGGATTAAGAACCAAGTTATTGGAGGAATGTAATGAATGTCAATACTATTGTACTACTGAACATCATCTATAACATACTATGCATAGTACTATTTTAAAAAGTTAAATAGTATAATAAATTACACAGTCTTTTCCTCACAAATCCATAAATTACATTCTTCCTCTCTTTGATTTGAAAAATTACGCTTATAAAAAAACATAGAATTTCACTTAGGCTGAGTTTGGTTCAGCCTAGAAATGAAATCTAAATGGAATTGCACACTTTCCCATAATTTCCAAAGTTTGTTTAACAATTTTAGGGTTGGAATTCAATTCCAAGTTGTATGCTTCATTCTCTGAATTGAATTCCATTTGAAATACATGGAATTGGATAGTTTTTTTGTAGAATTGGGGGCAAAAAGTCATTTTTACCCTTCACACTTTTTCCCCTCTCATTCTGCTCCATCTTCCAACCACCGCCATCGCAGCCGGAGCCGTCGTCATTGCCGTCGTAGATCTGAAAACACAAATGTGGTGAAGATCTGAAAGGATGGTGAAAAAAATCTCAAATCTAAAAAAAGTCAAAGATCACGGTGGGAAAAAGAAAAAGATGAAGAAAGAGGATAAGAATGGAAGAGGAACAAGAGTGAATGGGTAGATGGAGAAAAAAATCTGAAAAGACTGACGACGGTGGCGGCGGTGAAGACGACGGCGGCTAGTGAAGGAACAAAAGGGTTTTGATGGGTCTCCCAGAGTTAGAGTTTCGTATGCTGACTTGGATGGAGTTGAGGAGGAGATGAATAATGGGGCTGAGGAAGATGGAGGTAAAATAAGGTCGTACAAAGATTCTTTGATGGGAATGCAGCTGGCTGATGCAGAGGATGATGAGAATAGTGTTGATGAGGAAGGAAGCACGGAGGAGGAATCTCACGATGAGGATTCTGATCAACCTAGTGAAGGGGATGAGGGTGACGACTTCAGCTTTGAAGAGGATCCTAAAGGTGATGATGCCTGTACTGTGATCAAGATTTCGGATCGTGAAAAGATAAGACTTAATGAGCCATTTCAGCAAGCGTTGATTATTAAGTTATTGGGTCGTAGTATTGGGTTTAAGTTACTGGAGAAGAAGCTTGAACAGCTGTGGGCTAAACATGGTACGATCACGATCATTGATTTGTCGTATGAATATTTTCTTGTGAATTTTTATAGTCATAGAGACTATGAGCATGCGCTGGTGGAGGGTCCTTGGATCCTTTTGGATCATTATCTTACTGTTAGAACCTGGTCGGCGGATTTTGACCCTGCCATCGCTACTATTGATAAGGTGGCTGCTTGGGTTAGATTCCCAAATTTACCTATTGAGTTATTTGATTCTCGGTTTCTGAGGAAGTTTAGGAATAAGATTGGAAGAACTTTAAAGGTGGATTTTACCACAATGTTGCAGGTTAGAGGTAAATACGCGCGAGTTTGTATAGAGCTTGATCTTAATAAGCCCTTTCTTTCCAAATTTAAGATTGATGGAAAAAAATATTTTATTGAGTATGAGAGCATTCATCTGGTATGCTTTGATTGTGGAAAATATGGGCATGTTACTGAGTATTGCCCTAAGAGGATTCAGAGACAACAAGAGGAGGAGGAGAGACGTGTGGCGGGGGTGATGGAAAGTGAGAATCAGGAAGGTAATGCCGGTGGCAACCGGGGTGTGGCAGAGGCTCAGTGTGAGCGTTTTGATCCTTGGATGTATGCTCAGAAAACGCGTAGACCTCGGAGAGGGAAGAATGCGGAAAGGGCTGCGCAAGGAAATGGCAGGAATGGTACAACTGGTACGGTGCAGGGTAATGGTAGGAATGGCGGGGGAGAAAAAGGAGGGGGGACCACAATACGTTGCATGGCAGGTCTCATTTCGAAGTTTTGGCAAATGATTAGGCGAATGATGAGGTGATTGGAGGGATGAGTGTAGGAGTGCGGATGGAGGACGAGGGGCAACCACGTGGCGATGATGCTAATAATAAAGGAAAACAAGTGGTTGAGGGGCAGGGAGAAAGTAGAAGTAAAAGCAGATTGAGTAGTGAGCCTAATGGCTCTGGGCCTTCGAGAAGAAATATTCAAGGGGAAGGCAGGAATGTGTTTGGAGGCGTTGACAGTTAAAGCAGTCCTAGTATTGATAATGGCCGGAATAGCTCAAGTGGTTCAGCTAAGAAGGATTTGGATCAAAATAGTAAGGGCTTAAGTGTCATTTCTGAGCCCCGTTTGTCGGCCCTCAAGGCCAGGATTCGTAGTGGGCCTAGGACGATTGTGGACCAGGAGTGGGAGGATGGGTAAGAATCAGGAGGTGGAGAAGGATAAC
The DNA here is from genome assembly GCA_014851425.1 of Senna tora. NCBI lineage: Eukaryota > Viridiplantae > Streptophyta > Magnoliopsida > Fabales > Fabaceae > Senna > Senna tora. Next base: position 32,916,245 of record CM026269.1, read on the forward strand.
GATATCGCACCGATGGATGTGTCTATGGGGTTGGTTGGAAATGTTAGACAAGAAGAACCACTGGACGTGATGGTGGAAGGAGACTCGAGTGGTACAGCAGTGAACCTCCACGATGTGGTTATGTCGCCGGACCCACCGGCACACTTCCCTCTAGAAACTCTTCCGATGAATATGGGGGCACCTTGAGGGAATTTGTTATTAAGGAGCTCAACGAATTAGTTGGCCTAATGGAAGCGGATGCCGCTGCGCACTGAGGTTCTCACTCTTTCCTTTCTCGTTTCTATGAATAAATTACTTGTGTGGAATTTTCGTGGTGCGGGAAACAATGTGTTTATCAATGCTGGTCGTTTATATGTTAATGAGCATAAGCCTGGCCTGATTGCGTTCCTGGAGACTAAGTGTAATGTTGGCAGAGCTGAGCTGGTTTTCAGTAAATTAGGGTATTCTCATTTTGTTTGCCAGGAGGGGATAGGTTTTGCTGGGGGTATTTGGATTGGGTGGAGAAATGATTTTGGGAAGGTGGATGATATCGAGAAGGACCACCAATTTATTCACTTTCAAATTGAAAGAGATGGGAGGAGGTGGCTCCTCACTGTTGTGTATGCTAGTTCTAACGAGGAAGCTAAGGGCCTCCTTTGGGAGAAGCTTAAAAGAATAAGTAGAGGTCAGATGATGGATTGGGCCGTGGTTGGGGATTTCAATGATATTCGTGAAGCCTCGAAGAAGAAAGGTGGGGCTCCCTTCAATCCTAGACGTGGGCAGAGATTTTCTAATAACATTGAGGAGTGTGGTCTAATCGAGGTTCCGTATTTTGGGTCCAAATTTACTTGGAGAGGGCCTAGCACGAATGGTGGTCAGCATATTTTTTGAAAAGCTTGACAGATTACTCTGTAATGGTTCGTGGCGTATTAACTTTGATGAGGCTTGGGTTCGAGTCTCCCGCGGGTGTACTCGGATCATCATCCTCTGCTTCTCCAGATGTTTAATCCGATTATTGATTCGGGAGATAGGCCCTTTCGGTTTGAGCTGGCTTGGACCTTGCATCAGGATTTTGAAGAATTATTGGTCATGCATTGGGATGGGAATGCTGATTGGAATTCCAACATCAATAACTTTACTGATAGACTGAAGGAGTGGAATGTCACCACTTTCGGTCGTATTAATAAGCGTAAAAAGGAGCTTCTGTGTAGGATTGATGGTATTCAAAGGTCGCAGAACAGAAGATTTAACCCCTTTCTTGCTCGGTTAGAGAATGACCTTCAGAATCATCTTAAGGAGGTGGTTCAGCAGGAGGAGATCTTGTGGTTTCAGAAGTCTAGAGGAGAGTGGTCGTCACAAGGGGATCGCAATACTCGGTATTACGATATTAAGGCTGTGAGTAAAAGGAATAAGAACAAGATTATGATGCTTCGGAATGATGAGGGGAATTGGATTACAGAGAATAATGAAGTTAAAAAGATGGCTTTCGAGTATTTCAAGAACCTTTTTTGCCAAGAGGAGAGTTTAAGAGTTCCTCTGTAAACTCGTTGCGCTTTCCCAATCTCTTTGGAGGATCAACTTCAGAGTGATGGTTCAGTTGGGGAGGAAGAGCTTCGTTCAGCTCTGTTTTCCATGAAAGGGAGCAAGGCTCTAGGGAGTGATGGGTATCTCGCCTCGTTTTATCAGAATTATTGGCCTATGGTTAAAGATAGTATGAGGAAGGTGATTGTTGATGCCTTCGCTGGGAGGTGCCAAATGGAAGATATTAATCATAGTCTGATTGTGTTAATCCCGAAGGTGGATAAGCCGGAATTTATCACTCAGTTTAGGCCTATCTCGCTGTGCAATGTCATTTATAAGTGTATCACTAAGATAGTGGTTAATTATTTTAAAAGGTTCATGCCTTCTTTGATTTCACCCTATCAGTCCAGTTTCGTCCCCGGCCGTAGTATTCAAGATAATATTGTCATCGCCAAAGAGATGGTGCACTCTATGAAGAGAATGCGGGGTCGGACAGGGTTCATGGCCATCAAAATTGACTTGGAGAAAGCTTATGACCGGCTGAGTTGGGAGTTTATTCTTGAAGTCCTGGGTGAGATTGGGTTCCCGAAAGGGTTGAGGCAAGTCATAATGAGCTACATTACGACTTCGACCTTTAGTGTCTTGTGGAATGGCAGCAAGACTTAGAAGTTCCAGCCTTCTCGAGGTATAAGGCAAGGTGATCCTATTTCTCCTTATGTGTTTGTGCTTTGTATGGATAAGCTCTCCCATATTCTTCAAGATGCTGTGGAGGATAAATGCTGGAGGCCCATCAGAGCTGGGAGACATGGTCCCCTTGTTTCGCACCTGCTTTTTGCTGATGATATCATTATGTTCGGGGAAGCCTCGCTGTCTCAGGCTTGATGCATGTTGGAGTGCATATCTAGATTTTGTAAGGCCTCGGGCCAGAGAGTCAATCCGGGTAAGACGCAGATCTATTTCTCGCCTAACACTAACCCGAAGGTCATGGGGCATATTGGTCGACTGACCAACTTCACAGTCATTAATAATCTTGGGTGCTATCTTGGGATACCGATTCTGCAGGAGCGTGTTAATTGCAGCCAGTTCAGTTTTATTCTTGAGAAAGTGAATAATTGCCTTGCTGGTTGGAAATGTAATTGTCTATCTATGGCTGGGAGGATTACGCTTGCTAAAGCTGTTATTTCTTCGATTCCCTACTATTCCATGCAATCATCTAGAATCCCTAGAAGGATTTGTGAAGAGATTGAGAGGAAGCGGCGTAATTTTGTGTGGGGTTATAGCGATGATGTTCGTAAATATCATGCGGTACGGTGGAGTGAGGTTTGCTTGCCCAAAGCTGCGGGTGGCCTGGGGTTTAAGAAGCTGGCCTATATGAATGATGCTTTCCTGATAAAATGGGATGGAAGTTAAAGAGCGACCTGGTTAATTTTTGCTGCCAAGTTCTTCGGAGCAAGTATGGGAGGTCTTGTGATTGGAGTCGGGAAGTCCGCTCTTGTGGCCATGACTCTAATTTGTGGCATAATGTGGCTTGGGTCTGGCTTGCCGTTCAGAAGGGTCAATCTTGGAGTATTGGGGATGGTGGTTCCACTCGGTTTTGGGAGGATAACTGGGGTGGGAGGCTCACTGCTCTTATTTAGTGTCCCCTTCGTAAGGATGTTGATGGAGAAAGTAGTTGCAGTGTCAAGGATATGTGCCTTCCAAGTGGTCATTGGAATGTTGCAAAGCTTTCTGAGTTTCCTTTTGAGGAAGAGGTTGGGTGGGTGCTGTCGAACCTTCCTCCCTCTCCTTCTCTTGGCGAGGATAGGATCTGCTGGGGTGCGTCGGGGAAAGGGGAGTTTACTGTTAAAGGTGCATATATTGCTCTGTCTAGTGGGGAGATTGAGGATAAAAGGTGGAAACATCTATGGAAGTTGCGTATCCCTGAACGCATTAAGTTATTTTTATGGAGAGCTCTGCACAATAGTTTGCTTACCAAGGCCAAGTGTAGTAAGTGGGGAGGTATCTCTCCCTATTGTCATACTTGCACAAACCAGGTGGAGGATCAGCTTCATGTGCTGAGGGGCTCTAGCCATGCTATGCCCTCTGGCGTGATATTGTCAGGTTTGCTCATATAGTGGAGTTCCTTCAAGGTAATCTTGAGAATTGGTTTGATTTCAACCTGAACAATGAAGTGGGGAAGAGACCGGAAGATGAGTAGAGCCAAATCTGGGCGGTTGGGGTCTGGAAGTTGTGGAATTGGCGCAATAAGGAGGTGTTCGAAAGGGGGTTCCAAAGGCCTCCTCATGCGGCGGTGGTGGTGGTGCGTGATTTTGTGATGGAGTATAACCGGGCCATGGCGGATCATGGGCTAGTCAACCTGAGGAATACGGAGATATAGGTGGTGGTCAACTGGGGACAAGCCGGAGTTTGGGTGGTTCAAGGTCAACTTTGATGGTGCGGCTAAAGGTGGCTCTCGGCATGCTGGTTGTGGGGCTATTATTCGTGATGATAGGGGCTGTTGGGTTGGTGGTGTGTATAAGGCGTTGGTCGCTTCTTCTGTTCTTTAAGTCGGAGCTATGGGGTGCAATTGAAGGTCTTAGATTAGCTCATTCTTTGGGCTTAAAAAGTGTTATCCTTGAGAGCAACTCCAAAGCCTTGGCCGATGGGTTGATGTGTAGTGGTGCGCATGGTGCTGAGGTGAGGAATCTATTCCTTGTGGTAGACCAGCTTCTTCTCCAGTTCGAGAGGTTTCGGCGGGTTCAACATAGGTGGCGTCAAGCTAACATCTGTGCTGACTTCTTGGCTAGCCTTGGTGTTTCTGGTTCGTTGGAGGCCACTGTGCTGAGGGACATTCCTCCGAGCATGAGCCTTTTGTTCTCTGATGATTTTAGGGGAGTGCGTTTAGCCCGTTTGATCGGTTCATAGTTGTCTTTTCTTTTGGGCTTCGACCCCTTACTTCAAAAAAAAAAAAAAAGAGACTGAGAGAAAGGCAAGGGAGTAATGAATTGATGGAGAAGAGTAATGTGTAGATGGAGACGAGTAATGAATGATTTTTATCGTTTTAATTTTTTTAAATAATTATTTAATGTTTTCTAAAAAAATAATTATTCAATAAAAATAATAAGAAATTAATTATTTAATATTTAATAAGGGACAAATTTGTCTTTTTACCTCATATTATTTTACAAATTTTCAATTACAACTTTTTATACAAAACATACTTTTCAATTCAAATAATTCAATTCCAATTTCATATCACAATTCCAATTCCAATCACAATTCTAATTTCAATTCCGTACAAAAATTGAACCAAACATGACGTTATTGATTTAATTTAAGAATCAAATAAGTGGCCCCATCTTTTGTTTAATTATTACTTAGAGCCCATATTTTGAATCACTAACCTATTCGTACATATCAAATTAAAAAACAAAGTTAAAAGCTTAACAACAATAAAATATGGAAAACAGGAAAACCATGAGTGGTATCCGATGAGTGTTTTAGTAGGAAGTGGAAGTAGAAGTAAGTAATAAAAAATATGTTTGGTATGCAAGGAAATATAAGTGGAATGTAAAAGTAATATTGTTTGGTAGATGGAAAGAAGATAGGGAAATAGAAGATAAAAGTATGAAATACCTTTTTTGCTATTACTTTTTTAAAGCCACAAATTTTTTAAGGACATTTTGGTTTTTAAACCAAACCAAACCAAACCTCACCTCACCTCACATTCTCTCTCAATTTTCATGGCATCAAACTTCCCTCTCAACTAGAAAATTCAACCTCACCTCCCCACTTTTCGAAACATACCAAATATATTTTAACCTTAGCTACAGTTATTATCGCCGCTGACCGATCAATAATCGTAACTAAAGATTTAACACAATTTTTTTGATTGGTTATAACTCAGACACCATAACCGGGACAATAAAGATTGGCATTCAAAATGCGTGTGAAAAATGTGAGTGGGTGAACAGTAGGAACAGATTATTGTATCTGTATGAACGGTGCAACTTAGCTTATATATATTGATTGATCGATCGATCGATGAACCTGAAAGTTCAATGGGGCCCACATCCCGAAACCAACGCAAGGCCCAAAGATAATTCATAATTGCAAATTTCTTTTCGGCCAAATTAATCTCTCCTCCGAGTTTGCACAAATTTTAATATTAATGTTCAACGTTTTAAAAAGTTATTTTAGGTCCTCAATATTTTTTAGACAAAATTGGTCTTCTAGCATAGCATCTGTCTGGTTTTGCCATTAAGGGTACGCTTGGTATAAATGCACAGATGTAAAGTACTGTAAAGAAAGTACTGTAGAGTAAAGTACTGTAGAATAAAAGAAAGTACTGTAGAGAAAAGTGAGGAGAGAGATAGAGAGAAAAATTAGGAGAGAGAAAAAGTATGATAGAAAGTGTGTTTGATATGTATAAAATATGATGTAAAGTTTTTTTGGGAATCGTGAAACACCAAGATTGTACTGTTTGGATTTTACACCAAACATACCCTAAATGCTAACGTAGAAAGCTTATGTGGCACACCGCCCCTCTCTCATACGTGTCATATTTAAATGACATGGCACCCTCTCTCACTTAAACGACGCCGTTTTGATTCATTTAAATGTTCTATTTTAGTTCATAAAAAAAATGTTATGTTTTAGTCATTTAAATGAATCAAAACGGCGTTGTTTTGCTGAGTTGGAGTGAGATAGAATATCATGTCATTTAAATATGACACGTATGAGAGAGGGTGTGCCACATAAGCCTTCCACGTCAGCATTTAATGGCAAAACCAGACAGATGTTACGTTGGAGGACCAATTTTGACCAAAACAAAAAACGTTGAGGACCTAAAATAACTTTTTAAAACGTTGATAACCAACATCAAACTTCGTATAAACGTTGAGGACCAAAAGAGTAATTTCACCTTTCTTTTTCGTGCTTCTAGATTTTTGTTTGTGATTACTTATTTGATGAGCTTATCCTTCTGTGACCTATATATGAGTGAGTAATGAGATTCGGCTGTTAAAGTGTAGATCCGATAAAGTGTATAGAGTGCACACTTAAGGGCCGTTGAATAAAATTGTTACAGTACGAATACAAATTTTAATTTTTATTTAACAGTCTAGATAATACACTTCATATACTTTACACTTTCTGTATTTCACTGGATCCTATTTCCTGAATAATGAGAGAGGACTCTGAAACACAGGGGCCATCATCTAACTAACAAATTAAATGCGTTAAACTGTTTTGGATTTTTGTCAACATATTTTTGGTATACATGAAAATGAAAATAAAGGTGTAAATATAAAATTTCAGATCCCAAAAAATTATTGTGTTTGGTATACCTCCCCTATAAAATCTAATCACTTACATTTGACGCTGACATGTCGGTGAAATATCAAAAATACTCTTCTTAATTATTATTATTATTATTTTTTATTTGTTTACTTATTAAAAAAATACTTTTATTATAAAACAAGAGTATTTTAATTTTTTATTATATTTTACTTTACAAATTTTTACTTCATATATTTACAGGTCAAACATATCTTTTATTTCTACGTCATTTTACTTTACGTTATTCAACTTTACATAATTTCCTTTCCTAGCTATCAAACATAACCTCTCTTTGTGTGTATATTTATATATATATATATGATAGAATGTGGATTTTGCTATATGTTTTGCTCCCTCTTCAATATTCAATTTCATAATACTGAATTAGGTTGGAGTAGTGATGGAGGGGAGTAATGATATAACAAAGCTTGGAAGGTCTCTTCTTGTACCAAGTGTTAAAGAATTGGCAAAGGAGTGCTTAACCACAGTTCCTCCAAGATATGTTCGTCCTCATCATCAAGATCTTCCATTCTCATCATCATCATCATCTTCCTACACAAATTCCTCTGACCATTTATTACAACCACAAATTCCAGTGATCGACCTCAGTGAGTTATCTTCTGAAGATTTCAAGAGCCATGAGATTCACAAGCTTCACCAAGCATGCCAACAATGGGGTTTCTTCCAGGTATGTTTGCAACTTTGCATATCTTTCTATATTTCTTGATTTCCTCCAATATTACATGATAACTATTTTTAATAAATTGATATATTGGTAATTAATTTATTCTCAGATCTATGTATTAATTTGTTAGATATGAGATTTAACAAGTTGCATCATAGACCTAATAAAAATCTATATATTAGATGTGAGATTTAACTTATATCTTTAATATTCTCCATCAAATTCAATTGGTTTTTATTAGTTGTAACGTTTTTTAAAATTATCTTGGGATTATATTTTTTTTAAGTCTTAGATACTCTTTTTTTTGGACTTGTACTATTTTTTAAAATTTTAAAGGCTATATATTTTTTTTTAATATTTCTGTCAAAAGTTTTTCTCTTCCTATCTCTATTTTAAACTTTAGATCGTGAACTATGCAAATATTATATTATATTATGTAATATTGTAAGAATCGAATCAGACAAAGATTCGGACAAGTGTTCCGTTCATGGTCTGATCACCGGTTGAACCGTCAGTCGAACCGGATGACGCAATAAATAATAAATAATAATTACTCTTAATATATAAAATGACATCACTCAAATTTTAGGTTTCAACATACATAACTTTGAAGTTTTAAATTATATGATTTCTCAAAGTTTTAATTTTCAAGACTTGTCAAACTCTGAAAGAACTTGATCAAACCAAACATGATATTCTTGATAATCATGACTTCTTAAATTTTAATTTTCAAGACATTTCTAATTTTAATTTTTAAGAACTTTCTAATTTCTTTTTTATGTTATTTTATATTTTTATTTTTTAATTTATTATTTTTCTATAAAAAAATTGGACCAGTTGGACAGTCCAACCCGATTGACCGGTTGGATCCCGATTAAATTCGGTCCAACTAGAAAAAACGGTTTTTCTGGTCCAACTGACTCGTCTTTGTATCCGGTTAGCGGTTGGATGGCCGATCGGACCGTCCAGTCTGATCTGGTTATTACAACACTGATATTATGGTCTTATATTTGATAAAAGAGACTAAATCTATTGAATAAATATTATTGAGTTATTGTGCGAGTACATAACATTTATAGCTATTGTGTGTATAGTACTTACAAGACTACTACCCTTCAACAAGATGATATATCTATGCGCCACCACAAGTATGTGTTGAACCAAATCAAACTCAACCGATCTTATCCAAATTAAATGGATTACATAATTGAATGTAAGGAATTTTTTTTATCAATCGATTTGGTTGGATTTAATTTATGAATAAAACACAATTTCAATCGAATCGAATTAAATCAATTGATTAATTTTTTTAATATTTAAAATATATAGTTATATATTTATATATTAATTAAAAATACTCTTATATTTATTTAGATATATATTTTGTACTAGTATTTATGGTTTTATAATTTTGGATTATAATTTTAAGGCTAAATTGCACTGAGATCCTCTGAGTTTTGGGTCAGGGGCACATAGACCCCCTAAGTTTTCACTCTCGGACAGATAACACCCTTCCGTTAGTCATCCCTTAAATTTTATGGTTAAATGCCACGTCATCAATTTTCTTTGTGGGCATTTTAATAATTTAAACCTTCCCCTCTTTCACTCTTCCATCGCAAAAGAACAAAGAACCACAACCACACCCTTCTCTCTTCTTCTTCTTCTTTGATCCCACACACCCCAAATTTCGAAGCTGAAAATCACGATGAACCCTCCCCCAGATGAAATCATCTTGTACCATATACTCCCAAGACTCCCCATCAAGTCCTTGATTCGATTCTGATGCGTCTGCAAATCTTGGGATGCCTTCATTCTCGATCCCTCCTTCCTCCATCTCCGCCGATCCGCCACTCGCATCGTCGACCACCTCTTCTTCGTTTGCCCTTCCTCCACCGTCGCAACCTCCGAACCCCACGTTTTTTCTGCATCGCTCTTCGACAGAATCGAGGATACGCATCCTTTGAGCGCGACCCACATCGCCACAATTTCCAACCGTAAGGCTTCCAAGGTTGGTGTTCAGAGCGTGAATGGCTTGCTCTGTTTTCATCCCAAGAACACAATATGCTTCTCCTCTTGTTTTGACGCTTTCGTTCAGGGCCACAACGGCGGTGGATTCGACGCCGTCTTTCCGGCGAGTAGCCTCCCTCTTCACCGTCAATCTCTCTCATTTTCACTTTTACACTTTTGGAGCTGTGTTTTGCTGTTTCACTCCATCGTGTTTGGGTCTGATTGTTGTGTGCACTGAAGGGTTTGTTTTCACTTTTCAGTTTGTTTGGAGTTGCTAATGGTATTAGGGAGAGGAAGAGAGAGAGAGAGAGGAGGAAGGCGAAAATTATTAAAATACCCTCAAATAAAGTTGATGATGTGGCATTTAACGAATGATTAACGGAAGGGTGTTCTTTGTCCAAAAGTAAAAACTCAGGGGGTCTATGTGCAAAGTTTTAAAACTCAGGGGGTCTATCTGCCCTTGACCCAAAACTCAGAGGGTCTCAGTGCAATTTAGCCTAATTTTAATTTATGGTTAGTAATATTTGTTTTTATTTTATAAGGTTGAAATTGAAGAGGAAAAAATTATTATTTAAATTTTTTTTTTATAAAAATTGATCAAACCGAACCAATCCAAATCGATTAGGTTCGGTTGACCCTTAAAGTCTGGATGGATTGTATGACTTTTTTTAGTCATCTAATCGGTTCGGTTTGGTCATCCGATCAAAACCGAACCAAACCGACCTTTGCCCACCCCTAACCACAAGCACTTTCTAGAATGCAAACTATAATTATGTCCTATCATGAGAATGTGTTTGATATGTAAAAATATGATATAAAATTTATAAAATAAAATATTATAAAAAATTAAAAAGCTCTTATTAATATTATATTATAATTCTTATAAAAAAAATATTATATTATAATTGAAGTGCTTATAAGTGGAAGGGTAATCAATGTCAAAGTGAAAGTCACATGTTGTACAATAATTTATAGTGGGAAATTTTTTTGTCACAATGTATGAGATACCAAACACGTTATTTTGTTTAAGGATGTGAAATTACGTCACAAAGCATAGCCTTAATTATAATGTGTAAAACGATTACCAAAATTAAAATTTTTTAGTTTAAAGTTATGAGAGAACCTTGAAAAACTTATAAGCAATGATAAAAATTATAAATTATATTCGATCTTGCTGGTTGGTTAACTCGCTAAAATTCAGAAAAATTTGGTAAAACTGAGCGGTTTAGTTTGATGATCAGTATGAAAATTTATCTTCCCTTCTATCTCACCATGGCCGTCCCAAAACAATTAAGAAAATAAATATTCATAGAGAGAGGGAAGAAAGAAATTTAAAACATAAAATTAAATGCTCTCAAGAGATATATAGAGGAGGAAAACGATGGTTGAAACATATTAATGTACTTCAATTATGGATAAATCACTCTACTATTTAATGATTTGTCCAATTTTTAAAAGGAGTAAATTTAGCTATGATTTTTTACTGAGGCAAAATACTATTTAGTCCCTGAATTGTTGGTCAAACTACTATTTAGTCCCCGAATTTATCAAAAATACTATTTAGTCCTCGAAATGTTTAACTATGTCAACTATTTAGTCCCCGAATTTGACAAAATACTATTTAGTCCCCGAATTTGTAACTATGTCAATTATTTAGTCCCAAAACTTGGCAAAAATACTATTTAATCATCGAATTTGCAACTCTATCAATTATTTAGTCTCCTGACCGTTACTCGTTATAGTTGACAGAGTTGCAAATTCGGTGATTAAATAGTATTTTTACCAAATTTGGGGACTAAATAGTTGACATAGTTAAACATTTCGGGGACTAAATAGTATTTTGTCAAATTCGGGGACTAAATAGTTGACATAGTTAAACATTTCGAGGACTAAATAGTATTTTTGATAAATTCGGGGACTAAATAGTAGTTTGACCAACAATTCAGGGACTAAATAGTATTTTGCCTCTTTTTTATACATTTGTCATAAGGTTTTTTTAATACAGAGAAGATACGTGACAAAAAGTTTATGCATGACCAATGACAGTAGAGAGAAAATATAGAAGATCACCTTTTAGATAATTAATCATAGAAGAGAGACTAATTGAAGCTTAAGATTAGAGAACATCATGCCAAGTATATAAGGAACCTACCAACAGGTAGTTGGTTGGAGTGGTAGGTGCTTCATTCCTCTTAAGCAAGGTCCCGAGTTCGATACTTGCATATAGAAAAACCTCTGCCGGAGAGCTCTACCCCTATCATAGGGCCTCCACTAGCTCGAACATGATTGCTTTCAATAGAAAGATACCTATGAAAAATAAAAGAGTATGTATACAATTTGGTCCACTGACAATTTAGTCCTTGAAAAATTTCAGTTATCCAACTTAGTCCCTGAAAGATGAACATACTATACAAGTTAGTCCTTCCATCAAATTCCGTTAAAAGCCGTTAACGGAAGCAGTGATGTACACCGTCAAATGCCTACATGGCATCGTCAATTGTTTACATGGCACCATTGATTATCAGCTATACAAATTACTCTATGAAAGGTTATACTATTATACAAATTAGTCTCTAAAAAATTATGTTGTCATACAAATTAGTCCTTCAAAGATCTCTACTATATTACAATTATGTCATTAAATAATAATATGTGTAAGGTAGCTAGAAGATTTTTACATACAATAATAATCTACCATACACTTCTATAACATCAGTTTGGTGGATGTCTTTAACCTCTAATACACATGAACTATTTCCTTTCAGTCAGTCTTTATTTAGATTCTACCCACCAGTTTCAATTGGACACATTAGAGGTTAAAGCCATCCACCAAATTGATGTCATAGAAGTGTAAGGTAGATTATTATTCCATGTAAAAAGTCTTATAGTTACGTTGCGCATATTATTATTTTAAAGACTTAATTGTACTATAAAATAAATATTTGAAGGACTAATTTGTATTGCAATATAATTTTTTAGGGACTAATTTGCATAGTTAATAATTAGTGGTGCCATGTAATTAGCAGTTAACGGTGCAACACATGCATTTAATGGTTCACATCAGCACTTCCGTTAACAGCTTTTAACGGAATTTGATAGAAGGACTAACGTGTACAATAGGTTCATCTTTCAAGGACTAAGTTAGATAACTGAAATCTTTTAGGAACCAAATTGTCACTAAATCAATCTTTTAGAGACTAAATTGTATATATATATAGTGAAAGATTTAAATATAAGTAAATTACATTGTCTTTTCTCAAGAGATATTGAAATTACATTACCCTCTTTTCTAGTTTAAAAAATTACTTTTTTCTCCCGTTAGAGATTAAAAGTCAATACACTTTAGTCTAAAAATGGACTTTTAATCTCTCAAAGAAATGGAGTATAATTTTTGAAAGAGAATACAGTATAATTTACTCTTTTAATGTTGATGAGCACTTGAAAAATTAATAGAATAAGTACAATTTATGTAATTTATAAACACTTACAATGCGTACAGTTGATAAATCATGGAGTGAATGATTCAGTAATAGAAAAAATGAAGAAGGGAATCCAAGAATTCTTCAATTTACCATTGGAAGAGAAGAAGAAATATTGGCAGACAGATGGAGATATTGAAGGATTCGGGCAGGCCTTTGTGGTGTCCGAGGAACAGAAGTTAGATTGGTCCGATCTTTTCTACTTCGTCACTCTGCCTCCTTCTTTGAGAAAACCACACCTCTTTCCCAAGCTACCTCTACCCTTAAGGTAATTAATTACTCTCTCCCTCTCTCTCTCTCTCTCTCTCTCTCTCTCTCTCTCTACCGTACGTAAAGAGGCTCATCAGATGTAAATTATTAGATTTGTCTTGAAATTTGTGTCATTTTATATTTAAAAAAGGAGTATTTTGGCACGTATCTCCAGATAGATCCAATGACTGACAGATGATGAGTTTGGGCTCTTGATAACTCTATAGCATTACCCAATTAAAAATGAGATTTTTTGTCAGTATTCTACTTATCAACGTCTCCTTATATATATATATTCTTAAGAGGCCTAACTCACTCAAAAGAGCTCTCAAGAGGAGAGGATTACTTTAGTCTATATATACAGTTTATTAGCCATTTAACTAAGCAATGTGAGACTTCCTCACGCCCGACATAGGAGCATGAAGCCAACGGGTTATCTCCAGGGCAGCCCATAGTAAGGCTCATCCATCCACACATACCCAACCTCGCTCTGATACCATCTTAAGAGGTCTAACTCACCCTAAAAGAACTCTCAAGGGGAGAAGATTATCTTAGTCTTTATATACAGCTTATTAGCCATTTAACTAAACAATGTGAGACTTCAACATATATATATATATATATATATATATATATATAGATATCGACATCTTTTAATAAATTCGAATATTACATTGACTTCTCCTCTCATTTGAAAAATTACATTCGCCATACTTGAAAATGTCTTAAAATTTAGTTCAACTAACAATTTTCTTTAAAGCCTCCGTCCAAATGAATAAATCTTATAGATTTTCGACCTCCATTTTTTTTAATGACGAAAATGCATGTCATTTGAATTGTTTGCGACCAAAATGTCTTCTTGATGATTGGAATTAACCAATGCTGTTACTTTATTAATCAATGTTATTATTCTTTTTTTTTTGTATTTTCTATTATTAAAAATTTATTAACCTTTATAATCATTATTATATTAAATTAAATTAAATTAAATAACAAATTCTGTAATAAGTAGTAATTTTTACAAAAAAAAATACTAATAACGGCTAAATTGCATTTTTTTAATTAAAAAATCGTAGCTAGTAATAAATTGCATTTTGTAAAAAATACCAATTATTTCTAAATTGCAATTTTTTTGTTAAAAAATCGTAGCTAGTAATAAATTGTATTTTATAAAAAATTAATGTGTATGAAAATAGATAGTATTTATCAAGTTTTCAAAGGGTGATTGATCTAAATGAGGATGAAGAGATGCTATATATATATATATATATATAAAATTAAGCTAACTGTAAGTATAACAATTAATCACCCTCGTGCTCAGAAAGCCGTCAGATAAATTTAAGGTCCAGTGTGAAAGTATAATATACTTTTTCATGGAAAACTGCTAACATGAACTATACTGTACATTAAATCAATATGCAATTTGTGAATATCATCCATTTCTATAGAATGTCAAAAAAATCTGTTAACACAAAAAATAAATTAGGGATTGCAAATTTGAATGTTTATCTGCTGTATTAGTTGTATAATCTATAGCTAGCAATTAGGTAAAAAAAATTACTTAGTTATTGAAGGTCTGGGATATATTTAATTTTCTTAACTCATGAGGTAACTAAAGCAAACCCAATAATATTGTAGTTAAAACTCGAGGAACATTGGATCTTACAGTATAGTTCATGTTAGCTTAATTGTTTTGATTGATGCATGCAGAGATGACTTAGAAACATATAGTTCAGAAATGAGAAAGCTTGCTCTGAAGATACTTGAGGCAATGGTGGAAGCACTTGAAATGGACCCAAAAGAAATGAAGGAGTTATTTGAAGAAGGATGGCAAGGGATGAGGATGAACTACTATCCTCCATGCCCACAGCCAGAGCTTGTGACTGGCATCAACCCTCACTCAGATGGTGTGGGCCTCACCATCCTCCTCCAAGTCAACCAAGTGGAAGGCCTTCAAATAAGAAAGGATTCCATGTGGGTCCCTATTGCTCCTCTCCCCAATGCCTTCATTGTCAACATTGGAGATATTCTTGAGGTAATGTAACATGATTAATATTAAAGTAGATTTTTTTTTTAATCTTTTAAAAGAATAAAACACTACAAGAAAAAACAGGATTAGTTAGGGAAAAATTCGTAGCTAATTCCTAGCCGTAGCAATTTCCTAGCTAAATCGCCCCCTACGAAAATTGTCTCCGGCGACCTCCTCCACCGGCCCCTCCGGCGACCACTTTATATTTTTGAAAAGTGGTCATAGGAGGACTCGAAGACGGAACATCATGGATGGTAACATTTAGACAAACCACTAAGCCATTTATCACTTTTTGATTTATTAATGTAAAACATTATATCTATATATATACATATAATAAATTAGCTAGGGATTTTTTCTCTTGCTAATCCGTAGCTAATTAGCTAGGGATTTGCCTGCTAGGGATTAGCTAGGAATTTTTTTCCTAGCTAATTAGCTAGGTTTTTTTCCTTAGGGATTAGCTAGGAAAATCCGTAGCAAATCTCTAGCTAATTAGCTAGGGATTTTTTCAACTAGGGAAATCCATAGCAAATTCGTAACTAAATTTTTCCGCCTTTTCGCGCCAAACGTTTTTACTAAATTAGCTAGAGATTTTTATCCCTAGCTAATCCGTAGCTAATTAGCTGGGGAAATTTTCCCGAGCTAATTTCCGTAGCTAAATTAGCATTTTCTAGTAGTGAAATGATCTATTATTTCTTTCATTATGAGAGTGAGCCTCTAGATCTTCCCCCTTCTTTCCTTCCTTCCTTTCCCTCCCTCTTATACTTCATCTCTGCTTCCACCTTTCCTTTTCTTTCGTCTTTATTTTTTGTTTTCTTATTATTTTCTCCTCCTCTTTCTTCTATTTTTTCGTTTGTCTTTAGTTTTTTGGTCCCAAGTTTCCTGGTGTAAGGTGGTTAGGGTAAGGGAGAATGGGGAGTAGTATGGGATTCTTCTTGAATGATTCTTCGTTGGCACTAGAATGGGATGATTAACGTGCGGAGAAATTGCGGAAGAGTATGTTTATAGGCAAGCTACTAATTGATAAGCCATTGAAGCGAACCAATTGTGAAGGGGATGATTGCTAAGGGTTGGAACGTCTCTAAGGGTTTGAGCATTGCTGAGCTGAGTAAGAATATGTTCTTCTTTACTTTAGATAAGGAGAATGGTTGCGTTGGAATCCTATGGGATGGACCTTGGTCGGTATTGGGTCACCTGCTTAATGTGAAAGAATGGTCACCAGAGCTAGCCCTCTCGGATGTTAGCTTTGACTTCTGTTCATTTTGGGTCTAATTTCACAGTTGCTGTTATAGGGAAAGAGTACGAAGAATGTGGTTAAGTTGGAAAATATGGTTGGACGAACATTAGCGGTGGAGGAGCTGATTGAGAATGATAGAATTGCCAGAAGTTTTGTTAGGGCAAGAGTCTGGGTAAATCTGTCTAATTGGTTTGTTGATGGCTTTTGGATTCCAAGACTGAATAAGTCGAGAGTATGGGTTTTACTAAAATATGAACAACTTTAGAATATGTGCTACCAATGTGGGAGAGTAGGGCATGACCACAAGCAATGTGAAGAAGAAAGGGTGAAATCGCTAGTTTTCCTTAGTAAAGATAGGTACGGGCATTGGATTGGAACAATGCTTGTCAAAGCGGTGCATCGAATTCTAGAAGTGAATGCGAAGGGTGAGTGGAATGGTGATGAGAAAGGTTGGGGTGAAGTGAGTGATAGTCACTACGAGGGCTTGGTGCGCGATCAAGCTTCGGAGGATAATTATGATAGAAGAAATAATGAAATGGCAAGGTGTGAAGATTCGTGGGGCCTTAAGAAGTTTCTCTCTAGGGTTGGCAGGGTTGTTAGTTGTGACGTTTTTCTGCGCGAGCTGAAGGGTACTTTTGGAAAAGATAGGGTTCAATGTATTTCTTTAGGCCCTTCTAATTTGCTTCTTCAAAATGATAGTAAAGGGATATTGGGCCAGAGTCCAAGAGCTGGTAAAGCCAAGTTTGGGTGTTTGAAGCACGAGTCAGGAGATCTCTCGAGGGCTGGTTGGACCTTATATTTAAAGCCTTCCTTGGTTGGTGTTTAAAGCCCAAGCATTGTTAGCGGCTCATCTAAATCCTCCCTCTAGCCCAATTGATTCTCCTATGAACAATACAATTGAGGCTTAAGAATACATGGTTGAGCTTCCTTTGGAAGATGAGATGTTAGGGGACTCTCTTGCTTTAATTCCTATAGTTCAGAAGTAGTATGAATCAAGATTGAGCATTGATCTTCGAAATATTAGTTTAAAAAGAAAAGCAGCAACGAATATTCTTAAGAGGGCCTAACTCACCTCAAAAGAGCTCTCAAGGGGAGATGATTACTTTAGCCTATATATACAGCTTATCAGCCCTTTAACTAAGCAATGTGAGACTTCAACACGCTCCCTTCACGCCTGACATAGGAGCGTGAAGCCAACAGGTTATTTTCAGGGCAGCCCACAGTAAGGCTCATCCATCCATACATGCCCAGACCCGCTCTGATACCATCATAAGAGGCCTTACTCACCTCAAAAGAGCTCTCAAGGGGAGATGATTACCTTAGCCTATATATACAGCTTATCAGCCATTTAGCTAAGCAATGTTTGACTTTAACAGATATCAGTTTTGAGAAGGTTAAGAGAAGCAGGTCAAAGGTCTCTCTGGTTACTAGCCCTATTTTGAAGTTTGATATAGGGATTTCGCCTGTGAAAGGGAAGAAGAAGTGTCCAAGTCCTGCAAAACGCATAAGAAAGCATAGTAAGAAATTATATTCCCAATTGGAAAACCTTTTGGAAGTTCCTATAGGTGAGATTAATCCAAGAGCTTATGGAAACTTGTTTGGGTCAATGCAGGAAGATGTTGTTGCTATTACTAAAGATGGCGTGGTGGCTCACCTAAAATAGCCCTCATGGAACCATGAGGTCCATGGCATGAAATGTGCAAGGGCTTGAGGCTCCCTTGACACTTATAGCTTTAAAGAATATTACTTTGAAAAAAAGTCCCAAATCGTCTTCTCGATGGAGACTAGAAATAAGGAGAGAAAAATTGAGTTATGGAGAAGAAGATTCAATTTTTTATGTAGCATTTTATATGGAACCTGAGGGTTATTTAGGGGGCCTTGCGTTGTGGTGGAGTATTGAAGTGGAGCTGGAATTTCTTTTGTCCTAAAAAAATGTCATCCATACTTTTATTAAGAAGGGTTTGAGGAATTTTAGTGGTTTTGTCTCTTTCATCTATAGGGTTCCTTTGGAGAAGAATAGGGTGGAGTTCTAGTCTCTGATGCGTCACATGTGCCCTCTAAACAATTGTTGCTAGGTGTGCCTTGGTGATTTTAATGAATTGATGGTTCAAAGTGAGATTTTGGGGTCGTATTAATGGAAGCTGCAAGTTCATGAATCTTCAAAATTTTCTTTTTGACTGTGAACTCATCGATGTGGGTTTTAAAGGCTTCAATTTCACCCTGTCGAATGGTTAATTAAGGTGGAGGCATGTCAAGGAGCGCATGGATCTGGCGGTGTGTAATCTGTTATTCAGATGTGAGTTTCAACGCACCCAAGTGGTTCATCTTGACCAGGTTTATTCTGATCATTGTCCTCTCTTATTCCATCTCGAATTTATTGAGTCTAGAACTCCCACGTCTTTTAGATTACTGAGTGGCATTGTAATGTGGTTCTCCAGGACATTCGCTCCCTCAAAGATAATTTTAGCTTGCTGTCAGTTAGTTGGATCCCTTGTCATATGAATTTGGCAACCGGTTGTCTTGCCAAAGCTACCGTTAGTTGGTGACTTGAGGTTTCTTTGTGAAGGGATAGGCTGATCTTTTCTTGTTGTCTTTTGTTGGTTTTGTTTTTCTAGTGTTTGTTTTGTTTCTTGGTTCCTTAGACATGTTGTTCTGCTTTGGTTTTATTTATGAATTACTATTTCTAGCCAAAAAAAAGTTCGATTATACTTTTTAGTGAAATTTTCCCAAAGAATTTAGTCTTTCTATTAGTTATCATTACAACAAAACACAGATTTACCCACGGATAAATCTGTGGGTAAAACAAGGGAATTACATGGGGAAATGGGGAATGGCCCACGAACATGATCCATGGCTAAAACTGGCGTAGGTAAAAAATTCCTCACGAACGGAATAGCCACGGAAGTAACTTGTGGGAGATTCGTGAGAAAATAACCACGGAATTTTTAATTTTAGCCACAGATTATTCCATAAGGAATTACCCACGGATCCATTCCATGAAAAATAGCACGGACCCGATCGGCGGCCTTTGTATTTTTGAAAAATGATCCGTGGAGGATTCAAAGACGAGATGTCATGCATGGTAATGTTTACAACAACCACTAGGTCATTTATCATTTTTTATTTTATTAATGTGAAACATTATATATATAAATCTAACATATGGTTTAGAGATTTTTTTTTCTATTATTTAGTCCCTAGAATCATACAATATAAAATATAAAATAGAGGATAATTGAAAATAGAGAATTAGTTTTTCACTTATATTAAAATTTTAATTTTAAAATTACATACAATTTAGCTTATGTCAAATCCGTTAGTTTTATTTTATTGTTTTTTCTAAAATAAAAATTTCTACGTAATTTTTATTAAATTATTTATAATTTGATTTTTTTAATTATTGATAAGTTTGTTATAATATATATATATATTCTACCGGTTCAACTGATTTTTTATGACCCGACAGTTGATTCAATGACCCAGTGATCCAAATATCCACATTGAAATAAATTTTGATGATTGCAATTATGAATTTTATTGATAAGTGAATTCATATAGTTTTTTATTGTGTATTTGATATACTATATACTTCAACAAATATATAAATTAAATGTTTTACATAAATATGATTAAGATAATCTTTTAAAAGAATAATTTTGCTACTTTTAATAAAATTATAATTTTTTAGCAATAGTAATATTATGTGAAACTGTCGTTTTTGGTTCAGACAATTGTGATTTGGAATTAAGGATCGCAAGGGGTCTTAACCTTGAGAGACTTGTCCTTAGGTGATGCACCTAGGTGCCTATGTACCCTTCGGAAGGGATCAAAGTCCACGTTGTTCGTCATGATGATGTCTATTGGAGCCGTTAGGCAAGGTAATTACCTGTATTGGGCCGTATGCGGCTAAGATGTGTCTAAGGTACTCTGGGCGGGCGAGCCGCTCTTAGGAGGTTGCCTTAGTGGGAGAGAGCTCGGGTATTTGAGGGCTTCTGGAAGCCCTGTTGGTGGGATGCTCTGGGGGCGGAGATGAGCTTACTGGTGGTCGGACTTGGCGGGACTTACGGCGAGGCTCGTGATGCGTGAAGGGTGAGGCATCCGAGATGCTCAGGAAGCCTGCTAGGATGGCAACGAGTGATGCTTTCTGAGAGTATTTGGGATGTATTGGATCTAGTGTGATAGTCCTTGAACTTGCGTATCTTTAGTCCCTCGGGTGAGGGTCTAGTTATACTGAGTGTGGGGAGGTCGTGCTCGACCCACGATGCTCAGGGAGTTTCCACGTCTAATTGAGTGGGTATCCCAGCGAGGTGACGTGGGCAAGGGCCACGTAAGTAACATATGAGTGATGCCACGTGCTGCTAGCTTGTGCTACTGCTAGGCTTCTAGAAGCTTAGTGCCACGTGTCCCAAGGCAAAATATTCCGTAGTTACATAAGTCCCCCAATTCTATGGGTGTCGGGCGCCCGTGGACTTAAGTTCTCTTGTCTGTAAGCTACTTAGGAATTTTTTTGTGGAGAGCTCGTCTGCGTGGGGGCATGATTACTTTGAGACGGTCGTCTGACTTGCGAAACAGTGTCCTTCGCTCTGTTCTGTGGGAGTGGAGACGTTTGGAAGGTGACACACGTCTTGTTTCGAGTGGCTGGCTGCTTGACTTCCTTAGCTAGCTTTCGAGCCGTCTCTGTAGAAAGTACGCGACTTACCGAGGAGGAGTCATCATTGCCTAGAGGAGAATTTCCCGGGATGCCCTTTGCGGGTAAGCTGAAGAAATCCAAAGGTCAGGGGCCGTTTGGTCATTTTGAGAGGCTCTCCTCTGGTTGGGTTCGTCTGCGGCTAGTGGCTGGACAAGAAATTTTTTGCTGAGAGTTATATGTTGAAGGAGCGGACTGCTGCAGGTGCCACGCGTCAGAGTTTTGGTGGGTACCACTAACATTGGGTGTTTTGCCGCCGTTTCTCCTTCATTAAATGCGGGTCCATTTCTGAGGGTAGTGATCATTAGCCTGGTCCGAGGATTTTTCGAAAAGACCCCATGGCATCTTCGGGTGACTTTAGGGTTTCCGAGGGTTTTTCAGTCTTTGTATCTCTACTGCCTTGGCTATGAATTTGAGCCGTTCTTTTTCTCCACGTGTTTGGTCGAAGTGGGCGGTTGCAGCTTAGGCTGGTTGTAGATGATAATTAATTTTATCCGTTGCAGGATACGAAGGGACTGGGATTTTTGAATTGTCGCGCCTCTGGGTATCCTATAAATATCCAGCGTTTGAAAGTTCGTGGTTTTGCATTCTCACTTTTCTCCGTATTTCTGCCTTCTTGCCTTGTTTGCCCTAATTTTTACTCCTTTTCCCTTTTTGTCCACTGTTCTCGCTTCTCTTTCTATCCTCTGTTCTCACCGGGAATTTTGTCATGGCTGGCGACGACGATAGCTTTTACCCTTTCGACTTTATTGACTCAGAGGATCTCCCTTCTTCTCCTCCTCCTCCTCCTCTTAGCCGTACTCGAGACAGTCGTCGGAGTAGGGGGAAGAAATTTGGTCAGCAGAGTCTTTCTCCAGAGGTAGTGGTGGATGTCCCCGCCGTGGTACCTGCCGGGGTTGGGAGGGAAGGACGGTTTCCCGTACCAGCGTCTTCTGCTAAAGACCGTCGACAGGAAGGTCTTCAAAGAGAGAAAATGAGGAAGGATGGAAGAGGTGACGTAGGTGGCCCCCAGGAGGGAGAAAGGAAAGGAGCCTCTGTAGTGGAGGTGTCCAAGGGCAGAGAAGGAGGGTTTAAGAAACGACCTGCCGGTGCGGAGTCGCGGTTGTCGTCGCAGGTGATCCGACGGAGTTTTGACTAGGAGGGTTTGCGGGCGGAGGCTTCAGTGGAGGATGCTGTTCCGACCTCTGTTCCTGCCTCTGTTCCCACTACGCTTCTGTTCGCCAGTCACCCATGATGGGGTTGATCAGCCTGCTGCTAAGAAGGCCAGGGTGGCGGTTGCGGAGTCTGCTGAAGATTATGCTGCGATCCGGGTTTTGGTGGGTGAGCCCATGGCTGAGGCTTCAGCCAGAAATGACGTGGCCGTGGAGGCTGGGGCCATCTCAGACAGAGGGATTATAGTGGCGATTCAAGTGGCTGCCACAAAGGATGTTGTCACGGGTCGAGCATCGGCCCTTCTGAACCCGTCGGACCTCCGGAGGGGGGATTTGCCTTCGAGCTGGTGGCCTTAGGGAGACGCTTTCCTGTGGAGATGGGGAAGAGGGAAGCGAAGGGGCTGGACACTTCTCCCCTGAATCTTGCTGTTTGAGGCTTCGGTCAAGTTGCTGAGGCATTAGCTGACTTCTACCAGGCTGGCCTTGAGTGGGATAAGCGTGTGGTAAGCTTTCTTATCCTGGTGTTTCTGACTTCTGCCTTTTTACAGGGGGGATCCGTCTAGACCGGGACCAATTTTCCGGTGTTGCGGCTTCCAAGGCCAGGCTATGCAGGTCATCCAGAAGAGATTGGCAGACGTGCGTGGGCAGCTGTCCGCGAAGAAATTGGAGTGTGAGGACCAAGGACGCGAGATTAAGTCCTTGGCTCATGAGCTGACCCATCTTAGGGCTGAAGCTGAGCATCCTTCCGAGGTAATGCTTCTTCGCTCGGAATTGGAGAAGACTCGCAAGGAGTTGGTCGTCCATCAGGAGGATGCCGAGAGGCGCCGACAGGAGTTACATTCTCTTTGCGAAGCTTTGCGTAGTGCAGAGGCTCGTGCTTCTGAGAACCTTTTCGGCTGGTTGGAGGTTGAGGAGAAGGTCGGCGACGTCGCTGATCTCCAGGGAGAGCTGCTGGCGCAGAGGATGTACGGCATGCTTCTGGCAGTCGAGCAATTGGAGCGTCTCCGTGGGGAGAGGTTTTTAGCGGAATGGGTGGCTTCCCTGCATCCTTTTTCGGAGCTTTTTGACGGTGAATTTCGCGGTCGGACGGATGCGGATTCACCTTTGAACCTTGCCTATCTTCGTCAATTGGCTGACCGCCCGATGGATCACTAGGTGCTGTCTCATATCGACGGGCGCACTCTCAGGATTGGAGCTACTTCTCAGCAGCTAGCTGAGGCGACTTGTCAGGAGCCGCTAGAGGTAGTTGGTGACGTTGAGCCTGTGGGGGCCAACGTCATTGTAGATCTTGGGGATGCCCAAGAATAGGTTCATGTATTTTTGGGGTGTTTACCCTTTGTAATGGGCGGATGCCCTCTCATTTTTGGTACTTAATGAGAATTTTAAAGTGTTTTTGCTGCCTCCCTTTTTACTTATGGGCAAAAAGTTGTGTGCGAGTACAGTTTCTCTTTTTTGTTGTTATCTCTTTACGTCCGGGTAAAAAGATTGGTTGCATGAGTACCGTGTGATCAAGAAGGTTTGTATGCGGTTTGCTAGCATGGTTTTTTTGAACGTTCGTTTTGCGTGTTCGCACCCGAGGGGTTTTTAACCGTGCTGTTGGGGGAATATTAGCTTGGCCTTGGATGCGCTTAGCGTTTCTTCGGGCGGTCGGCCTGTTGTCCTTTGTTGGGACTTTGTGCGAGTACTTTGCGAATTGAAGTCAGGTCTCTTGTCGGAAAGAAATACTTCGATTAATTAATAGACAAAATGGTTACATTCGTGCAGCCTCAGTCGGGCTAACCTTAGTCAGGCTGAAAGTAAACAAGATGATTACATTCGAGTCGCCTAGGCCAGGCGAGCCTTGGTCAGGCTGAAGTGAATCCTAAATTTGAAATAAAGAGACGTATGTGACTTAACCGAAGGGTGGTATGAAAGCGCGAAATGTGTTCAGAGTTTAGGCGGAGATTTGGTCCGGGTGGGTGGAGTCCTGCTTCTTTTCTCCAAACTCTTTACCCTCGGGGGGCTCCTCGCGTGTTTCTCGGGGACCAAGGCGGGCGACCTTGATGGTCTTGGTTAGGCTTGCCGAGTAGCATGCTTGTGCTAATTTCTGGTCCGCCATGAATTCTCCAACCCCGTGGGGTGTTGGGAATTTCATTATGAGCTGTGCGGTGGACACCACAGCCCTGAGTTTGTTTAGGGACGGTCGCCCTAAGATCGCATTGTATGCCGATGGTGCGGAGACGATGATGAAGTCTACATCGAGGCTCGCGACCTTTGGTAGGGTGCCCATGGTTGTTCGGGCAGCGATGATTCCTTCTGCAGGAACCTGGGCTCCTGAGAATCCTATGAGTGTGCTGGGGAATGGCCTTATGCTGGCCTCGTTCAGCCCGAGTTTCTTGAAAGTGTCAATGTAGAGGACGTCTGCCGAGGACCCTTGGTCGATCAAAACTCTCTTGACTTCGTAGTTGGCGATTATAGCAGTTACCACCATTGGGTCATCATGGACTGGTCCCTTTAGGTTAGTGAGATCAAATGTGATGGGGTCTCCTTTGGGCTCGCTCCTTTTCTTGTGCTTTGGGGCATAGTCGAGGGCGAGTATGAAGCGTTCCACCATTTTCTTGTTCTGTGGTAACGAGGAAGTTCCTCTCTGCAAACCGCCTGCAATGACATTGATGACTCCACGAGTAGGTGTCTGATCGTTGGCCTCTCGCGAGTGCTCTGTGTTAGCTCTGCTTTCCTCCTTGATGTATCTGCCGAGTTGTCCCTTGTGGATCAGGTCTTCGATCTGATCCTTTATGTGGATGCAGTCGTTGGTTTCGTGCCCGTAATCCTTGTGGAACTGGCAGTACTTGGACTTGTCTATCGGTTTTCCCGTTTTTCGCCTCTTGACCTGAGGAGGGAGGCTGAGCATGTCTGAGTGATAGATTTCTTCAAGGACCACAATGTGGGATTTGTTGAAGGGAGTGTAGCTTGTGAATCGCCCTCTGGGAGGCGTTCGTGGTTAAGGGGGCGACCGCTTTTTGTTGCTTTTCTCCTTGGGAGTTTGGCTTTCCACTACTGTCTTTTCCTTCTTTTCTGCTCGTTCCATGTCAGGCGTACTTATCAGGAATTTTCTCATCTTGTCTTTGGCGATTTGCGCGTTTTCCTCTCGGATGAACCATTCTACGCGGTCTATTAGCTCCTGTAAGGTGGAGACAGGGCACCTCTTGAGTTCCCCGTAAAACTGTGAACATCGGAGACCTTGTTTGATGAAAAAGATGGCGACGACATCCTGGAGGCCTCGTACCTGGAGCGAGAGTTTGGTGAAGCGGGCCAGAAAGGCTTGCAGGGTTTCTCCTTCTTCTTGGTAAAAACCAATGAAGGAGTCCTCGTTCTTTTGGTATTCCTTACTATTGGCGAACTGCGTAAGGAAGTTTTGCGCCAACTGTTCGAAGTTGTGGATCGAATTGGTGGGTAGCAGTGAGAACCACCTTAGGGCCACCTCTTTCAGGGTCGACAAGAAGACTCGGCATTGTTGTTCGTCCGTCATACCTAATATCGACATAGCCGAGAGTTGAAGGTGTTATGGTGATCCCGTGGATCGGTTTCTCTGTCGTAAGGTTCTATGTGGAAGGGCATCTTGAAGCCCATGGGCACGTGCTCGTTCATGATTTGTTAGGTAAAAGGATGTCTCCCCTTTCCCTGGAAGTCGAAACCGGGCCACTGTAAGCATTCACGCCGCAAGTGGCATACAGGTTGTAGGTTCCTGCCCAGGGCATGAGGAGGTAGGATCCCGGTGGGTTGGGATTGGTGGTCGCGGATAGATTGTAGCGGGCCGAGCTGCTTGTCCGACGATCATTGCTGGTCCATGTGGGATTACCGCTGGGGGCGCTGGTGCTGTTAGCGACTGTCGGGCGAATTCCATTGGTAAGGTCCCGAACTGTATTGCGGGCAGGTTTGTAGGGTCGCCGGAGGTCCCTACCGCCACGTTGTGTGGCACTAGTGGTAGTTGGGCGCCTGCGTTTGCTTGGGCGATGCTCCTATTTTCCACCCACTATTCTTACCGTAGGGCTGCTATTTCTGCCTCAAGGCGGGCGAGCTCTAACTCTCAGGATTCCTTGTTGGCTCCTCTGTTTCTTAACTGTCGACTGTGGGGCAAGGAACATGCGGCATGCCATAAGGGTGATGGGGATAGGCTTCCTCTCTGGATGTCGGGTTCTGGACCACGGTTTCTGCAACGTCTACCTGCGTCATTGAGGCGTTTTGGGTTTGAGTCGCGTTTGAACCTCCTACTTCGGTCGTGACCGCTTCGGTTGTTCCCTGCATGTTCCTTGTGCTGCGCCTTAGAGCACTTGCGTCGGTCGTGGCTGTAAAGGTGTTCAAGTCGGTCATCCTGATGTGTGTCCTGTATTGTATCCTGTGAACAAGATAAAAAGTACGGGTTTCTTAGTGTTAGGTGTATACTCTTACTCCCCGAAAAAAAAAATGCCGTTTAGCGGTAGAGTGCGCAAGGCATTGTGGTCTGAGAAAGACCGCGGTGGGCGCCACTGTAACTGTTGTTTTTGGTTCAGACAATTGTGATTTGGAATTAAGGAACGCAAGGGGTCTTAACCTTGGGGGACTTGTCCTTAGGTGATGCACCTAGGTGCTTACGTACCTTTCGGAAGGGATCAAAGTTCACATAGTTCGTCATGCTGACGTCTATAGGAGCCATTAGGCAAGGTAATTACCTGTATTAAGCCGTGTGCGGCTAAGAGGTGTCTAAGGTACTCTGGGCGGGCGAGCCGCTCTTAGGAGGTTGCCTTAGTGGGAGAGAGCTCGGGTCTCTGAGGGCTGCTGTAAGCCCTGTTGGTGGGATGCTCCGGGGGCGGAGATGAGCTTGCTGGTGGTCGGACTTGGCAGGACCTACGGCGAAGCTCGTGATGCGTGAAGGGTGAGGCGTCCGAGATGCTCAGGCAGCCTGCTAGGATGGCAACGAGGGATGCTTTCTGAGAGTATTTGGGATGTATTGGATCTAGTGTGATAGTCCTTGAACTTGCGTATCTTTAGTCCCCCGGGTGAGGGTCTATTTATATTGAGTGTGTGGAGGTCGTGCTCGACCCACGATATCGTGGGACTTGGGTCATCCCACGATGCTCAGGGAGTTCCCACGTCTAATTGAGTGGGTATCCCCGAGAGGTGACGTGAGCAAGGGCCACGTAAGTAACAGATGAGTGGTGCCACGTGCTGCTAGCGTGTGCTACTGCTAAGCTTCTAGAAGCTTAGTGTCACGTGTCCCAATGCGAAATATTCCGTAGTTACATTATGTATTATTTTAGAAGTGAGAAATTTAATTTTTTTCAAATGAAAATTTAAATTATAAACCACTTAGCCACGGCTTTACAATCCGTGGCTAATTCCAAGAAATTGTTAATGAAAATTAAACTGTGGCTAGTTAACCACTTACCCACGGATTGTAAATCCATGACTAATTTCAAGAAATTGCCTACGAAAATTAATCCGTTGCTAAATCCGTGAGTAATTTTCTAAAATAAAATTGTTTTTTCTTTTCATTTTCCCACAGAATACGCCGTGGGCAAATCCAAGTTTTGTTGTAGTATACACATATACTTTTTTAATAAAAAAAAATGTGTTTTTTTTTTGTTGAAATCAAGATTTTTATCATAATGCACAATGACTACTTCCTTTGATGTTCTGTACCATTTGTCTCAAGATTTATAGACTGTACAATAATTTTCCCTCAATATTACATATATTATGTTATGTACACGCCTACATGACTCTTGTAATAATTATTTTTTTAATAAGCATATAATGGATTAGAATTATATATAATTTATAGCTATGGCATCTATATGAATATGATGATTTTGGGTTCATGCAGGTTGTGACAAATGGGATGTACAAGAGCATAGAACACAGAGCAATAGTGAACTCAGAGAAAGAGAGAATTTCTGTGGCCACATTTTTCAGCCCTAAGATGGATGGAGAGATGGGTCCTGCAAAAAGCCTTGTCAGTCCAAAAAGACCAGCATTGTTTAGAAAAATTATTGTTGCAGAATTTTTCAGAGGTTATTTCTCACAAGAGCTCAATGGAAAATCGTATCTTGATGTCATGAGGATATAAAATAAATTAATGTACCAGTAGTTTGATTGGAGTAGCAGGTACTCAATTTTTCTTGAGCAATGTTTCGAATTTGAGTGCATGTGTGTGGAAAAAATCTTTGCTGCGAGAATTCTACCCCTGTTATGTATGGGACTTCCACTAAATCGAACATAATTGCCTTCAGTAAGAAAAACAAATAACAATGAAATATAATTGAGAATTACAATGTGTGATCAATTATATATATGTGGATGTTCTAGACAAATTGTTCAATCCCATGATGTAATGTCGGATGCATTCTCCCAAGGGTTGATGATGACGATTTCAAAATATGATGATATTGAGAGAGATTAGAATAAGATTCTGAATTCAAAACCAAAATTTGTGATTTCATTGAGGTCAGGTAAAGAAGATGAGGCGATGAATAGAGCTATCAAAACGGGTTCAACCTGCGGGTTCGGCCTTTTTACCCGCAAATTCGGGCGGGTTGGACAGATGAAAAAATGGTCCGCGGGTAAATGGACCCGGCCCGTTTGACCTGTTTAAAATACGGGTTTAACCGGGTTACCCGCGAATAATCCCCTTTTTTAAAAATAATTAATAAATATGGGAACAGAGACGGAAGAGTGGAAGACTAAAGAGTGTAAGACCCAAAATTCTAATCTAACCCTAGTCCAGTAGTAGACCCCAAACCAAATGCCACGGTCACAAACAGAGTGAAGAACGCGGCTCGAGATTGGAGATTGGAGAACGCCATAGTAACTCTGCTTGCTGAGTTGCTGTCGAATTAAACTTATATGTGTAAAATCTTTCTAGCGGTGGTTCATAGTGGGCGGTTCGTGGTGGTGGTTGGTAGGTGGTGGTGAGTGGTGGTGGCGGGTGGTGCATGGTGTTAGTGGTGGGTGGTCGTTGGTGGTGGCTAGTAGTGGTAAGTAATGGGTAGGACCCAGGTACTACCCAAGTTTTGGCCCAGTATTTTTAAGAAAATGGGTATTTGATAGGTCCTATATTGGGTAGTTACCCATGGACTTAGGCTTAGATAGTCTTGAGCTGCACGTCTGAGCAATAGGAATTGACTATCATTTACCTTTTAGGTGTTTCAGTACAGCAGTGGCATTAGGATGGCAATGTTGGGAGGGACTCCATGGACAAGGATAAGGGCTTTTTCCTTTGAGGTTGCCCCTCCAATTCTACATCAGTCTAGTCTCTATTACAGGCAAAGAATCATCCCCTTCCGAAAGAACTTTTCAGTCTCTACTTTTTCTGTTCCTGAGCAAAAAGCTGAAGGAGCAGTTCGTGTTCGTTTTGCGCCTTGTTCAATCACTTGTTTGCTAGGTTGGTTTAAAAGTCTGGAATCTTTTTCCCTTTTTCTTTTCCTAATATATTTTCAGGTCCAAAGGTGGAAAGTTTATTCTGAGAATTGAAGATAACTGAGGAAGCCATGTTGCGAGATCTTTCTTGGCTTATCTTGATTGGGATGAAGCTATACATTACAACACATTTTCTACCCATATACAATTCAATAATAAAAAATGTAATAGTGCTCTCACTTAACATTCTTTTTAGAGGCAAAATATTATTTAGTCCCCGAATTTGTAACTCTGTCAACTATTTAATTCCCGAATTTGGCAAAAATACTATTTAGTCCCTGAATTTACAACTCTGTCAACTATTTAGTCCGCTGACTGTTACCCATTAGATAACCAACTGACATAGCCGTTAAATGCTGATGTGGCATGTGCCCAGGCACTTAAGGGTGCCACATCAGCATTTAACGGCCACATTAGCTGGTGCCTAGTTATATAAGTGATAACGGTAAGGAGAACTAAATAGTTGATAGAGTTGCAAATTCGGGGACTAAATAGTTGACAGAGTTGCAAATTCGTGGACTACATAATATTTTTTTTGTCAAATTCGGGAACTAAAGAGTTGACAGAGTTACAAATTTGGGGACTAAATAGTATTTTTGCCAAATTCGACTACTAAATAGTAATTTGACCAACAATTCAGGGACTAAATAGTATTTTGCCTCTTCTTTTTATAATTATTAAAAGAGTAAATCATCAAGTTGGTCCTTGAAAGATTAGGATTGTCCAAATTTAGTCCTTGAAAAATGCAAATGTCTAATTTAGTTCTTGAAAGATGCCAATGTCTAATTTAGTCCTTGGAAGATCAAAAGACGTTAACATGTTCTGTTTTTACACATTTCTATAGTTAAGTTATTAATAATTAAATTCATCCTAATAGTTTGTCTTACTGTTTTCTTTGGTTAATCTTGAACTTGACACAAACAAAATAAAATTAGAATAGAAGAAAACATATTTAGACTTGGAACCCTATAACTTAGACAAGTAAATGCAATCCACGTGGTTGCCTAAACAAAGGCTTACGATTCACAAGGTTGCCCAATTGCAATGGCATTTGCAATCTAGGGTCTTCAACAACTAACTCCTTCTAATGACGTCCTCAATTATTTGACCTGCTTCTAAGAGTGGCTCCCTTGACACTCTCTTGCCTAATTTGCTCGGTTATGTCGTCTAACACAACGGCCCAACTTCTAGAAATCTTTGATCTATGTGTGGCCACTTAGAAATTCTTCTAGCAGCTCTCCATTACTTGGGTTACACACCATACAACAACAACAATAACAATTCTTTTTCCACTAGGTGGGGTCAACTATATGGATCAAACGACGCCAACATGCTCTGTCTTTATACATTTCTATGGTTTGGGTTACACACCATAGTTCTCATCAAAATACTATCGAGTCTTGAAATCTTCAATTCACCATTTTTTTATTGTTATTCCCTCAAATAAGGTTCAATATCATACACCAAAACCTCTATGTGATGTTTGGTATCCGGTGAGTGTTAAGTGAGAAGTGGAAGTGGAAGTAAGTGATAAAAAGTATGTTTGGTATGCAGAAAAATGAAAGTGAAATGTAAAAGTAATATTGTCAGGTATGGTGGAAAGAAGATAGGGAAATAGAAGATAAAAGTATGAAAAACCTCATTTACCCTTACTTTTTTAAAAGCCACAAATTTTTTAAGGGCATTTTGGTCTTTAAACCTTACCTCACCTCCACTTCCCTCTCCTTCGTGAGGGAAGGAAGCTTCCCTCTCCAAAGGGAACCTCAACCTTACCTCACCTATGGTGAAGACATACCAAACATGCTCAAGTTTAAGCTTACCTCACCTTCTCTGTTGGTAAGGACTACCAAACGTGCTCCTAATGCTCATATTTATACCCTTAAACTACTGAAGAAAAAGGTAAAAAACCATAAAACCACTCAAAATCAAGTAATAAATAATCAAAATCGTACAACCAAAATCTCCTATCAATATTGCAATCCATGCTATACTAAGGTCATGTTCTTTACGCAGAAAGGGAATGGGAAAGAGAAAAGGAATGGGAATGGATTTATTATGTTTGGTAGTAAAAATTTGGAAATGGAATAAGAATGTAAAAAATTACCATTTTAACCCTTATATTAAAATATTAAAAAGGAATGAATGTTATGATTGTGTCAAATCAAAGAGCCCTCGGTGAGCCACTCCTTTCCTTCCCTGTTTCCCTTAATAATTCTGCCTGACGAACGGGCCGTAAGGCTGGTAAAGATGGTTTGAACTAGGAAGGTCAGTAGGCTTTTTCTAGGCATGCCAATACATTTGCTATAGTAGCACACACCCTTAATTTTTGGTGCATGGGATGCAAACCTGAATGCTACAATGATGTGTGGGAGGAGTGTTTGCCTTCATTCTACTGTCGGGGATGCACCAATTGGAAGGCTAAGTCTATCTGTAAACAAGTCGAGCTGAGCTTTAGATGTTTAAGCTTGGCACGTTTAAAATAAGGCGAGCTCGAAGTCGAGCCCGAGCATTTAAACAAACAAAAAATTGTGATCAAGCTCGGCTCGTTTAATTAGCCCAGTTGTTCATGAGCTTAATGAGCCGAGCTAAGTAATTATCAACTTTCATTAAATATACATGCACATAAGAAAATGAACTTATATCTTATATTAATTTATAGATTTTATCCTTTTATATGTTTTATTGATTATAGCCGACTCTACCTAGTAGGAAAAGGTCATAATAAATTCGATATATATAAATATATATATATATATATATATATATATAAGTGTGTGTAGAATGAATATTCATTATATATTTAAATATAACAATACATGTGTAACTATAGAATATTCATCCTTGGAACACGTGGCATTATCCTTGTAGAACGTTAGTGGGAATACGAATCAGTGAACGTGGCACCATTCACCGGCCTCGTACGTGGCTTATGGCCACGTCTTTCCACACACGCTCTCGTATTAGAGACACGGGAGACGCTCAACCATCGTTTGTCGACCCACTATGAGCAAGAACGTGAGTCGACCACGTTCCCCTTCACACTTAGTATAAATACCCTCACCCGTGGGACTTGACTAAGCAAGTAAGACAGAATACTCTAAGTACACGTACAAACACCTCCAAACGTAAGCATGATCCATCACCTTTCACGGTTAGCTATCAGTGCTAACCTTCCCTCTAAGGGAACCTCTATCTACAAGCTCCAAGCAGCTCAAAGAGACCCTTGCTCTCTCCTTCCTCTAAGGAAACCTCCAACAGGTGGCTCGCTTGCCCGGAGTACCTTACACAAGTCCTAGTCGCACACGGCCTCTACAGGTAACACACCCGCCTAAAGGCTCCTATGGACGTTAACTCCTCGAACTACGTGGACTTTGATCCCTCGAACTACGTTAACTCCTTGTACTACGTGTACTTTGAACTGCGTAGGGACCTAGGTCATCACCTAAGGACAAGTCCCTGCCCCAAGGTTACGACCCCTTACGGTCCTAATTTCTGACTTAGAATTGTCTGAACCAAAAATGACATTACGTTGGTGCCCACCGTGATCCTTCTTATACCACAATGCCTTGCGCGCTCTGCCGCTGAACGACATTTATTTTTTCGGGGAGTAGGAGTATATACTTAACGCTCAGAAACCCATATTTTAAATCTTCTCTACAGGCAGTACTCCCATGGCTAACAGCAGCAGATCTCTCAAGTTGTTGCACGACCGACAGAATGTCATCAGCAATGACCAAAGCAAACGGCAAAGAACACAACTCGTGGCCTTTGGAGGAGTAAACGACACGACGGAGGTGGATGAACCATTAACCATCACGACCAACATTTCGGGATACGAAGTCAAACGAGTATTGATAGACCCCAGGTCAGCTATTGACATACTCTTCGTACAAACTCTGGGAAGAATGCACAACTATGAGAATCAGCTGGTGCTAGATGCAGGAACCCTTATCGACTTCTTAGGTCAAGCTGTTGAAACATATGGAACCTTCACAACATGGCTTGCCCCAGGCACGCCCCCGAAGGTCACCCGCACAAAGGTTAAATTCACAGTGTCAAACAGCCTCGTCGGTGTATAAAGTCATCTTGGGTCGCCCAACCATTGACTGGCTCAAAGTAGTCATGTCTACAACCCACCTAGCAATAAAATTCCCTACGATGGAGGGAATAAAAGAAATACGGGCAGGCAACGAAGAAGTTCGCACCTGCTACTTGACAAGCCTCCCCAGAGGAGACAAATCTGAGGACCACACCGGAAGCTCCCTCGAGGTAGTATACCTATGAGATGAAATTCCCGGAGCTCGTCCGTAGCCCACAGAGGATCTCGTAAACATTTGCGTAGACCAAGCAAATAATAGAGAAATTCGAGTAGGAGCCCTTCTCGACCAAGCGACCCGAGAATAGCTCTAGGAGCTGCTCACCAGATACCAGGACGTGTTTTCTTGAAGTGCCTTAGACATGCTGGGGATAGATCCAACGCTCATATGTCACTCCCTCAACACGAAAGATGGCCCCGGCATCATCCAAAAGAAACGAGACTTTGGCAAAGAAAGGCAACAAGCAATCAACGAAGCAGTGCAGAAGCTTTTAGATGACAGTTTGATACGCGAATCACAGTACCTGGACTGGCTCTCTAATGTGGTCATGGTTAAAAAGAAAAATGGAAAATGGCGGATGTGCGTAGACTTCATGAACCTGAACAAGGCTTGCCCAAAAGACGTGTATCCGCTCCCCAACATAGACAAGTTGGTGGACGGGACAGCAGGACACCGAATGCTGAGCTTCTTGGTTGCATTCTTGGGGTACAATCAAATCCAGATGAACCCGAAGGATTAAGAAAAGACCTCCTTCATCACGGACAAGGGCGTCTTCTGCTACAAAGTCATGCCCTTTGGACTGAAGAATGCAGGAACCACCTACTAGAGGATGATGGATATAATCTTCAAAGGATAGATTGGTCGTAATCTCGAAGTATATGTTAAAGATATGGTGGTCAAATCCTTGGATGTCACACAACACCAGAAGCATTTAGAGGAAATCTTTCTAGTTCTTCAAAAACACAAAATGAAGTTGAACCCGACCAAATGCGCCTTCGGAGTATCGGCAAGAAAATTCCTGGGATTCATGATCACACAGAGAGGAATCGAAGCCAACCCCAAAAAATGTGCATCCATCTTGAACATGGAACCACCACGGTCGATCAAAGACATGCAAAAGCTAAATGGGAGATTGGCAGCTGACTAAACCTCCGGTACTAACAAAAACCGTGAAGGGAGAAACTTTGGTGTTGTACCTAGCAACCACCAACCATGTTGTAAGCTCGGTGCTAATAAGAGAAGAAGGGACCGAACAATACTCGGTGTAGAAGCTAGTACTCGCCCTCGTCCACTCGGCCAGAAAACTCCGACCTTACTTCCAACAGCATACAATTATGGTTCGAACAGGCCAGCCCTTGTGGCAAATATTGCAAAAGCCAGACTTAGCAGGGTGAATGACAAATTGGGCTGTCAAACTCTCTGAGTTTGACTTCAAATACGAGCCCCGTCGGGCAATCAAGACCCAAGCATTGACAGATTTCATTGCTGAGATGACTCCGTCAGAAGACCAACAGGGGGACGCCCCGGCTTCGAAAAATGACGAGATACGTGAGCCACAGCCAGAAAAATCCCCATGGCTAGTCTACGTAGATGGCTCCTCAACCGGGAAATCCACGGGCGCCGAAATCATAGCTGAAAGCCCCGACAGAATAAAGGTGGAACAAGCCATGCGCTTCACGTTTCCAGCCTCCAACAAACAAGTTGAATATGAAGCACTCTTAGCCGGACTAGCGCTAGCTTACGACCTAGTCGCCTCAAAGGTCAAGCTATTCAGCAACTCGCAATTAGTGGCCGAGCAACTCAATGGAAACTTTGAGGCAAAGGACACTACTATCGTCAAGTATGTAGAGCGCGCCAAACAAGAAATCAGCAGGTTTGAGTCCTTCTTGATCATACGAATACCACGAAACTAAATCAACCAAGCTGATGCCCTCTCCAAATTAACCACCACGCCAAGTAAGTCAGGACTAAAAATGGTTTTGTGAACGACACTACACTCCCCCAGCATAACTCCCAACATGCTACCGATACCGATCGATGCCTCTTGGATGGCTCCAAGAAAAGCATATCTAACAGAGGACACACGGCCCGCAGATAAGGAGCTAGCCCGAAAAATGAGGAGACAAGCAGCTCGATACTTTGTCTAGGGAGAAGACTTATACAAAAAGGGATTTTCATCCCCGCACCTCAGGTGCATTTCAGCCAAAGACGTTGGCTATGTCTTACGAAAAATCCACGAAGGCATATGCGGGACCCACCAGTCCATGGGGGCACTCCGCAAGTAAGCACGACGCACAAGTTTCTATTGGCCCACAATGAGGGCAAATTTGGAGACATTAGTCACCAACTGCGATCAATGCCAGTGGTACGCCAACTTCATACACCAACCACCCAGCGAACTAAAACCCATCGAGTCCCCTTGGCCATTCGATACTTGGGGCATGGACATACTTGGACCTCTCCCACAAGGCACATTACAGAGGAAATTCCTCATAGTAGCAGTCAACTACTTCATAAAATGGATCAAAGTTGAGCCTCTAGCCACCATAGGCTCCCAAAACGTCCAAAACTTCCTCTATCGAAACATCATATCCAGATTCGGTCCTCCCCACGTGTTGATCACAGAAAACAGACGAAAATTCATCAGTGAAAAGTTCAAAGACTTTTGCAAGGAAAGACGCGTCGACTATAGGACAACCTCAGTTGAATATCCAGTGACCAACGGACAAACCCATCCTCGAAGGATTGCGAAAATGCCTGACAAAGGCAAAGGATGATAGGGTAGATGAGCTCCCCTCAGTCCTATGGTCCAATCAGACAACAATTCACTCAGAGACAGGGGAAACTCTATTCGCCCTAACATACGGGCAAGAAGCGATAGTTCCCGTAGATATTGCGGTCCCTTTAGACCAGGTACTAAACCACTCGGACTCAAACCCTTAAAATTTTCTCATCATTTTGGATGAAGCCAAAGAACGCTGAGAGGCTGCAGTGCTAAAAAATGCCGCTTGTAAGCAGCTCCTCGAGCGAATGTATAACTAGGGAGTTTGACCGCGAGAATTCAAAAAAGGTGATCTTGTTATGCGAACAGTAATCAACAATAGGCGCAACCGCCTACACGGCAAGCTCGCGCCAAATTGGGAAGGCCCATACAAGGTTATCGGGATTGCCTCTCATAACGCATATAAGCTAGCCCATTTGATGGGAGAGCATGTACCCAATACCTGGAATGCTGGTAGCCTCAAAATGTACTTCACTATTTCTTAGTCCGAAGACAAGTTTGCTATTTTGTGTTATAAGTACTTTACAATGTCTTAGTCCCAAGACAAGTTTGCTACCCTACGTTATGTACTCACATTATGTACTCATTTTTATTAAATAAAAAATCCAATGCGATTGATCAACTCTCGTATTTATCGAAGCTTTTGTTTACTTAATCATCAAAAAGTATATATACTGGCGAGGACTAACGCCTCAAAATACAAACACATAATTACACAGGGACCTATCGCCTACCAAAAGTCTAAACTAAGAGGCATCCCTGCTCGGAACAAAATCTTGAGGGCTCGACCGCTTGCTTGATTTAGAAGAGCTCGCCAGCACCAACGGAACGTCCCTACGAGGGTTGGGAGTGATATCATACTCCTCTATCCTTAATGGAGAGCCGCCATGACAGCAGGAGCGAAACTCAACGCCGAAATTCTCCTAAGAAGGATGCATTCTTGCCCTAATCTCTGAAGGAACAGAAATGCCCATCATATCCTCCAACTGCGCAACTTTGTTTTGCATCCCCTAGTTGGTGAAACGTAGGAAGTCTAAACGATGGGTCTTCGAGGAATCAGCCCTTTTCTCTGTCAGTTCGCCCTCAAACTCCTTTATGCGGTCGTTCAAACGATTGTTCTCCTCCGTCAAATTGTCCACCACTCCCTGTGAGAAAAAAATCAACAAGGTAAGGTACCCTACAGGAAAACCATCAAATTCAAAGAAAAAGGCCTACCCCCTCTATCTCCCCGCAGCTGGTATTGCTAACGAGCCAAGATGACTCGTTCAGCATCGAAGGAAATCAATTTCCCTTTAAAGGAGACACCTTCACTCATAAACCTAATGGGCATCTCCTCGGGGGTATAGGAGTGTAAGGAATCCTCTGTCGACCGCGACGATTCAAGTTGTCATCATCACTAACATGGTTCACAATACCCGTGCCAGCGTCTACACCGACACTTGCATCAGAAATTTAGGGCGTGGCTCGCCCTTGCTTTCGGCTTTGGGAGCTAGATGGAGCGTCCAACCTCCCTTGGATACCGCCCAGGTTTAACCTTAGAATAAAAGGAAAAGGGGGGAAAGACACTTAGAAAATCGAAGGTATAACAAGAAGCAGAACGTCAAAAGACTTACCAAAAGTAGCACCTGTGACATTCGATCCCCTCAGGAACCCAAAGGCTCTTTCTTCATACTCCTCCCAGTCGCACCATACTCGAAGGGTTAGATTCGACCACTTGAAGGGGTAGCGAGGACACCAATCTTCGAAGCGTATCCAAGGAGGACACATACCTTTTTTGGGTACTACCTTGAAAAAGTACGATTGCCACGCATGATTGTTGCCCGGTAGGTCAGAAATGGTGAACTCTTTAACGTGTAATTGAAAGCTCATCCACCCGCATGCCTCATGAACGGCGTAAAGAGAAAGAAATACCTTGGGCAAAGCCTCAAACTTGCTCGCCCGACATGCCTTCTCAAAAACACTAAGCTGAAACCATGCGTTTGCAGTCAATTATGCAGGGCAAATAATCAACAAGTTAAAACCCTAGAAAGGTAGGATAAACGCAGCATTATAGGGGACACACAGAGGGAGAATGAAACTAACACCGTCACTCCAGGTGATTGTCTCCCCCTTCCCCATTTCCCTAATTTCATAGTCTCCGGGAAGAGAAGGGGCAAATCGCTCCCTCCATATTTTTTCAATACCAAGACATGGCACCACTAGCGATTCCACATCTGCCTCAGTGGTCAGAATGTTGGCAATAGATCCCGGCTCAGGTTCAGTTGTGTACCATTCCCTCGAAACTGAGGGCGGAATCATAACCGGACCTTCACCTTCCTTGGCTAAAATCCATCGGAGGTCAACTGAATCCCATTGAAGAATGAGGGCATCAATTCATGGCGACAGTTAGCAGAGTTTGCTCGAATTATGGTTCCACCAATGAAGGCTGGGGAGCAGTGGCACTAGAAGAAGCCATGAGATCAACTAGAGAAGATAAGAAAGTACGGTTACGCAGAGAGGAGAAATAAATAAGAAAA
Source organism: Senna tora (assembly GCA_014851425.1). Lineage (NCBI taxonomy): Eukaryota > Viridiplantae > Streptophyta > Magnoliopsida > Fabales > Fabaceae > Senna > Senna tora. Next base: position 32,955,417 of record CM026269.1, read on the forward strand.
TCACAGAGGTTGGGAGGATGATACTCTTCATCTCCAATAAAAGGCACCTCAAAGCCTGGCCAAAAGGCGCAAAGACGGAAGGGTTCCGAGGAACGAGGGGAAATACCTGAAACACCCTTGACCTCTAAAATTCCCCGCATAACCTCAAAGGGCATCTTCGAAATTTTCTTTCACTACAATGATGACGCCTCATCGAAAAGACGCGTACTTTACTGCAGAGACGGCTCGAGAAACATACTAAGGAAGCCAAATAGACAACCGTCTAGAGTAGGATGCGTGGCACCTCTGACAGCCTATTCCTTCGAGAGCAATCCTCAGGAAAAATCATGCTAACTCTTTCATCCGAACAACCGACTCACTTAATCTATCTAACTAGCGGTCGAGCTCGTTTGGCCAAAAACACTTGGTGGGAGACCTTCCCCCGAATAGCTTGTTCAAGAAACTTAAGTCCACGGGCGCCCAACGCCCACAGACTTGGGAGACTTATGTAACTACAAAATATTCCCCCGTGGGACACGTGGCACTAGCCTTCTATAACGTTAGTGTGAATAGGAATCATTGACACGTGGCACTATTCACCGGCCTCGTACGTGGCTTGCGGCCACGTCTTCCCACACACGCTCTCGTATTATAGACATGGAAGACGCTCAACCATCATGGGTCGACCCACTACGAGCAAGAACGTGAGTCGACCACGTTTCCCTTTACACTTGGTATAAATACCCTCACCCAGGGGACTTGACTAAGCAAGTAAGACAGAATACTCTAAGTAAACATACAAACACCTCCAGATGTAAGCCTGATCCATCACCTTCCATGGTTAGCTATCAATGCTCACCTTCCCTCTTCGGGAACCTCCATCTACAAGCTCCAAGCAGCTCAAAGAGACCCTTGCTCTCTCCTTCCTCTAAGGAAACCTCCAGCAGGTGGCTCGCTCGCCTAGAGTTCCTTACACACATACTAGCTGCACACGGCCTCTACAGGTAACACTCCTGTCTAACGGCTTCTATTTACGTTAACTCCTCAAACTACGTGGACTTTGATCCCTTCATAAGGGTACGTAGACACTTAGGTAATCAGCTAAGGACAAGTTCCCCAAGATTACGACCCCTTGCGGTCCTAATTTTTGGCTCGTTTAATAAATGAACGAGCCCGATTGACCTCTTATGCGAGCTGAGCCCGAACCGTTCATGAACGGCTCGTTTCATTTACACCCCTAAGTCTATATGTTTACAATTCATACTTGCCAAAAAAAATTTTGATCACAAAAAAAAAATTCACTAGAAATGGGGAGTAGAAGTGGTACTGAAGAAACTGGGAGAAATGGCAATGCTCCTTAGAGAAGTGGTTGGAGCTTTGGTCTTGAAAATGAAAACACTTGAAGCCCTACTCTTGAGGCTCTTATATAATGTAAATAGTCTAAATGGGTTAACTGCATGTTAATTGTTTTTGTAACTCAAACTCACCTTTTGCTCCCATGAATATGGTTTAAGATGTCGGTTGATTTATGGCTTTCATGTCAAAGCAGATTTCTTATTTTGGTTTTAGTACCATGAGATAAGAGAGTACTCCCTATGGTTCACAATATATACTTGAGTGGGGGATTTTCTATGTTTCAAAATATCTGCTATTTCACAAAATCAAGAAAGCATTAATTAATTTTTTACAATTTTATCGCTATCTAAAACATATTCCCAAGATAAGATTAATGAAGAAAAAGTAAGTAGGTGCAATTAATTAGTAAGGGTATTTTAGTCGTTTTATCTCATATTTTTCTAAGTTTAAGGTGAACTAATGATTTCTTTGGTTTACGCGCACCTACCCAAACCAAACAGATATTGTGAACCGGAGGGAGTAGATAGTAAGGGATTCTGAAGTTGGTAGTGGAAGTTTGCTTTTCTTTTATTCCTGTATTAGTTGAATCATCATTATTACCCTAAATACTTCCTAATTCATATTGATCTTGTCAAGAATTAGAGAAAATGAAGGAGATTGCAAAACTACAGCAAATGCCTCTAGTATACACAGGATATGACTACAGATTATTTTATATTAATTTAAATTATTTTGTACATTAAAAAAAGTAGACATATATAATTTGGAGTTCATTGTTTATTTGTCAATAGTGTTATAAAGGTATCAATGGTGTTGTTAAATATTCTGCATTCTATAATGATAGAACACTTCAAACATCAAATCTAATAACGATAATACTTAGCATCTTAATCATATAGGCCACATCAAAGTTTGTAGACCAATCATAAATAAAATCTTATGAATAGCTATTAATCTCAAAATATTAATGACAATAGACAATAAATAAGGATAACCTTTGTGCAAAAATCATATAATAAATGTCATGATATTGAAGTGTCTCAACCCGTGCACGGGGTATGAAAATAGACTATTCTATGATTAAACTAAAAAAATTATGAGCATCTATTATTCTAAGCATATTAATAAATTAAGAAATACATAGTAAAAAAATACGCTGGCTCAACTATACCTTACAAATACCTTGAACATGATGGAGTAATCATCATACATGCAATTATGACCCTCTCATCGGCGAACTTACCAGAAATAATCATAACTTCAACAAGATGTTTACAAAGTCTTATGACGATCAATCGAGTTTCACTACACAACCCATTGATTTATTAAATCTTAATTTGATTCATCACGTTTGCAATTAGTATCAATTTGGTCCCTTAGGTTTGTTCAATCACAATTGAGTCAACATGTTTACAATTGGTATCAATTTAATCCCTCTATTATCCAAGTGAGAAACCAAAACAAAGTGTTTGTCATTATAATTATTAACTTCATTATAATTTTAGTTATTTTATTACCATCTTAAACTTTTTATAATTTTAAATTATAACTACCAATATTATTGTAAATTTAAATTTATAAAATTCTATAATGCATTTATTTTGAAATCAAATATTTAAAATGTAAGCTTTAAAAAAATTGTAATAATGCATTAATTTGATTTTTGAATATATCATTATAACTTAAATTAAGTTAATGATTTTAGAGTTAACTACCAATATTATTGTAAATTTAAATTTATAAAGGGAACCCTTTATACATATCGATTTCGTGTTCCAAAAGGAAGTTTAAAAACTAATGAACTCATAAGAGGCGAAGTGAGTTTTGTACCCCATTTTCTGTTTTCTGTTTGGTAGGTGGAATGAGTGAGGGAATGGGAATGTTGGAGGGAATGGATATGTCATGTCAATGTGATGTGATGTGAATAGAATAAAAGTGAATAAAATAACCATTTTACCCTTACAGTAAAATTGAAAATCGAATAAAATTGGGTAAAAACGTAGGGGCAAAAACATAATTTCATCACATTATAAAAAGTAAAGTATGTTTGGTAGGAAGAATGTTGGATGTAATGTTGGACATCCTCTACCCCACTAACCAAACACACCCTAAATGCTCTGTTCTATGCTTGTTTTGATGAATAATGAATAATCAATTTTAAAGAGGCAAATGGTAACACTAGGTGAATTTGATTTGTGTGGTTGGTGATGTTTTACCTTGTGTGATATGATAGATATATTTTTACTTTGTTTAATTTTCCATGTTACCTCCATATCTAGAAGACTGTGAACTCATCATTCTTGGAACAACATTGTGTGCTATTATAGATATACTCATCTTTCTCCAAAGTTATAATGGAGACTAACTCTTATGAGTCCATCCAATTTGCTGAGAAGCCTTGTGATGATAGACATCGTTTGAAGTTATTGGCACTGTGAGCCCCGCTAGTTTTTAGCTAGCTCCTTTTTCTTCATAAAAGAAATCATGCCACTTTCAATTGAGAAGATCACTTCAGATCTAATATGCATAAAGTATAAAAATAACAACTTTGTTAGCGGCACTAAGGATGGTGAAGTTTATCATCATAAATTTATCTTACAAATAGGATCATCTAGACTTCTATTTTTCTTTTCTAGTTCAAAAATGTTGTTCATAATTCACTCTTCAGTGTTATCTTATCTATTATAAGTGCTGTTGGATTTTTTTATAGTTTGATGAGATATGTTTTCCTTAAAACAAAGGAATTGAAATAGGTTTAGGAAATTTTTGTCTTTAAGAAAAAAAAACCATTTAATACAAGTTATAATTTCTAGGTACTTTTTGACTGCCTAACCTCATTGGGCAAAAGCCTCCAGCCTGTTCGCCCGACCAACCCTGTCAAAAACACTGAGTATGGACCACGCGTTTGCCGTAACTGCACAGGGCAAACGTTTAGCAAATTGAGCATGGCCTCCACGAAGCCGGAAAAAGGGGGAATAAAGGAGGCATTATAGGGGACGCATAGGGGGAGGGCAAAGCTAACACAGTTGCTCCAAACAATGGTCTCCCTCTCCCCCATCGGCCTGATTTTGTAGTCCCCAGGGAGAGAAGGAGCGAAACGTTCCCTCCATATCTTTTCAATGCCGTGGTCCGGCACTACTCACGGAATACCATTCCTCAGAAGCTGCCGGAGGAATCTTCACCAGGCCTTCACCTTCCTTGGATAAAACCTCCCGGAGATCCACTGAATCTCGCAACAGAATGAGATTTTCCACTCTCTCCCTAACTCCTTCCATGGCAACCAACAGCAAAGACTGCTCGAATTCATGAAAGAACATTTGCACAGAGACTGGAAGGAAGAAAATTGCGGGGTGAAAGAATGACACTCTCGTTCCCAGTAAAAGGGTGCCTAAGAGACACTTCAAAGCTCAAACCAAAAGGCGCAAAAACAGAAAGGCTCTGAAGGATGAGGAGAATGTCCTAAATACCCCTGGCCTTTGGGTTTCCTCCCCACACCCCCAGAGGGCATCCTCGAAAATTCCTCTCTATACAATGATGACTCCTCATCAGAAAGACGCGTACCTTCCTGCAAAGATGGCTCAAGAAACTTGCTAGAGAAGCTAAGAAGCCAGCCGACCAGATCAAGATGCGTGGCACCCTTAACATCCCTGCTCCTTCGAAGGAAATCAGGAAGAGACACACAAAACCTATACAACCGAACGACTGACCAAGATGGCCAGGCCAACTTGCGGACAGGCTCGTTTGGCCAAAGACATTCAGCGAGAAATTTTCCTTAAGTAGCTTGCTAAAAGAAACTTAAGTCCACGGGCGCTCGACACCCGTAGACTTGGGGGACTTATGTAACTACGGAATATTTTCCCTTGGGACACGTGGCACTAGCCTTCTAGAAAGGCTGCAGGAGCTCACACGAGTAACACGTGGCACCACTCATTCACCCCTACGTGGCCGGTACCCACGTCTCCCCTCTTAAAGCTCCCGCAGCAAAGACATGGGAGGCCTTCGAACGTAGTAGGACAACCCACATCTAGCAGGAATGTGGGTCGACCACGTCTCTCTACACACTTAGTATAAAAAGGCCGTCACCTGGGGGACTCAAGAGATATGTAGACAGACAGACTTAAAGATACACGGAAGCAAGACTCAACTTTTCGAATACGATACACTTCCTCGTTAATCTTAGGGCTTGGTCCGTCATCCCCCCAAGCTCCACCGTCAACTGGCATATGTCCGTCCCTGAGATCTCCATCAGCAAAGCTCCTAGCAGCTCAGGGAGACCCTCGCTCTCTCTTAGTCTAAGGAAACCTCCAACAAGTGGCTCGCCTGCCCGGAGTACCTTACACACGTCCTAACCGCACACGGCCACTTACAGGTAACTACCCTGCCTAACTGCTCCTATGAACGTAAACACAGCGAGCTACGTGGACTTTGATACCTTCACAAGGGTACGTAGGCACCGAGGTTCCCACCTAAGGACAAGTCCCCCGAGGTTAAGACTCATTGTGGTCCTTATTATCAACTTAAAATTGTCTGAATAAAAAATGATAGTTACATCTACATACATACATATTATTCAATTTTCAAATTATTGAGCATGATCACAATATTGGCTAAGTTAAAAGACCATGAAACAAATAAATTGGGCTTAAAGATTAAAAATAATATCATGGCTCAATATATAATAAACCAATACAAAAATAAATTAAATTTTCATTATAAAAAATAATAATTTTATCTATGATAGAAATATCATGATCAATATCCAATGGCTTTGAAGCGGTGAGCCAAAGCTCACATAGCTTCAAAGCATAAAAAATAATACAGATAATCCAATAATAAATGCTTTTAAAATGCATAAAAATATAATGCAATACACCAATCTTTAACGTGGAAAACCCTCTCAAATTGAAAAGTAAAAGTCACGGGACCTAGTCCAGAAAATAATCCACTAATAAAAATTAATGAGTACATCAATAGTCTTTTGAACATACTAAAAATCACCACACTCACTAATCAACAAAAGTGAAATGTCACCGAGAGCGTTACAATAATAGTCAAATAATATAGACATCAATACAACAATTATCTACCATTTTAATTTCTTATCCCTCGTGTTAATTCAGAAAAAAAAGCTCCGTATGTGAGTTCTCTCAATTGCTCGTCACATGTTCGGTGGCTCGCTTCTTCGAGTGGCAAAATTTTTCACTAATTACCATCTCAAATCCAAAAAACACCTACTGTTCACGAAATATAGAGTTAAAAATGGATTGGAGTGGATAAAGTTCCTAGAACCCTAACCCCAGTATGAAGATAGTTGCTTCAGCCATTAGCATTTCAATCACGTTTTCACCTTTTCGGTTCAATTTCCTCGCCTCGCCACTAAAATTAGTACAGATTGAGGCTTCATTAGCGGTTGCACTGATATTTATGAAAAGATATAATTATATCTACAAGCACGACCTCAGCTTAATTAATCTTTCTTGAGGCTGTGTGTTTTTTGGGCTTTGGGTATAATAACTGAGCGGTTTTGGCTCATCTCATTTATTACACCGTTTCCTTGCCCGGTAGTTTTCGTAGTTACTGGCACTCCACTCCCACTCAATTATCCACTTCCATTCCCGCCATCTTCCCAGCTTCGTTTCAGTTACAGGTGACCAATAAGGTTGGTGCTTCGATAATCACTTGATTGCTTTCTTTGCTACAGCCTCACGCCTCCCCTAAAGGCTAGAGGATTTTAAGTTAGAGTACCATGGGACATTTGGGCTTTCCAAACACATCTAATGTTCTATATAACAGACTCTTCTCTACCAACAGACTTCATCCAGAGCACAATCAAGTGTTTTAAACAGAAAAAAAAAGGAAACTCCTAAAAATGGCCAACAATCCCAGGGAAATAGGTATGGTGGACTCTAGTGACTCAGATTCAAGAGAGGATGTGGATGAGGTTCAGGAGAACTTAGCTTACCAAAATTTTCCTTCCCCAGAGCCTCGCCCTGCTCATGCTCCTGTGGTGTCCTTACATCCAGAGTTTGTTCAAGATAACAGAGTCTTCTGGGAGAAATGTTTAGTTGGTCTACTAATTGACAGCAGAAAATTCAAAGTTTCGAGGATGCAGATTATCATCAACCACCATTGGTATCTTCGTGGTCCTGTCAGAGTGCTGGGAAGAGTAAGGCACTATTATGTCATTCACTTTATGGTGGACGAAGACAGACAGCAGATTCAAAAAGAAGGACCGTGGGCAATGCAGGGGGTCTCCTCTCCATGTTCCCCTAGGAACCCAATCTGGAGTTAACTAACTTGCTGGTCACAGAAGTGCCAGTTTGGGTTCAATTGTGGAACCTGCCTCTTGAATACCAAACCCCGCTCATGGCAGAAAATTTTGGTTCCCTTATGGGGGAAGTCAGAGAAATAGATTGGGCGCCCACATTCCCAAGAAATCTGCAGTTTCTAAGAGTTAGAATACAAATGCCAATCCACACACCCTTACTGATGGGGGTGATTCTGAGAACAGACATGGGAGACCATAGATGGATTCAATGCCGATATGAACATGTATTCAGGATATGCAGGGGTTGTGGCAGGCTGGGTCACCTTCCACAGGATTGTGATCGTAGCCGTGAGCAATTCGATTCAACTCTGGAGGCTAACAGGCAGTGGATTCAAGAGCAACAGGGGAATGAGTTCGGGATAATGATAGACCAAGCATATTTTGTTCCAGAGGCCAGCAGATTCCACTTCTAACCTAGTAGACGATTGATCTTCATTAGAGCCTTGTATACTAGGCAAGGATATCAATATAGACCTCGTCGTGCGGATCGTGAGGATTTTTATTTTGATCCATGGATCCCCATGGATGCTCAAGGGAATATAGATCCTCCAACTCAAATAGAAATGGAGGATACTAATGATCAAGTCATCACTGAGCCCCTGCCTGATCATGTGTTAGACACACAACCAAAGTTCAAATATTTGGGAGTTAGTCCAACTACAGTCCCTACAGCAGAAGAGCTACTCAATCCATAGGATCCTAATAGCTTGGATCTGGAGTGGCAAAGAATTGTGGAGCAATTCTGCTATACTTCTAGCCCTCTGCAGCATCCTTTTCCAGTAATAAGACTCGCTGAACCAAGGGACCCCGAAGACAGAGATCCAATGGCACTGAACTGGATTGAATTTGCCCAAGGAGACTATGGGGTTGCAACAGGCTGGCCGCTCGAAAGGTAAATCTTGCCTACCTTTGAAGCATTGAATCCTATCCAACATGACCTTTCTGAAGCTGAATTAGAAGCCATGTGGAAAGAAATATATGAGGCACATAAGGGGATCACTGATACTGTTAGCCAATTCGAAATTGGCGAATCGAACAATGTCAGGCCCACTCATAATAGCCAGATGGAGGAAGGAATGAGAGAAAGCATGACAGGGGGACTTTGACCTTCCTTCCCCTAAGGTTGCCGTTTAGCCAAGGGGATAACCACTAAAGTAGTGATGTCATCCCGCCAGCTTTACCGGCAGAACTATTGGAGGAGCAAGTGCTACCTACGGTAGAGATAAATGAAACACTTTAGTTAAATATGGCAATGGCTTGGAATGGTTCTGACCTTGTCATAGTGGAACCTCAGATAGAGGAGGAAGAAGGTTTTACCAGCGACTTCGTTCAAGATAAGGACCACTGCCTAATTATCACAGGCGAGAACCTGAGTGAGGGAGCTCAGCAGCAACGCAGTGGTCAGGAAATCATCATCATGATCGGGCAAGGATCAAATACCAGTGAAGATACCAATACTAATGTAAGGGAGGGATACTCATCCCCAAGCCAAGTGGAGCCAGTGGAAGGAAAGAATTTGGGAAAGAGGAAAAGGTCGTTTGAAATAGAGCTGATAGATAGGGATGTGCAGAACCGCTCCAAACCGAATCAACCAATCCGATCAAAACCAAACCGATCAAAACCAACCAAAACCGATTACATAATCGGATGGATTGGTTTATTTTCTTGACAACCGATTTGGTTCGTTTCGGTTAATGGATGAAGCATAATCCCAACCGATTATAATTTTTTAAAATATTAAAAATATAAAATTATCTAATTACTTAGCTACCCTCCTCATTCTCTAACGTCTAACCTAGCCCCATCTTCAAACTCTCATTCTCTCTAACCTAGCCGCAAATCACCGTCACAAGTTCTAAGCCTCTAACTTACCGCAAATCGATTTGGAACCTCAAACTCTCACATATCACTTCTGCTCTATTTTTTTGTTCGATTCGAAGCTCAGACTCTCCATCTTTCTCCTGCATTGGCACTGAGGTTTTTTGTTTTGTTTTGTTTTTTTATTGTTTTGGGATATATATTCATAGGTGGGCTGCTTTTTGTTTAGTTTAAGAGAAGTGGGAAGTTGAAGCAGATCGAGTGGAATTGAAAAAGAGAAGAGATAAGAAGCGATGGAAAATGGAGTGAAGAGAAAGAAAAGGAAGAAGAGGAAGAAAGAGAGAGAGAGAGAGGCAGGGCAGTCTAAGAGGGACAATGGAGAAGAGAACCAATCAAACCAAATCGATTACAATCGGTTTGGTTTAGTTCGGTTGATATCCAAAGAGCGGATTGGATTGGATGGCTTTTTTAGTTATCTGATTAGATTGGTTCGGTTGTCTATATCATCCAAACTGAACCAAATCGATTATTTGCTCACCCCTACTGATAGAGCAGTTTTTCCGGAAGAAGGGGAAGATTGGACCGATGTCTCTTACCTTGATGCTCACGGCACCTAAGCAAAAGAAGAGGAAGGCCATCAGAATTGAGGAACTGGAGGAACAGAAGGAACCTAGGACTAAAAGGCAGAAAACTCAGGCTATAGTTCCAACGGGAACATCTCAGCAAGTTCCCTCAAGCCCTGACATCATTGGAGTGACACGAATGCTAGAAGATTGCTTTAAGGGTTTTTGGAAAGGTTGTCCCACAACAACCCTAAAAAAAAGCCATGATTATTCTAAGCTGCAATTGTAGGAGTATAGGGAAGGCTCCTGCAGTTAAAAGATTGAAGGAACTGTGTTAAAAGCACCATCCATATTTATTGTTTTTGCAAGAAACAAAGTGTACTAAGGAGAAAATGAAAAAATGGAATAGACTTGGTATTTTTTATTACTCTTATTGTATTGATCCCATTGGTAGCAAGGGCGGTCTGGGTATTTGGTGGAATAAAAACATTGATGTCACTATTTTACACGCCTCCAAGAACTGGATACATGTTAAAATTAAAACCATTCATAACCAACAAGTTTTATTCACTGGAATTTATTGTCCTCCTATACGAAATGAAAGGGGAATCCTCTAGAAATTCCTTTCTGAGCTTAAAATTCAGAATGCTCCCTGGCTTCTAGCTAGAGACTTCAACTAAGTGGCTTCAGTCCAAGAAAAATTAAGCCATAGTCAAAGAATTCCTGGCAGTGAGGAGATGAATAATACCATAAACAACTTAGGGTTGATAGACCTCCAGACCAGAGGCAATTGGTATACCTGGACTAATGGTAGGCAAGGAGAGGATTTAATTTGGGAAAGATTGGACAAAAGCTTTGCAAATGTGCAGTGGATGCAAAAGTTTTCATATTCTTGGGTAGACGTTTTACCAGTTTTAAGTTTAGATCATTCCCCTCTTATTGTCCACACCCAAAAGCATAATCGCAGTCTCATAAGGAAGCAGTTCAAGTTTGAAGCTATGTGGCTTAAACACCCCCAGTTAAAGGAAGTAGTTCAAACAACTTGGCAAGGGACAGTGTTAGGATCAATAGCCAATCAATTGCAGCAAAAAATTAGAAAAGTTAGTAAGGATCTGACAGAGTGGCACAAGGAGAACTTCGATAACCTTAGCTATCAGATTAAAGAAGCCCATCATAAATTGCAAGGGTTACAAAGAAACATCCAACAATACCATGGAAACAATGAGGAGATAAATACCAGGAAAAGACTTAATTTTTTACTCAAATGTGAGGAGATAAATTGGGCTCAAAGAGCTAAGAAAATGTGGCTTGTTAATGGAGATAGGAATACCAAGTATTTCCACAGCATAGCCAATCATAAATGCATCAAGTCCCACATCAACAACATCACTCTCCCTAGTGGTCAGCATTTGACAAGCACAAATGAGTTAAAAACAGCTGCCAAGGAGTTCTTCACTCAACTTTATTGTAATAATGACGCAGGAAATGATCGAGAAATAAGAGAGTTCATTGAAAAGTCTGGTATCCCAAAGTTGAGTCAGGAGTATAGAGAGTATTTAACCCAACCTTTCATTAAAGTGGAGATTGAGAATGTCCTCTTCCAAATGAATGGGAATAAGGCACCAGGTCCTGATGGCATGAGCCCCTTGTTTTTCCAACATTGCTAGGAGACAGTTCAAGGTGATGTTACCAGAATGATTGGTTCCTTCCTTGCTAAAGGGTATATTATCAGGAACATAAAACAAACTCACATAGCTCTAATTCCTAAATCGGATTCTCCTCAGGGGTTCAAGTATTACAGACCCATTAGCTTGTGTAATACAACCTATAAGATCATTTCTAAGGTTCTCACAAACAGGCTTCAAGGGATCCTCGCTGACCTTATTACTCCTTTTCAAAATGCCTTTCTTAAAGGTCGCTTTATTCAGGACAACATCTTAATTGCAAATGAAGTCCTCCATTATGTTCGAAGTTGTAAAAAAAACTAAGGGGGTGGGCTGCTCTCAAAGTAGACCTTCACAAGGCGTACAACAAAATCTCTTGGTCTTTTCTGCGAGAGGTTCTTAATTTTATGGAATTTCCATAAATCAGGCAACAACTCCTGATGCAGTGTGTGACCAGCTCTTCAATAAGAATCAAGATCAATGGGGACCTCACGGATTGGATTACCCCAGCTGTAGGATTGAGATAAGGGGATCCTTTGTCACCATATTTGTTTGTTTTGTGCACCAATGTGTTGTCTCACTATCTCATACAGGCACATAATGACAAGAGTATTCAAGGGGTCAAAATTGCCAGAGCATCCCCTACCATCAACCATCTAATGTATGCAGACGACTTTTTAGTGTTCTTCAAGGCTAACAAAAAGTCCAGTGAAGCTGTCAACAAGCTCCTACACCAGTTTGGGGAAATGGCTGGACTATGGATGAATAACCAGAAATCAAAGATTAGATTTAGTCCAAATATTTCTCACCAAGGAGGCAAGATCCTCTCAAAAATTATCAATTGCAACCAAGTTAATCAGCTGGGCAAATACTTAGGGGGTTTCATTGATGGACATAATACTGCTAGAAGGAACGCTTCTCTTATTCTTGATAACTTACAACAAAGACTTTCTGGTTGGAAGGCTAAGTTGTTATCCCAAGCAGCACGAACAACCCTGATCAAGGCTGTGGTGAGGACGATTCCAATCTACCATTTGCAACATACTTGCCTCTCTCATTCAGAGGCCAATAAGTTCGATGCCACCATGAGAAAGTTCTTCTGGGGTCAATGGGAGGATGCAAAATCTCCTACCATGATCTCTTGAAAGAGATTATGTACTGATAAGCAGGAGGGAGGCTTAGGTTTCAAACAACTGGTGAAATTAAACGAGGCACTCTTAGCTAAGCAAGGTTAGCGTATCCTCACCTCAGAAAAAGTATCTAATTAGCTAAATTTTCCTGGGAAAATATGGTGCCTCATTCTAGAATTACAATATGATCCCAAAAGCCAATGCTTCCCCTCTTTGGAAGAAGATTTGCAAAGCCTCACGTATAGTCACGGACCACATGGGATGGAGAGTTGGAAATGGTGAGAAGATAAGATTATATGATAGGCGTTGGATCCCCTCGGACCATCACAACCATAATTATACTACCCTCGGTGATCTTATGTACCCAGGAGGTTATTGGAATACGGAGAAGGTGGCTCAAGTGTATAATTGCCAGAATAGAAATCTGATCTTGGACACAGTGGTGTCTCGTACCAATGTTGAGGACAAAAGGATCTGGAAGCTAACAACTAATGGTGAGTTTAATGTAAAATAGGCCTACAAGACACTAAATGCTACCAATCAAAGACTGAATAGATCCAGATGTAACTGGAATAGGCTTTGGAAACTTCCATTGCCTCAAAAGATCCTCCATTTCTGGTGGAAAAACTTGAATGCAGGTCTTCCTCTGAGAGATACTCTGGTTAGGAGAGGCTTTAACATCCCTACAACATGTCCTCACGGCTGTAATTCAGTAGAAACAGAAACCCATCTCTTTAAAGAGTGCCATTTTGCCAAAAGAATTTGGTTTGCTTCAAGGGTAAATATTCGAACCGAGAACATTGACAACCCTTCCATGTCTGATTGAATCTGCCATCTTCTAAATAACTGGAATTCTGAAGGGCAAACCCATCACGAAGAATTGGTTTTGATTCTCATAACCATTTGCTGGAGTATCTATATGCAGAGAAATGCTATTTTGTTTCAACAGGGTCGAGGAGATGTCATGGAGTGCCTCAATAGAGCTTATACAGTGGTAGATGAGCTTAGGAGCTCAGGATATCTGCAACAACAGGACCCCTTTTTCGTAATGGTGGCGCCTATAAGGAACACAAGGTTTGAAGGACTGTACGAAGCAAGCAACGATCACCATCACCAATTTATATGCCAGTGGAACAGGGACTCTATAAATAGCAGAAAGGCTTTTGGTATCTTTAGACAACAAAGGGATAACCTCCAACCTCTTTGTTATCTTGTTACAGAGCCATATCAGAACGAAAGATTGGCGATGTTGAGGAACGCGCGTAATTTTCTTCAAGCATATGGAAGAGAAAGAAGTGACCCCATTGTGATTTGCATCCCTGATAAGCATATTATCAAGCTTCTGTCTAGTAACATCTTTGCTAGTATTAGGTATCAAACTATTATTAGTGATATAAAAAATATCTGCACTAACAAGCACTTTTCTATTTCCTTTCAGTTATGCCACAACCACCTTAGATGGGAGAGGCATGTCTCTACCTGGTCTATAGGGTGGTATCCTCTTACTGAGTTGTAAACTGTTGCATCTTATCAACAATTGGGCCGTACAAATAAAAGCTCACAATGACTATAACATATTAAAATTGCATAATAAAAGAATGCTTCTCTATCAATGACTTCTTCAAAATTGAGGGAAAAACTATTTTTCATCACATTCTTTGTTTCTTGGTTTGTTTGTAGTTCCCCAAGAATAATGAAAAATTAACTTCTATTCTCATCATAAAGTGTGTAATTTTTCAATAATTTCTTAAACTTGCAAAACAAGTTTTGACTTTTTAAATACTTTTTAATAGCTAGAAAAATTAGCATTAGCTATAGAGGGTGATAACCAATTGGGAGGCATCCACAATACTTTGAAAGTATATGGATGTTACTCAGGAATGCTTTAATTTTTTAAAAGATTTTGTACTATGGGTATTCTAAAAAATTATTTTTTTAAAAAAAATCGAATGGATCATTAAATTTTTTTTTTTTGTAAGTGCAAGATCTGAAAACTAAAAAGCCACAAGGGCAAGTATTATATATAAATAATTTTTTATAATAAATAACTAACTGAAAAAAATATCATACAATTTTATTTCTTATTGTTAGCCAGAAAATAACCAAGAGGGGGTGAATTGATTTTTATAAAACTTAATCTTTTTCTCCTGAAAAATGTTATTCTTTTGGATAGGACTCTTTCTGTTTCCTTAGGAGTCTGAACACTGTGAATTATGGTAAAGTAAAACTTGCACACAGATTTTGCTGGAGAGGTTCACTATCCAAGTATGCTTGAATAACTACATCCTCTCCCCCTCTAACTCAACTGTTAGAGAGCTTCTATTAAATCAAACTTTTTGTACAATCAAGTAACCCAAAATCCCTTTTTGGGAAAGCACACAAGCTTTTACACTTCCCTTACAAACAAGACTGACTCAATTCCAAATCCCTTTACTCTCAACCTTGGCTACAAGATCTTAATATAAGGAGATCCTTCAGCAACCTTGTTTCCACAAGGATCAGCTTCTAAAGCTTTTACAACTAGGACTCTCAGTTTACTAAGATCTTAGCTTTCAGGTATTATCCCTTTTGGGACTTCTGATAAGTGCTTAAGAATTGAGTTGCCCTTCTTGAAACCTTGTCTTTTGACCAAGGATAAGTCCTTAAGACTTTTACACTTTGGAATTACAATTCTTAAATACTTCTCTACAGAGTTGAAGAATAAATGTTGTAGCCTCCTGCAGACTACTAAACAAGATTTTTACAGATCGAAATTCACACAGAAAATAACTCAGAAATGATCACACAGCCAACTAATCACACCGAAACAAAGCTTTCAGAGAAGTTAATGATCGCTCGAGTATGTTTGGACACTTAGTCTCTTGAGCCTCAGCAACCTATAAGCTTGGCATTAAATAGGAGCTTTATTAGCCGTTATGCTCTTCTTGTCGTGTTCACCTTCTTCTTCCTCTTTCTGTAATAAATGCTCGACGCTCACCTCATTCAATTTTTTGAAACGTTCTGAGAAGTGAGAGAAGACGGAGGGCGCAAAAGAGATTTTTTAAATAAGGATTTCTGCTGCACTTTGTTTTTGGATGTCGAGAAGCCATGCTTCTTTTCCTGTTTCTCTGTAACAAGACCATGCTCCTTTTCCTCAAGCTATGCTGCAAGGCTACTTTACTTTTTTCATTAAACAAGACTTGCATAAAAATAGGAATAAAGTAGTCTTACCTTTCTTCCTTCTTTTCCGTGAGACATGCTGACAGGGTACCAAAATGAATTTTGGAGATATATTGCATGGATCAACTTTAATGGGCCATAGCTGTTTACTTTTGGGCCCAAGAAACAAAATAAACAAGATTGATATATTGAAATTAAATGATACGATTTTGGTTCAACACTTATAAATAAAATAAGTAATGCATCTTAATTTTTTTTTAAAAAAAACAGTACTTTTCTCATATATTTTTTAAATAATTTTAAAATATATAAAAATGCAACATTTATAATTTTTACTTAAAGTATCATAATTTTATGTTCATTTTTAATCAAAGGCAAATGTTCAGGAAAACAACTTAAAAGAATTACGTATGTAGGGTCTATATGACAATTATTTTTGTTTATTAAATCGTTCTGTAAATTATTTTTAAAAATAAGTTTTGGAAAAAAATAAAAAATTGTTTGATTTATTTTTTTTTTTTTTGGAATATTTCATAAAAAAATCTCTCAAAGTTGTCATTAATAAAAAAAGAGAGGAGAAGTAAAATTACACAACTATCATTAATAAAAATAATTATCTCAAAGTTGTTGTTTTTCCCAAAATAACAAAATAATAGTTCAAAACAAGTTTTAGTTCTATTTTTTTATAAAAAAACAAATAGGTTTTTTAATTTTTGAAAACAACTGCTAAAACAAATTGCAAAACAATTTTTTTATTAAAAAAAACGGTTATTAAGCTTGTATTATATAACTTGTTTTTTTTCCTTTCTAATCAAGAATCGATGCTTATTTATCACATGAGAATTATCGAAAAACTAAAAAATGAGATCATACGTACTTAAAACATAATATGTATAACAAAATATAAACACTAGAAACTCTTCATATATAATATTTCAAAATATATATTAAAATATTTAAAAATAAACTATTTTAGTAATTACTAAATCATTAGAATTCTTTATATCACATACAATCATTCTCAGCGCAGCCATGTCACATGATCTATCCGCCGCAACATTTATTCCAAGCCTAAACTTTGATATATTAAGGAAAATTTCTCCTGCAAAAAGTAAATAATAATGAAAAACTTTCATTTGAGTTTAATTAGAGAAAAGAGACATTATTCAATTAAAAAGAAAAAAGATATTAAATAATTTTGCAAAATAAATTAAAAATAAAACATTATTAGTTGAGGGAGGAAAGGGGAAACATTTAAAGTGGATTTGTAATTTATTATATCATATATGCAAAAGAAAAAAAGTATTATGTTCTACAAATAAAAAAAGTAAGGTCTATATAGATGACCATTTACGATTATCAAAAAAATAAATAAATAGATGACCATTTACTAGAGCAAAATGCATTTATAAATGTCAACGTTTTTATGAATAAGTACAACTACTTTTTAATTTAGGTACATGACGAAATTTATTTTTGATTTAATTGTTATGTTAATTATTTGATCATTATATTAAATTGAGACAATATATATTTAAATGTATTATGATCAATTATTTTGTATTTTACTTACATTTAATCAACTAATTTTTTAAAAAAAGAAACGGGTTGTGCTTAGCTATTATCATGCAACAAAACAAAAATATTAAGGTTACATTTGGTTGAAAAAAATTATGGAATTGATTATAATTGGAATTGGAATTGGAATTGAATTATTTGAATTAAAAAAGTGTATTTGGTATGAAAAGATGGAATTGGAATTGAATTATTTGAATTGAAAAAGTGTGTTTGGTATGAAAAAATAGAATTGAAAGTTTATAAAAGAATGTGAGGTAAACAGACTAATTTACTCATTAATAAATATTAAATAATTATTTTTTAAAATTTTATTTTTTAGTATATAATTATTTTTTTATATTCATTATAAAAAATAAAAAACAGTAAGAGAGAGAGAAAGAAAGTAGGGACAAAAATGTCTTTTAAACCCAATTCCACAAAATTTATCTCAATTCCTCAAAAATACCCCACAATCTAATTCCACAAAATTTACACACCCAATTCTAAAAAACCAATTCCACGCAATTCAATTCCAATTCTACATAACTCAACCAAATTAAATAATTCCTAGAATATTGTACAATTTCATGTGGAATCCAATTCCACGTTCAACCAAACAAAACCCACTTTATGGAATTGAGAATTTGATTCCATAGAATTGTCTAACTCCACGGAATCCAATTCTCAATTTTAGGAAGCAAACCAAACACTAGAAAATTTTGTTTTTTATGGAATTAGGATTCCAATTCCATGCTCCATTTTGAACCAAACGTAGCCTAAGTTGTTTTCACTAATAAATGAGAATTAAAAAAACTTCATTATTAATTGAAGGATCTAAATCATTTAATAATACATTGTGCTAAAAGCATCAATGAAAAGATAAGGGTATGTTTGGTAACAACACCAAACAGTAAAATCGTGGCATTTTATGATTCCCAAAAAAATTTTATATCATATTTTATACATACCAAACACACTTTTTATTATACTTTTTCTCTTTCTTAATTTTTCTCTCTATCTCTCTCCTCACTTTTCTTTACAGTACTTTCTTTTATTCTACAGTACTTTACTCTACAGTACTTTCTTTACAGTACTTTACATCCATGCATCTATACCAAGCGTACTCTAAAAGTTCACTACTACCGTACTACTGAATTTCAGTACATTTATCCAATCATGTAGTGTCATGCATTTGTTAATATTAATAAAAGTTCACATTAATAAGGACCCACCCACCTTGAATGGATTAAAGACCAACTGATTGGAGAGATGTACTGAAGTTCAGCACTACCATACTACTGAACATCTACTCTCAATCAAGCTGTCATAATTAATAACACTATGCATGCAAAATTATTAAGTTGTTTTCACTAATAAATGAGAATTAAAAAATCACCATTAATTAAAGAATCTAAAACATTTAATAATGCATGGAGCTAAAAGCATTAATCAAGTTATACTAATTAATAGCATGCAAAAGCTAAAATAAAGAATGGAGAAAGGAAATCATTACCAGATAATTAACCTTTAAGCCACCTCTTGCATTTAGTCGCATTTATTATCATGTTCACATAAATGGTGTCTGCCACATTGCTCAAGAACCTGAAGTGGGCATGTCTCCAAGAGCGATTGAAAATTATTGTTCCAAAGACTCCCCAAAATCCAGTGATAAATCCCAATGCCATGCTCCAATAAAATCCTTTGGAGAAAAGTGAATCTTTATCTTCTTCAAATTTGGCTTGATGTTTGTGAGACTTTTCCTCTTCAGGACACTTTTTCTCAAGCGGTTTTCCACAGAGATTAAGATTTTCTTCGTAACTTGAAGCATTAAAACTTTGTAACTGTGTGCCAATTGGAATTTTTCCAGAAAGATTGTTATGTGACAAATCCAACATTGCAAGACGATCAATCTGAGTAAGGGTAGAAGGAATTGGACCAAAAAAATGATTTCTTGACAAATCCAGAAATTCTAGTAATCTTAATAGTCCAATCTCTGAAGGTATTTTTCCAGTCAAATTATTTCTTGATAGATTTAAGGATACCAATCCAACTAAGTTCCCTAATTCAATTGGAATTTCCCCAACTAATTGAATTGATTGCTTGAGAGATCAATACCTTTCAAAAGTTAATTAGTATTCTTAAATTTTTGTTCAACACCTTTCCATGTCAAGAATGCATTTAAGTCATATGCAACTCCATACTCCATTCCATAAGTATAGATGCTAAAAGAATTACTTTCACTATATGATGAAAAACTCTCTGGAAGCATTGCAGTAAAGTTATCAAAGCATTTCAGTATTTTTCCATTTAGATTGTTCAATGAGAGATCCAAGAATTGAATGCTTGTCATGTTACAAAGATGCAATGATAAACTTCTTGAGAATTGGTTATTTCGTAAGCTCAAAATTTTCAATTTTTGTAATTCAATCCCAATCCATGAAGGTATAGGACCTGATAACCTATTTTCCCCCACATCAAGCATCATTAAGTTTGAGCAACTTTTCAAGTGAAAAGGTAGCTTCCCAATAAAGCTATTGTTTCTCAATATCATAACTTTGAGACTACGTAGAGAACCAATAGATGTAGGAATTGTTCCAGAAAAATTGTTGCCACTTAAATCCAAATAGACCAATGATTTGAAATGGCTCCAACAATCGGGAAGTTGTCCTGACAATAGATTATTAGAAAGGTCTAATATGCCCAACGTTTTAGCTGCACTCTTTCCACATATAAACATGTGAGAATCTGAAAATTTATTTTTTGATAGATTGAGGTCAGATGTATTACGTAGAAATTGTGGAATTGGGCCTTCAAAATGATTTGAGGCTAAGGATATTATAGGAAAATATGTAAATTTTACGGGATAATTTGGTATTGTTCCCCATAAGTTGTTGTATGAAACATCCAACTTTAATAACTTTGGTATCAAAGTATTAATCCAAAACCACTCTGGAACCATATCAACAATTCCAACATCAGACATATCAAGCGAAGTGAGATTATTTTGAGTTTTTAACCATTTAGGGAAGCTTGGATCCAACTTACAAGATCTCACATATATGCTCTTCAGTTGAAATGGTGGGATCCAATTGTGGTTAAATCTCAAAGCCAATGAGTTGTTAGATATGTCTAAATTCTTTAAGTTGGGCATATTAGCAAAATGGGATTCGGTGAGGACACCTTTCAAAGTGTTATAAGAAATGTCTAAAGTCACCAATTGAGATGAAAATTGAAGATCTCTAGGTATTGTCCCATTTAACCAATTATTCCCAAGGTACAATATCCTTAAAGATACGAATGTGGAAAGGTTGGAATATAGTGTGCCAGTGATTTGATTTTCGCTTAAATCTAGTTTTTGCAAAGAATATTTGAGACATCCATAAAAACTTTGAAGAATTGTTGAAAGATCTTCGCTTAGATGGTTTTTGGATAGGGATAATGTGTGCAAGGTACATTGATTCCCTATAGAGTTCAAGAGCCAATAAAATATTACAGAAGATGTGAAGCTATTCCCATCAAGATCAAAGACCGAAAGGGAATTAGATGAATTAAACTCCAAAGGGGTCAATGAAAGGATATAATGATCGGAAAGATTATTGTAAGATAGATAAAGTTCTTGTAAGTTTGGTAGTTTCCCAATCATTTGCAGCCACTTGTGAGAATATTTGAGATCACTTATGTTTCTCAATGAAAGATGGGTTAAAGAAGTGAGACTAGACAACCACTCACCTCCAACACCATTCTCTTTGTCAGTTTTGAGAGAAACAATATCTGCAAGATAAAGCTCTTGCAACTTGGAAAGGTTCCCAAGTTGATGAGGTATTGCTCCAACAAAATTATTCCGTCGCAGATAAAGTAATTGTAAGTTTGAAAGATTCCCAAGTTGATAAGGGATTGAACCTTCCAAATTGTTATAGCCAAGATCAAGATATCGCAATTGTGAAAGACTCCCAAGTTGACTTGGAATATTTCCTTTGAAACCACAACCATATAGAGAAAGGTATCTTAAGTTTCTTAAGGAGCCAAAGAATTCTGGAATTTGGCTGTCTTTAAAAGAATTATGACTAAGGTTCAAAGACATCAAATCATGCAACTCCATCAAAGATGAGCTGATCTTACCTTGTAACCATAAACCGTAGAGGTCGAGCTGTTGTACGTGGCCAGTTTGGTTGTTACAGCTAAGTCCCTTCCATTCACAGCAATCTCTTTTATCCTCTTCATCAGTGTCCCATGAAGACAAATAGTCGAAGGTATCCACAAGACCAGCCTTGAATTGAAGCAAGGCTTGCCTCTCACTCTCTATGCACCTAACATCAGCACTTGTAGCTCCCCAAGAAGTGGAAGCAAGGAGCCCAAGTTGAAGCACTATTACAGCTAATTGAAGGAACTTGAGAAAACTCAAGCTCATCATCTTCATATTCTTTCAACAAGTGAATTCTATAGATTGATAATGCTAGTGAGTTTGTGATAATTAAGTTGGTAGTGATCGATATATATATATACACGTGGCCTATCATCTTCACTATCCAAAACATGATTCATGGCCTATCACTTGCATTTAATTCCACATGGAAGGACCACAAAATGAAAGAGAATCTTTTTTTAAAGTAGTAATTAATTATAATTTCATTTAACCAACAAAATAAAGTAGCTAAAAAATTGAGACCGACCGATGTGATATAAAATAAAACTATTTGAGAAAATTAACTTTTTTTCTTTTGTTTTTTATTCTCAATTTAAAAATATCTTTTATATTGAGAAGTTATATTTCAAAATATGTATTTTTATAATTATATTATTATTCTCTTAAAATTTTAAATTATTATAATAAAAAAGTTTATATAATTCTTTTAAAATTTTAAATTATCAACATCACGATAAGTTGGCATTGGCGCTTCAAATCGAAGGTCACTTTAAGGTGGCGTTTGGTACGCTATGTCGCTATGATCTCTTGTTATCTCAGATATCGTAGTATTTTAGATAAAATAGTATATGATATTATAGTATGTTATACTATAGTATTTATAATGTTGACGTTTAGTATAATAATGAACGATATCTTATATGTTAGACATGTAAAATGCACATGTTTGGTATTTTTGATGATTAGCATAACTTATTTTTTAAACTTCCTTATTTATTCTTATAAAATTTAATAAGCTTCATTTTTTTAAACAATTTAAAAGATATTTCATTTAAAAAGAAAATATTGCATCAATCATCAATCGAGGAAGAAGTCATAATATCATGTGCTAATTAAACATAGAACAACACCAGGGAATATAATTAGCTAATGAAAGGAATATATAGAAAAAAAAATGGCGATTGAGTATGTGGGAAAAAAGTGGCGCTAAGTTTATAATTAATGATTGGGTATGTGGTAAAAAGTTGCGCTAAATAAAAAAATTTGAGCCAGGTAAAAAAACTGAAAAATAAGGATAAAATTAGAAGTTTAATAAAAAAATCTTTTTTAACCATATGATCTGAGATGACATAATTTTTGAGTTGTCATCAGATCACACCCTTTTGGTTGTGATGTGATAACATGGTGTTATCTCAGATGTCCTCATGTGATGAGATCACAACATATCAAACGTGACATCTAACCCTGACATCTAAGATACTATAATATGTAAGATGACAGACATAGAATCACAGTGTACCAAACGCCACCTAAGTTTAAGGGAGAAATGGACTCAGGAAATATATATATATATATATATATATATATATATATATATATATATATATATATATATATATATATATATCAATTGGAGTTATGTATGATGAAAGAGAATAGTCCCTCGTAATGTGATGATCTTTTTTTTTTTTTGATATACATAATGTGATGATCTTGGATTCGAATTATCATTGAAAAAGTATCAACATTTAGTGTCCAACAGTGCCTCAAATAAAATTGTCTCCAAAAAAAGAATACTAATGAAAAACTTATATATATAACTTATATTTCGACGGTCATAACTTATTGTTAAAATAAAAATATTTTTTGAACATATAAATTTTGGTCGTCGAAATAAATACCTTTTTTCAACAATTAAATTTTAGCCGTCAAAATAAATTATTAAAAATTTGATGGTCAATAATTTTAGATAATATTATTTCGACAATAACTTTGTCGAAGGAGACCACAACAAATACAGTTGAAAAAAGTATTATAAAAAAATGTTATTGATAATTATTGACCGTTGAAAATATTATTATTTATTATTTTCTTTTTTCAATAATTATTTTGATGGTACAAATTTAATTATAAAAAAAATTATACTTTTTTTAAAAATTAAGTGACCATTGAAATATAGATCGTTTGTGTGTGCATGCGTGAACACATATATAAAAGTTAAACTAAATAAAAATTATCAATTTTCATATATTATATATACATGAAAAAAAATTAATTTATATGTTATATTAATTTATATATTTTATTGATTAAAAGACATTTGTATACAATAATATAACAAATTTTATATATATATATATATATATATATATATATATATATATATATATATATATATATATATATATATATATATATATATATATATATATATATGTGTGTGTGTAAAATGAATGTTTATTATATATTTAAAAACAATAATACATGTAAGAAAAAAACATATATTTTTATATTATTTTATTCTTAAACGAACTATTTCATTCACATAACAGACACATCACATTCTCATTGCCTTCAACATTCCTATTCCTATTTCCTCAGATATTCATTTAACCAACTAGGCATAATTCACGTGAGAATACAAATAGAAAAAGAAGGGGCCTTAAGTTTTGTGGTTTAAGTGTGCACCACATTTTGAGAGTACCAATTCGAACCCACACCCTAATATGTGTTCGTATTTTTTACCAAACTATATGAATCATAAAGGGAAAGTTGAATTGGTTTGAGAGTTCAAAGTTTCAACATATATAGTGATAGTGGGATTTTTTCTTTAATCCATTTCTCATAAAATGGAGTTTATCAACTTATCTTAATTATTCATGCACCATGATTCACGTTTTGCTATCATATTCAATCATTTTGTACCAAGAGATCCTCTGCTGTTGGATTTTGGGAACAATTTACAAAGAATGTTGTGATGAGTTGCCTAATACTTATGTGTGATCAAATATCATGTTCTCATTTATATGAGAAGAGATCCTCTGCTGTTGGATTTTGGTACTGTTCAGTTAGCCTTAGTGAAGTCAAATAATCGTGACTAACGTTTTGCCACAGTTATTTGACCGGTTAGCCACGATAAAAATTATGGCTAACTGAATAATATCAAAACCCAACCGCAGAGAATCCACGAACCATTTACATACACTTCATAATAGTTAAATAAGAAAGGAGTAATTGTAAGAGTGTATGTATTCAAATAATTCCTTTTTAAGAATATTCCACCAATAATATTGTAGGGTAAAACCAAGTTTAAGTCCAGCCCAATAAAAATAATTATAATATAGAAAAATTGTAACCCAAGAACAACAATAGTAAAAGAATTGAAAGTCTAAGAAGGTACAATTTAAAAAACAAAACTACTTTTTGAAGAATATGCCATGGAGGAAGTCATGAACTAAAAAGAAAAAATATTATGGTAACTTTTTATTTTGCTTTTCTTTCATATTTAATACTAGAGGTTTCACATGTACTTACGTACATGTTAAAAAATTTTTAATTTATAAAATATAAAATAAATTATTATTAATTGTAAAATAATAAATTAAAAATTTAAAAATTATTTTCTTTGATAACTATCACAATCATTATTTTTTAAAAATAAAATTACCACTGCCACTATTCTCCTATTTTTTTCTCTCCCATGATCTTCTCACATCAATTTTTTTATTTTCTTTTTTAATTAATTAAATGACTATTTTGAGAGACCATTGACGAGAAGGGTCCACAGCCATATAAATATAGATAGATAGATATTTGTTAAAAAAAACTCTAATCCTAAATTCCTAGTCATGGGGCTATTACTTTCTAAGAATGATATATTGTAAGATTTGATCAATATTGGTTACTTGTAAATATTGTTGATTCGATTGTTAGTGTCCTTATAATTTTATCTGCTATGCATTTTCAATAATTTAAGAAAATTATTGAATGAATAATTTAATATTAAGAAAATTATATAGTCAATTTTTTGATCCATTTTCAATATGATTTAACTATATTCCATTATCTGATAATAAGAAAGTAAAGAATAATTGACCAAATAATTTGAACAAGCTATACATATTTCTTATGAGCAAGAGGTGAGAAAATGAAAAAAATATATATATACATGCAGAAAATCAATATGTCATTTGATGAAGGGTTCAGGTATGGTGGGCCTAGGAAAACTTTTTATTAAAATGAGTTTATTGAGGAGGAAAAAATTATATATGAAAAGGATTTTTTTTAAGAGTACTAGTTAAAGGTGTATTCAATGAGATTAATTAGTAAAAAGGTGACAAAAATTTATAACTTGTATTAAATACATTTTTTATTTTTCTTAAAGACATAAATATCATTTTTATTATTTTCTAATAAACATTTATAATTATATCTCAATTTTTTTAAAAAAAACTTATTATAGTGCTTATTTTTAATTCAAATTTATTACTCTAATTTATTTTTTATTTATATTTTTTTATTTTAATTTACCATAATTACCCTAAATTTATTCAATTTTTATGAAATCACATAACAAATATCTCTTTTTCTTTTCTAACGTAAATGATATTATTTTTTGTTATTTGATTATATTAATTAATTATATGAATTATTGATTGATAATATTGGTTATGTAATTTGAAAAAATAATATCATTTAATTAAGATCATTATCTTGTAAAAAATGAAATAATTAGATGCGTTTGGTTTACGAAAACATTTTTTGTTTTCATTTCTTAAAAATTACTTTCATTTTAAAATTTTTAGAATTTAAGAAATGTGTTTGGTTTGTATTTTCAAAACATCTTTTAAAAAATGAAAATCATGAAAACATGATTGCTTTCTACAATGTTTTTAAAATCGGACCGGTCATTGAACCGGTTGAGGCACTGGTTCACGATTCAATGGTTCAACCATGGTCGAAGCGTGGTCGAACTGGTGGCATTTAAAATATATAATTTTAATTAAATATACTAAAATATATCATAAAAAAATTATATACTTCATAATTATATGTTTCCATCTCGATTTAAACATGATAAGAAATAGAACAAGTTGCAAATTACCACAATATCATATTAAACTCTTCAAATAAGTTCAAGGATCAACATATTTAAGTCTCAAGTCTTATCACAAACCAAACAATAAATACTGAAATAGAACAATCCTTACAACTACAAGTCACAACAAATTCTCAATAAATACTAAATCATAAACAACACAAAAATTTTTTTTTAAAAGAACAACCGGTCAAACCGTCTAAACCACCGGTTTGGATGGTTCTTGACCGGGTTTTCCGGTTATTGACCGGTTTTATATTTAATCGATTCTTTGGTTATTCCGAACCGGACTGGCAGGCGGTTTATCGGTTTTCCGATCCAACCGGCCGGTCCAATTTTGAAAACACTGGCTTTCTACGTTTTATTTTCTATTTGATTATTAATCCAATATTATATATTAAATTGATTATATTATTACCTATTATATTTTAAAACAATAAACTAAATAATAGGAAGTTATTTACTTCTCTACTTTTTAATAATTACTCATTATATCTATTTTCTCACTCTGACATCTTTCGATTATATATTATCCTTCGGTTTTATTTATTTAAAAATAGGTATGTTGTGAGTCTAATGACCAAAAATTCTACACATAAGTACTAATTTGATTCCTTAAAGATACAGACTGTTCCAATATATTCTTTAAAAGATAAAAATACCTAATTTAGTCCTTAAAAATACTTTTTTATCTCAAATTGGCCCTTTTAATTTTTTCTGTTAATGTATGCGTGACTTCTTTTAGGGAATAAAAGGACTTGATTGGAATAAAAAAAATTTAGGGACTAAATTAAGCATTTTGGAATTCAAAACGTGAAAAAAGATTAAAAAAATTGAGATGTTAAATGTCTATTATACCCTTTGATTTGACACAATCATAACTTTTTTTCTTTTTAATATTTTAATATGAAGGATAAAGTGGTCATTTTAATACATTCTCATTCAATTTCCATTCCCAAATTTTTACTACCAAACATAATAAACTCATTCCCTTTTCCTTTCTGCGTAAAGAACATGCCCTAAATACAAGGCGGCAATGGCATGGGTTCGAACTCATGTTTTAGAGGCAAATATAAGGTGCAATACAAAGTTCAGCATAATTTCATATAGAGTGATCATCACATGGGCTCCGGTTCATGTATTCTTATATAAACCTGTCACATATCACCTTTCAAAAGGATATCTAAAAAACTCACTATTATTATATACAATGTACGTAATCAAACCCTATAAGCTCCAAAGAATGGAACATTATACGATACACTACCATGAAAAATTAAATAAATTATATTTTTTTGTTTAAAATACATAAAAATTCTCTTAAAAGTTATAAAATTACAGAATTATCCAATTTACAAAAAATATTTATAGAAATATCCCAAAAAATATATTTGCAATAAATCTGATATAATGTTAATATCTCTTACATAATTCAAAAAAATTGAGAGAAAAATTGCATACCATACGAGTTGACGTACAATAAACAAGAATGATGCACGCTTAGTGAAAACTTTCAACAAAAATTGCAACCCTTCTTAATATTAATTTACGACTTTATATATACTTTATATATATATATATATATATTAAATTTGTTTGGCCAAAATATATATTTGAAATTTTAAAAATAAAGAGATAAAGTAATTTTAATCTCTTATATTTTTTAGATTGTATAAGAGATATTAATATTATCTTATTTTCATTTGATTTAAAAACAATTTACATATCTCTTCTAAATTTTTTGGGGTATTTCTATAAATTTTTTTTTAAAATTGGGTAATTCTAGAATTTTATAACTTTTAAGGATATATTTATGTATTTTAAACAAAAAGTATAATTTATTTCATTTTTGAAGGTGGTCTACCGTGAAATGCTCCATTCTTTGGAACATTATAGGGTTTTGATTACTTACATTGTATATAATAGTGAGTTTTTTAGAGATCCTATTGGAAAGTGACATGTGGCGAGTTCATGTAAGAATATATGAACCCGAGTCCATATGATCATCATCACATTTCCATTTCTTGCAACATGGTGAAAGAAGTGAAGAACATTGTCTATATGTATTGAGTGATTATGATTTAAATTGGTTTTGGCAACTTGATGATTGTATAGAAACATTGTCTTTACAATACAATCAGAAAGTATTTTCTATCATGTTCATGACTAGATCGAGGATATAATCTTGTATGCTTGTATTTGATTGTCTCGGTTGAGCAATTTTTTAGTAGAGGAACAAGTTGCTTTTATCTAATTTTATACACTAAGTGGTTATTGTGTCTTTTGGAGTAATTGCTAGCTATGGTAGTAGGAGTAATTAGTAAGAAAGAACACAAGACTCAAGTGGTACCTTGAGGTTTTCCCGTAAGACTTGGGGCTTGGTTGAGAGGATGGTTTGAGAGTGGTGTGGTGTGGTGTAGAGTGATTTGTGTTTATAAGCCCTTGGTTGGGAGTTTAAGTGAGTAATGGAGTGAAATGGTTTAGAATGGTTTGAAAACCCTTACAAACCATCCAACATTTCAATTTTTAAACCCCTTCAAATGGGGGGGGGGGGGGGGTTTAGGATGGTTTGTGTTGTTTATAATGTTTAATTATATTATTAACCCTCTTTTATTTCGCTTTTGTTTATTCATTATAAGAGTAATATTGTCCGCCGCCTGGCCTCTTTATTTTTTAAACTCCCAATCAATTAAATAGTTTGTTTAAATCATTCCACCCCACTAGGGGTGGCAAAATGGGTGGGTTGGGTGGGTTTGGGTTGGGTCATAAATGGGTCAAATTTTAAATGGGTTATATGGGGTCATGACCCATTAATTATGGATCAAACCCACATAACCCACCAACCCATTAATTTTCCTTTTGTTGTTTTATTTGATTTATTTTAATTAATTTGGCCTACCAATTATTCTACTTTATATTTATATCAATAAAGATAATAAAAATTAAAACCACTAGACAAAGCGTATAAAGTTCAACACTGATACAATTCTCCACCAGACATAGGAAACAATAAAAATCAAATCCTACAACTACTTGTCAAAAATTACTGATTTCTCTTGAAAATCTAACTCCAACAAAGTTAGCATGAAAACATGCTTTCAAAAAAATTAGTCAATACTTTTGTTATGTAATTAAAATTGGGTTTCGCTAACCAAGAACAGTAGTTAAGGAGGTATTTAATGAGGTTGGATAGTGGAAAAATGCCTATAAATCGCAATTTGTAATAAATGTGTTTTTTTGTTTTTTCTTAAAATCATAAATGTCCTTCACTTACTTTTTAATAAACACTTATATAAATTACATCTCTATCTCTTAATTTTTAATTATTATAGTAATTATTTTTATATTTTTATTCATATTTATCACTCTAATTTATTTTTAATTTTTATTTTTAATTTTTAATTTTTATTACTGCAGTTATCCTATTTTTTTAAAGTTTTTATATGTAACTTAAATGCCTAAATGATATTATTATGTGATTTCAAAATTTATACGAAAAAAATGAAATGTCACAAATGAAAAAAATTTATTATGTGATTTAAAAATTGAATAGATTTAGGATAAGTGCAGTAATATAAATTAAAAATAAAATAATATAGTTCTTCAAAAAAGAAAATAAATTTGGGCCGAAATGCAATTATTATAAAAATTAGGGTCAAAATGTAATTTCCAAAAATTTGAAATTGAGGTCAGAATGCAATTTTAAAAGTTTCTATGACTTAAATTGAAATGGAATAACTAAAATGCAATTTGGGCAAAAAAATGTGATTATGACAAAAATTAGGGTCAAACTATAATTTTGGAAATTTTAGAATAAGAGAGAAAATATGAATATGGAAATTTTCTGGGTCAAAAATCAAAGAAAGAATGAAAATCGGGACTAAAATGCAACTTGGGGCAAAACTATAATTTTGAAAAGTTAAAACCAAGAGAAAAATGAAAATACAAAATATATTAAATGGGTTATTGGGTTAACTATGGGTTTTACCCAACCCAACTCATATTTGCATGGGTCAATTTTGACCCGACCCACATGACACATTTATTAATTGGGTTGGGTTGGGTCAAAATGCACTTGGGTTGGGTTGGGTTAATGGGTTTGGGTCAAATTTGCCACCCCTACAACCCACCATACGCAAATCCATTAATAACCACCTTGCCCAACTCTCTTCAAAACTTCCAACCAAGCCCATAGTAAAATATTAACTCCCATATTAATTTGAACTAGGATGACTATAATTTTATTTCCAATAGCATTTCTAATATCAATTCCAACTTATTTTTAATTAGTCAATTCAAGAAAAATACCACAAATAATAATTTAGATACTCTTTATTTACATTAAAGTTTACTTTCATTGCATCTCTCATTTAGTAGATAGCTTAAAAACCCAACACATCACTTTAGTTTGTTAATTGCATGTTTTTTATACTTAGTTTAGCTTAAGATCTTAAATAAAAGCTCCTTGAATGAATACGATCCGGATTGCGCTGCTATATTGCATTTAAATTCAGTTAATTTGACCAACATTGCGACGGGTTGCAATCAATCTAATAGCTGTGTAGTGATGAGCTTTGGCTCACCATAGCTACAAAGCATAAAAAAATGATAGATATATTCCAATAATAAATGCATTTAAAATTGCATAAAAAAATAATGTAATAAACACTTCAATTTTTAACGTAAAAAACCCTCTCAATTTAAAAGGTAAAAGCCACGAAACTTAT
This sequence comes from Senna tora, assembly GCA_014851425.1. Taxonomy (NCBI): domain Eukaryota; kingdom Viridiplantae; phylum Streptophyta; class Magnoliopsida; order Fabales; family Fabaceae; genus Senna; species Senna tora. Next base: position 32,986,940 of record CM026269.1, read on the forward strand.
TCCAAAAAATAATACACTAATAAAAATTAATGAGTACATCAATAATTTTTTAGACATACTAAAGCTCACCACACTCACTAATCAACAAGAGTAAAATGTCACCAAGAGCATTACAAAATGAATCCCACAAATATGTATCACAACTCACATGAGTAGCCAAAGAGAGACATCAATCCAACAATTGGACCGTACAAGTAAAAGCTCAAAATACTTATAACAACATATTGAATAACCCTAATGGGCTTTAAGTGAGTGATAACCACTTGGGAGGCATCCACAATACTAACTTCAGAATTGCTACTAGAGAAACTTGAATAACCCTAATGGGCTTTAAGTGAGTGAGTGGACTTCATTAATTTTGGATTTTACCATATAGAAGGGAACCTAAAAATTCCAACAGGATGTTTGGCGAAGGATATCTTATTTTAGCGAGAAAACAAGAAGGTCATCTAAGTCCAAAACCAAGATAGACACATTTCAGTCATAGGTACTTACATACCCTTAATAAGGGATCAAAGTTTAAGTAGTTCGATGAGGATACGTTCATAGGAACCGTTAGGCAAGAGCTTTACATGTATGAGCCGTGTGCGGCTAGGACGCGTGCTGTAGCGGGCGAGCTAGGTCGCATGTAGAAGGAAGTTGTGCGTAGTGAAGGTTGATAGTTAGATAGTAATTGTGAAATTACTGGTTGGGATCTCTGGGAATAGAGTGAATGTATGGCAGAGCAAGCATGTATATGTGATGTAAGTAATATGTCCTCTAGGGTTTGTTTGGGAATTAAGAGGGGAAGGGAAGGGGAGAGATTAGAGGAGAGGGGAGGGGAGGGGAAGGTTAAGCTTCCATATGTCCTCCCCTTATTTGGGTGTTGACACCTCCTCCAAAATACCCTACTTTGTAAGTAATATGTCCTCTAGGGTTTGTTTGGGAATTAATGAGGAGAAGGGGAAGGAAGGGGAGACTATTAAGATATCTTCTCCTTATTTGGGAAGATGAAAGTTGGAGGGGAAGATAATGGAAGATCAATTCTTAACCCTCCATTATCCTTCCCTTTCACAAATTCAAGATACTCCAAATTAGGGTATTTTGGAGGAGGTATCAACACACAAACAAGGGGAGGACATATGGAAGCTTAACCTTCCCTTCTCCTCCCCTCCCCTCTCCTCTAATCTCTCCCCTTCCCTTCCCCTTTTAATTCCCAAACAAACCTCTAGAATATGTTTGGATTGGGGATTAAGGAGGAGAAGGGAAGGGAAGGGGAGACTTTCAAGATATCTTCCCCTTGTTTGGAAAGATTAAAATTGGAAGAGAAGATAATGGAAGATCAATCCTTAATCCTCCATTATCCTTTCCCTTCACAAATTCAAGATACTCCAAATTGGGGTATTTTGGAGGAGGTATCAACACCCAAACAAGATAAAGGCATATGGAATGTTGACCTTCCCCTTTCCTTCCCTTCTCCTCTTAATTAAGAGGGGAAGGGAAGGGGAGGGATTAGAGGAGAAGGGAAGGAAAGGGGAAGGTTAACATTCCATATGCCTTTATCTTGTTTGGGTGTTGATACCTCCTCCAAAATACCCCAATTTGGGGTATCTTGAATTTGTGAAGGGGAAGGATATGGGAAGGTCAACATTCCATATGCCTTTATCTTGTTTGGGTGTTGATACCTCCTCCAAAATACCCCAATTTGGAGTATCTTGAATTTGTGAAGGGAAAGGATATAATGGAGGATTAATGATTGATCTTCCATTATCTTCTCCTCCAATTTTCATCTTTCCAAACAAGGAGAAGATATCTTAAAAGTCTCCATTTCCCTTCCCTTCTCCTCCTTAATTTGCAATCCAAACATGCCCCTCGTGTTCATGGAGGGAGCTATAAATAGCTTGTGTGGGAGGACGTGGACATCCCCACGTCCTTGTAACTGAGGCATGCCCCACGTCTCTTCTCGGAGAGAATTTAGGAGAAGACGTGGGATTGTATCCAGCTTGGTGCAATAGAATGATGCCACATGTGTACAGGCTGGGTGTTTGTGAGAGACGGGTAAAGATGCTGCGAGTCATTAATTCTTAAATTAATATTGTTTGCGATTGATTTAAAAATTTCAAATTCAAGAAATTTTTACTATATATATTTAGATTTGTTAGATATAATAATGGCCAAAAAAAAAAAGATTTGTTAGATATAATGTACTAACGTCTTTTTATTTTAAATTATTTTCTAATTGTGTCTTTATTGTAATAAAAATTATTTTATAAAATACTTTACGATTTTACTAAGTTTTCATGTGAGATTACATTTAAAAATTTAAGTTATGGCTATATTTAAATATTTATTTTTTATTCATTTCATTAATAACTATATTATTAGGAATTAATTTTGTAGTTTGATTAAAATATTAGGAATTGGCTTTAATATTAGAATTACTTTTTTAGTTTGATTAGGATAAAATTAAAATCCATCATGTAAGACTATGAGTTATGATTTTTTATTGGATAATGAGTCATTTAATGATTTTAAAATTATAAAAAATTAACAAAAATAATAATTTTTCATGCCTTAAAAAAATTTTATCAACCAATAAAAAAAATCTTAACCTAATTATTTTGTAATTTTAGGATGAGATATAATAGTTATTATTATTATTATTATTATTATTATTATTATTATCAGGAATTAATTTTGTAGTTTGGTTAGGATAAGTCAATTTTTATGTAGTATATATACACTTTCCTAACTCGAGAAACTTGTTTTAGCAGATTCTAGCACAGTAAACCAAGGATTAGAGTTTAGAGTGCGCCTTCTTCAGCTCTAGATTTATCTTTTTCACTCTTGCGAAACCCTACTGTAGATCACTGCGCTGTATCAGCATCGAAGCTCTTAGGGCTTCGATTTGGTGAGAACAATGGACGGAATGTTGTCAGCAACTGACCAAGAGATCATGGTCTCGTCGTTCCTAGAGATCGCCGAGGGGCAAACCGCCGAGACGGCCATACAGTTCTTACAGGTTTTCTCCAATTTCGAAACTTTCTTTTATCTATCCGTTTTTACTGTAAGAATTTGAAAACATTCATGTCTGGTGTCCAAATCTGTGACCGGAGTGTACGATTCTGTTGCTTCTGATGACGATAAAATATATATATATATATATCTGTTTCTTTTGTGTGGCCTGGAAAGTATTGATATGTTTGGAATTTTGATTTTGTCATGTATGCGTCCTTGGAGTCAATGGGATTGTTTGAGTCTAGAATCTATACGGTAGAGTTTAGTGATGAAACAAAGATATTGAGGCACCGGACCGTTCTTTGTGGGTGAAAAAGAAAATTTTTTGATTGGTAGTCGAAATAGATAGTTTCGTTGGTTTTTGAGGAAGGCAGGAAAATTTTTATTCCCACGCCTGGATGAATTTTTCAGACGAATGCTTCTTTGAATTGAATATTTTTAAGGATAGGCGTTTACCAAAACATGAAGCTCTAAATAGTGACCTATAAAGTCAGTCAGTTATATGTACCACATTCTATGATATATTTTCGTGGTCGACATAGTACAAGTCTGTAAAAATATAAAATTTTTTGGTTTAGACACGTGTCAAATGTAGCTTGGTCACGCGGCCACGGAACACGATCCATGATTGAGCTAAGCATAGGATAACTCGAAAAGAATGACACACTTGTAATTTTCATTTTAGCATTTATGTGTCCTTCAAGTCAATGGGTTTGCTTGAGCCTAGAATCTCCCATAGTTATTAATGGTGTGCTATTGCCACGGCCCATTGCGCAGCCCCATGGACATTGGGGGCAACGCAATGGTTGTTGCATTGTCAATTTCATTTGGCTCAATCATGGCGTGCGCCATCGGCAGTTCGGCACAATGCGCCATTGCCCATGGTGCGCTATTGGGGCAATTTGAATTAAGATGTTTTTTAATGTAGGCCCATTATAACAAAATTGTTTTTTTATCCCATATGCCTAGCCAGCCCAAAGTTTAATCTTTTTTTCTACCATTCTAATTACTTCTTTCCTTATTATTCTTCTTTTCTAATTATTTCTTTCATGCTTCTTCTTTGAGTTACTGATTCTTTCTTCCCCTTAATAGCCAGTAGTTCCCTTCACCATTCTATATTATGTTCTTTCTCATGTAAGGTTATTATTTATGTCTCCCATCTTATTTTATTTGAGGCCAAGACACTAGGTCTAGGGTAAAATCACGAAAGACTTAAGCTTGTGGGTTAGCATTATTTGTTGCTGAAATAGATTTTTTTTGTTATTTTTTGAGGAAGGCAGGAAAATATTTGCTACCCAATCTGGATGAATTTTTCAGACGAATGCTTCTTTGAGTTGAATATTTTTAAGGGTATCCGTGTTAATGCCTGTGTCGTGTTGTGTTAGGTGGCCATGTTATTGTTTGTGCTTTTGAAAATGAAGTAATTGTTGGAATAGTTAAAGATGACTTCTCAAGCTTTATCTTATAACTTGTTGAAGAAAAAATTACAACCAGTTATAATTCTAAAGAATGATGTGTGAACAGGCTACAAGTTGGAAACTTGAAGAAGCTATTCAGCTGTTTTATATAGGAAATGAAAGTGGGGCAGGGGGAGTGCTAGCATCATCATCATCATCACACGCCCCTCCTGCAGCGAAAGTTGATACCTGGACTAATCAACCTTCAAGGTAGTGTATGCATCAACTGATACTTTTTATGTTTTAAATCAGTAATCATTTTCTGATTGTTCTTAACACTGGTTTCTTCCATATATTAACCCAGTGAACTGAGAAAGGAAACTGCAAATGAAAGTAGTGGCCACAATGATGGAGATGAAGTACGCCCTCCTTTACCTGTTAAGAGGGAAACTCTTTATGACGATGCTATGCTATATGGGTATGTTTCATTATGTTTTTCCTTTGCTTTCCTTGGAAATTGAAGCCTTTCATTATAGTTGAGATGCATATTCAGCGCTTTTACCTTTCCTTGAATTACATGTTTGATGTACTTCATTAGATGTTGACTTAGGTAACACTACAGGCAGCTCAACCTCAATGTAACCTTTCATTTCACTTTACCTTTTAGTTTTTCACTTATGCATGAAAACATTGTGTCGTAGATTTCGCTCTATAAAACTTGCTTTTCCATATCTTTGGAAGTGGAAATTTATTTTGGCACACACAACGAAAGATATCAAATTTCTATAATCTTATAAGAAGGTGATTTTGCTTCTGATGATTCCATCTATGTTATTGTTGGTTTCTCCCTGTATTTTTGGCATGTCAAGAATTATATTATATGTAATATTAGGGAAAGTAAGGATTGTGGATTAGGAACCTTCACCTTTTGCTGTTATGTTATACACTTTTGTGGTAACTCCAATAAGTGTTTTGCTCCCTTTGTACTTCTGCCTATGAAATGAAATGATGATCATGTAAAATGAAATCGGAATGGAACAGATGTGGGTGAATTTAGTGTGTGCTGCATATGATTGGAAGGTTTGGACTCTGTTTATGAATCTGCATGTTTTGGCCATGTGTAGCTAAGAAGCATAATGTAGATTTCAATAAAAAAAATAGCACCTTAATTTAGATGGATTTTGTGGAATTATTTTATATATCCGAAGTCTGAATCATTTCTTACAAACATAAGTTCTCTATCTTTTTGGCCCAACTATGTTATTTACCTCTGTCCTGCATATTGCATCTCTATATAAACTTGGTATGATGCTTCTGTATATGCTTCATTAATGTTAGTTGTCCCTTTCTATGTGTTGTCTTTGTTTACAGTTATGTTTTCTTAATCTTGTGTCATATTTATACCTCATTCGTTCATTTGCATAATTTAAGTTTGCTTTTCTTTGTTGTATCATGTCTTAAGATGCAATTTTGGTTTTTGGCCATCACTTTATTCTGTGTTGTGTTTTCTTGTGTATGTAGAGCATCAAGAATGGGACCCCGTTCTCAAGAAGCAAGCTCTTTAATTGCATTCCGTAATTTTGAAGAGGAAATGAGACGTCCTGGGGTTTGGGAGTCTGAGCAAGGTGCTGTATCTACAGCAGAGAGTTCTCGGGACAATCTTGCTTCTCTTTATCGCCCTCCTTTTCATTTGATGTTCAATGGTCCTTTTGATAAGGTAAATGCGTTTCCTTGTATGTATTGTATGGATGCTGCAATATCTATACTATATTATATAACTTTGAGGTGTATTGCCTATTCGATCTCCCAAATTATATAATATAGATGTGATATTAAATATTTAAATATGTGATAGTGAAGACTAAAGAGTTATGGGAGAATGGAAATTAAATAACTTCCTCCTTATTTTTATTAATTTAAAATTAAATTTTAAATAAATCCGCTAGTAAAATATTCATGACTATTAAAATAAAATATGATGATATTAGGATATTGCAACATTACACACACAATGTTGGTTTTTATTGGTTCTTCAGCTAAGCCCATTTACAAGATCATGTGATTATAACTTTTGGATACCCAAATGAATTTTTCTTGATTCTTTAAATGGTCACTTAGTAGTCAGAGCTGTTTTAATTAGTGTTGTTTAAATGCAGGCAAAAGGTGATGCTTCCGGCCAGGACAAATGGCTTTTGGTGAACATACAATCTACCAAAGAGTTCAGCTCACATATGGTACTACATTTTTCATGCTCTCTGACTCTATTGTATATTTATATTATTTAACACAAACAAAAATATATAATTCATTTTAATGTTGGAGTTACTGATGACTATGTTACTTTGTGAAGCTCAATCGGGATACTTGGGCCAATGAAGCTGTTTCTCAGACCATTAGCACAAATTTTGTATTCTGGCAGGTCAGTTTGTTGCTCTATTAACTTAAATGCTGTGGTGGGTGATATTTTCTGATTTTTGTTCAAGTCATATTTCACACAGTAGCTTTCGTTATGCTCACCCTTTTTATAGCTCCTCAGTTCCTTAAGAAATATTGTAGAAATTATATTAGAGGGATCATTATGCATACGACATCCTATGCTAAGCTATATTATGATATGCTATAATCACAACTGGTCTTTTAGACTAATGAAAAGATAAAAGGAAGAAAGAATTGGGTCAGTTTTACACTTTATATCAGCAATCATTAAGGTGGAGCTGGAGATGACCGTGTTTATCCGTTGGGACAATTTGTGGCTTGTGATAGTCTGATCTATTCTCCCTCACATTTACCTCACTGAGTCACCATTAAGTTGGAAATTTTTGAACCTGGATATTCTTGGTTAGGATCATTTTTATGCTATTTTTTCTGGAGACTTATTTGAGAAGTATGAAAACTTTCTATTCTCCTTCATATTGCTTTGAGTAAACATATGCACTCAATTGGGCTAGATGGGAGTTTAGATATATCCTGTGTTTTCTGGTTCAAACTTGTTATGTTTGCCTGATATTTTGTGCATAATGTATGTGGAATTGTAGTTAGTATACTTAACTTCGTATTATATGCAGTTCTCTATAATCAGCTCATTTTTCTGTGAATATATAGGTCTATGATGATACAACTGAAGGCAGAAAAGTCTGCACTTATTATAGACTGGACTCGATTCCTGTAGTGCTTATTATTGATCCCATAACTGGCCAAAAGATGCGCTCCTGGTCAGGAATGGTTCAACCTGAAAGCTTGTTGGAGGTATGTGAGACATGTTACCTTATGATGGGAACTCTACATTGAAAAATACTTCTACTGTTTAACTGTGAACTCTACATTTTATATACTTTTCTGATTTGACAAATCAATTTCTTTACTTCAGGGGTTACTACCATTCCTGGATGCAGGCCCTAAGGTTCATCACACTTCCATGTCTCACAAACGTTCAAGAGACAGTTTTAGCCCACCCAAAATTAAAGGTCTGTTTTTGTTCAATCTCTAGATTACCCCTTTTTTTAGCTGTTTATATTTTCCTTGTTTCATTTACCTATTTATTGATTTCCATTTTTAACATATTAACATCCTGTGTAATGATCTGTAAAGACTTTCAATTAGATATACCTTATCCACATTTGATCATGCTTTCTCTTTTCCATTGTTTTCTTCTGTAGCGTAGAGTCTGTCTTCATAATAATAATTGTCGGCATATTTGTTATCATCACGAATTATGAAATCTGAAGTTTCTGTTCTGGTTGATTCAGATGATAGTAACGAAGAGGACAAGGAAGTATTACAAGCTTTGGCAGCTTCGATGGAGAGCATGAAAGAATCAAGTGTTATGGCTGGAAGTGGTAAGGATGCAGATTTTGTTGACAAGAGGCCAGAAACTGACTTGCCTCGGAGTCCCAGTCCCTCGTATGCCCAAGTGGTGTCCAGCTTGCCCAAATCGCTCCCGTACCCACCACTGCCAGAAGAACCAAAGGGTGATAAGAACCTCTTATGCCGGATTGGGGTCCGGCTCCCAGACGGACGCCGGGTTCAGCGAAACTTCTTCCGCACTGATCCAATTCAGGTAAACATTGTTGCCTTTTATATCTGTAGGATTTCTTTGGACCATGTTTCTTTTTCGTCATAGTTGGCCTTGGCCCAATGCTGATTTACTACGGTTTTGTTCTGCTGTACATATCCATACCTCCTTAGCTTTTGGATCAATTTCAATAAAGTAAAGTGCACTTCAATTGATGATCTGGACCGTTAATTGGCTGCAACAAAATTGCATCTTAGCCGATCAACGGTCCGCACATGAAGTCACTTTAGCCGATCCGGGTCCAACAATTTATTCCAAAAAATAATATTTTATAATTTGATCTTTATTAAAATAATTAGAAAAATATTTAAGTTTTTAATCATTTTACTTTAATGACTGCTGGACTACCGAGACATAAATTTGTCCATTTAATACATGCACATAATAGGATTGTCTCCAATAGGAAGATACCTATCGGAAACCAAAAAAAAAAAAAAAGATATTAGTTTGATGTGCCACTGTATTGCCATTTGATTGGGTTTGATTGGGTAAAGGTATTCATGATTGACAGTTTCTTCTCTTGCAGCTGCTATGGTCATTCTGCTCTACCCAGCTAGGGGAAGATGGGACAAAGCAATTTCGTTTAACTCAATCAATTCCAGGATCGAAAGCCCTAGACTATGAAAGTAAAAGCACCCTAGAGGAAGCAGGACTTATCAACTCCATGATCCTGTTGACTTGGGAATGAGTTTCGTTCAGATTAATGGTTAATTTTGATGGGGAAATGGCACACTGGAGATAGCTTTTCCTTGGTGATTCCCATCTTTTATAGTCTTGTTTCTTTTTTCCCCCTTCTTTTTGTAATGAGATTCGTGTTGAAAAGGTTAAAATGAGAGTTTTAATTTGTACCGAAGAAAAGGAATTTTAATTATACTCTTTATGTGTATAGACTTTGAATGAAGGGTAAAATTAATGCCATTATATCAATGTCTCATACTTTTTTTCTCTCCCTATGCTGAATTCAGATGCACTTTTTGTTTGATTTTTTTTTTTTAATTGGAGGAACTTAATATAAGGGGAATTTTGAAAGTTTGGGTGAAATATTTTTCGTTATTTTCTGTTAATTATTAATCACTTATTATAAAATTTTAATGAAACATTTCTTTCCCTTTGAATATATATTCTTTTATTATTCTTCACCGAAAGTAAATATTAAACAAGTTCATAAAAAAAAAAGTAAATCTTAAACAAGAAACCCATCTCATGTTTTGTTATTCATTTATATATACCCTAAATTTCCGAAACATTTGAAAACTAAAATATTGTCTTTGTAGTTTGTACCGCACCTTTCATTGGGAACTTCAGATGGGATATCCGGTGAGTATTTTAGTGAAAAATAAAAGTAAAAGTAAGTGATAAAAATTATGTTTGGTATGCATGGAAATGAAAGTGGAATGTAAAAATAAATACTGTTTGGTATGGTGGGAGGAAGATAAGGAAATAGAAGATAAAAGTATGAAATACCTTGTTTGCCTTTACTTTTTTAAAAGCCACACAATTTTTAAGGGCATTTTAGTCTTTAAACATCACCTCAGCTCACCACAACTTCCCTCCTCACACACAAGCAACCTTACTCACCTCTCATGAAAAATGTTTCTTCTCATTTCTACTCACCTCACCACCTACCAAACATATCAAAACCTCACCTCTCCTTACCTCACCTATATTCAATCCCTACCAAACATGCTATTAGAGAATACTATACGAATATATATATATAATAGTATGTATTCAAATAAAAGTTCATATTAAGGAGGTAGGCACTATAGCTACCCTAAAACTTATTCCATACACACAACAGAGAGGATCGACGCAACAAGAATGGATTCAGTGCTTCATTTTTCTATGCATTAATATATTAGGTCTTTTTTCTCATAGTTTTTTTTTCACTATTTTATTTATTTAGATTTGAGATATTGTAAATATCTCTAAAGAATAAGAGATATAGACACAAAAAATTAAAAATTCCACACAAATCATGACTTACCATGAATGGTTTTGAAACTATATATTTTATTAGGTACTAAAAAGTTAGTCCCTAATACATTCATGGTAAATCTTAATTTATGCGGAGTTTTAAATTTTTTCGTATCTATATCTCTCATACTTTAGGTATTCTTTAAAAAAAATTTATAATTTCTCAAATTTAAATAAAGAAAATTGAAAAAAAAAACTATGAAAAAAAGAAGACCTAGCATACTAATGCAGATGATAGCCAAACACCGGATCCTCGATGCAACCACAGTCACACTGAGAATGGATCCTATGCTGTACGAGATTGGATCCTATGCTGCCTAGCATAGAAAAGTAAGGAGAGAGAGTGACGGTCCCATATGTCACTCTCTCTCTTTACTTTTCTATGCTGGGCAACATAGGATTCTGTACAGATCCATTCTCACTCACGCTACAGAGCTTCTGAAGCAGATTGAATTATACCACAGCCGAATACACTTTCGAAGCTCGTAGAGAAGTGAGTGTGATGTTCTCACCATAGCCAATCTTATAATCATAATACCTATTCCACAGCGTAACCCCGCCGTACTTGGAAGCCTTACTCACATACGGAATCACTTGCTCGTTCAACACATCCATTGGGATATAACCACCCGAAACCGCCGCTTCGGGGGCGGCCGGGAGTCCCAAATACACCTTCGTCACATTAAACGACGTCGTCCACTCGTCCCAGGATCGGAAAAGGTTCGTAGTAGTGTTGGCCGCGGAAGAGTCGTACATGCAGCGCTCGTCGTCGTAGAATTTGACGAAGAGGTAGTCGAAGAGTCCGGTCTTGATCGCCTTGTCCATGTAACTATCGGGGATGTGACATCGCGGCGACGCCGCCAGATAGAACCTATTGTACTGGCTGTAGTAGTGAAGTTCCTCTGCGAGAACGGATAAAAGTTCAATGGTACCATACCACTGAACTTCAAAAAATTGGGATCAACTGATTGGAGGATGTACTGAAGTTCAGTACTACCGTACCACTGAACATCAACTCCGCGAGAACATCCCAGTACAAGGTCCTGTCGTCGCCGCCGGCTTCGATGTGGAGGTCGATGCCGTCCAGGACCACGTTGCCGAGGAGATTGACGCCGGAGCAGGAATGGCCGGCGAGGAAATTGTAGTAGAGATCGCCGACGACTTGTTTGGCGTCAGCGGCTGAAGAGAGGGAATAGGTTAGGGAGTCGTCGTCTCCTCCGAGGGAGAGGAAGACTTTGACACCTAGGCCTTGGCATGTGGTTATTCTGGGGGCTATTTAGTGCAAGGTTGGTACCAATCCGAGCACTGGGAATAATGGCTTCCTAGGTTTATCCTTGGGGTTCTTCCATGACCGAATTGAGAGAGGAAAACTATGTTTATGATTTCATAATTACCGAGGATACATGCCAAGTCTATGTCTCCGTCGTCACCATACTGGGTTTGGCCCCAGTAGGTGACAAGCCCGGGTTCTTGGGAGGAGGAGGAGGTGGATTGAGAAAGGAGGAAGATTGGAAAGAGGAGGAGGAGGAGGATTCTAGAAGGAGGTCTTTTGGAAGCCATGGTTGTAATAAGTTTAGCTTATTGTGAGTATTGGGATATATAGAAGCAACACATCTTCAACGTTTGCACGAAGTTTAATATTGGTCCTCAACGTTCCAAAAAGTTATTTTAGGTCCTCAACGTTTTTTTTTTGTCAAAATTGGTCCTCCGGCGTAACTCCGTCTGTTTTTTTGTTAAATGCTTACGTGTAAGACTTATGTGGCACACCCTCTCTCCTACGTTTTATATTTGGATGACATGACACACTCTCTTACTCCAACTCAGCAAAACGACGCCGTTTTGCTAAGTTGGAGTGAGAGAGAAGTTATGCAAAACGGCGTTGTTTTGCTGAATTGGATTGAGAGAGGGTGTCATATCATCCAAATATGACACGTAGGAGAGAGGATGTGTCTCATAAGCCTTCCACGTCAGCATTTAACAAAAAAAACCAGATAGAGTTACGCTGGAGGACCAATTTTGACAAAAAAAACGTTGAGGACCTAAAATAACTTTTTGAAACGTTGAGGACCAATATTAAACTTGGTCCAAACGTTGAGGACCAAAAGAGTAGTTTGGCCCCTATTTATAATGGGCTATAAGGTAATTTAAAAGGGTTTTTTTTTTTTTTAATAAAGAAAAAGGGCTAAATTATTATAATATAATTTTTTAAAAAATTAATTATTAAAGTACAATAAAATAATTCTTATTTCCCAACATACTACAATTTCAAACAATTTTTTTTTACCTTTTCTATACTATGTGTCAGTGCATTCGCCCCCTGACAACAAGGGGCCTTCGCCATACTGTAGGGCGAAGGCCCCTTGGCATATATATATATATCATATATGATATATATATGATATATATATATATAATATAAAAATAATAAATATATATAATAATATTTAATGATTTGAAAGTGGTGTGCGGTGATTTAAAACTTTTAATCTTTAATTAGAATTTTAATAAATGAAAAATTTAAAATAAATTGCATATTATATATTATTTAATTTATTTTAAGCTACTTATTTTTTACCGTTGTTTATTGATTATATAAGGATAGTATTAAAATGTTTATCACAATTACCATATAATTTGTATAAATTATTTTATCTATCTCACTTTATACCAGTGTTGTATGAACCGGACCGGACGGTCCGATCGGTCCAACGCTAACCGGATATAAATTAAAGGCGAGTCGATTTGATCCAAAAAATCATTTTTCTAGTTAGACCGAGGTTTAACCGGTCAACCGGGTTAGACCGTCTAACCGTCGGTCCAATTTTTTTATTAAAAAAATAAATATTTAAAAATAACATCAGAAAAGAAATTAAAAAAATTTTGAAAATTAAAATTAGAAAAGTCTTGAAAATTAAAACTTAAGAAGTCATGATTATCAAGAATTTAGTGTTTGGTTTGATCAAATTCTATAAGAGTTTTACAAGTCTTGAAAATTAAAATTTGAGAAGTCATGTAATTTAAAACTTCAAAATTATGTATGTTGAAACCTAGAACTTGAGTGATGTCATTTTATATATTAAGAATAGTTCATATTTATTATTTATTGCATCATCCGTTTCGACTAGTTAAACTGATCAGACCATGAACCGAACACTTGTCCAAATTTTTGTCCGATTCGATTCTTACAATATTACTTTATACTACTCTAATAATAAAAACTCAAACTCACTATCTTTAAAGTTATTCATCAACAACTAAAATATTATTTTTTTTATAGATAAAATATCTTTTATATATATTTATATTATATATATAATATATGTGATATTATATATTTATTATATTATATAATATATATATATATATATATATATATATATATATATATATATATATATATTGATATATATATATAGGCCAAGGGCCTTTGCCATACAGTATGGCGAAGGCCCCTTTTTGTCAGTGCGTTCGCCACACTTTGGGGCGAATGCATGACACATGGGATAGAAAATGTTAAAATAAAAAAATTTGTTTGAAATTGTAGTATGTTGGGAAATAAGAATTATTTTATTATACTTTAATAATTAATTTTTTAAAAAAATTATATTATAATAATTTAGCCAAGAAAAAGGGTTGTCTTATTGTCGCGATTAATATGGACTTGATTCGTGTCGCGCACTGATTATGGTGGGAAAGTCTCTCAATAGGATAAATGTATTCATAAGGTCTCAAATATAAGACTTTGCTTAGCGATACCAAGCTACAACTTAGACTAACTCCTAGTTGGTACTTTATGAGAAAAAAATATTAATTTTTTTAACAATATTTTTTCAGTCAAAATTTAATTATTAAAAAAATATTTTTTTAAAAATTAATAGTAATCATCCAAAATAAATATATATATTTTTGTAGTGACGCCGAAATATTGAAAAAAAAAACTGCTTGATTCCATAATATTATGTAATTTATATGAATTTATTTATAATCTTCAAAAAGAAAATTAAGTTATACTTTTCTTTCATTTTAAAAATACACAATTTTTATAAAGTTATAAAATTATAAAAGGTAAATTACATTTTATTTAACTTTAATTAGTTATCCGAGATCTCATTTTTGTTAATCAAGTATCTTGAAATTTATACCGTTAGCTAATTAATATCCTGCATGTTTAATCTGATAATTTTTTCGCTAAAGTACCTCATAGCACGTGATTCTTAAAAAATTTTCTAAATCCTTCTCGCTCTTCCATTTTTCGGATCTGAAATCACCACTTCAACATGATTGAGGTTTACTCCGATCCCTAGGATGAAATGTTGTGATTGCAAATCGTGTGGACATAATTGATGCTCAGCGAGTGTTTGGCTATGTGCTTTACAATAAGGATGGGAAAAACACCAAACTGCCATATCCCTTACACAGATTTGAGTCTGATATTTTTGGAAGAAGCTTTTCACAATGGTCGTTTTATAGGGCAATTTTACTAAAAATCCTCCCAAAAAAAATATTCTCTAAAAAAAATATTTTCAAAATGTTTCATTTTTATCTTTTAGTATTACTAGTTCGTCTGAGACTCAGAAGAATTACTATCAAATATTCGTCTGAGTCTCAGACATATTTAACTTTTATTTTATTTTTTATATTAATAGAAGTTCGTCTCAACCTGAGACGAACTTTTGC
This sequence comes from Senna tora, assembly GCA_014851425.1. Lineage (NCBI taxonomy): Eukaryota > Viridiplantae > Streptophyta > Magnoliopsida > Fabales > Fabaceae > Senna > Senna tora. The sequence goes on from CM026269.1 coordinate 33,002,060, forward strand.
TGAAAACAAAAAAAATGTTATATATATAAAATAAAAATAAACAAGTATTTAAAAAATTGTTCAACTACTAATCAGATATAAAGACGAGTTAATTAGACCCAAAAAATTGTTCTCTAATTGGATCGGATTTAACCGGGGCCCAACCTATTCAATTTTTTATTAAAAAAAATAACATCATAAAAGAAATTAGAAAAATCTTGAAAATAAAAATTTAAGAAGTCATGATTATCAAAACTCATGTTTGGTTTGATAAAGTTCTTTCAGAGTTTGACAAGTCTTGAAAAGAAGAGTCACTTCTGGAGGCTTTTAGTGAAGAGAGTGATGCATTATAAGTGGTAGAGGTGCTTAATAATTCAGTGAATTAAGACCCTGTTTGGCCAAGCTTCTTTCACTCCAAGAAGCGTTTATTTTTTTTTCAAAAGCGCTTATTTTCTTAAAATGAGGTGTTTGGTAAATTACCTAGAAATGCTTCTGAGTTGTAGCAGAAGCAGTTTTTTAGTTTTACGCAGAAGCTAGAAATTGAAGCTTTTGCTACTAACCAAAACCAGAAGCTAAAATATAATTATTTTAAGACAAAAATACCCTTACTAACATTTTAAAACCCCCATCTTACCCCTTCTTTATATTATCAAAATAATATAAATTCTTATAATTAGTTTTTATTTGAATTAATTAATAGATATCTAATAAAAATAATAATCATATATAAATAAAAAATTATATAAACTAAAATTAATACTTTATTAAATTAATAAAATAATTATTATTTTATATTTATTTGGGTAATAAAACTTGATAATAATAAATATTTATACAATTTATTTATTTAATAATATTAATAACACTTAAATCTACATATACCCTTCTTGGTAATTTTACATTCAAAAGCACTTCTTAATATAAATATGCCAAACATAAATTATTTTTGAAAAGTACTTTTCAACACAGTCTGCCAAACACAAACTGCTTATCTCTTACAGCACTTTTTCTCAAACTCCATTTGAAAAGAAGTCATTTAAAAATCAACAATTTTCATAAGCTTGGCCAAATGGCCCTAAGCATTCAAGCCACTTTTATGGCCGGAACACATTGAAATTGTGAGTATAAATTTTTTAAAACAAATAGAGAAAATAGAAGAATTTAGGAGTTGTTTAAGGCTAGGTGCGTGGTATATAGGATATTAAATTGAAATCGGATCAAATCACGAATTACTAAAGTGTAATTTACTCAATTATAAAGTATTATCCAAAAGGTTAAGTGTTAAGTTGAACTTGGTAGGCCAAGGTGGAACCTATTCTCACCAAGTTGGTTCATTATTAATTATGGGAATAGCTTGGAGTATAATTTTATAGGCATGCACTTAGGGTCAGTTTGGCAATTACTTTTTAAAAGTTTTTTTTTTTAAATAGAATTTGAGAAAAAGTAATATGAGAGAGAATCAGTTTATATTTAACAAATTGAGTTGAAAAGTACTTTTATCAGTAGATCAAAAATAATTTATGTTTGACAAATTTGTAAAAAATAGTACTTTTAACTGTAAAATTATCAAAAATGGCATGTTTAGATTTAAAGTGTTATTATTAAATATATAAATGGGTATAAATATTTTTTATTTTTAAATTTTAAACAAATAAATATAAAAATTTAATTATTTTATTAATTTAATAAAATGTTAGTGAAATAAGTTATTAGTTTTATTTAATGAGATTTTGTATCTATGATTAATATTTTTATTAATTAAATATTTATTACAATCTTATCAGATTCAAATGACACATTAATCCTAGCTTTTCCCAATAGAGCTACAGAGATTAAATTTGCTCTAACATCAGGCACATACAAGACATCATTCAGCTGCAAAGTTTTTTCATAAATGAGTTTGAGAACCGCTTTTCCTTTCCCAAGAACCTTTGCAGTTCGAGAATTAGCAAAATAAATTTTTTCTTCCCCTTCTTCAAAGGAGGCTTACATCTGTTAGCACAAATGTGCCTGGTAGCCCCAGAGTCTACCACCCACTTTTTCATGTCAGAGACGTGGAGGGCTTGAGACAACATTGCAGCAATGACTTCACCATTACTGCCATCATCTCCATGAACCAAATTTACATTGGCTTAGGAGGATTATTATCCCTTTCGAATCCTTTAGCCCTCTTTCTACATTGAGTTGCACGATGTCTTGGCTTGCCATACACAAAACAATTGCCTTGTTTCTTGAATTTGGGGTTAGAACTATTGGGTTTGTAATCAGATTTCTTAATATTCTTATTGAAAGAATTGTACCTCTTATTGTGTGACTCAACCAAATTTGCTTTGGTAGCCAACTCCTTTCCTTTTGCAATTCGAATCGTCTTTGGTTGGTATCCTCAATGATGATGTGAATGATCAAGTCTGTCACGGACAACTGCTTTTGTTTTTGCTTCAGTTGTTGCTTGTAGTCGCTCCATGACTCTGGTTGTTTTTCAATCAAGATCCCAGCTACGAACTCATCCGGCAGATTGATTTTTTCAACTTTAAGTTCCTCCAACAGCCGCTAATATTCATTGATCTGTGATTTGATATCCTTGTCGTTGATCATCTCCTATCTGTGAATAGAACCGTTGTTTGCAGAAGCATCGGGCATAGAGGCCATCGATTCAATATCTCTTAAGTATTGTTGGGATTCTCACGTATTTCAATTCGAGTCGTGCCGATTAAGACACTCACTTTAAGAGATATTCCGGTACCCTCACAAAATAGGTAACGACACTCTCACAGGATAAAATGAACTCGTCCCCGATGTCGCTCACCGGAGGAGATAAGAACACACTAATAAAGAACCCAAATATTAGAGTATTTGATCTCTGAGCTTGATGCACACGACTATATATTTTTTCATATGTATTTTTATACATATATTAATAATAAAACGTGGTCACGTATTGCTCCAATAAAAATCGATTGCCCAATGTTCAGAAAAATCCAATCCGTTGGCTAGAGCTGTCAAAACGGGCTAACCCGGCCCGTACGGGTTGGTCACAAATAGGCCAGGCCTGGTTAATTTTAAAACGAGTTCAGAAAATGCCAACCCGACTCGTTTAATGCGGGTTGGCGGGTAAACAGGCCAACCCGCGATCCTACTTTTTTTTTTTTTAAGTTTTAACTCTTTTTTTAATTTTAAACTTTTTTCTAATATTTTGTACAATATTTTTCATCTTTCTCTTTCATCTCATAACTGAAAAGGAAAACGACTTTTGTCTATTTTCTATCACTATGCAATCTATGCTACTTTTAAGATATAATTAATGTGAAAAATTATAATATTTGATTGTGAAGTATGAAAAGAATAAATGGTAAGGTGTTAACACTTAATATTATCTCTATTAATAGTCTATTTCCTTTAATTTAGTTTTTATCACTGTTATTTTTTGTTTAGACAATTCTAAGTTGAAAATAAGGACCGCAAGGAGTCGTAACCTTGGGAGACTTGTCCTTAGGTGGAAACCTAGGTGCCTATATACCCTTGTAAAGGGATCAAAGTCCACGTAGTTCACCGTGTTAACGTCCGTAAGAGCCATTACGCAAGGTGATTACTTGTATGGGGCCGTGTGCTGCTAGGACGTGTGTAAGGTACTCCGGGCGGGCGAGCCACTCGTTGGAGGTTGCCTTAGATAATGAGAGAGCCGGGGTCTCTTAGAGCTGCTAGGAGCCTTGTTGATGGAGAACTTCGGGGCAAAGATATGTTTGTCGACGACAGAGTTCGGTGATGTCGTGGGTCAAGCTCTAAGGTTAACGAGGAGGTGTGTGGTGTTTGGAAGGCTAATTCTAGCTTCTGTATATCTAGAGTTGGTGTTACTTGTCTATCCCTGAGTCCCCCGGGTGAGGGCCTTTTTATACCAAGTCCAGGGGAGGACGTGGTCGACCCACGTTCTTGTCCGTCGTGGGTCGTCCCACGATACTTGGAGATTTCCCACATCTCTCGGACGGGAGCCTAAGAGGAGAATCGTTGGTACTAGCCACGCAGGGGGTGAATGAGTGGTGCCACCTGTCACTGGGGTGAACTACCGCGAGGCTTCTAGAAGCCCGGTGCCATGTGTCCCTATGGGGAATATTCCGTAGTTACAATTTTCATCTTGACATTTCATTTAATTACAAAACTCCGAAAACATTTCTAACCATTTGAATAATTATTAATTCGATTAAAAAATATTTTTTATGTTCTTTTTTTATTTCATAAAAATGTTAAAATAAATAAAATTTTTCCTACTTACTTTACTTAATTAAAAAAAAAGGGTTACGGGTAAATCGGCAAAACCCATAAATAAAACAGGTTAAACGGGACGGATTTATTTTTATTTAGGTTGATCTTTTACCAACCCAACCTGCTAAAATTTACAAGTAAACGGGCCGAACCCGTGGATCAAATCCATTTTGATAGCTCTACCGTTGGCAACGTTCATCTCCATTTAAAGTGCAACCACTTTGAAAATTTCAAAAATGTAATGCATATATGTATACACGTTTTACCGTAATACTATAATATATATATATATGGGTCTCCTTTATTTTTAACAATATAAAATTTTATTTAACACAACACTTATCCAGGCACATGTGTATTCATATTTACAATAATTTTATCTTTTATTTAAAAATTATTAATATTTAAAATAAAATAAAATAAATTTATTATTATAATTTTCACTCCCTCAACTTCAAATAGTTGAACCACTATATGTTGACACTTCGATTCACTTCTTAATGTATTTTGGAAGTTTCTAATAATTGCTTTTGTGGGCGCTTGTATATTTTGAGTAGACGTTCAGTAGTACGGTAGTACTAAATTTTAGTATATTATTTCAATAAGTTGGTTCCTAAATATTTCAAGATAGGTCTTAACTCATAATTAATGTAAATTTTTATTAATATTAACAAATAACACTACATAATTAAAAAAATATACTAAAATTCAATAATACGATAATACTAAATTTTTATCCGAATATTCATTGCGGCAAATAGACAATACAATTAATGCATGTCTTGTTGGTCAATGATCTTACGCTTTAGAAAAAAAACCACAAAGATTCTCCAAGAACCCATAAGATTTCCCCCGATCATGTTCGAAGCCCTACCCCCTGGTCTTGCCAGACCAGGACAAGGCGAAGATCACCATCGTCCACCGGATGAGGATGGAGTATCAGACCAAAGCAAAAAAAAGGTTCGTAAAGAAGATGGTTCCTTCTCAGGAACTGAAAGCAGAATACCAAGGGAGGAAGAGTGGATGGAAGGGAGCCAGGGAGAAAGAAACGGAGGGGATATAAAGAAGACATACCGGGATGCAGTTAGAAACCCTGCCAGATCCTTGGATTTTGATGGCAGAGAAGATAAAGAAAGCATTGCAACGGAGGAGGACACCCAAAAAGATTCGGAAGCATCAAGTGATGATTCTTTCGACCCTGATGACCCCACAGGAGTAAACAGCATTACCATCGATAAGGATGTCTTCGATCGACTTAATTTCACACTCAGTGATAAAGAGTGGAAACGTCTATGCAAACCTTTCAAGAAATCTTTAATTATCAAACTCCTGGGGAAAACCATAGGATTCAAGTTCCTTTTGAGAAAGGTAAACCAACTTTGGGGTAGAACAGGGGAAATAGAACTAGTGGACCTAGGAAACGACTATTTTTTGGCAAAGTTTGACACATATTCTGATCAGGATTTTGCTCTAACTGGAGGCCCCTGGGTAATCTTAGACCATTACTTGATTATAAGACCCTGGACCAGCTTGTTTGACCCGAAGGAAAAAATTAAAAAGTTGGATGCTTGGGTTCATCTACCTGATCTTCCCATTGAACTATATGACACAAAATTTTTATATACCTTAGGGAAGCATATAGGTACAGTTCTAAGAGTTGATGTTAACACAACACACCAATTAAGAGGTAAGTATGCTAGACTGTGTGTCGAATTGGATCTAGAAAAACCGCTGCTTTCACAATACTGTGTACACGGAAGGGCCAGGAAAATTGAGTACGAAGGACTACACTTGATCTGTTTTGAGTATGGTGTCTATGGACACGATCTCGAACACTGTCCTATTCGAAGGAAAAGGGAAGAAATGGAAATGAAAGAGAAAGAACAAAATGGAGAGAAAGGTATGAATGGGGATGGGAAGCCAAGCAAACCAATGTGTGAAGTTATAGAGAGGTATGGAGCCTAGATGTCAGCCCAGAAACCAATAAGGAACAGGAGACCGAGAACAACCTCTTCAAACATACAGTTCCAGCAGGCCAAATTGGAAAACGTGCAAGGCTCAAGATTTGCAATTCTAAATGATAACGAACCTGAGGACCAAGAAGATGGCATCTCCACCCTTAGGAGCAAGGATGGCCCTGAAACGGAAACCAAGACTTGGACCAAGGCTAGGAAAAATCCAGCTTATGAAAATCACCAGAGTAAAGAAGAGGAGCCTGTGCAAAACTCTGAGATGATGGAGCTGGGTTCTCCAGTAAAAAGCAACAATCAAGGGGATGAGCAGCCAGAAAGACATGTTGAGGATGGAGGTGGAAGCGCTGTAATGGTTATTTCCCCTATTAAAGACCCTGGTAAGGAGCAGGACAACAAAGGAAATAAAGAAGATAGAGAGGGGTCCAAGCAGAACCAGATACGAAAAGATAAACCACCAGATGGGGGCAGGAAAAAAACAATAATCAACAAAGGACAAAGTGGAGCTAAAGTACAGAGCAAGGGAAGTAAAAGGGAGGGCCATTCTCCTTATACTTCTAGTTAATTCTTTGTTTTTCTTTGTCATTAACACACTCAATATATAAGTTAAACATGAAAATTTTATTTTGGAACTGCAGGGGTGCTGCGGGTAGGAAATTTGCTGTTAGTTTTAAGGAACTAAAAAGAATTCACAAACCTGATATGGTGTTCTTGTTTGAAACTCGATGTAGTGGGGAAAAAGTTGAGAATACAATTAAGAATTGTGGGTTCTCCCATTATAATATAAACGATGCCCGAGGATACTCAGGTGGAATTTGGGCACTCTGGAATCAGGATGTTAATACTAAATGCATCCAAAAGCATGAACAATTCATGCTCTATGAATTTGAAAACAAAAATATGGAAAAGTGGGGTGTGATTGCTGTTTATGCTAACCCCCACGCTAACATTAGGAATGGACTATGGCCTGTGATCGAAAATATTTGCTCTAACTCCTCTTACCCTTTAATTGTTGCAGGCGACTTCAACGAAATTGCTGAAGTTTCTTAACAAAGGGGTGGATGTAGCCCTGACATTAACCGCTGTATTAATTTTAAGGAGTGGATAAACAGATGTAAGCTGATTGATCTCAAACCTGAGGGTCCGTTCTTCACTTGGGAAGGCCCGAAGAGACCTAATCAAGAAAAACTTTTCAAAAGACTCGACAGGGTTCTATGTACACCAGATTGGAGTAATCTATTCAGTGATGCTTCCACAAAAAGCCTTACAAGAATAAGTTCGGACCATCATCCCATCCTGCTGAACACAGAGAGGCCTGAAGGGAATGCACAAAACAGACCATTCAGATTTGAATTATGTTGGATGTAGCATAAAGAGTTTACAAAATTTCTAACAAAAGAATGGGACAAGAGCATAGACCATCATCATATGCTAAATCTTTTAACAGCCAAATTGAAAGTGTGGAACCAAGATACATTCGGGGATATAAGGAAGAGGAAGAGCAGAATTACAAAAAGAATCCAGGGCATCCAAGCTGCTATCGATAAGAAATACAATCCTTTCCTAGATAAGCTAGGCAAAGAGCTAAACAAAGAGTTGGAAAACTGTCCTTAGCCAGGAAGAAGCGCTTTGGTTTCAAAAGGCTCGATGTCTTTGGATAAGAGATGGAGACAGAAATACAAAATATTACCATACTAAGACAATAGCTAGACGAAGAAGGAACAAGATCACGATGCTTAGAAATAGTACCGGGGACTGGTCTGAGAGTGAAGAAGAAGTTAGAAGAATAATCCTTAATTTCTACAAAGAACTTTTCATGGAAGACAACTCTGACAGGATATGAGTGTTTTTCCTTCTTGCTGGCCGAAGATCGATCAAGCTGAGTGGGACAGTATCAACTCCCCGATTTTGGATGAGGAAATAAGAAGTGTTGTATTCAGAATTGGAGGCACAAAAGCTCCTGGAAAAGACGGCTTTCCCGCAAGCTTCTACCATCAGAACTGGGAGACTATCCCAGGGAGTATTTCTAACCTAATTAAATCAATCTGGGATGATCCTAATAAGTTAAATGTGATAAATAACACCCTTATTGTCCTGATTCCAAAAATTGATAACCCGGAGTTTATTAGTCAGTTTAGACCCATATCTCTATGTAACGTGTCTTATAAAATTGTATCTTAAGTTATTGTGAATAGACTCAAGGGCCTCCTCCCTAAATTAATATCCCCCTTCCAATCTAGTTTTGTACCTGGAAGAAATATACATGATAACATAATAATAACCCAAGAGGTGATCCACCATATAGACAGATCAAAAAAAAAGAAAGGATACATGGTTATCAAAATTGATTTAGAGAAAACATATGACCGAATTAGTTGGGCATGTATAAATGAATCTCTTGAACAAATAGGTTGCCCCTACAAATTAAGATCCTTAATTATGCAATGCATCTCTTCAACAAAATTTAATATACTATGGAATGGGGAAACAACTGAGGAATTTACTCCTACTAGGGGTATCCGACAAGGGGACCCCTTATCACCATACTTATTTGTCATATGTATGGATATACTCTCTCACATTATAAATAAAGAAATCACGAATAAAAAATGGAAAGGCATTAAAATGGGGAAAGACAATGTTGAAATTTCTCATCTAATGTTTGCTGATGATTTTTTGTTATTTGGAGAAGCGACTAACGAGCAAGCAGAATGTATAATGCAATGCTTGAATCTATTCGGCTCCTTAACTGGTCACAAGATTAGTGCTGATAAATCAAGTGTGTACTTTTCTAGAAATACAAGAGACGTGGATATCACTAATGTTGTGAATATTACTGGCTTCAGGAGGTCTCAATCTATTGGGCGCTACCTTGGAGCTCAGATCACTCACGGCAGACAGAAAAAAATGAATTTCAGACACATCATTGACAAAATCAGGACGAGATTAGCTGGCTGGAAATCAAGCTCTCTATCACTGGCAGGAAGGACTACACTGGCTCAATCAGTTATTTCATCCATTCCTTTGTACAACATGCAACACAGTGTAATTCCAAAAGGAATCTTGGATGAAATTGAGAAAATCAAGAGAGGATTCATCTGGGGTGACTCACCTGAGAGAAGGAAACTTCATCAAGTCAGTTGGAATAAAGTGACCTTGCCTAAGCACCTGGGGGGGTCTTGGTATTCGTTCTCTGTAGGATATGAATAAAGCATTTATTTATAAATTAGCGTGGCAGCTTGTTAGCAACAATAATGCGCTATGGGTCAAAATCCTGAGAAGTAAGTATGGGTGTTGCCCTAAACCGGGCACTGCAATAACAGCTAGAGACGCTGATTCTAGGCTCTGGAAGGAAATAGCCCGAGAATGGCAGGAGTTCTATAAAAACGTGGCGTGGGAAGTAGGTGATGGTAAGAAAATTGATCTTTAGCTTGACCAGTGGGTCCCTTCTACGCGTAAGCTTGAAGAAGTCAAACTGAGGAATGCTGCTAGTTCATGTAGTTCTGATGACTTGGCCTACTTTGTTGATGATCAAGGTTTGTGGAACGAGGAGCTGCTCGTGCAGTTCTTCCTTACTGAAGTCGTTGATAAGATTAAACTGGTTAATACTCCCAACAATGATCTTGGTCCTGATCTACCAATTTGGTGTCCGGAGGCTGATGGAGCCTTTTCCACTAGCAGTGCTTATCATACTATATGCGGAGTAAGCTCAAGGAAAGGTACCACATTTTGGGATGTGATATGGAAAAGCAAAATTCAGTACAAAAGTAAATTCTTGCTTTGGCGTCTGGCTCACAATAGTCTTCCTACGAAAAGTCGTACGGCCACTTGGAGTGGCCAGAGATCGGTATGCCCGAGATGTAGCCTGTCCAGAGAATCGAACCTCCATATGATTCGAGACTGCCACCTATCGACAAATATTTGGAGAAACTTCATTAACCCCAAAGATAGAGCCTTATTTTTTACAATGGATACCCGTGATTGGATTATGTGGAATCTGAAACGTAGTCATCCCTTCAATAATATCCCTTGGTCACACGTTTTCAGTGCCATATGCAACCATATCTGGATGTGGAGAAATATAAGTCTCAAGGAGCAGGATTTCAAGCTACCAAATGACCTTGCCAGAGTTATTCTAACGAGTGCTAGAACCTTTGCTCAAGCCTGGAACAATATGTCTATCTCTCAGAACCTACAGCAGCCTAAACTGATTAACCAGTGGCTAAAACCAGATGCTGGATGGGTCAAGGTTAACACAGATGGAGCGGTCTGCAGAAGCTCAAATAAAGCTAGGTGTGGAGGGCTGATAAGAGACAGCCTTGGTTCTTGGCTCTCTGGCTTCACTGAAAGCTTGGGTATTTCTACCCCTGAGGGGGCCGAAGCCAGGGGAATACTAGGTGGTCTAAGGCTGGCTTGGGAGCTGGGTTTCAGGAAAGTGGTTGTTGAAAATGATTGCCAAAAGATTATCAACCAGATTATTAGAGAAAACATCCATGCTCACTCTTTGCACCCTACTATTTTAGCCATCAAGAATATTATCAGCAGAGATTGGGATGTGACTATATCTCATTGCCGCAGAAATGAAAATACCTATGCGGATAAGCTTGCAAAATATAGCCTGAACTGTTGTAGAGGTTTAGTTATCCTAAATTCTCCCCCGGATTGCATCTCATCTTTAGTATCTGGGGAGGCCTGTGGCTTAATTCCCCCTAGGGATCCTGGTGGTTAGGCTTTGTTTCTCTGTTCTTTTGTTCTTAGGCCTTTGGGCCCCGACGTGTACCAAAAAAAAATGCATGTCTTATCGTACTCTAACCTCATCGTATTTTTTTGGAAGTTCTTGTGGCACACTGGCATGGATTGGCATGATGGCATCATCAGATATTATTGATGGTTTTTTTGGCATGACATATTATTGACTTTTTGAATGATAATATTAAGGCTAAAGTATTATTTTGGTCCTCAATATTTGTATGGAGTTTAATGTTGGTCCTCAAAGTTTTTTTTAGGTCGATTTTGGTCCTCGAGTGTAACACCGTTAACTTTTTGCCATTAAATGATGACGTGGCATACTTACGTGACACACCCTCTCTCCTACGTGTCATATTTTAATGACCTGGCTTGACATATCACTGCCATGTCATTAAAATATGATGATGATGAAGGAGAGAAGATGATGTTGTGGCAATATGGGGTGACGTGGCAGTGATGTGTCATGCCAGGTCATTAAAATATGACACGTAGGAGAGAGGGTGTGCCACGTAATAACATGCCACGTCATCATTTAATGGCAAAAAGATAACGGTGTTACGCTCGAGGACCAAAATCGACAAAAAATAACTTAATTTGAGGACCAACATTAAACTTTTGAAACATTGAGGACCAATATTAAACTTCTTGCAAACATTGATAACCAAAATAATATTTTAGCCTAATATTAATGTGGAATGGTTTTGTTTAGACTTTAGATCATAATTGTTTTATGATTTATTTAATATGGGAGGTTAGGATGTTAAGATTTTTTTTTACTGATTAAGAGAGTATTTTATATTTTAAAATTTACGAAATTTTATTTTAAAAATAATTTCTAAACGGTTCAAAATTCAATGGATCGTACTAATTAAATAAAACTTTTATATCACATGTTAAAATGATTCATTGTTTTATTATCTTTCAATCCGGAACCGGTCGCTAGTCATGACTAGCTAATTTCTTGGGCACTACAATGATTATTATTGAAGATGATTTTTCCATCATATGATAATACATTTTTGTCCTTCTAGAAACTAAACTTATGCTATAGTTAATTAAGAATGATAATTTGTTAAACCCAATTTACAGTTATAACACTTTATCAAAAAAATAATAATAATTTACAGTTATAACACTACAAGAATATAATAATGAGTATTTTTAACAATTTATACGTTGACGGCCACTTAATTATTAAAAAAAAATACCATTTTTTACTAGGCATTGAAATAAATTATAATAATAATAATAATAAAATTTTTTACGATCAATAATTATCGATAATATTTATAATATTTTTCATAAAGGTATTTTTTTTCAACGGCTGTCGTCGAAATATGTAGTATCAAAAATAATATTATTGACAAATATCAACATTAGTTTACTATAAAAAATACTATCATTGACTTTTTGTAATAACTTATTTTAACGGTCAAAATTAATTGTTAAAAAAAATATACTTATTTTGACGGTTAAAATTTAATTATTAAAAAATATTTTTTTTAACAATTAATATTAGTCGTCGAAATAGAATTTGTTAAAAATAATTATTTTTTATAGCGTAATTTGTTAATAATCAATTGAAAATTGATCATAATCTGATCTCAACCCAGAACTGATAGATAGTTATGTTTGGATCAATTATTTTCCTACATCTATAAAATTATTTCATGGGAATGATCGATTTATTAGAAGTTATTACATTAATAATATATTTATATATTAAATGATTTCAGTGCCTTTAGATCATATTTAGGGTTGTTTGGCCAAGCATATTTGGATTTTAGAAGTGCTTATTTTTTTTAAAAGCGCTTATTTTTTTTAAATGAGACATTGGCAAATTATCCAGAAGTATTTATGAGTTGTAGCAAAAGTAATTTTTCAGTTTTAAGCAAAAACTAAAAAATGGAGCTTTTGCTACTAATAAAAAATAGAAGTTAAAATTTAATTTATTTAAAACAAAAATACCCTTATTAATATTTTAAAATTTTTATTTTACCCCTTCTTACCCCCTAATCTCACCCTCCTTCACGTTTCACACATCACTTATTATTTGTATTTTTTTTTTAAAAATATTTAAATAATAATAATTTATTAAAATAATAATTAATTTTTATAATTAATTTTTATTTGAATAAAATTAATAAACACTTAATAAAAATAATACTCATAAATAAAAAATTATATGAATATGAGTTCTTGTGTTACTCACGCCTTCTAGAAGACTACCCTTCTCCAACCGTTTTTCCCGTCTTGAACGTATTGTGAACCACACCTATCTGGCCTATATATAAGGACAGCCATGAGCCTCCTCAAAACACATTCATCTCTTACCCCTAGAGCATATGCTTGCATGTAGTGTCTAGTCTTTCATTTTCAAGTTCTCCACAATCTGGAAGCACTTTCTCATTACGAATTACGCCTGAATTTAATCTCGTTCTTTAAGTACGTAGACTCTTATGTCTAAAATTTAGGCCTTGGTAGGATGGAAGTTAGGATAGGTGAATATTCTCACTACTTATGAGTTTGTTTGTTACATGGTGAAGCTTCTTCCATGGTGAGCCAAGTTCCATCATAGGAGGGGAGGTAGGTGCCATGGGTGAGGAGAGGGAAGTTGTGGTGAGATGAGGTGAGGTTAGGTTTAAAGACCAAAATGCCCTTCAAAATTTTGTGGCTTTTAAAAAAGTAAGGGTAAAAAAGGTATTTCATACTTTTATCTTCTATTTCCCTATCTTCTTTCCACCATACCAAACAAAATTACTTTTATATTCCACTTCTATTTCCCTGCATACCAAACATACTTTTTATCACTTACTTCCCCTTCCACTTCCACTTCCATTTCCACTTCCACTTCTCACTAAAATACTCACCGGATACCAAACGTGACTTTAGGTCGAGTCCATTCCTTCAAGCCTCCAACCTCTTAGCCAGAACATCTGTAAAATCTAACAAAAATCTATCCAGGAAAATCTATGTCATAATTAACTACATAGAGATATGTAGATGAAAAATCTCTGATCAATATAATGGCAGCGGCGTGCATAGCAAGTTGGCTTCTAGAGAGTTGTAATATTATAATAATAGAGATGTTTGTAAAGAGTTCGATAGTAAAGCAAACGATATATATCGTTACTAAATCTGTGTTATTTCATGATAGAAATTAAAGCACTACATTATCATCTTATTTATCAATCCTTGGTCACAACATATTGATACCAATAGTAGTATTAGAACCTTGGTCTAGATCTTATCTAATTTAGTCACCTTAATATAATAGTTATTTGCCTCAACAATATAATCAATCCCTAGGGCCTCAATAATTTCCAATTATACCCAAACCTTAATCCCAATATTTGATGGAGAAGGCTATGGATTCTGGAGCATCAAAATGAAAGTAATATTCATTTCACAAGACTTGTGGGGAACAGTTGAAGAAGCATTTCAAAAACTCTTGAAGAGCAGTCAACATGGACTGCCGGACAAACTACTTATGTTTGTTTATGAAGGAAGTGGTCTTTCTGTTAGAAAATACGTAGTGGGCTTGTGTTTGTGAATTTGTGTTTGTAAGGTATATGAAAATAAATATATTTATGATGACTTACACAAAATTCACTCAATATTTTTCTTCACTCAAATTACAATATTTCTCACACTTTTCCCACACTATTTTAAAACATCATAAAGCACTCTATCTCTTACACTATTTCTTTCATACTTTCACTCTTATTTTTTTCTTACTTCAATCCCTTAGCAAATATTGAAACACAATTGCCACATTTATAGATGCACACATATACCAATAGTCAACTTTGCAATAAATTCAAATAGTAAGATAAGAAAGCAATGATGGCTTGTCCGATTTGCAAAAGTTATGCTATAGGGTAGCTTATGTCATGTTTTGTCTCCAACGATAACAAGTTTACTCCATCATTTCCCCCCTTAAACTTGTTCCTTCAAAAGCCATAATTCCAAGCATGATACGCAGCCTTTGAAAATTATTTGCCTCTAATGGTTTTGTGAGGATGTCTGCTACTTGCTCCTTGGGTTTGATATGCACCAATTCAACTTCATTTGAATGTATTTTTTTCCTGATAAAATGAAATTGCACATCAATATGCTTTCGTTCTTTAATGATGAACTGGATTTTTAGCTAGTGCAATAGCTGATTTGTTATCCACAAAAATCTTTGTAGCTTCCTTTTTGTTGAACTTGCAACTCTTCCAGTAATCTTCTTAACCAGATTGCATGACAAACACATGATGCTGCTGCTACATATTATGCTTCACAAGTTGACAGAGCAACAATTGATTGTTTCTTTGAACACTATGTGAATGCTGTTTCTCCAAAATAAAATACAAAACCCGTAGACTTTCTCTGTCATCACAGCTTTTAGCCTAATCACTATCACTAAATTCTGCAATTTCCAAATTTCCTATTGATGGATAAAATGCACCATAATCAAATGTGCATTTTATGTACCTCCATATCCTCTTTGCAATTTGCAGATGTGAAGATTTTGGTTTCTCCATATAATGACAAATTAATCCAACTCCATATAAGATATCTGGTCTATTTCAAGTTAAGTACCATAAACTGCTAACCAGATTCTATAGTAAGTAGGATTCACAAAACTTCTTCTTCTTTCGTCAATTTGGTGCCGCATTCCACCAGTGTATCAACAAGTTGACAATCATCCATATGAAATTTTTTTTCATAATCTCCTTCGCATATTTAGCTTGTGAGATGAAAATTCCACTACTAGTTTACTTCACTTCAATGGCAAGGAAATAAGCCATAAGGCCTAAATCCGTCATCTCAAATTCTTTCACCATGGCTTGCTTGAATTGATCTATCATGGCCTTGGTATTTCCTGTAAAAATAAGATCATCAACATAAAGACATACAAACATCATTTTTCCTGCGGGATTTGATTTTTAGTACAATGCATGTTCAAATGGGCACTTGTATAGTTGGCTTTGTGAGGGTTTGCCGATGTGTAGTGTAATTCCTCTAAAAATAGCAGAGCGTGGGATTTGGAGGATAGAATAGATATTAATTTAAAATTGAATGCAATTGATTTTAAGTAAATAAAAGACGATTTGAATTTGAAATAAGAAAATGTGAATAAAAAATCAAAATTAATATGAAATATTACAGAGTATGATTTTTAAAATCATCTTAAAAAGTTATTTTTAAAAGTTGACTTGTTAGATAATTAGTCTAATTAATATGATTTTAGAAATTTATAACTAATTGTATTTAAGAAGATTTCAATGATGTGCTTAGTATTTTTTCATGATGGAGCCTAGTTGGCACCACATAGGTGACACATAGATTTCTAAAATATTATGATGTGTCAGTTTTGGGTTTAACGCCTCTTCTTTTTAAATATTATATATAGATAGATATAGATATAGATATAGATTATATAAATATATAGATATATAGATATAGATGACTTTAATATTTTACTTCTCATTTTTTTATTAAATATTTATTTTGAAGATAAAATTTTATCTATATCAATCAATGACTTTTTGAAGGAATCCCTAAACAATATACACTTATTAATGTAATTTATAAATTTAAATTTTTTCCGCTTTATGTTTAATTCCTTATTAATGTATTTATTATTAAGTTTTTTCATAAAACTATAATATTTAAATTAATTAAATTAAATATAAAAATAAATTTCTTTTTTTGTTATTAAGTAATAAAACAAATTAATATATTGAAATGGATTAATTAAAAATTATATAAATTTATGTTTTAATTAAATACTGCATTATAAAAATTAATTATTTTTTTATGAAATCTAATTGATATATGAAAATTTATTTTGATATTTTTTTTAATTTATGTTAAATTCATTATTTAAGAAATTAAAAATTTCTTATTTTTTTAATATTTTAATATATTTAGTTTCTATTAAATTAAATTTATATTCTTTTCTTTTATATTTAATATTTATAATATTTAAATTAATTAAATTAAAAATTAAAATACTTTAAAAAAACATAAAAATAACTTTCCTTTTTATTATTAAATATTATAATAGATTAATTTAAAATTAAATCTATTTTTAGTTAAATACTGCATTTTAAAAATTAATTATTTTTTTCTACAATCTATTCAATATATGAAATATTATCTTGATATATTTTTTATATATTTAATTAAGTTAGGGTAAATTTAGGCAATTTTACTTAAAACCCATGCTTAAAAAATTTTAATCCCAAAATCTCCCTTTGCAGCAAAGTATTCCACAGGTACCCCATATTTGTCGTTTAGTGAGTCCAAATCCGACTGGGCCTCAGACGGATTTGAATCCATCTCAGGCCCAGACGGATTGGGTTTAAATTTTTTTTAAAAGACTGAATCCGTCTGGGTGGCAGACGATTCAGTCTTATATTTTTTTTAATAAAACCGAATCTGTCTGCCACCTAGACGGATTCGGTTTTATTATTTTTTTTATTAAACGATTCCATGTGCGCATTGGGCAGCGTACGGTCAGGTGATGGGACCCTACGCTGCAGCACCACTCCTCCTCCAATTTAATTTTTTCATCTGCCTTCTTCTTCATTCATCCTCATCTCATCTCTCATCTCTCAATTTTCATCTGCTTCTTTCCTTTCCTTTCTCTGCGTTCTTTGCTGGTGGTGGGGTTGAAGATAAAAAACTTTGTTGGTGGTCCAACCTTTAGGAGTAAAAAAAATTAGATAGTGTGGTCCAGATCTACACAGGTAATTTTTTAATTTTTTTAAATAGTTTATTGGTTATTCTTTTAATTTTTAACTGATTGTTTTTGTTTAATGTTACAATTTTAGTTGTGTTGTTGGATTTTTCAAATTAAGTGTGGGCCAGATATTCAATCCAGGTAATTTTTTTTAATATTTTGTAAACTTTTTTTTTAAAAAACTTTTCTTACTTAGTATGCTAAAAGGTTAATAGAATTTTTGTTAATGTAAGTATATTTTTGAAATCATTTATATTTGTTTAGTTGAATTTGCAATTTTTTTAGAATTTTTCAGAAATTTTATGTTAAAGTGAGATTAGTATTAAATTTTTGTTTGATAAATTTGTTGAGTATTCATCTATTCTTCTTACCTAGGGACAAATAATCTGAGGGAAATATTATTGTGGACAAATTATTATTTTTATTTTTATTAATAATGCTATAATTAGTTTTGATATAATGTAGTAGTTATTATTTTTTTAAAAAAAAATCCATATGTATGAGAACTTTTTACTGATAATATATTTGTATGATTAGTTTTGATATAATATAGTAGTTGCTATTATTTTTTTAAAAAAATCCATATGTATGAGAATTTTTTAGTGATGATATATTTGTATGATTAGTTTTGATATAATGTAGTAATTACTATTATTTTTTAAAAAAAATCCATATGTATGAGAATTTTTTAGTGATGATATATTTGTATGATTAGTTTTGATATAATTTAGTAGTTAAAACTGTAGGGATCATTTAGAGTTAACTATTAAATAAAACAATACTTAAGCATTTAGGGTTAACTATAATAATATTTAGTAGTAGTTATTTATATGTAGTTAATATGAAATATATGTGTTTGTAGGTATCAAAATGCATAGAAAAATATTTGCATATATTTATTATGACGGAGAAATTAAGAATGGCACAGAGGGCGTTACATTTGCATGTAGACGACCTAAAGGAATAAGTCTGGAGGAAAATATTACCTTGGGTGGTTTAAAGACTTTGATAAATGAGAAATTAAATCTTTTTGAGAATCAAACTGTGTCTGAAATAATTTATAGGATGCCGTTAAACATGAATCCTTTGAGGTATGGACAATTTCATGTGGGAGAAGATTCAGATTTCCAATTTGTAATACAGAGACACTTGCAAATTTGTTCTGAGTTTGGATTGATGGAGTTTTATGTAGAGATATCAACACATGATATCAATATGGATATAGAAAACCAATTATCTTTCGACTACAATACTCAGACAACACCTCAGACCGATCAAACTTTAATTGCTAGTTCCTCGCGTTTACAAATTGTTGGTACATGTCAACCTCCTATAGAAGACGGTAAATTTTCAGACGAAGATGAATATGAGGCAAGTGTTCTTATTCGGATGTCCCATCAAGACAAAGAAGATGATAATGTTTGGGAAGATGTGGTTGAAGAAGAATTAGCTAATTTTTACTCTCAAGTGGATGTGGAGAGAGCAAGGGGTTTTACTGGAGACTTTGGTCCACGCAGTGAAGATGTTAGGGAGTTGTATGAAGGGATGAAGTTTCCAACGAAGGCTGCACTACGTAGGCATGTGAAGCTTTATCATATTAAGAATAACTGTACATTTGTAGTTGCAAAGTCAGGGAGTAATTTTGAGGACTGGCGGTGTCCCAAGTTTGGAAAGGAGTGTGCTTGGATACTAAGGGCAACTCAAAAGGTTAACACATACCATTGGGAGATAACCATATGCCCAGAGAAACACAAATGTGTCACTACTAGAGTAATTAGAAGAACGCAATGTGGAACGGGTGGTCATTTTCTGTAAAAATGTTTTGTCTTTTTTATTTTTTATTCATTTTGTAATATCTAAAATTAGTGGAATTTAGTTATTTTCATTAAAAATTAGTCTCTATTATTATTTAAATTTTATGGAGCATAATGAAAAGATGATTATGTATACAAATAATTATTTATTTTCTTAATTATTTTAAAGTAATAAAGTTAGTTTATAAAAAAAACTAATTACAAAAAAAAAAGCAACGGACGGTTTTGTTTAAAAAAAAAATAAAACCAAACCGAATCCGTCTAGGTGGTAGACGGATTCCGTTTTATATAAAAAAAATATATAAGACTGAATCCTTCTGCGTAAGACTGAATCCGTCTGCCACCCAGACGGATTCAATCTTTTTTTAAAAAATTAAACCCAATTCGTCCGGGCCTGAGACGGACAGACGGATTTGGACGCACTAAACGACAAATATGGGGTATCTGTGGAATACTTTGCTGCAAAGGGGAATTTTGAGATTAAAAATTTTGAAGCATGAGTTTTAAATAAAATTGCCTTAAATTTAAGTAGAAGAGATTATTGTCCAATTGTCGTTATATTTGAATTTAGCGACGATTTTGATAAACTGCCACTATTAATCTGACGCTAAATAATAACCATATTTTCCTTGTAGCTAAATTCTTAAAAAAAAAAAATTCATAAAATAATTTTATAACAAAGATATATGTAACCTTACCTAATTTTTTTTCTTATAGATATAGTATAGTATGCACTAAAATAAAAGTTTATTTACTACATGATAACCACACATTCCAAGTTGATATTAAGCTGGTAGGCTCTATAGCTACCTTACATCTTATTCCATACACATATACCGGAGAGATAACAAATACGGGTGGGCCGAGATAATGGGTCCACCTTTATTTGTTATGATGCAACCGCGCGCACTCAGTCACACTACTAAACTACGATAAAAGACGATACAGAGCTTTCGAAGCAGATTGAACAATGTTTACCACAGCCGAATGCACTTTCGAAGCTCGAAGAGAAGTGAGTACGATGCCATCACTATAGCCAGTCTGTACATCGTAATACCTACTCCACAGCATAACCCCACCGTACTTGGAAGCCGTACTTACATACGGAATGACCTGTTCGTTCAACACGTCGATCGGGACATAACCACCCGAAGGCGCCGCTTCGACGGCGGCCGGGAGTCCCAAATACACCTTGGTGACATTAAACGACGTCGTCCAGTCGTCCCAGGAGGGGAAAAGATTGGCGGTGTTGGCACTGGAAGAGTACATGCATTGAAGGTTGTTGTAGAATTGGACGAAGAGGTAGTCGAAGTAGCCGGTATTGATTGCTTTGTCCAAGTAATAATCCGGGATGGGACATTGCGGCGCCGCCGATAAGTAGAATTTCCTCTGCTGGCTGTAGTTGTGAAGCCCCTCCGCGAGGACGTCCCAGTAGAGGTTCCCGCCGGCTTCGATGTCGAAGTCGATGCCGTCGAGGACCACGTTACCGAGCTGACCGACGCCGCCGCCGCCGAGGTAGCTGGTCCAGAGGTAGTTGGCGACTTGTTTGGCGTCGTCGGGTGAAGAGAGGGAGTAGTTTCGGGAGTCTCCGCCGAGGGAGAGGAAGAGTTTGACGCCTAGGGTTTGGCATGTGGCTATTTGGGTGGCGTATTTATCGCAAGGGACGTCCCAGTCCTCGGAACAATGGCCTGCTAGGTTTATGTTTGGGGTTCTTCCGGCGCCGAATTGAGAGAGGAAAGCTATGTTTATGATTTCGTACTTTCCGGTGGCACATGCTGCGTCTAACTCTCCTTCGTACAAGTTTTGGCCCCAGTAGGTGACAAGACCGGGTTCTTGGGAGGAGGTGGATTGAGAAAGGAGGAAGAGTGGAAAGAGGAAGAGGAGGAGGATTCTAGAAGAAGGTGTTTTGGAAGCCATGGTTGTAATAGGTTTAGCTTATTGTGATTTGTGAGTACTAGCATAGAAGCAACACCTATTTATAATGGGCTACAAGGTAATTTAAAAGGGTTGTGTTATTGTCGCGATTAATCCGGACTCGATTGGTGTCGCCCATTAATTACGGTGGGAGAGTCTCTCAACAGAAATATAATTGTATTCATAAGCTCTCAAACACGAGGCTTTGCTTACGCGATACTAAGCTACCACTGTGACCAACTCCTCGTTGGTAATTTAGCAATGAGAAAAAAAATGCTAAAAAAATGAGAATTTTTAACAACTTATTTTCGAAGGTCACAATTAATTGTTGAAAAAAATATATTTTCTTCTATAATTACATTTTTGCCATCGAAATAAGCTGTTAAAAAATATCAATATTAATATTTTCGACACTCAATATTTATCGATAATGCTATATTGACAATATACTTTCTTGACTGTAATTTTTTGGACCACCGTCTTCCAAAAAAGTATTATTGTAAAGAAAAATATTATCTAAAATTTGACCGTCGAAAACATTATTATTGACTTTCTATTATAATTTATTTTAATAATTAAAATTTAATTATTAAAAAGGTATATTTTTTTAACCATTAATAATGACCGTCGAAAATATATTGTTAAAAATATTTTTTTTCTAGTGACAACAAAATGTTGAAAAAAAATCTGCTTGATTCGATGAGATGTAGTTATAGGAATTTATTTATAATATTTGAAAAGAAATTAAATTATATTTTTCTTTTATTTTAAAAATACATATATAATATTTTTTAAGTTATAAAATTATAAAGGGTAAATTAAACTTTAGTTATTGGTGATTTAATTTTTATCTAATTTTAATTAGGTGTCACGTGATTTTATTTTGGTCAATCAAATATCTTAAATTTAACAGAAGTATCCATATGACGTGCACTAAATTCTTAAAAAATCTTTAAATTCTTTTATCTTTTCTATTTTTCGGACCTAAACTCACAATTTCAACGTGCATTGAGGTTTACTACCCAAGATGAAATGTGAGTGAGATATCTGCAGATTGTGTGGATGAAAATGGATGCTCAGCGAGTGTTTTGGTATGTCCTTTACAAGGATGGGAAAAACACCAATGGTGGTTTTATACAGAGAATGCGACAAAAAGCTATACGTATCTTCCAAAGTAGTGATTTTAATTGGTCTATGATGCAATTTGTTGCAAATATACAATGCAATTTTGGTCGATATATAGGATTGTGACACGTGAAAAATTGCGTCGCATCTCAAGTCATCCTACCCACATGTCCCAATCTTATCGATCGAAATTACATTGTATGCATGCAACAAGTTGCATCATAGACTCACCCATTTTATAGATTGTAAAGTTGAATATGCATATGCTAATTGAAAGTTTCATTTTAAAAAATGGGCAAGTCTATGATTCATCTTGTTACATCATGCAATGCAATTTCAGCTAATAGGATTGTGACACTTGTTATTTTGTTGCATCGTACAATGCAATTAGATCACATCAATGACTACAATTGTGTCACGTAACCTATTACATGATACAACAAATTGCATCATAAACCTACCCTTAAAAAAATCTGAAGTGTAAAACTAGAACAAGGAACAGTCACTTCTTTTCTTCATGGCCTCGAAGGAACATGTCGAAATTGTGAGTTTAGATTTGAAAAATAGCGAAAGGAGAAGGAACGACATGGAAAACTTTTATTTAAAAGTTAACGGATTAAACTATTTAACACTAAATTATTAATTGTGTAAATTAAATCATATAGTATTTAATTGAAATCGGTAAATCACACGTGACTAACGTATAATTTACCCAATTATAAAAATATCCAAAATTATAGAAATATCAAAAAGTTTAAGTTGAATTTGGTAAGCCAAGGTGGAATTTGTTCTCACCAAGTGGTTCATTATTAATTATGGGAATGGCCTTGGGGTAAAATTTTATACAACTTAATTAATATGAAAATGCGTCCTTTTCAGTTTTTTAATTAAATTTTTAATATTTTGCGTATGTTTTTTAGAGGTAAAATACTATTTAGTTCCTAAATTGTTGGTCAAACTATTATTTAGTCTCTGAATTTATCAAAAATACTATTTAGTCCCCAAAATGTTTAACTATGTCAACTATTTAGTCCCCAAATTTGACAAAATACTATTTAGTCCCCGAATTTGTAACTATGTCAACTATTTAGTCCCCAAACTTGGCAAAAATACTATTTAATCACTGAATTTGCAACTCTGACAACTATTTAGTTTCCTGACTGTTACCCATTATAGTTGACAGTTCATGACGACCCAATGGTGGTGACCGCAATCATTGCCAACTACGAAGTTAAGCGAGTCCTAATAGACCAAGAGAGTCCTCAGCGGATGTCCATTACTTCGACACTTTCAAGAAGCTCGGGTTAAACGAGGCTAACATGAAGCCCTTCCTCGGCACGCTTATAAGGTTCTCTGGAGCTCAAGTTCTTGCAGAAGGAATCATATCAGCCCGCACAACTATGGGCACTTTACCAAAGGTAGCGAGCATCGACGTAGATTTCATCATCGTCTCAGCACTTTCGGCGTACAACACCATCCTCGAGCGACCGTCCCTGAACAAGCTCAACATAGCTCACTATGAAATTCTCGACACCACATGGGGTCGAAGAAATCATGGCGGACCAAAAACTAGTGTGAGCCTACTATGCGGCAAGCCTAACAAAGACTATCAAGGTCGCTCGCTCTGATCCCAAAGAATCACGCGAGGAACCCTCTGAGGGCAAAGAGTCAGGAGAAAGTCCCCAAGAGTCTGCCCGCTTGGACCAGGCCTCCGCCCAAACTCTGAACGAACTTTGCACACTCGAAATACCTCTTGGCTAAATTTCACATGTCTTCGTTTATTTCAAGTTAGGAACTACTATTTTCAGCCTGATCAAGGCTATTCGAATGTAATCGTTTTGTTTATCATTAATCGAAACTTTCCTTTTCCTTGAAAAAGACATGGCCTATACCGAAAATACTCGCAAAAAGTCCCACCAAGGATGGGCGCAGGGCTGACCGCCCAAGGAAAAACGCTTAAGAGCCACCAAGGCCTATACCGAAAATATTCGTGAGCCTTGTTCTCATGTCTGTTCTGATTGGTTCTGTAGATTTGGTTTCCCTATTTGGTTTTTATATGACATTGATAAAATTTGAAAGTACTATTAATTTAGTTTTGGAAAGGTTATTATTATTATTATTATTATTATTATTATTATTATTATTATTATTATTATTATTGTTATTATAGTTGTTTCATTATTGCTTTTAGAAACTATGTTTGTAAAATTGTTTGTGAAAAACTCGTATCTGTAGGTTTGTTCCCTTCCTGTTATGGTAGGTTTTATCCGCTCACTGAGTTGTAAAACTCACTCCTCATTTAATTTTCCTTTCAGATATAAGTGTAGCATTGGATTCGTTCTCCCCTTTTGCGTAGTTCGAGGCTATCGTGTATTTTGGTGAGCCCGCATTTTTCGTGAGTTTTACTCTTAATCTTAGACGTTTGTCAATTGAATCTAGAGTGCTCCTTGATCACAGGCAGGATCCTTACTGTTTCTTTGTTGTACTTTGGGTAATTGTATATTGATTATGGACTAGTTGAGAGCAGACCTCTCTAATAGGATCATTATATATGTTGTGAAATTGATGTACAGATTTGGAAATGCTCGAATTTTAGGGGAGTATGTCAAATTTTCATTGGAATTGTCTTATGTTTTAAGATGGAGAAATTAGGAATCATATTCATTTTGCTTTGTTATTTGGGTTTACCGGATCGTTGGTATTCCTTGAGTCCAGTGCCGATCATTCCTCCTTTTATTTTCTGGGGATATGACAGAAAATTTGAGGTTGCTAACTACATTTGCATATCACCATTGACCGCCACGTTGACAGCAACGTATGTGTGCACACGAAGTTAATAATTTAAATGAAATTAGGGTTAATGACAATATTGTCTGTATTAAAATTTTAAGAGTACAATCGACAAAAAATAACATTTAAGAAGTAAAATTAACAAAGATTCTATAATTTAAAGTGGACCATAAAGATATTTTTGCCTTATAATTACAACATTATAGATTACTAATATGATAATATCCATCTCTAGAGATGATGAAGTAGAATTGTCAAAATGGTTCTGACCTACGGGTTCGGCTTGTTTATCCGCAATTTTTAGAGAGTTGGGTTAGTAAAAAATCAGCCCGAAAAAAAAGGACTTGACCCGTTCAACCTATTTCATAAACGGGTTTTATCTTACCCGTAGGTAACCGTTTTTTATTGTTTTTAAAACTCAATAATTTTTTATTTAATAAAAATAAATTTTCAAAACTTAGGGAGTATTCGGTATTGTTGCAGTTTTCAGTTTTCAGTTTTATTTTAGAAAAAAAAATTGGAAACTTGTTTGGCTAAATGAGTTTTATTTTTAATTTTTAGACTTAATATCAAAATATAAAACACCATATAGGAAACCATAAAATGTGGTTTTCACAAATTTCATTTCAGTTTTTTTTTCAACCACAACCCACCACCAGCAACCACTACCCACCACCACGACCACTCACCACCACCAGGAACACCTACCACCACCACTCACCACCACCATCACTCACCACCACTACCCACCACACAAGAAAAAACTGATTTAGCTACGGAAATTAGCTAGGAAAAATTTCCCTAGCTAATTAGCTACGGATTAGCTAGGGAAAAAAAATCCCTAGCTAATTAGCTACGGATTAGCTAGGGATAAAATCCCTAGCTAATTTGGTAAAAAAAATTGGCGTGAAAAGGCGGGAAAATTTAGCTAGGGATTTGCTACGGATTTTCCTAACTAATCCCTAGCTAATTAGTTAGGGATTTGCTACGAATTTTCCTAGCTAATAGCTAGGGAAATTAGCTACGGATTAGCTACGGATTTTTCCCAAGCTAATCCCTAGCTAATTAGCTAGGGAAAAAAATCCCTAGCTAATTTATTATATGTGTATATATAAAATGTTTTACATTAATAAAGCAAAAAGTGATAAATGGCCTAGTGGTTGGTCTAAATGTCACCATCCATGATGCCCCGTCTTTGAGGCCTCCTAGGACCATTTTTCAAAAATATAAAGTGGTCGCTGGAGGAGGTCGCCGGAGGAGGTTGCCGGAGGTGTTTGCCGGAGGGGGTCGCCGACCGGCGGTGGAGGAGCTCACCGGAAGTCGGTGGAGGAGGTCGCCGGCAACAATTTTTGGAGGGAGTGAGTTAGCTAGGGATTAGCTACGGATTAGCTAGAGAATTTTAGCTACGGATTAGCTACGAATTAGCTAGGGATTGGCTACGGATTAGCTAGGAAAAAATCCGTAGCAAATCAGATTAGCTACGGATTAGCTACGGATTTTTCCCTAGCTAATCCTGTTTTTTCTTGTAGTGTTCCACCACCACTCGCCACCACCGCTAACCACCACCCATTACCAACACCACACACCACCTGCCACCACCATCAACCACGTCCACCACCTACCACTAAGACCACTTGCCACTACCATTCACCACTCACCACTACCAGCAATCATCACCCACCACCAACACTACGCACTACTTATCACCACTACCAACCACTTCCACCACCATCCCCCGCCACCAACCACGCCCACCACTACCATTACCATCCACCAACCACCACCACGCACCATTGTCCACTACCACCACTCACTACTACCCGCCACCACCATCACACCCACCACCAACCACCACCACGTATCACCACCACGCACATCCACCATCAACAATCACCACGTATCACCACCACGCATACCCACCACCAACCACCATTATACCACCAGGCCACTTACCATTCACCACGCACCATCACCCACCACCACCACCACCACCACCACCACTCACCATCCACCACCACTAACCGCCGACCAACCACCACTGCCACCAACACCCACCACCCACAATGAATGCGCATGAAGCTTCTTGCTCCCAAAACATCCACGTAATTATATTTTGAATTTTCATAAATATTTATTTTCTATTATTTTATTAATATAGAAAACTGAAGATATAAAACAAAAAAACAGAAAATAGAAAACAGAGCACAAAAAAACAGACCACAGATTTCAGTTTTCAAAAAGAAAAAATCTAAAAACTGGCAGTAATACCAAACACCCCTTAGTAACTCTAGAACTGGGTACGTTCATTAGGTAGAAATGAAAATGGAAATGGAAACGAAATGCATTTGATGTGCTTAGTATTAAAATGACCATGTCAAATCAAAGGGGTATAATAGATATTTTGTATTTTTTTTCTTTTTTTTAAGTTGATGGAAATGAAAAAGTAAAAAAGTAAGTGGGATCCAGTGAGACCCACTAACTTTTTCCTTTCCATCCCTTTTTCTATTACTCATTTCTAACTGTTGAGAATATTCTATATTTATGTTGTAAATCAATTAGAATCATTAGGATATGATTTAGTCTATCAATTAGGAATCAATTGTATTTATTCTTACTTCCTAGAATAGGTTTTCTTCTCTTGTATAAATACCTATGGTATTCTCATAATAATACACACATATATTCTTTCACTTCACATGGTACCAGAGGAAGGTCAGTCTTGAATAGCATTCACGGTTGTGATCTCTTTCTAGCCCGAACCCTAAAACACCTCTTCCTCCACTGTTCCTCTCGGCCAGCTCCGATCTGACGGTTTCCCGGCGTTTTCTTGGAGCACGCGCCAGACCACCGTACTCAGAAGCTTCCAACCGGCCAAACCCTAGAATCCCGTCGCCTTAACCCGCCGCACGCGCCGCCACGCGCCGTCCGCCCGTTCGCCGGAGCTGCCACACGCCGGCGCGTGAGCCCTTTTTCCGGCAGCTTTTTCTAGTCCCTATTCCGGGGTTGGTTTGCCGTTTCATCACACTTCCGGTTGTTGTCAAGAAAGGCTTGCTTCTTTCTCAGCTTCTCATACTGGCTTAAACACTTACTGTGTGTCTGTCTTGAACATCCCAAGTCAGTATACTGTCATGGCCATAGCTCCTACTTCTGAGTTCTCTGTGGTTGCCACGGTTGCCCAAATTGGTAATGTTACTACTTGCTTTGCTCGTTCCCCAGATATTGGACCTTGGGTTCTTGACTCAGGTGCTTCTGAACACATCTCTGGTAATAAAAATCTTTTTACCCATTTTTCTAGTTCATCTTTACTTCCATCTGTAACTCTGGCCAATGGCTCTAAAACTACTGCTATTGGAATTGGTAAAGCACAAATTCTTCCGTCCCTATTTGTTGATTCTGTTCTTTATGTCCCTGAATCTCCTTTCAACCTTATTTCGGTTAGTAAATTGACTAAATCTCACAATTACTCCATCACCTTTGCTAATCAATGTGTTTCTATTCAGGATCGGAGTACGGGGCAGACGATTGGCATAGGACGAGAGTCACACAGCTTATACCACCTTTCACCTCCTATATCCCTAGTTGCGTGCACATCCAGTTGTTCTCCATCTATTATCCATAATCGTTTGGGGCATCCAACCCTTTCAAAACTTCACAAAATGGATATCTCTCTTTCTACTTTGTCTGCCCTCCCTTGTGAGTCGTGCCAATTAGGTAAACACACGCGTAGCTCTTTTCCTACTAGTCTTAATAGTCAATCTTCATCTCCTTTTCAACTTGTTCACTCTGATGTTTGGGGTCCTAGTCGCGTATCTTCTACGTTTGGCTTTCAATATTTTGTAACTTTTATTGATGACTATTCTCGTTGTACTTGGGTGTATTTGATGAAAAATCGTTCTGAGGTATTTAACATTTTCCAAAATTTTTGTGCTGAAATAAAAACTCAGTTTAATACCTCTGTCTCTATTTTGCGTTCTGACAATGCTAAAGAATATTTGTCTACACCCTTTCAAACATTTATGACCACTCAAGGAATTTTACATCAAACAAGTTGTCCTCATACCCCACAACAAAATTGGATAGCTGAACGTAAGAATCGCCATCTTATTGAAACTTCTCGCACTTTGCTTATTCACCATAATGTTCCTCTTAGTTTTTGGAGTGATGCTGTTCTCACTGCATGTTATCTGATTAATCGCATGCCTTCTACTGTGTTGAATGATCAAATCCCCCATACTTTGTTGTTTCCCAACGACCCTCTTTATCATCTTCCTCCTCGTGTTTTTGGTTGTGTTTGCTTTGTGCATGATTTGACCCCAGGAAAAGATAAGCTTGCAGCAAAATCCGTCAAGTGTGTTTTTCTCGGATACGCCCGACTCCAAAAGGGCTACCGATGTTATTGTCCATCCACTCGATGTTGTTTCACCTCTCCTGATGTGACCTTCTTTGAGTCCTCCCCATTCTTTGTATCTTCTACACCTACAAGTCCCTCTGTAATTGAAGTTCTTCCTCTTTCTTCTCTTCCTCTTCCAGAGGCCTCACCCCAAGACACACCTAGTCCTCCTCTCCTGACATATCATCGTCGTTCTCGTCTTGAGCCCACGGCTACTCTTCCTGACTCACTGCCTTCGTCTGAATCACCCGCTGCTCCGGTCCAACCGCCACCTGCTAGTCCTCCGATTGTCATTCATAAAGGTACTCGTTCCACTCGTAATCCTCACCCTGTTTATAATTTCTTGATCTATCATCGTTTATCTACTCCATATTATGCATTTGTGTCTTCTTTGGATTTTGTTTCTATCCCCAAGACTACAGATGAAGCTCTTGAACATCCGGGTTGGAGGCAAGACATGCTTGATGAGATGACTACCTTACATTTTAATGGTACATGGGACTTGGTTTCACTTCCTCTGGGAAAATCCCCAGTTAGTTGCCGGTGGGTTTATGTAGTTAAAGTTGGTCCTGATGGCAAAATCGAACGGCTGAAAGCTCGATTAATGGCTAAAGGGTATACTCAGATCTTTGGATTGGACTATGGTGATACCTTTTCTCTTGTTGCCAAAATTGCTTCCGTTCATGTTTTTCTATCCATTGCAGCTATTAATCATTGGCCACTTTATCAACTGGATATTAAAAATGCTTTCCTCAATGGAGACTTGGAAGAAGAAGTTTATATGGAGCAACTGCCTGGTTTTGTTGCTCAGGGGGAGTATGGGAAAGTATGTCGACTTCGTCGTTCTCTTTATGGACTCAAGCAGTCACCGAGAGCTTGGTTTGGCCGATTTAGTTCTGTGGTTCAAGAGTTTGGCATGACTCGTAGTGAAGCTGATCACTCAGTTTTCTTTCGCCATACTTCAAATAGCAAGTGCTTATACTTAGGTGTCTATGTGGATGACATTGTTATTACAGGCAATGATGATTTAGGCATTGCTCAACTCAAACAAGATCTGTGCAACCACTTCCAAACTAAAGATTTGGGGAAGCTTAAATATTTTCTGGGAATTGAGGTTGCCCAATCTAGTTCTGGTGTGGCTATTTCACAACGGAAGTATGCACTTGACTTATTAGAAGAGACAGGCATGCTAAACTGCAAACCAGTTGAGACTCCAATGGATCCAAATGTCAAACTCTATCCAGGACAGGGGGAGCTGATAAACAATCCCGAGAGATATCGAAGACTTGTGGGAAAAATCAATTATCTCACTATCACTCGTCCAGATATATCGTTTGCTGTGAGTGTAGTTAGCCAGTTCCTACAATCACCATGTGATAGTCATTGGGATACAGTTGTTCGAATTCTTCGATACATTAAGGGAGCACCAGGCCAGGGACTGTTATATGAGGACAAGGGGAACTCCGAAATCATTGGCTTTACAGATGCGGATTGGGCTGGATCACCAGATGATAGGTGATCCACATCTGAATACTGTGTTCTCATCGGTGGAAACCTAGTCTCTTTGAAAAGCAAGAAACAAAATGTAGTTGCAAGGTCTAGTGCAGAGGCTGAGTATCGTGCTATGGCATTAGCAACTTGTGAACTCCTATGGTTGAAAAAACTTCTTCAAGAGTTGAAAGTTGGAGACAAAGACAAAATGGAGTTGGTATGTGATAACCAAGCAGCTATGCACATTGCCTCGAATCCAGTGTTCCATGAGAGGACCAAACATATTGAGATTGATTGTCACTTTATTAGAGAGAAAATTCAATCAGGATGTCTTGCTACTCGATTTGTCAATTCGAATGATCAGCTGGCAGATATCTTCACTAAGTCTCTTAGAGGTCCTCGGATAAAATACCTATGTGACAAGCTTGGTGCCTATGACTTATATGCTCCAGCTTGAGGGGGAGTGTTGAGAATATTCTATATTTATGTTGTAAATCAATTAGAATCATTAGGATATGATTTAGTCTATCAATTAGGAATCAATTGTATTTATTGTATTTATTCTTACTTCCTAGAATAGGTTTTCTTCTCCTGTATAAATACCTATGGTATTCTCATAATAATACACACATATATTCTTTCACTTCACACTAACAAATGAACACCCTAAGGGTGTGTTTGGTTAGTGGGATGAAGGATGTAATGTTGGATATAATCGAACATTACATTCAACATTCTTCTTACCAAACATACCTTATTTTTTGTATTGTAATGAAATTATGTTTTTGCCCTTACTTTTATAATCACATTCCATTCCTACTTTTAATGTAAGGGTAAAACGGTCATTTTATCCACTTTTATTCCATTCACATTACATCACATTGATATAACATATCCATTCCCTCCAACATTCCCATTCCTATTTCGTCAATCATTCCACTTATCAAACACACCCTAAAAACAAGCTGCAAGCGACCTCCAGTAGTCCTCCATCACCAATACACTGAACACACACTTTGAAATAGGGATGGCAATGGGTAGGGTACGAGGAGGATACTGCAATCCCCAGCCCCGGTACTCATTTTTCCCCATCCCCGGCCGAGTATAAAATGTGAGACCTATCCCCAGACCTATTGAATACTTAAATCCCCGGACCCGGAAAATTTATTACTTTTTTCTACAAATCATAAATTTAATTATTTTCAAATTTTTTTAAAAAAACTTCAAACCCACAAGTATTGAATACACAATCATAATTTTAACTATTTCCATTTTTTTTAAAAAAAAAAACTTCAAACACACAATATATATATATATATATATATAATATAAAAAGTATTTATATATAAAATATTTTTATATATATTATATCACCGGGTCTGGGGCCGGGGTGAACACCCCCTTACCCGTCCCCGGACCCAGACCTGAAAATTTACCCGTTAAAATCTCCGGACCCGGACCCAGACTCATTTTTTCAATACCCATACCCGGACCCAACGGATAATTTTACCGAGTACTTGTTGAGTCCGGGTAAGATTGCCATCCCTGCTTTGAAACACATACTTTGAAGTTTGAACCCTTCAATGAGAAGAGAACTCCTTCCTCCAGCGTCCAATCTCAAATTTTTTTTGTATATTTTACATATGTAATTATACATACAGATTAAATTTTTATTATCAAACATATTAAAAGAAATTAACTATAAAAAAATTATACTCATAAAATAATATAAAAATAAAAAAATAAAAAAGAACTAGCGGATTGGTCCATTTATCCCTCATGCTATAGTAAATAAGTCGGGTTAATATTTTTTAAATCCATTTTAAAAGTGACCCGACTTGACCCAACCCGATTCTTTTTATGAGTAACCCGTGACAGTGAAAGCTGGTTTTAACAGTTCTAATAAAAGGAAAAAAAAAATGGCGCAATAAAATTCCGCCACGTTTCCTTCCTCGGACAAACAAACAATATGCAGAGTAATTGTACTTAGAATATAAGCAGTGATACATTAACACAACAAAGAAAATTATTGGAAACCTCCAAAACACTTTAAAAATTCAAATCCACAGCTCGTGACAGAAGATCTTTGGTCCCCTTGCTACGTTCCACACAATCCACATATTGCTCCAACAATTAGTTTCCCTTTCAAACCACGTGCTATAATAAATTTTGGGACCGGAAATCAAATTTGTTTCCTTTGTAAACCTATCAAAATAATTGCATCTTTTTTAGTAGATATGTACCAACTTTTATCCTAGATTATAGGTTAAACGGATTAGTTTACGTGAGTTAGAATTTTAAATAAAATAAAAAATGTCTTGGTGAGTCAGATTGACTCAATTATAGGGATGATCAAAATATTCATACCTAATAGGTACCCTGAAATTTTATTCTGTGAGTTTGGGTATGGATCTGGTACAAAGTCAACGGGTCCGAAGATGGATAAAGAGCTATCATACTCATATATATCCTACCAGCAATAATAATAATTTATTTTTATATATTAAAAAGTAATATTTTTAAATTTTTTGTGTTGAAAAAATATATATAATAGTAGGGAAAATTTTAAATATTTTATACATATTAGAGTAATTTAATAGTATGTTTATATTTATGATTAATTATTTTATTTTTTGTGGCTATAAATTAAAAAATTGATAAAAATAAGTTTTATATTAATAAAATATTTATTTCAATTTTTTATGGGTCTAAGTTCAGGTATAGAGATTCAACTATTTGTAAGGTCTGTAGATGTTGATTAATTTTTTTTTTTTTTTTTGATAAAGGAAAGAAAAGCAAGAAAAACTAAACAGCAACCGCCCTAACTACACCATCACCAAGCAGATCACTTTGGAGAATAGGGACCACCACAGTGGGAGGATTGGAGAAAAGGCATAGACCACCGTCCAACTCAAAAGCCAATGACGACATATATAGAATCCGGGGACGAGAAATATAGTCTACCAAAACGCTACCCATGATCATCCTTACTCAATTATAGGCCACCTAATATATTTTCTTCTTTTTTTTAAATTTTTTTAATTACTGATTTTAAATTACATTTTCTTAACTTTGATCATTAATACTACCACATGATACATTACATCAATATTACATTAGAAGTACATATCAAAAAACAAAACCAACAATTAAAACAACCAAATAATAATAATAATAATAATTGTAACTCCATAATGTTCTCTCCTATGGACACATGACACCCGTCTTCTAGAAGGTTAATCGGACCACGGATCAGCGACATGTGGCACTACTAGATGGCCCCGAACGTGGCCTCCGTCCCTCAATGTTCACCCTCGAGTCCCCTCACAACAGAGAGGTGGGGGAACCTCCAGGAATGTGGGTCGAGCCCCAAGATCAGGAACGTGGGTCGATCACGTTCCTCTCTACCTCAAGTATATATAACCCCTTACTTGGGGACTTGAAGAGGCAAAACGATAAACACAACACAATAACATACAACAAGATCATTATTACCTGAAGTTTACCCAAAAGACATCTGACCAAACTCATTCCCTCATAGGATTCATACGTCCTCTTGCTCTAAGCATCGTCTAGAGATTCTTGTTCTCTCATCCTCTACACGAGGTACCTCCAACAGATTGTTCGCCCGTCCGGAGCATCATACACGTCCTAGCCGCACACGACCACCACTACATGTAACACTCCTGCTTAACGGCTCCTTTGGACGTCCCCTCTTCGAACTATGTGGACTTTGATCCCTTACCAAGGGTACGTCTACCTAGATCATCACTTAAGGACAAGTCCCCCAAGGTTACGACCCCTAGCAGTCCTTGTTTCACATTATAAATTGTCTGAACTAGAAATAACAGTTACAATAATATATTTCCCAAATTAAATAAAATAATTAACAAGTGGAATTGCATTTCCTCAAATTGAAGTGGAGGTTGCATGTGTACTAAATTAAGAAATAATAATGTTTGGAACTACATTTGAAGAAAGCAAAGTATAGATTTTTCAAAATAATTATATGTGATTTAAAAATAAAGTAATCATTGAAATATAAGTTATTAAAAATATTCAAATTTTTTATAATAATAATAAAAAAAAGAACTGAACGAAACCAAACCAATCATTTCTAGTTTGGTTGGATTTTGAAGACCCTAATTTTATGCTCCAATTCAGGAACTTGAATTTTCATATGAGCTTAATCTTAACTAGTGTTTAAATGTGATAAATGGAATTCATTTTCAATAATAAAATTCTTATTAAATTTTGAATAAAAAATATCGCAAAGCACGTGTGTTAAATATCACCCATTTTGGTCAAAGGTTTATTTTGGTCCTCTATGTTTGACTCAAGTTTTAAATTAGTCTTTTATGTTTCCTAGAAGTTCTAAATTGCTCCGTCTATCCAAATCCGTCAATTTCTTAAGTTAACTGCTGATGTGGCGTGCCGAGGTGGACACATAATCTCTTCTACGTGTATCAGATAGCTGATGTGGCCTTAGACACACCAAAAAACCCAAACGGCGTTGTTTAAGCCAAAAATAAAATCATGCTGAGATGACCAATATGAAATTCTAATGAAAAATAAAGGACTAATATAAAACTTCAATGAAACATAAAGGACCAATATAGAACTTCAATGAAACATAAAAGACCAATATAGAACTTCAATGAAACATAAGGGACCAATATAGAACTTTAATGAAACCTGAAGGACAAATATAAAACTTTTGGGAAACATAAAGGACCAATATAGAACTTTTGAAAGATAAAAGACCAATTTAAAACTTGCGTGAAACATAGAGAATCAAAATAGACATTTGATCAAAATATATATATATATATATATATATATATATATATATATATATATACATACATATATATATGTATGTATGTATGTATGTATGATAGATATGCCTTTAAATTGTAGATGGACACAATTTTAGTTGTTTGGCTGGAGTTTTTTAATTGAATATAATTTTGTTTGAGTTATTATTAAGTAATAAATTTGAACATCTCTTTCAAAAAAATTCGAATCTAAATTTATACATTATTGCAAAGGACAAATTAATTTCTTTCATTAAACTTCATTCTCGTTGATTAGTGTAGCTACAGAATATTTTCCCTTGGGACACATGGCACTAGCCTTCAAAAAGGGCTGCAGGAGCTCACACCAGTGACACATGGCACCACTCGTTCACCTCCTACATGGCCGATACCCACGTCTCTCCTCTTAAGCTCCCGCACCAGAGACAGGGGAAGCCTTCGAATGTTATGGGACAACCCACAACGAATAGGAACGTGGGTCGACCACATCCTCCTACACACTCAGTATAAAAAGGTTCTCACTTGGGGGACACAAGAAGACAGACTGGGAAATACACAGAAGCAAGACTTAACCTTCCAAATACGACACACCTCCTGATTAATCTTAGAGTTTGGTCCACCACATCCCAAGCTCCACCATCAACCAGCATATCTCCACCCCCATAGATCTCTACCAGCAAAGATTCTAGCAACTCAGAGAGACCCTTGCTCTCTCCGAATCTAAGGCGACCTCCAACGAGTGGCTCGCCCGCCCGAAGTACCTTACACACATTCTCGCCGCACACGGCCATCCACAGGTAATCACCTTGCCTCATGGCTCATACGAACGTAAACATAGCGAACTACGTGAACTTTGATCCCTTCATAAGGGTACGTAGGCACCTAGGTTCTCACCTAAGGACAAGTCCCCCAAGGTTACGACCCCTTGCAATCCTTATTCTGCATTATGAATTGTCTGAACAAAAATGACAGTTACATTGCCGCCCACCGCGGTCTTTCTCAGACATCAATGTCTTGAGCACTCTGCCGCTAAACAACATTTCTTTTTCGGGGAGTAGGAGTATCAACTTAACACTCAGAAACCCATATTCTAAATTTATCTATAGGAAAAATCTGTAAATGACCAACTCAAATGCTCCTACGGCCACGACCGATGCAAGCGCTCCAAGATGCAGCACACGGAATAGGGAGGGAACGATTGAAGTTGCCACAACGGAAGCGGGTGGCTCAAACACGACCCAATCATAGAACACCTCGACAGCACAAGTGACTATCACGGAGACCGTTGTCCAAACCCCAGCAACCAGGGAGGAAGTATACCCCAGCATTCCTATGGCATGCTACATAACCCATATCCTCCAGCTAGCAACCAAGAGCTAACAGAACTAGAAGGACCTCGCGTGAGATGGAGCTAGCTTAAATCGAGGTAGAGATAGCAGCCATACATCAACAATAGTGGGAAGAGGATAGAAAATGCACTCAAGAAAATACGGGCACCCAAATATTGGTAGAACCATACAACGAACCCACGGGTCCTTCAAGCGACTCTACCTGCCTACCCACGATACAATTCAAAACCCTATCAATGGAGTTCGCCCGGCTATCACTAACAGCACCAGCTCCCCCGCCATCAATTCCGCCTACGCCAACGATGGTCGTTGAACAAGTAGTACGCCCGCCAATGGATTACCCACGACCACCTGTCCCAAACTACCCGCCAAGGTCTAATTATCTGCAAATGCCTTAGGCATGAGCCTACAACCCGTACGCCCCCTACAGCATGTCCCCTCACTCAAGACAATATCATTGGCCCGGCTTCGACTTCCAAGGAAAAGGGAGGCACCCCTTCACCCAGCAAGTCATGAACGAACATGTGCCCATGGGTTTCAAAATGCCTTTCCATATAGAACCTTATAGACGAGAAACTGATCCGCGAGACTACATCAACACTTTCAAATCAGCCATGTTGATACTCAGCATGACAGACAGTCAGCAATGTCGAGTTTTCTCCTTTTCTTTAAAGAAAGCGGCTTTAAGATGGTTCTCACTACTGTCCACGGACTCGATTCACAGCTTAGAACAGTTGGCACAATAGTTCCTCACCCAGTTCGCCAACAATAAAGAATACCAGAAGAATGAGGATTCCTTCATTGGCTTCCACCAGGAAGAAGGAGAGACTTTACAAGATTTCTTAGCTCGATTCACTAAGCTCTCACTCCAAGTCAAGGGCCTCCAAGACGCTGTTGCAGTCTTTGTCATCGAGCAAGGCCTCCGATGCTCGCAGTTCTACGGGGAGATCAATAAATGCCCTGTCACTACCCTGCAGGAGCTAATGCACAGAGCAGAATGGTTCATCGAGGAGGAGAACGCCCATATTGCCAAGGAATAAATGAGGAAATTCCTAATAAGCAGGACCGACCTGGAGCGATCTACGAAAAAGAAGGATAAGGCAGCAATGGACAACCAAAGTCCCAAAGAGAAAAACAACAGAAAGCGCTCTCCGCCATGACCTTGAACACCTCCCAGAGGACGGTTCACCAATTACACTCCCCTCAACAAATCACATGTTGGGGTCCTTGAGGAAATTTATCATTCATACATGCTTAATTTCCCCCCACAGATGAAAAGGCGGAAGACTGGGAAACAGGTGGACAAATCCAAGTATTGCCAATTCCACAAGGACTATGAGCACGAGACCAACGATTGTATCCTTTTAAAAGATCAGATCGAAAGCCTGATCTGCAAAGGACGGTTGGGTAGGTACATTAAGGAGGAAGGCAGAGCCAATACGGAACGCTCAAGGGACACCGAAGACCAAGCACCTATCGGTGGGGTCATTAGCGTCTTCGCTGGCGGATTACAGAAGGGAACCACCTCACAACCGCAAAACAAGAAAAGGGTAGAACGTTCTATACTCGACCTCGACTATGTTCCAAAACATAGGAAAAAAGGTGAGGAATCAAAGGGAGAACCCATCACGTTCGACCTCTCGAACCTCGAAGGGGCAATTCACGATGGCCCAATAGGAGTGACTGTAATCATTGCCAATTATGAAGTCAAGCGAGTCTTAATAGACCAAGGATCCTCAGCGGATGTCCTCTATTTCGACACTTTTAGGAAGCTCGGGTTAAACGAGGCTAATATGAAGCCCTTCCCCGGCACGCTTATAGGTTTCTCTGGAGCTCAAGTTCCTACAGAAGGAATCAAACCAACATGCACAACCATGGGCACTTTACTAAAGGTAGCGATTCTTAACGTAGATTTCTTCATCGTCTCAGTCTCAGCGCCTTCGACGTACAACGCCAACCTTGCGAGCCTGCTACGCGGCAAGCCTAATCAAGACCATCAAGGTCGCTCGCCCTGGTCCCAAAGAATCACGCGAGGAACTCTCTAAAGGAAAAGAGTCAGGAGCAAGTCCCCAAGAGTCCGCCCGCCCGGACCAGGCTTCCATCTAAACTCTGAACAAACTTTGCATGACCAAAATACTTCTCAGTTAAATTTCACATGTCTTCGTTTATTTCAAGTTAAGAATTATTCTTTTCGGCCTGACTAAGGCTATTCGAATGTAATCATTTTGTTTACCATTAATCGAAACTTTCTTTTTGAAAAAGACATGGCCTATACCGAAAATATCCGCAAAGTCAACTCGTAAAAAAGTCCCAAGGATGGGCATAGGGCCGACCACCCGAAGAAATTGCTTAAGAGCCACCAAGGCCAAGCTAAGATTCCCCCAACACACGGCGAACACCTAAAAAGCCTTTCGGGCGCTAAAACACAAAATGAGCGTTCACATAAAAACATGCTAGCGAAAATATGCGACCGTCTTGATCACATAATACTCATGCAGAAATCTTTTTACCTAGAAGTAAAAAGACAATAAAAAAGACTGTACTCACGCAAAACCTTTTTGCCTAGAAGTAAAAAGAGAGATAGTTCAAATATTTAAGTTGATTCTCATTAATGTAACAAAAGTGGAAGGTGTCCGCCTATTACAAGGAACAAAAACCTTACAGAAACCTACTCTTGGGCATTCCCAATATCCATACTAGTTGCGGCCTCCACAGGCTCGACATTGATAGATTCCCCTGACGACCTCCAATGAACAGCTTCGACTAATTGTTGAGAAGTAGCTCCAATCTCTGGAGCAACGCCCCCCACAATGGAGAGAACTCGATGGTCCAGCGAATGATCAGCCAAACGGCGGAGATAGTCTAGGTTCAAGGGAGGATCAGTCCCTAGCCGGTCTCGGAGCTCACCATCAAGAAATTCCAAAGGACGATGCATGAAAGTCACCCACTCAATAGGAAACCTCTCCCCACGAAGACGCTCGACCGCCAACAACATCCCATGCATTCTATGCGCCAACATCTCTCCTTGATGGTCAGCAACGTCGACCACCTTGCTCTCGGCTTCTAGCCAGCCCACAAGATTCTCACTAGCGCGAGCATCGGCATTCTTCAAAGCCTCACACAAAGAGTGCCATTCATGCCGGCGCTTCTTCGTGTCTTCTCGACGAATGGCAAGCTCCTTGAGAGTCTTCTCCAACTCCAATTGCAGAAGCTTAACCTCGGATGGCTGAGCACTCTCAGCTTTAAGGGGAGCCACCTCATGAGTCAAGAACCTTATCTCATGACCCGCTCCTCACACTCCATCTCCTTTGCAGACAGCTGTCCGCTCACATCCTCCAAACTCTTCTGAGCAGCGTCTAGAGCTGAACCTCTAAAGGCCAAGAACCCAAGAAGTTGGTCTCGGTGAAGACGGACGTCATGCTGCGAGAAACAAGAAAATGTCAACAACCCAAAAAACCTGAAGTCAAGAACGAATAAGAGAATGCTTACCATTTGCTTCTCTCACACAGTACCAGCCTGATGGAAGTCGGCCAACGCCTTAGCAGCACTGCCAAAGGCACGAATAGCAATATTAAGGGGATTGGTATTTATCCCCCTAGCAGCCCTCTCGACCATATCCACAGGAAAACGTCTGCCCAAGGCTATCAGGTCGAAAGGAGGCTCCCCCTCCAACAGCTCGACAGGCTCAAACGGGTCAACATCTGACCCCGAAGAAATATCCTCCGTGGTGGCCACTTGACTCACCAC
Organism: Senna tora; assembly: GCA_014851425.1. Taxonomy (NCBI): domain Eukaryota; kingdom Viridiplantae; phylum Streptophyta; class Magnoliopsida; order Fabales; family Fabaceae; genus Senna; species Senna tora. The sequence goes on from CM026269.1 coordinate 33,043,188, forward strand.
TACATTCCCTCCAACAGCGACAGTCCCAGCTTTCTCAGCCGCCACTTCACTAGCTTCGGCTCCCCCAGTTGGAACCTCAGTCATTGTGTCATCTGCAATGGGCCTTTCCCCCGCAGAACGGTCACTTGCAAGTTTCTCGATCATCCGCTCAATCCGAGCATTCTTGCTCGTAGGCTCATCAGCGCCTCCGGCAGAATTCGGAGTCACAGAGCGAGCCGACAAAACCACCTTCATAGATGATTGACGAACAAGCATAGGAAGAGGAAAAGTACCCTCTACCGAAGCCACCGCCATAGCATCCGCCGTATCTGATTTCCGCTTGGAAACCTAAGACGAAGGCCTTGAACCCACTCTAGACGATAGTATCTTGAACCCCCCTTTCTTTATTCATGGGGTCCCCTGCAATTACAACCTCTCTCTTCGCTCTCCCCTTGGAACATCCGCCGTCTCCTTTTGACTCTCCTCCCCCATCTTTTCTTCTCATTTTCCCTTTAAGATCCTCTTGTCGACACACCTTATCAGGAGAAGACGGAGTATGCCTCCGGATATCTTTTGCACTACCACTGGACACTCCAGCAGGAGCTCCGACGATTCTTCCTCAACCAGGGGAAAGATCCTGCCTAGATTTCTACCCCTTACTCTGGTTGCTATTCTGAGTACAGCTAAGAGGAAGAGGAGGAGGGGATAGATCCACCAAATCAGTGAAGTTGAAAGGAAAAAGACTGTCGTCATCACGAGCCATGATGAAGCTCTATAGAGGAGAATGAGAAATTTCACAGAGGAGAAAGGTGCGAGAAGCAAAGAGAAAGCTCTGATGAAACGGAGAAAGATAAAACAAGGAAATCGTTGAAAACGAAGCAGATAAAACAACAAACTTCCAAATGTAGGGTATTTATAAGAAACATAAAGGCGCGACGATTCGAAAAATCTCTGCCTCCCTCAAATCCCGCAACGAATAAATCATTATCCAATGCACTCATCATAGGCTGCAACCGCCTGTCTCCAACCAAGCACGTGGAAAGAAAGAGCGGCCCCGATCCATCAGCTGAAAATCGGAGGAAAAAAGACCAAAAAGCCCCAAGAAACCCAAGAGTCTCTCGAAGATATCAAAGGGCCTTGATGGAAAATCCTTAACCAAGGCTAATGATGGCAACCCTCGGAAATGCACCTGCATTAAATGAATAAAAATGGCTGCAAGTCACCCGAAGCTATGAAAACCAATAAGGCCATGACACGTGGTGGCAATGGCAGCCCGTTTCTCCAAAAGGTAGCTCCTCACAAAGTCCCCTTCGGCCACAGCCAGCGGGCGAGCATGTTCAGGGAAAGACGTTTTGAATGTCCAAAATACCCTTGACCTTTGGGTTTCCTCTGCGCTCCCTAGAGAGCACTCTCGGAAATTCTCCTCCACGCAATGATAACTCCTCCTCGGAAAGGCGCGTACCTTCTTGCAGAGACGGCTCAAGAAACTTGCTGGGGTATCCAAGAGTCAGCTGCCCAGATGAAGACGCGTGGCACCCTTGACATCCCTGCTCTTTCAAAGGAAATCAGGAAGAGACTCGCGAAACCCCTTCAACCGGACGACCGACCAAGATGGCCAGACCAACTTGCGGACGAGCTCGTTTGGCCAAAGACAGCTAGTGGGAAATTTCCTTAAGTAGCTTGCTGAAAGGAACTTAAGTCCACGGGCGCCCGACACCCGTAGATTTGGGGGACTTATGTAACTACGAAATATTCCTCCTTGGAACACATGGCACTAGCCTTCTAGAAGGGCTGTAGGAGCTCACACCAGTGACACGTGGCACCACTCGTTCACCTCCTACGTGGCCGGTACCCACGTCTCTCCTCTTAAGCTCCCACACCAGAGACATAGTAAGCCTTCGAATGTCATGGGACGACCCACGACGAAGAGAAACGTGGGTCGACCACGTCCTCCTACACACTCAGTATAAAAAGGCCCTCACTCGAGGGACACAAGAAGACAGACTGGGAAATACACAGAAGCAAGATTTAACCTTCCAAATACCATACACCGCCTAATTAATCTTAGAGCTTGGTTTACCGCATCCCAAGCTCCACCATCAACCAGCATATCTCCACCCCGAAGATCTCCATCAGTAAAGCTTCTAGCAGCTCAGAGAAACCATTGCTCTCTCCCAATCTAAGGCAACCTCTAACGAGTGGCTCGCCCACTCGAAGTACCTTACACACGTCCTAGCCGCACACGACCATCATATCCACAGGTAATCACCTTGCCTCACGGCTCCTACGGACATAAACATAACGAACTACATGAACTTTGATCCCTTCACAAGAGTACATAGGCACATAGTTTCTCACCTAAGGACAAGTCGCCCAAGGTTAGGACCCATTGCAGTCCTTATTCTGCATTATGAATTGTCTGAACAAAAAATGACAGTTACAATTAGTATAATGTTTCTTTTATTGGTGTATATGAAACGTAACAATATTTTCTTCTTTGTATCCTTTCAATTTCATCGGATGTTTCGAAGGGACAAAACGTAACAATCTTATTAAAAGACATTAGTCAGAAACTTCCAAGACGCATTAAAATAGTGACCTCGTCATCATATGTGGTCCTATAAATGGCTAAAACAATCCAATGATTCACCCAGAGAAAACGTGCTATTATTCCTATGGTAACGTTATGGAGAGTTGGTGATCAGTCCTCAGTTATCGAATTTGTCTCAAAATTTGTATTAATTTTTTAAAATTTAAAATGATATAAATCTTAAGACAAATTCAACAACTGAAGATGGGTGAGTTAAAGCTCACTAACTCTCGATAGCATTACCCTTCCTTCTAAGAAGAGGATAATGCTATCACAAAACTACCTTCTCAATAATTGTACCAAGTTGTTATAAAAAATAATAATAATTGTACCAAGTTATAATGAGTTTTAACTCTTGAGTTCTTAATTATTAAATTTATTTTGAAATTTGTGCTAAATTATACTTTTAAATCTAAAATGACATAAGTTTTGAGACAAATCAATAATTGAGAATTAATAAGTTAAAGTTTACCATAGCTCCAAATCATTACCCTCTTCTTCATTAGTTATGTATTATTTGTTTATATTTATAATCGTTTAGTTTTTAATCTAGAGAGAATATTCAGTACTATGATAGTCCTGAATTTAATACAATCCATTAATCATTTGGTCCATATTCCATTTAAAGTGAGTCCCTATTAATTTTTAAAAAAATGACATTAAATAATTGGATGGATTTTAAAGTTTGGTACTTTTATAATAGTAAACTTTTATTGATATATATATATATATATATATATATATATATATATATAAATTGGACCATGTTAGAAATTGGGATAGAAATGAGATAATAATTGTGAAGTTTGGAATGAAAATTAATGACTCCAATCTTTAGAAACCCAAAACATTAAGCTGAGGACGCATAAAGATATTTGCACATTAGAAAATTTAGGAGGACAATCAACACTAAATAAGATTCCTTGTAATTACAAGATGATAGATTACTAATATCAAGGTTGTCAAAATCTAGATTTTAGGTAAAATCGTAGAAGGGAGGATAAAATCGTATCGTAAAATCGTAAGAGTTTACCTATAACAAAATCGTATGAATTTACCAATATATATATATACACACCTAACCATTATATCTTAGTTACATAAAAAAATTAAACATATATAACTCAATATCTATACTACATTTTCAACTGAGCTCGTCAAATTCATTTGATTAATTTTAACCACTACAATTACTACCACCATCATCACCACTTGGTACTTCATTTATAATGTTATGTAAACTCAAACACATACATGATTTGAAGTACTAAACATCATCAACATTCAAACCTAGAAAGAATGGGAAGAGAATGAGTTATGCGGGGTTTTTTTTTAGTTGGGACATGTTATGGATATCTACACAAACATACCGATTTTTTGTTAAAAAAATAAATCCATATTAACCTTTTTTTGGACTGCGGTGAAATCATATAATTGCTAGTAAAATCGAGATTTCATGAAATTTTACCTGATTTCACCGATTATACCGCGATTTTGCACCAACACGATTTTGTACAAGATTTAACAAGATTTGAGAATGTAAAATCGTAAAATCGTAAGATTTTAAGATTTAAGTCTAGATTTTAACAACCATGCTAATATCTATCTCTATAGATGGAGTGGAAAGGCACCAAAATGGGGATAAAAATTCAGTGATACTATAATATTGAAGTTCAATGCATCCATCTAATTATATTAAATAAGGGTTAAAATAAGGACCCACCTTAAATGATTTAGGAATCAACTGATTGGATGGATGTATTGAAGTTCAATAATATCGTACCATTGAATATCTTTTCACAAAATAGATTAAATGGAGTAATAAAATATTGCCACGTGACGGCATCATATAATCGCTTTAACCCAAACAGAAACAAACAAACAATTTGCATAGGAATTGTACTTAGAATATAAGCACTGATACATTAACACAACAAAGAAAATTATTAGAAACCTCCAAAACACTTTAATAATTCAAATCCATTGCTCGTGACAGAAGATCTTGGTCCCCTTGCTACGTGACACATATTGCTCCAACATCAGTTTCCCTTTCAAACCACGTACTATATAGTAAATTTTGGGACCGGAGGAAATCAAATTTGTTTCCTTCAAATTATTTTTTTATCTTCAACATTTGCACAAAGTTTAATATTGATCATTAACGTTTCAAAAAGTTATTTTAGGTCCTCAACGTTTTTTTTTTGTCAAAATTAGTTCTCTAGCGCAACATCCGTCTGATTTTGCCATTAAATGCTGACGTGGAAAGTTTATGTGATACATCCTCTCTTCTACGTGTCATATTTAAATGACATGGCACCCTCTCTCACTCAATTTATTTAAATGATCAAAACAGAACATTTAAATTTTTATTTAATAAGTATAAAAAATTTTATTTAATTTTTAAAATTGTATGTTTTTTAATTAAATTTTTAAAATATAAAAATTTTATTAAAAAATAATTTGAGGGTTTTTTTAAGGTTTTTTATTAGTAATAAAGAATTTAGTGTGTTTTTGGTTTTTTTTAAAACAAATTTTGAGAAACTTAATTTAGCGTGATAGTTCTAAATAAGACAATTTAAAAAAATTTAAAAGAAAAAATATAAATTTTATAATAGACACTTCATTTTTTTATAAATTTTTTAAGTTAAATTTAATTTTAAAATTATGATATTAAAATATAATTTTTAATGTTGATGTATACTAGCGTGAGACCCCTGCTCTGAATGAGTTATGTTTATATATGTTTATATAAGAATTGTGATATATGTATACATAAAATTATTTATTTGTAAATGAGTACATAAAAATATAAACAATGATTATAATAAAAATTATGATAATTGTGAGAATTTACACTAATCATTGTTTATATTTTTATGTATTAATTAGTGTAAATTCTCACAATTATCATAATTTTTATTATAATTATTTTTTATATTTTTATGTACTCATTTACAAATAAATAATTTTATTAAATTTTTAAGCTTCTCAAAATTTAAAAAATACCAAAGACACCCTAAACTCCATATTACTAATAAAAATATCCTCAAAGGCTCAAATCATTTGTTAATAAAATTCTTATACCTTAAAAATTTAATTAAAAAATATATAATTTTTAAAAACTAAATAATATATATATATTTTAAAATTAAAAAAACTTTTATTAAAACAAAAAAGAAAGTGGAGATGAATGGGTGGGTGGGGGTGGGTAGAGCATGTAAAGAAATTGAATGTAAAGAGATAAGAAGTAATGTAAAGGGAATGAATATAAAGTAATTGAAAAGATAAAAAAATTGTTTGGTATGAAATAAAATATGAGAAAAAGTTTGTAATGTAAAATATGTCAAAAGACCAAAATGTCTATATTATTATATTTTAAAATTAAAAAAAATTTATTAAAACAAAAAAGAAAGTGGAGATGAATGGGTGGGTGGAGGTGATGATGGATGGATGGTGGTTCAGTGGTGATGGTGGTGGGTGGGTGATTATAAAAAATGGAAGGAGTAATTTTGTCAAAAATTTTTAATTACCTAAGTAAACAAATTTTACGTAGCATTTTTAATGTAATCTATTTTATTTCATTTAATGTAAAGTGAATTACAATATAAAATAGATTACAATACTGCAAAATCGTACCAAATACATTTTTTATTGGAAATTGTGTCATTACATTTGCAAACTCTATTTTACATTGCACCAATCGGCCGGACCTTAACATATTGTAACTTTTCCTTTAATAAAACACATCTTTAAAGACAATAAGCATTCATTAATTTATTGTTGCTTTAATAATATTATTGTCCAAAATTATATTATTGAAAATTATTAAAAAAATTTAATTTATTTTGATAAAAAAAATTTAATTATTGAACAAATATACTTATTTCTACCGCTAAAATTTAATTATTAAGAAATTATGTTTAACTATATTTTGCAATAATTAATAGTGGTCATCGAAGTACAAGTAGGTAAAAATACTCATTTTTATTATAGTAAAGAAATAGAAACCGAAAGTTTGGTTTGGTTGGATTTTGAAAACACTAATTTTGAAGCGACAATTCAGGATCATGAATTAAATGTATATATGAGCTTAATCTTAATATTGATATTAAAATTCGTATATTCGGTTCAACTTTTGTTTGGAATTAGAATTAGAATTAGAATTGGTAAGAATTATATTGGAGGAATTTATTAGAATTGGAATTGAAATTTGTGACAATTATATGTTTGGTTGGGTGTAGAATTGAATTATATGTTGAATTGCATATATTTAAATGAAAACTATATATGTTTTGTATATTAAAATAGAATTGAAAGCGGAGATAAAAATGAAAAATGCCCTAAATTAAATATTATTTTTTTAAATGCCCTTTGTTGAAAAAATAGTTTTTTAAAAAAATTAATATTTAATGAAGCACATTAAATATTAAGAAAAATATATCGGAATGAGATAAACGAGATAGAGGTACAGAACAAACAAGGACAAAATGATCCTTTTATTCCAATTCCATAATAAAACCCACCCCAATTCCACGAAAAATACATGGAATCCAATTTTAAAGGCCCTTCATTAAATCTAATTTTAAGGCCAATTCCAAGAATTATAATTCTAAACTACAGTAATTAAACCAACGCATTGAAATTTATAGGAAGATGTGCAATTCCAAAATCAAATCCAATTCTAAGCCAAAGGGGGTTGGGGCTGGGCTGCCCCCGCTAAACTCTATTACATATATTGTATGTATAATATATCTATATTATTGGCCCCCTTTCTATCAAAAAAATTATAAAATAGTTAGGAGATTTTTAAAGGTATGTCAACAAAGGTCAAGGATGGAATGAAATTGAGTGAAATATGCTATATGTATATGATTGGTTTCATGGGGATGGAATAGAATAGAAGGTGAAGTCTCCAAAATCCTCCTTAGCTATTCAAAACTCCATATTTGTGTCCCCCATGGGAGGAGAGGGGGTTCAAAGATATGAGTAGTGTAACCGTCATTTTTTATTTAGACAATTCATAATTGAAAATAAGGACTGCAAGGGGTCGTAACCTTGGAAGATTTGTCCTTAGGTGATGACCTAAATGCCTACGTACTCTTTTTAAGGGATCAAAGTCCACGTAGTTCGAGGATGAAATTTCCATAGGAGCCGTTAGGAGGGAGTATTGTGCGGCTAGGATGTGTGTGTTGCTCTGGGCGGGCGAGCCACATGTTGGAGGTTTCCTATAGAGGAATGAGAGAACAAGGGTCCTGGATGATGCTTAGAGCAAGAGAATAAGTGTATTCTAAGAGAGTGAGTATGCTCTAATGTCTGTTGGTTAGACTTCAGGGGAAGATGATTCCCTTATTCTTAAGTCCCCCAAATGAGGGATATTTATACTCGAGGTAGAAGAGAACATGGTCGACCTACGTTCTTGTGCATGGTGCTCGACCCAAGATCCTGGAACTTCTCCCACGTCTCTAATGCGAGAAAGTATGTGGGGAAGCATGGATGAAAACCACGTATGAGTCCATCGAGCGATGTCACGTGTGACTAATCCATGGTCCAGTTAACCTTTTAGAAGGGCAGTGCCACGTATTCTTAGAAAGGAATATTATGGAGTTACAAGTCATTTAATTCAAATCATTTTATTATAAATTCCAAACAAAATTAGTAGTAGGTGTCTCTTTTTTTCCTTATTTTTTCTTTGGCCAATCCTTCTTTTCTTTGTTAAAACTTTCAAATAACACACACGTATATATATCCAAGTCATTCCACTCCATTTGTATGTAACGTAGAAATATTTTTGAAAAATTCATAACTTATCATAAAAATAATGATAAAATGCACAATATAGAATAATACTTATAATAAATCTTTATTTATTTTTTTTATAAAAATAAATATAACATCACATCAATAAAGATAGTTGCCAATTTATTTAATCTTAATTTAATATATATTTATAAAATAATTAATAATTTTTTAAAAAATATTATGCACCATAAACTATATTCTCTCAGCCCCTACAACAAAATTTCTAAGTCCGTCCCTGTTAATATAATGTTTTTCTAGGATGTATATGAAACGGAACAATCCTATAAAAGACATTAGTCAGAAACTTCCAAGACGCATTAAAATAGTAACCTCATCATCATATGTGGTCCTACAAGTGGCTAAAACAATCCAATGATTCATGCAGAGAAAACGAAAACGTGCTATAATTCGTGTATGGATTTTCTAAATTTGAGAATTTTTGAAATTGTCTTTTGCATATTTTTTTTTAATTTTTAATTTTTTTAAATTTTTTAAATTTTGGACCAATAAAAAACAAGTATTAAATCAATCTCAAAAACTTTATGAAATTTTAATTTTAAAAGATCCAAACTCGCTATATATAATTCCGTCCAAGAAGAGGATGTTCTTATCGCAAAACTACCTTCTCCATAATTGTATGGGAGCTCTAATTATTAAATTTATTTTGACATTTGTACTATTTTTTAAATTTAGAATAATATAAATTTTGAGATAACTTCAATAAATCAGTACTAATAAATCAAAGATTATAATAATTCATAACTCTGAATCATTATCGTTATGCTTCTCTTTATTAATTTAGTTATGTCATTTTTTTATATTAATAATAATTTAGTTTTTAATTTAGAGAGGATGTTCAGTATTACAATAGTATTGAATTCAGTACATTCCTATGATCATTTGGGGTACGTTTGTTATAAATGTACGGATGTAAAGTATTGTAAAGAAAGTACTGTGGAAAAAATATAGTACCGTAGAGAAAAGTGAGGAGAGAGATAGAGAGAAAAATTAAGAGAGAGAAAAAGTATGATAAAAAGTGTGTTTGGTATGTATAAGTTTGGTATATTCCATTTAAAGTGAGTTTTGTATATTCCATTTAAAGTGAGAGAGCATCAGAGAGCATTACAGAGGGTTTTTCCCAATACCTTCTCCCTTTACAATCTTAACATGGTATCAGAGGCAGGTTTCTTTAAAGCATAAACCTTTATTGAAAGCAATTTTGTTTAGGGTCTAGGGTCACTAAACCCTAGACCCTGAACCCTAGACCCTGAACCCTAGATCCTAAACCCTAGATCATATTTTCTCTTATGATTTGAGAGATCCACTATTTATTCCATTCAGAGTGCAACGAGTGCACGTTTGGAAGTTTGAGAGATCAAATTTTGAAGGTTTTCTGTGCATGTATTGACAAGTCAGATGCCGAGTTTGATGGTGGTTTCTGGTGATTTTGGTACTGGGTTATTAATGGCGATCCAGTGCTTCGGCCGTTGTTTTCTACCTCAAAAGGAGTGTGGAAAGCTACTTGAATTTTGAAAATCATTGTTTGGATTGAAGGAAAGCCCTCGGGCTTGGACAACCAGTGAGGTTATATGGACTCCAACTTTCAGGAGAAGTTGGATTGGTGACTTCGTTTTATACGAAGGTATGTGAACCTCGAAAATCTTTGTATGGATTGAAGCAGAGATCTCGAGCAACGGACAACTAGATTGGTTGTGTGGATACTCCAACTAGATTGGTTGGAAGAAATTGAATTGAAGACCTGATTTCCTTATTCGATTAGGAAACAACGACTAGATTTCCTTCTTCGCAAGTTGGGCATTTGAGATCTTAATGCTCCAACTTGAGGGGGGGTGTTGTGGATATACATATATTTGGATATATGTATATTTGAATTGATGTGGATATACATATATTTGGATATATGTATATTTGAATTGAAATATTTTATAAATAGTTAGAATTACGAAAGAATATTTTTAGATAAGTTTTTAGGAATATTATAGTTTGAATTTTGGTAAATAAGATTGTTATCCACATTTAAGGATAACTCTAGAAGTTTGATTAGGATTTCTTATTTACATGTATAAATACTCTGCAAAGGTGAATGATAAAGAGAGAGCATCAGAGAGCATTAGAGAGGGTTTTTCCCAATACCTTCTCCCTTTACAATCTTAACAAGTGAGTTTTTATTAGCATAAGTTTCTATTATTATTATTTAAAAATAACATTAAATAATTGGATGGATGTCATAAAATTTAGTACTTTCATAATACTAAACTTTTATCTCAAAATCTAATTATTATACACCTCTATTAGTTAGTGTTGATTTTTATTAATATTAATAAATAGAACAGAGGATTTACTAAAAATTTAACATTACTTCCCATAAAAAAATTAACATTATTGTAATACTAAATTTTTATCTCTTCTTTTGCCTTATTTAATATACCACGAGTTATCATAAATTTGAGAGATTTTCAGAAATTTCTTTTTTTTTTATAAAGGATACATAAATTAAATTAAGGGTTTTGCTAAAAAAAATTTTTTCAATCAATTAAAGGGTTTAAAAAATTATGTCTTTTAACTTTTTATTAATTTCAAAAAAAATCTTAACGAGTGTCCTAGATAACTTATTAAGAATTAAATAAAAATGTGTCAGAAATAATTAATGAACTTATTATTTTGAATGACAAAAATGTCCTCTTACTTTTTAAAGATTTTTTGCTAATAAAAGAATCTTGGACAGGCTAAGGATTTGAACTCTGTTAAATGAAGACGACTTAAGGGCATGTTTGCTTTGCAGAAATGGGGAGGGAGAGGAAAAGGGAATGAGTTTGATGTGTTTGGTAGTAAAAATTTGATATGGAAATAGAATGAGAATGTATTAAAATTACCACTTTACCCCTTATATTAAAATAATAATAAAAAAAGAAAGTTAGGATTGTGTCAAATCAAAGGGTATAATAGACATTTTTTATTTTTTTTAAAATTTCTGACAAAGGAAAAATAAAAGTAAAAGTTGGTGGGGCCCTGTATTTTTTCCTTTCCTGGATGGTTTCAAGTAACCAAACATCACCTAAATTCTTTGGGTTGGCCAAAAATGTAACTAAACATTGTGAATTTTCTCCCATTATTATTCGACAAAAATATTCTTACGTTTACCCTCTGTTTCAATTTGGTCCTTTACGTTTGGTCAGTCTCAATTTAGTCCTTTACGTTTGTAATTAGAGTCAATTTAGTCCTTCCGTTATTTAAGTATTAAATAATTAACGGATTGCTGACGTGATCTTATTATCCATTGATTCTTATTACTTGTGTCTTTGAGAGAATATGATTTTTTGTCCAGAAATGCAGCTGACCCCTTCTTGATTCAGTTTTTTCCCTATTTGAGATAGATGAATCAATGGAACTTTGATCCCCGGTTCCTGCTTGGTCAATTCCTGGAAGGAAGAGTTTTTAGGGTTTCAAATTTTAATTAATTTTTTATTTAAAAACTAATTTTAATAAATATGAAGATGAAGGCCAACTCAGCATATTTAAGTGTACATGTCACTACATATTTAACATGTCCATGCTAACGGAAGGATTAAATTGCCTCTAATTACAAACTTAAATGACCAAATTGAGACTGACCAAACGTAAAGGATCAAATTGAGATAGGGGATAAACATAAAGGACCAAAATAGTGTTTTTGTCATTATTATTCCCTACATCTCAAGAGTGCAACAAAAAAATACAGCAAAATGGACAAGGGTGTGGTTGAGTGAAAGTGACTCATTCATCCTTAACTAAATGTCAGGGGTTCGATTCCTGCCTTGGGTATGTAGCAGTTTTAAATCCTTGGGCCATCTATCCCACCATTCGATGTGCCTACAATTGAGCGAAAGAATTAATAACTGTGTTTGACGGTGGATACCTTGGTCAAGACAAAAAAATACAGCAAAATGGGAGATATAATGTTTTCAAATTGAATAAATCAAAATAAGAATTAAAAAATTTGAATAAACAAAACGCATAAGCAAAATACAAGAAGGCCTCAAAATGAAAAATCCTTCACAAGGATATTACCAATGACGTCTCATCTGTCCTCTACAATCTACCACTCATTATCAAGGAAAAGTCACGTGAAAAACAGCAAAGCCTCATAATGAAAAATCCTTCTAAGAAAGAAGATAAATATATGAACCTTAATTTAGGTCTTGTTTGTTAATAAGAATGTTGAAGATAATCTAATATTTTTTTTAAATTTTTTTTTATTAAACATGCTTAGCTTTATTTTTTGCAATGCGATGAAATTATAATTTTGTCATTACATTTTTTAATATTTTAATATATGGATAAAATGTTTATCAACTTTTATTCTATTTCCATTCTCATTCTCGTTCCCATCATATTGCGTCTACCAAACAAGTCCTTAGATACTTAACTAAAGAACACAAGTTCAAGATTTTCTAATTCACTTGAGTTTTAACGTAATATCAGAGTATAATGATCTTGCGGCTCATGACAATCTAAAATCTAGATGTGAAGATAAAGGAAAGTCCAATGGACATATATAATACTAGAGGCTTCGCATGCACGTACCATGCATGTAATTATTTTTTAAATTTTTTAAAATTTAAATATAAAAATATTATTATTATATTTTAAAATAATAAATTGAATTCTATAAAAAAATAATAATAATAAATTGAATTATGAAAAATTATTTGTTTATCCACTTTAATAGTAACTACTCATTATGTCTACTTTTTCTCTCCCACTCTCACATCACCCATCAATTTTTTTGTATTTAATAAATTATTAAATATTTATTTTGGGAGACCATGGACGGAAAATGTCCACAGCCATATAAATATAGATATAAAAAAAGTCATGTGATTTCTAAAGTTCAAAAAGAATATATAAGTAGCCCAAAGAAGAGGTTTGAGATATTAAAAAAAACACAACTTCAAGATAGTAGAAAAAAGATAAGTCATAACTGGCCAGCTATAGTTGAGGGAGAGTATTAGAGATGTAAAGTTTTACATATGATAGTATGAAATAATCGATGAAGTGTTCTTTTTTTTTCCGTTAATAGGACTTGGTTGGGAGTTTTGAAGAGAGTGAGATGGGGTGGAATAGTTTAAACAAACTATTTCATTGATTGAAAGTTTTAAAAAATTGAAGAGGGTGGTCGACAATATTATTACGTTTATAATGAACGAATAAAAGTTGAAAAACAAAATATGGTTAATAATGAAATTAAATATTATAAACTTTGCAAATCATCCTAAACACCCAAATTTGGAGGGGTTTGAAAATTGAGGTGTTGGATGATTTGAAAGGGTTTTCATACCATCTTAAACCATCTCAATTACTTATTTAAACATCCAACCAAAAATTTATAAACCCAAACCATCCCATACCATTTTCAAACACTCCTCCCAACCAAGCCCTTAGGGTATGTTTCAAGGACGATAGTGCAATTTCCTTTCTTTCTTTTCTATAAATAGGTTCCGTTCCCTTACTTGTATCACTTGCAATATCTCATAACCATGGCTTCCCAATACTACCGGGGTTTCTTCCCCCTCATATTGCTCTCCCTCACTTTCTTCCTCCTCGTGAGCTCCTCCAACGCTCAAACCTGCGGCTCCTCCGGCGGCATCGCCGTGTACTGGGGCCAGAACCCCGACGAAGGCACCTTGCGCGACGCGTGTGCCACCGGGAACTACAAGTACGTCGTCATGCAATACCTTTACATCCACGACAACGGGAGCGACCCGGAGCTCAACTTCGCCAGCCACACCGAGGACTTCGAATCCGAAATCATTTATTGTCAGAGCCAAGACATCAAGGTCATGCTCTCCATCGGACAAGACGCAACTTCCATAACACAACAACAACAACGACGTAATAAAGCGCTCAAGAAGAAGAAGAAGAGCAACAACGTGGGTGATGATACCATCACCCAGAAAGTCGCGGAGTACATATACAACAACTTCCTCGGCGGTGACACGTCGGGCTCTGGCCCATTTGGCAAGGCCTCATTGGACGGCATCGATTTCTCCAGTATCCCGGAGGGGGAGAACATAAAGTGGGTGGATCTGGTGCGGGCCATCAACGCTACGACCAATGACAAGAAGATTTACTTGTCTGCATCACCGCAGTGCGTCATACCAGATTACTACCTCGGAGAGGCCATCGAGACGGGTCTTTTCGACTACATATGGGTGGAATATTTCTACTACAACCCCTGTGAGTATCTGGAAGGAAACTCCGCGAACCTTCTAGAATCCTGGAACAAATGGACATCCAATATTGTTCTACCGAATAACACGGTGTTCTTGGGGATACCGGCGTCTAGTGACGCGACGGGAAGTGGGTACATAGAACCTGAAGTTCTCACGTCCGAGATTCTTCCGGAATTAAAGAAAGCTTCCAACTATGGTGGAATCATGCTTTATAACAGGTAATAACCTTTTTTTTTTTTCTACTGCACGTGAGTCTCAAAACATTGTACATAGACCCTTTGAACTTTTAATTTGGGACACATAATACTCTTTTGTTCACATTCAGTCGTTATTTATCACGTAAACACATTTTGTAGGGATAATTTAATTATTTCATATTTTGGATTCTCCAAATTAAATGACTAAAATGGCTAAAACAATAATATAATGATTAAAACACCCTTACAAAATGTGTTGAAATAGCAAATAGTGGCTAAAATGCTCTCACAAAATATGCTTACGTGGCAGATAACAACTACAATATCCTTAGAAAATGTGTTTACGTGACAAATAATGGCTGAATGTAAACAGCAGTTCGACCGAAGGGTATTAAGTGCCATAAATTGGAAGTTCAGGGGATCTGTCTGCAAGGTTTTAAAACTCAGGGGTCGGATTTTTTCATAAATAAAAGTTTAAGTAGGGAAAAAACTGATATTCATTATGATTAAGGAAGATCTCCCAATTTTTTTGAAAATTTACTAAAAAATAATCATATCACCTACCAATAACACTCTCATATCAATCACAGAATTTAAACTATTACTTTTATGAGATAAGAATCCGATTCATAAATAAAAGTTTAAGTAGGGAAAAAACTGATATTCATTATGATTAAGGAAGATCTCCCAATTTTTTTGAAAATTTACTAAAAAATAATCATATCACCTACCAATAACACTCTCATATCAATCACAGAATTTAAACTATTACTTTTATGAGATAAGAATCCGAACTTTTAACTAACTGTGTTACCCTTGACTAAATGCAGGTACTTCGACTCACAGAATGGTTATAGTGACAAGATTAAGGACAGTGTGCCCAAAGGTTGTAGATGCGTGTGTGACGACGACTCGGCTTATAATGCCAACAAGAACTTGTATGGCCTTCTACGCCAATCTTAATTTGTTTTAGGCAAATAATTAATGCATGTATGTCGTTCAATCTCATGCATGCATACACCTAGTATAGTATGTATGTGTGTTGTCGGCATGCATAAGCATTATATATGCACTACTATGCGATGTCCTGAATAATTATGCATGCATGTAATTGTATTACATGTGCTGTATGTGTATGGATTCGCTCTAATTAAATAAATGTTCTTCACGTATCATGTTGTGTGTTGAACTGAGTATAATGTATTGTATTGCTGTGTCATTTGTATTTTGTAATATATAAAAGGGTGAACGTTGAGGATCAAAAGAATAATTTGATCTAAATAAAAATATAAAAATGTTTCATATCAATTAAAAGAGTTTCTATTAAAAAAGAAGAGAGAGAGAGAAGAGTTCTCTTAGTGTATATGACAATATTTTAAAAATCAAACCGTTTATTGAATCGAAAAACTTTTTGAGTCACGGGTTAATCGGTTCAACCAATTAAACCAGTGGTCGAACCGGTTGATATTATATATATAAAAATAATATTTGAATAATATTTATATAAATATATATATATATTTTTTTTTTTTATATTACAAAAATTATATAACTTTGTAATTTTTTAAATATGCGTTGTAATATTGATGTGGAACCCTAAGGTTATAACGAACCCGAAACCCCGAACACACAATAAAGTCAGAACAATTAGACGGAATGAAATCCCCAACCTATTGAACCCCCAATAGACATGTGCAATTGGAAATGCAAATAATCGGTTGATTTAAAATCAAAAAAGAATTCGTCACAAAGTGATTACCTCGATAAGAATTAATTTTTTATGCAATAGAAGAAGATAAGCACATCTCGTATGGATTCTTCTTTCAGCCAAGAAGAAGAAGAAAAGCTCAAAGCTCTATTATCAAATCCAAATCTGAATACAATAGTGTTTAAAAGAGTATTTATACTTCATGAAATAAGAAACCCTACATTGCAAATGGACTCTACAAACATTCCATCAACTAAAGTCCAAACAAAAGTTAATATTTAAAATAAACTAATGGGCCTTTCTAACAACTCATATTTAAGCTCATAATAAAAAGATTAAATCTACTATGACAAAATAAAATAGTCCACTAAAATAACATAGCCCCAAACTCACACTTAATAAAATCAACTAAACATTTTCAGGCTTAAGATAATTAACTAAATACATATTGGGCTTGTTGGAAACATTGAAACCCAATTGAGTATATGTATGATCTCTTGTGACTTGATGGAGTCTAGATCCTCCATATGCTCCAATAATTTTCCCACATAAATTTGGAGTGATTCTTTGAACTTCTTAGCTCTTGATCTTGTAATTGGTCCTGGAGGTAAACTCAGTTCTTCCTTCATGCCTTCACGCCTGATCATGCCTTCTTGTGCTCGCATTAGATATATTATATATTTGATAAGTCGTCCTAGTAAGTGTACCAGTAGTGTTCAAACTTAGATTGCTATACCTACTGAGATTTATTCTCACTCAGTGCTGGCATGTACCAGATGGATAGGTGGCCGATGGGGATTGTAGCTTGAGGTAGATGGGTACGGACCCCAATAGTTTTAACTATTTTGACATGCATTATAAGAACTTCTGACAAATAGACTTTATGTGACTTCTGACTGTTCTGACATGGCCTTTTTGAAGGGAACAACTGAGTGGCAGGATTCTTGCCTCCGATTCCCAATATTCCCAATATATATATATATATATTATCACACTATATATATTTATGTAAACGATAGTCCTGCAAGTGTATGAATGTTTTAATTTGTTTTCTGATTTTATATTTTCTTCTGCTATAAGAATCAAGATAGAACCCGAGAGTGATGACCTGAACCGAAATGAATATTTTGTAATAACTTGATAAAAGTTTTTAAAATTACTCGGGTAGAGGAATTAGTAACACACTTGTCCTATGTAATTATACTTTTATATATATATATATATATATATATATATATATATTAATCCACTAAAAATAGACCCTAGGATAAGAGGGTGTTACAACCCACCCTAATTCCATGAAAAATACATGCAATCCAATTCTAAGGCCTCTCATTAAATGTAATTCTAAGGCCAATTCTAAGAATTGTAATTCTAAACTACAGTAATTGAACAAAACATTGAAATTTATAGGAAAACGTGCAATTTCAATTTCAAATCTAATTCAAAAGTAACCAAACATCATAATTTCTCATTTTTCGTGCAATTTCAAAATAAATCCAATTCTAAGCCAATGGGAGTTGGGGTTGGCCATGACTCCCCTAAACTCTTAGTAATTACATATATTGTATGTATAATATATCTATATATATAATGTGTATATATGTTCAAGGAAAAGGTGTCCTGAGTTAGCCTTTGCCATTAATTTGCTTACAATAATCTACCACAGCATTGAAAATAAATATAACATTACATAAATAAACACAGAGCTATTAATTTATTTAATCTTAATTTAATATATATTTATAAATTAATTATACTATAAATTACATTCTCATTCCCTCCAACAAAATTACTAACTCCATGGCTGTTAATATATGAAACGTAACAATCCCAAAAGACATTAGTGAGAAACTTCCAAGACGCATTAAAATAGCTGGTAACCTCGTCATCAGATGTGGTCCTACAAGTGACTAAAACAATCCAATGATTCATGCACAGAAAACGTGCTATAATTCCGTCCAAGAAGAGGATGTCCCTATCGCAAAACTACCTTCTCCATAATTGTACGGGAGCTATAAATATTAAAACTTGCTTCTCCATAATTGTACGGGAGCAATAACATTAATGTAGCGTTTGATATCCGGTAAATATTTTAATGGAAAATAAAAGTGAAAGTAAGTAATAAAAAATATGTTTGGTTTGAAGAGAAATAATGAAAGTAGAATGTAGTTGTAATATTGTTTGGTACAGTGGAAAGAAGATAAGGAAACAGAAGATAAAAATATGAAAAACTTTTTTTGGTATTAAAGGGAAGCTTCCCTCTACTTCCCTCCCCATCATGAGGGAAGGAAGCTTCCCTCTCAGTTTCCCTCTACTAAGCATACCAAACAGGATCCAATTGAATAAAAAAAATTTTAACATTCTTGTAATAATAAATTTTTATCTCTTATTTTGCCTTATCTTATGTACCACGAGTTACAATAAATTTGAGAGATTTTCAGAAATTTCTTTTATTTTTTTATATAAAAGATACATAAATTAAATTAGAGAATGGATCTTATACATTATAAGTTGAAGTGCTCTCTAAAGTGAGGAGAGGGATAGAAAGAAAAAATTATGGAGAATGGATCCTCTATATTATAAGTTGAAGTGCTCTCTAAAGTGAAGAGAGAGATAGAAAGAAAAAAATTGTGGGCCCTATATTATCACAATTTCTCTCTCTTAGTTGTTCTCTCTATTTCTCTCTTCACTTTAGAGAGCACTTCACCGCACAATGTAGAGGATCCATTCTCAAAATTATGGGCCTTACATTATCACAATTTCTCGAGAATGGATCATCTACATTATAAGTTGAAGTACTCTCTAAAGTGAAGAGAGAGATAGAAAGAAGAAATTGTGGGCCCAACATTATTACAATTTCTCTCTCTTAGTTGTTCTCTCTATTTCTCTCTTCACTTTAGAGAGCACTTCACCTCACAATGTAGAGGATCCACTCTCCAATTTCTCTCTCTTAGTTGTTCTCTCTATTTCTCTCATCACTTTAGAGAGCACTTCACTTCACAATGTAAAGAATCCACTCTCATTAAATTAAGGGTTTTCCTAAAAAAGATTTTTTCAACCAATAAGAAGGTTTAAGAAATTATGTCTGTTAACTTTTTACTAATTTAAAAAAAATAAATCCTCTTTACTAATCAAAGAAAATCTTAACCACCGGTTAAAAATACAATAAATGCTCATTATTAAATAGAAGTGTGTCACAAATGGGCAAAAAAAATAGAAGTGTGTCAGAAATCATTAATGAACTTATTATTTTGGATGACAAAAATACCCTCTTACTTTTTAAAGATTTTTTGTTAATAAAAAAAATCTTGGACAGGCTAATTAAGGATTTTAACTCTGTTAAATGAAGACGACTTAAATTCTTTGGGTTGGCAAAAAATGGGCTAAAGGTTTATTTTGGTTCTTAATGTTTGCATGAAGTTTAATGTTGGTCTTTAATGTTTCAAAAGTTTAATGTTAGTCCTCAAAGTTTTTTTTTGGGTCGATTTTGGTCCTCGAGCGTAACACCGTTAACTTTTTGCTGTTAAATGATGATGTGGCATGCTTATATGGCACACCCTATCTCCTACATGTCATATTTTAATGATGTGGCATGACAAATCACTGCTACGTCACCCCACATTGCCACATCATTATCTTCTCTCATTCTTCATCATCATTATCATCATAATCTGGGATGACGTAACAGTGATATGTCATGTCACATCATTAAAATATGACACGTAGAAGAGAGGGTATGCCATATAAGCATGACACGTCATCATTTTACGACAAAAAGTTAACGGTGTTACAATCGAGGACTAAAATCGACAAAAAAAAACTTTGAGGACCAACATTAAACTTTTGAAACATTAAGGACCAATATTAAACTTCATACAAACATTGAGATCCAAAATAATATTTTAGCCGCCAAAAATATAACTAAACATAGTAAATGTTCTCCCATTATTATTCCCTACATCTCAAGAGTGCAACCAAAATACAGCAAAATGGGAGATATAATGTTTTCAAATTGAATATAAATCAAAATAAGAATTAAAAAATTTGAATAAAAAACGCAGAAGCAAAATACAAGAAGGCCTCAAAATGAAAAATCCTTCACAAGGAACATGATATTACCAATGACAACTCATCTGTCCTCTACAATAATCTACACTCATTATGAAGGAAAAGTCACGTGAAAAACAGCAAAGCCTCAGAATGAAAAATCCTTCTCAGAAAGAAGATAAATATTTGAACTTATGAAGCCTTAGAGACTTAACAAAAGAACACAAGTTCAAGTTTCTTTAATTCACTTAGAGCAAGTTTGGTTGGTGGTTTTGAGGATATAATGGGAATGGGAATGGAAATGGGAATGAGAATGAAAATGTCATGTCAATATGATGTGATGTGAATGGAATAAAAGTGGGTAAAATGACCATTTTACCTTTATATTAAAAGTGAGAATTGAATAAGAGTGGATAAAAAAATAAGGACAGAAATGTAATTTCATCAAATTGCAAAAAGTGAGATTTGTTTGGTGGGAAAAATGTTGGATGTAATATTGGAATACATCTAACATTATATCCTCAAAACCACCAACCAAACACACCCTTAGTTCTAACATAATATTAAAGCATAATGGTCTTATGGCTCACATGACAATCTAAAATCTAGGATGTAAAAAAAGAAAAGAAAAGGAAAGTCCAATAGAAATAATATATAAAGAAGTTATGTGACTTCTAAAGTTTAAAAAGACTAGTATAAGTAGCCCTAACTAAAAAAAGAGGTCTCGGAGATTCAAAAGAATACAAGTTCAGGATAGTAAAAAAAAAAAAGACAAGTCACAAGTGGCTTAATACCAGTTATACTTGAGGGGAGTATAAGAGATGTAAATAAAGTTTCACATATGATAGTATAAAATAATTAATGAAGTATTTAAATAGTTTAGTTCTTTTTCCTTAATAGCTACATAAGCTTTAGAGTTTAGAGTAAATTATTATTTTAGTCCCTGTAAATATATATAATTTGTCTCAATTTAATATCTGAAAAATGTAATTTGTCTCAAAGTAGTCTTTAAAAGATATAATTTTTCTCAATATAGTATCTAAAAGATGAAAATATCGATCAAAGTTAGCCCCTGAAAAGATAATCGATCTTAATATAATATTTAGAATATTTTTTTTTATTTATGTTAATGAAGATTATCATGGAATAATTTGAGACAAATTACATATTTTAGTGATAAAATTTGACATTTCTATTTTTCAGGGACTAAATTTAACATTACTATTTTTCGAAGACTAAATTAAAACAAATTGCATATAATCAAAATAATATTTTCATCTAAACTTTAAAAACAACACTTCACTCTTTGAACCATATCAAACGAAAATAATTAATTATCTACTGAATTTAATATATGTGTTACTCATATGATAAGTAGGAGTAGATGTTTAATGGTACGGTAGTACTGAACTTCAATACATCCTTCCAATCAGTTGGTCCCTAATCAATTTAAGGTGGGTCCTAATTAATCTATGATTTTATTAATATTAACAAATGGCACTACATGATTGAACATGATTGAAGGAATGCACTGAAATTCAGTGGTACAGTAGTATTGAACTTTTATCCGATAGGTAGAATAATTGACCTTTAAGATCTAAGAAACAATTTATACTTTTTTATTTAAAATATATTAATGATTTAAAGTGTAGAGTGTAGACACTACAAAAAATAATAATATTTTTAGCGACGGTTTTAACAGTAGCTAAAACTTAAAACTTTAACAACGGCTATGCTGACTGTCGCTAATCATGTGTTATTTTGACACTTAGAATATGAATGATTCATGGCAACACAAAAACTAAAAGTAGATTATGGAGTGAAATGCACTCACATATATGACACACATAATGCCTCTTAGGTTAAGTGTGTGAGGAGATTTGGCATGAACTATACAAATTGCCAGAAATTTAGTAGCAAGGCCAAAATTGATTTTTTTTTAAAAATGTTAGTGATCCAATTAAAAACTTTAAACTACCAAAAAAAAAGTTACCATATTGTTTACAATAACAATGAGAGAAATGGAAAAAATGAACTAGTCTTTATGAATTATGAGGGAAAGTTACCCTTAGTTGTGAGTTGTGACCACACATCAATTCATGCCTGATATATAATAAATGCATATCCTCAGTCACAAAGTTGAGCAGAAGGAACTTTTCTGATTTTCTATTTGATCTAAGCACAATAACAAGTAGAAGAGGAATTAAACAAGAGCTATATTCTTTACATGAAATAGATGAAGGAATGGAAATATCATGTCAATATAATGTGATATGATGTGAATGAATAAAAGTGGGTAAAATGATCATTTTGTCCTTACATTAAAAGTAGGAATGGAATAAAAGTGAGTAAAAAAATAAGGGCAAAAACATAATTTCATCACATTGCAAAAAGTGAAGTTTATTTGTTGAGAAGAAAAGAAGAGAGAGAAAGCTTCTCCCTCTCCATTTTCATTATGATTTCCAACGAAAGAACATGGCCTTACAGTTTACAAAATTACAACGCATAAAGTATGAGTATTCCATTTCATTGAAAAACTTTACATAACAATTTAGTCACCAAATAAATTTGTTTGAGGCCAATCCTTTTTTTTTTTTTAGGGAGTTTGAGGCGAATCCTAGACCTTAAGGCTAGCACAATAATTAAGATAGGACACACTTGTGACAATTTTATCTTAAACCCTTAAAAAAAATATATCAAATCCCAAAAATTATTCTAAAAAAAATATTCTCAAAACATCTCATTTTTTTTCTTTATTTTATTTTTAAAAAATTTAACTAAATTATTATATTTTTTTTAAACAAATATATAAGGGTCAGACGAACTTTCCTTTAATATATATATATATATATATATATATATATATATATATATATATATATATATATATATATATTTAATAATATAATATATAATTATTATAATTAAATATATAATAAAAATTAATAATATTTTTATTATATATTTTAAAATTTTTAAAATCATGATGAAAATATACTAGTATTAAAAAATTAGTCATGGGCTACTTAACTTTGTGAGAGAATTTAGTTTCATTTATAAATGAGCCAAAAGTAACTCAGGATGATTATTCTAACCCATTTTCACTTTAATTCAAAATAATAAGGGTTAAACCAGATCATTTAATTTAATATTTTAAAATCTAATAATTATTATTTGAGAAAATTAAATAACTACATGTTCAGTACTCCAAAGTAATTCAAGTGTAATTACTTTTAAGCAGAATCATCAAAACGAATCCAATCTAATAGGTTGGCCTATTTAATCGAGTCACCTAATTTAATTTTATAACCTGCGAGTTATGTGAGCCAACTTGAGGGCTAGGTGGGTTAAACATACATACTTAATAGGTGGATTAAATAGGCAACCTATTAGATTAAACGTGACTAATTTTTCTAATGTTAATCTATTTTCATTATAATTTAAAAAATTAAAAAATATACAATCAAGAATATTATTAATTTTTATTATATATTTAATTATAATAATTATATATTATATTATATTATTAAATATATATATATATATATATATATATATTAAAGGGAATCAGACGAACTTCCCTTATAATTTTTTTAAAAAACTTATTAATTAATCATAATTTAAAAAATAAAAAATGTAGTTTGTCTGACCCCGTGACGAGCTTGCTTATCTCTTCCTTTGTGAAAGTTTACTCTCTAATTACTATATCTTCTTAGATTTGGTAACTAGAGTTAGTTTTTGTTTTTTTACGTTTGTGTAGGAAGTTTTTTTGCGGATCTACAGATCTTTATGTCAAAAAGCTTCTACTTCATCATGTTGTTAGAAAATTTCAAGGCACTCTCAACTTTGAAGATTACTACAAATTTGATATGGAGGAGATCTAACACTAAAAACTTTGTTGACAACATCAAGAATAGTGAAGTTTTTTATCCCAAGCTCATCTTATAAATGGAACCAGTTGATCTTCATTCGCCCTTAGTTCAACAATTTTTACGAATTCTTTCTTCTGTATTGTTAGGATGGAGTTGTTTGATTTATTGTAAGTGTCGTTGGGTTTTTCTATAATTTGATGAATTTTATTATTGTAAAAAAAAAAAGTTAAGATGCAAAAAAAAAAAATAAAGACAAAAATATGGTGTTTTGAGAATTTTTTTTTTTGGAAAAGTTTTTGGAATTTGATATTTTTTTGGGAGGGTTTAAGGTAAAATTGTCCACACTTGTTGCTCATTTTGATAGAGACTGTTTATGAAATATGAATGGATAAAATGTAAAAAAACACAGCTTCATTATCATTGATAAAAGCGATTAAACTGAACCAAAATTCAAAATGAAAAATTACATCAATCTTCAAGATAATCAAACTCAAATGAGAAAGGACAAAACTTATATACTGTTACTTACATGTTTTTTTAAGGTTAACCAATTAAAAAAAGACATGTGTCAATTTTGAAAAGATGACATAAAAAAATTGACACATGTTTTTTTTTAATTGGTTAACCTTAAAAAAAGTATGTAAGCAACAAGATATAAGTTTTTTCCGATGAGAAATTGGTTAGTGTCTCCCACCTTTTGTCCTTGGCCCTTGTTTTGCCGTCCCTAGCTAGCTACTCAATTATTAACTCAATAACTTTTGCTCTTTCTGTAGAAAATAAGAAAAGTAGAGAGAAATTGCACTATGCTTGGTATAAATGCACGAATGTAAAATATTATAAAGAAAGTATTGTAGAGTAAAGTACTGTAGAATAAAAGAATGTACTGTAGAGAAAAGTGAGGAAAGAGATAGAGAGAAAAAAAATGATAAAAAATGTGTTTGATATGTATAAAATATAATATAAAGTTTTTTTGGGAATCGTGAAACACCATGATTCTACTGTTTAGTTTCTTTACCAAACATACCCTAAATAGTGGAACAGTCACCCCACCTACAAGTGACTCTTGACATGAGCTAAGGTTAGATCCTTCACATTCATCAATTTTAATACAGACTTTGGTGTTTTGGTGTAGCAACTGCATGCCCCAGTCATATATAACCTATTATTAAGAGGCAAAATACTATTTAGTTTTTGAATTGTTGGTTAAATTATTATTTAGTCTCTGAATTTATCAAAAATACTATTTAGTCCCTGAAATTTGTAACTATGTCGGCTATTTAGTCTCTGAATTTGACAAAAATACTATTTAATCCCCAAATTCGTAACTATGTCAATTATTTAGTCCCCAAACTTGGGAAAAATATTATTTAATCCCCGAATTTGCAACTCTGTCAATTATTTAATCTCCTGACTGTTACCTGTTAGAGTTGACTGAGTTGCAAATTCGGGAATTAAATAGTATTTTTGCCAAGTTTGGGGACTAAATAGTTGACATGGTTACAAATGTGGGGACTAAATAGTATTTTTGTCAAATTCGGGACTAAATAGCTGACATAGTTATAAATTTCGGGGATTAAATAGTATTTTTGATAAATTCGAGGACTAAATAGTAGTTTGACCAACAATTCAAAAACTAAATAGTATTTTGCCTCTATTATTAATTTTATATATATATATATATATATAACTTTAATTTCCAGAGAAGTCAGAAGTACACAATATATATATATAAGTAGAGCAAAAAATTCACATTCTTCCCTTACCTTGCTTCAAATGTAAGTAGGGCATCCTGGCAAATAAGCAATAACCCTTGCCGTTGCAACACAAGATTATACAAGGTATTAATTACACATCATATATATAAATGGACACAATCTCTTAATAAAAAGTACAGGATCAATTTCTGAGGAGATCGATTGTAATTTTACTTTACCCTATAGAGTTGAGATAGGAACCAGAATGTACCACTCTCTAGACATCCAGTGTTTGAAAGAGAAGAAGAAATAAACCTTTGAGTTGATCGGCGATGGCAGCGATGTAGTCTTTGAGTAATGTGGATCGATATCCAACGTTATAATTTGTTCAATCTAATTAACCTCTTTGTCTTCTTGCTCTGAAATCAAACAAAGACAAGACATAGCAAGAATGAGAGAGAGCGATGGATTATTACCTTGCTTGTGGCCAACACCTTCCTCTGCAACATGTGCATTTGTTCTGGAAGGTTTTCATCTTTCCTTTGAATCGAATGAAGTTTCTCCGACAAGAGAATATAAGAGTGCAAGAAATGGAGAAAGCCGAATATTCAAGGTCAGATTAAACAATCAAGTCGGAGGAGAACGATTCACGACAGAGTGTTGGTTTGAACCCAGCTGGTTGCCGCCAAGAAGAAAGACATTTGAGACTCTTCCGATGAAAGTTATACGTAGGAAAAGAAAGGAAGGGTTTAGGTTTTAGGTTTAGCTTTTTTTTGTTTTTTTTGTAAATAACGTCGATTACAAAAGTCTCTAAAGAACCATAGTTAAATTTTGAAAATTGTGGCCCCTAACTACGATTATGCTAAGTGTAGTAATTTGACCATAGTTAAAATTATGATTTCTTGTAGTGAGATAACATTCGTAACAATTTTTGGTGTAATTAATCAATAATTAATCAAAGAGTTCACTCTTTCTCACATTCCATTTAGCAAATAAAATTACTTGAGCCCATATCTCATCTCTAATATACTCTTCATTTTCCTTGTAATCCATAATTAGTAGTGCAAATTTTACTTTTCAATAATAAATTAAACAACACTTTTATTTTATAATTAAAATCTATAAAACATCTTCACAAGAAAAATGGTAAAACGTGCAATGCATGTGTACTTTCTACAAATATAATTAAATATGTATTTAAATAATATAAAAACATTTAATTTTTTTTATACAAAATAAATTAATTATTTTTTACTCAAAATAAATAATAGTAAATTAATAATTTTAAATTGTATCAAATTATAATTATTTTAAAAGTTAATAATGTAGTATTTTAGTCAAAACTAAAGAAATTTTAAGTTTCAGGGGAATGTATAAAGATCTTTTGGAAGTAGAGAGTGTAATTTACTCGAGGTAAAATACTATTTAGTCTTTGAATTGTTGGTCAAACTACTATTTAATCCTTGAATTGATCAAAAATACTATTTAGTCCCCAAAATTTTTAACTGCGTCAACTATTTAGTTCTCGAATTTGACAAAATACTATTTAGTCTCCGAATTTGTAACTATGTCAACTATTTAGTCCCCAAACTTGACAAAAATACTATTTAATCACTGAATTTGTAACTCCGTCAACTATACCGAGTAACAGTTAGTCAATTTAGTCTAATTCTTAAAATAGAGTGAAAGAAAATATAATTTTAATGTCTTTCAAGGTAAATAGTGCAATTTCCTTTCTTTCTTAGTTTCTTTTCTATAAATAGGTTCCCTTCCCTTGCCCCAACACTCACCACTTGTTTGTATCACTTATAATATCTTATGATAACCATGGTTTCCCAAATATACTACCGGGGTTTCTTCCCCCTCTTATTCCTCTCCCTCACTTTCTTCATCTTGAGCTCCTCCAACGCTCAAACCTGCGACTCCACCGGCGGCATCGCCGTGTACTGGGGCCAGAACACCGGCGAAGGCACCTTGCACGACGCGTGTGCCACCGGGAACTACAAGTACGTCGTCATCCAGTATCTTCACATCTACGACGACGGAAGCTACCCGGAACTCAAACTCGCCGGCGGCGACACCGAAGACTTGGGATCCGACATTGTTTATTGTCAGAGCCAAGACATCAAGGTCCTGCTCTCCCATCGGACAAGACGAGGTTACTTCCAGAATACAACAACAACAACGTAATAAAGCGCTCAAGAAGAAGAAGAAGAAGAGCAACGTGGGTGATGATACTATCACCCAGAGCGTTGCGGAATACATATACTTCAACGTGGGTGATGATACTATCTTGGAACGAATGGACATCCAAAATTGCTCTACCGAATAACACGGTGTTCTTGGGGATACCGGCGGATAGTTACGCCACGGGGGGAAGTGGGTACATAGAACCTAAAGTTCTCAAGTCGCAGGTTCTTCCGGAATTAAAGAAAGCGTCCAACTATGGTGGAGTCATGATTTATAACAGGTAATAATTTTTTTTTTTTGGCAAAAGGTCTATTTTGGTCTCCTCAATGTTTGCATGAAGTTTAATGTTGGTCCTCGAGGTTTTTTTTTTTGTCAATTTTGGTCATCGAGCGTAATACTGTTAACTTTTTGCCGTTAAATGATGACGTGACATGCTTATATGGCACATCCTCTCTCCTACATGTAATATTTTAATGACGTGGTATGACAGATCACTGTCACGTCACCCTAGATTGCCATATCATCATCTTCTCTCCTTCATCAGCATCATTATCATCATCATATGGGGTGACGTGGTAGTGATGTGTCATGCCACGTCATTAAAATATTACATGTAGGAGAGATGGTGTGCCATATAAGCATGCCACGTCATCATTTAACGGCAAAAAGTTAACGGTGTTACGCTCGAGGACCAAAATCGACCAAAAAAAAACCTCGAGGACCAACATTAAACTTCATACAAACATTGAGGACCAAAATAGTACTTTAGGCTTTTTTTTTCTCTAAATAGATAAACCTTTTGAACTTTTAATTTGGGACACATAATATGCTTTTGTCCACATTAAGCCGTTATTTACTAAGTAAGTACGTTTTGTAGGAATAATTTAATTATTTCATAATTTAAATGCTCCAAATTAAATGGCTAAAATAACATTATAATTATTAAAATACCCTTACAAAATGTACTTAAATGGCAGACAGTATGGTATACTCTTACTGAATTATAACTGTTGACTTTAATTCAAAAAAAAAAATGGCAGATAGTGGCTAAAATGCTCTCACAAAATATGCTTACGTAGCAGATAACATCTACAATATCCTTAGAAAATGTGTTTACGTGACAAATAATGGCCGAACATGAACAACAGTTTGACAAAAGGGTATTAGATGCCCTTAATTGGAATTTCAAGGGGTCTGTCTGCAAGGTTTTAAAACTCAAGGGCCAAGTCTCAGTGCATTTTAATTTTTTTTTCATAAATAAAAGTTTAAGTAGGGAAAGAACTAGTATCCCATTAGGATTAAAAAAGACCTTTCAATTTTTTTAAAATTTACAAAAAAATGTACATATCACCTACCAATCGGTCACAAAGTTCAAATTGTTACCTTTATAGAATAAGAGTCTAAACCTTTAACTATGCTACCTGTAAATGTAGGTACTTCGACTCATTGAATGGTTATAGTGACCAGATTAAGGACAGTGTACCCAAATCCGTGTGTGACAACGACTCGGCTTATAATGCCGACAAGAAGTTCTACGGCCTTCTACGCCAATCTTAATTGGTTTCAGGCAAATAATTAAGGAAAAGCTTATGTCCATTTTTTTATGTTTATTTCATTCAATTCTACCAATCATATATTGTATTTACACTCTCTTTTGTTTATGATTGGTCATATAAAATGTAGTCTTCTACATTCTCTCTTTACTGTGATTGGTCATTTAAACACTTTTTGCCAGGTGTCATAATTATAATGGAGAATTAGATGAAATGGACATAAGGAAATATACCTAAATTTTTTCCAATAATTAATGCATGTAATTGCATTATATATGTACTACTATGCGATGTCCTGAATCATTATGCATGTAATTGTATTACATGTGCTTTATGTGTATGGATTCGCTCTAATTAAATAAATGTTCTTTAGCTATCATGATGTGTGTTGAACTGAGTATAATGTATTGTATTGCTGTGTCGTTTGTATTTTGTAATATATAAAAGTATAGAAATGTTTCGTATCAATTAAAAGAAAAGAGTTTCTATTAAAAAAAGAGAGAGAGAAGAGTTTTCTTAGTGTATATGACAATATTTTAAAAATCGAATCGTTTATTGAACCGAAAAATCTTTTAGATCACGGATTAATCAGTTCAACCAATTAAACCGATAGTTGAACCGATTGATATTATATATATATAAAAATAAATAATATTTGAATAATATATATATCAAAAAATATATATATTTTATATTACAAAAATTATATAATTTTGTAATTTTTTAAATATGCGGTGTTATATCTTATATATAAACTATTGCACTTATTAAAATAATTTTTTAAATGCCTTGGTGGTCAATTGGTTTTATAATAAATTTGAAGACCCAAGTTCGACTTTTTCCATTGTAATTTCGGTGAATTATTTTGCAGATGGAAGTGGACCACTGGTTTCCACAAACCGCTCCGGTTTAACTGGTTTTTGTCCGGTCCAAAACGGTCAAATGTGGAAACTGGTTCTGCTACGCTGAGTGGATCGGACCTCTGATTGGCCGGTTCGGTTTGATTTTTGCAACATTAATATATACATCACTTGTTAATGATTGATGTTATATTTAATAGCGTCATTCATTAATAATATTATTGGTTAATTTTATTATTATAAGTGGGATTAAAATGCACTCCACACAAATGATAATGTCAGTTGTGGAACTGATGTTAATCTTTTTAGCATCAGTCATAACTAACGCTGAAGGTATTTTTTTTACAATATTTTTATCAACAATAGTTTTTTCGATGACCGTTGTCGACAAAGATATTCTTGAGAATAAATTATTGGCAATTATATTTACCATTAAAAATATTATTATAGAATTTTTTCAACAACTTAATTATTTCGACGCCAAATTAATTTAATGTATTATAATTAATTTATAATACTTTAATATTTTTCCTTTTTCTAATCTATATATTAATATAAAAAAGTAATTTATATATAAGTATTATGAATTTTACATTAATAAAAAATTAAACTTAACATATTTATTAATTTTTTAAAAACAAATATAATTAAAACTAAGTTTATATTGTTCTAAAAAACTAAGTATATATTTTATGTGATTTTAATTTATAATAAAAAAGAAGAGAATTATATATGCATATATTATATATTTTACATGATAAAAATACTTAAATATAAAAGATGAAGGTACTCTAGCTGGGCAAAAGTATACTAAACTTAGGGAGCAATTTTGACCTAAATCCACCAACCCAACTCAACTCGATCCAACTGTATTTTGACCCAATCCAATTAATAAATGGGTCATGTGGATCGAGTCAAAAATTAACCTATAAATATGGGTCGGATTGGGTAAAACTCATGGTTGACCCAATAACCCATCTAATACCCCAAAACACAAATCGTTCGACTTCTTATTCGCTTTGTCTTCAAGCTATACCATCTTCCCTCTACTGTATTTATCGCTTCTACATTCTTCATTTAGTATCCGACTATCCGGTAAGTAGTTCATTTTTTTTATTTTCCTCTTCTCTTACAATATTGCATTGTGCACATATGTATCACTCCTAATTTGCTCGTTCCTCCGAGACTATTCATCTTGTAAAAATCTCTAAGTCATTATCATTTGAGTCACACTTTATGATCAATTATTTTCCATAAAAATGTAGATGACACAGAGAAATAAAGGTAAAAGAAATACTCTCATGTCTTAGAAAAGAGTATTTATTGTTTTGCTAAATTACATTTAAGTTTTACGAGAAATATCAAAATTACACAATCTTTTATTTTAAATTTTATATTAGTTAAATACATATTTAATTATATACATGCATAATACTTTTTTCTCTCTAGAAGAAGAGTGTAATTGTCGTTTTTGGTTTAGACAATTGTTATTTGCATTTAATGACCTCAAGGAGTCGTAACCTTGGGGGACTTGTCCTTAGGTGATGCACCTAAGTGCCTATGTACCATTCAAAAGGGATCAAAGTCCACGTAGTTCGTCATGGTGACGTCTATAGGAGCTGTTAGGCAAGGTGGTTAGCTGTATTGGGCCGTGTGCGGCTAAGACGTGCCTAAGGTACTCCGAGCGGGCGAGCCGCTCTTAGGAGGTTGCCTTAGTATGAGAGAGCTTAAGTCCCTGACAGCTGCTGGGAGCTCAATTGGTGGGATGCTCCAGGACGGAGGTGTGTATGCCAGTGACCGGATCTGGCAGTGCGTAAGGCAGAGCTCGGGATGGATGATGGATGATCGGTAAGAGGATGTCTGAGGGTGCTCAATATGTCTGCTTGAATGGTTATGGGTAACATTCTCCAGAGGTACTTTGAATGTCTTGGATCTCGTCCTTGAGTCCCCTGGGTGAGGGTCTATTTATACTAAGTGTGGGGAGGAAGTGCTCGACCCACGTTCTCGTGGGACGTGGGTCGTCCCACGTTGCCCAGGGAGTCTCCACGTCTCGTTGAGTGGGATTCCTCGTTGGAAGGACGCGAGTAATGGCCACGTGAGAGGTAGATGAGTGGTGCCACGTGTTGCTAGCGTATACTGCCGCTAGATTTCTGGAAGCTTAGTGACACGTGTCCCTAGGCAGAATATTCCGTAGTTACAAAGAGTAATACAGATTTTTAAAATAAAGAAATGTAATTTAATTTAATGTTATTTAAAAAAAAGTATGCTTTATTTTTGTTTAGAGTTTTATTAACCAATACAAACATTTTGGGTTTTCCTCTTCTTTTACAATATTTCATTCTGTTTTATTTGTTAAGTGTTTGAGTGTTTGATTATGCTTCTGATTTGTTTGATTTTTTGAAAATATGTTTTCATGCTAACTATTAGATTTTCAAGAAAAATCAGTAATTTTTGACAAGTAGTGGTAGGATTTGATTTGTATTGTTTCTTATGTCTTGCGGAGATTGTATCATTGTTGAACTTTATACTCTTTGTCTGGTGAATTTGATTTTTATTATCTTTATTGATATAAATATAAAGTAGAATGATTGGTAGGCTAGCCAAATTAAATATATAAATTAAAATAAATAAAATAAAATAACCAAAAAAAAGTAATGGGTTAGAGGGTTGGTGGATTTGACCCATAATTAATGAGTCATGACCCATTATAACCCATTTATGATCTAACCCATTTGTCACCCACACCCCAAATTTAACCCAACCCACTCATTTTGCCACCCCTAATTAAACCCAATACCCAACCCAACCCAAATTCAAGGTGTTTGTTGAAATATAAAGAAATGTGTGTGACTAAAAGAATCATATGTTCAAATCAAATATATATATATATATAGTTCAAACTTGACACTTTTCAAGTTTATAGATCTTTTGAACTCATTTGGAATAGTTTTGTTCATTAAGATTCATTAAAGTTTGATTCTTATTGTGAAGGCAATTATGACTCTGTATGAATCAAAGTTATGAAATTTTACATTTGATTCACAAATTGAAAGAACTTTGAAGAAATTAAGGAAAGAAGTAAGGAGGCATTAGAAGCAATAGTGTAATTCAAGAAACTAGTGAGTCTGGTGTGTCTAGTGATTTTGAATCTAATTAAGAATTTTACATTAATTTACGTTTGACTATGGATGATCAAGATATACTAGGGATCGTAATCAATGTTGTAAGAACCGAACCGGACAAAGACTCGGACAAGTGTTCGGTTTATGATCTGATCGGTTTAACCGGTCGAACCAAATGACACAATAAATAATAAATATTAATTATTATTAATATATAAAATGACATCACTCAAATTTTAGGTTTCAATATACATAATTTTGAAGTTTTAAATTACATTGTCACGACCCCCTATCGGACGTCCGTGACCGGCACGGGATGTAGGATTTCTCCTATCCCGTAAGCCTCTAATCCCTGATTGACATTCTTATATATGCGTAACTACCCCTTTCTATTACAAACAATATATAGTACATATGGTCATCCCTATCCGGTGACCTAAGTAGTAGGCAATCCACGGCTCGTTCAACGCCGCTTCAGTCTATACATATACACATAGTTAATCACACATACATATAATATACATATTGATCACGCGCTCCAGGGCGGGTGATCTATCCTATTCACATGCAGAATTCCTGTGTACAGTCAAGCATATAAATTCAATCACACACCTGCGTAAATTATACATATTGATCACACGCCTCAAATGCGTGTGACCTATCCTATTCACATGCAGAAGCCATATTTTCACACAATCAAGTATTCAGTCACACATATATATAAATTTACATATTGACCACACGCTCAGTGCGTGTGATCTATCCTATTCACATGCGGAAGTCACATTTATATATATATATATATATATATATATATATATACATGATATTCATCATATCATAACCTATGATCCCAGCAACCAAACCAATCTTTAACCTATATGAAGCCGACAGTTCTAGAGTATGATATATACATATATGCATATAGCAGCTGTACAAAAAAATTCTATACCAAAAGAATCATATACATATACATCCTGTCAAAATACATGTACCAGTACTACCCACGCGAACAATGCGTGCGGTCTCTAAGTCTGTCCGCCTCCCTGAGATGAAGTGGAAGCGCTCCCGATGCCTATACCACCTGTGTCTCTAACATGTAACATTGGGGTGAGTCAAACAGACTCAGTGAGAGGCTTTCCCATCCCTGGTGTAGTAGCGGGTACCACTACAACTGGGAAAGAGGAGCCAATCACAAACACATACGCATATAACGGATTAAATTTCCATATATTAAGTGGTCAGGCAATTAGCTTATATCATATTCACAATAAAGAATTTAAAGCATGGATTTACATACATTTAAATTCACACATACATCATATCATGATTTAACATATAATTCCATGTGGTCCTCTGTATTCAAGTAATCGTAATAAAAAACTGGCCCAAAGGCAATATCTCCGTTAGGAGAGAATCTGGCCCGAAGGTAATATCTCACGTGAGCAATATGGGAACCTAGTTGATCATTCTAGGAACCCCTGGTCCCAAGACTATACTTGGAACAATAGTCTGACCCCAAGACTTCACTTGGAGCATAGCCGGCGACTCATCTGACCTCGGTTTACCCAAGGCAATAGCCACAATGTGGTGTACTCATATACTCTGTATTTCTGTGGGTTGACTCAAGACAAGAGACTCAATCTACCCGGACCACCCGTGATAGACTCGGTTCCCGCGTTGTACCATAAATGACCTCTATGGACCACTACTTGTTCATTTTACTTCTTCTTAGGTCATTCTAGATTTTCAAGTGGTTTCTAATTCGGACTCTTGGTTTAGAACAAAATCACCTAGGTCTATCCTCTTTAAGGACTTACATACAAAACCACACCCTTCAGATAGTATTTACTCGATCCTACCCCCGATATCGTCTAGGTCCCGTGGACCTTCTTTTCATATAAGGCTCCTTGAGCCACAATTGCTTTTACAATTCACAAACACACATATAGCACGTTTTCACATATACTGTAATTTAGGAACAACAATAGCATGTTATCTAACATGTAATTCCTACAAATAGGCAAGAAGCCAAACCATATATCTATATCCGCAGTCAACCCTATAGGGCAAGGATAGGAAAGCCCCTCACCTGGTTGGTCCCTCTGATCGGCTCTTGGTGCGCCCGAAAGTCCACTCACAGTATGGTGCCCTATACACATATACTTGAGAGATTCAGAAACTTGCAATTTCAACTACTATCGTGTACAAGTAACGCTAGTGCTCATGTTCTCTCTAATTAATTTCATAGACTAGTTGTTGGCTTGGAAATGCCCTCAACTAGTTCTAGGACACCTAGCATGTTTCTATTCGTGTCCAACCCTCTCTTAATTACGCTATTCGGAAACGTTGAATTTGAGAATGCAAGGTTACCCAATTTCACCTCTATG
Organism: Senna tora; assembly: GCA_014851425.1. Lineage (NCBI taxonomy): Eukaryota > Viridiplantae > Streptophyta > Magnoliopsida > Fabales > Fabaceae > Senna > Senna tora. The sequence continues at coordinate 33,079,425 of CM026269.1, forward strand.
TGTCCATGTGAAGTTCCCATTACCCAAGTCTTGAATTTATGGCTCAAGAGTCATAAATTCTACTTGTCCAAAATTTCCATTTATCAAAATAACCTTGAACACTTCACCTACACATGAATTACACATACCCGAATACGCGTAAAATTAGAAAATTGTCTCTTTTTTCCCGAACGGGGTTCCGGGTGAGACGGGAATTACTCGGGTTTTCATCCCTCGTACATTCCAATAATTTTTAACAATTTTTATAATTATTATTCAATCTTTCAATGCACCCCAAGTTATTCCACAACACCCTTAAACCTTAACAACCACATTTTCCTACACTTTTTCCAACCCGGATAAATTCCATCAATTTGGCTCCGGTTCCTAAGCTTCTAACTCACTTCCTAACATGCATATACTTCAATTTATGACCCAGAACACTCAGATTGAATCAATTGTGGTCTTTCCAAAAATCCCTAAAATTGATAAAATTGGGGTTTGAGATTTTCGGGACTTCTCACCTCGATTCAACCGGTTAGAAGGACGATATGGAGTAGAGGAGACTCCCAGCTACCTTCCCCGGTGAAGAGACGACGTTTTCCGGTGAGAAAGCTCTCTCCCTTTGCTTTCTCTCTCTAACCCGAGCTATCTCTCTCCTCCAGCCACAAGACAGCGTTTTCCGGCACCGGCTCGCACGTCCGGCCACCCCACGCGTCCTCTCCGTCCAGCTCCAGCCTTCCTCCATGAGCTCCTCCCTCCAATGACGCCTCAAGGTCTCTCTCCCTCTCTTCTCTCGTGTTTCTCCGTCAACCCCTCTCTGCTCTCTTCCCTTTCTTTTTCTTTTGTTGTCTCCTTTACTTTATTTACATATATATATATATATATATATATATATATATATATATATATATATATATATATTTAATTTACATATATACTTATCATAAAAAAATAAAATCTTACAAGTAATAAAAATAATAATAAGAAAAACAAATAGGTAGAATTATTAGGTTACAAATTAATTTCTATATATTTCTTTCTTTAAAAAAGAAAAATTAAGTAGTAGGATAGTATTTATTTGTTATCTCATTTTCCACTTCTACATAAATTAATTAAATTAGATTAATGATGCTAATTAAATATCCTCAGGTATTACAATCTTCCCCCCTTAAGAAATTCGGTCCCTGAATTTCAAACAAAATACTAACCTTAGTCTCGAAATAGATGAGGATACGTCCTGCGCATTTCACCCTTGACCTCCCATGTAGCTTCCTCGGTCGAGTGGTTTTTCCACAGAACTTTAACCAATGGAATCTCCTTCGTCCTGAGTTTCTTCAACTGCCGATCTAAGATTTCCACTGGCTCCTCTTCATACGTCATATTTTCGGTTAGTTGCACGTCCTGCGATTGGATCACGTGCGAGGGATCGGAAAGATTCTTCTGAAGCATCGATATATGAAAGACAGGGTGTACCCCCTCCAATTCCGTAGGCAATTCCAACCGATACTCTACATTCCTAATTCGTTCTAAGATTTCAAATGGTCCAATATACCGAGGACTCAACTTCCCCTTCTTACCGAACCGCATTACGCCTTTCATCGGTGATATTCTCAAGAACACCTGATCACCAACGGCAAACTCCAGTTCTCTTCTTCGATTGTCTGCATAAGACTTTTGCCTACTCTGAGCCGTTAGCAACCTCTCCCTTATACACTTTACTTTCTGCAAGGCATCTTGTAGCAATTTCGGGCCGACTAGGCTAGCTTCTCCGACCTCAAACCACCCAATCGGGGATCTGCATCTACGGCCGTACAGAGCCTCGAAAGGTGCCATTTTGAATACTCGCTTGATAACTGTTATTGTACGCAAACTCAGCCAAAGGTAAATACCTTTCCCAACTTCCGCCGAAATCCATAATACACGCCCGAAGCATGTCCTCAAGAATCTGAACGGTTCTTTCTGATTGCCCGTCAGTCTGTGGGTGGACCGCAGTACTCAGATCAACTCTAGTTCCTAACACTTCCTGCAATGACTTCCAAAACCTGGAAGTGAACTGTGGACCCCTATCAGATATTATGGACACTGGCACACCGTGCAATCTAACGATTTCTGATAGGTAAATCTGTGCATACTGACTCACTCCGTATGTGGTCTTAACTGGCAGAAAGTGTACGGACTTAGTCATGCGATCCACTATCACCCAGACCGAATCAAACCCCCGTTGTGACCTTGGCAACCCTGTTACAAAATCCATCGTTATCCTCTCCCATTTCCACTCAGGTATCTCTATCTGTTGTAATGTCCCGGCGGGCTTCTGGTGTTCAGCCTTGACTTACTAACACACTAAACACCTGGCTACGTAGTTTGCGACGTCCTTTTTCATGCCATTCCACCAATACAACTGTTTCAGGTCATGGTACATTTTATTAGCTCTCAGATGGATTGTATACGCTGTCCGGTGTGCTTCTTCAAGTATTCTTTCTTTCAAGTTATCAACCATAGGGACACACAACCGACCCTCCAACCGAAGTATCCCAAATTCATCTATAGAGAATCGAACGTCGTCCCCTTTCTCTTTAGTTACTGTATCCCTGATTTGCTTGAGATCGGTATCTTCATCTTGCCTAGCCTTCACCTCTTCTACCAAAGAGGACTTAGCTTGCAAATGGGCTAAAAATGAGTTAGAACTTCCAATCTCAAACTGATTTCCCGTTTGCTCTAACTCGTGCAGTTCCCTAATTAACGGTCTCCTTTCTTCACTTATATGAGCAAGACTGCCCATGGATTTCCGACTCAGAGCATCGGCTACCACATTAGCCTTTCCTGGATGATACAAGATCGTGCAGTCGTAGTCTTTCAACAACTCTAACCATCGACGTTGTCTTAAGTTCAAGTCTTTTTGCTCGAAAATGTATTTGAGGCTTTTGTGGTCTGTATAGATTTCACAAGTCTCACCATATAAGTAGTGTCTCCATATTTTCAAAGCGAATACTACAGCAGTCATCTCAAGGTCGTGAGTCGGGTAATTCTTCTCGTGTTTTCTCAGTTGTCGCGATGCATACGTAATCACTTTGCCATGCTGCATCAAGACACACCCTAACCCGATCCTCGACGCATCACAGTATACCACATACCCTCCTGTGCCTTCAGGTAATGCCAGCACCAAAGCGGTAGTGAGGCTTTCCTTCAGCTTCTGAAAGCTCTGCTCACACTTGTCATCCCATACAAACTTCACTCCCTTTTGAGTCAGTCTAGTCATGGGTGCAGCAACCTTAGAGAAGTCCTGCACAAATCTTCTATAATATCCCGCCAAACCCAAGAAACTGCGAATCTCCGTAACAGAGGTAGGCTGGGACCAATTCTTCACTGCCTCTACCTTACTTAGATCAACGTGGGTTCCCTCTGATGATACCACGTGACCCAAAAAGGCAACTCTGTCAAGCCAGAATTCACACTTAGAGAACTTGGCATACAGTTTTTCCTCTCTCAACCTCTGTAATGCTAGTCTCAAGTGTTCAGCATGTTCCTCAGAATTCTTTGAATAGACCAAGATGTCGTCAATGAAGACAATGACAAATCGGTCCAGAAATGGTTTAAAGACTCTGTTCATCATGTCCATGAACGCTGCAGGAGCATTAGTTAATCCGAAAGACATCACCAAGAACTCGTAATGCCCATACCGGGTCTGGAATGCGGTCTTAGGTATGTCTGATTCACGAATCTTTAATTGATGGTACCCAGATCGCAAATCAATCTTAGAAAACCGCATAGCACCCTGCAATTGATCAAATAGGTCATCTATCCTCGGCAATGGATATTGATTGCGAATCGTCACCTTGTTTAACTTTCGGTAATCGATGCACAACCGGAAGGATCCGTCCTTCTTCTTTACAAAAAGGACCGGTGCACCCCAAGGAGAGACTGAGCCTTATAAAACCCTTTTCAAGCAATTCTTGCAATTGTGTATGTAGCTCCTTCAGCTCTTCCGGAGCCATACGGTATGGTGGTGTGGAGATAGGCTGAGTACCAGGTTGCAGCTTAATTCCAAATTCAATCTCACGGTCGGGCGGCAACCCCGACAATTCTTCTGGAAATACATCTAAGAACTCTCGCACTACCGGTACTTGAGTCGGTGAAAGTACTTCTTTCGTGGTATCTTGGACAAATGCCAAGTACCATTTGCATCCCGTTGCAAGTAACTTGGACGCCTTCAAAGCCGAGATCAAGCTTGGATACGGTGCAGCTCTATCACCCCGTATCACAAAAGGCTCCTCGTTTGACATATTAAATTTTATACATTTAGCCCTGCAGTCCACAACCGCATGGCAAGTCGACAACCAATCCATTCCGAAGATCACATCAAGGTCAACCATACATAACAACAGAAGGTCTACCACAGTCTCATGACCATCGACCTCCACAATGCAAGACTTGTGCACATACTCTACTTGTACTGATTCTCCCATTGGTGTAGAGACCAGTACTGTTTCTTCCATTCTAGATGGACTTTTGTCGAATTTAGAGGCAAATGCATTTGACACATAGGAATGAGTGGAGCCGGAATCAAATAAGACTCGTGCTTCAAGAGAACAGACAATAAGAGTACCTGTCACAACTGCATTTGATGCATGAGCATCCTGCTGAGAGAGTGCAAATACCCGCGCTTGTCCTCCACTTACCGCCCCTGGCCCTCGGCCACTAGACCCTGCACCACGGCCTCTAGCTGCACCAGTACTTGCTGCCTGTGGTGGCACGGTTCTCACTGGTGGAGCTGGGATAGGTGTACTCCTCGGCGTCGGATTGCTTCTCACACTTGTACCCTCTTTCTTCTTTGGACACTCTCTAGCCATATGGCCCATCTAGCCACAATGGTAGCATCCACCTGTCAGTCTCCGACATATACCGGAATGAAATCTGCCGCAAGTCACACACTGGGACTTTGTCTTACCGGCATTTCCACCCCCTTGTTCCCTCTGTCCCCCTTGAACATTACCTCTTGTACCTGTTTCATAGGTGGTAGTTGAGGATTGTCCCCATGCGGACCCTGAATATCCGGCACCTCCACCTGTTGTCTTCCTCTTCTTACTTCCACCTCCTTGGTTGTCACTGCCTGTAATTAACTTCACTTAGGGATCAACAGATGTCTCATACCTCTTCCTGGTTTCAATCATTCTAGCACAGTCTGCTGCCTGAGCCAGAGTCTCAAACTGTCTCCTCTGAGGTAGCAAAGCAGTAAACAACGGCTCCGTGAGTCGGTGTATGAATCTCTTGATCCTCGCCTCTTCATCAAGAACCAACTCGGGTGAGAATTGAGCTAGTTCTGTGAAAAGTAACTCATACTCCGTCACGGTCATGTTAGGCGTCATCCACAATTGCTCGAATTGCTAACGCTTTGCATCCTTGGTACCTTCAGGTAGAAACCGACCCAGGAATTCCCTATGAAAATCTTCCCAGGTCATCGGTGCCACTCTACGTGAATACCTCGTCTGTACGGACTCTAACTGTCTCCTCTGAGGTAGCAAAGCAGTAAACAACGGCTCCGTGAGTCGGTGTATGAATCTCTTGATCCTCGCCTCTTCATCAAGAACCAACTCGGGTGAGAATTGAGCTAGTTCTGTGAAAAGTAACTCATACTCCGTCACGGTTATGTTAGGCGTCATCCACAATTCCTCGAATTGCTAACGCTTTGCATCCTTGGTACCTTCAGGTAGAAACCGACCCAGGAATTCCCTCTGAAAATCTTCCCAGGTCATCGGTGTCACTCTACGTGAATATACCTCGTCTGTACGGACTCTATCCATACTCTAGCTGCTCCCCTCAGCTGGAATGAAGCTAATTCCACTAATTCATGGCCTGAGCACCTCAGCATGCGCCCAATTCTGACCACATCTCTGATAAAGTACTGCGGATCCTCTTTCTCACTAGTTCCACAGAAAGTGAGTGGATTAAGCTTCAGAAATTTTGAAATTGGCAGCTCTCGGGGTGCTACCCGTGGTTCACGAGGCATTCCCTGTGGTTGTTGCCATTCCCTATCCTCTTCCTCAACAACCTCCATCTCTTGATTGCTAGGAACCCTCTCTTGTTCTTCCTCGCCGACTATCAACCGGCGTACCTCCCTCTGTATTTGCCTCGTCATCTCTTCTCTTAGTTCCTGAAATCTTGCCGTGAGCATTTCTACCACGGAAGGTGCACCTGTATCTACTTGGGGTTGAGGTTCTGGTGACTGTCCCCTCTCTTCCCCTCTCACTTGTGCTCTACCTCGACCTCGGGCACGGCCTCGGGTACGGCCTCTACCTCGGCCTCGGGTGGGCATTCCCTCCTCCCGAACTGACTCTTGATCAATTTCAGCAGGAGTTCTCCCTCCACCCCTAGTCCGTCTCGTAATAGGTGGCATCCCTATAGTGCACAAGGACCACACCTAATAAGTACACGTATATTAATGACATTTCATATAATAGAGAGTAGAAAGAAAGGCTGACACAATTTCCTGGGTACTTCCACAAGTGCCTTTTTACTCCCACGTTGTGCCCGGGTACACAAAGAGGGGTAAACCGACACCCGGTCATACCTATGGCTTCATACAATTAAAGAAAATCATGCTCTGATACCAAGTTTGTCACGACCCCCTATCGGACGTCCGTGACCGGCACGGGATGTAGGATTTCTCCTATCCCGTAAGCCTCTAATCCCTGATTGACATTCTTATATATGCGTAACTACCCCTTTCTATTACAAACAATATATAGTACATATGGTCATCCCTATCCGGTGACCTAAGTAACAGGCAATCCACGGCTCGCTCAACGCCGCTTCAGTCTATACATATACACATAGTCAATCACACATACATATAATATACATATTGATCACGCGCTCCAGGGCGGGTGATCTATCCTATTCACATGCGGAAGTCACATGTGTGTGTATATATATATATATATATATATATATATATATATATATATACACACATGATATTCATCATATCATAACCTATGATCCCAACAACCAGACCAATCTTTAACTTGTATGAAGCCGACAGTTCTAGAGTATGACATATACATATATGCCTATAGCAGCTGTACAAAATAATGCTATACCAAAAAAATCATATACATATACATCCTGTCAAAATACATGTAACAGTACTACCCACGCGAACAATGCGTGCGGTCTCTAAGTCTGTCCGCTTCCTTGAGATGAAGTGGAAGCGCTCCCGATGCCTATACCACCTGTGTCTGTAACATGTAACATTGGGGTGAGTCAAACAGACTCAGTGAGAGGCTTTTCCATCCCTAGTGTAGTAGCGGGTACCACTACAACTGGGAAAGAGGAGCCAATCACAAACACATACGCATATAACGGATTAAATTTCCATATATTAAGTGGTCAGGCAATTAGCTTATATCATATTCACAATAAAGAATTTAAAGCATGGATTTACATACATTTAAATTCACACATACATCATATCATGATTTAACATATAATTCCATGTGGTCCTCTGTATTCAAGTAATCATAATCATAAACTAGCCCGAAGGCAATATCTCCGTTAGGAGAGAATCTGGCCCGAAGGCAATATCTCACGTGAGCAATATGGGAACCTAGTTGATCATTCTAGGAACCCCTGGTCCCAAGACTATACTTGGAACAATAGTCTGACCCCAAGACTTCACTTGGAGCATAGTCGGCGACTCATCTGACCTCGGTTTACCCAAGGCAATAGTCACAATGTGGTGTACTCATATACTCTGTATTTCTGTGGGTTGACTCAAGACAAGAGATTCAATCTACTCGGACCACCCGTGATAGACTCGGTTCCCGCGTTGTACCATAAATGACCTCTATGGACCACTACTTGTTCATTTTACTTCTTCTTAGGCCATTCTAGATTTTCAAGTGATGTCTAATTCGGACTCTTGGTTTAGAACAAAATCACCTAGGTCTATCCTCTTTAAGGACTTACATACAAAACCACACCCTTCAGATAGTATTTACTCGATCCTACCCCCGATATCGTCTAGGTCCCGTGGACCTTCTTTTCATATAAGGCTCCTTGAGCCACAATTGCTTTTACAATTCACAAACACACATATAGCACGTTTTCACATATACTGTAATTTAGGAATAACAATAGCATGTTATCTAACATGTAATTCCTACAAATAGGCAAGAAGCCAAACCATATATCCATATCCGCAGTCAACCCTATAGGGCAAGGATAGGAAAGCCCCTCACCTGGTTGGTCCCTCTGATCGGCTCTCGGTGCGCCCAAAAGTCCACTCACAGTATGGTGCCCTATACACATATACTTGAGAGATTCAGAAACTTGCAATTTCAACCACTATCGTGTACATGTAACGCTAGTGCTCATGTTCTCTCTAATTAATTTCATAGACTAGTTGTTGGCTTAGAAATGCCCTTAACTAGTTCTAGGACACCTAGCATGTTTCTATTCGTGTCCAACCCTCTCTTAATTACGCTATTCGGAAACGTTGAATTTGGGAATGCAAGGTTACCCAATTTCACCTCTATGTGTCCATGTGAAGTTCCCATTACCCAAGTCTTGAATTTATGGCTCAAGAGCATAAATTCTACTTGTCCAAAATTTCCATTTATCAAAATAAACTTGAACACTTCACCTACACATGAATACACATACCCGAATACGCGTAAAATTAGAAAATTGTCTCTTTTTCCCCGAACGGGGTTCCGGGTGAGACGGGAATTACTCGGGTTTTCATCCCTCGTACATTCCAATAATTTTTAACAATTTTTATAATCATTATTCAACCTTTCAATGCACCCCAAGTCATTCCACAACACCCTTAAACCTTAACAACCACATTTTCCTACACTTTTTCCAACCCGGATAAATTCCATAAATTTGATTCTGGTTCCTAAGCTTCCAACTCACTTCCTAACATGCATATACTTCAATTTAGGACCCAGAACACTCAGATTGAATCAATTGGGGTCTTTCCAAAAATCCCTAAAATTGATAAAATTGGGGTTTGAGAGTTTCGGGACTTCTCACCTCGATTCAACCGGTTAGAAGGACGATATGGAGTAGAGGAGACTCCCAGCTACCTTCCCCGGTGAAGAGACGACGTTTTCCGGCGAGAAAGCTCTCTCCCTTTGCTTTCTCTCTAACCCGAGCTATCTCTCTCCTCCAGCCACAAGACGGCGTTTTCCGGCACCGGCTCGCACGTCCGGCCACCCCACGCGTCCTCTCCGTCCAGCTCCGGCCTTCCTCCGTGAGCTCCTCCCTCCAATGACGCCTCAAGGTCTCTCTCCCTCTCTTCTCTCGTGTTTCTCCGTCAACCCCTCTCTGCTCTCTTCCCTTTCTTTTTGTTTCTTTTTCTTTTGCTGTCTCCTTTACTTTATTTACATATATATATATATATATATATTTAATTTACATATATACTTATCATAAAAAAATAAAATCTGACAAGTAATAAAAATAATAAAAAAAAACAAATAGGTAGAATTATTAGGTTACAAATTAATTTCTATATATTTCTTTCTTTAAAAAAGAAAAATTAAGTAGTAGGATAGTATTTATTTGTTATCTCATTTTCCACTTCTACATAAATTAATTAAATTAGATTAATGATGCTAATTAAATATTATTGGGTATTACATACATGACTTCTCAAAGTTTTAATTTTCAAGACTTGTCAAACTCTGAAAGAACTTAATCAAACCAAATATGAAATTCTTGATAATCATGACTTTTAAATTTTAATTTTCAAGACTTTTCTAATTTTAATTTTTAAGATTTCTCTAATTTCTTTTTTATGTTATTTTTATTTTAATTTTTTAAAAATAAAATTGGACCTGTTGGACCACCGGTTGGACCCTGGTTATATCCGGTCCAACTAAAAAAATGGTTTTTTTGGTCCAACCGACTCGCCTTTGTATTCGGTTGGCGGTTGGACCGGTCAGATCGTCCAGTCCGATCCAGTTCTTACAACATTGATCGTAATGAACAAAATAATGATGATAATAAGAATGGTAATGAGAACAATTTGGAAAGAGAATCTGAAAATAATGGGCAAAATGTGAGGACAAGCATTAGAGAAATGACAATTTCTTATGCTAATTTTAGTCCTATTAATCATGCTTGTCCTAATTTTCATTTTCATTTTGAATTGAAAGGTCTTCTTGTTAACTCATTACCAAAATTTTGTGGCTTGGCAGGTGAAGATCCTTATAATCCGCCATTTGAACTCCTTGTGCATGTATGTGCAAGCATGAAGCTCACGACAGTCAACACATATGATGTTCAATGGAAGGTCTTTCATCTTTCTCTTGAAGGAAAAGCCAAGGATTGGTACATTAGACTCCCTCGTCATGTGGCAAATGCATACAGTTCTCATACCAATTTGAAGAGGGCTTTCCTAGAAAAATACTTTGCTGCATCTAAAACTACTGCATTTAGAAAAGAAATTTATTCAATAAGGCAAATGGATCAAGAACATTTTAAAATTACTGGAACATGTTTCAAGAGTTGCTATCAAAGTGTCATCATCATCAAAATCCAATAATTCTATGATGGACTCTTGAATCATGATAATTAATTAAGAGTGTACTCGATGCTGCTGGAGGTTCTTTGAGTGACAAAGCAACTCAAGAAGAATGGGTATTGATTGAGCAAATGGCTACAAATAGCTAGCAGTACAATAGAGTCTCCAAGAAGTCTGGGAGTGCTAACATGGGAGGCAAGAAGAAAGAAAAACCGATAAATCTGTGTGGATGGGGACTCATAGCCTCAGGGCTATATGGTAAGCGTACCAGGAGGAAGACAACAGGAAGTATTTTTCTCCATCTCCTTTCTCTCTAAGAAAGAAGAATCGATAAATTATTTTTACTTCAATTTTCTTGTGTTTATAGATTTGCTTCATTGTTTACAATCTTGATGATAATATTATATGAATATATTCATGAATATTTTTTGTTTATTTATGTTCACTCTGACATTAAGTTTGACTTTCTATTGTGTTTTGCATTAATATTTGAAAGCAGTCATGATTGAGATCACATGAAGTTTTCATGCTACACATCCAGACTTAATCTATGTCAATTATTTTATTAGTTCTATTATACAGTTGGGTTTAATTAGTTGATTTAATAAAAGAAAGTCGGGTCTTTTTCCTTTACTATTAAGATTGATGGACCAAATTGTTTAAATTTTGGTTTGATAGCTGTTATGTGCGCACACTTAAATTTAATTATGCACAAACTTTAGAATAATATGTAGTCCAAGTAGAGATTGTTAGCAATTTTTTATATGTGAACTCACATATTAATTAATTTTATTTGTACATAATGAATTTTTGAATATTTAATATAATTAACCTATTTAATTAATTGATCACTTTAAGGATATTTTATTCGGCTAATTAATTACATATACTCTATAGAGTCTAGGTTTAATATGTAAAACAAAATAGCCCAATAACCTCGTTGATGGACTAAGATTGTTTGGGCCGAATACTTATTGGCATTGTGATTCCCCAAGTTGAGGTGTTATTTTTTGAGTGGTTATACTTACGCTACATAGTCACTTTTACATCCATCTGATGAAAGAATTTTGACAACCATCTCACACATTGGAAGAAACCAAACAATCCTAGAGCTCAAGAGCAATGGATCAAGATAGGTTTTTTTTCCTTTACTTATTGTGATTAATTCTTTGAGATATATATCTTTAAGAAGATCTATAAGTTTATAATCTTTATGCTTCTGCATTCATATTATGGAATTCTCGGTTGTTTGTGAATTCTATCAACATACCTCCGAGAGAACATAATCTTCCTTTATAATTAGCCCCAAAGATGTGGCCCGATTTCCTAGACGGATAAAAGTTTAGTATTATTGAATTTCAATACATCCTTTAGATCGTATAATGTCATTTGTTAATATTAATAAAAACTCACAATTAAGGCCGAAACATCGGTTCGGGCTAGCCTGCCAAACCGCGCATATTGAGTTGGTTTAGTTCGGGTTGAAATTTCTCAACCCAAACCATGACAATTCGGGTTGTGGTTTAATCAATAATGAGCCTGCCGAAATTGAACCAAACTGTCAACCCACCAAATTTTTTTTAGTTTTTTTTTATATGCATTTATGATTAAAAAATTATTTGATAGGTTGATTTCAAAATATTCTCCCATGAGTTTTTTATTTTTCCATTACCCGATACACAAATATCTCTAATCATGAAATTAATTAATTAACCACATAGTTGAATCATAAATATGTTATGTGCATAATGCATTGAAGCTTCAAATTAGGGATGGCAATCTTACCCGGACCCAATGGGTACCCGGTAAAATTACCCGTTGGGTCCGGGTCTGGGTATTGAAAAAATGGATATGGGTTCGGGTCCGGGGATTTTAATTGGTAAATTTCCGGGTCCGGGGACGGGTAAGGGGGTATTCACTCCGGATCCGGACCCGGTGATATAATATATATAAAAATATTTTATATAAATACTTTTTATATATTATTTATATATATAAATATTAAAAAAATTTACACACCATCTCACACTTACCCAGTAGTCCAGTACCCACACGCGTGCCTCACCCTCATCACGATTCACACACATTTCTATTTTACTAAGCTCAAAAACTCAGACTTTTTATTTTAATCTTATTGTGTGTTTGAAGTTTTTTTAAAAAAAAATTAGAAATAATTAAATTTATGATTGTGTATTCAATACTTGTGTGTTTGAAGTTTTTTTTTTTAAATTTAAAAATAATTAAATTTATGATTTGTAGAAAAAAATAATAAATTTTCTGGGTCTGGGTCCGGGTCCGGGTCTGGAGATTTAAGTATTCGATGGGTCCGGAGATGGGTCTCACATTTTATACTCGACCGGGGCAGGGGACGGGTCCGGGGAAAAAATTGAGTTCCGGGGCCGGGGCCGGGGATTGCAGTATCTTCCCCGTACCCTACCCATTGCCATCCCTACTTCAAATGATAAGATGACAACTAGATTAATCATGATTCAAATAAGCTTAAAAAGAAATAAATGATATAATATTAAAAAGTTTATAAAATATAATTCATTAAACAATATTTTATTTTATATTAAGCATTTTTAAAATTTTGGCTACTACTGCTCAATGAATCAAGGAAAAAAAAAAGAGATGGCCTGCCAATAACCCGAACTAACTCGAACCATGCACCAGTGAATGGTTTGGGTTGGTTGTTGCATTTTTACTGAAACCTAACCAACCCAACCCGCTGACATTTTTCTCCATCCAAATCAACCCGCCCCCAACCCGAACCAATCCAAACATTGTGCAACCCTACTTACAATGATTTACCATAAATAAATCAAGGACTAATTAATTAAGAAATATATACTAAAATTTCGTATTACCTTACTGCTAAATATATTTTTCTCGAGTTGTATGTTGCGAGCCTATCAATTGAGTGTCCCAAAAATATATAGGATGACCAAGCCACTCGTTGACATGATCTCACCTTGCAGGCATTGTGGACTGGTCAAATTTTAGTTTGACATTTTAAAAAAATAAATTATTAATGTTGCCACACACACACACACATATATAATTTAATTTTGTATTTGCTGTGTTATCTTATCTTCACTATTAATCCACAAATTCGACTCAACTAAGACTTTGATATCTTCAACATCTTAAACTATCATCATCAAATCTTTTCATAGGGTCAACGCTTAGATCAAAGAATGAAAAAGTCGGCCTTCTGCATATACAATGTATGGATACATTTAATACCTCTAATGTTATTATAATACTAAATTATATATTTAGCAACGTTATTTTGTCAATTTAACAACTGTAACTAACTATATGATTTGGCATCACAATTAATATTTGAAGCTATGAGGACAGACATATTTGTATCGGTCATCAATTTTTCAGATAGAATTTGAGTGAATGGCAAAAAGAAATTTCATTACAAATTAAAACTTTAGGAACACAGTTGGTAACAAACTAAGTTTAGAAGTACAATTCACAAAATTTAAGGATTATAAACATACTTTTTTCACATTGTTCATTAATATGAGATAATTAGTTATAGGGTTTGTATTCTCTTAACTATTGTGTCCTAAGTTCGAATTATGAGGGATAGAAATAGAGCGACACTCATTAAGAGAATCATCCTCAATAATATATCCTACAATATTTAAAAAAATTAGTTATCAAGTCTGTTTTAATAAATATATCGATCATATATAGACAAATATATATATATATATATATATATATAGCACGTGCCTAAGGTAGAGCTGTCAAAGTGAGCCACCCACCATGGGTTGGGCTCGTCACGGGTTGGCCCACTCGAGTTCGAAGAGTTAAACGAGTTGAAAATTCCAACTCGACCACTAAGGTCGTGAGTCGGGTTAACCCACCTTTTTTAAAAAAAAAAAATCCATACTTTTTTTCATACATTTTTTATGAATTATGAAATTTAATATAATAAAATTAAAGAAAAAATTCATCATTTATCATGTCACTCACAAATAATTAAATACAAAACAATGAAATGAAAGTATGAAATATATTAAATAATTTTTTAATATATTAAATAATTTTTTAATATATTTAATATATGAGACATGAGATATGGAACTTAGGGCTTTTTGTTTTCTTTTACTTAATATATTAAATAAATTTTTTTTAATAATTAGGTAGGTTACGAGCCTACCCACCTAACTCATAGGTTAGGTGGGTCAGATTTCTTCAACCCGTTTATTAAATTGGTTGGGACCCACAAAATTAGTGGGTTAAGCTTGTTTTGACAGCTCTGGCCTAAGGGTATATCATGTTAAGGTTTCATCTAATTCGTCAATTGAGTTTTCAAGCATTAAATATTATTTTTTATAATAAATTTTTGTAGATTTCAAAATATGAAATGTTCTTTTGACCAATAAAAAAACCTTAATATGTCCACTAAGAGTACATGTTAGATAAATTCATAAATATATAGTCGACTGTCGACACGATAAAATAAACCCCACAAATTAATTAATATTGGCTGCCAAGTTGGTCCTAAATTACAAAAAGTCGTTGACCTTTCCCCTTATTAGTGGGAATAGCACTTTCATCTTTGATTCGCCAATATTCAACCGTCAAACATAAATAACACATTAAAAGACTCGCACTGTGTATATATATATATATAAAAGGTCATCCAATGTAATTTTAGTAAATAAAATTGTGATACTTTTTATTTTTTTGCATCATATAATATAATTGGATCACATCAATGACTACAATTATACCACATAATATATTACATGATGCAACAAATTGTATCATAAACTCACCCGTATATAAGTGATGTTCTTAATTGGGGCTCAATTTTGTATAAATTATTATATAGGGTGTTAAAAATTTAGTGAACAACAAATATAGAATGTAATTAATTATAATGGATAGTTATAAAAGAATTTAAATTATATTAAACTAAATTTTTAAAACCATATATTTTAAAATTTATCTACCTAACTCTTAATTAATTCATCTAAATATAAATCAACAGAGTCCCAAAAAAACATTTTCCTATATATATATTCAACTCCAATATACTTCACATTCACAACTTCCATCCATCCCACTAATATTATTACATCATGTCCACTACTACAAACTCTCATCATCCTTTCCCACTTCTCCTCCTCTCCCTCCTCCTCCTCCTCAATCCCTCCTTCTCGGCCGCCGGCCGCGGCGGCATCGCGGTCTATTGGGGCCAAAACGGCAACGAGGGGACGCTCTCGGAGGCGTGCGCCACCGGGAGATACACCCACGTCAACATCGCCTTCCTCAACGAGTTTGGCAACAACGGTCAGACCCCAGTAATGAACCTCGCAGGCCATTGCAACCCTTCAATCCCCAATTCTTGCACCAAGTTCTCCTCTGAGATCAAAGAGTGCCAGCAAAAAGGCATCAAGGTCTTGCTCTCCATCGGCGGCGGCATCGGGAGCTACTCCCTCGCCTCGCCGGAGGACGCCCGGAACGTGTCCACATTCTTGTGGGACACTTTCTTGGGGGGCAACTCATCGTCGAGGCCTCTAGGCGACGCCGTTTTGGATGGCGTAGATTTCGACATCGAGCTGGGGTCCACCCTATATTGGGAGGACCTCGCTCGTTTCTTAAAGGCTTATAATAACAAGGGGAGGGCAGGAGAAAGGAGGGTGTACCTAAGTGGGGCCCCTCAGTGTCCTATTCCGGATAAGTTTTTGGGCACCGCCCTTAATACGGGGCTTTTTGATTTTGTGTGGGTGCAGTTTTATAATAATCCTCCATGTCAGTATAATAGCGCTAATGGGAATGTTAGTGACCTTGTGAGTTCGTGGGAGAAGTGGACGAGTTCGGTGCCGGCGAGGCGGATATTTTTGGGGTTGCCGGCGGCTCCGGCGGCCGCGGGTAGCGGGTATGTTCCGGCGGATGTGCTGACGTCGGAGATTTTGCCGGTGATCAAGAAATCGCCTAAGTATGGAGGGGTCATGCTGTGGTCAAGGTTTTATGATAACCAAAGTGGGTATAGTAGTTCCATTATTAATAGCTTGTGAATATAGTAGGCATTGCAATAAATAAATGATTTGGTATAATGTTGTGACTTTTTATAAATATATATATATATATATATCATTAGGCCAAAATTCATTCACAATGTAATGCACTGACTTGAGTGTGATGTAAGATTGTTGGCGTGTAATTTTTAATTTCTTGATTAATAAAGTAAAGCAGGGAATTTTTTAAAAAAATTATTCTTATGGACTTAGCTCTTATATGTATTAGTATGTTAGGCTGTGTTTTTTAATTGTTTTCTTCACTTTTTTTTATTTAAATTTGAAAAATTATAATTTTTCTTAAAAAATAATACATTAAAAATGATATATTTTATCCACACAACTATATGTAATTTAAAAATTAGCATTCTTTAAAAAAAATAAAGGAAAATGCAGGGGAATATGTTTTTGTTTAATATATGATCAAATGTTAAAAGCAATAATGCACTATATTTATATTAAAAACTATTTTCATGTCACGTTAGATGGAATCAATGGAGTAGTATAATATGCATTAGGCGAGGGTCAACTTAACTACCTTCTAGAATGGTTCAATTAAAAGCGAATGGGAAACTTATTATTTAACTACTCTGTTTATAGTTTATAAATTTGGGCAAAAAATGACTAAGAATTAGGGAAGAAAATGCAAAATGCGAACTAAAAGTGAATGTTACAAATACACTTCAAAAGATGTATGATTTTTGTTATCTTGAGTAACAAAAGATGTATGATTTAAGTTATGTTAAAGTTTGAAAAAATTAATTGGATTTTTTTTTCGCCAAAAAAATTAATAGGATTGAATTTAATGAAAGGGACTAATCCTTCACAATGTGTGAAGAATTTGTTTTCAAATTTTTTTTGAGAAAGATACTCACATTTAATGTTCAATAGTGTTTCGAATAAGATTCTCTGTAATAAAAAGATATCTATAAGAAACTTATATAAGACATTAATATCATTTGTTAATTTGATATTATTACTTTATCATTTAATATATAAGACATATATTTAAATATTTTTTTAAAATTAATTTACTATTCAATAATTTATAAATTATCATTGAAACTCTCAAGCTAACTTGTTATTTAACTCCATATTTTATTTAACAATATAAATAAATTAGAAATGAAAGATGTACAATGTCAAATGTCAATATATTGTAAGAATTAGTATATTAAAAGAATTTATACTTTTCACACCTGATGGTAGAGAATCTTATATTCCCGTGGTTCTTTCAATTTTTAATCACACCTATTTGATTATTTAGGTTAAGTAAATTGAATAAAATGTCCTTAAAAATTCAACTCCTTTGTTTTTAAAAAAATTAAGAGGGGAAAGGAAGTGATTAGAAGAGAAGGGAGGGGAGGGAAAAAGAATGTTAACATTCTTGTTTGGGTGTTGATACTTCCTTGAAAGTAGCTCAATTTGGGTTATCTTGAATTTGTTGAAGGAAAGGATAATGGAAGATTAAATATTGAGAAAAATGTTTATTGTTAGGGACCAAATTGAGAAAAATATTAATCGTTAGGGACAAAAATGAGATTTTTAATAATTTTAAATCAAAGAGGCTACATGTAATTTACTCTATGAATTACATATTTTGACCCATATTTTTTTATCAATTTTCAAAGGAAATTTTTTTCGTGCTGAAACTCATCAATATAAAATTTCCAAAAATAACAGTCTCACAACAATCATAAAATCCATGCTCAACAAAAAAAATAACAAATTAATATTCATATATGTGCCAAACATTGAAACTTATGTATAAATATTCAACTACTGTATAAAACATAAAATATTTTGAGTAAATCATCATGTTGGTCCCTGAAAAATTATGATTGTTTCAATTTAGTCCCTGAAAGATTAAGATAGTATAAAAATATATAAAAAAAATTTCATGGACTAAATTGAGACAATCTTAATCTTTCAAAGACTAACTTTATGATTTACTCAAATATTTTTCATACATATGACAGATTTAAGTTTTAGATAGGTACCACTTTCCTCAAACCCATGAACCTATCAAAACCTTTTTTTCCAACAAAAAAAAAAATCATAACCAAATCTGGATCCATTATCTAATACACCTGAATCTTATAATTTGGATACTTAGATTAGCCTAGTCTCAGTAAAATTTGCAGTTGCACACAATTAATTACCTCTACGAAGTCAAGAGATGGTTGGAGAATGCATCCATTAGCATTAGACAGCATACTTACAGTGAGAGATCACACCAGAAAAAAGTTAAGAGATGGAACAATGGATGAAACAGTATAACAATTCGATGCTCAAGTCTCTATTGGAAGGTAGGAAGTAGGAACTACTTTTCTTTCAAACCCTAACCAAAAATTCAATCAAACATACTACAACCTTGATAATAAATTTATATCGTAACAAAATTACATAATAAATAAGAAACAGTTGACACCTAAGAAACAAACAATCAAAGCAATCCTGACAGTAAATTGTAGGGTTCAAAACTTAACCAGTGGTTGTCCCCCATTTTTTGTTGCTGTGTTCAGACTTTTCGGACCTGAATATTGTGAGTGGATTGGGACCTCCATATGGGTTGTCTTCCACTCTGTACAAGAGCCACTTCTTCTCCTTCCTTCACCATTCCTTGCTTCTGTAAGTAGAAACCATGCATACATTATGATGATGACAATAAGCAAACAGGAGATGTGAAAAGAACCAATTCAAGAAGCAGTATCAATAAACTTCGGTCAGCACTACACACTTGACCAATTCATGATTTTTATTTGATTGCCACAGAATTAAATTTATGAGAAATTCTTAGCCAGATTATTATATGAAAAATTATTGATCATGCCAAAAATATTATAATACAAGCATGTCAATGGTGGGTCCCGCTGAAAAATTCATCTAGTATACATGTATATATGACTTAACCTCGTACACTAGGAAGTATGAACTACCTAAGAATATCTCAAAAATCATAAGGACTTTGCCAATTAATGATCTTGCTAATTCAAGACAAATTTAACAATCCCTCTAAAAGGGATCAGAGCCAATTCTCGACCTAACTAGTTACACTGTTATTAGAAGCTGTGGACTTTAGACAGTAGATAGTGCAAGACAGTTAAATCTTCCAACATAAGAAGGAAAGGGGAAGAAAACCAAATTAGTATAGACAATCTTTTACTTGTCCTTTTATTTCCGTGTGTACAAGAGGAAGATCAGATTTGCCACAGTTTAATAAACCTCCACTCATCCAAACCACCTTAGCTACGCCTAATTGGACATTTATCTTGTCACTTGTTAGACTTAGAAGCACTTTGAACCTTGGTTTTGGCTAGCTAGTATCAAATATTGAGTCTGTAACATCTAAATTATTGACTGACATATTAAAAGGAAGAAGAGAATGTCCTCCAAACTTTACCTTCAGCAAACCCAAGGCTCTTGCGAAAGTCTCTTCAGCATCTTCAGAGAAGTCCATGTATATAGGACACACTCCTTGATACAAAGCCAGTCGCTGCTGTATCCGCTTACTGTGATGGCAGCAATATTAGGCAGAGCAGATAATAAACCTTTCACGGTAATATAATATATAATATATAATCTATATTAATATGATTGTTGGGTCTTCTAGTCATTGGTATCACAAAATAGCTATTTTTTAATTAAAAAATACAAGAAAAATATATGATGGGACATGGGAGGATGTGGGAGAGAGAAACTAGATATGAAGAGTAGTTATCAGAAAGTAAATAACTTCTTTTTGTTTTTGTTTGATTCAGAATCAGAAGATGCCAGTTCTCGAATCCGAGCCATAGTGGCAAACATACTGTAATACCACATTGGCAAGGATCAGCAAGCGAAGCCTCTAGTATTGTATTTAAAATAACTTCCTATTATTCAATTTACTATTTTAAAATACGCTAATTATTTTATATTGTATTTAAAAAATTAAAAAATATATATATAAAAAATCTAATTTGTTATTATTTTAAAATATAATAATTATCATTCCATATTAAACTTTTAAAAATTAAAGAATAAATTACAACATGCGAAGCCTCTAGTATATAATATAATATAATATATAATCAAAAGCTGTTAAGTAGATGAATACAAACATGATTTTCATTTGTCAAGACATAATACAAATCTTCAGTGAAAGAATAATGGAATGAATATTGACGTAGTTGATCTATCAGATTTATCAACCATAAATTCAAAAGAATATGGAATTTGTAACATTGTAATTAGTCACCAATCTAGCAGTTTATGTGTCACTATTCACTAATGCACAGAAAGGCAACCAAAAAGACAAAATAACTCTCAAAACGAAACTTTTTATAAGAATGTAAAAAATATAACTAATGCAGGTACAAAATTAGAAAGATTAAGTGCAGATGACATAGACCCAAGGAGTCATGGTGAGACAGCAACCATAGTTTCTTGACAATCAACAAAAAAGATAAAGTACTTACTCGTCTGTAAAAGCAAATATGGTGCCTGAAGGTCTGTAGTGGCTCAGTAGGATACCCATAAAACCCGATCTAGTAAAGACCACAGTCGATGTTCCAAGGGTGTTAGACATCATTGTTGCATGGTATGCAAACATCTCACTCATGTGGTTCTGCAGAAAACAATAAAAATCGAACACATCAATTCTGATAGTCATATGGTAAGAGCATAGTGCCTAAAGTATGCTAGCATCAAAATTAAGTGTATCTGCTTCAAACCTTGAATACTTGACCAAGATTAGGTGGCATTTCACCTCCTGGAATGGTTGCTTCTGTCCGTAATGCTACAGTGTGCATCACTTTTACAGCTTTCAGTGGGAACCTGCATGACAATAAATCTAAACATTCACTTTCTAATACAGTAAATACTTGCTTTCTTTAGAGCATGATAGGGATTCCCTATCAAAGAACCTGTCAAGCAGTACAAAACAATCCAATACAGACTAGAGCAGTAATAGTAACCCAGAACAGAGGGAAATCAGTATATTAATGCTTATAATAGAAGGAAAGCAGGTACTCACAGTCACAGACACAGTACCCAAATGGAAAGTTAAACACTAATGAAAAAAATATAAAATAGTGCCTGACATTCGAGAGGTCAGACTCTCTCCCAAAACTCTCCAATTCTTTTCTTACCTCACCCCACACCCACTGCTGCCCCTATTAACCCTTCCTACTGTCAGAGTCAGTTACGGGAATATCTATTTCCTTTTCTGCCTATTCTCACAGATTCCTTCCCTTTTGGGTTCGGCCCACTTCTACTACTTGTTTTATTCCTGGATTAACTAGCTCGCACCTCCGGCCCATCAGAAAATAACTTAGGTTATTAACAATTAATGTCCGGTTTTGTCTTGATTTAAGATGCTACTACTGCAATTCACTGACTATATACAGATGCTTAAGAATGTAAAATCATTTGTGTACCATTAACAATACACAAGAAAAATATTGTCACAAGGCAAGACAAGACAAACTTGACTACGACTTTTCTTCATTTTTCCATTTTTCAGTTGCTAAAGTGAATAAATTATACAAACTCATGCCGTATAGGAGAAATATCAAAGTGATTTTATACTAGTTATTTTTCCCTCTAAGGGGCAAAGGGAGTAGAAAACGTGTATAAGCTAGTTTACAAAGTTTGAACAAAGAACAAAATGGATCCCCAATTAAGTCACCAACTGTTTCCTAAATTAGCTTGTCAATGTAATTTGAAATATAGGGGTGCAGGAACCCAGTTACTTACTTCCCATGAGCAGTTTCTCCAGAAAGCATGACTGCATCAGCACCTTCTCGAACTGCAATTGCAATATCTGATACTTCTGCTCTGGTTGGTGTTGGGTGAACAATCATGCTTTCCAACATATTAGTTGCTACAATAACAGCCTTCCCCATGCTACGACAAATCGTAATTATCTCTTCCTACAGTTCAAAATTACCAGGCATGGATGTTAAAATAAGTTCAGATAACCAACTCTTGAAATTTAATCCATCAAAGCAATATCACTATTGTTGCTTTCTGTTAGAAAAGAATTTACCTGCAAAAGTGGAACCTCCTCAATGGGGAGCTCTGCACCAAGATCTCCTCTTGCAACCATAGCCTGAAACAGAATTTGAAAAACATATGGATCAACATTATCGCAAGTACTGCACAATCATTATCCATAAACACTAGCAAATAAATTGATGATGTTTGCTGTGTTTCAAGTTTCAACATTTTGTGAACTACCCCTCAAATAAAGCAGCAATATAAAGAACCAATGCAAAAATTATGTTAGTACCCCATCAGATGCTGTGATAATTGAATGCAAGTTTGGTATAGAGTCTGCACTTTCAATCTTCACGATGACATGTATATCAGCACCACGACCTGGGGTATTAAATGGGAACTTTATCATGACTTGTACTTCTAAACCCTCAGATAATTACAACATTATTTTAAGTGTTAACTGTTAACACTATATACAAAATATTTAAATTCCTTACTTTTTAAATAATTCTTCAGTTCATGAACCACTTCCTCATCCTTAACAAAGGAAACAGCATAGAAATCAACTTGGTTATCTACTCCAAATTTGATGTCATCCCAGTCCTTCTCTGCAGCAAATCAATGTGAAATTTTTGTCCAATGAAAAATCACCACAACCTCATTACTCAACAAATAAAACACACACTTGCACATAAAGATACAAAGAAATAGACATTAAAAGATAACTACCAAAAAAAAAGGATTAATAAGTTGAGGACCAACCAGTAATGGAAGGAAGTGTTGCACTTTTTCCTCGAACATTCAAATGCCGCCTTGATTTCAGTTCTCCTCCATCAACAACTTCACATTTCACTGAATCTTCTGTCTTTGATTTTACTACCAAAGACATCATACCACCTATCACACACATCAAGGGTCATTAGTTCATCAAAGAAATCATATTACCCAAAGCATAATCAAACACTAGGTAATATTTTTTTGTCAGCCTAAAGATCCATCAACTCTTTCATGAGAATAAATTCTGTGACTGTCTAGTGAAGATACCATCGAACCATGAGAATGTTAAAGATGTTTTTATCAAAAAAAATGTAACCAAAATGATCTGTAAGACTGTAACCACTTGATTGTTCTATTCTCTAAGACACACCCTCACATCACAAAAGGCCCTTGGGCTTGAATAAACACAAGTTCACCAATGATCAAACTCTGGACCATTTGGTTATAGAGGCTTTGATACTACATCAAAGACTATTTCAATTCAAGCTTATACTATTAACTGAAGGTCCAAGATTGTGTTTATGTCTTTATGAACATATCTGACAAAGAGTATTGAATATAACGGCACTGTGTGGCGCACTGTCCTTATAACTAAGGGTCAAAACCAAGATAATAGGCTCTAGAACTCAGTTGGAGAGAGAAGGCTTTTTTATCAAATCACCATGACTAGCCTATGCATGACTGGAGGTTAGTATAGCATTTATAAGATATAAATATATATATATATATATATATATATAAGATATAAATATTAAAACAAAATTGTAAGTCACGTGAATGGTTTAAATGATCAGATAATAGCCATACCATCAACAAGAAGCATGTCTCCAACTTCCACATCATTGACAAAATCATCATAGTTTACACTAACACACTCTGCATTTCCAACACCTCTCTGAATTGTAAAAGTGAATTCTTGACCACTATTTAATGTGATTGGTTGTGGCAAATCTCCACTCCTAACCTCAGGACCCTGAAAACAAAGAAAAGGAACTGTCAGTCATCAAGCCCCAATACAAAAAGAGAAAACCATAGACCCAAGAAAGAACAAGCACATATAGGTCAAATTCTCATATACCAAAAGATAGGATGAAAATTGAAATTACACAAAAATATATTTCCCACAATGAAGTACTGCATACTTTATTCATAACCTTTCTTACTACAGCTTCTAGTGTTTTCCACTGAATTTATATTCATTGTTTTTTCCGAGTGCGTTCATATGGACAGTCGTGTTTAAAAGATGATGTTAGTCAAGAGATTCATTTTCTAAGGTGTTGCTTTAGGATTTTATTAACGTATGGCTATGATTAAAACTTATCAGTTTTACCAAAACAATATATGTATATATAAGATTAGGAAAAAACTTACATCCATTTCTTTATATCCATTTCCTCAAGTTTGCCTATCAAAACATGACATGTGTCATTTTACCTATGTGAGCATTTTTTTCTTAACTATGTTAACCTGCTGTTAAGGAAAAAAACTTACAAATGTCATATTTTGATAGGCAAACTTGAGGAAATGGATATAAAACTTGTATGCCATAAAAGTGTGATTCTAAGTTCCAACCAATGAATAAAAGTAAAGTAAAATAATATTATATGAATGCATACTATTGACTAATGAATATACTATTTAGGACGGAAACTGCCAAGGTATAACATAATGCAAAAAAGTTATCACATGAAAAATTAGCCCACAACAATAGGAGAAAGAAACTATTAGGATAGATTTAGCTATTAATAACCTACCTATAAGTAAAGACCAAACATACATCCATATAGCTGACTCCACCTAGTAGGAAAAGGTTTTGATTATTGTTGTATAGATGCATAAAACGTAATCTACATGCATATTAGTCACCTCAATGGAAACAATAAATATATACCAATTATACCAGGCATATGACAACTTCAACAATCTTTCAGCGTATACGTCATCACTATTGTAATGTACTTAATTGCTCGACATATAGGCATTGTGAAAAATTTTACCAGTGAGTAAATTATTAGAACCATATTCAATTAACTGAGATTTTGAAAACTACTTTAAGACCAAACTTGCCTTGGTGTCAAGCATTATCGAAATCACATTGTCCTTCGATTGTGCATTATACTCTTTAACCAAGTCAATAACTTTCTGATGAGAAGCGTGGTCTCCATGAGACATATTGAGGCGAGCAACATTCATCCCCGCCTCAGCCAGCTTCCAAATCATCTCGCGAGTGTTCGTAGATGGACCAATAGTACAAACTATCTTCGTCTTCCGCCTAAACGTGGGCTTCGACCACATACCACCAACCGCCGTCTCACCGAATTGT
This sequence comes from Senna tora, assembly GCA_014851425.1. Lineage (NCBI taxonomy): Eukaryota > Viridiplantae > Streptophyta > Magnoliopsida > Fabales > Fabaceae > Senna > Senna tora. The sequence goes on from CM026269.1 coordinate 33,105,067, forward strand.
TGCAGCTCCCGCAAATGATGCAACTGCTCCGCAATCTAACAACCACAAGGCCACACAACTCACAAAAAAAAAATCCTCAACTCAACATTGCAAATTCATCACTTAAGTACGAACCTTCAATTCCTCCGCGGGAGTCACGGGAATGACTTCAGTGGATGCGGCTGCCGCAGATTTCCTCGCGGTGATCTGGCAGCTTCTTCGGGAGCCAACCTTGGAGGCCTTCTGAGGCGCGAACACTGCGGAAGAGAAACTCGAAGGCTTCAAGAGCTTCTCGGCTCTGTCTTGTGCAGATCCAGAGTGGGAGGACAAGGAGAAGGAGGAGTGGATGGATCGCGTGGCCACGACTTGAGCCATTGTTGTTGTGGGAGGAGGAGATTGAGAATGCGTGCGTGCGTGTGTGTGTGTGTGTGGGTATGAGGGTTTAGGAAGAGGAGGAAGGTGGAATTATAGAGAGGCGTTGGAGATATCGCCTTGAGAATTTTGGCGGAGGTTTTGAGGAGAGATTTATGAATGAATGAAGGAAGGAAGGAAGGAAAGGAAGGAAAGGGAGGGAAGTTCCTCGTTTGTATCGAGGGAAATGATTCAATGAATAGCGCTCTCTCAACTTTGTTTTCGAAGCAGCTGCTTTTGTTGGCAGCAGAAGAAGAAGGACAGAGACAGTGTTATCAATTGACTTTAGGTTAAATGCCACGACGTCGTTTTCTAGCTCGTTTTAGGTTTGGACAACATTTATGTCCAATTAGTTGCTTATATCTTTGTTATCGAGTTCTTCTGTTGTAAATGGACATGTGGCATTTTTTTCATTTTATCTCTTATTTCTAACTTTGTTAACTTGTTAATTTTTTTTAATTCTTTTTATCTTAAAGACAAAATCTGAAGACCAAAATAAAATAAAAAAAATTATTATAAAGAATTTAATCGTAAATAAAGAAATGTGTAAAGACATAAAATATAAAATATTGGCTAACCCAACGTAATAAAAAAAAGTTTTTATTATTGTTGTTATAAAGACAAAAAGTAGCGCCTCCTTCTTCCTTCTTCAACTTCCAACAACGTTAATTTCCAATATTAGGGTGTGTTTGTTTCATAGAAATGGAAAGAGAAAAGAGGAAGGAAATGGCTGGGTCCACATGGCATGGGAGATCAGAATTTCTTCTTTGGGTTGGTGCAAATTTGAAAAAAAAAATGTGAAATGTTTATTATGTCTTTAAATTTGATACAATCATAATTTTTTTTAATATTTTAATACAAGGGATGTAAAGAGTTTGAATCTTCTAAAGTTAAAATTTTATGAAATTCCTAAAGTTAATTCAATATTTATTTTTTATTAGTCCAAAGTTAAAAAAAATGCAAGAAACAACTTTAAAAACTTCAGAAAATCTCAACTTTAGAAGATCTAATCTCTCAAAAATAATAAACTCATTCTCATTTCCATTCTCATTCTCCACGAGAAACAGACCCTTAATATCATTTGGCAATCGAGTAGTTAACCCCCACCCAAATTGTTTCTTCAATTTCTAAATCACCTGAGTCCACTTGATATGATTTTTTTTACCCTTAGCATCACTTTTCTGCTTCAGCCTCTGGTTCATAAATCATTTGCCAATTCTTTCAATGTCTTTAACTGTTAACAATTTTTTAAGAGTATAATAACAAAGAAGAAGTTATCCAAAAAAAAAAATAACAAAGAAGAAAAATATATGATGCAACCCATAACAAAGTAGGCCCAGTGCAAGGCCTAAATGAAGAGTCATCTTGGGTCAAGGTCCAGTCACAAGAGAATATGGCAGCAGAAAACATCAAGGGCAAAAGAGTCAAAGCACCTCCTTATTGGACACCCGTCCAGTTTTTGATGGGCCAAGAACTAACCTGTGGGTCATTTTTTTTGGATCATTAAATTATTTTTTTAAAAAAAATCTATTCTATTTAATTAAATATCAATATCTATATCTATATTTATATAGTTGTACACATTTTTAGTCATTGGGGTCACAAAATAGTTATTTTATAATTAAAAAATACAAAGAAATTATATGATTGGAGGATGTAGGAGAGAGAAAACATGTATGATGGGTAGTTACTAAAAATGTGAATAACATAAAAAATTTATTTAAAAATTAAAAAATTATCAAATATTTAATTTATAATGATTTTAAAATATAATAATTATATTTTAAAAAATTAAGAATAAATTGCATAGTATATATATATCTATATATATATGGCTTTGGATCCTTCTGGTCATTGGGGTCACAAAATAATTATATTTGATAATTAAAAAATATGAAATAAAACATGATTGGAGGAGATTTGAGAAAAAAGGAGATCATGAGTAAGGTAGTTAATAAAAGTGGTGAGAGAGAAGTTAAAAATATAAGTAGTTATTGAATTATTTATTAATAATAAAAATATTTTTATACTAAATTAAAAAAAAAAAGACTGCATGCACTTTGGTGCATGCGAAACCTCTAGTATATATATATGGCTTTGGGCTTTTTAGTGTCACAAAAGCAAAGTGTGAGACCACAAAAATAATTATCCTAACGGCCTAACCCCACTTTCTTTCACTAATAAAAAAATATAAATAAAATATTATTTTAGGATGTGGTTGAGGACTAGATGTTAAGTTACTTATTAAAAAAATGGAGAAGTGCATAACTTCTTATTACTTCATTTATTATTTTAAATTATGATAACAATTTTATTTAAAAATTAAAAAAAAATTATCAAATATTATAATTTGATATTATCTTAAAATATAATAATTATTTTATATTATATTCTTAAAAAAAATAAATTTCATGCACGTATGTCCATACAACGCCTCTAGTATTAGATATAAATATTAAAAGCTGACTTATAATAATAGGATTTAAAAAGTTTTTAGTGTAGTTTATTTTATTAACCAACATATTATGAATGAATATTACAAATTGTCTTATAAAAATGTAATTTATTTTACATATTAGTATATTATGGATAAATATTACATATCAATATAGGTTATAATATTTTATATAACATAAAATACTTGTAAATATTTAAAAAACAATAGAAAAGTACGTGTGGGCCGGGCTTGCAAGCCCATCATGGGCCGCGGGCCAAAATGGACTAGGGAAAAGACCTTCTTTAAAATGGGTCACAATTTTTTTAGTCCAGCCCTTGTTATTCTAAGGGTCGAACTGGGTTGATCCTATAGGCCAAATCCATGTTGACATCTCTTCAGCTGTGTTAGACGACAAGAAATTTGTTGTTGTCTTTTTTCTTTTTTAGCTGCAGAAGCCTCTGAGAATATTTTCATTCTAAATTTTGCTATCTTTTGTATTTTGGAGGTTATCTTAATTTTCATTAGTTTTGCGTTGTGCCTACGAACCTATTTGGAGTATTTGAATAATACGTATCATTCAGCTCATTGAATCTTTTCATTCTTGCCATTTAATCTATTGGATAGATTGGCAAATTTTTTTTAGGTTACAATGAAAATTCTTGAGTATGGATTGCACTTTCAAAACTCAAGCCAAGACAACAATAATCTTTACAAAGTAATAATTTGTCTTTATCTTTGCGTGCACTCAAAGTTAAAGACAATAAATTTGATACTGTGTGTTTGTAGTTTCTCCTGTATTCAAATGGAATGATGAAAGATTTATATATAGACTATGAAGCGATGCCTGAAGAGATAACTTTTGGTACAATATCTCTTTAATTAAAAGTGATCACAACCATATACCAATATAATTTAAATGAAGAGTCTTTATGTAGAGTATTGTCTTTTAGTTTTGTAACTTTTCATAAAGATACAACCTTTCATATAAATAAATATATTAATTTATATGAGAAGACAACTCTTCAAATAATTTCATAAATTAACACAAGGACGTAACTCTTCAATTAACACATCTCTTCATTTTAAAAATATTTCAACAATCCTCCATCCTTTTAAAAATGAACCCAAACTCTTATCACTTCGGAAATCTCATGTTTTCAGTAAAGGCATCTCTTCATTTTAAAAATATTCCAACAACCTAAGTAAGACATGCCTTCACCCGTCGGAAATAATATCGTAGACTAAGTTTTGAACCAATTATTCCATATGAACAAATGTTCAAAACTTATGAGATTTTAAACCATTGTATGCCACTTAAAATGACATGTTTACGACCTTCTGTCTGTATCCTTTTTATGAGAGTTTTCAAAGTCAAACAATTAGATTCCTAGAAGCGGCCCCACTTCATTCTCATAAAGGTAGACTTTGTCAAGAGCATCACCATGATTAATGCTTCAGCAAATATATGCTAACAGGTCTATTAAGAGCCAAATTAAATCTCAACCTTCCCCCTTTAATCTCATGGTTACCAAGTACTTTTCAACCTTAGGATGTATTAAAATAAATGTGAAGTACTTGCGATCATTCAAATAGCGTACTTTCACCATTGAACTCAAAACTTTATATGATGGTCTTATTAATCCCATCCCCTTTGATATTTTCAACACCATATCCCTCATCAGATCGTTCGTTCGTTAAAGGAACTACAAGATTTAATTTAGATCTCATATAACTTATGAGATTACTCCGTTCATTATCAAATCCTTGACAAAGCTATGCCTTAATCCATTATGTCAAGACTTTCCATTATAAATTTAGCTATAAGCTCTTTAAAGAGTATATTGACTATCGCAATGGATAGATGTGGGTGCCATTGGCTTGGGCTATATAGGAATTCCAAGTAACAAGTTTATAAGGCACTACATGCAGCCAATGCTATAAACTCAGAGTATGTGGTTGAGTCTGTAATACAAGTTTGTTTTTTAATTAAATCCCTGAGAAACAACACCCCCACCTAGAGTGTAGACCCATCCACTTGTAGAGGTATGATCCTAAAATAATCATAAAAGTTTCAAAACTAAAATTAATATGAAAGACTTGTATAATCATCCTACAAGTCCGTAACTATTAATTAAAACTTTAGGTTGTCACTGTCTCTTTAATTTCTTGGATCACAAGATGAGGGAAATTGTTCTGTTCCTCTATTAAAAATATGAAATATACAAATTATTTCATCTATTAACTAATAATGACAATCAATGAAGCATTGCTACTTTTATTTATAATATTGAAAAAAAAATTTACACAATTCTATCTCATTATTTTGTAATCCCACGTGATCACTTGACAATTAATCTTGAAAGTGTTGAAGTAACATAGTTATAGTCGTCTCCATTGGACGATTTTGTTCCTCATCTTCTGCCATATTCACTTCCATCCAATGATTTCATTTCCTCACTTTCTGCCATCGCCTTTCGTATTCGCATAAGCTCATTTTGCATCTTTGAATATGAAGGATATGAAAATCTTGTGAGAGCGAACACAAACTCCAAAAACTTGAAAAGGAGTGGTCCTTAAACCTATACCCCGCACTCGTCCTGAGTGTTCTTGACTTCTCAATGCTATGGCCAATGAATCAAATTGTGACACTTCTTGCGAGGAATTTTCTCCAAATTCATATCTAAGAATCTTATCTTGCATAATTTCAACTTTCAACATAACATAACCGATCTAGCACACAGAATGTTATACTTGGAGACAACACTATAAGAAAATGTTGATTTAGTTACGAAAATTAGCTATGTATTAGCTAAGGATAAAAATCTCTAGCAAACTTAGTAAAAAAGTTTAGCGTGAAAAGGCGAAAAAATTTTAGCTACGGATTTTTTCGGAACAAAAGTTTCTCCAATTTTAGCTAAGGATTTGCTATGAATTTTTCAGTAACAAAATTTTCTCCAATTTTAGCTATGGATTTTTCCGTAGCAAAAGTTTCTCCAATTTTAGCTACGATTTTTTTTCATAGCAAAAGTTTCTCAAATTTAGCTACAGATTTTTCCGTAGCAAAAGTTTCTCCAAATTTAGCTACGGATTTTTTTCCTTAGCAAAAGTTTCTCATATTTTAGCTACGGATTTTTCCATAGCAAAAGTTTCTCCAATTTTAGCTACGAATTTTTCAGTAGCAAAACTTTATCTAACTTTAGCTACGGATTTGCTACGAAAAACCATTTATTATATGTATATACATAAAATATTTTACATTAATAAATAAAAAAGTGAAAATGGCCTAGTGGTTGGTGTAAATGTTACCATCTATGATCTATGATGTTCCATCTTCGAATCCTCCTAGGACCATTTTTCAGAAAAATAAAGTGGTCTTGAGGTGGTCGCCGGAGGAGGCCGTTGGCGGCCGGTGAAGGAGGTTGCCGAAGGGGACCGCCAGAGACGGTCGTCGGAGGAGGCGATTTAGTTAGGAAATAGTGTACGAAATAACTACGGATTTTTCCTAGCTGTTAGCTAAGAATTTGGCCATAACTAATCCTGCACTCAAAAAAAAAAGGTCAATCCAACACTCAAAATAAGCCTATGGTTGAAATAATCTTAAGATAAATACATAAATAACTTTAACTGAATTTCTTGCATTTTAAAATTGAGCATTAATTATTAGTCAAATGAGAAGAACTAAACCAATATAATGAAACACATTACAGGCAGCACAAAAACATTCCCATCAAGGTGTCGAAAATTATAATCAACATAATTTGGGTTCCAAAATACAACTTGGGATGCAACATACACAATGTTATAAACAAAACCAATGAGATAATCCTACGTAACCTTTACAATAACATCTCTTGCTTTGTCATTAATTGCTATGAATCGACAAGATGTCTTTTTATGTTGAAGATATTGTGGAATAGCATGCTCCACATGTTCAACCTATAATTGTATTAATCAAACTATTTTTTTTTCCTCTAGATGTAGTAGAGCATGATCTTAATTAATTTTCATTTTTAAAAGGGCGAGTACAAAACTAATGGTAAAACTTAATCATCAATTCTCAATCTCATAAACGAAGCTTTTTGAAAACATGTGTCCCATAACTACTTTTAAACTAAAAATTATAAATTAAATTTTCTTACCTTTGGTGGCCACATTGTAAAGAATGTCACCAAAGAGAGAGAGAGAGGGGGGCGTGAAATGCTACGGGACGGCTAGGTTAATATTTTAAAAATTGGATCGATTGGAAAACCTTTTAGGTCATGGGCTGACTGATTAATCAGTTGAATTAGTAGTCGAATCGAATGACGTCATAAATATAATAATTTAATATATTTAATATCAATAATATATTTTATGTTATAAAAGTTATATTTTTATTCATAAATTTTAAATATAATAAGTAATTTATATGATTTAACTATATATGTGAAAATAATAAACTCGAATAAGAATAATTAAAACATTTATATTATTGACTCTTCATATTATTGTTTCACAAATCACAATCATATAAGATTTGAAATTATAATATTTACCTTGCATATAGTCAAAATGTGAGTCCAAACCATTAAAAAAATTTTTTGTCCGGGTCAACATTCAAAACCGGTCCGGTTCTCGATTTTTTACCAGGTCATCTGGTTCTAGTCGGTCCAACCTGATCTGACCTGAAATATCGAGTTTTTGTGTCGAATTAGATCGGAAACTTGACCGGGTTACCGATTCTTATAACATTGGACTAGGTTTTGTTTAGAGTAAAATAAAAGAGTTGGGCGAATTTGCTATGGACATAATCCGTAGCAAATAAAATCGTAGCTACATTGAGATTATTTTTTAGTGCAACTTTTGTTACGAAAAAATTTAGTAGCTAATCCATAGCTAAAATGAATTTTTAGTGTAGAGTTTGCTATGACCATTTTTTGTAGCTAATTTGAAATTTTATTTTAGTAAAAGTTTGGTACGGATATATTCCATAGCAAAGTTGTAGCTAAATTGAGATTGTTTAGTTTATATTTTGCTACGGAAACCATCCGTAGCTAAACTGAGATTTCATTACTGTACAAATTTTGCCACGATAATATTCCACAGCTAACAAATTTATTCACGTAATTGCATTAACTACGGATATTTATATAACTTTTCCATAGCAAAATTTTTCTGCCTTTTCGCACCAAAATTTTTTACTAGATTAACTAGGAATTTTTATCCCTAGCTAATCCGTAGCAATTTAGCTACAGAAACAATCTGTAACTAATTTCTGTAGTTAAATCAATTTTTTTATAGTATTTCCCATATAGAGGGGAGCTATGAGAGCGGGGAGTATCAAGCTAAACAAGTGGAGGGTTGATTTATAAAGATAAAAATGTCTTTTTAAAAAAAAAAATATTTTTGATATTTTATTTACATTTCCTCGGATTTAAACATATATTTTTTAAATCTTATTCTATTTCTCTCTCGCTTCTATTTCTATTTCTTATCAAAACATCATCCTTATAACCATAGTTGTTAAAATCTAGATTTAAATCTTAAAATCTTACGATTTTACATCTTCAAATCTTGTTAAATCTAGTACAAAATCGTGTTGGTGCAAAATCGCAGTAGAATCTGTGAAATCAGGTAAAATCCCATGAAATCTTGATTTTACCAACGATTCTACGATTTTACCACAGTCCAAAAAAATGTTCATTTGAGTTATTTTTAAAAATAAAATCAGTATGTTTGTGTATATATCCATAACTTATCCAACTCGAAAAAAAAAACCCCACCTATTTCCTAAAAACCTAATGTCTAGATCGGACTCCCCTACTCCACATAACTCATTCCCTTCCCATTCTTTTTAGGTTTTAATGTTGATGATATTTGAGTTAGTAGTACTTCAAATGATGTATGTGTTTGAGTTTATATAACATTAGGAATAAAGTACCAAGTGGTGATGATGGTGATAGTAATTGTGTGTGTGTATATATATATATATATATATATATATATTTTTGTCATAGGTAAACTCTTACGATTTTACGATACGATTTCACGATACGAGTTTACCCCCCCTTCTACGATTTTACCTAAAATCTAGATTTTAACAACCTTGCTTATAACTGATCAATGTCACCTTGGGGACAAAATATTAGGGTATGTTCTTTTGATAGAAAAAGGGAATGGAAATAGGAATGAGAATGGAAAAGATGAGGGAATGAAAATGTCATTTCAATATGATATGATGTGATGTAAATGGAATATAAGTGGGTAAAATGACCATTTTGTCCTTACATTAAAAGTGATAATAGAATAAAAGTTGGTAAAAAAGTAAGGGCAAAAATATAATTTCATCACATTGAAAAAAAGTGGAGTTTGTTTGTTAGGAAGAAAAGAAGAGGGAGATGACCCATTCTATCATAATTTCTTTTTAAAGAACATGCCATTTTTGGCCATATTTTAAAGAGGAAAAATACTATTTAGTCCCTGAATTGTTGGTAAACTACTATTTAGTCCCCAAAATGTTTAATTATGTCAACTATTTAGTCCCCGAATTTGAAAAAATACTATTTAGTCCCCGAATTTGTAACTACGTCAACTATTTAATCCCCAAACTTGGCAAAAATACTATTTAATCAACGAATTTGCAACTCTGTCAACTATAACGGGTAACAGTCAGGAGACTAAATAGTTGACAGAGTTGCAAATTCGATGATTAAATAGTAATTTTTTTCAAGTTTGAGGACTAAATAGTTGACAGTTACAAATTCGGGGACTAAATACTATTTTGTCAAATTCGGAGACTAAATAGTTGACATAGTTAAACATTTCGGGGACTAAATAGTATTTTTGATAAATTCGAGGACTAAATAATAATTTGACCAATAATTCAGAGACTAAATAATATTTTGGCTCTATTTTAAAATACTTTCTGACATAATAACTTTTAATTTAAATTCAAGAAGCCGTGTATTGAAGGTAATCCAAATATGTATACTAATAATTGTACGTAGTTACCTCCCTATCATGCATTTGACTCCAATTTCCATGTGAAGTCAAGTCATTGTTTTAACTTTTGAGTTCTCATTCTCACTTCCCACTTGTCCCAATTCACATTACTGGTGAGTCCCACTTCCCACCCACACACACCACTGGTTTTCTTGCAATATTATAATAGAAAATAGTACAATCTGTCCTTTTATATTAGAAAAAAATTATGTAAAATATTTATATTTTTATCTTAGAATTGTTTAATAAAAAATGAGATAAAATACTGTTTAGTCCCTGAATTGTTGATCAAAATATTATTTAGTCCTTGAATTTGGCAAAAATATTATTTAATCCCTGAATTTGCAACTTCGTCAACTATTTAGCCTCCGAATTTAGCAAAAATAATACTTAGTCCTTGAATTTGCAACTCTGTCAACTATTTAGTCTCCAAACTTGACAAAAATACTATTTAGTCCTCAAATTTGCAACTCTGTCAACTCTAACAGGTAACGTTCAGGGGACTAAATAGTTGATAAAGTTGCAAATTTGGGGACTAAATAGTATTTTTGTCAAGTTTAGAGACTAAATAGTTGACAGCATTGCAAATTTGATGACTAAATAGTATTTTTGTCAAATTCGGAGACTGAATAGTATTTTTACCAAGTTCAAAGACTAAAAAGTAGTTTGATTAATAATTTAGGGACTAAGTAGTATTTTATCTCATTTATTTTATTATTAATTCTTTTTTCTTTAAAAAAATTTATTTATTCTTTAAAAAATTGAATCATGTATTATATAACTAATTTCTTTTATTATTAATTCTTTTTTCTTTAAAAAATTTTATATATTCTATTTTAATTGAATAATCTGATAATAAAACAACTTATAAGTTAGGTCGTTTATATTATATATAGATCTTCTTCAATACATTAACTAATTCTTTGATCTATTTATTTTTTATTTTTAAATTAATTAAAAGGTTCATATGATAAATAGTATTTTTATTAAGTTCGAAGATTAAATAATTGACAAAGTTGTAAATTTAGAGATTAAATAGTATTTTTTCTAAATTCAAGAACTAAATGATTGACAGAATTGTAAATTTAGAGACTAAATAATATTTTTGCCAACTTCAAATATTAAATAATAATTTAACTAATAATTTAAAGACTAAATAGTATTTTTTCACAAAAAAAATATTTTCACTTGTGTGTCAAGCAAGCAAGCGGGAAAAGCGAAGTTGATTCTTTCTTCTTTTCACACGGTTTTATATGTACTATCGTAGCAAGTAGCAAGTAGCAAGTAGCAAGTAGCAACCAACTATTCCTAAACCAAATCTAAGAAAGAATTTCCACAAAACATACCTTAAATCATCTTTAAATTATTCAACATTTGCCCATGTTATTAAATTTCAAAATAGAAGAAACAATATTATAGGCTTGTTCATTTACTAAAAGTGCATTCTATGAAAATAAAAAAGTAAATAAAGTCTATTGGGTCTCACTTACTTTTTCATTTCCATCAACTTAAAAAAAATACAAAATATTTATTATACCCCTTTGATTTGACATGATTTGATACAATTATAACCTTCTTTTCTTTTTATTATTTTAATATAAGGGGTAAAATGGTCATTTTAATACATTCCTATTACATAATAAACTTTTATTACTAAACACATCAAATACATTCCATTTCCGTTTCCGTTCCTTAACTCTAATAAACGTGCCTGTAGGTAGGGTATGTTCTTTTACAAGAAATCCCAATGAAAATAGAAATGGAAATGGTGGGGCCCACCGAACCCCACTTACCTTTTCATTTCTATCAACTTTTAAAAAAAAAGAAAAAAATACAAAATACATATTATACCTAGCACTGTCAAAACGGGCCGGAACCCGCGGGCTAGCCCGGCCCGTCCGCTAAATGGGCGGGCTTGGGCAAGCAAAAATAGGCCCGTTTAAAACGGGCCTAAACGGGTTGGCCCGTTTAAGCCCGCGGGCCGGCCCGCCAAAAACTTAAAAAAAATATATATATATATATATATTTGTTTAAAATATGTATAAATATATATATTTTAGATAATTTTATGTGTTAAATAATAATTTTATTCTAATAAAGTATATAAATAATTTAAATAATAATTAAAAGTAATAAAATATTAATTTAAAGTTAAAAAATTACTAATTTTTAAGTAAATATATAATTTTATAATTAATTTAAAAAAAATATATATTTAAAAAAATAAAAAAATGGGCCCGCGGGCTAGCCCGTTTAGCCCGCGGGCCATTGCGGACGGGCTTGGGCATTACTTCCCAAGCCCGCCAAATAAACGGGCCGGGCCGGGCCGGCCCGTTTAACGCCGGCCCGGCCCGGCCCGTTTTGACAGTGCTAATTATACCCCTCTGATTTGACATGATTTGACACAATTATAACCTTCTTTTCTTTTTATTATTTTAATATAAGGGGTAAAATGGTCATTTTAATACATTCCCTTTCCATTTTCATTACCAAACTTTTACTACTAAACACAGAAAACACATTCCGTTTCCGTTTCTATTTCTATTTCCATTTCTGCGTAAAGAACGTGCAGCGTCGTTATTGTTTCTATTTTCTTATCACAAATAGTGATGTGTCCTTTTATAATGTTTTATTGTTGACATGACTAATAGAAAATGTCCATTAATTGGTCAATTTACACGCTAATTAATATATATCATGGGATTTGAATTTAATAAAGTGCAAATTCATAAATGTAGGATCTAAATCGTCAAATAAAAATTAAGATTCGTGTCCGTATTTTAACAATCTTATTTAATGGTTGAAACAGTACAATTTATACACTTTATTAAATCTGTATTTTAAGAGATCCGAATCGATATAACATGTCGCATAATAATTCTAATTGAACATGAAAAAAAGAAAAAAAATCGTCTCTAAAATTTCGAGTCATTTTAAATTTTGTTCCTAAAGTTTTTTCTATTATTTTTAATTTGTTCCAAAGCTATATTATGCCAAAAATAAATATTCACTTTGCTGAAATCATTACACCTATGTATTTTTAATTAATAATAAGTTCAAGGGAAATTACTTTAATTAAAGGTGAAAGTATCATTTTGGCCCTCTATGTTTCACTCAAGTTTCAAATTAGTCCTTTATGTTTCAAAAGTTTTAAATTAGTCATTTATGCCAGAAGTTCTAAATTGGTCATTCCGTCCAAATCCGTCAATTTCTTAAGTTAATTGCTGACGTGGCGTGCCAACTGCCAAGGTAAACACATAATCTCTTCTACGTGTATCAGATAGCTGACGTGGCCTTAGACACACCAAAAACACCCAAATGGTGTCGTTTAAGCCAAAAATAAAACTATGCTGAGAGGACCAATATAAAACTCTAATGAAACATAAAGGACTAATATAAAACTTCAATGAAACATAAAGGACCAGTATAGAACTTCATTGAAACATAAATGACCAATATAGAACTTGAATGAAACATAAAGGACCAATATAACTTTAATGAAACCTAAAGGACAAATATAAAACTTTCGGGAAACATAAAGGACCAATATAAAACTTTTGAAAGATAAAGGACCAATTTAAAACTTGGGTTAAACATAGAGGACCAAAATGTACATTTGACCTTAATTAAAACATAATTGAAGTTTGATCAAATGCACATTTTGGTTTTCTATGTTTCACTTAAGTTTTAAATTATTCCTTTATCTTTCAAAAGTTTTATATTAGTCCTTTATGTTTCCCAAAAATTTTATATTTAACCTTCAAGTTTTATTAAAGTTCTATATTGATCCTTTATGTTTCATTAAAGTTTTATATGGGTCCTTTAAGTTTAATTGAAGTTTTATATTTGTCCTTTATGTTTCATTAGAGTTTCATATTAGTCCATTCAGTATGGTTTTATTTTTAACTTAAACGACGTCGTTTTGGTGTTTTTTGTGTGTCTAAGACCACGTCAGCTATTTGATACACGTAGGAAAGATTATGTGTCCACCTCGGCACGCCACGTCAGCAGTTAACTTAAGAAATTAACGGACTTGGACAGAAGGACCAATTTAGAACTTCTGGGAAAGATAAAGGACTAATTTAAAATTTTTGAAACATAAAAGACTAATTTAAAATTTGAGTGAAAGATAGAGGACCAAAATAAACATTTCAACTTGAAATTTAGATGAGGAGGCCTAAACAATGTGGAATTTTTTTCTTCTGATTTCTAGATTTAGAATGAGAGGCTGGTATTCGAAATTAAAAAGAACTTCTAAGAAATTTTGAAACTATATGAAAAATAACTAATAAATGAATGTTTACTTAAGTCTTATCTCTTGTGCTAACTAGCTTAAGTATGTTTCTTTTAAGGTAAATTTATATTAATTTCGTATATGACACATGTCAATAGTGATATATACGTATGATATTTGATCGAGGGAAAAAGTTGTATCAATTAATAAAGACAATGAACAAAATTAAAATAAAAAATGAATAAAAACTAAAAGATCATCCAATATAGTTTCTAATTTCTGAAATCAACTTTTAGTTTAAAGTATATATCCAAAAGATTGCCGTCTATAAGAAGGTAATCCAAACATCTATATATATATCTATATTTATATGGCTGTGAACCCTTCCCGTCAACGGTATTTTAAAATAGTCATTTAATTAGTTAAAAAATAAAATAAAAAGATGATATGAGAAGATTATGGGAGAGAGAAAATAGGAGAATAATAATAGTGATAATTTTGTTTTTTAATAAATAATTATGATAGTTATCAAAGAAAATAACTTTTTAATCTTTAATTTATTATTTTATAATTAATAATAATAATTTATTTTATATTTTGTAAATTAAAAAAAATTGACATGCACGTACGTGCATGTGAAACCTCTAGTATATATATATGACTTTAGAGTTTTTGGTGTCACACAAACAAAGTGTGATACCAAAAAAATAACTTCCCTACTAAAAATAACTAATCAATAAATAACTTCTCAATAAATAACTTCCAATGATTTAATATATTATTTAAAATATAATTATTATATTATATTTTGAAAGTTAAAAAATTATATGCATGCGATATGTGCATGCGAAGCCTCTAGTAAATACTATTAAGTACGTGGTTACCTCCCTATCAACTATTTGACCCCAACTTCCAAGTAAAGGAAGTCAAGTCATTATTTTTAGTTCACAAATCACAATTCACATTACTAGTGAGTCCCATCACATGCCACACTTGCGAGAAGAAGTTTGGTATGCTATATATATATATATATATATATATATATATATATGTCAAATGTCCATTTAGTCCTCTATATTTCACCCAAGTTTTAAATTGGTCCTTTATTTTTCAGAAGTTTTATATTGATCATTTATGTTTCCCAAAAGTTTTATATTTGTCTTTCATGTTTCACTAAAGTTCTATATTGGTCCTTCATGTTTCATTCAAGTTTTATATTGGTCCTTTATGTTTTATTGAAGTTTTACATTGGTCCTTTATGTTTAATTGAAGTTTTATATTAGTCCTTTATGTTTCATGAGAGTTTCATATTGGTCCTCTCAGCATGATTTTATTTTTTGCTTAAATGACGCCGTTTGGGTGTTTTTTGTGTGTGTAAGGCCACGTCAGCTATCTGATACACGTAGGAGAGATTATGTGTCCACCTTGGCACGCTACGTCAGCAGTTAACTTAAGAAATTGACGGATTTGGACGAAAGGATGAATTTAGAACTTCTGGGAAAATAAAGGACTAATTTAAAACTTTTGAAACATAAAGGACTAATTTGAAACTTGACTGAAACATAGAGGACCAAAATGAACCTTTGACATATATATATATATATATATATATATATATATATATAATATTGAATAGTAAAAAAGAAAGATAGACATGAATAAATTTCATATCAATTTGGGTCTATATGTAGAAACTTAGTCCTTGTATCTTTATTTTTTCTTTTTCTATTGTCCGATGTTATACAACACCGGATCCAGAGGCTTCTTTTACTTGAAATATATATTATAATTGAAAATAGTTGGAAGCTAGTGATCAATTATGACGGTTGCACATGAATTTTTTCCTTTTATACATATAGGGTTTGTTTGATTGCAAGAAAGAATGGGATGTGATAGGGCACCACTAGACGGCTCCAAACACACTAGCCGAATGGTCGGTCTCCTAGCCGACCGTCCGGCCATCACCCCGTTCCATCACCCAGTACGAACACGTCACTATGCATTCTCCGGTGACACTATACACTTGATGACTTTCAGCCCCCAACACGTTCATCATCGTCACTTTAGCCTCCTCAGATGCCTCTATATAAATTCCTAATTCATCAGGGGTTCCACACGACTTTGATACGACAAAAGTTCTCTGGTTGCCTTCTAGTCTATGTCAGGCTAAAGGATTGTGACCTAGGACCCTTTTATAAGTACATATCATGATGGAATGTGAATGGTACTCTCTTTCAAATGAAGGAATTTTAAGGAGAGTTGATTCTTTCAAATTTTGGATGGAAATTAAAGTAAAACTTTTTTATGGAAAGATATTTTCATGAACAAAAATGCCCACACATAAATGAGAATGGATCAAGTGCTTGGCTCTTCTATGCATTAGTATGCTAGTCCAATTTTTTTTCATAGTTTTATTCACTTTTTTTTTTATTTAAACTTAAAAAACTGTAAACTTTTTCTAAAGAATAAGAGTTATAGACACAAAAAATAAAAAAAATCCACACAAATAAAGACTTACCGTGAATGGTTTAGGAACCACCTTTATTAGGGACAAAAAAGTTAGTCCCTAATTCATTCATAGTAAATCTCGATTTATGCAGAATTTTTAATTTTTTTTATATCTATATCTTTCATACTTTAGATATTCTTTAGAAAAAGTTTATAATTTCTCAAATTTAAATAAAAACAACTATGAAAAAAAGTCGACATAGTATACTAATGTATAGAAGAGTCAAGCACTGGATCTCTCCACATAAATGAAGGAGAGTTGATGCATACATTGTTTATTTAAAGGATCGGAGTATTTTAGTCATTTTGTATTTTTATCTCTATTTTTTCTCATTTGTATGTCAACTAAACATAATAAAGATAATTTTTTTTTACTTCCTTCGATAATTAATCAAACATAATAATAACACTTTTCATTATATTATATTCTCATTCACATTTCTAACTATCAATTTTTGTTTTTTTTGTTTTATTCTCACAAGTACAAGTCCCCATAGTCTATAGCTCTTCCAAGTTTGAGTTCTGTGGGAGAAACCTAATTTGCTTCTTTCTTCTTTTCACATTTCAACTTTGAATTAACATGGATTTTTCTCAAAGCTATCTTAAAAGCATCTTTAAATCATTCAACGTTGGCCCATTTTATTAAAATTCAAAATTGAAGCAAAAATGGGTCGTTATTGTTTGCATTTGCTTTTGATGATGACATGAATGGAAAATAATGTCCATTAATTAATTTACACGCTAAAATTCGGATTGATTTAAAATGTTTTCCTAATTTTTTCGCTATTAATTTTATACCTAAGTTATAATAAGCTAAATTATCACATTTATCAATATTAATAATAATTTGGTTCATAATTTATTTATGGTAGATTGTCCTTATTAGTGTGAATCTCTATTATTACTTTACAAATGAAACAAAAATGTACATTTTAAAGGAATTGTATAAAAATTGCAGGGAAAGAAATTACACCAGACCTAATTTTGTCACGTTGGCCAGCACAAAAAATAGCTTGTTTTATCAATTTTTTTAAACTACAAACAAAACTTTATCATGGGTACGTTCTTTACGCAGAAACGAAAAAGGGAAAAGAAATATATTTATTGTGTTTGTTAGTGAAAGTTGAAAATAGAAATAGAATATGAATGTATTAAATTTACTACTTTACCCCTTATATTAAAATAATAAAAAAAAAAGAAAATTATGATTGTGTCAAATCAAAGAGTATAATAGACATTTTGTATTTTATATTTTCTTTTTTTAATTATACACATTTTTCAAGATAAAAATAAAAAATAAATAACATGTGGAGCCTATATATTTTTTTTCAACCTTGTTTTCCTTGCTGAATAAAGAACACAACTCATCTTTACTGCCAAAATAAATAATCACTTTGCTGAATTCATCTACACCAATGTATTTTTTAATTAATAATAATTTAGCCACTCGAAATTGACAATGCAGATTTTTTTGGGAAAAAAGAAAGAAAGAAGAAAATGATCCAAATTTCAAAACATACTTTTGGCAAAGAAAATTTATTTCTAAGCTTGCCCACTGAATTTGAGAGCATATATATTTTAGAGTAAATTAACAATTTGATCATTAAAAAACACAATTTGTTTCAATTTAGTAAAAAAAAATTAAAATAATATCTAAAATATACAGTTTATCTCAATGTAGTCCTTAAAAATTACCTATTAATTATATTAACAAAAATTTTTAAGTTCTAAATTAAAAAAAATTGTATCTTTAAAGATTAAATTTAACATTTTTATATTTTAAGGACTAAATTGAGACAAATTATATATTTTAGGAGCCAAATTATTAATAAAGTCTATATATGTATATATATATATATTTATCAAAAAAGATTTTAGGTATAGCCTCAACTTGATTGATAAAATATATATAGTCATGATCTTGTCCAAAGTGGCGGCTATAACTAAAAACAAAGGGCTCAAAGGAAAATACCGAAATGGATATACTTTTCTATCTCTTCTAGTTATAATTATAAATATATGACTTCATGATTTTCCTACCCATTCATTTGTCCACTAAAAACAAAGCATGTGGGCATGTTCTCTGAATCCAAGTGAGTGGGTGGTTCCTCAAATTAGTGCATCCTTTGCAAGTTGCACAAAAATTTTCCAATTTTGTAATGTGAACACACCTTCATTGGCTTTAATTTCATTACCACTATATATATATATATATATATTCACTTCTCTTCGTATAACTAAACCCACTATCAAACTCTACACATTATTCTAAAGTTCGTCACTTTTTTCAATGAAGATGAAGATTGCAAAGCCAGTTGTATTTCTCAAACTCCTTCAAGCCATACTAATTTTTGAGCTTCATCTTCTTCTTCTTGTTCCCATAGGTTCTGCCATTAGGTGCATTGAGAAGGAGAGGCAAGCTTTGCTTGAGTTCAAGGATGGCCTCATAGACGCCAATGATCGTTTGGCTTCATGGGGAAGTGAAGAAGAGAAGAGAGAATGTTGTGAGTGGGAGGGAGTTCGTTGTAACAACCGAACCGGACGTGTCGAGATGCTCGATCTCCGGGGAGAATTTGACGATACCGGAAAACAACGGTCTCTATTACAAGGTAAGATTGGAGCGTCATTGTTGGAGTTGCAGCATTTGAAGTATTTGAACCTTAGTTACAACGACTTTGGAGAGAGCCATATCCCTGAATTCTTTGGCTCCCTTGGAAACTTGAGGTATCTTGATCTCAAAAGTTGTTATTTCACCGGGAAGATTCCGAGTCAACTCGGTAATCTCTCGAACTTGGAGTATCTTGATCTTAGGAAGATCGGTCTGGGAGGCGGAATCCCGAATCAACTCGGGAATCTCTCGCGGTTGCGGTATCTTGATTTGGGAGAGAATACTCTTGGAGGGATAATTCCTTATCAACTTGGGAATCTTTCAAGCTTGCAAATGCTTGACTTGGGATACAATAGTGCTCTTGAACTTGGACAAGAGGATAATGGACTTGAAGGTGTTTGGCTATCTAGTCTAACTTCTTTAACACAACTTGACTTGAGCAAGGTAATTAATCTCAACTCTTCTCACAATTGGCTTCAAATGATTGGTAAGCTACCAAGAATAAGAGAAGTAAGGCTAGAAGGTTGTAGTCTTTCTGATGATACTATCATTCCATTGACTCCTTCAAAATGGAATTTTTCTAATTCTCTTTTGGTCTTTGATCTCTCTGACAATAGCTTCACATCTTCCATGATTTTCAAGTGGTTGTCAAATGTTAGTTCAAATCTTGTTGAGTTTGATATTAGCAATAACCTCTTAGAGGGTCTCATTCCATATGAATTTGGCAACAAAATGAGTTCTCTTGAGTTGCTAGACCTCTCTCAAAATAATATCATCAATGGAGGGATACCTAAATCCTTTAGGGATATATGTACCCTACGGTCATTGACCTTGAACTATAATCTTTTGAGTGATGAACTCCCAACAATTCTTGAAAATTTGTCAGGATGTGCTAGACACTCTTTGCAAAAATTGGATCTAAGTTGGAATCAAATCAATGGCACTTTGCCTGATCTTTCCATTTTCACATCTTTGAAGACATTAGACCTTACTCAAAATCGTTTGAACGGGCGGATTCCGGCGAGCGTCCGATTCCCGTCGCAACTAGTGACTTTGTCTATTCCTTCTAACTCTCTGAAAGGTGTCCTCACTGAATCACATTTTGCTAATGTGTCCTACTTAAAGACATTAGACCTTTCTTACAACTCACTGGCTTTGAAATTTGATAAGAGTTGGGTCCCTCCCTTTCAATTGGATAAGATATTCTTGAGATCTTGCAAGTTAGGTCCTAATTTTCCAAAATGGCTACAAACTCAAACCAACTTCTCTGTACTTGAAATTTCCAACACTGGAATTTCAGATATGGCTCCCCAGTGGTTTTGGGGTCTTTTGACACCAAACCTTTTATGGTTGAATGTTTCATACAACAATTTGTGGGGTACAATCCCAAACTTCCCAGTAAGCTTTATTGGGTCTCCTGATATATCTTTGGCTTCTAATCGATTTGAAGGTTCTGTTCCATCATTTCTACGCAGTGCATCAGTTGTTGATCTATCAAATAATAAATTCTCAGAATCTCTCGCATTTTCATGTGATAATACTTCGGCTGAAGCATTAGCGTCGTTAGATATTTCAAGTAATCAATTATCAGGTCAACTTCCGGATTGTTGGAGTAGTTTCACATCCTTGATCTATCTTGATTTGAGTAACAATAATTTGTCAGGGGAAATTCCACCTTCTATTGGATCATTGCTTGGACTTCAAGCTTTGATCATCAGAAACAATAGCTTAACTGGGGAGCTACCTTTGTCCTTGAAGAGTTGCACAAGCTTAAAAATGCTCGATGTGGGCGAAAATAGATTGTCCGGATCAGTACCTTCTTGGATCGGGGAAGAATTACAACAATTGCAAATGTTAAGCTTACGAAAGAATCGCTTCTTCGGAAGTTTACCATTGCATCTTTGTTATTTGACAAGCATTCAACTCTTGGATCTCTCTTTAAACAATTTGTCCGGACAAATTTTCAAATGCTTGAAGAATTTTACTGCGATGGCGCGAGAGAGTTCGTCGACAAATATTGTGAGCCCTTTCATATCTAGCGATGGATCAACACCATTTTATCAATATTATTTAAATACATTGTTGACATGGAAAGGTTCACAACAATCGATCAAGAATAGCAAGCAACTCAAAAGCATTGATCTTTCCAGCAATGGACTAACGGGAGTGATTCCAATTGAATTAGGGGATTTAGTTGAATTGGTTTCTTTAAACTTATCAAGAAACAATTTGAGAGGAGAAATTCCTTATGACATTGGAAGGTTAGTGTCATTGGAATTTCTTGACTTGTCAAGAAACCATTTACATGGCTCGATTCCTTCTAGTCTTGCTCGAATCGATCGTCTCTCGATGTTGGATTTGTCGCATAATCGATTATCCGGGAGAATCCCAATCAGCACACAATTGCAAAGTTTTAATGCCTCGAGTTACGAAGAAAATCTTGATCTTTGTGGGGTGCCTCTTGAGAAAAAGTGTTATGATGATGAGAAAACACATCAAGGACAAGATGAATCCCAAGAAGATGGGGATTCATTTTTCTCTAATGGATTTTATTGGAGTATGGCTGTGGGATTTATAACTGGATTTTGGGGAATTTTTGGTTCAATACTTTTCAACCGTTCTTGGAGATACGCCTACTTCGGATTTTTGAACAATTTGGCAGATAGTATTATGTTAAGATGGCGGCTTAATCGCTAATTACTGGTATAAGATTTAGGTATTTCCCTCTTCTACTTTTAGATTTTTCTTGTAGTGATATAGTTGGTATTGATTAATTAATAACTTTTCTGATCAACACCTTTCATCTAATTTTATTTATATTGTTTTGCAGAAGAAGTTTTCTTTGAATGCATCTAGTTTCGGCATGGTATGCTATATTGGAGATATATATATGAGATGGGCACAAGTGTTTGTTGTGAGAGGAACGGAAATATATAATTTCTATATTTTACTAATTAAGCACAATTTAAATAGCTAGCTAGTTATTACAACAACTTGTATTTCTTTGTAATAATATGAATAATTTTTTTTGTGTTATTATAAACATTAGATTTTGGAACTCCGATCCAAAATATTATGAATATAGTGGTAAATGAATTGTGTGATAACTCATTCTTAGCATGGGATCTAGTTAGTTACTTGTGAAAGTGGTTAAAAACAGGGATTTAGAAATTGAATTTTATCCGTATTTCCCTAGTAAAATGTTGATTTCAAAAAAAAAAAAATTGGTAGGAAAAATTTAGGTGAGGGGATGACGCCCCAATCCATAGTGAGAGTAGGCTTCTGAGCTCAGAGAGCACTTACAAAGAGGTTCTTACAGATAACCCATCAAATGAAACATCATCAAGAATCGAACCCGAGTCATGCAATTGTTGTGAGCGAGAATGTGACCAAATGAACCAAACTTCATTGACTTTCGATAAGATTTTTAATTGAATTAAAGTCTTGGCTCAAAATCATTTTTAGTTTGGACCACTAATTCACTATTTTGCCAGAACATATACTTTTATCTTTTACAGAATGATATACAACACTGAGATAGAAATTTTGTATGATTATTGCATTAATAGGGTCATAAACTCATATAAATTAAATTAATTATATATAACTATGATTTAAATTTAGAGTTAGATTTTATTTTAATGTTGGATATAACTCAAAACATTAATTATATACTGATATAGTACTTTTGATATATATAAATATAGGTATAAATGTGAAAAGGAAAGATGGTAGGATTGTTCATTGCATTGCTAGCTTGTGCCTAAACTGTATATCAGTATTCAGTACTATATGCTTATGCATGCATGTGATGGTTGTGCCCCCATGCATGGGATCTTTTCATATAATTAATTATTACCTCTTAATTTCTGAAAAAAAAACATGTCGACTTAGAATTATATAATTTGATATGGGTAAAGCTTACCAGTTTTCTGCTATTAAATTTATCTCGAGATCTATATCATTTTAAATTAAAAAATATATATTTAACAAAGATCTCGAGACAGATCCAATAATAAAAAATTAGTGAATCAAAACTATCTAACTCTCTATAGCATTGAGACAGATTCAATAAATTGAGACAAATTGTATCTTTTAGAGACTAATTTTGACATTTTTATATTTTCAAACACAAAATTGAAACATATTATATTTACTCTTTTTATAAAATATTTTTTACAAGTATAAAATTATTCAAATGTCATCAAACTTCCATAAATCAGGTCATGAGTTTGAATTTTTTTTCCCATAAAAATGATAATAATTTTTTGTTATCATAAGATTGTAGGATCGATAAGATATTAAATTGTAAGATCAAACATACAAGATTAAAATCCTAAAAGGATTTTAATTCGAACTAAGATCGAGATCAATTTTTATGGATAAGATTATGAAATTGTAACATCATACTATAAGATGGAGATCCTACTTAAGATTGATTATTGAGATTTGAGATTTGAGCAATTACTGAACTTTGTGTGCTATATTGGTACTGTATGCTTATTACTTCTTTAAATTATGTAATTAGGTGCGTTTAGTTGGTTGGCGTGATTTGATGGAAAGTAAAAGTGAAAAAGAAAGTGATAAAAATAGTGTTTGGTATGCAAAGAAATAGAATTAGAATGTAAAAATAATGTTATTTGGTATAATAAGAAGAAGATAAAAATATGCAATATATTTTTTTGCCCTTACTTTTGTTATTTATCACACATTTTAAGGGTAAAATATTTATTTTACATTTACTTCCCTTTCTCTCTATGAAATTCTCTCTCCCACATAAAGAACAAAGGCTCCTTATCTACATGAAACAAATATTCTTTTTTCTTATTTTCAAATTTATACTGACTTCCCTTCCCCTTACATACCAAACATAACCTTACTTGCTCTGGTTGGCAGGTGAATCTGTACGGCAAAGATCTTATTGTACTTTTGATTTGGGTAACTCTTTAGAGCTATAGATAATTAAAACTCATCAATTATGAGTTGTTGGATTTATCTTAAAATATGTATTATTTTAAATTGTAAAAAAAAATTATTTTAATATAAATCTCAAGACAGATCCAACAACTAACAAATAACATTACATTTTTTGTTTGTTTTAGGGTTTGTTTGGGAATTAAGAGGGGAAGGGAATAGGGGATACTAGAGGAGAAGGGAGGAGAGGGGAAGGGAAGGGAAGATTAAGGGTTTGTTTGGGAATTAAGAGAGGAAAGGAAGGGGAGAGATTAGAGGAGAAGGGAGGGGAGGGGAAGGTTAACCTTGCATATGTCCTTCTCTTGTTTGGGTGTTAATACCTCCTCCAAAATACCCAAATTTGGGGTATCTTGAATTTGTGAAGGAGAAGGATAATGGAAGATTAATATTTGATCCTCCATTATCTTCTCCTCCAATTTTCATCTTCCCAAACAAGGGGAAGATATCTTGAAAGTCTCCCCTTTCCTCCCCTTCTCCTTCTTAATCCCCAATCCAAACATACCCTAAACTTCCATATGTCCTCCCCTTGTTTGGGTGTTGATACCTCCTCCAAAATACTCAAATTTAGAGTATCTTGAATTTGTGAAGGGGAAGGATAATGGGGTGTAGGAATTTGCTGCTGGCTGATGGCCGATGGCTATGAGCCTAGGAGAGGGTTTGGTTTGACTAGGCTCACGGGTGGTTTGGGTTTGGGTTTGGGCCGTTGGGCTATTGTGTTTTGTTTTGTTTTTTCTCTTTTCCTGCGAATAAAATAAAACATTTTTAGTTTTTACTTAAGTATTTGTTTTTAATAATTTACACTAATTTCTTAGTAATTTTACTCTAAATCCTTCCAAAAAAATATCAAATCTCAAAAATCCTTTTAAAAAAAAGTATTCTCAAAATATTTTCTTTTCTCTCATCACATATATTATTTTATTTTTTAAATTTGACCAAATTATTAAATTTTTTTTAAATATATGAGAGATCCGTCTGACTATCATATGGAATTCCCTTTAATATTAATATATATATATATATATTAAAGGTAGAATTTTTGTGTATGTATATATATAATGTATGTGTTTTGTGTGTGTATATATATATATTAATAATATAATATATAATTATTATAATTAAATATATAATAAAAATTAATAATATTTTTAATTATATGTTTTCAATTTTTTAAATCATGATGAAAATAGTCTAGTTTTAGAAAAATTAGTCACTGCTTACTTAACTTTGAGATAATTTATGTTCATTTATAAATAAACTAAAAATAACCCAGATGATTATTCTAACTCATTTTCACTTTAATTCAAAATAATAAGAGTCAAATCGAGTCATTTAATTTTATATATTAAAATCTAATAATTATTATTTGACAAAATTAAATAATTACATGTTCAGTACTCCAAAGTAGTTCAAGTATAATTACTTTTAAATAGAATCGTCAAAACGAATCCAATCTTAAGTTGGCTTATTTAACCGGGTCACTTAATTTAATATTATAACCTGCAAGTTATGTGAGCTAACTCGAGGGTTAGGTGGGTTAAGCATACCTACTTAATAGGTGGGTTAAATAGGTAACCTATTGGGTTAAACATGACTATTTTTTCTAATGTTAGTCTATTTTCCTTATGATTCAAAAAATTAAAAAATATATAATTATTAATTTTTATTATATACTTAATTATAATAATTATATATTATATTATTAATATATATATATACGCGCGCCCGCACATACATACACATACACACACAGATTCTAACCTTAAAAAATATATATATTACAGACGAACTTCCCTAATAATTTTTAAAAAAAAATTAATAATCTACCAGATTTTAAAAAAATAATTTAGTTCGTCTGACCCTTAGACGAACTTGCTTATAATAAAGATAAAAATGAGGTGTTTTGAAAATATTTTTTTAGAAGGGTTTTTGAGATTTGATATTTTTTTGGAAGAGTTTAGGGTAAAATTTCCCTAATTTCTTATCTAATAAAATTATTAAAGCTACTAGAAATTTTTTTTGGCCTGGAAAAGCTACTAAATTTGATTGTTTGAATTTTATTATTTGTTAGTCCTGAAATATTAAAGTTAAGGAATTAAGTTAAAAAATTAATTAATTAATTAATTAACGTAGCACCATTGAAAAATAGAATATATAAAAAAATTTTAAGAAAAAAGAATCAATAATAAAAGAAATGAGTTATATAATACATGTTTCAATTTTTTATTAAACAATTCTATGATAAAAATCAATGTTGTAAGAACTAAATTGGACAAAGACTCGATAAGTGTTAGGTTTAATCGGTCGAACTAGATGATGTATAAAATGACATCACTCAAGTTTTAAGTTTCAACATACATAATTTTGAAATTTTAAATTACAAGACTTCTCAAATTTTAATTTTCAAGACTTATCAAACTATGAAATTACATAACTCGATCAAACTAATTATAAAATTCTTGATAATCATGACTTCTTAATTTTTAATTTTCAAGAATTTTTTAATTTCTTTTCTGATGTTATTTTTTTAAGTAAAGGACAAAAAAAAAATTATTGCATATAAAAAAAATTGGACTGTTTGGACCATCGATTGGACGGTTCAATTCGGTTGACCGGTTGGATTCCGGTTAAACCGGTCCAACTACAAAATTAATTTTTTAGGTCCAACCGACTTGTTTAAGTGCCTGGTTCACGGCTGGACCGGTCGAACCGTCCGGTCTAGTTCGGTCCATACTGATAAAAATATAAAAATTTTACATATTTTTCTCTAATATAAAAGGATGTGGTGGGAGTGGGACTCACCACTAATGTGAATTGTGACATGTAAGAACTCAAAACAATGACTTGACTTCCTTCACTAGGAAATTGGAGTCAAATGAGGTAACTACGTACAATTATTAGTATATACATGTTTGGAATTTGGATTACCTTCAATACACGGCTTCTGGAATTTAAATTAAAAGTTAATATTTCAGAAAATATTTTAAAATATAGCCAAAATTTAATTATAGATATTTTTTTGATTCAGTAAGGATAAAATTATCATTTGCATGCTACTCTTTCTTATCGCCAAGTTTGTTTATAATGAAAAGTCTCAACATATTGAACTAATTATACATAACTTTGTAAAGAATTTGATAATAAATGAAATAATCTCATAAGTTATATAAGATTTAAATTTGACGTTTTCATATTTTCAAACACAAAATTGAAACATTTTATATTTACTCTTTTTATAAAATATTTTTTTACAAGTATAAAATTATTCAAATGTCATCACACTTCCATAAAACAAGTCATGAGTTTGAATTTTTTTTTCATAAAAATGATAATAATTTTTTGTTATGAGACCATAAGATTGTAAGATCGATAAGATATTAAATTGTAAGATAGACATACAAGATTAAAATCCTAAAAAGATTTTAATTCGATCTAAGATCGAGATCAATTTTTATGAATAAGATTATGAAATTGTAACATCATACTATACTATAAGATTGAGATCCTACTTAAGATTGATTATTGATAGTTGATATTTGAGCAATTACTGTGCTATATTGGTAGTATATGCTTATTACTTATTTAAATTACTTAGGTGGCGTTTGGCCTTTATAGGAGGTGATTTGATGGAAAGTAAAAGTGAAAGTAAAATTAAGTGATAAAAATTGTGTTTGATATGCAGAGAAATAGAAATAGAATGTAGAAGTAATATTATTTGGTATAGTGAGAAGAAGATAAGAAAATGGAAGATAAAAGTATGAAATATTTTTTGCCCTAACTTTTGTTATCTACCACACATTTTAAGGGTAAAATAAAATATTTATTTTACATACACTTCCCTTTCCTTTTGTCAACTTCTTTCACCCACACAAAGAATAAAGGTTCCTTATCTACATAAAACAAATATTCTTTTTTCTTATTTTCAAATTCATACTAAACACTAAACATAATGAGCTACACGTTCCTTTCCCTTTATAATTTATATACCAAACATGACCTTACTTGTTGACTGGTTGGCAGGTGAATCTGTACGGTAAAGATTTCATTGTACTTTTAGTTTATGTAACTCTTTGAAACTATAGATAGTTAAAGTTCATCAATTATGAGTTGTTGGACTTATCTTAAAATTTATGCTATCTTAAATTATAAAAAAAATATTTTAATACAAATCTTAAAATAAATCCAACCGCTCACATATTACTTTACTATTTAGACTTTAATGTCACGGGTGGTTTGGGTTTGGGCCCTTATTGTTGGGCTTTTGTGTTTTGTTTGTTCCTTTTTGTTCTCTTTTCCTGTAAATAAAAAAAAATTTATTTTTTACTTAGTATTTGTTTTATTAATCTACACTGATTTCTTATTTAATAAAATTACTAATGCTACTAGAATTTGATTGCTTGAATTTTATTATTTGTTAGTCCTAAAATATTTAAGTTATTGAATCAAGTTAAAAAACTTAATTAATTAATCAAAGTAGCACCATTGAAAATTTCCAGCAACTCTCAACATTATTCACCACTCAAAATTAATATGATATATTTTAAATTAAAATTCTAAAATAAATTAATTTGATTTAGATATATTTAAGTCCACGAGTGCACGTGCCCATAGACTTGACGGGGAACTTATGTTATTATTATATTTGATTCCAGCATGTGACGTGTACATGTCACACTTACGTCGCCAAAAGGACCCTCTGATCTGTAGAAGGACTCACGGGCCACGAAAACAATAATCATTTTAAAAATAATGCCTCTATACGAAACTCTAGACACATCCATCATATTCTTAACCTACTGGGAGTGCTCCCTCCATCCAAGGCACCTTGGTTGCCTTCTTAGAGCCACCCTCGGCTCCTTCTCCGATGACTTGCTGATCACCACATCTCTTCTCGTCCTATGATCGTCCTTTCTCTCACAGGCAAGGTTGTCAAAGTCTAGATTTTAAGTAAAATCGTAGAGGGGGGTGTAAAATCGTATCGTAGAATCGTAAGATTTTACCTATGATAAAATCATAAGAATTTTTTTATGTTTTATATATATATATAACATAAGTACCTAATCAATATAATAAATCACATACAAAATTAAATATGAAATATAGTGATGCTGCCATGTAATACTCCTTGTTCATTTGCAACATATATATGCATGTTAGTTAAAACTTAAAACAATTCATTTATTGTAGAATGAATAAATTAAATTAGTAGTATAATGTAAGTAATTAATATACTTGAGCAACAATAGTAACGTCAGAGTGGAATTCCCAAAGGGTAAAAAGCTGATACTTTGACGTAATGACATCCAATTGTTATGGTAATGATATCAAAAAATGGGTAGGGTTTGTGATTGGACTGGGGCATGGGCTGTAGATTATTTTTTTTAACATCAAACAGGCTTTTTTTTTGGGCTGAGGTAAAATCGTAAAATCGGAGGTAAAATCGTTGATTCCACCGATTTCACCCGATTCTACCCGATTCCACCACGATTATACTCCAGCACGATTTTACTTACGTTTCAACTCGATTTTAGTAGGTAGAATCGTAAAATCGTACGATTTTACGATTTAAATCGCGATTTTGACAACCTTGTTCACAGGTAACCCCTTGACCATATCACGGTCCGTTATCCTTGAACTACACAAACTTTAATCCCTTTATAGAATACATAAACACCTTAGGTCCTTACCTAATTAGAGCAAGTCCCTCAAAATTACAACCTTACGCAATCGTTTATCATATCATAAATCCTCTCTAAACTAAATGGATTTAATATATATATAACCTATTTATGATTTTAATGTTATTTTTGTTTAATTATATATATATATATATATATATATATATATATATATATATATATATATATATATATATATTTGTATTCTTACTGTAACTTTCACTTTATTGTTAATTTCCAGTCAACTTTTTTGAATTTTCTTCTTTATATCTCTCTCTATATATAAAGTCTTGTATTCTAAGTCTTCTCTTGGTACAAATTAAAATGATTGAGAATGATAGCAGGACGTGAATGTTGGTGTAAAATTAATATAATGGGGACAAAAACACAACGTCCCTCATGGGAGAAACTTTTATTAGTTCTACATTACAACTTTTATTTTAAAATAATTATAATGTATCAAAAGTTGAAGCATCTTTAAAATATTTAAATTGAAAATACCCCTGATCGATGAGATAAAATTGCTGTGATTATATTGTGATATTCTTTGTATTTTTAATTAAAAAAGATAAATGATAATAATTTTTTATAATTATTTTTATTTAAATAACATTCATAGATATTATTTAATGAAAAAGTAATCATCATACTATGCATTTCAAAATGAATAATTTATTTAATTAACATTTAATAAATTAATAAACTAATTAATATTTTATATTTATTTTTTTAATAAAAATTTAAAAAATAAATATTTATAACATTCTAATCTATACATGTCATTTTTTGTGATTTTATGGTCAAAATTACTTTTTTTATATAATTTTACCAAATACAAATTATTTTTCAGCTTCTAATAATTATAATAACTAGTATTGAACCCGTGCGATGCACGAGATATGACTAAAGACTATATATTTTATAGTAGTTTAAATTATTTTGTACATTAAAAAAATTAAATACATATAATTTGAAGTATATGAGTTTTTTTTATGTTTTCGTAAACAAATAGAGTTCAATGCTTATTTGTCAATAATTATATACATGTACTAATATTGTTGTTAAATACTCTGCATCCTACAAAGGGTAGGGTACCTTCTTACCCGTTCTCGGAGTCGTTAACTTTGTATCCGAACTCATACCCAGATTCACAGAGTAAAATTTTAAGGTATCCATTGAGTACAGGTATTTTAATCATCCCTAATTATGATTGTCAACAGTAAGTAATTGATGATATGATTTTAATTATATTGATTTTTTACTATTTAGGAATTGAATATGGATTATTTTGTGGGTATTAATTAGAGGCCAATGTCAAAAGTGTTGTTTTTATTCTCACAATCAGATTTTGAATTCTATGGACACATGCATATGTCAAAATTATGGTTGGGAGAATTGTTTAAGAGTGTTATGGAATGTTTTGGGTTTATAAATTTTTTATTGGGTGTTTAAATGAGTAGAATGTGATGATTTAAGATGGTTTGAAAATCCTTCCAAACCATCCAACACTTCAATTTTTAAACCCCTTTAAATTGGGGGGTTTAGGATGGTTTGATTTGTTTATAATATTTAATTCCATTATTAACCCTCTTTTATTCTACTTTTGTTAATTCATTATAAGGGTAATATTGTCAATAATCCTCTTTATTTATTTTTTTAAATTCTCAATCAATGGAATGGTTTGTTTGAACTATTCCACTCCACTCCATCCCACTCCACACCACTCTATTAATAACCACCCCACCCCACTATCAAACTCCCAACCAAGTCCTAAGGGTAGGTGGAATGACCGAGGACATGGGAATGGAAATAACGTTATATTCGTTATGGTTGCTTAGGCAAGAGAAAGAAGGTAGGAAAAAATAAAACATATAGGTCCCACATGTACTATTACCCACATTTTTATTTCCATCTTAAAAAGTGTGTATAATTAAAAAAAGAAAAAAGAAAATACAAAATGTCTAATACCATTTGATTTGACACAATCATAACTTTCTTTTCTTTTTATTATTTTAATATAAGGGGTAAAGTGATAATTTTAATATATTCTCTTTCTATTTTCATTCTCAACGTTTACTAACAAATACAATAAATGCATTCTCTTTCTACGTAAAGAACAAACTCTAAGAATGAGAATGTTGGAGGAAATGAAAATGTCATGTCAATGTGATGTGATGTGAATGAAATAAAAGTGGATAAAATGACTATTTTACCCTTACATTAAAAGTGAGAATGGAATAGAAGTCGATAAAAAAATAAGGACAAAAACATAATTTCATCACATTGCAAAAAGTAAGGTATGTTTGATAGGAAAAATATTACATCATCCACCCCACTGACCAAACATACCCTAAGTACAATAAAATTATATTTGAGATTCAAATATCGTTGCTTTATTTATGTCAATATTCACCAATATCATTAACATGAATACATAATTAAATGAGTAAGATATATCATTAAAATTTCCAAGCCCTATATTGTAATAGAAGAAAACCATATTGATAAGTAATTAACTAATATATTTACCATCTATTAATAAAATAAAAAATAATTATAAATTGACAACCTTTAAATTTGACTTAGAACTTAAATCGAAAAGTTTAAGATATATGGGCACATTAGTCTCATTAGGAATAATCGGTAGGATTTGGATAGGATACTACATTATCCACCCTCAGATATGATTTGAGTGAATATCATAGTCAATCCCTATCTCCGAATCTTACGAATAGTCGAATTCATAAACTTAAACTCAGACTCGTATAAATTTTGAAATAAAATATTATTTTATTGATATAAAAATTTTTTATCAAATTTTTCATCTATAACCACAAAAAAAATAAATCACAAAAATAAATTTACTATTTTTTTTAAGAATATAAAGTTACTATTTTGAGAATAAATTTACTATTTAAGGTGTGTTTGGTTGGTGGAAAAAGTTAGGGAATGAGAATGGGAATGTTGGAGGGAAAGAAAATATTATGTCAATGTGATGTAATATGAGTGAAATAAAAGTGAGTAAAATGACCATTTTACCCTTACATTAAAAGTGGGAATGGAATAAATATGGGTAAAGGTGAGGACAAAAATACAATTTCATCACATTACAAAAATTATATTTACGTATATAATATTCATTGGATTGGATATGGATATTTTCAACATCCATAACTCTTGTAAAACAACCATTTCATATTTAGGTATATAATTATTATTTAATATATACATAATTAAGAGAGACCTACTAAATATAAATTATAGGTGTCCTTTTGTGGTGATGGTTGATTTAGATGGTGCAATGGACAAATAAAATTCAACCAAGAGGCACAATCAATTCAAATAGTCAGGTGTCATTTCTAAGGTGACGATCCATTTGAAGATTTTTTAGAGAGGTAGGAGAGGCTCCAATATTTAAGAGGGAGAGGCACGTAAAATAAAATAGTACAAAACTACAAATGATGTGAATAGCAGAATTTAAAGCAATGTAATCCTGAGAATTATTAGTTATTTTGAGAGATATAGATTGTTTGATTTGAATACCAAAATTATTAATACTATGAAAATAAAATTTTAATTAAAAATTACATTGAATAAAATTTCACAGTTGATAAAATTATTAATTATCAATTATTTATTTCAAAATTAAATTATGATTATCTAAAATTATTAGTTACCAATGTATATTAAGAGTAGATGTTCAGTGGTACGGTAGTACTGAACTTCAGTACATTCTTCCAATCAGTTGATTTCTAAACCATTCAAAGTGGGTCTTCAGCAATGTAAATTCATATTAATATTAACAAATGCCTCTACATTATTGGAAGAATGTACTGAACTTCAGTGGTACGGTACCATTAAACTTTTATCCGTATATTAATGACCTTAATTTGTTTATTGATAATATTCATTAAACCATTTTTATTGGTAAACATACCTAAAATTATTAAAATTGAATTTTACATTCAAAATTTGAGCATTGAATCAAACCGTTGAAAAATGGAAACAAACACAGCCTAAGATGTGAAAACACAAAGGAAAAAATAACTTAAAAAAAGTACCCACATAGTCCTTAAAAGACCATTCCTACTTCCAAAAAAAGTACTCTTAAGAAGTTCTTCACTCAGCTCCAAAGACACTTTATATTATGATGCTAAGTTGTATCCCTGCAAACATTCAAAATAAAGAAAACTTCAGAAAAATACGAAAAAGAACAAAGCTAATATCTAACACGAATATATGGAACCAAGAAACATTTTTTAACTGCCACTCATTTTAGCAATCAACATTTAGCTCAATATCAGCCAAATGTTTCTAATAGTAACTATTGGCACCGAAATCACCAAAGCAAAGCACGGAGAGAGGGAGAAGAAAGGATGAAATGAAGAAGAATCTTTTAAGGTTTAGAACAAAATATGCAGCATGAGTATAGGCTAAGATTTGCTGAGCATTAAGAAACATTTGGCAAAATTTGCAGAATGAGGCTCGACTAAGATTTCGAACGAAGACAAAACTGAATCAAGCTGTGAGGTTTTGCTTAGCATCGGGTATGCTTGAATTCAAAAGATAATGATTAATAAATCAATTAATTGCTCGCTCTTGTTTTGCTCAGCCAAAATCTACTTGGATGCTTAATAGATTAATAGATAATAGAAGATTAATAGATAATAGAAAAAGATTTGTTAAAAGAATTTTGTGATATTTTTCTTAATGTTTGTGAATAGTACTAATGTTTATTTACGTGTTATTATTTTTTATTAGAACATTTTGAATATTTTTTTTAGTGTACTTATAATATATATTTGAAAATTTTATTTATAACTTTTATTTTCTTCAATCCACTCATATTTGAGAACTTTTAATTGTAGTTATAATTTTTAAATTATAAAATATTTTTATCTAATTTTTTTTATATTATGTTTATCTAAATTTTTTAATTTTTATTTTTAATTTTTTTATCTGCATATAAAAAATTAATTGAATATTAAAATTTGAACTAATATAAAATCATCCTTAAATTTTTGAATATGATATTTGTTAGTTTAAATCAATTAGTGATGATGTCAACCCAATTGAAATAAATGATACAAAACATTTATGATATGATTAATTACATACAATCTGTATTAATTAAAAAGACTGTGCTAAGGAATGTTCTCAGCCGTCAGCTTGGAGGTATGCTAGATTTCTCTGAAAGATGATGAGGCAGAATTGCAAAGCATGATGCTCTAGCCACGTGACAAGAATTGGATTCATGTCTTTGGCTTTTATATATTATATAGATACTTTTCAACTCAGTTTATTTAACACAAATTGTTTCTTTTTTTACAATTCTTTTAAAAAGACTCTACTTAAAAAGAATTATTTAAAGATTAACAATTTAAAAAATATGCACGAACTGATGGTCCATATAGTTTGTGGAGGAAATTAACGTTCCAAAATGTCATGATTTCACGTCAAAGAAAATGTGTAATAGAATAGATCCATGATTGATTAATGGTTCAAAGAGACAAGTTTGACATCAATAGAATATGCATTTTTCAGTTAAGACTAATATATATATATATATATATATATATATATATATATATTTGAGGCTTCGTAAGCACGTATCGACATGTAATTTATTGTCAATTTTTAATATATAATTATTATATTTTAAAACAATAATAAATTATATATTTAATAGTTTTTAAAATTTTAAATTATAATTATTATCATCATTTAAAGTAAACATTAAATGATAGGAAGTTATTTGTTTGTCCACTTTTCTAGTAACTATTTATCATGCATATATTTTTTTAATTATTAAATATGTAATTTTGTGATCCCAATAACCAAAAGGGTGCATAGCCATATAAATATAGATAAATATAAATATTAGAACTATTTTGGTTTTAATTTTCACAATGCATTTTCCTGTTGGGAAAAATATGCATTGATGCATAATGATGTCTTTGTTTGTTAGCCATTGATGTGAGTTCTTGAAAGCAAATTGCAATGCCGTGTGTGGTATGGTGTGGAAGCCTTAAACAATATTAATTAAATATTCAATATTGAAAAATGTTTTTATGATCTAGAGTTCGTTTAATTTATGTGAATCCGCCATATGTTAACAGTTAAGTGATTAAAATTATTTAAAATGATATAATTTAAAAAAATAGTAAAATGTAACAATTTTTTTTATAATTTTCAACTATGAATGCACTCATATTTTTTTTTTTTCATTTTCTCTGTTGAACTCTTTACATGATGGGTCCAGGAATGATTTATATGGACTTGAATCTATCAAAACATCTCTCTTCACTACTACATAAATACAATAAAGAAAAAAAAACTATTTCTTCAATTAATTATCAATGCAAACAATATTGCAATTTTACTTAATTTTAAAATGAAGGAGATTTTGATTTCATAATTCTTTTTTCTAATACTATTATTTTTCTTATTATTTCATTATATTATTATATAACATATTTTAATTTATAATTACTTTAAATTATGAATTTTATTTAAAAAAAATCATTTATCCAATATAAACAGTAACAATAAAATAATTTACTCTATTTTTTTTTTATATCACATCACTCTCAACTTTTTGTCATTGTTCATTTCTCTTTTATTCAAATATACTCTGTAAATAAAAGTATACTATTACAAATTCAATATTCTCTCAATCCATTCAATGTTATTTATCAACGCAACATTAACATGAATTCAAAGTAATAAATAGATGTGTCAAAATAGGTTATTCCGTAAACATATTAGGGACTGAATGAGTAGATGTTCAGTGGTACGGTAGTACTGAACTTCAGTACATCCCTCCAATCAGTTGGTCCTTAAATCATTCAAGGTGGGCCCTAATTAATGTGAGTTTTTATTAATATTAACAAATGGCACTACATAATTTGAGGGATGCACTGAAGTTCAGTGATACTGTACCATTGAACTTTTATCCGGACTGGAGAATGTTTACCCTAATTAAAAGCAGGGCACCCCAATCCATCTCTTAAATAAATAAGGCCAAACAGGATTTGAACCGGTCAGATTAGCCCGTTATTTTTTTTTTAATATTTATACAATGAATTAATTGTATAATTTTTACCTTTATGTTTAAATTGAGAATAAAAAAACAAAGGAAAAAGAAAAAAATTAATTACATGTTGTTAATTTACCTTAATTCAAATTGCATTAATTACTTTAAATTTTTATTTAATTTATCTAATTACTTTAATTAATTTATATTTTATTAATATATTTTATTATTTTAAGTCAAATATTCGGAATTTTCTTGTATGTATAAAGTCTATATTCTAAGTCTTCTCTAGGCAAGACTTATCTCTTCGTACAAAATGATTGAAAATGATAAGAAGACGTGAATCTTGGTGCATAATGGAGAATTAATGGGGACAAAAACACAACCTCCTTTTGAGTAGTTATACATTCAAAATATTATTTAAAATAATGTTCAATTAGTTTATTAATTCAACCTTTTCTTTTTGTTGCTGATCTAGTTAATTACAACATATATTAGATGTTCAATTAGATTTTTTTTATAAAAACAAATGGCTAAAATACTATTTTGGTCCTCAATGTTTGTCTGAAATTTAATATCGATCCTCAATGTTTCAAAAGTTTAATGTTGGTCCTGAAAAAAATTTTTTTTTTGGCTGATCTAGTTAATTACAACCTTTTCTTTTTGTACAATTTTCACATTCTTTTTGTTTAATTAATCAATATGTAAAAGAACACATCATTAATTATATCACAAGTAATTTATCTTCTTACTATTCATGTCTTGTGCGAAGAAATATATACTTGGCCAAATTATTATTTTGGTCCTCAATGTTTGTACGAAGTTTAATATTGGCCCTCAACGTTTCAAAAAGTTATTTTAGGTCCTCAACGTTTTTTTTTGTTGCCAAAATTGATCCTCTAGCATAACTCACGTCTAGTTTTGCCGTTAAATGCTGGCGTGGAAGGCTTATGTGGCACACTCTCTCTCTTACGTGTCATATTTAAATGACATGGCACCTTCTGTCACTCCAACTCAGCAAAATGACGTCGTTTTGATTCATCTTCTATTCCCTCACATATGACAAAACAACGTCGTTTTGCTGAGTTGGAGTGACAGAAAGTGCAACAACTCGACCTCTTCGGTCTACAACTACAAGGTATGATCAGCTCATCTTTGATGGAGTTGCATGATTTGATGTCTTTGAACCTTAGTTACAATTCTTTTAAAGACAGTCAAATTCCAGAATTCTTTGGCTCCTTGAGAAACTTAAGATACCTTTCTCTATTTGATTGTGGTTTCAAAGGAAATATTCCAAGTCAACTTGGGAGTCTTTCACAATTGCGATATCTTGATCTTGGCTCTAACAATTTGGAAGGTTCAATCCCTTATCAACTCGGGAATCTTTCCAACCTACAATTACTTAATCTGGAAAGGAATAATTTTGTTGGAGCAATACCTCATCAACTTGGGAACCTTTCCAAGTTGCAAGAGCTTTATCTTGGAGATATTGTTTCTCTCAAAACTGACAAAGAGAATGGTGTTGGAGGTGAGTGGTTGTCTAGCCTCACTTCTTTAACCCTTCTTTCATTGAGAAACATAAGTGATCTCAAGTATTCTCACAATTGGCTGCAAATTATTGGGAAACTACCAAGCTTACAAATGCTTAGCCTATCTTCAAATAATCTTTCTGATCATTATATCCTTTTGTTGACCCCTTTTGAGTTTAATTCTTCAAATTCTCTTTCGGTCTTTTATCTCGGTGGGAATAGCTTTACATCTTCTGTAATATTCCATTGGCTCATGAATTTCAACCCCAATCTTGTTACGCTTGATCTTGAGTCCAACTTCTTAAAGGGTCCCATACCATAAATTCAGTAAGGTCATGAAGTCCCTAGAGAATCTATACCTTGGTTGGAATAAACTCAAGGGTGGATTGAAATCCTTAGGGAATATATGTACCTTGCAATCATTAGCCCTATTCAACAACCATTTGAGTGAAGATCTTCCAACAATTCTTCAAAGTTTTCTTGGATGTGCCAAATATTCCTTGCAAGAACTAGATTTAAGCATTAATCAAATCACTGGGACAATACCTAGAGATCTTCAATTTCCATCTCAATTGGTGACTTTGTTCATTTCTTTTAACTCTTTGAAAGGTGTCCTCACTGAATCCCATTTTGCTAATATGCCCAACTTAAAGCATTTAGACATATCTAACAACTCCTTGGCTTTGAGATTTAACCACAATTGGATCCCACCATTTCAACTGGAGAGCATATATGTGAGATCTTGTAAGTTGGGTCCAAGCTTCCCTAAATGGTTAAAAACTCAAAATGATCTCACTTCGCTTGATATGTCTGAAGCTGGAATTGTTGATATGGTTCCAGAGTGGTTTTGGATTAATATTTTGACGCCAAACTTAAAAGAGTTAGATGTTTCATACAACAACTTACGGGGTACAATACCAAATTTCCCTTAAAATATACAGATTTTACTAGAATATCCTTAGCCTCAAATCAATTTGAAGGCCCAATTCCACAATTTCTACATAATGCATCTAACCTTGATCTATCCAAAAATAAATTTTCAGATTCTCACATGTTTTTACGTGGAAAGAGTGAAACTAAAACATTTGGCCTATTAGACCTTTCCAATAATCTATTGTCAGGACAACTTCCTGATTGTTGGAGCCATTTCAAATCATTAGTCTATTTGGATTTAAGTGGCAACAATTTTTCTGGAACAATTCCTACATCTATTGGTTCTCTGCATAATCTCAAAGTTATGATATTGAGAAACAATAGCTTTATTGGGAAGCTACCTTTTCACTTGAAAAGTTGCTCAAACTTAATGATGCTTGATGTGGGGGAAAATTGGTTGTCAGGTCCTATACCTTCATGGATTGGGATTGAATTACGGCAATTGAAAGTTTTGAGCTTACGAAATAACCAATTCTTAGGAAGTTTATCATTGCATCTTTGTAACTTGACAAGCATTCAATTCTTGGATCTCTCATTGAACAATTTAGGTGGAAAAATACTGAATGCTTCAAAAACCTTACAACAATGGCTCAAGAGAGTTTCTCAATAGATAGTTATAATACATACTATTTTGGAGAAGTTTATTCTAAAACATTTGATTTGAATGCATTCTTGACATGGAAAGGTGTGGAACAAATATTTAAGAATACTAGGTTGCTTTTGAAAGGTATTGATCTCTCAAACAATCAATTAGTTGGAGAAATTCCAGCAGAATTAGGGACTTTGGTTGAACTGGTTTCTTTAAATCTATCAAGAAATAATTTGATTGGAAAAATACCTTCAGAGATTGGACAATTGAGATTGCTAGAATTTCTGGATTTGTCAAGAAATCATTTTTTCGGTCCAATTCCTTCAAGCCTTGCTCAAATTGATCGTCTGACGATGTTGGATTTGTCACATAACAATCTTTCTGGAAAAATTCCAATTGGCACACAGTTACAAAGTTTTGATGCCTCAAGTTATGAAGAAAATCTTAATCTCTGTGGAAAACCACTTGAGAAAAAGTGTCCTGAAGAGGAAGAGTCTCACAAACATCAAGCCAAATTTGAAGAAGATGAAGATTCACTTTTCTCCAAAGGATTTTACTGGAGCATGGCATTGGGATTTATCACTGGATTTTGGGGAGTCTTTGGAACAATACTTTTCAATCGCTCTTGGAGACATGCCTACTTCAGGTTCTTGAGCAATGTGGCAGACACCATTTATGTGAACATGATAGTAAATGCGACTAAATGCAAGAGGTGGCTTAAAGGTTAATTATTATCTGGTAATAATTTCCTTTCTCTATTCTTTCTTTTAGCTTTTGCATGCATATTGTTATTAATTAGTACAACTGTAGATGTTTAGTACTCCCTCCGTCCCTTAATATCTGATTTTTAAGGTTTTTTCACACAGACCAATAAAATGATTAAGTCACTTAAAATAAAGTGAAATCTAAAACAAAAAGACTGTATTGC
This sequence comes from Senna tora, assembly GCA_014851425.1. Taxonomy (NCBI): domain Eukaryota; kingdom Viridiplantae; phylum Streptophyta; class Magnoliopsida; order Fabales; family Fabaceae; genus Senna; species Senna tora. Next base: position 33,145,889 of record CM026269.1, read on the forward strand.
CCTTATTAAATTAGACTTAATTATTTCACCAATTTAATACTCATATTTAACTACTCTTTCAAAAATTAAATTCCTCCAACTAATTTAAATACTCCCACAATTTTTTTATGAAACCTATTTAAATTCTCTATGAGGAGTGATATAAAGAAGAGAAAACAATGATAATAATAAAGGACTAATTAATATCCATTGACAAAGTTGATATTGGAATAATAAATCTGGCCCGTAAATTCTTGTACTAATTAAAATATGTTGACAAAACTGATATTGAGAATAATTGGGAAATGTTTTGATTCATTATGAGTACAATATTAAATAGGGATAAAATGGTAAAAAAGATAATTAATAGTCTCTTGATTTTATAAAACATCAGATATTTGGGGACAAAAAAAATTATCCAATGAAGCTGATATTAAGGGACGGAGGGAGTAGTATGGTAGTACTGAACTTCAGTACATCACTCCAATCAGTTGGTCCTTAATCCATTCTATGTGGGTCCTTATTAATGTGAGCTTTTATTAATATTAACAAATGACACTACATGATTGAAGGGATGCACTGAAGTTCAACAGAACGGTAGTACTGAACTTTTATTCAAAATGCTTTTAGCTCAATGTATTATTAAATGTTTTAGATCCTTTAATTAATAATGAAGTTTTCTTAATTCTCATTTATTAGTGAAAACAATTTAATATTTTTGTTTTGTTGCATGATAATATAGCTAAGCACAACCTGTTTCTTACATAATGATGAGAGTGTTCAAATAATTAACATAACAATCAAATCATAAACATATTTCATCATGTACCTAAATTAAAAAGTGGTTGTACTTATTCGTAAAAACGTTTACATATATGATATAATAATACTTTTTTTATTTGTAGAACATAATACTTTTTTTTTTCATATATATGATATAATAAATTGCAAATCCACTTTAAATGTTTCCCCTTTCACCTTTATTTTAACTTTATTTTGCAAAACTATTTAATGTCTTTTTTTCTTATGAATTGAATAATGTCTTTTTTCTTTAATTAAACTCAAATGAAATTTTTTATTATTATTATTATTTTGCAGGAGAAATTTGCCTTACTATATCATAGTTTAGGCTTGGAATAAATACTGCGGTGGACAAATCATGTGACATGGCTGCACTGAGAGTGATTGTATGTGATATAAAGAATTCTAATGATTTAGTAATTACTAAAATAGTTTATTTTTAAATATTTTAATATATATTTTGAAATATTAGATATGAAGAGTTTCTAGTGTTTAAATATTTTTGTTATATAAATTATGATTTAAGTACGTATGATCTCATTTTTTTTTAGTTTTCTTATAATTCTCATGTGATAAATAAGCATCGATTCTTGATAAGGAAAGGGAAAAGTTATATAATACAAGCTTCATAACCATTTTAAAATTTTTAAATAAAAATAAAAATAATTTTTTTTTTGCAATTTGTTTTAACAGTTGTTTTCAAAAATTAAAAAAAACGTATTTATGTTTTTTTTTTAAAAAAATAGAACAACTAAAATTTGTTTTGAAATATTATTTTTTTGTTTTGGGAAAAACAAAAACCTTGAGATAATTATTTTTATTAATGATAATTATGGAATTTTACTTTTCCTCTCTTTCTTTATTAATGATAACTTTGAGAGATATTTTTATAAAATATTCCAAAAATAAAATAAATCAAACAATTTTTTATTTTTTTTCCAAAACATTTTTAAAAATAATTTACAGAACTATTTGAAAAACTAAAAATAATTGTCAAATAGACCCTAGTAATTCTCTTAAATTGTTTTTCTGATCATCTGCATTTGATTAAAAATGAACATAAAACCATGATAATTTAAGTAAAAATTTTAAATGTTGCCTGTTTTATATATTTTAAAAGTATTTAAAAAATATACGAGAAAAGTACTAAATTTTTTTAAGAAAAATTTAACATGCATTACTTACTTATTTTATTTATAAGAAATAAAATTGTATGTTTTCTTTTTCAGTTAGTTATTTATTATGAAAAATTTATTTATATATATTAGTGGTTCAAATATGATTCCATAATGGTTGAACTATTGAATTAGTTGTTTTCCTAATTGATGATATTTTTTAGAATACCCATAGTACAAAATCCTTTAAAAAATTAAAATATTTTTTTATTAAGATCCATATACTTTCAAATTATTGCAAGCTTAGAAGTTCTTGAAAAATTACACACTTTATGGTGCCAATAAAAGTTATTTTGTCATTATTCTTGAAGAACTACAACAAACAAACCAAGAAACAAAGAATGTGAAGAGTTTTTCCCTCATCTTTGAAGAAGTCATTAATAGAGAAGCATTCTTTTAGCATCTTTGATCATCAAATTGAAAGGCCATTTGTGGTGAGATTCTTCAATAAGTTGTTTAGTTGTTATGAGCATTGTGAGCTTTTATTTGTAGGGTCCAATTGTTGTATTGATGTCTATATTTTTTTTTTTGGCCAGAATTGATGTCTATATTTGACTATTTGTGAAACATATATTTGTGGGATTTATTTTGTAACTTTTGTTGATTAGTGAGTGTGGTGAGTTTTAGTATGTCCAAAAGACTATTGATGTACCCATTAAATTTTATTAGTGGATTATTTTCTGGACCAGGTCCCGTGGTTTTTACCTTTTAATTTGAGGGGGTTTTCCACGTTAAAAATTAGTGTTTCTATTGATTTTTTTATGCATTTTTAAACACATTTATTATTGGAATATCTGTATCATTTTTTATGTTTTGGAACTATTGGATATGTTTCGAGATTAGTGTCATCTTAAATTTTAAAAAGAAAAGACTTTTTGACATTGATCCCAGATCCAATTAGTTCGAGGTGTGAGCAAAAACTCACCATATCTATGTAACATTACCCTTTTTCTATATGGATTTTGCTAACTTAATAAGGAATGAGGCTAGGTAATAAATTCTATACACTTTTTTATTATTTAACCCCCATTAAATATAAGGTTAACTAGTACCTTGAAAAAACACTTTATATATATATATATATATAAAACTTTCCTTTAAGTTCACCATACCTAAGCTCTTTCCTTTCACAACACAAAATTCTTTATTAGTTTAAAGAAATGCCATACTGATTTTCTACATATATTTTCTTTTTTCTTCATTTTCTGACCTCTTGCTAATAAGAAATATGTAGAGCTCGTTCGAATTATTTGGTCAATTGTTCTTTACTTTCGTATTACTAGGCAATGAAAATTAGTTAAATCATATTGAAAATGGATGACAAAATTGACTATATAATTTTCTTAATATTAAATCATTTATTCAAGTGTCAGAGAAGTTTATAATACAACTTATTTTATGATCTAACAAGTAAAGTACAATCGATAGTAATTGTTATTTAATTTTTACTAAGTTTTATTTTAAATAAATAAGCGATTGATATTGCATAACTACAAGGATATTAACAATCAAATCAACAATATTTACTTGTAACAATATTCAAATCTTACAATTTAACATTCTTAAAATGTAATAGCTTAATTATTACTGTCGTTGATACTGATCAAACTAGCTCCAATGACTAGGAATTTTGGATTAGAGTTTTTTTTTTTCCTGAACAAATATGTTAGATATGAAAGAAAAGTAAAATAAAAAGTTATCATAATAGTATATTTGTATATCCCATAAAAAAAAGTAGTATATTTGTGTAATGTTTCCAAAGTTAATTAATAATTTCAATAACCAAGGTTATTAATTAGTACTCTCATAACCCTTCATAACAAAGTCATAAGCCATAACTGAGTCCATAACTAAGCCATAACATCAGAAGCAATTTTATTAATCAAAATAGAAGCAGAGGCATTTCTCTCAATGCAATCACATCTCCATATTTTCTTCCATCCTTTATGTGGATAGCTATTTTGCTGGCTATTAAGGCTTGTACAAGCAGTTTTGATGTTGAAAGAACCAGGAAAATAAATCTTCTCCTGCATTCGAGTTGGGAAAAGGATTTCCAATCCCAGACACCCGAGGGAGTAGTGAAGGAACTAACAGGTCTATTCAACTCAGATTGAGGAATACTAGAAGTAGCAAAAGCCTCCAAGGAGCCATATCTTGGAACCCACGAATCCACCCAGAATTTGACTAAGTGTGGAATTCTTCGAGAATTGTTCGACCCCCACGCGAAGTTTCTTTCAAGCTGCTCAACTTTCTTTATCACACTCACTGGAAGCATAGTCGTCTGCATGGAATATATGGGGATAGCCGAGGTCACGGTTTTGGTTAGGAGAGTCCTTCCCGAAATGGATAGGGACTTCCTTTTCCATATAGAGAGCCTACATTCAGTCTTTTCAGAGATATGAGAACATAGCACTTTATTAACTCTAGTATGATGGAGTGGCATTCCTAAGTACTTCCTTGGGTCTCCTGTCAATGCAAAACCCAAAACACTACAGATTTCGTTAGTTCTCAAATGATAAACATTACGAGAGAAGAAACCCTTTGTTTTGTCTTGATTATCTTTTTGCCTTGAAAACATGCAAAAATTATGAAGACAAGACTTAATTATCTCGACTTGTTCAATTCCTGCCTCAGAAAATAAAAACAGATCGTCAGCAAAAAAGAGATGAGAGATCGGGGTTCCATTTCTGCTAAGCTTTATGGGCTTCCAAGCCCCTATACTAACATCCTTATTTATAGCATGGGCTAAATTCTCAATACACATATCAAACAAGTAAGGAGAAATGGGGTCACCTTGTCTAATACCCCTAGAAGGCTTGAAAGTCTCCAACTTGCAACCATTCCAAAGTATTTGCATATTGCTAGAAGAGACAAAACACATAATAAGCTTAATGAGATTATTAGGCAGGTTAGGAGACCTAAGTGTATATTCAAGGTAATCCCAATCAAGTCTATCATAGGCTTTTTCAAGATCTATTTCAATAACCATGATCCCTTTATTCCATTTCCTATTCCTCATTATATGAATAATCTCTTAAGCAAGAATAATATTGTCCGTGCTTTGTTTACCCGGTATAAAACTACATTGGAAAGGAGAGATAAGAGAATCCAGAAACGGTTTTATCCTATTAGCTATTATTTTAGTGATTGCTTTATAAATTACATTACAAAGACTAATATGGCGAAATTGTTTTAAATTGACAGGAGAAACAATCTTAGGGATAAGGACAAGGAGAGTATGATTAATGCTTTCAACGTGAGAAGGATAAGTCACAATATCATTAATGAGATTAATAACAGAAGTACTAATATCATCCCAATAATATTGAAAAAAGAAAGCATGAAAACCGTCATTCCCCGGGGCTTTATGTGGGCTCATGGAGAAGAAGGCTTCCTTGATCTCATCTTTTGAAAAAGGTCTATCAAGGCTGTCAAATTGTTGCAGAGTATGAGCTGGCCACTCTAAACTCAGCTCTCTGGGAGGATGAACCGAGGTATCTTTTAAATATAAGCCTTCAAAAAAAATTTTAATCATTGGCTTGAGGGTGTCCGCATTCAAAATCCAAGCTCCATATTCATCATGTAAACTGTTAATTCTGTTTTGCTTCCGTCTCATCAGAGTAGAGGTGTGGAAATACTTCGTATTTCTATCCTCGAACTTGAGCCAGTTAGATCGAGATTTTTGGTACCATACTAACTCTTCTTGGAGTAAGGTATGGTTAAATTTGCGCCATAGTTGATCCTTTTCCTTTTCCATATCAACATCTCTTATGTTTGAACGGGCAATTTCATTATTTTCCAGCCGCCTCAACATGTCTTTTTTTCCTTTTAAACACGTTACCAAAAGTTGATTTGTTCCAATTTTCAGCAACTTGTGAGAAAGCCACCGAGGCATCCTGCCACTTCTTGTGATCAGCCCAAGTACTTCTCACCATATTGTTGAAATTTGAGTCAGTGAGCCACGCAAGCTGGAACCTAAAAGGCTTTTCACCTCTTTGTTGAGGAGGGGTGGGTTCGGTTTTTACAAGAATAGGGCAGTGGTCACTTTTTAATGGGGGCAGCACTGAAACTTCAGCTGTTGGAAATAGGTTCTGCCAACCCGTGTTGGCAAACGCTCTGTCAAGTCTCTCTCTGATCTCATTTCTAGTCCATGTAAATTTCGGACCTTTGAAGCCAATGTCCATAAGATCACAATTTAAGATACAATCTTTGAAGCTTTGCATGGCTCTGAAATTCGGTCTTCCTCCTCCTTCTTTTTCATGAGAGAATAAATAACAATTAAAATCCCCCTAGGACGATCCAAGGGTCATGGCTTTGAATTTGAAGTTGCTCCAAATCCTCCCAACAATATCTTCGAACCTGTTCACAAGGGTTCGCATAAACAAAAGTGATTAGGGACTCAAATCTCCTATCAATATAATTTTCAGTTTGCAGTGTAGGAATTGGAAACAAGTTTTAATGATACTTATCTCAATCTCATATCTTTTTGCCAAAGTAGCCAAATACCTCCCGAAAAACCATCAGCTTCAATCCTAATGAAATGAGGAGTATTGCATTTGGAGATGACCATATCCACACACTTGCCACTAGTCCTGGTCTCAAAAAAAGCTAAGACATCTAGATCATAATTAGTAAACAGGTCTTTTACAAGTCCAAGAAAAGTTTTTGAGGCAGAGCCTCTACAGTTAGATCCGCATCATAAATTAGCAAAATTAAAGGTTGTTATCATACACTTTGGTGGCACCTAGGTAAGCTAGGGCCTGACCAGACTCCCTTTCCTGTTTCTCAATACTACGCATAATTCCTAACACTTCGTCATAATCTGGAGGTTTCCTCTGTTTAGGGAAATTGCCCTCCATTTGAGACTTAGTGTTAGGTTTCCTCTGTTTCTCAATACTACGCATCTCTAAATCTCAATTAGTACTTATTAGTTCATGACTTCTTGCATGGCATTCTTCAAAAAGTTGTTTTGTTTTGTTTTTTTAATTGTACGTTCTTAGACTTTCTATTCTTTTACTATTATTGTTCTTGGGCTAACCCAAAGCTACCGGTTACTATTCTTCTATTATATAATTATTCTTATTGGGCTAGACCTAAATTTAGTTTTGCCCTACAATATTGTTGATTGAATATTCTTAAAGAGAATTATTTAAATATACTCCTATAGAAGAAGAAGAAGAAGAAGAAGAAGAAGAAGAAGAAGAAGAAGAAGAAGAAGAAGAAGAAGAGGAGGAGGAGGAGGAGGAGAGTCAAATGGGGTTGGATGCTCATAAAATTAGATCTTCAAAAGGCATATAATAAGATTAATCGGTCCTTCGTCACTTTTACCCTCAATCATTTAAATTTCCCAAGGGAATCAGTTGAGCTTATTGAAAATTGCATCATATCGATCCAACATATCCCATTGTTGACAAAATTGAACTAGACCAGCTGGTCGGACCGAAAAATTCATCAATCGACCATGGCATTAATCTAGACAACCCTTAAAACCAGCCTTCTTAATGATCCATTAATGACCGAAAAAATAGTCAAATAACTAGCCAAACCGGAGAAAATCGACCGGGGTCAACGGGATGGGGTCGTAAGGGTAGGCTTGTAGAGGTGGCAGGCTTGGGTATGTCATAGGCGGCACATAAGGGCGATTGGCTAGCGGAGCTTCCATCCCTGGCTGCTGCAAAGCCATAGGCACAATCGACATTTGTGGATTTGACACAATAACCCCCATAGTGTTAAGGGAAACCATTCCGACCTGGATTGGCAACGTTAATTGAGAACGTGTCAAGTCTAGTGGTAGGGTCTTGAGGGAACTACGTCGATTGTTGGGCTTGAGAGACACTTGGGGGGAGGATTCCCTTGGATGTTTTGCATAGGTTTTGTCTACCTTATGCTGGGTAGAGGATTACCCTTGAGGGTTGACTCGCCAAGATTTGAGTAACTAGTGGGTTGAACTAGTATATCGAATGCTAGTAGAATTAGGCCAAATCCATCTAGAGCCTAGCTAGCTCTTTCTATAGTTGGTCATTTTTGCTAGTAGGAAATTGGTTGATCAGAATTTGTTATCCTCCGAGGTTGCATGGGTCATGGGGCATTCCATACGGTTGTCGAGGACATGTGATCCCTTGGCATTGCTCTTTGAAGGTCCCTCTTCAGTGGGCGTGATGATTTTTGTATTGGTGATTCTAGGGTTTTGGATCACGTTCAAGGTGTCAGCTTCTTCAATCGCCAAAACAATGTTTTTGGTGTCTCCTATGGGTTCGGCAGTGCCAACCGGTATTTGGGCCGTCTTATTTCTCTGATTCCTCATTTGGCGAGTGTCTACCATTTGCTTATTTCCTGCAAGAGATAAGAATTGAATGAAAGCATTGGTTTTTTATCTAGGAATTGTTGCTTTTTCGTAAAGCAATAACCTTTACGAGATCATGGGAGAAACCTCAATGCGAGGTGTTGGATGTTAGTGAGACTGGTTGTCTGAAGAATACAAAAAGAAGAAATGAAGAAGAAAGTGATACACAATGTCTTCAAGGCGTGGACAACACTTTCTTCTAGACTTAATTTTCCCCCACCTATTCCTATCTTATAGGGTATAAGTTGGGTAGATTGGGAAATTTCCTTTAGGATACAATGAAGACCCTTGAGTATGGATTGCACTTCCAAAACTCAAGTCAGGACAACAATAGTCTTTTACAAAGTGATAATTTGTCTTTATCTTTGTATGCAATCAAAGACAAAGGCAATGAGTTTGATATTGTGTGTTTTTTATTTTCACTTGTGTTCAAATGGAATGATGAGGGGTTTATATAGACTATGAAGTGATGCCTTGAAGAGATGCCTTTTGGTACAATTTACCTCTTTAATTAAAAGTCACAACTATATAATTCAAATGAAGAGTCTTTTCTTTTAATTTTGTAACTTCCTACAAAGCCTTTCATAACAATACAACATTTCACATAAATAAATATATTAATTTATATAAGAACACAACTCTTCAAATAAATTAACATAAGGACATGACTCTTTAATTAACATATCTCTTCATTTTAAAAATATTCCAACATTGGAAACAAAAATGCGGTAAAAGAGGATAAACATCACGAAAAGATTATTTAGATGTGTACGAAAATATCAAGAGACAAGTATAATACTCCCTACACCCCCAAAAAGGTGGTTGTCACATATCTACTTATTAAAGGTTAGTTTATCTTTGTGGCGTTTATTCATTCTCTTCCTTTTAGCTCTATTATTTGCGTTTCTAATAATGCGTTTCTTGGGGGGTTCAGTAGGGCGGGTGTTTATTTTAAGATTTTGCTTGATTCAAAGCGTGTGCTGGCGTTTTAGTCTCGATCATAGGCTGGGGTTCTGCATCATGTACGGCTAGAACGTATATGTGGTGAGAAGGTGACCGAGAGAGAACCTTGGTGGTTTTGTGATGGCAGTGGTGGTGTCGTGAACAAGGTAAGCACTTACGGTGGTCAGGATTGTGCTCACTAGTATGTTGTCACTTAGGGTTACATGAGGATGAAGAAGAGAGATGTGATGGTAACTAGAAATGGGAGTGGTGGGAGGAAGAATCATAGAAAGAATGTGACCTGTTAGAAATGTGGAAAGTCTGGGCATGTTAAGAAAATTTGTCTAGGCGGAGCAAGTTCGGCAAATGGCTCCGAGTTAGATGCTAGTTTTGTCTCTCTTATTATGGGGGAGGTTAATCTTGTTTGAAGAATTGAGGAGAGCATCCTCATGGTATTTCTGCGTTACCATGGAAGTGTGTTGCTAATAAGTTCACAGTTGAATATGGGCATTGGTTGACATTGAAGCAAGATGTGTGGTGGAGTTATGTCGATGGTTGAGGAACCTCCAAGGAAAGCCAATGGAAGAAGCACAATAAAGTCTCAACAAGGTTTTTCCACATATGCCAAGGTGAAATTCTTAGAATTAATTTATTCTAAGTGAATACACTTTTATGGTAGAATGTGATAATTCTTGGTTTAAGAGCTATGATTGTTAGTGCTGACAATAAAGCTGAAGATGTGGTAATTTTCAATGAAGGTAGAGATTTGTTTGGATATTGCTTGAAAATTAGTCCTATATTCCCTAGGTTATAAAGGTGGAGTGGGCGCCAAACTTATAAATAGAGCCCAAAGTTATGATTGTCAATGTTGACAATAAAGATGAAGATGTGGTAATTTCCAATGAAGGTATAGATTTGTTGGGATATTGCTTGAAAATTAGTCCTATATTGCCTAGGTTATAAAGGTGGAGTGAGCGCCAAACTTATAAATAGAGCCCGAAGTCTTTGTTTCAACTTGCACCAAGTTAATGCACTTTAAGCTTGTATTTGACTTTCCAGTTTTCTATTTATTCTCTTGTTTTAGAGTGACATGAGATGTTATTAAATACTTGCTTTGGAGAATGTGAGTGTACTTGGAGTGCGAGCTATTTTGAGATGATATTGTGTGATATAAAAATTTTAATGCAATATTTTTCTCTTGTTCTCTTTTAGCAACGATCGTGGTTTTTTCTCCAGTTTGGAGTTTCCTATTTATTGTTAAAATAATTTTTTTGTAAGTGGTTATAAAGATATTAATTTACTACCTATTCTGATTTATTTTGTTACCACTAAACTATTTTGTGATTTTTTTTACCTAAAATATGATTAATTTGATTGAAACAAAGTTTTTTTTAGGTTATTCGGTAGCGTTTGGTTGCCGATAAGATATTTTGATAAGAAATATAAGTGAAAGTGCAAGTGGAAGTGAAAGTAGAAGTAAGAGAGAAATGGAATAAGATAGGGTTTTGTTACTGAGAATCATTAAGGGAATCCTTGAGGTATTGTTGCACTCCCACGTTTGTTTCCTGGAATGTGTGAAGGAAAGGAATCTTCACACATTCCATTGTACTGAAGCAGGAGTTATGTTAATGACCATTTCAACTCACACTTTTTCTTGTTATGTGAGGATTGATATAACCCTTTTTTTAATATTTTAATATAATGAGGAAAGTGGCAATTTTAACCAATTTTTATACTTTTCCTATTCTCATTTCCATTATCAAATCCTACTACCAAAAGTAGTAATCTCATTCCCATTCCCATTTTCATTCCCACCACATTCTGCGTATTAAACACACCCTTAAAAAATGTTTAGTATGTAAGAAAATGAAATTAGATTATATAGACATAAAATTAGAAAAATTAATTTTTCCTTTACCTATCCCATTTTTATGTTTCGATTTCCTCTCCAACAAAGCCGTACTTTTAATAATTTATTAAAGGTAAAATAGTCATTTCACATACCATTTTCCTTTCTCATTCTCATATTAGCTCGAAAACCCATCTTTCCTCTCTTTTTCTTTTCTCTCCTCTATGAACCAAACACGTTGTTAGAGGAGGGTGGATCCTCTGTGATTAGTAATGGAGTTACAGATAAAAAATGTTTTCTTTATATTTTTCTCTTAATTCTATCATTAGGGATTAGTCACCAAATTTACACAAAAAAGTCATTCTAACATGTGCATTAAAAGTTATTTTTTAATATAAATTTTCAACGCAAAATGCCAATGAAAAGAAATTTTTTAACATATAAATCTTAAGAGTGTGTTTGGATGAAAGAAAGTTTGGGGGGAAAGTATTGTTTTAAGGTATTTTAATTACCTTATAAACAATTTAGGTGTTTGGATTAACGTTACTAAAATTAATGAAATACCTAATATTTTGAATTACTCAACTTCTTTAGAATTTGAAAACCCACCTCTTAGGTGGGTTTCCTAAATTTCCGTAGGCGGACACTAGGGATGGCAATGGGTAGGGTCTGAGTAGGATACTGCATTCTCCATTCCCGGCCCCAGTAGTCAATATTTTCCCCATCCTCGAACATGTCCCCGGCCGGGTATGAAATTTGAAACCCGTCCCCGGACCCATCGAATATTTAGATCCCAAGACCCGGCCCCGGACTCGAAAAATTTACTATTTTTCTACAAAATTTGCTATTTTCATCACAAGTACTTTAATCACAAGTATTGAACACACATTCATAAATTTAATTATTTCTAAATTTAGAAAAAACAAACTTTAAACACACAATTTGATATGATATATAATATATTTTTATATAAAATTTTTATATTAGAGTAAATGTCTAAATTGGTCCCTGAAAGATTATGATTGTTCCAATTTAGTCCTTGAAAGATACAAATGTCTAATGTAGTCCCTGAAAGATGATTTTTGTCCTAATTTGACTCTTTTTTGTTTTTCCGTCAATTAACTTAACGGCCAGTGACACGTGGATGACATGTGGTCTGCTGACATGGAATTTTTTACCATATTATTATCATCTAATTTCTACATCATTCTTACAACTCAAATTAAAAAAAAAACGTCAGATACTAGGGAAAAAATCGTGCTCTTCTTTTCTCTACTCTGCAACAAATAAAATCAACTTCTTCTCTATAGGAAGGAAGGCAGAATCGGCTTTTTCTATACTTCATAGTTACTTCAATTTCAATTCATGCATCTTTATTCATAATAGGTCAAATCTCTTTGCTAATATATATGTGAAAATAGGATGAAAAGAAAAGAGGTTGCCACTCAATACAACATGTGAAGATGCAAATTTGATAACAGATAAATAATTTGGTATAGATTTACGCACACACTGGAGTAGAAACACATATAGAAGCACAAATATTCAGCCACGTATGCTCGGGAGTTGAATATCTTTATTATTATTTAACCTATGAAGTCGAGTGCCGTGGAGAAGAAGACGATTTGTGTTGCGTTGAAGTCGAGTGCTGTGGAAAAGAAGACCATTTCTGCTGCGTTGAAGTCAAAAGCATTTCGATTTCCTTCCTATGAAGTAGAGAAGAAGCCGATTTAATTTGTTGCAGAGCAGAGAAAGAAAGAACACGAATTTTGCCCTAGCATCCGACTTTTTTTTTTTAATTTGAGTTGTAAGAATGACGTGGAAATTAGGTGGAAATAATGTGTTAAAAAATTCCATGTTAGCAGTCCACATGTCATCCACGTGTCGCCGGCCGTTAAGTTAACTGACGGAAAAACAAAAAAGGGCTAAATTGGGACAAAAATCATCTTTCGGGGACTATATTAGACATTTGTATCTTTCAAGGACTAAATTGGAACAATCATAATCTTTCAGAGACCAACTTAGACATTTACTCTATATATTATATCATCGGGTTTGGGTCCGGGGTGAATACACCCTTACCCGTCCCCGAACCAAGACCCGGACTTTTACCCGATAAAACCCCCAGACCCGAACCCAGACCCATTTTTTCAATACCCAGACCCGGACCTAACGGGTAAATTTTCCGAGTACCCGTTGGATTCGAGTAAGATTGCCATTCTGGCTCCATACTCAACTTCTTTAAAATTTGAAAACTCACCTCAAAAGGTTTGGTAATTTTTTAATTTTTAAAAAATATAACATAAAAAATAATAATTTTAAAATAACAAAAAATTAAATATTTAGTAAATTTTGGTTTAAAAAAAATATTTAATAATGTTTTAACTTTGAGGCAAAGTACTTTTTAATATTCGAATTGTTGTCAAAATTATTATTTAGTTCTTAATTTATTTAAAAAAATTATTATTTAATCTTCGAATTTGTAATTTTGTTAACTATTTAGTCCCATTGGCATTACCTGTTAGATAATCAAGTGATGTAGCCGTTAACTACTGACGTGGTCACGTTAACAAAGATGATGTAGATGTCGCCGTCAACATTGGAGAAGGTTTTGTAGTGAGAACTAGGCTTGATGTGGTTGCCATAGCTGCATATCAAGCAAAACTTGGCTCCAGGAACAAGGGAAGGGGTCATCGACCAAGTTTTTAACAATACGAGAGGAGGAGCAGAGAGAGGAGTTTGGCCATGTCAACATTTAATGATCATGTTACTCAGTTATCTAACAGGTATAGTCCATGGACTAAATAGTTGAAAGAGTTGTAAATTTGATAACTAAATAATATTTTTTCATAATCCAGTGACTAAATAATAGTACTTCGATCAACAATTTAGAAACTAAAAAGTATTTTGTCTCTTTAACTTTTAGCTATTATTGTAACTTTTAACTCAATATCTTTAATTATTGAAGATCAAATTTAAAATTTTGCAAATTAATTAGACTTTTAAATTACTTAATCTACCCGACATAAGATATTTCAACTACTAGTAATTTGAATTCTAGTAATTCAAATCCTTTACATTTTAAATTACATGAAATTCAAAATATTAGTATGCAAATGCAAACACACTCTAAAGAAAATCACTCTTTCTTACTTACAACTTCCTTCCAACCCAACATTTCATTTTTTTACTTGGCCTTTGATATCCGGTGAGTATTTCAGTAAAAAGTGAAAGTGAAAGTGAAAATGAAAGTGGAAGTGGAAGCAACTAATAAAAAGTATGTTTGGTATGCAGGGAAAATAGAAGTGGAATATAAAAGTAATTTTGTTTGGTATGGTGGGAAGAAGATAGTGAAATAGAAGATAAAAGTATGAAATACCATTTTTGCCCTTACTTTTTTTAAAAGCCACAAATTTTTTAAGGGCATTTTGATCTTTAAACTTCATCTCACCACAACTTAGCTTGCATATAAGCAACCTTACTCACGTCTTCCTTTTCCCACTCACCTCACCACCTACCAAACATATCAAAATCTCATGTGAACAATAGTCACCCCTGCCAAACATGCCCTAACAATTAACGTGAGGTAACAGACGGTTAAAGAGTTGACAAATTACAAGCGGCCACATACATTGATTATCACCCACTTGCGTTGCGTCGGCTTTTGTGTCCGTTTTCATTCAATCTCCCAACCACAACTCCAGCTACTCCTCATCGTCGTCGTCGTCTTCTTCTTCCTCCAATGCGAGAGAGAGAAAGCGTGTGGAATCTGAAGCAAGAAAGAGAACCAACACTCTCTGATGCGTATTCCAACCCAATTCAATCTCCGGATCGCAGTTAATCCGGTGTTGCAGCTATGTCCACATCCATTTCTTCCCCTCCACCCTCTCTCTTCCTCCCTACCAAATCTAGGGTTTCGCTTCTGAACCCTCACAATAAACTCGCGCTATCGCTCGACAGAACCTCCCCTCGCCTTCGACTTCAATCCAGGTTTCCTACTAATGTAAGATTTCTTCACTTTTTCCCCCTGTAATTCCCGTGAATTGTATTTGGCTATCTGTTGTTTGGTTGCTCAGAAGATTGTAGAAATTAAGAATATATTTTTTGCAATTACTTTAGTTATTGGATTATATTTATGAGATTTTAAGAGATGGACTGAATTGATTAATAAGCTAAACAATAAATGGAGCTTAGACGGAAGTAAAGCTTATCATGAATAGTACAGAAGGGAAACTTTCGATTTCTTATCCTTCAGTTGTCTTTCTCGGCATTTGAACTATGGCATGTTTGGTTTTTAGAACACTCCGAAATTAAATCGAATTTTGGCTTTGGCAATTATGTGCCTTCTACTTTCTTTTATGATTGTAGCTTAAAGAAAATAAAAATGGGTTTTTCTTTCACTTTTTGCTTCGAATTTTTGTGTAGTTTTATAATTTTTTTTTGATAGAAAAAGAAATATTATTAAGGAAGAAAGTACAAAAGAGGAGAACAAGGAGTCCTCTAAGAAAGAAGAATAAAACCAACAGAAAGAACACGGCAAAAGAAAAACAAAAACTTTAACTCAAAAAAGCCTTCCAATCCCTTTGGAGATCCAAAATGGAATTGGGTTTATAGTTAACTAGTTCGTTATCATTTCTTATAAAGCTGTCTTTTATAGTTGAGGTGTAGAGAAACAATTTTAGCATACAGGTTTTGATTGGGCACTTAGAACCACAATCATGTCGTTCCATATGCAATTATCAATCTTGCAATTGAATATTAGCTGAAATGCTCTTCATTGTCTATTATGTCAAGATGAAATAACTAGCAGATATGATTTCAATCTGCAAACTGTTTGAATGAAGTTAAGCGTGATTTACAGCAGTGACGATAATGCCATCATTTAAATGATAAGTTAATCTCAATCTTGCAATTGAATATTAACTCAAATGCTCTTCATTGTCTATTATGTCAAAGAACTTAAGATGAAATAACTAGCAGATATGATTTCAATCTGCAAACTGTTTGAATGAAGTTCAACATGATTTAAAGCAGTGGTATGGACGATAATGCCATCATTTAAATGATAAGTTAATCTCCATATCTATTACTTCTGGTTGATCCGTTGATGCGGCTTATATCAGTGCACTCAGATCAGCATACTCTAAACTTGAGCGTATTTGATTGGGTGCACCTTTCACCTTAAATCTTGAGCTAACCCCCAAAAAATAGTAAGACAAACTCATGAGCTATCTTCATATTAAATGTGTCATATGCATGTTAGTGTTTATGCTCGACAGGTTTGGTCTAAGCTTCTTAGGGTGAAGACTTTGTTGGCATTTGTTGTCATTAACTGCTGCAGATGCTGGTGTTGGATGACCAGAAACCCTCTGGAACCCACTGTTGCAGTAGACCATAAAATACAGCGTAGGTAGAGACATATAGTATGAGAAAAGAAACTTGATAAAGGATGTGATCTGAGTTAGATACATAGAAAGGAGAATAATAGTGATGATTAATGGTTGGCCTATTTTGAGATTTCGTGATATTTTTTCGTTAATCGATTTCGTGAGGGTTAGGGTTTGAAGGTGTATGATACTTGTGGTCTGGTACCAAATTAGGTAAATAGGGAGAGGAAAAGCTAGAAAAGTTAGGAAAACAGAAATACATCATTGCAATTTGCAAGACTAAATGATAGTGTATATATAACACGGACCATTAAACGTCTATACTGAAACATGACCACAAAATGACTCATTCCTTTTATTTTAGATGCACAGCAGGAAACTTATTTAATCCACGAAACTTACCTAAATACTTAGTACCTCTTAAAGCCTCCAATCTGATATTTTTCAGAATCACTGACCTTCTCTATGTTTAGCCAATAATTAAAGAAATCATAATCATTCATTGTTACTGTTTCTTGAAGTGACTTTGATAAATTGTAATTTATAAGGCCCAGGGATGCTGTTTCCCACTTTGTTTACTGATTTGAGGGCCTCCTATAAAATATGGGAAAAAAATCAAAGGATGGAAATGAATTTAATAACAGTTAAATTCAGTGTCTATGACACCAAAGTAAAAAAATGGTATCAAGTGCCTAAATTGCATTTTGTATCCACAGGTTCTTGTATTAACATCCTTTTCTATATAAATATGTAAGCATCTTCTTTGTGTAGTAACTGAGATCTGTCTTATCAAGAAAAACATATGATTGGTCTTGGTGTATGAAGTTGTTTTGCTGGGTTTATTTGGTTTTCTTTTTTGTTAATCTGACTTAAATTCTTACTCTATTCTAGAAATGGAGATTCTTGTGTTGTAGGCATGAAAACTTTTCATCAGAAGTTCCTGGCTCTGAGCACATAGAAGATAAATTGTCAGAAGATTTGGTGACGCCTAAATGCAAACAGTCCAAAGATTTTAGAAAAGATTGGCTTTCTAGTATCCATAAGGTATTGATTTCTTTTATGGAGAATCTAGTATAAGAAGGGAATTAGTTTTTTCTATCTCTTACTTCTCATCTCTTTATTTCAAATCGAAGATTACCAGTTCTAGTTCTTAGTAAGTTCTGATATATTAGATTTTCTTGTTCTTTCTCTAATAATTGTTTTATTTCTTTGTATTTTGGGACTTTGATCAATGTTTTGGTGCAGAATTGGATAATTATCAATATTTTACAGTTAGTTTTTGTATGCACTTTTAGTGATGTAACTAAGCCAGGTTTCGTTTCATAGTTAAGTTTGGATAAAATTTCAAGAACTTAGCAAGCTGATTTGATAAGTAATCATGTTATTTAAAGGAAAAAAACTAAGGTGTGGTTTTTTATATCTTTTATATCAGGTTCTCTTATCAGTTATCAGAAACTGGAATGTGCGTGGTTTATACAATACAACTTATCTTTAGAAATAGTGTCAATCATATTTAATATCTTTAGAAAGCCTGAAGCTCAAGAACAGTGAGAGTATTATTTACTTGTGTTTCAGGGCACAAATGCAATTCTTGGTGTGGAACCTTGGACAGTCCCCTGGACTGCAAAGACCATTGTCCAGGTAAAGTATATTTACCATATACCATCGAAATGGTTAAAGAAGCAATATTAGGGGTATCCATGCTTTGATTTTGGAGTCAAGAATTCAGGGTCATGATTTTCTTTCATTTTTTACTTAATGAAGTTTCTTAAATTATATAACTATCTCTGATTAAAATCTTGGAAATGGATTTCTATAATAAATGCTAGTAAATTTTACTGCCTTGTTGATTCATGCCATTTAGAAGTTAATGAAGTCATTGTGAGACTTGTGATCTAGATATGCAATTAAACTATTTATTTGGGTAAGCAAAATTAGCATGCAGAGTATAGTCCTTTCTATTAGGGGATGAATTGAATTACCAGAAAACGATAGAAAAGGGGGAATGAATTGGTATTGAATGTGGTTTATGGTGTCCAATTGTACATTTTGGTTGTTCCGTTAGAATTTGAATGTG
This sequence comes from Senna tora, assembly GCA_014851425.1. NCBI lineage: Eukaryota > Viridiplantae > Streptophyta > Magnoliopsida > Fabales > Fabaceae > Senna > Senna tora. Next base: position 33,164,442 of record CM026269.1, read on the forward strand.
GCAGCTGTTAATGATGACTCTAATTTTTAATACCCTAGTGAATAGAAGTTTTTATGCCTCTACTCCTAATGGTGTTGAAATTTCAGAGTCATACTTAAAATCATAAAAGACTGGCTCTATAATATTATATTACAAAAATGCATAAGGAAAAAATCAAGATTTGTCTTTTATTTTTGTGTGAAAAAGGTTTTCCAGTAGACCAGTACTATAAAGATTAGAACATTTAAAATCTGACAAGGTCTGTCATCTCTGATACTTATAGAGATAATGATAAAAACATACAAAACACAAAATAGCGTTTTGCATACTCATATAAATTATAAAACAATTACGACAACAAATGAAGCCTTTTCCCACTAGGTGTAGTCGGCTACATGGATCAAGCTAAACATTCTTCTATATTGACTCATTTCTATAGTTAGATTGATCATCTATCCTAATAGTTTTTATATTGTTCTCTTTGGTCTTCCTTTACCTCGAATTATTGGACTATCTTCCATTTGATCTATACTTTGTACAAGAGCCTCTATTGGTCTCCTCTTTATATGGCTAAACCATCTAAGGCACATTTCTACCAACTTTTCTATGATAAGTCTACCCCAACTTTCTCTTTGATGCATTCATTTCTAATTTTATCCTTTCTAGTGTGTTCACTCATCCAACGCAACATTCTTATTGCAACATTTAGTTTTTGCTCATGTTGTCTTTTTGTCGCCCAACATTTAGTACCATACAACATTGCAGGTCCTACAGCTGTTTGACAAAATTTTTCCTTAAGTTTGAGTGGTACTTTACTATAAAAAAATGACTTTTGAAGCCTTCCTCCATTTCATCATAAAACAATTACAACTAATATTAAAACAACTCAGAAAAATGCAGTTTCAAGAAGAAGAGAAGAACAAAATCAAAATTAAAATAGAGAAGAATAGCAGACTTGTTGAGATTGCAGTCCAAAAACAGTACAAAAATGGAGGAAGCAAGATAAGAACACTTCGCTTTCCTTCAGGTCTTTGTTGTTCTGTTCTTTTAATTCTAGGACTCCAGTTCTTACATTTAAATTACGAATGAAATAGCCAAAAGTCACTAATACCCTTAACCTTGGGAATTCCAACAGTTTTTGGTAGAAAACATTCTGACCTACATTTAGAGCCCTTTTGGCCAAGCTATGGATTTTTGCTTATTTTAAAATGACTTCTTTTCAAATGGAGTTTCAAAAAAGTTCTGAGAGAAAAAACAGCTTGTGTCAATTTTGAAGAAAGAAACAATTAATTACAATAATTAATGATTTAGGGTACGTTTGGTATGTAGGGAGGGATGTAGAGGGAAATGGAAGGGAGGGGAACTGAAGGGATGTTATGTTAAAGATAAAAAATATGTTTGATATGTAAAAAAGTATGGTGTAAAATTTTGGAGAAGACTAAAATGCCAAACCAAACACATGCATATCTTGGGTAACGTGCCAATTACATTGCAAATGGACTTGGGAAGGCATAACAAACATAGCCTTAGAGTGGGTATATGATCGTCTTTAACAGAAACAATTTTCTGTTTCTGGTTTTGCTTTCAAGGAGAAACTATTTTCTGCTTCATTTTGGCAGCCAAAAAATTGTTCATGCTACTAAGCTTGGCAAAATGCCTTTGAATTTCATAATACTTTTTTCCCCCCTTTTTTCTTTTAAGAAAAAAAACAGTTTTTTCCTCTTTAGAAGCTTTGCCAAATTGGCTATTAATTTCTACTAGTGGCTTGACATGCACCATAGGACATGTCAATTACTCTTTCATTTTCTTTCTCGTAGGTTATGCCTATGAACATCTTGAAGGGTTAGAATATTGAAGATATATAAGATATTCTTGCTTCAAGTTTGAATTGTGGTTTGCCTTGGTGGCAACCAGAATCTCTGGATTTCCTATGCTTATGTTTTATACATTCTACAGGGACAGTTGAACTTAGAAGAGTTATGCTTGCTGAAAATTTTAAAAAAGAGACTCTTTTCTTAGGATGGGCATGGTTTATCGTTCAATTGGTTACACGATCCATATATCAAGGAAGTGGGATGTTGGAATGGATGGTTGGAGATTTAGGAGGAAAAAAAACTTTTTTCCCTTAATATCTGATTTTGAGACCAAAGATACCAAAAGGTCTAAATCTGTAAATACTAAATAAATAGTATAGATAGTCCACCTTGGCAGCTGCTATATTAAAGTGGGCACCATAGCAGTTCCATGGAGTTATCGTCAAATTCCACCCTATTGTAGCAGATTCCATTGACAACACTGATAGAATTAGAAACATGATTTCTTTTTTGAAATGTCCTTGCTTTGTAGGATCCAAACAACCTATGCTCTGATATAAGAAAGGGAGTCAGGAGGGGGAGAATTGGTTCTTTCAGGATGTTTCTGTTTTCAAAATGTAGAATTCAAATTATTAGATTATTTCAGAACATCGATAAACATCTATATTATATGGCTATTAGGTCTTCTAGTCATTGGTGTAACAAAATAGCTATTTTCTAATATTAAAAAATATATAAATATGTGAAGTGAGGAGATATGGGAGAGAAAGTAGGGATAATGGTAGTTATAAAGAAAATAGGGAAGTAACAACTTCCTATTTCCTACAAAAAAGACTTTCTAATCTTTAATTTATTGTTTCAAAATCTAATTATAATTATTTTATATTATATTTAAAAATTACAAAATATATATATATATAACATGCACGTACGTGTAACCTCTAGTGAAGTTAGATACAAATAAGACTGGCAGTTAACTATATAAGAATACTCTATTAAAGGAGTGAGGGAAAAGAGGTTGTGCAATCTCTATTCATCACATTGTGTTACATCCAGTCGTCTTGTAAATGGTGACTGCCATAGGTACAGTGTGGCTCGTGTCTGCTAATTAACCTCTTTTCTCTCACGCCAGCCAATGGATTTGTGATTAAGTAGCATCTAGGTTATTTGGTCTGACCTGAGTAAAAACAATACAATAAGGATCTCAATTTAGCTAATGGATAATGAACTCTGGAAACTCAGCGGTGCATTTTTAAGGTTGGAGGGATGTGGGGCATCTTTAATGATTTTTTTTTGGCCTTTTTTCTTTCTTGATATCAGTACAGAACATCTTGAAATATTCTTTGAGTTTGAGGTACTTTTGATTTAATACCAGGCTCAGTTCTTTGATGTTTTTCCAATCTAGTCCTAAACTGCCAACAAACCTCAGTTTTATTTTTTTGGTGTGGGTTCTTGGGTTCAGCACTTCAGCAGTTCAGCCTAATAATATTTTAATTTTGTGATTTTTCATGATGTAAGATACTCAAACCTCTTATTCACCTTTAACCTTCTATAGATGTTTGTAATAAATTTTACATTATTTCAAAAATTGCTTTCATGCCATCAGCCATGCCACCAGAGCAGTTTTGTGGGCTTGCTGCCATTGGCTGTTAAATACCCTTGACTATCTCCGTGGCAAGTTTGAAAATTATCCCCACCATAAAACTTCAGAGTACAAGCTCCAAGCCTTCTTTGCTTGAATTGCAACCTCTTGATGGTGTTGTTTTCCACAACACCATAGCATAATTAACATATCAACCTATGTTGTAAATTTAAGCAACCTTAGCTAAGCATATTTTAGAGTTTGTTGTTGACAAAATCAAAACAAAGGATTGGATACTTCCAAAACCCAAGATAAGCTATATAGATATTCTTGTAAAGGCCAAAACCAGCAAGGAGTGGGGCCAAATTGGGTGGAAACCTATAGAAAGAGCATGGAGTAAAAGACTGCCACATAAATAATTGTTTGTGGTCTGGTGTTGAACTAAGAATTCTATTGTATTAGGATAAAGTGCTGTTGATTGTTTTGTCTTAACACAAGCAACATAAGTTCTTTTAGAGAAATGAATCTGCTGAAATAGAATATATATATAGATATATATATATCTGAGATGAGCATTATGTTATGAGCAATGAGGTGGTGGTTTAATGGTTGATCTTAAACTAGTATCAAATGATTTCAATTTCTCCCTTATAGTGGGTTCTCTTAGTGAAAGTTTTTTACACTGCTAGACCATGATAAACAGCAGAAGTTCTTGAAGATATTGACAATGTTCTTGTTTCTTCGAACACTAATATGGCAGACTTACGTCGCTTTAATAGAAAATTGACTAAGATACGAAAGGAAAAAACTCAAAATTTTAAACCAAATTGAGCTGCCCAAAATCATGTTATTGTCTAAAAGTAACCTAAAATTAGACTGATAGAAGACTAAAATTTTAAGTTAGTAATTACAAGATAATCAATATTCATGTTAAAAAATCTGAATGTTTGATTCATCACACACTGTATAATGATACAGTGTATAATCCTTAGACCTGGGGAGATCTTGTCCACAAGTTTATGCATACAAATTGCAGTCTAATATGCCACAAGTAGAGATGGAAAATTTGAGGCATATAAATTTCCTTCTGAAATGATGTAATAACTGGGGAGCCCTAGATATGGATCTTTAGGCAATGACTACCAATTTCTCCATCAGATTAAAATTAGAATTACCAACCCCCAAGAATACTGACATTTATTTTACAAAATCATTAACAACAGTACAACACCTTGTTGGTTGTATTCACCATGTAAGTTAAGTTCACCTCTTTTGGGTTTATGTTTACTTCCGTTACAAAAAGAACATTGACACTATAAGAGGAGCTTTGTTAGTGTCGGCAGTCCACACATAATTGCTAGTCATTCCACACTCTCATACCTCAAAATATTACTCATAGGGATAAAATTTGGAAATATATTTTCAAATTTGATACATGGTAATACTTTCAAAGCATGTTTGAACCAAATAAAATCATATTTTAGGTAGTAATTATATATATTTTTGGTCCATTCATACTTTTATTGATAATGATTATGTATGTGTAATATGTCCTTGCTGAATGCTATCTCCCATTATTTTATAGCGAGATTTCTTTTAGTTAAAGAGCAAGCCATTGTTGAGTCTATCAGTAAATTAAAGTTGAAAATATTAAAGCCACAGCCCCTCTTGAAGATCAAGAGTTATGAAGCAAGCCTACACACAAACACAGGAACATGGAAGATTCAATTTCGATATCTTTATTTTCAAACTTTGGGAAAGTTTCTTCTTACCCATCAAATTTTCATCTTTATGCTTGATACAGAGGCTCATTAACATATACCTTCCCTTATGATATAGGACAAACATTATGATATATGTGGATGTGGGACATAATTTTATCAGTCATGATTCATGAGTTAGAACTGTTTGAACTGGTTTCCTTCTGACTTCATGATTAGATTGAATATTTCTTGCCACAACCCCATTATAATATGCCGTAGAGTTTTCAAGCTTTTGGTGAAGAATGAATTACATTAACCCTGAATTTTCATGAAATCAAAGGAATTCTTATAGTCTAGTGCCCTAGCCAGAAAATACTTCTCTGTGAAACCGTATAGAATTTTTTCATCATATATCCCTTACATTTTGAAATGTAATGATTCTGAGGAATACTGGATTGGTGTTGAACCGTGGTGCAATTAGGTGTCTACATTTGTGATTATGATTAAATTATTTTGTTGTCATTCTCCCTTCTAGTGTTTCATAGGCTTGACTTCCACATAAAGCCTGCAGTCCTACACGTCCTGATCTTTGTAACTGAGATGGACTGGATACCAAATTTGTAGGATTGCGTCAAACTGAGCCTATCTTTCAATAATACTACCTGACACAGCAATGAAGTATCAAAATGAAGAAATTGGAAAAATTCTTACTTCTTTTGATAATTTGGCCAAAATCCTATAGCTTTAAATGGAGACCTCTAAGAAGCTAAATAGGAAAGGATTCAAAATTCAAATCCAAATTGAGTTTCCTAAAAGATGCTATCAACTAAATTTTTTTAAAAACTTTCTATATAATATCGTTTTTTTTCTTGTCATAAGAAACATGAACAAAGATCCTATATTTTTAAATTCAAGATTGGGTAAAATTTATTGCTTTAAAACGTTACCATGTGTTAAGTAATTGTTTATTAGTATTTAAAACTAAAAAGAAAAATCCTCTTTTTAACCTAACAAATTTGCATTGTGGGCAACCAATATCTCTTGTTGGTCCCTATTTAACTGTTGACAACCATAAGAGCTAGTGTTGGTTAGCTTTTATTCATAAAACCAAGCAAATCAGGACTATGTAAATTATCTAGGATGCTTTAATAGTCTATGAGGGAAAAATGGGTGCATTCTCATGTTTTCTATTATTTCTTTGATATATACCAATTGGAAGCTTTTTTTACTTATTGTATTTTATTTTATTTTATTTTGTCTTTTAGTATCACTTGGATCAATTTTTGAACAGTAAACTGAATTGGGTCCTGCAGGTTATGCTCCTTTGGATTGCCTCATTTTGGTTGGTAGGATCTTGGATAGTTCCGTTTCTGGCATACACAGCAGGGTTTAGAAAAGAGTCTCTTACATACAGAGGACAAGCCTTGTACAGCCTCTTGACTGATGTCGCTGAAGGTTTGGTCGGAATAGCGATACTCCATCGTTGTCTTGCAAAGTTCCGACCACTTCCGTCCGACTGGTTCACTTTTAGAATAAAAGGGAAGTGGCCTTTTGATGTTGGTTTAGGCTGCCTCATGTTCCCCCTTATCAATCAGTTATCACAAGTGAACCTAAATTTGTTGCCCATTCTTCCATCCACCCCTGTGACCATATCAAGTGTAGAGCAATCAATTGTGGCAAGAGACCCGGTAGCCATGGCCCTCTATGCAGTGGTGGTCTCAGTGTGTGCCCCAATATGGGAGGAGATTGTCTTCCGTGGCTTCCTCCTTCCGTCTTTAACCAAGTACATGCCGGTATGGTGCGCCATATTAGTTAGCTCTATAGCTTTTGCCATGGCACATTTTAACTTGCAGAGAATGCTGCCTCTTGTATTTCTTGGTATGGTTATGGGTGTTGTCTTTGTAAGATCTAGGAACCTCGTACCATCAATGTTGTTGCATAGTTTGTGGAATGCTTTTGTATTTCTTGACCTCATGAAATGATAGGTTTTTACTTTATTTCTTGACCTCTATTCATATTGCTTCTTTTTATAGGGAAAATGACCTTAGTTTATATAAACTTCAGTTTTCCAGTGCTAATCCTAGATTGTTCTAGTTTTGTCAAAGCTTTATATGTAACATCAGTGCTAGTGTACAAATTGGAGATTGTAATAAATATCAGTGATATATTGATTGTAGTATGCAAATAGCTTCCACATTTTGCCTACAGTTTATGAAGTTGTAATTTAAGGTTTTTTTTGTTAACTTGCAGGAATTTGATAGAAACTTTCCACGTTTCTTGTTAATATTATTTTGTTAAAAAATAAAAGAGAGTCAGAAATGATGTTCTGTGAATAGCAAAGGACAACAGTTAAACTGAAAGTAAAGTATCTGCTTCATTCAAGTTTTTAGAATTTATGATGCATCCCATTTAGGCTATGTTTGGTGTAAAATAGTAGAATTTATGGTTCTCACGATTTCAAAAAAAAATTACATCATATTTTTTACATATTAAACACACTTTTTATCATATTTTTTCTCTATCCTCATTTTTCTCTCTATCTCTCTTCTCACTTTTCTGTACACTCTACATTACTTTATTCTACAGTACTTTATATCATATTCCTTATCATCTGTAAATTTTCACCAAATGTAGCCTGAATGTTTTTTCTTTTGTTAGATACCATGATATTCTCAAATTGTATTGGACTATTAATTTTTGTCAGACTAGAAACTGTGAGGGTGTGTTTGGGGATGACGAAGAAAATGAAAGGATAGGAAAAGAAATGTTAAGTGATATTTTTTAATCTCTGGTTTAAATCTTTTAAAATTTTTTAATTTAGAGTAATTAAAATTCACGAAGGAAAAGTTAAGAGGATTAATACAAAATATTTCAATTTTTTTCCTTGAAATTTAGAAATCTAGACAAGGAAAAGGTTTTAGAGTCTTGTTTGACAATTATTTTTATTTTTATAATGATCTTGAAATTTGTTTTTAATTTAGAAGAAAAAAGATTTATTTGATTAATATGTTTTGGAAACACTTAAAAATAATTGTCTCAAAGTTGACATTAGTAAAGGTGAAAACTGGAAAGAGAAAGTAAAATTATGTTATTCTCATTTATGAAAACAATTTTCTTATAGTTGGTTATTTCTGTTTTCTCCAAACCAAGAAAACAAAAGTCCAAAACAAACTTTACTTGTTTTGGTTTTTTTTGACTTTTTAAAACATAAATCTTATCAAACATACCCCAAATTTCTCCTCATCCCCCTTCTATTATCCTCAATTCAAACAACACAACTTTTATCACAAGTACACTTTTCAGAATTCCCAATTTGTATTCTTGTCAATACCGGATTGGCTAAAGTGAATTTTACATAAAAAATGCATGAAGTGTAGGATCTGAACTGTTAAATAAACATCGAGATTTGTGTTTGTACTGTAACACTTTTATCTGATAGTCCATATTCTGCACTTCACATGAAGTGCACTTTACTTGATCCAAATTGGTCAATACTTATATATGTTTTTAGTTCATTAATCCTATTTTTCCTGCAGCTGAGGTGGCAGATTGATGATGCTAATAACAACTGTCAGTTGAATATGATTATTCATATCTGATGCTCAATATCACGGGTGAGTCTATGAAACAATTTGTTACATGCATGCAATGTAATTTCGACCGATAGGATTGTGACACGTGGATAGGATGACTTGAGATGCATGCAATTTTTCACGTGTCACAATCCTATCGACCGAAATTGCATTGCATACATCATAGACCAACCCCAATATCACTGTTTAGGCAGAAAAAGCAGTACATTATGATTCCCACAAAAAAAAAAAAAAAAACTTTGCGCTACTCTTGCATTTCTTTCAAGGTAAAGAATTTTTGGTGTTACACTTACAAAATAAAACACTCGCTGTGTCATGTCTTTTGTGCACTAAATAGTACTCTTTTTAGTTCACAATGATATTTATTTTATTGGAGATTTTTTTTAAAAAAAATATCTGTTTTATAAAATCAAGAGAACATAATTATTTTTTGAGGCAAAATATTATTTAGTCCTTGAATTGTTGGTCAAACTACTATTTAGTCCTCGAATTTATCAAAAATGCTATTTAGTCCCCAAAATGTTTAACTATGTCAACTATTTAGTCCCCAAATTTGACAAAATACTATTTAGTCCCTGAATTTGTAACTATGTCAACTATTTAGTCCCCAAACTTGGCAAAAATATTATTTAATCATAGGATATGCAACTCTGTTAACTATTTAGTCTCCTGACTGTTACCCGTTATTGTTGACAGAGTTGCAAATTCGGTGATTAAATAATATTTTTGCCAAGTTTGAGGATTAAATAGTTGACATAGTTACAAATTCGAGGACTAAATAGTATTTTGTCAAATTCGGAGACTAAAGAGTTGACATAGTTAAACATTTCGGGGACTAAATAGTATTTTTGATAAATTCAAGGACTAAATAGTAATTTGACCAACAATTCAATGACTAAATAGTATTTTACCTATTATTCTTTTTACAATTTTATCCCTACTTTTTTCTAAGATAAAATTAATAAAAAAAGAGTAAGTATTGTGCTCATCATTTTGGTGCTGTTTTGCTTCTGCCATGTCGTTCTTCTTGGTGGATATATCATCTTCATTCTAGTTACCGAGTTCTGAACTTCCAGATATTTGATATTCTTAAATCTTGTAAGTTATATTCCAAACATTATGGCTTAAAATTAAAACATAAGAACATTGAGGGAGTGAAACAGGATATCAAGTTTTTTAATATCATTAAAAGTACAAGAAATATTTTCATTCTCTCACGAAATGCTATCGATCTCACATAGCTCTTTACTACTGTTTCCAAGTTTAGTAGGAAGTTCCTTGTCATCAAATTTTTTTTCTTTTTTACGTCCATTTGAAAAGATACTTTCCTTTTGTACTTATTTTGGGAGAAAATGAACGAAAAAGAGTTTTATTTTGAAGAGGTCGAACTCTTTTCCACCCAATACTCTGTTGATTAAAAAATTTTAATAAGCAAAAAAAAGTAAAATGGATAATGGACCAACAAAAAATTTCTATTATGAGAGTTCCAACTTTTTATAGTAACACTCAATCTGCAAAATGATGAAAGTTGAAGTAGTCCATTCACCATTTATATTAGAAATGGCAAGGTATTAAGTTTATGCATATAACAGTTTCATCCGACGATTCATATTGTGTACTTTATACACTTTACCGGATCTGCACTTTAGCAGATCCGGATCGGATCTGGATCGGATCCTGCTCAAGCAACATGTCTTTTTGACAGAACTTGTAGTCAATTCAATTTGATTAGAAGAAAGTTGAAGCAGTGTTTGTAATCAATAGGATAAAAATTGTACTTGACATTTGATGGATCCTTTACAAAGGGGAGCGTCTCAGGTCATATATCAACCAGAGAACTCCATGAGTAGTAAAGTCTTGTGAAACCCTTGTTGGGTTGGGGTTTATATAGTGGTGTCTGAGGAGGCTGAAGTGGCGGTGATAGACTAGTTGGGTGCTGCAAACTATCAGGTGTACAGTGCAATCAATTGGTGTACACTGTCACATGGGCGTTGTGACAGCACTGGACTGGGACGGCACTGATGGTACTGTGACGGAACAGTAGGGACGGACGATCGGTACTATGACGGGAGGGGAGAGGCCAGACAACGTCGAGTGCCTAGCTATGTAGTGATGCCCTATCAACATTAAATTTAAAAAAACTTGCGCAACTTCATAAATAAGTAAGGCCTGCAACTAACTACTATGTCCCTGAGAAACTTTAGCACTAAAAGCTCTAAAGTTGAGAGACTATATACAACATTACATGTAACAAAGGAGATGCAATTTACTTTCAAAGGGAACTATAAAAGTTCATAACGTAACAAATAATAAGATGCAATTTACTTCATTTTAATTTCACAATATATCTATCTCCAGTTAATTATATATTGCCTAACCTAAGACATATTATGTCTAGATGACACAACTTCAAATTCTGGTGGAACTTGATTTTTGGAGTTTCTGCCCATATATTATGTTGTAAAACATTTTATTAATTCTGCTTTCATTTTTCTTTTTTCAAAAAAGAAAAAAATCATTTTGGCAAACTCAGGTCTCTCGAAAATTTGTTTATTTGTTTGTGTGCTCCTAATTTGGGAATGATTTCCTGATTCAATTTCAGTAAGAATTTTGCTTGCTGTTTGCTGTTTGCTGTTTTGCCTTTGCTTTTTGGCCATGCATGGATGATTATAATAAAAATTTGCCTTTGCTTTGTTCTCATATAATATAATTGTTTGCATCATTCAGGGCAATTACCATAGGTGACAAGAAGTAATTCAACTTTGGAAGCGACAAAAACGTTGTATTCATATTGAAACTCGTCGAATATAGGAGGAGTGTACACCTTTGCAGCTTGAATTACCATAGGTGACAAGAAGTAATTCAACCTTGGAAGCTTATCTCGCGAATTAAATTCACATACCAACTCATCATTATACCTCTTATCCTCCACCGCTCTTTCAAAGTGCGTAAGAAATTCATTGATATTTATATTCGGTGTCAAGTACATTTTGAAATCGGCGTTCAAGCTTTCACCAAGTTGTGTGCTTCGCATTCCTAGTGTAAAAGCGTTCTTCATGTAACAAGCCGCCCATTTTTCTTTTAAAGTGCATAAAGAAATTATTTTTAATGGTGAAGAATATATCTAAATGCCAAAAATTAAAGGAAAAGGTTAAACAAATAGCAAAAAAGCAAACAGCAAAACAGCAACAGCAGAAACAGCAAACAACAAAACAGCAACAGCAAACACAGCAAACAGCAGAAACAGCAGACAGCAAAACAGAATCCAGAAACAAAGAAAAAATCAGCAAAAACAGAAACAGCAAGCAGAACACAGAATCAGCCAACACCCTTCTTCGCAGCAACAATGTCATCGGCAAAAAGAACGCATTGATTTATATACTATACTTAATTAATTAGTTTCTTAGACACGAAGTGGAATATGAACTTTTTAAAGTCGAATAAAACAACCAAAAGAGAAAATATTAAGAGAACCATGAGAAATATACATTCAAAAATTATATTATCCTTGAGACAAAGCCAACGCATAAAACAGAATAAAAAGCCAAAGAAATAGGAGAATATACCCTTGAGACACACATGGATGTTGGATTTTAGGTCTAAACATTTTGCTTCCTAATCATCTAATAAGTTTACACAATATCACATAATCTTAGAGAAAATAAATGGACATATTTAATAAGTTTACACTAAAAGAAAATAATAACCTTACAGGGGAAAAGCACGCACAACAACTCGAAGACGAAGAAGGAAGCAAAGAAAATATTGTAGCGAAATGCGCGCCAATTTGGGATCTGTTTTGGCCTTTTGGGTATCCGAATTGAAAAGAAGAAAAAAAAAACAAAACAGGAGATGTGGGTGACATGGCGGCATTCGAAGCATCGTATGAGACGGACGGTCGAGATGAAAAACCCACTTTAGTAACTTCAGGAAGACCCAACTTCAGATGATCCGAACTCCGAATTAGAGTGCATTAATGAGTGTTGGATTTAGTAGGCAACACTTATGGCCTTGAATGGAGACAGAAGAGGGGACCAATTGTTTTCAAGTCACTTTGCTTTTCTGGCCTTTGTCTCTATAACCTTTGTTCATGTCTGCGTCTTTATCCGACAACCCCAGGGACCCTTGTCTCCTACATTTCTAATTTCCAAACCAAAACTAAATTGCTTCCTTTTCACAATGATAATGATATATGCCCTTTTTTATTTATTTATTTATTTATTTATCATCGTTATCATTTCATCAAACCCTCTCAAGATTTGTATTCACAGCCACTCACATTGGTTTGTGGATGAAGGAAAGAGGCAAAAGCATACGTTTTTCTTACCAGGACAACCTCATGATATTTTTTTTTTTTGAGTAAATTATTATATATTTTGATTCTTGAAAGATATAGTTTATCTCGATTTAATCCTTGAAAGATACAATTTGTTAGCAAATTTAATCCGTGGAATATGCAATTTATCCACATTGACTAAATTGAGACAAATTACATTTTTTTAGAGAGTCTAAATTTGATATTTTCATCTTTTAAGGATTAAATTGAGACGGATTGTGTCTTTCAAGCTGCATGTTTGGTATGCCGAAATACAGGAGAAGGGAAAGGGAACAACATAAGTTGCGTGTTTGGTATGACACAGAGAAAGGGAAGAGAATTGAAGGCTCCCTATCTAGAAGAAAGAAGGGTCCCTTGTGAGAGGGAAGTGGAGCTAAAAAAATACCATTTTGTCCTTGGATGAGAAGGAAGTGAAGAATATGTGACTCTTACAGGCAAAAACAAAAAAGCGCAAAAATGTCTTTTTACAATTTTATCTTTCACTTCTCTATCTTCTTCCCATCATACCAAATAACTTTATTTTTTTAATTCCACTTCCCTTTTCTTACGTACCATTCAACTTTCACTTTCACGTCCCACTAAAATCTTACCTCCTACCGAGCGTGACCTTAAGGACCAGAATGATTTCTTTTAATTGTATCTTTCTTGTTTAGATTCCAAATTTATATTTTGATGTTGACCTGCATATATATTTATCAGAGCGAATCTAATTATTATTCTCTCGAGTATTTTCAAGTTCATTATTAAAGACAACTCTCTCAATGAATGACGCTCCATTCCCATTCCTCCAAAATCACAAGAACATGTGCATTGTCCTCTTCACGTTTGTTCTGATGTTAATGCTCTCTCAATAGGTTTCTTAATTCATATTCAAACCCCTTTAATTTATTCTGTTCGAAATGTGTTACTATTTCACTATTTCACTCTATTTTCACTTGTTTGTTTCTAAAAAGCATTTTATCAATGTCAGTTATATAAGGCTACCCTCTCTCTCTCTCTCCCTGAATTTATTCTTTCTAATTATATCTCACCAGGAGAGATATTTTTTAGGTAAAAAGAAAATTAATGTTGAGGTTATGGTCAATTTTCACAATTGCACATATTATAATTAATCTATCTCCTTCATATCCAACAAATTGTATCATTGGAGTTCTTTATTTATAATTCCTTTTAAGAGTAAAGTGTAATTTTAATCCCTCAAATTAAAGATACATTCACTAACAGATTAGTCTATAAAAAATATTTAATATACAAATTAATCTCTGAAAGATCAAACCACTATACACGTTAGTCCCTCGATATGATGCCGTTAGAAGCCGTTAACGAAAGTGATAACTTATAATTGTGTATGCGCATTAATAAGTGGCTTCATTCATTTCTTCACCAACTCCTAAATATCAGGCACTACTACTTTTGACTCTAATTAAGTACATATGAATTTAAACGAATGAGAAAACACCGTGGGCTACTCTTGAGGTTAACGTACTTCTTGGTATAGTAATACCTATTCGATTTTGCAGCCAAACAATCACTCTTGCACTCCACCACATTGTCATTGCACTGCACTGCCAACACCAGCGGGCAAGAAGCATTCAGGTCAAGCTCATAAGACGTCACCCCAAAAACTGAGGTTGATTATTAGTTGCATGCAAAAATCATCTAGCTACCTTATACATATTATTAATATTTTAAGGACTTAATTGTGATGTAGTAGAAATTTTTTAAGGACTAATTTGTGTGGCAATATAATCTTTTAGAGACTAATTTTTATATTTAATAATCGACGGTGCCATGTAGATAGTCGACGGTGCCACGTAGGCAACTAACAATCCACGTCAACACTTCCGTTAAGAGTTTCTATAACGGCATAGAGCAAAAAGACTATTGTGTATAGTGTTTCATCTTTCAAAGACTAATTTGTATAGTCAACATCTTTTAGGGGCTAAAATGACAATTTACTCTTCTTTTTTAATCTCAATTAATAAAATTAATAAAATCTTATTAGTCATAAAGACTTTTAGTATTATTGTCTGGGTTAGTTTGTATAATATTTACACGCAATTAATTGATTCATCTATCTATTTTTTTTATTGGAGATAATTTTACTCGAGGTACTATCAAGCAATAAATCTGTGTGCTTCTCCTAATAGAGATTTAAACATTAATTCGACAAATTTTGAAAAAAAAAATTATTTCAATAGAATTTTCCATTTTATCTAATCCCATTAGTATTGATTTATCAACCAATTTTCTTATAGTTAAACAATAAAGGAGAATTGACTTAATTAAAAATTTAAATATATGAAAATACAACACATCAAAAAAATCAATTTCATCATTTGATCAAATTAAACCTAAAAATTTAGAAGATATTTTTTTTTTTTTATAAGTATCTTTCTATTAAAAGTAATTTTATTGGATTTAGCAGAAATCTCATATAATAAGGGTATAGCTCTTTCAAAAGAGTTTTTTTTTTCTTATGTAAGACTCAAACTCGAAACTTTGTTTAAAGAAAATAATGTACCTATAACTTTAATCAACTACCCATTAATAAAAAATTAAAAGATATTATTGAAACAACCCAAACATTTTCTTTCAAATGTCATATTGGTATTTGCCATGATTATAAATCCCACATGGTTTAGAACTTTATATAAAATATCCCTAGGAATAGCACAATGGTTAGATATAGCATATATTGAGAAGCCTATTAATATTTTTCTTGAACAAGACACTAATTAATTTAGTGTAAGTATAAATGGAAGAAGACCATAGGATGAGTCTAAAAGGCCTAGCTATTGTAGTATTTCAATGTCTTTTCAGTCTCATGAAACAATAATGTTGTCTAAAGATAGTTTGCATATAATAATTGTCCTATGTAATATACATTTCAATGTGATTTAGGTTACATGAAAATAAATAATAATGATATAGTATGGTACAATAAATAATATCATCTTGCTTCATCCTTATATGTTGTAGTAGTTGGGATGTGATCATCAGAATGATAAAACCATACTTTTAAATTGGTCACATCAATCCAAAAACTAGTTTATTAATTAGCATAAAATACAACAAGACAAGAACAAAACAGAGCAAGCTAAAGCAAAATCAATAGAATAATCCATACTGTTTAAAAAAGATTTTTCTTTTATTGAAGATAATTAAAATGGAAGTTTTGTAGTCAATAATAATAAATATGCATTGTTTATATTTTTTCTCCCTTAAGCATGAGTAAGTAGCAAATATTCCCTTGAATGCCTTCTTGTTGCTTTTTAACAAAAAAATAACAATATGATGATAACATAATCTAATATTACCAAATACAAGAGAATTCCTTTTTTACTATATTTGTCAAATGAATGGGACCTTGTTTTAATAATTTTGATGTTGAAATTATCTTAAACTCTACATTTGTAATGAGTCTTTGGTTCAATGGCTCACCCCAAATTTATCAGAACTTAATCGGATAAATAGTAACTCCAGCTAATTCAGACTCTACATACAAGAATACGAGGAGACGTGTATATTTATATGGGGACTTGGGCCCAATGATAGTAGGAGAGATACAGGGTGACTTCTAGGCCATCATTGCTACAGTAGCTTGGGCGGTGCCGTATGATATAGATTGTGACAGGCGAGAGTATGAGGCACACTTATTAGGCTGAACGGCCAATCAGTCCTAAATCAGGCGGCTCGACCGATCTAGTTGGATAATGAGATTATTTCCTATCAATTTGAATGCTTTAAAATATACGTTTGATTTGGTCTAAATTTTATTGTCATGTGACTTAGAGATCATTGGTTTAAATTTTAGAATCAACCTATTTATTTGTAAGGATAAGACTGTGTAAATACGACCCTCTCCAAACCCTATATAATAGGAGTCTTGTGCACTAGCGTGTCCTTATTTTTTTTAATGTAATATTCTACCTAAACTATTATGACTCATTTTGTTCACTTCCTCTTTATTATTCTTAATTAATTCACCAGAACTCCATATGCATGAACCACCTTATTCTACTTTTTCATTATAATGAATAAGACTTGTGATAAATTAGACTAATTAAAGCACTTCTAGAAAATAAACTAATAAATAAAGATAACAAGTCCTTTTGTTTTTTTTTAAAAAAAAAAAAAGAAAAAGAAAAGGAATAAATAAATAAATAACCAAATGATTAAAAAGGGAAGGCAAAGTTAACTAGTGATGCAACAGGACATTATGGGTCTAGTGTGGGGGCTCACTTTTATGTTCTTCTTTTTTTTTTTCTAATTTTATTTTTTTCATTCCCAATTATTAAAATCCATTGTCTCTTGCCAGACAACCACATTCCCAATTGTTGGAGAGAGAATGAGAGATTATACTTCAACTCTCACACACACAAACACACACACACATATATATATATATATATATATATATATATATATATGCTTCTTTCTTTCTTCTATATAGCTATAGAAACAAAATCCTTCTTCATCTATCAAAATTTCCCAAATTTCTTTCTTTGTTCAATGGAAACTTCTTCTCAGCCTATTTCCATAGAGAGTTTCTCCTATAGTTGGCTAGTGAACATCAAGCCCTCCTCCACCTCTCTAGAACCTTCCAATTCCTCTTCTTCTTCTTCTCTTGTTGATGATAATAATTATTATAACTCTTCAAGCTCCTTCATAGAGATGGACCCAAGGATGCCTCCTTCTAAGAGATTCTTCAGATCATCAAGGAAGAACTCACAAGACAACTTCAAGTTTGATGATGGTGATGGCTCTTCCATGGCTCTTGTGGATGCTGATGAGCTCTTCTCCAATGGCTACCTCACCCCCCTTTTCCTTAACTCTAATTTGAAGAACAAGATCAAGAAGGAACATCATCATCACCATCATGATCAAGAAACCCCACCACCACCACCATCATCATCATCATCATCATCATCAAACCCTAATAATAAAAATTCTATTGTTGTTCCTTCTTCTTGTTCTTCACCAAAGGGTGGAAGTAGTAGTAGTAGTAGTGGTGTGGGCCCCACAATAGTAGTACCACATTCTTCTTCTTCTTCATGTTCTTCTTCAAGTAGGTGTCCTTCTTTGAAGAGATGTAGGACAGTGTCAAGGAGGGTGTTTCAGAAGTATCTGAATAATTTCTTGAGGCCTTTGTGTAGGAGATTGAGGGGGGGTCTTAATCATCAGAAGAAATCTTCATCTTCTTCATCATCTTCTAATTCTTCTTCTTCTTCTTCAATTCATCATCATAATGAAGGTGTGGGTTTTAAGAGAAGTTGTTCTGAAATATCACCAAGAATCAGTGTGGCTTATTCTGCTGATGAATATTGGAGGAAGTCTTGTGATTCTGAGAGCTCAATCTATGAGGCTGTTCTTCATTGCAAGAGATCAATTGGTATGTCTACAATTCAATTTTAATTCATTATTTAATTTATTTAATTTCAAACTAATTTTGAGCTGGATTATATATATATATATATAATTTTCAACATTTATCTTTTAGAATTGACATGAATGAATTTGATTTAAAGGGATTTGATACTTACATGTCATTTTCACTATTCTAAAAGTCTCGTGCTTTTCTTGTTTTGGGGGAAAAATTTAAAAAAAAAAAAGTTGAAGTTGATATTCTATAAATAAATGAATTTCTTTTAGTATGTACTATATATCAATTTTTAAATTTCCTTTTAATTTTGGGTACTAACATTCACATTAATTCCAACATAATTTGCAGAAAGGAGGAGTTAATTAAGCTAAGAAGGATGGATGAAACTTGAAAAGAAGATTGAAGATTAATTTAAAAAAGGGAGAAGAAAAGGTAAGCAAAGGAATAGGTGTCACATGGGAGAAGAAGATATTTGGGGCCAAATAATTATGAGCCACTCATCATCAAGCATGTGTCTTTGTTGTAATGGTTGTCCATAGGGAAATAAACAAAGGACCAAATTGCACTCAGAAAAATATGGAAAAGGATATAGTACAATTTTGTTCTTTTATTTTGTTATGAATAATTATGGGGGAGGAAACATTTATACTACACAACAGAATATTCTGTCTCCCTCTTTTTAAGTTTTTTCAATTGAATTTTTTTTTTTTTTTGAGGTTAGAGACATGTGGTAAATATATGAATGAATGGATCACTATGTATATATATCATGCTCATAAATTATATTTAATTAACTACTATATATATCTTTTAACCATTCTCAATTAATTAACTTAGTTACGTTCTTGCCTCTTCTATATATCTACAAATTGAATATAATTATAGTGCTTGAAGGAGGGTATTCTTTTTAATTTGCCATGGTTGAATTAAACACTACCAGAAAAATTTAATTTTAGTGTTAATTAATTAACATCGATTTGTTAATTAATAACTAATGTTATAACCAATAACGTAACGTCATTTATCAATTATGATTGTTATAGTTAATATTTTATTGCTCTCAATACAATCTCTAGCATTAATTATAAAATTGACAGTTAATTTATTTAACGTTAGTCATAGTCGATACTAAAGACATATAGCGAAAGTTATTAAAAAACAATAATAAATTACCCTTCTCTCTTTTCAAGAAATCTAAAATATAACACTTTAAAAAAATATTCTAATATATATATATATGTGTGTGTGTGTGTGATGCCTCTTCTATAATTATTAAAATTTACAATTATTTGATAAATTAATAAAAATTATTAAAAACAAACAATATGCTCACAAAATAATTTTTAAAATTAATCAATGACAAATATATAATATTTAAATTTTTCAATAATATGTGTATTAATTAAATGTACATTAATAAACATAGTAAGCATTCATAAATTTAGGAATTTTTATGTTATGTTTTTAATAAAAAAAGTCTATATTACTACTTTTTAGGGTACTTTGGTTACCTTTTAATTTTAAGAGAGGTTTGTCTATGAGTAATTTATAGCTATATATTAAATAATGAATAAAAAAAGAAGAAAGTGTTATTTTTTTTTTTTGTCTATATCAGGATATCCACCGTCGAGCACAGTGATTAATCCCCTCGTTGAATTGTAGGCACCTCGAAGGAGAAAGTGTTATTTTTAAGAATTTCAAGCTAAGTATTATTATTCATGGAATTATCTCCCAGCTAAGTTATTAATGGCCGTATATTGTGGGCGATTTTCTAAATTTTTAAAGCACACAAGTTTTGTGGTTTGAACATAGACTTTATGGCTAAATAAAATATTTTTATTTCTAAAAGTGTTTTGTGATTTAAGCCGTATATTGCTTGTATTCTTCCAGGGAAATGTGATACATTATGGCTAAAAAATATTTCGGATCCCAATGGCACAAATGGCCAAGGATCCGGAGAAAAGTTCTCGTCTCACCTATGGGCGAGGGTTCGAATCCCCCTGAAGCCATCCAAAATCTTGCTTTAGTGGGCATCCCTCCTCAGGGAGATCTCCTGGCACCCAAGGGCTAGTTGAGTAGCTGTGACTGAGTAAAACTGCTTGCGGTTTAAGCCTGTGTAGTAATCCTTTGGGTTGGGCCTCTGTTGGTCTCCCCAACATGCCACTGGCGCCCTGCCTGGTAGTACTTGGGAGTGCCTTCCCTTATTACCATATTTCCTTACCCCAAAAAAAAAAAATTCGAATCCTCAATCCAAATTCTCTCAAAAATAAGAATAAAATAAAAGGCAATTGCTTTAACCTACATTCAGATTAATTTTTTTTCAGTATAACATATAAATATTTTTTTCCAATATATATAACATAATTAATAAATATAGTTTCATAATTAATTGCAGTTTAATGTATAATCAAGACTTGTTATATGCTAAAATGGAATTTTTTTTTTTGATAATGCTAAAATGGAATTAAAAGACTGTTTTGAAGTTATTTTAAAAAAAAAAATTAAAGTAGAAAAAATATGTTTGAATAACTGATTTCTACTAAAAGTAAAAAACAAACGCAAACAGAATATATGCTATAGAAAAAAAAACATAAAAGAATAAAAATTTTTATTTTTTATTTTCTTAAAAAATGCATGAAACAAGTACTTTATTAATAAAATATAAATAAATATATAAAAATACGTACTAACATAAATCCTTTAAATTATTTGTAAAGTGTAATACCAAATCAAATATTTTATTACTAGAATCAATTGATAATATTGAACTTTTGCCTAAGCTATACTCTAAGTCAACAAAAGTTGGCTCAATTAGTTAAATTAAATTGCCAAGGTGTGTACATAATATTCTTAGTTGACAATTTGTGTGATAAATTGATAATTAAGCAAGCATTCATTAATAATGGTTTTATATATAAAAAACAAAAAAAATTTATTTGGCTCTTAATTAAATTTTTTATTTTCTATATTTCACAAATGTTTTCTTCTTTTTTTTTCTAAAAAAAAAATCACACCAAACAACCAATAACTTCAAGCACCAACAACATTTATATATATCCACGTATAATTATATTAAGGCCAAATTACTCTTTTGATCCTCAACGTTTCAAAAAGTTATATTTTATGTCCTCAAAGTTTTTTTTTTTTGCCAAAATTGGTCCTCTAACATAACATCCGTCTGGTTTTGTCATTAAATGCTGACGTGGAAGGCTTATGTGATACACCCTCTCTCCTACGTATCATATCTAAATGACATAGCACTCTCTCTCACTGGAGCAAAAGAACATCGTTTTGATTCATTCAAGCACCAACAACATCTATATATATCCACATATAAATTATATTAAAAAAAAAATCAAAAAAGGAAATAAGAAGCATGATAAAATTTAAATGGTAGATTGTCTATGACATAAATGGCGTATATAAACCACTTGTATGTTTGTTTATTTATTTTTATAATAAAGTATGTACATTGTGATTGAGTTATAAGAATAAAAATATTGTTTGTTAAGCAAAATAGGACATGATGATGTAAGGACACACAACTATTCTTACACACATTTGGACAATAAACTATATTACTATTTTTATTTAATTGCCTCCTCTCTATTAAGATAGTAGGCCATACATATCTCATTTTGATTAATTCCAACACCTTCCAAGCAAAAGCACGTGATAAAGTTTTAATCATTTTTTTCTTAATTAACATAATTAATATTATATATGTGGAATATTATCTCCACATTATATAAATAATAATTTTATATATAGAGATATTATAAAATAGATTTGGTGAACAAAACCAATGGTATTGAACAACAACAACAAAAAAATGAGAATTTTCGAGAACTTAGATGGCCAGTCTTAAATATTGAAAGAAGATAATTTTTGGATAATTAAATTAACAATTGTTGATGTTTATCAATAATATTATTTTTAACAATACATTTGTCAATAAAGGTCCTCAAAAAAGTATGATAAAAAAAAAGTATTATCGACAATCATTCACCGTCAAAAATATTATTATTATCTTTTCTAATTACATATTTCAACGATCAAAATTTAATTGTTGAAAAAAAAATATTTTTTGAACAATAAAGCGCCTGTCAAAATATAAATTGTTGAAAATACTTATTTTTCTAGTAGTAAATACTTAATATGCCAAAATTGATTTTTAAAAAAAAAAAGGATTTGTAATAGATTAATAGAGTAATTATATATATAATTTAGTTTTTGAAAGAAGCTATATATAGTTTATTGAGTTAAATTTTAGTTCTTGAAGTTATTTATTTATATGAAGAACTAGTTCTTCATTGTTTATAATAACTCGCTATAGTTTAGACATTTTTTAGACTATTAAATAAAATAGAAAATTGAGGGATTAAATAATTTTATGAAATATAAGGACTAAAAAGACATAAAGAAGTATATTGAGTAAATTATACCAACCTCGTCCATAGTGGTTTGGGTGAAGTTATACTTAGTATTTTTTTTGTTTTAATTAAAAAAATACTTAATACTTTTGTTAGGTATATTAATACACAAAATGGATCTTTCTTCTAATTAATTTCCTATCAACAAAATAAATATTAATTTACACAGGATATATGCATTTATTTATTTTCTTTAGAACTATATATATGCGTTTATTTAAAAATAATAAAATTACTTAATTGTTTTATTGTTCCCTTAAAATTCTCAAGTTAAAATTTGGTCTTAATTTAATTGTATTTAATGTTATTTTAAAAATAAAATTAACTACTGTCTTATCTCTACTAAAAAAAAAGTTATTTTTATTGACAGAAATTAAATTAAAGGTAAGACTTAATTTTGTAAAAACTAAAAAAGTAATGAGTATAATTTAATTAATGACGAAATTGGAGGACCAAATTAAGTATTCTCTTGTCTTTTTTTTTTAATCTTCATATATATATATATATATATACATACACTACTTATGGATCGGATCTAATCTACAAGTTATTCTAAATTTTAAAGAATGAAAAAAAATGGAATTTGACAATTAATAAGAATTATTGCACATGCATCTCTATATATATAAACTGGAAATATGTAATAAGTACTTATAAGTCATCTTGACAGCTTATGCTTTCATGCAAAGCTAGATACACATTCCTTGGATCATATCATCTATTCGGATAAAAGTTCAGCGGTACCGTACTACTGAAGTTCAGTATATCCTTCCAATCATGTAAAGTCATTTATTAATATTAATAGAAATTAACATTAATAAGGACCCACCTTAAAATGGTTTAGAAATCAACTTATTAGAGAGATGTACTGAAGTTCAGTACTACCGTACCACTGAACATCTACTCTATCTATTCAAACTCTCACAAATGCCTGATTTTGAGCATTAACCTAATTGTTTTATATTTGAATTTCTTAAAACAACTGTTTTTAGTGAATAATTAATGTGACCCTAATTTTTATATATTTAGACTTTTTCTCTCATGCTTATTATCTTTTGATATCCTCTATATATATATATATATATATATATATATATATATATATATATATATATATATATGATGAAAGATCCATATTCCCAATACAATTTTGTAAATTGATTTTTTTATTAGATTTTAAATAAGAATCTTAACTCAAAAGATTATAAATCTAAGAATTTGGTTGTCACACTATTGTTATACGTAATTAAAAGATCCTTGAAGGTTAAGTATTGGTTTGGGTTGTAATGCATCCAATTCCATATATATATATATATATATATATATATATATGGACTCTATATTTTATAGTATTTTTTTTAAATCCCTCTTTAATTCCTTTTTTTTTTGTGAAAACACCAATAAATATCAAAATATATTTAGGCTGTTTTCTCACAAGTCAAGTGCAAAAGAATTGTGAAATTTTCACTCTAATTTATTTTAAAAGTAATTTGAGCAACTCCCTTAAAATTAATTTTGTTGACTTATGCAAATCTTAATGTTTTAGACAAAAAATATTAATTAAAAGAAATGTGCCACATAAAACTTAAAAATTTTAAAATCTTTAATGAAGTTTTAAATTAAAGAATATTCTCTACTTTTAAACCTTTTGTTTGATATATACATTTTAAAAAATTTTAAATTTTATATATTTTGATGAGGAAATTAAAGTATGTATATACATAGTATTGTTTAGTGAGAAATTTAGATTCCTTTTTAGATGTAGAAGGGAAGGGAAGGTCTCATTCAAAATTTGAAAATGGGCCTCATTGATATGAGTGTGATTTGATTCTTATGATATGACCCCTCCTTAATTAGTCCTTTAGGAATCTATGAGGGGACAAAATTATTGTAAAAATTTAGATCAAGATTTTTATATTTTTGTTATAAAGATTTTTTAATCATATATTCATATATTTTATTTGTACTCTCTCTCTTATAGGATTGGTCATATAAAATGTGGCGTTCTATATTCTTTCATAGGTCATTTAAACACTTTTTATATATATCTAAGTTAGGAAGAGATGTTCAGTACGGTAGTACTGAACTTCAGTACATCATTCCAATCAGTTAGTCCCTAAACCATTTAAAGTGAGTCCTTATTAATGTAAATTTTTATTAATATTAACAAATAGTTCTACATTATTTGAATAATGTACCGAATTTTAATAATACAATCAACTTTTAGCTTTTCTGCACAAATCTTTTACACTACCATTCATTATTAAGTCTCTATACTAATGATGACAGTGACACAAACATTCTTCTTGGGAGGATCAAATTAAATCAGTTTTTTTTTTACAGCAATTTGTTTTTTTTAAGTGTGCTATACTATAAAGCTCATAACTAGCTACTAATTAATGTGTTGGAAGAACCTAGAAGTATTAATAAAATTAATTAGAGATTTTAATTTTTTTTATTCAAAATTGTATTTGATATAAGCCAAATGATTTAGAATTCAACATTTTGCAAATTTTCTTTTAAACTAGATAAAAAGTTTTCATTAAGTTTATAAGCTTGTACATAATTTATTTACATCTATATAATATACTAATTAATTAGTTGTTAGTTGAGGTGGAAGCAGTCTCATTCTTATAAAAAAAATACAAATTTAAATCTCGAAAATCGTATTTATTGAGAGAGTTTAACTCTAACGCTTCCTGACAAAAAGTAGTACCAATTCAAAGTAACTTAAAAATACTCTCGATTTAAAATGAAAAGAAAAGCTATAATATTTTCATGTGAGGAAATGTGTTAGTAATTTCAATAATATCATGCTTAACATTATAAAGAATTTACTTATTTGAGAGATCAAGCAGTTCCTTTAAATATTAGATTATTTTAAGATTTGTGTGTATGATATTAAAAGAATTAAACATAGATAATTAAGCTTACTTAGAGGTAAAATTGTCTATAAACAAGTTTTAATATTATTAGCAAATTCTCACCACTTCTTCTGAGCCTAAGTAAAATTACTTACACTCACTAATTCCAAAATTAAGTTATATTAAGAATCCTTAAACTTTAATAATTATACAATGTTACTTACAAATCTTCTTTCTCATTTATTTTCACCAATAAAATTAATATTTCACACAGGCATATTTTCATTAAAGCATGTATAAATTTTAAACTAGAAGCAAAATAAGTATAATTTAATTAAATTGTCAAAAGAGATTGATGTAATGCCCTTTTGTTCATGAATCTTTCTTTAAAAAAAAGTCTCAAATGCATATGAAACATTTGAGTTTTAGGTCAGAGAAACATAATACTCTTGAAATTTAAAATTTTACAAACAACCCTCCTAATCTTTTAATTTTGGGCATTCAAACACCTTCTATCAAATTTTCGTATATTTTTTAACACTTCTCAATCGCATTAATATTTTTATTCATATTAGTGAAGGGTGTTTTAATTAGTAATCTTATTAAGACTTTCAACCGCGACAGCATTTTTATTTAGGATTTTAAGTAAAATTACAAAAATATCTTTCACTAATTAAAAATATTACAAAAATAGACGAAAATCTAACGTAAAGAGATTGAGTGCTCGAAATCAAAATATTAAAGAATTGAGTGCAAGATTTTAAACTTAAGAATATTAATCATGTGTCCTTCAATTCAATGACCTTTTTATGCATTATTTTACCCTAAAAATGAAAGTGATATTTAATAGTGATAGGCTATATTATAGGCTAATGCAAAATACAAGTAGAGCAATATAATTATGATACTAATTAAGAATGAGAATTATTTATTGAAGGCAATGATAATGGGAGATGCTGGGTCTCCCCAAAAGGCAGGCAAATACATTGAAAGAAACATCAAAATGTCAGACTCTTAACTAAAATTTGTCTGCATAAACACCACAACTTCTGCCTCTTCTTCTGCTTACATTCAAACTTTTCAAAACCAAAACTGTTCCTCACATATATATATATATATATATATATATATATATATATATATATATATATATATATATATATATATATATATGTGTGTGTGTGTGTGTATATGTGTATATACATACCAATAATTATATATAACCCTTTCTATATATAATGCTGCAAAATTCTACTTTAGTATCCTTCAAGCTCATTCCACTTGAAAAGGCCTATGTTGTAGCTATCCCTTTTTGTTTAACTTCACCTTTAAGGGTCATTTGGATAAATTCTTACTTAATTCACACCATCCAATTGTTAAGAAGGTACATGTATATTAGGTATAAGAAGTTTTATATTTATATATATATATATATATATATATATATATATAATTAACTATCTAAAAGTTTATTGAGTTCTAAGACTCTGATTAATTTAGCTTGAACTAATTGAAGTTTCATAATAAAGGTAGAACTATCTTAACATAGGTTTTTTCATATACAAGTGACAATACTCGAACTCGAGGTCTTGTTTAAGGAGAATAATTAAAGTACTTACCACTCAATCTGACCACCTGCCGGTTAGATATAACATGTTTGTGTCAAAAACTTTAATTAATGACAAACTGAAATTGAATCTAATAGAAAGAATTAGGTCACATTTGGTAGTGTGGGTGAGGTGGGGTGAGGTGAGGCTTAAGTGTGTTTGGTAGGAGGTGAGGCCTATAGCCCTCCACATTTAATATCTGATAGTGATTGAATCAGAATTGTCTACCGAAGGAAGGATACCTCCACGAAAGAATTATAATTATTTATCATAAAATCATTATTAATTTAAGGTCAAAATCCCATTTTGGTCCTCTATCTTTCACCCAAATTAAATTTTATATTGGTCCTTTATCTTCCCCATAATTTCTATATTGGTCCTTCCGTCCATTTTTTCCGTTAACAGTTGATGTGACATGCCGAGGTGGACATATAATTTTTCCTACGTGTGTCAGAAAGCTGACGTGGCCTTATTCACACCAAAAACACCCAAACGATATCATTTAAGCAAAAAATAAAATCATGCCGAAAGGACCAGTATGAAACTTTAATGAAACATAAAGGATCAATATAGAACTTTAATGAAACATAAAGAACTAATATATAACGGTAATGAAACGTAACAAAGAACCAATATGGAACTTTAATGAAACATATAAAGGACCAATATAGAACTTTTGGGAAAGATAAAGGACCAATATAGAACTTCTGAAAGATAAAGGAACAATATAGAACTTAGGTGAAAGATAAAGAATCAAAATAGAGTTTTGATCTTAATTTAATGAAGTGTTATACACCTTTTCCGCTCCAAACAATCCTCTAGACTCAATTACTCAAACAATACTTAAAAAAGACTTATAGATGATAAACATTGGTGGCAAAAGTACCTTTCCTAACCCCAACGTTTGGGGGTCCTGTCAGTTTCGCCCCTAACGTTTTACGTTTCTGCCAATGTCACCCTTTTCACTAACACCGTCAAATATTTAACAGTTTTTGCTGACGTGGCATCCTATGTGGCAAAACGTTTCTTTTTTCTGTCAATTGTAACCCTAACGTTTTACATTTTTGCCAATGTCACCCTTTTCACTAACACCATCAAATATTTAATAATTTTTGCTTATGTGGCATCCTATGTGACAAAAATATCTGACTTGGTATATTTTTTTTCCACATCAGATTTCCTACTCATCTTTTCCCCATCAAAGTTGTGTCGTTTTGACCTCGGCCTATTCCTTCTAAAATATAACTCAAACGCATACGCTATTTTGCTCATAAAAACATTGGAGACGTTATCTATTCTCTATTTTAGGGTAATGTCTCCGACAAAGTAGAGAATGGGTAACGTCTCCGACAAAGTAGAGAATGGGTAACGTCTCCGACAAAGTAGAGAATGGATAACGTCTCCAATGTTTTTGTCTGCAAAATGGCATGTACGTTTGAGTTATATTTTAAAAGGAATATGATGAGGCTAAAACGACACGGTTTTGATGGGAAAAAGATGAGTAAAAAATCTGGTGTGGAAAAAAATATGTCAAGTCAGATATTTTTGTCACATAGGATGCCACATAAGCAAAAACTATTAAATATTTGATGGTGCTAGTGAAAAGGGTGACATTGGCAGAAATGTAAAACGTTAGGGGTACAATTGACAGAAAAAAGAAACGTTTTGCCACATAGGATGCCACGTCAGCAAAAACTGTTAAATATTTGACGGTGTTAGTGAAAAGGGTGACATTGGCAGAAATATAAAACGTTAGGGGTACAATTGACAGCGAAAAAACGTTAGGGGCGAAACTGACAAGACCCCCAAATGTTGGGGTTAGGAAAGGTACTTTTGCCAACATGGATTTAGGCAAAAAAATGACCAATCCAGCCAACACTCATCATCAGCAAATGTTATACATTTTAACTACAACATCTAAAATTCTTTTTGTGTAAAATACGTCTTAGATGGTTTATTAGTCATATACAAAGAATGTTATTAGAGTCTCTTATATTTAGATGGTCAAATGTTCATTTTGGTCCTCTATGTTTCACCCAAATTTTAAATTGGTTCTTTATTTTTCAAAAGTTCTATATTGGTCCTTTGTGTTTTCCAAAAATTTTATATATTAGTCCTTCAAGTTTCATTAAAGTTCTATATTAGTCCTTTATGTTTTATTGAAGTTCTATATTAGTGCTTTATGTTTTATTGAAGTTTTATATTAGTCATTTATGTTTCATTAGAATTTTATATTGGTCCTCTCAGCATATGGTTTTATTTTTGTAACAATGCAGTTTGAGATTTTTGGTGTGTCTAAGGCCACTTCAGCTATTTGATATACGTAGAAGAGATTATGTGTCCAACTCGGCACGCCACGTCAACAGTTAACGGAAGAAATGGACGGAAGGACCAATATAGAAATTCTGGGAAAGATAAAGGACCAATATAAAACTTTTGAAAGATAAAGGACCAAATATAGAATTTAGATGAAAGATAGAGGACCAAAATAGGACAAAAAAGTATCTTTCAATATCTAAAGTAAAAACATGAACAAAGACAAAATAAAATAATATTATTTGATTTATATAACCGTTTTGACGGTTGTAGTAAACTAGTTATCTAAGAATCTTTTTGAATCCATTAAAAAAAAATCTTTTTTTGTTAATTGGGTTTACCTAAACATAAATCTTTTTTCTTTTGGGTCTTTCAATTTTTGAATTTAGTGAAGCAAATGGAACAGAAAGACATGAAAAGAACACATAACGGTCCCCAAAAGGGTCCAAAATGTGATGGGTCTTGAAGCTCAAAGTGTAAGTCATTTCCAACAAGCCATATGTAATGTAAGGCAAACCCAAATCAAAGTTTAGGTGGCCCAACCAGAGCCATTGAAGAAGGTGCCAACACAATTTGGCTAAGACCTATGAACTCATCACATGTCAACACTAAAATTGGGGAGACATGGACAAAATGTGCTACCACTAATGCCAATCTCTCATAACTCTTCTTTTTTTTGTCTTCCTCATTCTTTTTCCTCTTCTATCAAAACTTTTGGGGAGATTATCAATTTGGTCCCTCGAAGATACAGATCGTTTCGATTTGGTCCTTAAAAGAAGCCACAAATACACTAACGAAAAAAAAATTAAGGACCAAACTGGGACAAAAAAGTATCTTTCAAGGACTAAACTAGGCATTTAATGCATCTTTTAGGGATGAAATTGGAACAGTCTGTATCTTTTAGGGAACAAATTGATAATGTTCTCAAAAATCTTATTTTGGCCCCTTGTGTTTAGTATTTTTTTTCAATTTGGTCCCTGGAATTTGTTCAGTCTCAATTTAGTCCTCCACGTTTGTAATAATGATATCAATTTGGATCCTAACGTTTGTTCAATATCAATTTGATCTCCTATGTTTTCAAAGATCAATTTAATCCCTCCATTATCCACGTGTTAAATTAAAAAAAAAAGAATAATAAATTTAGAGGTGGATGGACCAAATTGATACCAATTACAAATATGGGGAACCAAATTGAAGCTGAATAAATGGTAGAGATTAAATTGATACTAATCGTAAACGTGAGGGACCAAATTGAGAAAAATCCTAAATGTGTGGGACCAAAATAAGATTTTTGTCATTTTTTTCCTTTTCTTTTTTGTGAAGAAAGAGAGAGCTCAAGATTAACTTATTTACATTGTTATTGGATCTCTGGCTTCTACATCACCTAAGATTGTGGTGGGGGGGACCAGAATCTCATCCACATGCATGTTTCTAGCTTCTTGATGATATTTCCTGATAATTAGATAGCCACGGTGTGTATATATATATATATATATAAAAGTATACCAAAATATTTATGAATAAATAATTAAATATATGAACATATTAAATGTGGGTCCCACTAAAAATTCAATTGCATTGTTTTTTCCTAGCGTTTATACTTGGCTCGGCATATTTTTTGGGACGAGGACTTTTTTTTGTGTATCTTGAAATTTGGATTTGTTAAAGTGTATTCTGACTTAAGCGCATAATTTGGGCCGTCGAATGAGAGTATTGTACTTCAGCATGCCATGTATTTTGTTGGATTTAAATCCGCTAAAGTACAAGTATATATAGTGCAGTATAATCTGCAACGTTGGATGAAAGTGTTAATAGTACGGACACGAATCTCAATTTTCATGTCACGGCCCAAATAATGTAATTTAGCATATTCGAATGCATATCCTCGTGTGATTTGTGTACTAACAAATAATATTTATATGTTATTGAACTTATGTATAGATAATAGACTTAGATTCATTTATGTAAAATAAGCAGTAGTTTGATAAGAGAAACATTAACCGATAGGAAAAATGTCTTTTGGGTTTTGCATCACATTTTACTGACAAAGGAATAAGCAAATTTTCAGCAAAAATTTAAGCTTTCACTTTCACAATAGACCTAAATTTACTGACAAAGGAATAAGCAAATTTTCAGCAAAAATTTAAGCTTTCACTTTCACAATAGACCTAAATTTATGTCCTAACCATACTTTTTGACATAAAAGTTTAGTGGTACTGTACTATTGAAATTCGGTACATCTCTCTAATTATGTAAAGTCATTTATTAATATTAATAGAAATTTATATTAATAAGGACCCACCTTGAATGGTTTAGGAACCAACTAATTGGAGGGATGTATTGAAGTTCAGTATTACCATACCACTGAACATCTGCTTCTTTTTTACGAATTCGAATCTTCTGCTGTTCAAAGTTGTGTTGTTCGATTTAGCCACGGTTATAACCGTGACTAACCGATCAATAACCGTGAACAAATTTTTAGCCACGTTTTTTTGATCGGTTAACCACGGTTATAACCGTAGCTAAATCTGACATCTATTCTACGGTAGATTGAAATGTCAAAGATAGAAGCTATAATTTTTTAAGTAATGATAAGCTTTTGATAATAAGACTTAATTGAAGCCATGCACACAACAAACTTCATTAGATAATGCCTTAAAAGGATAAAAAATTAGTAACATGAGAATATTGAACTTTTACTATTCTTTCCATTCATTATATATCAATTGTCAACATAGGGACTCACTCTAAATGAATTAGAGTCTAAAATTTTATTAATAGTAATAAATGACAAATAACAAATTGAGAGAATATTAAATTTTTAATACTTTCATAATATTGTATTTTTTGTCCGTAGAACAATTTTTAAAAATAGTTTTTTAAAAAAAAATAAAAGAACAAAAAATTTGTTTGACAAGTTTGTTTTGTATAATTGTTCTTAAAAAGTAAAAAACACATTTGTGTTTTTAAAAATCAAAAAACAAAAGCAAGTAAAAGTTGTTTTGTACTCTTATTTTTAGTTTTTTTTTTTAACATGGAGATCAAACAAATGAGTTTACAAGAACCTATAAATTTTAATTTAGTCCCCAAACTTTTTTTTTTTACAAGAAACCTACAGGTTTTAATTTAGTCCCTAAATATTTTTTATGTCCCCAAATTTTATATAAATTTCAATTTAGTCCCTAAAACTTTTTTTATGTTCCCAAATTTTACACAAGATTTCAATCTAGTCCCTAAACTTTTTTTTGTCAATTTTGTCCTAAAAGTTTGGAATTGCATTCGATTTTGTCTAAAAAGTTTAGAATGTCATCCTAACACTTTTTTTCTTTGCAGCTGAAACAAATATAAGCTTGTAAATATGTGTTGAATGGTACATGTAGAATCAAATGAACATAATATTAACAGTATTTTCTTCATAAATCTAGGTAATATTATGAAACAATAAGAGGTGTTAATATATACTGTCTAAGAGTTACTAACGGAAATGACTTTTTTTCCTTAAGTTTAACAATTACAACAACCAAATTTCAAAGTATTTAAGTTATAAGGACCGAATTCTAATTTTGATGAAACTATAGGGACTAAAAATCTAATTTAACTTAATAATTATCAATCATACACGAAGATCATTAATTGTTGGCTAAAGGTCTATTTTGGTTCTCAATGTTTGCATGAAGTTTAATGTTGGTTCTCAATGTTTCAAAAGTTTAATGTTGGTCCTCAAAGTTTTTTTTTGGGTCGATTTTGGTCATCGAGTGTAACACCGTTAACTTTTTGCCGTTAAATGATGACGTGTCATGTTTATATGGCACACCCTCTCTTCTACATGTCATATTTTAATGACGTGGCATGACACATCACTGCCACGTCACTCCAGATTGCCACATCATCATCTTCTCTCCTTCATCAGCATCATTATCATCATCATCCGGGGTGACGTGGCAGTGATGTGTCATGCCACGTTATTAAAAAATGGCATGTAGGAGAGATAGTGTGCCATATAAGCATGCCACGTCATCATTTTACGGCAAAAAGTTAACGGTGTTACTCTCGAGGACCAAAATCGACCAAAAAAAAACTTTGAGGACCAACATTAAACTTCATACAAACATTGAGGACCAAAATAATACTTTAGCCTTAATTGTTTACAGAACTTGTTTTTTTAGAATAGTTTCATCAAACAATTTTTTTTATTCTTTTGTTTTCAAAACTGTTTTTGAAACAAATATATCAAACAAGTTTTTTTGTTTTGTTCTTTAAAAACTTGTTTTTAAGAATTTTTTTCAAAATTGTTTTTAAAAATACAAAACAAAAATTGTTGTCAAAGAAGCCCTAAATTTCATTCATAAGAAGAATTGGGCCCAAATGATCGAAAATTCAAGAAAAATAAAATTGGACAGCCCAGAAGGCTAAGTTAAGAATTATCCCTAACAAAAAGCAGATATGGATACTTCCCTTTCCAAAGGCAAGACCAAGATTACATTGGAAAATAGACTAATCTTGTCAATCCAAATCCAAAAGTATTAACAAACTTTTTTTTTTCTTTTTGTGATTAGTGAATATGTTCTATCTTGACTCATTTCTACAACGATAATGAAAACTCAAACAAATTTTAAGAATTTTATTTTAATTGATAGAATTTTTGACAGACTAAATATATAAATTGGATCTGATGCAATTTGTTTTCTTGACATTTCGGTGCAATTCCTTCAAAACGCACATTTTTACTTCATTTTTACAGTAAGAATAAGGATTCACAGTTTCACACTAATAAGGACCTACCAAGCTATCATGAATGGATTAGGGACCAAATTATTATTAATATTGACAAATAGCATACCTAAATAGTCTTGTGAGACTATTTATCAATATTAATAACAATTTGGTCCCTAATTCATTTAAGATGATGATATTCACCAATATTAATAAAAATTTAGTTCCTAATCCATTCATGAGGGTCCTTATTAGTGTGAGCACCTATTTTTACTTAAAAAATAAAATAAAAATATACATTTTAAAAAAATTACACCGAATTCAATTTTCTAAATACATAACTTTTGCAATAGGAGGATGCAATGAATATAATATGAGCAATTATTAAGGTTAACTGAACATTCCCAAAAAATGGAAAGACTGAATATCTTGATCTTTGCATGTTACAGTACTATTATTAATGCATTGATGTTGTCTGCAAAGTGTCCTAAGTCGTCTCATGTGAAAACAATACTACAATTATTCAAAATATAGTGCAATTGCACAAAATGAATTCTTCCCAATGTTTTACACATTAGTAGATTTGATTGGATAAATGTAATAAATGTTACCTATAGAAACACGAATCCGGTCAGTTGAGTACACTTCAGCTTACGATTCGAACTATTGATTCATTTAGGGTTTGGTTAGAAGTTTTAAAGAGAGTGGTGTGGGATAGTCATTAATGGAGAGGTGCAGAGTGGGGTGAGATGGAATGGTTTGTTTGAACCATTCCATTGATTGGGAGTTTAAAATAGAGGGTGGTAGGCAATATTACCCTTATAATAAATAAACAAAAGTAGAATAAAAGAGGATTAATAATAGAATTAAATATTATAAATAATACAAACCATCCTAAACCTCCCAATTTGGAGGGGTTTGAAAATTGAGGTGTTGGATGATTTGGAAGGGTTTTCAAACCATTCTAAACTATTTCACTCTATTACTCATTTAAACTCTCAACCAAGGGTTTATAATCCCAAACCACTCCATTCTATCCCACACCACTCTCAAACCATCCTCCCAACTAAACCCTTAAAAAAAATCACATATTTTCTAATCAACGGTCCGGTAAACTGAAGTTTACTTTAGTTGATCTAAATCACAATAACGCTTAATTTACTTTATTGTTCTAAAGAGTGTAGGTGTGACAGTTGACAAACTACTAGAAGAAAAATTTCTTGGAGGAAAGGTGCTTTTAATAGGAAAAAAATGTAGATGCAGTTTTTATATCTTTGTCATACTCTCCCATAATTAGTTCTTTTTAAAAAAGAATCCTCATTTTATTTTAATTAAAGAAACTAATAACAAAAATATAAAAAAAATCATAGAAACTGCTGGTCTCTCTTTTTTATTTATATATCACTAAAACTTTACTCTCAATATATATTAGACCAACTACAACATTTTACAACACAATCATAGGAACATTTTCTACAAAACTATTCTCTTTCCACACAAACCTTCCTCTTCAAACATGGTCATGGGAATACCCAATAAGTCCTACTTACGTTCCTCACATGTCTAACTAATGAAGGTTATAGGGAAAGAATATTATCATCTTATTATTCTTTTAAAGCTTCAGGGTTCAGTAGTACCATACTAACAAGCATATATATCTTCAGGTACATCATCAAATCTACAAACTATTAGGGGTTGGGAATTCCACAGAAGCTTCTAAGTCCTTCTCATCATCTGGTACTGCAAACTTCAGGAAATTTTCAATCACCTTGGAATGATCACTGCTCCCATTATTTATTAGATTGAACCACTTCTTATGTGGTTTTCTTTTTCTGTCACTTATGGCAATGGCAATGTCATTGGGGAAGAGATCCTTGAGGACAAAGGCATGAAGAATAGTGGATGCAAGGAGACTAAATACAATGAGAGTAGAAATGAGGCCAAGAATCACACACAGGGCCTTGGTTACTACATTAGTGACCTCGTTTGAGTACCTTATGGTAGCAATTGCTGCACCAGTCATTGGGAATGTGTAGGCCCACCATGAAAGAGAGAACCTGCAGATTCATATCAATTATTTGTCAGAAAAATACAATTATTTAAGAATAGTGATCAATATAGGAGAGAAAAATAATTAGGAGTACTCTATGCAAAGCCATTTGGTGCAAGAAGCTAACAAAAACCCATTGGAAATAATGGTTTTATTGATTTCTTGCACAATCAAATGGTACATATAATACATGGAAAGGGCGGCTAAGTGCACGAGACTCCCATCAGGTAGGGTCTGAGGAAGATCAGATGCACGCAGCCTTATCCGTGCAAGCATAGTGGCTGTCAATACAAGTACATCAGAATTTTTCATATGAGACTTAACGTACCTGAATCCTCTGAAAAAGTTGATCCGGACAGCCTGCAAAAACAAATGAAAATAATAAGCAACTTTTAATTCTAACAAAAATGATTCACAGTATGAATATACATACTTTTTGTACTAGTAAGAACTAACACTCACCAGTGAGAAATAAAGGAAGAGAGCAATGAAATATGCAATCCTTGACCCATTATCAAAAGAGCCTTGAATCCTAGCCCATGCCATGGAAGCAACACTGGGTGCTGCAACAAACAGAAAGAACACAGGATGAAGCTCTTTTGGGAGAGTCTCATTGGTTGGAAGTCTCTGATACAGAGTCACAAACAAGACTG
The DNA here is from genome assembly GCA_014851425.1 of Senna tora. Classification (NCBI taxonomy): domain Eukaryota; kingdom Viridiplantae; phylum Streptophyta; class Magnoliopsida; order Fabales; family Fabaceae; genus Senna; species Senna tora. Next base: position 33,201,471 of record CM026269.1, read on the forward strand.
TGTAGTGAGCTAGCCCAACAGCAAAGAAGAAGATAGGCCCTTCCTTTAGACCCAAAGATGCACCCAGCAAGGCACCCACAAAGTTCCCAACAATTGATAGATGATTTGTAGGATTGGCCACCTTTGAGAGCCTCCTTTGGCCCCCAGACATCCATTGTCCATAGATCTTAAGCTCAAGACAGATTATAGGGATCATCAGAATGTACCAAAGAGCATGATGCAGGTATTTGGTAAGTGATGGTGGAACTCCAAGAGCTAAGAACAAGAGAGCTATCCAGGGAGCAAAGAAGAAGTTAACTCGGATTGGATGGTAGTACTCACGACGAACTGCTTCGAAGTAGATGATGATTTTAAGAAGGTATAGGGTGAAAATGGTTGCAACAAGAACAATGGAGATGATCCATAAGATAAGGTTTACTTTCAGGCTTATGTGAAGAAACTCAGTGGCAGGAGAAGTGGCCAGTGTTTTCCACAGAATTGCTTGGCTACTAACACCAAGGCACATACCGAAAGATGAAACGGGAAAACGAAGGAGAAATGGCCACTGCCTGTCTTGAGGAAGTACTATCTCTTCTGAAGCCTGTTGAATTAGGAAAACAGAACTATATTACATCACAAACTTCAATAGGCAAAATCAGCCAAACCGAATAAAATCAAAACTTATAAAAATATTGTGAAACAAATCACTCCACCTCCAAAACTAAAGTTGTTAAGTGAAGGATCGTACATAATTTTATTATAATGTCTAATAATAGCATCCTAGTTTCATTGAAGAAACAAACAGTTTATTTAGCAATTAGCAATGTAAGATACCATCTCAGATCATTAAACTTTGCATTGTCTTTCAATATGAGAAGAATATAACTGAATTTAAATTATCAGATGAAAATCACATACCCTAAGAGTTTCCAACTCTGGACCTTCCAATGCATCAAAGTACCGATCAACGGGTAAAGGCCTATCATTGTTCTTGGTGCTATTGTCACGTTGTACTGCGTTTTGTTTGGGTGGCTTTCCACGTAGAATTGAAAGCTGTCTCTCAAGCTTCCCAGAAAATGTTTTGAAAGGATCAAATCTGTTATCCCTCAACCTTCTGATGCTTGGATGGTTCCCAAACTTTGCTCCGCCATCATCTGACTCAGGGTACACTTGGCCCTTCGGGATTGGCTGAGAATAATATTTTGTTGGGAATGGTGGTTTGGATTCTGCAGTATTTGATTCAGAAGAGGTGTTGGGAATACCATCACTGATAGTTGTTTCACCACCAAACACAACCTTATGGCTGTTGTGCAACTGAACTTCTTCAGTAGAGAGTGGCATGCTGATAGAAACAGACTGCTTCCTTTGATGATTGATGATCACAGATTCATCACCTTCGCTTCCTACTGAAGTTTCTTGAATTTCCTGTTACAAATACGGAAATAGTTGGAATTTATTGCAGATATTAAATTTAACAAACAACAAAAAAGAAGCTACACTGCTACAGTGACTATAATCCTATTTTGGCCCTTGAAAGATAGTACAATTATCAATTTAATACTTCATAGATTTTGTATCACTTTAGCCCCAAAAGGTATGAATTTTTTCACCTCATAGTAGATTATATTATATTATATTAGATCCTTGAAAAATAGTGCAGCCTCATCTTGAAAATGCAAGGAAATAATTCTATTGGCTGCTAAAATGATACAAAAACAATTCTAGTTTTAGACAATCAAATTGATCAAGGACCAACAAAGTACTAAATCTTTTAGCTCACAGAGGCACTCAAAACCAAGAAATCTGTCATCTAAAGCCTATCTTCAATCTATCATCTTACTTTAGAAGGCGAGTTGACTAACTGAAGCTCAACAGCATCATTTCTGTCATCAAAGCCAGCTACTTCATTTGATGATATATACTTAATCAGCGATGGAACTTCAGGTGAGCCATGCTCTTGAATTTCATGGTTTATACCATTTTCCATGATAGGCCTGTGAAAATTAAAATAACTGTTCAGTAACATGAGACTCCCTTAATGAATTAATTTTACTTGCAAAATCAGCTGCTTCTAATGTTATTTGCACCTTAATGATTTGAATATCATAGCTTCACTAATACTTCAAAGATCAGCATTAAACAGCTATAAATCTATAATTATATAGAGATTTTGCAAATTCCAAACCCCACCATGAGATCGGTGAGGAAGAACATCAAATGGGTTGAAGATAACAGTAAGCCATTAAACATCAAATGCTTCTGTATTGAATAAAGAAGATTCTAGGTGCACTATTAGACAAGAAAAATATTGTTCAAGTATTTTATACAAAATTTTGACAGTATATTATTTTTTTAAAAAAAAATTGACCGTATTATGCTTATCTGTGAATTGTGACATTTATATATGTATATTTTAATTGTGGTTTTGTTAGAGGTAGGATTATTAAATTATCGATCTAATCTTACAACTCAATCTATTTAACCTTGATTAATTTTTAGGTAAGACCTTGATCTTAATAAATAGCCTTGCTTCAGAAATCATCATTGGCAAGCTTGGGCAGAGAAACAACTATAATTATATTTGCAAAATCCATAGCCAACATGAGATAGGTGATGAAGAACATCAAATCGGCTGAAAGTAACAGTTTAGGATTATGCGTAAAAAAATCAAATTGGCATTGCCAAATGCATAGATAGTCTAAATCAGATAGATATGCAGATATCTTTTCTCTGATTGAGAAGAAACCTTCCTATTCAAACCAAATAATTATCCCTCTTCAAGAATGGTATCTTTCAGTCATTAATTATAACAAGCAGGAAAGGTCACTTTCCATTTTCCAACCCACCAAAGAAAAATAGAAAAAATAAAGAGTGGACGCATTATCAGTGTAGAGAGATTAATGAAGGTAAGCTTCAGTCTCTTTCATGTTTACTCCCAGAAACAGTTCAAACCTCAATAGCAAACTCACAAAACAAAAGCCACTATGCAGATTCCAGAATCAGATCAGTATAAGGAAAAAGATCAAGAATCCGAACCTTTGAAAGTAATTCTCTTCCTTTTATCTGCCAGAGAAACTGATAGAACAGAGAAATGAAAGCAGAAGCTTCAAGATGAGATGAGACCACTTAAAAGACAGAATCGTGGTCTTTTTTTTATTCTAGAACTGATGATCCCAAAGAGAATCCAAGAAAGAAAGCAGGAATTGAGGTGAGAAAATTATGTGATTTTGCTTGAAGAAGAATGAGGAAGGAGGAGGCCAACACATGGCTTCAAATAACAGGAAGCGGCTTATATATATAGTGTGAGACTCAATGGTAGGCTATATGGGGTGATGTACTTCCAAAACCTTGACGTCAAAAGCACTAATTAGAACAAAATAAAAAGTGCTTATTTTTACGAGACTGACACAATTATCCTTGCTAGAAGACAAAGCAGCACGAAATATGGTAGGATTAGGCAACAAATTTATGACTTTTAAGAAAAGATCCATCACTCTAATTAAAAGGCCTTAGTTAAGGTTAAGGCTACATTATTTGACTAAAGCAACTTGATGTGACAAAGACAAAACACCAGTAAGTGAGTTTTCGAGTGGGGCAATGCTATGTATGCTCTACCAAGACCTCATATTCTGAGTTGTGAAACTTATTAGTCATTAGATTATTCTAAGATTTTGGCATTTGGTTAAAATGAACATTTCAGCCCCTATAATCTTACAAAATTTTCAAATTCAAACTTAATATTTTATTTTCGTACAACTTAGTCCCTACATTATTAAAGGCTTGCAAACTAAGCTGATCTGGCAAGCATTTATAGCTTAAAAGAAATCTACATGTCACCAATTTAATGCCACTCATACAACTCATCAGGAAAGAATGTATTTGGATCCTCTAGAATTAAAATTTTATGAAGTTCTTAAAGTTAATTCAATACTTATTTTTAATTAGTCCAATCTCGAAAAGAATGGTAAAGGCCAAATATTCCTTCGTCCATCAGGAAAACAAAAGCTATCTTCATCTTTCTGCAAAACAAAAATCGTAAAATTTCTTCAAAATTCCGAGCATCTCTCCATTATCATTCGACTAATACATACAGAATTACAAATTCTAAACTAAACGAAACGAATTCGCAGTCAAAAAGATCGAACAGATCTGGCGATCGATGCAAATGGAGATATCACACTTACTCGACGAAATAAATCCCCATGTTGCCGGTGATAAACCCTCCGATCGTATCGCCGATCGACGATGATGATGTTCCAGGAAACCAATCGCTTCCACTCCTTCCAATTAATTCACTCATCGCATACATACATACATACTTACATATATATATACATAATCTTCTCCACCGCACGCCATCTTTTCTGTCCTTCTCGAATCCGAAAGCCTGTTCGTCACCACCGAACGACGGTGTGAACAGGCCAACGGCAATGGAGGATCGGCGTGACGTGAATAGATGAACGATGATGGAATGGAAGGGGGAAAGGATGAATTTTGAAGAAGAAAAACAAAATTAAATTAAATTTGTAAACTAAATAATAATATTTGTCATTTTTTTCACATCTCAAATTAGAAAATCGTACCTAACTAAACCAACTTAAAATTAATTGACCAATATAATTAAAATACGTAGCAAAAAGTTTTTGTAAAATCTATCATAGTAAAGAGAGAAAATAAAAAGCTATAAGTTAAATAATCAATTAAATAAAAAAATATATATAAATAATATTTTTTATTGGTAAACTTTACAAGCATCTAAACAACTTTACCTTAATCTTTTTCTTATAAATTAAATAAAAACAATTAATTACAGTTTATTAGTTATACTATAGAAATGAAGTTCTTACATAATGAAATAAAGTGGCACCTACAAGTCTACAGCTAAGAAATTTTGGTCAAAAATAGCTCAATGTCAATTTTTCCTGCCAGAAATTCTTAATGATTTTGACTCCCTTCATCCTTACAATATTTAATCATTTTTAACTAAATCATCCACTATTAGACCATCTTTGATATACCAAATTTGTAGGTAATGTGGGATGTAATTTAATATTTTTTTAATATTATGTATATTAAATAAATTTTATTTTTTGTAATTTGATGAAATTATGTTTTTACACTTACTTCTTTACTTATTTTTATTTCATTTCTACTTTTAATATAAGAGTAAAATAGTTATTTTATTCAGTTTTATTCCATTCTCATTCTCATTCCTTTCAACATTCTTCATACCAAACATACATATTAACATAGTGTGGCATATATGATAAGAAATTAATCTTCTCTTAATCAATCTTTTTTGAATTTGTTCTCTAATGAGAATAAAGTATCATTCGTTGGGAGGATAGCCAACAATGGATGGATCTTGTTGTATCTCTTAAGAGACTTAACTCACCCCAAAAGAGCTCTCAGTGGGAAAGAATTACCTTAGCCTATATATACAACTTATTAGCCTTTTAACTAAGCAATGTGGGACTTCAACACGCCTCCCTCATGCCCGACATAGGAGCGTGAAGCCAACGGGTTATCCCTAGGGTAGCCCATAGTAATGTTCATCCATCCACACATACCCAACTTTGTTCTGATACCATCTTAAGAGGCCTAATTCACACCAAAAGAGCTCTCAAGGGGAGAGGATTACCTTAACCTATATATACAGCTTATTAGCCCTTTAACTAAGCAATGTGGGACTTCAATAGTATCCGAGAGATTAATCATCAAATTCATTTTGATAAATACTCTGATCATAGACAAAAAATAATCCACTTAAAAAATAGCGATACTCTAGTAATAGGATGGAAATCATATTACTAATAATTTTTCTTGCTCCTAGACCATTTTCTTCCCGGATGCCAAATAAGCAAAATGTCCACGTGTGCCAGATCAGCACAATTTGGACACGGTTATACAAAAAAAAATTCATAATTATGATGAGGACTAAATTGCATGAAAATAAATTATAAGGAGCAAATATAGTTATTTTAGCCTTGACATTTTATTAAATAATCACTAGTTCTTATCAAAAAAGGAATTTGAGAATTAGGTAGACGTGGAAGTTGAAGTACAACAAAATAAAGCTGGGAAAGTCAAAGTATTAGAAATATATATATATATATATATATATATATATATATATATATATATATATTATGATAATTGAATAAAAGTTCAGTATTATTTTATTATTAAACTTCAGTGCATCATTTCAATCTTATACTGTCATCTGTTAACATTAATAAAAACTCACATTAATTAGAATTCACCTTAAATAAATTATGGATTAACTGATTGAAAAAAAATGTACTAAAGTTCAGTACTAATAAAGATATAATAATGAGTAAATACAAAGTCCTTATCATTACAGCAAGCACGGCGACGCGGCTGCTTAGTTTTATTGGAACGCACGAATCTGAGGAAGAATATCAATTTTATATATTAGAGGTCTAATTTGGCATGTTTTTTCAAAAAAATATTAAAAATTAAAATAAAAAAATATTATTATTATTATATTTTAAAATAATATAATAAATTAAATATTTAATAATTTTTTAATGAACATATTTAATAGTTTTTAAACTCTCAGTTACTAATATATTTTTTCACCCATTATCTTAAATTTTTTTTATCACATACATCCATATATTTTATTTTTTATTTTTATTTTTTAAAATAATTATTTTGTGATATTAATTATAAAATGACTCATCGTCATATTAATATAATATAAATATATATAGCAGTGCTAATGTGTCTTGACATAAATGTTAAAGATTTAGATGATAATTATTCTTACTTCATTCAAATCTTTTTAACACTTCATGCCAAAAAAAAAATCTTCCTAACACTTGAAAATATCTTTTCTTATTACTATTTTATTACGTATGTCAATTTTTTTATTTATAAAATATAATATAAATTATTATTATTAATTTTAAAACAATAAATTAAAATTTTAGAAGTTATTTTTTTTATAATTATCTCTGCCATTATCTTTTAAAAAGAAAATACAACTACTGTTATTCTTATTTTCTCTCTCTTATAATCTTCTTATATATATATATATATATTAATATGGTTGTGACCCGGGTCACAAAATAGCTATATTTTTTAATTAAAAAATAACAAAACAAAATTTGATTGGAGAAAAGGTAAGCCAGGAAGTTGAGATATATAAAAATATAATGGAAGGTAGTGGGAGAGAGAAAATATATCTATATCTAAATTAATATGGCTGTGACTCCTCTGGTCATTGGGGTCACAAAATAGCCATATTTTTTAATTAAAAAATAACAAAAAAAAAATTGATTGGAGGAAAGGTAAGCCAGGAAGTTGAGATATATAAAAATATAATGGAAGGTAGTGGAAGAGACAAAACATATATGATGGTAGTTACTAAAAAAGTGAGAAGTAAATAACTTCCCATCATTTAATTCTAATTAATTATGATAATAATTCTAATTTAAAATTTTAAAAACTATGAAATATATTATTTTAAAATATAATAATTATATTTTAAAAAAGGAAAAAACTTAAGTCCATTTTCTTATGTCCATTTCATCCAATTCTCCAATATAATTATGACACGTGGCAAAAAGTGTTTAAATGACCAATCACAGTAGAGAGAGAATATAGAAGACCACATTTTATATGACCAATCATAGAAGAAAGAGAGTGTAAATACAATATATGATTGGTGGAATTGGATGAAATAAACATAAGAAAATGGACCTAAATTTTTTCCTTTAAAAGATTAATGATAGATTGCATGCACTTTATATATATATATATTTATGTATATCAGCCAAAACCAACCGTTTTTATTTTATTTGTTTAGAAAACAACACCTTTTTTTTCATACCAATTGAAAACTACCTATATAATTAATAAATCAAATAAATATTTCCCGGGTTACGTTGTTATAAGTTTTTCTTATTATTAAAACAAATATCTGCGATATTTTCCTAATAAGTACTCTCTCAACACATTAAAATAATTAAACTTGAACTAATATATATTTATCAAGAAGGATTGGGTGTAGTGGAAGGAATCAGTTGTTCACAACGTGATAAACTCGTGTTTGAATTCTTACTGAGAGAGGTGTCAACATTTAGTACTTGACAACACTTTAAACATAATTACCTCTAATAGAAAGATATACTTATTGTAATTCCTACCAGTTTAAGTTTAGAGTAAATTATCTTAAGATATATTACGAAACTTTATATTCTCAATTTAGTAATCTAAATTAATTTCAAGTCTTTTTAGTTTGTTTTATAGTTAACTCTCATCATTTTAAATTGTTGTGAATTTAATTGATGAGTTATTGACTTAGGCTACGTTTGGTAAGAAACTCAAATAGTAGAATTCATATCTTTTCACGGTTTTTAAAAAAACTTTACATCATATTTTTTACATACCAAACATATTTTTTATCATGTTTTTTTTCTCTTAATTTTTTTCTCTATCTCTCTCCTCACTTTTCTCTACAATACTTTCATTTACTCTACAGTACTTTACAGTTTACATCTCTTTCCTTCCCGTCCGTGCATTTTTACCAAATATGACTTAATATATTTTTTTACATATATCTTCCTAGCTATTCTATATATGGGCAATTATGCTCCAGTACTATGGTACAATCCGCACTAAATGACGATACTTTTTCTAACGGGAGAATTTGAACATTAACTCGTAATATTGTGAGAGACTAATATCTTTTATTAGATATATCCTTTAATTTGTTGGTTTTAGTATAATACTTTTGAAGTTATATTATGTGAGAAAATAACTATGATTAGCATGACTTATTTCATTTATTTAGTGACCACTTAAGCATTTTGTTAAGTTACGTTGAACTATATATATTTACAGAAACTCAGTTAAATTTACATAAGTTTATAGGTGCGAGACAAAAACTTAAAGGTTTAAACTTTAAAATAAAATTATAATATTTCAACCAATAAAGATTTTAAAAATTATCTTTGTTGATATTTCACAAATTTTAAGATAATAAATTAAAGAAAATCTTAATAAGTGCCTAAAACACTTATTAAATAAACCCTTAATAAAATAAATAGAATATCTAAGAAGATCAGATAAGAGACAGAAAGTAGGAATAATAGATATGATAGTGAAAAAAAAAATCTTTATTATTTAATTTAATATTTTAAAAATCATACGAATATATATATAATTATCATTTAAAAATCTCAAAATTATTAATTATTAAACTAATTAGCATACAAAAAGCAAGTCAACATTGAAATTTAGAACTAATTCTCACCGTCAATTTGGGAATGCCATGGAATAAATTAGGGTTGGTGTGATGGAATATAGAGAGGCGACAATCATAATCATACAATTATATATGAAAATATAGATATAATTAGTTTAATTTAAAACCATATATTACAGATTATAGGAATAAAAGTTCAGTACTATCGTACTACTGAAGTTCGGTTTATCTCTCCAATAATCATGTAGAGCCATTTGTTAATATTAATATAAATTTATATCAATAAGGAATTAAAGACCAACTGATTAGAGGAATGCACTAAAATTCCGTAGAGAATGAATCCTATGCTGTCCAGCATAGAAAAGTAAGGAGAGAGAGAGTGACACATTGTGGGTCCCATATATGTGGATCCCACTTATTTATGAGATCCACTTATGTGTCACTCTCTCTCCTTACTTTTTTATGTTGTACAGCATAGGATCCACTCTCAATTCCGTATTACCGTAATACTAAACATCTTCTTAAATTATATAGATGGTGACAACGCAGGCTATATATATATATGGAGTCCCCACTTACAGCTATAATTGTTGAATGTGCCTAACAATACATTAAATAAGCAATAAACAGCTAAAATAATAGTTGTAATTTCAACCACGCATTTCATATATATATATATTTCCGCGTTTGGTGGTCTAGAAATAAATGTGTGTTCCTATATAATTTGATTGCATAATATATATATATATATATATATATATATATATATATATCTAAGTTTCTCGGAATGTTCTTGCTTATAAGAACATGTGTGAATCACAATTTGCCATTCAGTCCATCAACTTGTGATCTCTATCCTTCGTATATAAGTGGATGAGTTTTCTATAGCAATATAAGGTCAAATTACACTTTTGGTCATCAACGTTTGCATAAAGTTTAATATTGATCATCAACGTTTCAAAAAGTTATTTTAGATTCTCAACGTTTTTTTTAGGTCAAAATTGGTCCTTTAGTGTAACATATGTTTGGTTTTGCCATTAAATGTTGACATGGAAGCCTTATGTGGCACACCCTCTCTCCTACGTGTTATATTTAAATGACATGACACACTCTCTCACTCAAACTCAGCAAAACAACGCCGTTTTGTCAAAACTGAGTCGTTTTGCTGAGTTGGAGTGAGAGAAGGTGCCATGTCATTTAAATATTAAACGTAAGAGAGAGGGTGTACCACATAAACCTTCCACATCAGCATTTAATGGTAAAACCAGACAGATGTTATGCTAGAGGATCAATTTTGACCTAATAAAAGTTAGGACATAAAATAACTTTTTGAAACGTTGAGGACCAATATTAAACTTCGTGCAAACGTTAAGGATTAATTTGACCGCAATATAATGATGGCCTTGAAATTCTCGAAGAATTATTCATCATGTTTATTATGATAGATATTTTGATCAAAGAAAACAAAAACAGTCTTAGATCAATGAGAGCAGATCCTCTAAAGTTGAAATTTCTTAAAGTTCCTGAAGTTGTCTCTTACATGTTTTTCTTTTAATTTTTAAATTTTTTATTTCTTAAATTTTGAACCAATCAGAAATGAGTATTGAATCAACTTCAGGAACTTCAGGAAATTCTAACTTCAGAGGATCCAAACTCTAGATCAATATATATATATATATATAATCCTTCATGTGAGAAAATACTTTGACAATATATTATGTGAATAAAAAGATAAGATATGAACAAAGTGATAATACATAATTCACTCATAATTTATATTGTGTAAAATATAAGGGGCGTTTGGTATGGTCAATGGTGTCATCTTGTCCATGCTTACGAAGAATTTAAAAATTATAAAAATAAATAATTTTCATTAATATAAAATACCAAATATTTGTATCTTATATCAGAATGTAAAATAACATGTCAAAAAAGAGTATCATGAATAATATAAAGAGAAAAATATCATATTATCTGAAATGTTACTATGCATATTATCTATATATTCTATATATCTATATAAAGTAGAATATGTTAATTGTGACCTTGGCACATGTACATCTCCATTGAGTTCCATTCTTTTTTTTTTTTGGTCACCTAGCTAACATTTTTATTCAATTGTCTTTTCTCATTGATTCTCATGTTTGACTAGGTGTAATTTTATCGGTTCAATGTTTGAATTTCAATTTATCTTTTTCTTTTTTATTTATAGATTTCTCCTATTTATGCTAATGTGTACACGTGTCACTTTGTGCTTCAAAGTTACTTCAATAGTGAAATTTTCTTTTTCTTTGAATTAAAAAATTCGTCTATTTTCTAAGGAGATGTACACATGTCATCTCCTGGTTCAAAGTTATCTCAATAGTAAATTTTTTATTTTCTTTTTTATTTAAAAAATTATCAATTTTTTTATATGTGTGATATCATTACTCACCACTCTTCTTTAGGTCAGATTTTGAAAAACACTACCTCCTAAACCATTTTCATCAATTATTTTTATCTACACTTTTTCTTCTCACTTTTTCCCAAGAATTAAATTTTACCTCTTTCCTAAGTTAGACTTTTTAATCATTTTAATTAAATCTGTTTCATAATTTGAAATCTAATTTTGAAATAATCATGTTTTAATTCTTATCTACACTTTTTCTTCTCACTTTTTCCAAGAATTAAATTTTCCTCTTTCCTATGTTAGACTTTTTAATATTTTTAATTAAATCTATTTCATACTTTGAAATCTAATTTTGAAATAATCATGCTTTAATATTGCTGTTAAAATTGATCAATAAATATGCTTATCTCTATCTATATATACTTTTATCTTGAGTTCAAAATGGTATAAGAAAATTAGCTCTCATTTTTCACGTTTCCTTCTTTTCAGTCTCTTCTTGGCATATTCTTCTTTTGATTTATAGCTTATTAATGTTTATAAATTATTTTTTGTGTGTTTGCTAATCCTTTTTTTTTTGTTATACCACAACTTTTATGTGTTTGATGATTGTTTTTGTCTCTTTTATAATTCCACGTTTAATTTCTCTCACTTTCTCTCTTTTTTTTTCTCTCTCTACTGGTTGATTTCATTTTGTTCTCTTGACGTTGTTAAAGGTACGACTTATTTAGTGTTTTTGAAGTCATATTTCTGCTGTGCATTTTCTTTAAAATGTTCATATTTTCAGTCTAATGAAGCTGAAGTTCAATCTTTGTGAGATGAATACTATCAGGTTGCAACTTTTGAGAGAAAGGTATTATTTGTCATAAATCTTTATTTTCATTTCATTTCACAAAAATGTTTATATATATTGTTATTTTATCTAAATAGCAAAGTGCAAAAAGCTGTATATAGTTTCCTCAATTTTCAATGTTAATGTACATTGAAGCTTATTTTGACTTTTTCAAAAATTAGAAGCCGTGTTCCTAATGAAGGCACTGGTCAATTTGGTGTATTAGGAAAAAGAGGAAAAACAAAAGGGGAATGGGTTCCTTAAGGAAGTTATGCTTTGGTATAAAATAGGGTAATCAAATTTATGTGGAAGGTTCTTATGTGGTGGAGTAATAGCAGGATATGATTCAAGCGGTGCTTATAGTATTTAGATTTTAGACGCTGTCAACAAGTCCTTTCTAAGGTTCAATTAGCGGATGGATGTAATATTATTCTTTTTAACCAATACTGGGTTCGAGTAGCTAGTGAAGAATGACTATTTCAAGGACGAGAGCTTATAGATTATAGGGAAGGTTATTTTTAATCTTCTTAGTAAGTTCTCTGTAGTTAATTTTTATGTTTGTAATAGAATAAATATGTTTAATCACTCACATAACAACGTTAGATTAAGAAGAATAGGTAGGTGGACCTTATTGTAATGTTTTGTGTTTTAATTGTATCTTTTTTATAAAAAAAAAAAATTAGAAACCAACAATCCAACATATGCATTGAAGATTGATGAACATGACAAGCTTGCTCCTTAGGAATAGGAAGTAGTTGTTTAATATTTTTTCAAAAAAGTTTATGTTAGTTGTTTTATTCTTTTCAATGGTTATTATAATTTTGGAAAGTTTAAAATATGATTAAGTGTCAATAAAGAGCATAATTTATGAACCAACATTATATTAAAAATATATTTGTTAATTAAGACATTTGATTTTTTTACGGGGACTTAGTGTGTTATTTTTCTCGAAAGTTTATAATATTAGCATCAATTATATATAAAATAAAAAATAATATTTCTCTATCTTTTAAAAGAAACACATATCTTAATGAAAATATACTTAATTTTTTTGGTTTCCCAAGGTATCCCCCAGTTCGATAGGCCAAGGACTAATCCTCCGCAGATCTGAGCTCCATTTAAGGGTTTGTCGTTGGCCAATTGGTTGCTGCATACACAAGGTGGGATTCGAATCCCCAACACTTGCTTAAGCGACCTAGTGAGCTAACCACTAGACCAACCAAACTTGGTTAATGAAAATATACTTAATTGTACAAAGTATATAAAAGATTTATTATAATTTTGGAAAGTTTTGAATACCATCAAGTGTCAATATATAAAATCCAAAATGTATGAACCAATATTATATTAAAAGTACTATTGCTAATTAAGACATTTTTTATTTTGCAATGAGAAATAGAGTTTTACTTAGAGCATGTTTGGTTACTTGAATGTTGGATATAATGAGAATGGTAATAGAAATAAGAATTGAAATGTAGGAGGGAATGAAAATAGTAATGTGAAAGTGATATGATGTAAATGGAATAAAAGTGGATAAAATGACAATATTATCCTTATATTAAAACTGGGTAAAAATGTAAGGGCGAAAACATAATTTCATCACATTACAAAAAGTCATGTATGTTTGGTAAGAAGAATGTTGGATTACAAAATGGATTACGTCAATTTTTACAAGCAGCCAAACGTGCCCTCAGTGTATTCTTTTTCTCACTAAAAATTTATGAATCTACATATTCGTTATAGGGAGTTTATAATATTAACATCAATTATAAAATAAAGAAATATTTTTTCATAATATTTTAAAAAAGAACATATCTTAAGAAAAAATAGTTAATTCTACAAAGATTATAAAAGATAGATTATAATTTAGATTTTTTTAAATCTGATAAAGTATAAATAAAATCAAATGTAGTGTGATTATTATTTTCCAATTACTTTTCCAAATATTTTATTACAATTAGATAAGGAGAAATTATTTCTTTTCGTATATTTTTTATTGTTTAACATAAATGTTATGTTAGGATGGTGCAATTTTATTTATTTTATTTTTTTAAAAAAAGAATACTTGACTTATAAATTTTATAAATTTCTATATAGATATTTATATATATTGAATTTAAAAATCATCCGTTAAAATTGACGGGATTAAATCTAGTATCATAATATATATGATTCTTACAAAAAAAAAATCATAATATATATGATAAGATATTATCTGATATGAAACAATATCAAACTGTCTCAATTTTTCTTTTTGTCTATTTGATTTGGGAGAGAATTCAAATTCTCAACAAAGAGAAAAATATCCAAGAAAAAGACAATGTATATATATACAATTATGCAACTTGATATATATGTAGTTGTTTTTTCACACACACACATGTGTGTACTTGTTTATTGGCAACACCAAGCTATATTACTTGAGATGCAACTTGTTTATATACGTGAGTCTATGATGCAATTTGTTGCATGCATGCAATGTAATTTCGGTCGATAGGATTGTGACATGTGGGTAGGATGACTTGAGATGCAATGCAATTTTCCACGTGTTACAATCTTATCGACCAAAATTATATTACATGCATGCAACAAGTTGTATCATAGACCAACCCATATATATACAGACACATACGTGTGTGTACTTGTTTTCCTTTCTGTTCTTCAAGTTGTGATTTGATGCATGTGTGGAAAACTAGAGAAAAACAAGTTTGTTTTTTCCTCTTTTTCAGCAATCAAAATTTGACTCATTTTTCATACTGTATACAGCCGGCCAGCACCAAGGGGGGTTGTTTTCATTTTGAAACTTAATTTTTTTTTTTGAAAAAATTGAACTTTGTGATTCGAGGTTAAGACATAATATATTTTTCTACCATAAAAAGGGATAATATATATACCTATGAAAAATCAAATAATTATAATTTAGTATACACAATAATCACTACAAAAAGAATATATTAATTTTTGGCGAAAACCCTGATCATCGTCTCCCCCTATCTTTTTTTTTTTTGTTATCATATCTTCATAAATAAGGTTGATGGTTTCTTCCGGTTTTTTTTTTGGATTTTAGTATTTTCTTGTGAGAGTATTGTAGTCTCTCATTGATAGATCAACTCAGATCTAGTAAGCGAAGTTTGTTTTATTTTATTTTGTGTGTTTGTTTTTTTTGTGTGGAATTTTTTGACAAGCAAGTAGTGCTTCTGAATTTAAGATTTGCTATAATCATATCTAAAATTTATGAATTATCCTTACAAAAAAAATTTCATTCTTTCATTGTGTTGTTAGAAGAGCCGACGAGACTTTCAACTTTGAAAATCACTTCAGGTCTAGTATATATGTATGAGGTATAAGAGTAACAACTTTAATTTATTGACAACACCAAAAACGGTGAAATCTTAATCCTGAAGAAATAGGATCAGGTGAGCTTCTACTTTGTTCACTACTAAGTGTTGTTTGATTTTTTCTGCAATATAATGAGACTTATACTTTTTATAAAAAAAAAATTTTAACGTTAGTTATTTAATGATGTCATTGGCTAATGATTGATGTAACAACGTCTTTCATTAATAATGTCATTTGTTAATTTTGTTATTATAAGTAAAGTTAAAAGATTCTTCACACAATTGTTAATACCAGTTGTATGTAATTGACACTAATCTCTAATCTCTTTAGCGTCTGTCATAACTGATTAACTTGTGTTAAAAATAATTTTTAATTGATGTTTTTTCTTTTAGTGACTTATCCTTCCATTCATTTTTAACCACCAAACAAAAGAAGAAAATTTTTATCCATTACAGAAAGTAGTGATTTTTTTTTTTACATGTATCTAATTTTTATTACAGATGATTAATTAATTCTTTCCAAGAACGCTCAAGTACTGAATATAAACATTTTTCTTAATAAAAATTTGAACATTTATTTTCTACAATACTAGAAACTAATTCATTCTACTTAATCCAATTTTATACTTTACTCAACTTCTATGAAGAGAAAGGATAAACTTATTAATTTTTATTCTGTTCAATTCATAGATTACCCAAAGAAAAATATGTTGATATATAGACTATGTTCTTTTTGTAAAAATTATAATGGAAAGGGCCTTTTTCCTTTTTTTTTCTTTTTAAACAAATAAACTTTACTTTTTATAATGTAATAAAATTATGTTCTTATTCTTGTTTTTTATCTACTTTTATTCTATTCCTATTTTTAATGTAAGAGCAAAATAATCATGTTACTCACTTTTATTCTATTTACATTACATCGTATTGACATGACATTTTCATTCCCTCCTCTTTTTTCATTCTCATTTTTATTCCCCATTTCTTTTCTGTTTACCAAACACATCCTAAATACCAAAGATACCCTTAGGGTATGTTTGGTGTAAAATCCAAACAGTAAAATCGTGGTATTTCACGATTCCCAAAAAAACTTTACATCATATTTTATACATACCAAACACACTTTTTATCATAATTTTTCTCTCTCCCAATTTTTCTCTCTATCTCTCTCCTCACTTTTCTCTACAGTACTTTCTTTTATTCTACAGTACTTTACTCTACAATACTTTCTTTACAGTACTTTACATCCGTACATTTATACCAAGCGTACCCTTAGGCCATGTTTAGTATCACTTCCAAAGGGAAGATGAGAGGAAATTTAAGGTTGAAGTATGTTTGGTATACTTTGAGAAGTGGGGAGGTGAGGTTGAGTTTCCTATTTGAGAGGGAAGCTTGTTGCTATGAAAATTGAGAGGGAAGGTGAGGTGAGGTGAGGTGAGATTTGGTTTAAAGACTAAAATGCCTTTAAAAAATTTGTGGCTTTTAAAAAAAACAAGGGCAAAAAAGGTATTTCATACTTTTATCTTCTATTTTCATATCTTCTTCCCATCCTACCAAACAATATTACTTTTACATTCCACGTCCATTTTCCTGCATACCAAACATACTTTTTATTACTTACTTCTATTTTCACTTTCACTTCCCATTAAAACACTCACCAAATACTAAACGCCACCTTAAATTCATGATCGAGAATAGATGAGTTGTCAAGAAATATCATTAAAAAGACAAAATAATCGATAGTGACCAATATATCGAGATGACGTACGTACTAGAAGTTGTACTTAAAATGTGTAGTTTTATCAACGATTTGAACATTTAATTATGGTTATTAACCCTTAAAAAGAACGAGACTTTTATACTTTTATTTATATTTTTGTTATCAAGTTTTTTTTTGTTAAAATAAAATATTTAAATATTTTAATAAAAATTAATTATAAAATAGAAATGAATTGTATAATTTTTATTTTAGAATCTTTTGATAATCCCTCAAAAAAAACATAGAATCATATGATAAAAATATAAAAATTGTATACATAAATTTCATTTAAAAAAAAAGGCAAGAGTGAAAAGACATTGTATTTATCTAGCTATAGAGGCTTATCTTTGGATTATACTAAAAAAAAAAATTAGATCAGAAAATAGTAGAAAGCTTAATAAAGTTGTAGCTAAAATCAGCTTCAAATATCTGATTTTATTGTTAAATTAATTTTAGAGATAAGTGAAAGCTAAGTTGAAACTGTTCGTATCATTTAATTACTTCAATATTATAAACTAGAGATTTTATATATACGTACAAAAATTAAAAAAAAGTTATTTTTTTATTCTATTAAAAATTATTATTACCTCTATTTTCTTTATCTTATTATTTTTTCATATAATATGTTTTTATTTTTTAATTATTTTAAAAGATCACTTAGTAAAAAAATTCTAGAGCCTTATTAATATTTTTTTTTTTGAAATCAGAGCCTTATTAATATAGGTACGTGTGTTTGTTCTAAAAATATGATTAGGATAATTTTGTCTTTACATGCAACAAAATGGTACCCTAATGTCTTTAACACGATATTCTAATAAACATTTAATTATTCATAAGAATATTTTAGCTTAAATTACACTTTAGTGTCATGTGGTTTGGGTTTAGTGGAAGGGATTAGTTCTTCGCAACCTAATAAATCCGGATTCAAATTTTCGTTGAAAAAAGCCCCCATATTTAATGCTCGACAATGTCTCAAACAAAATTATTCCATAAAAAAATACTTGCAAAAAGATGAATACATCAACACATTGCATATGTCTCCATCAAGTTGGCCATGAAGAAAGCCAACAAAGAAAACAATTACATATCAAGTTGCAAAATTGGAATTGGAGAAAAATTTAGTGTCCTGAAGATTGTGACACTTTTGACTCCATAAAGTTACAATTTAGAATATCACTACAAAAAAAATGATTTTGCGACAGTTTTTTAGCTTTAGCGGCGGTTTTAACCGCCCCTAAAGCATTTAACAACGGTTTATGGAACTGTTGCAAAGCCTTCCGTTGCAAGGGTTATAGCGTCGGTTATCTGTGACCGCTGGAATAATCGACGCTAAATCTTAGCATAGGTTAGGAAACTATCACTAAATAGCGGCGGTTTTAAAAACCGCCGTTAAACTTGTGGCGATTTAAAACTGATGCAAAATTAGCAGCAGTTTGAAAAATGGCGTTAATAAACTGCCACTATTGATGAAGATGTAATTTTTTTAAAAAATTTTAATAAATAATTTCATATTTATTTTATTTTATTTATACATAACCGAAATACACTTAAATTTATATTAAAATATTAGCTATTAAAATTAAATTTAGATAAATCAATTAGTTCAAATACAAATCTTCCAAAACAATAAAGGTTCCAAACTAAAATTGTCATATAAGACTTCTTGCAAACTAAAATTACTATAAAACTACTTACAAATTAAAATTACCATTAAAGTTTCAAGCAAAAATTATAAGCAAGTTGCTTATAAACTAAAATTATCATGAAATTAAAGTTTCATCGTATAACATATTCATCTACCTATCCATCAATTGTTTCACTTTAATGATATAATCACCTATTATTGCTTCGTCATTGAATTTTCCTGCCCAAAAGAGTTTTTTTTAGTATACATCAAATTGCCAAGAAATAACATACATAAATTGGTATAGATAACAGGCCCAAAAAAAAATATTGGTATAGATAATTGAATTTTCAAGATTTAGGTCCAATTTAGTGAATATATATAAATTACAAGAGAATTTTACTAATTACATAGGAATGCTTATTGGCAATTGCCATCTGTTTGATTTTAGGTGAGAAGCAGAAAAGAGAAAACATGTCTGTTATACCCTTTGATTTGACACAATCTTAACCTTTTTTCTTTTTATTATTTTAATATAAGGGGTAAAGTGGTAATTTTAATACATTCTCATTTCATTTCCATTCCAAATCTTTTACTACCAAACACAGTAAAACCATTTCCATTCCTTTTCCCTCTCCCTTTTTGCGTAAAGAACGTACCCTAATAGTTCAGCTAACGAAACTGATAAGCTAACCAAACTAACAATCACAACTAACTTTAGGGTATGGAAATAAAATGGGAATGTATTAAAATTATCACTCTACCCCTTATATTAAAATAATAAAAAAATGTTAGAATTGTGTCAAATCAAAAGATATAATAGACATTTTATATTTTCTTTGTTTTTAAAAAAAAAACTGACAAAAAAAAAAAAATAGGTGGACCCACCGAACCCTACCTACTTTATTTTTACCTTTCCTTCCTCCCTTTTTTGTAACGAACAGCCCCTAGACTAATTGGATTGGGCTTGTAACATATTATATTCTAACACCATCTAAATACAAAGATTCTTATCATTTCAATATCAATCCAACACCTAAAATAAAGCACAATTAAAATTTAATGCTCGAAAAACATCAAGTAATTTGACACAGATTGAACTAAATCACTAATAAAATGGAACTGAACCAACCAACCATATGCACAAGTGCAGCAGATTGAACTAACACCATCTAAATACAAAGTGACCGTTACTAATAATTAATTTAAGAAGAGTGCAATTAATATATATCAAGTCTCTTCATCTTTATTTCAAGTTAAAGAAAACCATATATATATATATATATATATATATATATATGGTACATTAAATATCATTCTTAAGGACCAACTGATTAGACGGATGTAATAAAGTTCAGTACTACTGTACAACTTAACATCTCCTCCATTCTTAGATCCATGTTTTGATATCTAGTTAGGATCTAATTGCGTATTATAAACATAACTTCCTAAAATGCCGTAAGAAAAATCTTGTGTGTGTATATATATATATATATATATGGGTGAGTATTTAATTACAGCTATCAAAAGTTCAAACTCACCAGTTGCAAGCTGTTGAATCTGTCTTGAGATCTATGTCATCTTATATTTTAAAAAGAAAAAGTATTTTGACACAAATCTTCAGATAGCGACAGATATTGAATTTGAGTTCTTAATAACTCTATAACATTACCCTATATATATATATATATATATACAAGTTTTCAGGTAATGACTAATGAGTGGATGAACATAAAACTTATTCTTAATTTAAGGATTTGTTGGCTACCCTTATTATCGTCAATGGAGCTTTCTTGATCTAATTAATTTTTAATATTAAAATCTAATTGTCATTAGCAACAAGATTAGGTTTTTTAGAAGGGAAACCAAATTGTCAATTAATATTATTAAAAAAGACAAGAGGAATTAATGATAGGGCCATATAAAGATGATATATATATGAGTAAAACATTGGTCCTCCACAGATGCCTCATTTGTCAATTTGGTCCCCCACAGATCAAACTGTTAGCAATTTGGTCCTTCCGTTAATTAACTTGATGACATGTCAAGTTAAGTTGTGACTCAGCAATTTTTTTATTTGACTAGGCATAAATTAATTTAGAGTAATTTATTTTTTATTTAAAAAACCTTTTAAATTAAAAAAAAAGTAAAAAAAAAAAACCTTTGAACGCAAAGAAGCATATTTGTGCCCTAGGTATGTCAAAGTTTTTTTTTTAATTTAAAAGGTTATATATATATATATATATATATATATATATATATATATATATATATATATATATATATATATATTACATGGAGACTAATCTAGCTCTTAGATGGTATATTAAACAACATGCGGATTTATTTCCATAAATTAAATATTTTGTGGTATGAGGTGTTGATTGAGCAAAGGATGCCTTAATCCTATGTGGCAAGAATTGGAGCTAGGTATGTTACTATTTATATATATATATATATATATATATATATATATATATATATATATAGATTTTAAAAAAAAAGAATAAATTGCATGCACATGTGCATGCGAAGCCTCTAGTCTATATATATTACTAACGCAACACACATGAGGTAATTTCTTGCCATTTGGTCTAAACAACATGCTTCGCAATCTTGTCATGTCAGCATCAAGATGCAATTCTAGCTAAACAATGTCAAATGTCTTTTTTTCCTTAATTATTGTAATTTTTTTCTTTATTTTTAACATTAATATAATATAATGTAGATTAATTGGCTTTAATTACCTGTAGAATTTATCCCTGAGCTAATTGATTCCTTTTTTAAATTGTGATGGTTATTAAATGTAAATTTGATATATTGCTGACTTTTGCACCATCCTTAATCTTTGGATTTAAACACCCTCAACCCACCAAAATGTTTGATATCACATTTAATTAACTGGGAATTGAATATTATGACAACAATAATGGGTACGTATCGATATCCCTTAATCTGTGCGATTCAAATTTTAATTTGGTCCTTAATTTATAAGTAACTTTTTTAATCTGTCTAAATTTAATACTTTAAGCACATATATAATCCACATGTCATTTAACCTCAAATCTAAATTCCTCGTATTAATCCACGTAAAATTCGATTGTCACATGTATCTCAATTGTTCTATTGATTTAATTTCATAATTAAATCATATATATTATTTCACTTCACCAAAAAAAGTATCATGTATTAATTATATTTAATCCACTTTAATTTATTGAATTTGACTTTTGAAAATGTGTGTGGATGACCCTAGCTCACAATCAATATTATAGTAAATGATATATTAATTGTTGGAATTTTTTAAATCTAATAATTCAAATGATTTCAATTCAAATAAATACTAAATTACTAATGTTTGAATTAATAGTATTGAATTCTGGTATTAAAATTAACAACATAGCACTGTAAATTATGTTGAATTAATAATATTTTTAAATCTAATATTGAATTCTGTTTTTTTTTTAAATTTTTAACAATATAAAAGTAATAAAAAATGTTTGAATTATTATTGTCAATTGAAAAAAAAATTAAAATATGTGATTTGGAAACAAGAAATAAAAAATAACTCAAAGATATTTTGAATTCTAGCTTTTAAAAAAAATAAGTTTGTTATAAATAGTATATATATATATATATATTGACCAAAAAAAGAATACTAATATCAATTCTAAAAATCAATTTGAAGAAATAAAAAAAATATAACAACCTTTAAACAAGGATAATAATATATGGAATGAGATGGGAATAAAAGTGAAGAAGATGGGAAAAATGAAAGATTAGAGTAGCAAAAAGATATAATGAGATAAAGGTTATTAAAAAGATGGTGGAAGAAAAATAGATTTGTTGGTGAAAATCACCAAAGTGAATCAAATTAAAGCCTAGACTTTCTCTTTACTCTGATATGAATAAAAGGGCTAAGCCCAATATGAAATCAAGCGGCCCAACAAAAGGAAAAGCAAAGCATGAAAGTGGGATCACTTGGGTCCATTATAGAGTCCAATTCATTACCTGCGTGAATCAATTCCAAGTTGTTGCTATATATTTAGGGCACGTTGATTAGGTAGAAATAGAAATGGAAACGGAAGCGAAAACGGAATGTATTTGATGTGTTTAGTAGTAAAAGTTTGGTAATGAAAATGGAATGAGAATGTATTAAAATGACTATTTTATCCCTTATATTAAAATAATAAAAAGAAAAAAGGTTATAATTGTGTCAAATCATGTCAAATCAAAGTGGTATAATAGATATTTTATATATTTTTTTTAAAATTGATGGAAATGAAAAAGTAAAAAATAAGTGGGATCCAATGGGCCCCACTACTTTTTGCAGAAATGCTATTTCCATGTAATGAATAAGTCCTTAATTTCTTGCTATTCTATTTTTCGTTTTTAGCTTTTGCTTGGAGTTTTTCTCCTTACTCGAAGAGGGGACTTCTTTTTGTATCAAATGCCAATTTCAGACATTTGATACAATATACCTCCATTTCATTGCATTTCTATTCTATCTTCATCTATTTTTATTTTCTGAACTTATCACAGTCCAATATAATAATAAAATTAGATAATAAACAATTTCTCTATGGTTGCGTTTGGTTCAAAAAATTTGTGGAATTGAAATTGGAATTGGTGAGAAGGAATTAGAATTGAAAAGTGTGTTTAGTATAAAAAGATGGAATTGAAAGTTTTTAAAAGAATGTGAAGTAAAAAGATTAATTTGCCATTGAATAAATATTAAATAATTATTTTTCTTTTAATTTTATTTTTTGGTATATAATTATTTTTTTATATATTCATTATAAAAAAAATTAATTATTTAATATTAATTATATAATTATAAAAAACATTATTAAATAATTATAAAAAATAAAAAACAATGAGAGAGAAAGAATAGGGACAAAAGTGTCTTTTAAACCTAATTCCATAAAATTTATTCCAATTCCTCAAAAAATACCGTTGAATTTCTGTTATCCTCAAATCAAAGTAGCTTTTGTTTCCAACCGCCAAAGCTGGAATGATATTATATATGTTGCTCATAAGTCATAAAGCAATCCAGTTTATAAGGAAATTAAAGGGCAATAAAGGTTTCAGGTCAATCATAATTGGCTTAAAAAAACCAAAAACCGTATGATTAGGGATAGGTTTGTTGGATCCTTGTTAATATCTTATAAGAATGTATTTGAATTATTCCAAATTTATTATGATATTTTGATTTAGCAAGATTAAATTAATTGATTGGAGAAAATAACTTAGATGATGATGAATTTCTGATCTAATCTCCAAGTTTTGGTGACTTGCACAGGAAGAATCATGGCGGGAGGGTGCTTTGACGGTGGTACTTCAACGTCCAAGTAAGAGTCCAATCGAGTAAAGTAATAATAAAGGTACGGAAATTGAGTGTGTGGATATATACTTTGGGGGATATATATATATATATATATATATACACTAACCTGCCAAGTTTATACGTGTCTTTGTACTTGAGACATTGTGGCTGACCTGTCATAACCAAATGTACAAACTCGATTAGCTGTGAGAGTAATCGTGTGTATTGACCGATGGAGGTCAATTCTACCTTGAATTTGAAAAAAATGCAATTCTACCTGTTATTTTATTTAATTTGAAAGATGTATTATTATTTGGTCAAATTATTCTTTTGGTCCTCAACGTTTATACGAAGTTTAATATTGGTCCTCAACGTTTCAAAAAGTTATTTTAGGTCTTCAACGTTTTTTTAGGTCAAAATTGATCCTCTAGCATAACATCTGGCTGGTTTTGCCATTAAATGCTGACGTGGAAGGCTTACGTGGCACACCCTCTCCCCTACGTGTCATATTTAAATGACATGGAACCCTCTCTCACTTAAACTCAACAAAACGATGCCATTTTGATTCATTTAAATATGACAAAACGGCGTCGTTTTGCTGAGTTTGAGTGAGAGAAGGTGCCATGTCATATAAATATGACATGTAGGAGAGAGGGTGTGCCACATAAGCCTTCCATGTCAGCATTTAATGGTAAAACCAGACGGGAGGACCAATTTTGACCTAAAAAAAACGTTGAGGACCAATATTAAACTTTGTGCAAACGTTGAGGACCAAAATAGTAATTTGGACATTATTATTTGGTTGTAATTGATTGTAAGTTTTATTTTGATGCATTACGAGTTGTGACATTGTGTATGTACTTCTAATGTAATATGGACTTGTTTGGTAGGTGGAATGAGTGAGGGATTGAGAATGAGAATGTTGGAGGGTATGAAAATGTCATGTCAATATGATGTGATGTGAATGGAATAAAAGTGGGTAAAATGACCATTTTACCCTTACATTAAAAGTGGGTTAAAAAGTAAGGACAAAAACATAATTTCATCACATTGCAAAAAATAAGGTTTGTTTGATACTTGATAGAAAGAATATAGGAGGGATTGCACCATTCATGCCCTTTTTCCTGTTACCAAACACCACCTATATTGTTCGGGAGCATTCATTATCAAAATTTAAAACAAAATTACAATTTAGAATTAATAATTAAAAAAAAAAAAACTAAGTGACAATTCTAGCTCACTTGAAATTTTAACATGTATGTAATAACCCTCATCACTGAGGGATCTAAATGAAAGAATATTTTCTTTTGTTGGGGCAAAATTAAAAATATTGAGGAACCTAAATGAAAGGATATTTTTCTTGTTGGGGCAAAACTGAATTTTTTGAAAAAATGTAAAAAAAAAAAACAGAAAAGAAAGGTCCAGATTTTTGCCTTCTCTCCACAATCAGCACGCCTCCTTTTTCTTCTTCCTTTCTTTCTTTGTCCATTTCATTTCCTTCCTTCTTCCTTCTTCCTTTCTTATCTTTTGTCACTTTGGTCTTCAACCTCCATCACCGCCCCGCCACCGTCGACCACACCATCGCCGGTTGTCACCTCCGGTTGTACCCTCCGGCCATTAGCACTCTCTCTCCTCAATGTTCTTTCTTTTCAATTTCTCTCTACTCATGGTGGAACCAAAAAAAAAATGGTGATGAGAGAGTTAAGCTTTATTTTTGTGTAAGTGAAGTTTCTTCCTTCCTCCAATTTCTATTTTGCTTGTTAATGTTCCACACTCATTCTTTTTCCTCAATTTTGCTTGTTAAAGGATTATGTTAGGGTTTTAGATTAGGGGTTTTTAGATGGTGATCTTTGAGTTTAATTTGTGCTATTAAGGAGATTTGTATACTTTCTTGATTGTTAAATTTAACTCCTTTCTAACTCAAACATTAGCTTAGTAAAGGATATGATGATTTAGGAACTTTTAGTTATAGCATAAGAAGATTAGATATTTTGTAGAGTTGATTTTTGAGATCAAGTAAAATTTTTATAATAAGAATACAGTGAAAGCTTGAAGTTAAAGAAAGTTAATTGGGTTTTAAGTTCAAAACATAGAAGGAAAATGAGAATTTTGGAAAAGGGTATTATCCTGGTTACTAAGAAACTTGGACTAAATGAGGGGTGTTAGTAATTATTTGGAGGTGAGAATGATATTCTATTGCGTTTATGATTTTAGGGACTTCTATGGCTTCGCCTACTATGATGTCTGATTAGGAATGCTGGAGCATAACGTCTAAGCTTGGTTTATCTGTGAATGGATAATGCCTGCTATATATTTTTCTTGCCTACCTTGCATTTTTAATTAATTTTTAGCCTTTAGTTTAGAATGGGGAACAAACCAAATTTAAATAGTTTTCTCTCTTTTTCGATATTTAATTTGATAAACTATGTATCTTTAATTGATAATATGATCTCTACTAGGTTTGCTCTTGCGAATCTTACTCATAAGGTGATGGACATGTTAGAAATTCACTCATATTTTGATTATTCATTAAAGTATTGTTCTATAAATTCTGTTATGAAATTTGTATATTATTCTGTATTCGTTGATCATGTCCTCACCTTGTTTTGAAAAGATTCGATTGATGTAAGACTTCTTTGAACGGTTGATTGTTTGGAAATGAGTGTTCTGCATTGGAAGAACAATTTATTATATGGAAACTCATTTGTATACACTTCTGATTCAGTTAGTTATTGGTGATTACTGACTACTAAGTATTTTCGACTCTTTGATTTTGAAAGTTGAAAATATTTCAGTAAATTTATATTTCTACTTATCTAAATGATTTTTGGGGAAACCATCTGATATGGAACCCTGTAGCTAACGCAGTATCGTTAGCCCTTGGTGCACCTTGGAACCCAGCTAGCAGGGGTGTTGCTAGCCCCGTGTGTCGGCCAACACACGTGGATTGGATATATATGATATATTGAGCTTAATGCTCATCTGGTTGTTTAAAGCCATAGGCTTTTCTGTTTTCATGAGCCTTGTTGCTCATGTTTGTTCTGATTGGTTCTGTTGATTTGGTTTCCCTATCTGATTTTGACCTGACTCTGATAAGATTTCGAAAAAAAAGGAGCACTTTGATTTGGAAGTTCTATATCTTTTAGTTCTGAAAGTCATATGCTATTATTATTATTATTACTATATTTCTGTTAGAGAATACAACCGTGAAATGGTTTGCGAAAAACTCTTGTGTACAGGTTTGTTCCCTTCATGATGGTAGGTACTATCTACTCACTGAGTTGTAAAACTCACCCCTCACTAAATTTTCTTTTCAGATATCGTGTAGCCTTGGATTCGTTCCTCTGTGCATAATTCGAGACTATCATGTACTTTGGTGAACCCGCATTGTCCGTGGGTATTACTCTGAACCTTAGATTATTATTGTTTGAATCTAAAGTGCTCCTTTGATCACAGGCAGGGTTCTTGGTATTCCTTTGTTGTGTTTTAATTGATTGTACATTGGTTTGAATTGATTGAGAGCAAAGCTCTCTAATAGAAACATTGTATTGGTTATTAGACCGTTGAGTTGTTGGGAAATGTTATGATTTTTTTTTGGAGATACTCTGACGAATTTTCATTAGGAATCTCTTATGCCTTGACAGGTAATTACTAAGAACGGTATGTATATGTTTTATCGTTTGGGCTTACCGGATCATAGGGTTTTCCTTGAATTCGGTGCCGATCACTCTCCTTTTAGTTTTCTTGGGGCATGACAGAATGGTATCAGAGCTCTAGGTTTTCTTGTGATCATTGGAGCAAAGTGTTCTTTGATGGGACCTCATCTATCATTATGAATCCCGGGCATAATTATAGGTGAGGTATCATTGAAGGCCTTATAGGATGTCATGTTTCTTCCTTTCTTTCTTGTCGGTCTACTTACTGAATGTTACAAGTGTGATCATGATTTATTTTGGATGTAACATCATGTCTCCTGGTTTAAACTAATGGTCATGTAGAGAAAAATTTTATGTCCTCTAGTTCTAGAAAAGTATCTTACTATCAGGCAATCGTTAAGGTATTAATGGCCAATGGGATACTGCATCTTTAATAGGTTTAACTGAGGTGTCCAACACTTAGGATACTTGGTTGTCGTATTAGAAGATTTTATTTAGCTAGTGACATTTATATTAGTTGAAGAGTTTTAAGAGATCATACTACCCCCTTCCAAGGTCTAATTTGATAATGATGTGAATGTGGTTGTTTGGAAAAAGGATATTATTAAACTATTACGGGTTTTGTTCTAGGGTTGAATCGAATTGACAATGAAGTGGGGACTATAGTTGATTCAACTTCAACATTAAAGAACATTTTGTAAGACAGGTTAAAACAATCTAAATGACCATAATTCTTAGTGAAAGAAAATTTTTGGGGACTTATATGAAGTCATCCGACTTCATATTATTATCAAGCATACACATAGGGTTGAAAGGTTGTCAAAAAAGGGATGGCATAACACATAGGGCTCTTCTATGTAGTAGCAAAATAGGGGATGAAATAGATGCAAACTTTTGAAAAGAAAAAGGAG
This sequence comes from Senna tora, assembly GCA_014851425.1. NCBI lineage: Eukaryota > Viridiplantae > Streptophyta > Magnoliopsida > Fabales > Fabaceae > Senna > Senna tora. The sequence continues at coordinate 33,230,514 of CM026269.1, forward strand.
AGGAGATGATGATGAGAGAAATGTGGACAAGAGTGGAATAGTTGAGATAGGTGTAGGGAGCAAGAATTGAATATAATAATAAAAGCCTATAACAAAGGATTTTAGAGAATTGTCCACAAGCTGTGATGTAATAAGTTGTGTAGTGTCAAAATAAACATTATTGAAAGATAAGTCACTTAAAGAAAGGGAAATGGAATCGTACCGTAAGCCATTAATCAAGCATACACCATTATTGTGATTTTCTTTTGGAGATGTATTGTCTACCCTTATTAAGTCAAATCTGATTTTTATTAAATACAATATGGAGTAACACATATTTATATTATTGTAAGTATACTTAGTTGCTCCGGTAGAGAAGGGAAGACTCTCTACTTAATTTTGATTAAAAAAAATGATGATATGAACATAAGTTCACAAATGCTTGAAGTGGGACAATATAAATCAGACTGATTTATTAATAAACTAAGATTCTTGTTCATGGAGTAATTATAACACATACATAATAACTTAATTGCTTGGGATACTTAAGAGACCTGAGTAGTTTACTTAATGATATATCTTGACCTTGGGCCTTTAATGGATTTGTAATTCTGATACTCATAAGGTTTGTCTTATGTTTAAGTCCATAGCTGTATGAATTTGTGGGTTTATGTGTCAAGATTAGAAACTAACTTACCCTTATATGGATGTCTACTATTATAAAAGGACAAAGTCTGATTGCTTTAAGGGAACAGCAGTTGAGGATATACATTTAAAGATAGAAATATAATTTGCAAGCTGCTAGGTGAAAAACAAGAGAAGGGAAAACGGGTTAGATATTTGGAAAATGTTAAACATTAGCTAAATTAAGTGTTCTGCACATGTTATCTCCAATTAGAGATAAAAATAGAACTAGTCCAAAGGAATGGAATTTAACTTATTCAAAAAGGGATTTAAATCAAAAACTGAAGAAAAAGGACAAGTTTTAGGAATATATGTATTATAGTGAAATTTACATGGTATAGGAAGAAAAAAAAAAGAATATGGAGGTGCTGGTTGGTAAATTGGCGTGCCTCATTCTTGTTTTGCCATTGTCTGAAATGAATTTGACGATTTGTCCTTACGTTAATATTGCTGATATGATAGGCTAAAAATATATATATATATATATGAAATTCAAATGAATAGCTAAATTTTTTTTTAAAAAAAAATTAGAAGAATAGAGTATGGGAATTGATGTTGTTTAATATATGGGAATAGCATAAGTAATCTATTGAAACTAGAAAATGATTGGAGACTGGGAACACGTATTTATACAGTAGAGAAATTGAAGGAATAACACTGTTTTGGTGAGTACATAGGTAGGCATGAAGATTTCATAAGGAATAGAACGTTTAGTGACCGAGTAATCTATTATTTTGGTGTGGTACAAGCGCCAAACAGTTTGTATTGTGGATTAAAGGCTCAATTAGAATATGAACTTCATACTAACACTGGTTTGGGGAAAATCTCTGAAGTAGTGGAGAAATTATATGGATCTTTGGAAACGTGCATTTGTGCCTGGGAGATATTTTGCTGAATTTATGACCTTTTAATGCTCCTGAATAAAAGGTTACTTCCAAAAAAAAAAAAAACTCAAATTGGGTTAGATTTCCACCTATGTTCATTTGGAAGATAATTTTGGTATCTCTTGATTCATGTTCTCAAGGTCAATAATTTTATTTGAGGTAAGAGAATTGTTTGGGTGATTTAAAAAGCAACTAGAAATTGTGTCAAAATTCGTAATAGCTATAGTGAGGTCTCCAATTTTTGTTAAGTAGTACATGATGAACGCAAATAGCTTAAGACTGGTATGCTATCTCTATGTATTAGAAAATTGGAGAAATTAGTTTTATTTCTGCAGGGATATTCTTCTGACAGGTTGGACTGGTCTCATATCGCGATTGATTGGGTTTGAAATTTTTAGGCCATTTAGGAAGGCTAAATAAGGGTGCGAGTTAGTAGACTTGATGGAAAGACCATTCATTAGTTAGACTTATTGGGACGTTATTAAGTATTGTTGGAAAAGAGTATTTTAGGATTTATGATATTGGAGAGTAAAACGAAGGGTGCGTTTATTTTAAGATATAACATTTTTAGTCATGGTAGTTTTTTTTACCTCTTCATTGTTTGATGTTTTGGAGAAGTTTCTTGATGAAAATTGTTGTACTTAGTAGTAAGGGTAGACAGTTCCCGTCTTAGTGCAAAATGATTTCGAAATTTAAAGTGAATGTAAAGGATATTAATAGATGTTTTAGATACGTTAGCGAGAAATTTTGATGAATAAGTTGGGCTTTTAGAATATAGGAAAAGGTTTGAACGTTAGAGGAATGGATTCTATTAAAGGAAATTTGTTGTGAGACACATAAGATAGAAATGGTTAAATAGAATCAATTATGTTAAAAGTATAATAAATTATTATTAATGTGCTATTGGTAGATGATTGAACTTAGAGAATTTTCTCAAGGGACTCGATTTGGAAGGAAGGCGAGATGTAGAGTATGTGGGACTAATGAATATTTTGAAGAAGTATGCAAATGGTATGTTTCTTTGTTAACCACTAGAAATGATTAACGTCTAGCTAATGTCGTATATTCCTTGAATTACGTATATAGATGCGAAACATATCCCATTTTAATAAACCTAAGGAGTTAGATCATGGAAGTATTTAATTTCCTCAGAGATAAGAGGCAAGGTTTGCGTTGATTATGGGCGGTGACTATTAGAAGTCTTGAGATTTTTATTAGTTTTAGATATGGAATTGAGTTGTAAAAAAAGAAGAAGAAGGAAATAGTTTGATAGGAAGGACGAATATGTGATTTAAATATTTTATAACGATGTGACTTTGAGAGACTATCATTGTGGATATTTCTTTTAATCTATGAATTACTTACATGATCACATGAAAGGAAACAAGGTATTCTTGAAGGATGGATCTCTAATAAAGACATGATGAATTTAGGCTTAGAGAAGAAATATCCTTGAATTCATGGTAAAACCTTAGTAGAAGAGTCATGGGGTAGTTAAGTTATCAGTAACCTTTACAGGTTTATTGAATAAGGCTTAGTTATGGCTGCATTCTCCTATGATAGATTAGCATGCCTAATAAATAATAAGAAAAAGAGTACTACCCTATATATGTTATTAGATTCCAAACAGGAATAAATTTTAATAATATGTCATCTGTGGTAACATTACTTCTAAAGATGGTAGTTAAGCATAATTGAAACATATTATCTTAATGAATCATAGATTAAAGAAATACATAATGGTATATGTCTATGGCTTCTAGGAAATTAACGTGTATAAGAGTGAATAAAGAAGTATTTTGGTGAGTTGTATTGGACCCCATCGTACGAATTCATTAGTGATATTGGTACTTGTTAACAAATTAGAAACTATAGGTAATCTTTCTTTATGACAACCATTTAAATTAAGGCTTTAGAGCGTGGGTTTATAGAAATTAGATTGGTAATTTTCTCATAGCTTTGAAGTTCATTAACATACATTAAAGGTGACAAGTTTAGAATTTCATAAAGGAACCCTTCTAGGAAATTTGAGTGCAAATTCCTCACTAGCCTTAGCGATAATTTCATATTGGTGGCCACTAAGTATTGGGACTCATTGTTTGAACCTTAGTACGAAAGAGGAGTTAGAGTTAGAACCTTTTGAATAATTATGAGGGATGGAGCCAACTCAAAAGATCAAAGAGTAGTGCACATAACCTAGGGGAAGCTATGTGGGAATTAGAAAGTGAGACGTGTACTAGATATCCCCCATATGTTAGTAAAGGATTTTAAATTCGGGGACCGAATTTTTTTTAGGGGGAGAGATTGTAATAACCCTCATTTTAAGAGTTGGAAAAAAAACTTATATATATACTGAGGGATCTAAATGAAAGAATATTTTCTTTTGTTGGGGCAAAATTAAAAATATTGAGGAACCTAAATGAAAGGATATTTTTCTTGTTGGGCAAAACTGAATTTTTTGAAAAAATGTAAAAAAAAGAGAGAAAAGAAAGGTCCAGATTTTTGCCTTCTCTCCACAATCAGCATGCCTCCTTCTTTTTCTTCTTCCTTTCTTTCTTTGTCCATTTCATTTCCTTCCTTCTTCCTTTCTTATCTTTTGTTACTTTGGTCTTCAACCTCCATCACCGCCCCGCCACCGTCGACCACACCATCGCCGGTTGTCACCTCCGGTTGTCCCCTCCGGCCATTAGCACTCTCTCTCCTCAATGTTCTTTCTTTTCGATTTCTCTCTACTCATGGTGGAACCAAAAAAAAAATGGTGATGAGAGAGTTAAGCTTTATTTTTGTGTAAGTGAAGTTTCTTCCTTCCTCCAATTTCTATTTTGCTTGTTAATGTTCCACATTCATTCTTTTTCCTCAATTTTGCTTGTTAAAGGATTATGTTAGGGTTTTAGATTAGGGGATTTTAGATGGTGATCTTTGAGTTTAATTTGTGCTATTAAGGAGATTTGTATACTTTCTTGATTGTTAAATTTAACTCCTTTCTAACTCAAACATTAGCTTAGTAAAGGATATGATGATTTAGGAACTTTTAGTTATAGCATAAGAAGATTAGATATTTTGTAGAGTTGATTTTTGAGATCAAGTAAAATTTTTATAATAAGAATACAGTGAAAGCTTGAAGTTAAAGAAAGTTAATTGGGTTTTAAGTTCAAAACATAGAAGGAAAATGAGAATTTTGGAAAAGGGTATTATCCTGGTTACTAAGAAACTTGGACTAAATGAGGGGTGTTAGTAATTTTTATTTGGAGGTGAGAATGATATTCTATTGCGTTTATGATTTTAGGGACTTCTATGGCTTCGCCTACTATGATGTCTGATTAGGAATGCTGGAGCATAACGTCTAAGCTTGGTTTATCTATGAGTGGATAATGCCTGCTATATATTTTTCTTGCCTACCTTGCATTTTTAATTAATTTTTAGCCTTTAGTTTAGAATGGGGAACAAACCAAATTTAAATAGTTTTCTCTCTTTTTCGATATTTAATTTGATAAACTATGTATCTTTAATTGATAATATGATCTCTACTAGGTCTGCTTTTGCGAATCTTACTCATAAGGTGATGGACATGTTAGAAATTCAATCATATTTTGATTATTCATTAAAGTATTGTTCTATAAATTCTGTTATGAAATTTGTATATTATTCTGTATTCGTTGATCATGTCCTCACCTTGTTTTGAAAAGATTCGATTGATGTAAGACTTCTTTGAACGATTGATTGTTTGGAAATGAGTGTTCTGCATTGGAAGAACAATTTATTATATGGAAACTCATTTGTATACACTTTTGATTCAGTTAGTTATTGGTGATTACTGACTACTAAGTATTTTCGACTCTTTGATTTTGAAAGTTGAAAATATTTCAGTAAATTTATATTTCTACTTATCTAAATGATTTTTGGGGAAACCATCTGATATGGAACCCTGTAGCTAACGCAGTATCGTTAACCCTTGGTGCACCTTGGAACCCCAGCTAGCAGGGGTGTTGCTAGCCCCGTGTGTCGGCCAACACACGTGGATTGGATATATATGATATATTGAGCTTAATGCTCATCTGATTGTTTAAAGCCATAGGCTTTTCTGTTTTCATGAGCCTTGTTGCTCATGTCTGTTCTGATTGGTTCTATTGATTTGGTTTCCCTATCTGATTTTGACCTGACTCTGATAAGATTTCCAAAAAAAAGGAGCACTTTGATTTGGAAGTCCTATATCTTTTAGTTCTGAAAGTCATATGCTATTATTATTATTATTACTATATTTCTGTTAGAGAATACAACCGTGAAATGGTTTGCGAAAAACTCTTGTGTACAGGTTTGTTCCCTTCATGATGGTAGGTACTGTCTACTCACTGAGTTGTAAAACTCACCCCTCACTAAATTTTCTTTTCAGATATCGTGTAGCCTTGGATTCGTTCCCCTCTGTGCATAATTCGAGACTATCATGTACTTTGGTGAACCCGCATTGTCCGTGGGTATTACTCTGAACCTTAGATTATTATTGTTTGAATCTAGAGTGCTCCTTTGATCACAGGCAGGGTTCTTGGTATTCCTTTGTTGTGTTTTAATTGATTGTACATTGGTTTGAATTGATTGAGAGCAGAGCTCTCTAATAGAAACATTGTATTGGTTATTAGACCGTTGAGTTGTTGGGAAATGTTCAGATTTTTTTTGGAGATACTCTGATGAATTTTCATTAGGAATCTCTTATGCCTTGACAGGTAATTACTAAGAACGATATGTATATGTTTTATCGTTTGGGCTTACCGGATCATAGGGTTTTCCTTGAATTCGGTGCCGGTCACTCTCCTTTTAGTTTTCTTGGGGCGTGACAATGTATGAGCTAACCCGTTTAACCTGCGACATGTAGAGATTATTCAAATTATGTGAGCTGAGTTGGCTCACTTTCACACTACTACAAATAGAGAGGATCCATAGGCCTACAAATAATGTTTTAAGAGGTTTTGTTGTATACTTCTATTGTAAAATGAACTTAGTTGTAATCTCTTACACCTTAAACTCAATTTTTGTCAAATACTACATTTGATTTGTAACAAATTTTAGAGTGATGTGAAATGTAACAAATAAAATGTGTTGAGAAGTTGAAACACAAGGCACGTATCTTATATTTGCCTTTTCTTGCATTTTTAAACTACATGATAGTATATATATATATTTTTTATCAAAGAATAAGTGTAACAAGTGATATGAATGCCAATATAAAGAAAGAAAAAGAAAATCCTTCTTCGGATTAGTCTATCCTTGGTTATAAGGTACAATATTGGTAGTGCCCACCAAAATGAAAAGAAATCACTTATGAAGAGATAAATTTTTTTTTTGGTAGAAAGGTGCAATTTATAAAGAGAGCCAGAAGAGAACAAATAGAGCCGAAGCTAAGTCCAACGAAAACAGAACAGGAAACTAAGAAAGCTACCAAAGCAAGTTAACTGGCAAACAGAGCCAAGCTTGGGAGAGTAAGTAAGACAACAAGCTAGCCAAAATAGTGGATCAAGATACAAGATCCAATAACCAAAAGCATTAATAAAGCAAGGAATAAAGTCATTGCGAAAACACGAGCTAAGAATTCTCAAGTGCGAACACATTTGTGGTTGGACGTGAGTTAGGAACTGATCGCGGAATGTGGCAGCTTTTTTGATCGAAATGGAGGTGATCGAGGATGAGAGCTGGGGGGTCGTTCTTTACAGAGTTCTGCAACTTTGAGATTCTTCCGTGGTTCGCAAGAGCATCAGCGCATTTGTTGGCTTCCCGGTAGCAGTGTCTGATTTCCCACTCCGGGAGGGATTGCAGCAGGAACCTGCAGTTGTTAATAACGGGAAAAAACGCACTTGTGTTAGGAAGATTTTGGTTTTCCATTAAATGAATAACCGCATTTGAGTCCGATTCAATCTCAAGCTTTTGGAGTCCTAAATTGACCCCCAATTTGATTCCAAGCTGTAAAGCCCATAACTCAGCTATGATAACATTACCAGTACCATGATAATGACTGAAGCTAATAATATGGTTCCCTTTGTCATCACGGATTATACCACCAGAGCCAAGTTGATTTTCTGCACATGATCCGCCAACATTTAACTTATAAAAGTTTGGTTTAGGTTTAAGCCATGAGATTTGGATAGTTTGTTTTGGAGAAATGGGAGGGTGGTTAGAGTTTAGAAAGGTATACTCGGAAGCTTTTTGAAGAATTTGCTGAGCTAAAGCGGGAGGGATTACAGTTTTTCCTTGAAAGATTTTGTTGTTTCTTGCTAGCCATATTCCTCTAAGTATATAGGAAAAGAGGGTGTTCCAGGGAACATTGTGGATGTTTGAAGAGGTGTCTTTGATGTTGCTTTTAACCCAGGCCTGGATTGTATTATGGAAGAAAGAAGGAGGAACTTTGAAAAAGAGCCATACACTTCTGCTAAATTGACAGTCTCTAAGAATGTGTATGGGGGTTTCTTCTTCGGTGAGACAGAGGGGGCAAAGAGGAGATTGAAGACAATTTATATTATGAAGCTTTTTAGCTGTGGGAAGGGCATTTTGAAAAATTTGCCAGAGGAAGAAGAGCTCGCGAGGATGGGCAGGAGCCTTCCATAGCCACTTTAGATTTGTTGTTTCCGTATCATGATTAAAGATAAGGTTATATGCTGTCTTTATCGAAAAAACTCCATCTTTTGAGTATTTCCAAGCCAACAAGTCAGGTGTATTATTGCTTAAGTGGACAAAGGTAGAAGTGATCTCATTGTTTATGTTATTTGGAAGTGCAAGGGAATCTGTTGGAGGCCAGTTAGGGAGAAGATCTGAGATTGTATGATTTTAGCTTTCTCTGGTCAGGGGACCCGTAAAGGAATTTCTTAAAGGCCCTGCGTTTAACCAAGAGTCGTACCAGAAGTTAATCTTCCATTACCAATTCTCCAAATGATTCCAAGATTAAAGAGGTTGTTATCTTTCTTTATACTCCTTCTTATGAAGGAGGTATTGGATTTTTGTTTTTGGAGGTTAAGCCCATATTTTGCTGTCAGGACTCTAGTTGATAGGGAGTTATCATTTGTATGAACTTTCCATTTTAGTTTTGCCATGTAGCACGCGTTTATGTCTTCACTTCGTCTTAAACCTAAACCACCCAGTGTTTTTGGTTTACAGATTGTGTTCCACTTAATATGGTGTATCTTTTTTTGTTCGTTTGAGTGACCCCAAAAGAAGTTTCTATTGATTCTATCAATTTGCTTGTGAATTTTCTTGGGAAGAAAGAAGGCATTCATGTAATAGTTAGGAATAGCAGAAGTTGTTGTTTGAATAAGTTGGCATCTGCCAGTTTGAGAGAGAAGGTTGCATTTCCAACCTTGCAGCCTCTTTTGCATTTTTTCAATTATAATGTTGAAGTCTGCAGATTTATAAGTTGGTTTTAAGGGGAACCCCAGATAGGTTCCTAAATTATTTGTTCTACTGATGTTTAAATCAGATTCAATATTGTTTCTAATGTGGTCTGAGCAAGTGGGGGAGAACCAAATTTTTGATTTTTCTTGATTAATTTGAAGCCCTGAGACATCAGAGAAGTGGCGTAAGATGTTCTTAATGTTGGAGGTGGTTTGCATATTCGGCTTAGCAAAGAGAAGGATATCATCTGCAAAGATGAGGTGTGAGATTTTAACCTCTGAATCCCTAAAGGAGAATGGAGTCCAGAGCTTCCTATTGACTGCTTCTTCAATAACCTTACTTAGGTATTCTATAGCTAGGATGAAGAGGTAAGGTGAGATGGGGTCACCTTGACGAATACCTCTCTGCGGGCTAAAAGTGTTTGTGATTTTCCCATTGATTTGGGTTGAGTAGGAAACGTTTTGGAGGCAGGACATGATAAGCTTAGTGAAGTGATCAGGGAAGTTGAACATGGAAAGGATTTGATGGATAAAGTGCCAGGATAATGTATCGAACGCTTTAGATATATCAAGTTTTATTATCATCCACCCAAGTTTGGATTTAGAAGCGTTCATTGAGTGCATAGTTTCTTGCGCTGTAATAAACAGATCAACAGTTTGCTTTTTTTTTTTCTTTTCTGGAAAGCCCCTTGAAAGGGGGAGATTAGATCAGGCAGCAAGGGTTTTATTCTATTCGCCAGAAGTTTAGAGAGGATTTTATAATGAGTCTTGCATAAGCCTATGGGTCTTAGATGTCCTGGTTTAAAGGCATTCTCAGTTTTTGGGATAAGGCAGTGGATTGTTTCACACCATTGGGGAGGGACTATACCAAGGGTGAAGATGTTAAAAATTTCATCAATTACTTTTGGGCCTACTGTGTCCCAATTAAGATGATAGAAGATAGCCTACTGTGTCCCAATTAAGATGGTAGAAGATAGCATGGAATCCATCTTTTCCAGGGGCTTTAGTTGGATGGAGGGAAAAAGTAATGTCTTTTATTTCTGAGGCAGTATTTTGATTGCAATAAGTTAGGGGCGGAACCAAAAATTTTGTGCTAGGAGGGCCAAGATCATAGTTTATAATACATAATATTTTTTGAAAAATTATTAATTAATTTATAGTTATATTAAGAAAATTTTAGTTTTTTAGAACGTTAAAAATTGTAATTTTAATAAATTTTGAAGAATAATTTATTAAATTAAATTTTTAAATTTAATATATTTTTTAGATTTTTTTTTCCAAGGTATCCTCCAACCCGACAGGCCAAGGACTAATGTTTATATTTTTTAGATTTGATCAGGTTTATTGTGCAAATCAAAGATGTTATCTATTTTGTGATGATTAAGTATATTTTATATATATATATATATATGAAATCTTTTAGTTATTGTTTAAATTCTTGTATTTTAATTTAATTCAAATTTTATGTATTCAGATTTATTTGTTGATGTAAATCTTTATTTTCATTTTCATTTCATTTTTTATATGTCATTTAAAAAAGTTTGAGATGTCACGTGTCATACTTTTAGATTGGTGTAAGTCCTTCTATATATATAACGATATAGATATAGATTGTGTAGACATATTTTATTTGTAATTAATTTGTATATTTAATTGTGTATTTTTTTTTTAATTTTAAAAATAATATATAAATATCTTTAAACATATCTCTCACCACTTTTCTTTTAATTAACTACCTACTATCTCTACTTTTTTTTTTCTACCTCTCATCTCATCATATATTTTATTAATTATTAATAGATATATTGTGAAACCAACAAACATATCAAAGTTATTGTAATGAAAGTTACAACTAATAACTATCACATCTATTATCCAAATTCCAAACTTTTTCTCTATTTTATTTCCTTACATTATAAATTGTAAGGATCTCTTAAAGGATAAGGTATAAATGATATTAATGTGTTATTCATTTACCAAATTAATGTGATACAATACTTGACAAAAATTAGGATATATAAATAATTGTTATTAATTTACTAAATTATTTAATTAAAACGTTGAATATATAAATAATTGGCAAAAGTATCTTTCCTACCCCAACGTTTGGGGATCCTGTCGGTTTCGCCCCTAACAATTTTTTGTTGTCAATTTTACCCCTAACGTTTTCTATTTTTGCCTATGTCACCATTTTCACTAATACCATTAAATATTTAACAGTTTTTGCTGGTTTGACATCCTATATGGTAAAAATATTTGACTGAGCATACTTTTTTTCCACATAAGATTTCCTAACGTTTTTTTTGCCGTCAATTGTATCATAACGTTTTACGTTTCGGCCAATGTCACCCTTTCCACCAACACCGTCAAATATTTAATAATTTTTGCTTACATGGCATCCTATGTGGCAAAAATATCTGACTTGGCACATTTTTTTCACATCGGATTTTTTACACATCTTTTCCCCATCAAAGTTGTTTCGTTTTGACCTCATCCTATTTCTTCTAAAATATAACTCGAATGCACGCACTATTTTGCTCACAAAAACATAGGGGATGTTATCCGTTCTCTATTGATTATTGAGAAAATATGAGAATTTCCGAGCACCACTCTAACTTCTCTTCGACGATGTCTTCCTGGAATAGAGAATGGGTAATGTCTCTGATGTTTTTGTCAGCAAAATGACACGTGCGTTTGAGTTATATTTTAAAAGCGATAGGGTGAGGCCAAAACAACACAACTTTGATGGGAAAAGATGAGCAAAACTACTACACTACACACTTACTACACTACACTCAACACCACAGTATCACTACACTACACAGAACACACTACACTACACATTACACATTACACAAAACACACTACACTACACCAATGTTTGAAAACCTGGACCGGTCATTAACCCAGTCAAGAACTCGGGTCACTGGGTTACTGGTTCAACTGCTGGGTCACTAAAAAACCGGTTAGCCTGGTCAAACCTTAAAAAAATTTAAAAATATATACATATGCATACATTAACTAAATAAATATGAAAAACACATAAGTTATTATAATTCAAATTCAAAGCTGAAATTGAATATAATAAGTCTAAAATATAAAAATAATAACACATAATAAGTCTTAAACACTTAACTTTTGATCCCACAAAAATGAAATTTAAGTAAAAAATCAACACATCAATTAAGTCGTAACTCAAACCACTCTAACACTTTAAACAATACAAAAGTTTGCCAATTTAGTTGATTAAGAAAATAAAATATTAATACTGTCAAACAATCCTATATTTTTCAATTTTTTTTTCAAAAAAAAATTAAAATAGAACCGAGTCATGGGTCACCGGGTTTGCCTAAAACCCGTCGGGTCAACCCGGGTCGTTCCCGGGTCAATTGTAAAATGGTCCACAAGGACCACCTGGACCGGCTTGGTGCCCGGGTCAACCCGGTCGGGTCGGTTCGATTTTTCAAACACTGCACTACACTACACACTACACTTTCACATACGAAATTGGATCTTCTACATTAAACAGTGAAGTGTTTAGTGAAGTGAGGAGAGAGACAGAGAGAAAAAATTGTGGGTCCTATCTTATAAAATTTTTGTGATACCCGAGACTATTCCAATTAGCACCGTTAGTTAAATTAAATTAATTAATTTAATTAAAGTGGAAAAATGAGATAAAATACACACTATCCTACTACTTATTTTTTTTAAATATAAGTTAAAGTAAATCCTAATTGATTTTTTTTATTATTCATTTTTCTTAGTTATTATTATATCAGATGTGTTTTTTTTATATATGATAATATGGATGTATATTCATTTATTGTATATATATATATGTATTGTATAAGAAAGAAATAAAAGAGAAAAGGAAGTAAGAGAAAGAAGAAAAAGGAAGCAGATATATTATATAAATATATATATATATATATATATGTAAAAGGAAATCAGAATCCTTTTTTTTTTATTTTCTTTGTTGTAATATATATATATATTAATTAATTATAATATATATATGTATATTAGATAAGTGAAAGAATAAAGAACAGAGGAAAGTGGAGACAGAAATAAACCGTGAGGTTGGGCTTCATTTTCTCGCACGGAACGCACGAGAGAGGAGAGGGGCTGAGCATCGTTTGGCTGGAGGAGCTCACGGACGGCGTGCGAGACTGGCCGGACGCACGCGTGGTGGCCGGAGTCGCCATCCACCGGAGCCGGAAAACGCCACCGTGTGCTAGAGAGAGAGAGTTCGGGTTAGAGAGAGAAACAAGAGGAAGAGAGCTTCTCGCCGGAAAACTCCGTCTCTTCACCGGGGAAGGTAGCTGGGACTCTCCTCTACTCCATATCGTCCTTCTAACCGGTTGAATCGAGGTGAGAAGTCCCGAAACTCTCAAACCCCAATTTTATCAATTTTAGGGATTTTTGGAAAGACCCCAATTGATTCAATCTGAGTATTTTGGGTCCTAAATTGAAGTATATGCATGTTAGGAAGTGAGTTGGAAGCTTAGGAACCGGAACCAAATTGATGGAATTTATCCGGGTTGAAAAAAGTGTAGGAAAATGTGGTTGTTAAGGTTTAAGGGTGTTGTGGAATGATTTGGGGTGCATTGAAAGGTTGAATGATAATTATATAATTGTTAAAAATTATTGGAATGTATGAGGGATTGAAACCCGAGTAATTCCCGTCTCACCCGGAACCCCGTTCGGGAAAAAGGAGACAATTTTCTAATTTTACGCGTATTCGGGTATGTGTATATACATGTGTAGGTGAAATGTTCAAGGTTAGTTTGATAAATGGAAATTTTAGACAATGAGAATTTATGCCTCTCTTGAGCCATAAATTCAAGACTTGCGTAATGGGAATTTCATATGGACACATAGAGATGAAATTGGGTAACCTTGCATTCCCAACTCAAGGCTTCCAAATAGTGCGATTTAACAAGGGTTGGACACGATTAGAAACATGCTAGGTGTTCCGAAAACTAGTTGAGGGCATTCCAAGCCAACAACTAGTCTATGGAATTAATTAGAAAGAACATGAGCGTTAGCGTTACATGTACACTATAGTGGTTGAAATTGCAAGTTTCTGAATCTCTCAAGTAAATGTGTATAGGGCACCATACAGTAAGCGGACCTTCGGGCACACCGAGAGCCGATACGAGGGGCCAACCAGGTGAGGGGCTTTCCTATCCTTGTCCTATAGGGTTGACTGCGGATATGGATATATGGTTTGCCTTCTTGCCTATTTGTAGGAATTACATGTTAGATAACATGCTATTGTTGTTCCTAAATTACAGTATATGTGAAAACGTGCTATAAGTGTGTTTGTGAATTGTAAAAGCAATTGTGGCTCAAGGAGCCTTATATGAAAAGAAGGTCCACAGGACCTATACGATATCGGGGGTAGGATCGAGTAAATACTATCTGAAGGGTGTGGTTTTGTATGTAAGTCCTTAAAGAGGATAGACCTAGGTGACTTTGTTCTGAACCAAGGGTCCGAATTAGAAACCACTTAAAAATTTAGAATTGCCTAAGAAGAAGTAAAATGAACAAGTAGTGGTCCATAGAGGTCATTTATGGTACAACGCGGGAACCGAGTCTATCACGGGTGGTCCGGGTAGATTAAGTCTCTTGTCTTGAGTCAACCCACAGAAATACAGAGTATATGAGTACACCACATTGTGGCTATTGCCTTGGGTAAACCGAGGTCAGATGAGTCGCCGGCTATGCTCCAAGTGAAGTCTTGGGGTCAGACTATTGTTCTAAGTATAGTCTTCGGACCAGGGGTTCCTAGAATGATCAACTAGGTTCCCATATTGCTCACGTGAGATATTGCCTTCGGGCCAGATTCTCTCCTAACGGAGATATTGCCTTCGAGCCAGTTTATGATTATGATTACTTGAATACAGATGACCACATGGAATTATATGTTAAATCATGATATGATGTATGTGTGGATTTAAATGTATGTAAATCCATGCTTTAAATTCTTTATTGTGAATATGATATAAGCTAATTGTCTGACCACTTAATGTATGGAAATTTAATCCGTTATATGTGTATGTGTTTGTGATTGGCTCCTCTTCCCCAGTTGTAGTGGTACCCGCTACTACACCAGGGATGGGAAAGCCTCTCACTGAGTCTGTTTGACTCACCCCAATGTTACATGTTACAGACACAGGTGGTATAGGCATCGGGAGCGCTTCCACTTCATCTCAGGGAGGCAGACAGACCTAGAGACCGCACGCATTGTTCGCGTGGGTAGTACTGTTATATGTATTTTGAAAGGATATATATGTATATGATTCATTTTGGTATAACATTGTTTTGTACAGTTGCTATATGCATATATGTATATGTCACACTCTAGAATTGTCGGCTTCGTACAGGTTAAAGATTGGTCTGGTTGTTGGGATCATAGGTTATGATATGATGAATATATATATATATATATATATATATATATATATATATATATATATATATATGAATGTGACTTCCGCATGTGAATAGGATAGATCACACGCACTGAGCGTGTGGTCAATATGTAAACTTATATATATGTGTGACTGAATACTTGATTGTGTGAAAATACGGTTTCCGCATGTGAATAGGATAGGTCACACGCATTGAGGCGTGTGATCAATATGTATATTTTATGCAGGTGTGTGATTGAATATATATGTTTGACTGTACACAGGGATTCTGCATGTGAATATGATAGATCACCCGCCTTTAAGCGCGTGATCAATATGTATATTATATGTACGTGTGATTGATTATGTGTATATGTATAGACTGAAGCGGCGTTGAGCGAGCCGTGGATTGCGTGCTACTTAGGTCACCGGATAGGGATGGCCATATATACTATATATTGTTTGTAATAGAAATGGGTAGTTATGCATATATAAGAATGCCAATCAGGGATTAGAGGCTTACGGGATAGGAGAAATCCTACCTCCCGTGCCGGTCACGGACGTCCGATGAGGGGTCGTGACAATTTTATTTTCCTCTATCTCTCTCCTCACTTCACTACTTAATTCAGAGGATCCAATTTCCAGTCACACTACAATCTTACTACACTATACTATACTAAACACCACACACTACACTACACTACACACTCACTACAAACTCATTACACATTACACTACACACTACAAACTACACTACACAACACACTAAACTACAGAACACACAACTACACTACAGACAACAAAGTATACTACACTACATAATACACACTACACTACACACAACACACAACATTACACACTATACACTACACACTCACACAAAATTGGATCCTCTGCATTAAACAGTGAAGTGAGGAGAGAGACAAAGAGAAAAAAATTGTGGGACTGACCTTATCAAATTTTCTCTATTTTAATTTTTCTATCTCATAATTTTATTTCTCTCTGTCTCTCTCCTCATTTCACTGAGCACTTCACTGCTTAATGCAGAAGATCCAATTTCCACTCCCACTACTCTCTTAATACACTACATTACATTAAACACTACACACTATACTACACTACACATTACACACTACACATTGCACATTACACATTACACTACACACTCACTACACAATACACACTACACACTGCACTGCACTACACACTACACACTATACTCTACACACTTCACAGTACACACTTACTACACAGTACACTACAAACTACACAAGACAATAAACAACACACTACACTACACTACAAGCTACACTATACACTACAATACACACAACACATTACACAACACACTAAATTACACAACACACTACACACAACTACAATACACAATATACAGTACACTACATACTCACACGAAATTGGATCCCCTACATTAAACAGTGAAGTGTTTAGTGAAGTGAGGAGACAGACAGAGAGAAAAAATTATGGGTCCCACCTTATCAAAATTTTTCCATCTTAATTTTTTTATCTCACAATTTTATTTCTCTCTGTCTCTCTTCTCACTTCACTGAACACTTCACTGCTTAATGCAGAGGATCCAATTTCCACTCACACTATATTCTTAATATACTATATTACATTAAACACTACATACTACACACTAACTACATACTCACTACACTACACACTAAACTACACTAAACACTCACTACAGATTACACACTACACTACACTACACTACACACTACACACAACACCCTACACACTACACTCTATACATTATTGTGATTACCGGGCGCTTGACGGAGTCGCCACCAAGTTTTTCATGAAACATGGAAAAGGAAAAATAGATTTGAAAATTTAAAAATGAGGTTTTAAAATATTTGGGTTCGGGAGTTTGCTTGAGATGAGGGGAAGGTGTTGGCACCCCTCTTCCCCCGTCCGAGGACAATTACCTTAAAAACTAATTATTTAAATTATTTGGCCTTAAAAAATTGGTAAAAGGTATAAATACAAAGCAAAGAAGAAAATAAAGGTGGACTTGACCTATGATAAGAGCACAAGGCGTAATTACCCTCAAAGAGGGATCAAATTCCACGTAATTTATGTGGCATGCAAGTGTGTGAGTGGGGGGAAGGTCTATCAAGCAAATGCTCGGATAGCCTCATAGTGCAAAGTGCCTAAAGATACAAGAGCCCCTCGTCACCTATTTACCATGCAATACGTTGTAAAAGTAGCAAGAAAAGTGCACGTGTGAGGGCTCATCAGGTAGCGTGTCCAGATGGCGTGCAAGGGCCTCTTGGTGGTATTAGGTTACACATTATATGAAAAGTGTTTAGTAAGTAAGAGAAAACAATTTCTGCCTCTAAAGGGCAGGGGATCGCGACGTATCGACATATAAAACGATACATCACGACCCCTAGCTTCTGAAACAGGGGGTCGCGACGTATCGTTTTATACGTCGCGACCCCCAGCTTCTAAGAAAGGGGGGTCGTGACTCGAATTTTCTGAACAAAAAGTAAGGGTTTTGGTGCTCAGATCAGAAGAATGGTTGTAACGTCTACACTAGGGAGTTACAACTCGTTTCGAAATAAAAAAACAAATACAGGGAAGTCAGGAAGAGTGAAAATTTGGATATGGATTGGTAGGGTGGTGGGGTGTGAGCAAGTAAAGAAAATAACAAGAGGTTTATACCTTTTATCCTAGTTTTCGCTGCCTTTCGGTCCTCTTCTTTTTTATTTTTTGGTTGACAAGTGATGGGACTCACTATTTATAGTGAGTTCCATGGATCATATAAAATGAAAATTGAATATGGGCATTAATGAGCATTAATGGGTTGGGGGTCGCGACCAACAATCCATGGTGTCGCGACCCCCTCTGGATTCGGTAATCAATGCAGGAGTAATTCACGAAAATTGCGATTTTTGAGGGGGGTTGCGACCTGCAACCCAGGGGATCGCAACCCCTAAACCCTAATTTATGTGTAGGGGAAGAACAGTAGAAAAATTAGGAGAAAATTTGAATTTTTTGACTTTTTTAGGGGGGTCGCAACCTCTAAACATGGGCATAGCTACCTCTAACAGAGGGTCGCAACCTGTAACATGGGGGTCGCGACCACTTCCTTTTGAAGCCTTTTTCTTGCCTTTTCGGTGTCCGGTTTGTGCAAAGTTTATGTCCGTTTTCAAGAATTAAGATGAAACCTCGGTGATCAAATCTTTGATGACAGCCAGATACACACTACACTACACAATACACAGTACATTACACACTACACACTACACTACACACTCACTACACTACACAATACGCACTACACTACACTATACACTACACACTACACACTTACTACACATTACACACTACACTACACCACACTACAAATTCACTACACACTCACTACACAATGCACAATACATACTAAACACTAAACTCTAGAGACTTCATACTATACACTACATACTACACTACAAACTACAAACTACACTACACTAAATAATACACACTACACACTCCCTACACACTATACAATAAACTACACACTACACTACACAATAAACACTACATTACACACTCACTACACATTACAAACTGTACTACAAATTACACATTACACTACACTAAACACTACACACTCACAATACACACTACAAAGTACACTACACACTACTACAAAAATCAATTTTAGTGGTTGTTTTTTAGTAGCCCTTTTAACAATAGCTAGTTAAAACATACTATTCTAACTTTTTTTTAAAATAGTTACTATACACATCACTTTTAGTTACAGCTTGTTTGTAAGGGCCAGTAAATGTATTTGCTATTCTGGCACTTTTAGATGCTACTAAAGATAAAATTTATTTATTTTTTTATTTATGCACCTTTTTCAATTCTTATTCTTTGTTTAGATCTTATGCCAGTTATAGCCACTATTTTTTTTTAAAACAAAATCAAAATATTAACTCTAGAAAGAAATAGAAAATTAGACACGCATTTTCGTAAACCTAGCATACAAGCTTCCATCACGAGGGGAAGAGAAGAGTCGCCGCTGTCCACCACAATGCATCGTGCCGTAGACGAGAACGAAAAATGAGGGCGAATCCCTTGCTGTCGCTGCGTTGCGTGACCGCCGCACTTCGCCGTCTTCCAAGGTATTCTTGTTCTAAGTTCTAACTCTTGCTTCTATCACTTGGATGCATCTCTTTTGCTGATGAGAAAATGAGAGAAATCGGCACCGTCACCTGTGATATGAATGTGTTTTAAGCTCTATAGAACATCGATCTGACTGTTCAAGACTTGTATGATTTGTTTTTGGCTTGTTTACTTGTTGTTTCCTCTGACAGAAAATTGTAAAAATTCAGGTCTCTGTCTCTCGAGACAAATTGTTATGGTGAGTAGCGTAATCTTACAAATCTAAAATTGCTTTTTTCACCATGTTGTTCGAAATTGAAGTGATAAATGATTTCTTTAAGTAGTTCAAGTTATGATGTTTTTCTTAGCTAACAAGATGACCGGGGAGGCGGTGGGATTGGTTGCGAATTGTCAGATTAAAATTGTGATTGAGTTTAGAGCAGAGGTTGAAGACATATGCCAGGGGTTGAGTTGAATCACTTAGGTGTTTTGGGTGGTTCTTGGCCTCTTGGGTTTTTGGAGCAAATATGATAACTAAATAGTAAATAATATCACCACAAAAGATCTCACTCACAAATTCACTGCCTGACGCTTGATGTGCTTACCTAGTTAGCTTACCTAGTTTATTTCCAAATTGATTTCAAAGTCAATAAATATGAGAGAGAATATAATTAAACATTAGGAAAATACTTGCTATGTCTTTATCCACAACTAAGGAGATGCAAACACATTAGGATTTTACTGTAGTACTAAAGTTGTAATTTCATTTCATTTAAAATCTAAATATGGATTAAATTGTGTGCATATTTTGGTTTGATCACTTTAAACATCTAATTCAATTGTCTGTAATGTAAATAAAATCTTACTTCTAGGAATAA
Source organism: Senna tora (assembly GCA_014851425.1). NCBI lineage: Eukaryota > Viridiplantae > Streptophyta > Magnoliopsida > Fabales > Fabaceae > Senna > Senna tora. The sequence goes on from CM026269.1 coordinate 33,250,850, forward strand.
ATAACAATTATTTTGCTCTGTTTTTTTACACAGATGTCGACCATTGCAGGCAAAGGCATCCATTACTCAGTTGAAACTTAAAATAAGCTATTATTACTTAAGGTGTAATATCATAAAGCTGTTAATGTTCAAGTCTGTCAAATTCTCAAAATAAGTTATGGACATTTTTTTATTTTAAATTGTGGGCTATAAAGTTGCTTGTTATTAAGCTGCTGTAGATTTGGAATGTAGACTGTAAATTGCTGCTGATTTATGGTCCGTTTTTCTTGATGAATACACAGAAACTTAATTAAGCTTTTAGTAACTGAATAACTTAAAATCATTGCTTAAGGTAGATAGAGATTAGAAAAAGGCACTTTGGATGGTTGTTCAGCTATAATTACTTTTTTATGTGGCTTAATGGTCTCTGGAAAATGTTCCATTTACAATATAATTGTCTATTTTGAATAATAGTAACCATTATCATTGGAAAGTGGAAATTACAAATTAATCATCGAATATTGTAAAATCACTTGTCCCCGTAAAATCACTTTCTCTCTTTATCCTTTTTTGTCTGAGACCATAGCACCCACTTGTCTTGTGCTTCCTTTTTTTTTTCTCTTGTATTTTTCTTCCTCTCTTCACTCTTCTTTTTTCTGTTCTTTTGAGTGCTAGTTGTAGTGTTTATTTTGGTATATATATAATTCTTATTTCATTTCCGTTTTACTTATATTATTATCAAACTAATAACTATCCCTTAAAGAGTAATTAAAGCAAGTTTGAGATTGAAGGACTAAAACACATATCCACAAAGAGCACTAATGCAATCTAATGCCTAATGTCCATATTTAATTTCTTAAATCAGTGTATTGGCAGTGGAAGAAATAAATAAAGCTTTTTTTCTTCTTCATTCAGTTTGGAGAAAAATATATGAGAAGTTCGAATAGTTGATAGCAAAAAGAAATGGAATATAATAAATCTTTACAAACAAAAATGTAAACTTAGATCAATTGCAGCAATAAAGGTTTTTAGCCTTACAAACTAAGGAGTTCAGTGGGCTTGAGTGTCTGCCTCTGCATTTTAATTTATGAGGTTTTGAGGAATTTATGAAATAGGCATTTTAAATTCAATTCAAAATATCTCAAATTCAAGATTTGATTATAGCTATTTCTGGCAGAAGCTGATGTAGAGAAAGCTCATCTATGGAGCTATTTTCAATAAGAATTTGATAGCTGCCGTGAATTCTGAATTCTTATGTGAATTTTTTCTTGTTTCTTATACTAGTTGGCCAAAATTCTCTCATTCATTTTTACAAGTCCCTTTAAAAAGGAAAGAATACTTCCGCCCTGCATTTTTTGAGAAAGTAGATTTGTTTAATATTGGTTTGTACGAGAATTCCTTCCCTTGATAATTTAACTGATTTCCAGAACCTTAGTAATTTCTTGTGGGGTGTTCATGCTTAGGTGACAGTGTTCATTCTCTCATTCCTTCCCTTGATAATTTAACTGATTTCATACGGTAGGTTTATGACCTTTGATTTGAATCTTAGAGCGTTTAATAAAGAGTTGGTGATTTGGGTTATATATGAAATGTGCTAATTGTGGTGTAGTAGCCCTTTGAACCGCAAAAAGGGAAATAATTTGTATATGGAAGTATATTGCTATGTGTTTGGTAATGGTTTTATGACTTCGTGTTTTATATTTATATTAGTGTCAGGAGCTGATTATACCATATTACCATCACATTCTATCCGGATTATTCTCTAAGGTACAAATTCTCACTCTCATCTCTCTTTTTGTTTCATTCATTCTCCAATAGTATGTCTCTCATCTTTCACACTTTGATTAAGTCATTTGTATATTTTTTCAATGGTGAAATTTTGCATATCCTATTCTTTGTTATGTAGTTTAGTTAGTCATTAATTACCCAAGTATATTGATTAACACCCATATATATATTTGACATATTCATACCTGGTAGCTAGTTAGCAATGTCGATTTTGCAAATTAAGCTTGAACTTCATACTAACCAATCTCTTGCAAACACAGAAAAACTAGGATACAATATACTTAGTTGTGGTTCTCTCTAGGAAAGAGATTGAAGCATAATATAGAAGCAACCAATCTGATGAGTCAACGAAATATTGCACTGCATTTATTTCCTTTAGATTGAAAGCACTTCCAAATATAGGATGCTCCCACCTTACAACATTAATTAAAACCTAATAATTAATAAAGTAAGCCAACTAAGAGGAGTATTTAATGTATATGCGTTTGTTATCCAAAAATGTAATGTTTCTTTGTCTGCTATGCCTTATTGATTAAGTTTTCTTGAGAGTTGAGTATAAACAAGCATGATGCTTTTTGCTTTTTTTTGTTTGTATTTTTAATATCATATATTGAAGCTTGTGTGTTTACATCAAGAAAGAATTGCAAAAGAGGCACAGGGATTGTAAGTACTCTTCTTATGACATATATTATTTTATTGTAAGTACTCTTATTTGTTGAATTTCTTAATATATGCAGAGTAGAAATTTTGAAGAGGCTCAAGGATCAAAAAGTGACATATTTGCAAGAAAACTCTGAAATTGTTGATTCAATAGGATTGAAAATAATTGTAGAATTGATACAATGTTTTATAATTACAAAAGTCATAAATAGTACTATTTGGAAATAGATATTTCTATACTATACATAAACTCTAGATATTGAATATTTCAATATATACTTGTGTTTTGCGGGCTCTATTAAATTTTGAGATAGATATAATCATTGTTTGAAATAATACTTGTATTAATGCTTAAATATTTGTTAGGTTTTTTTCCCCTTCCAATCTCATTTATTTATATGCTAATACTAGTAACTATTTCAAATATGAGAAATAAGATATAGTAGCATTTATTCCAACTTTTTATCGGCAGTTGTTTACATTGCTCCTATAAGATCTGACTATACCAGCAGTTGTTGATTTTGCTGCTATAAAACATGTTTATATAAGATGTTATTATGATGCTATACCAGCAGTTTTTGGCTTTGCTACTGTATACTAAATTTATACTAGCAATTTGTGTATCAGTTGATATAAATCTATAATTGCAGGGATCTAGTGGCAGGTCAGGATTTTGTAGTGGCAGTTGTACAACTGCTGGTATAGTAACAGTTTTTGTTACTTTTAGCGGTAGTTTTACCTGCTGCTATAGCCCTGTTTTCTAGTACTAACACAGTAAACATTCACTACATACTACATACTACACGCTAAACTACACATTACATTACACAATACACTCTACACTTCACACTACAAACTACACTACATAAACTATACTACACTAAACACTACACACTACGCTAAATAATACACACTACATAATACACTACAGTACACACTACACTAAACTACACAATATACACTCACTACACTACACCACAATACAAATTCACTCCACACTACACTAAACTTTCACTACACAATACACACTACACACTACACACTACACTACACATTACACACAACGTGGTATCCTATGTGACAAAAATATCAAACTTGGTATATTTTTCACATAAGATTTTTTACTCATCTTTTCCAATCAAGCTTGTGTCGTTTTGACCTCACCCTATTCCTTCTAAAATATAACTCAAAGGCACGTGTCATTTTGCTGCAAAAACATCGGAGACGTTATCCATTGTCTATTGCGGGAAAACGACATCCCACACCACACACTACATTACACTACACACTACACACGACACTACACTACACGATACACGCCACATACTCACTACCCAATACACTATATACTCACTACCCACTACATAATACACACTCACTACACACTACACTACACACTACATTACACACTCTACACTTCAATACACAACACACTACACTACACTACACTACACACTACAATACACTACACACTGACTACACACTACACACTATACTACACTACACAATACACACTCCACACTTACTACACAATACACTACACACTCACTACAGACAACCCTACAAACTACACTACACTACACAAACCACTACACTACACACTACATTATACACTACACACTACACTACACTTCACACTACACTGCACAATACACACTACACACTCACTACACTACTACACATCACACACTACACATATACTACATACTACACTACACACCACATTACACAATACACACAACAACACACTACACACTACACAAACTACACACTACATTATGCACTACACACTACATAATACACAACACTACACACTCACAACATACTTCACTACACCTTACAATAAACACTACACACATTACTCACTACAATACACACACTACACTCTCACTACACAATACACTACACACTCACTACACATTACAATACACACTACACTACACACTACAATACACACTCAATACGAAATACACTACACAATACACACTACACACTCACTACACAAAACACTACAAACTACACATTGTACTACACAATACACACCGCACTATAGAATACACACTACACACTCATTACACAAAACAGACCACACATTAAACTACACAATACACTACATACTACACTACACACTACATACTACACTAAACTACACACTCCACACAACACTACACTACATAGTTTACTACACTACACACTACACTACATTTTACACAAAAACTACACACAGACTACACACTACACTACACACCAGACTACACACTACACACACCACTACACTACACACTACACTACACACCAGACTACACACTACACACACCACTACACTACACACTACACATACTACACACTACACAATACACAACACTACACACTTCACTACACTGCACACAAACTACACAATATACTACACACTAACTACATAATACACTACAGACTAAAGTACATAGTCACTACACAATACAATACACACTACACTACACACTAAACACACACTAACTACACAATACACACACTCACTACACACTACACTACACTACACACCAAACTACAAACTCACTACACCCTACACATTACACTACACACTGCACTTACCCACTACACTACACACTACACTACAAACTACACTACACATTAAACTACCCACTCACTACATACTACAATGCACTACACACTAAACTACACACACATTACACACTACACTACATAGTTTACAACACTATACACTACACTGCACAATACACATTACACTGCACAAACCACTTCACTACACACTACATTCTACACTACGCACTACACAATACACAACACTACACACTCACTACATACTTCACTACACATTACAATACACACTACACTACACACTACAATACATACACCAAAGTTGTAAGAACCGAACCGGACAAAGACTCGGACAAGTGTTCGGTTCATGGTTTGATCGGTTTAACCGGTCGAACCGTCAGTCGAACCGGATGACGCAATAAATAATAAATAATAAATAATAAATAATAAATATTCTTAATATATAAAATGACATCACTTAAATTTTAGGTTTCAATATACATAATTTTGAAGTTTTAAATTACATGACTTCTCAAAGTTTTAATTTTTAAGACTTGTCAAGCTTTGAAAGAACTTAATCAAACCAAATATGAAATTATTGATAATCATGACTTTTAAATTTTAATTTTCAAGACTTTTCTAATTTTAATTTTTAAGATTTCTCTAATTTCTTTTTTAATGTTATTTTTCCTTTTTATTTTTTTATTTTTTAATTAAAAAAAAATTGGACCGGTTGGACCACCGGTTGACCGGTCCGGTTCTTACAACATTGACATACACTACACACTCATTACACAATACACTACACACTACACACTCACACATTACAATACACACTACACTACACATTACACACTCAATAAACACTAAACTAAACCCTAAACCCTAAACCCTAAACCCTAAACTACTCAATAAACTACACACAAAACTACACACTACATAAAACACTAAACTACACACTCCACACAACACTACACTACATAGTTTACTACACTACACACTACACTACATTTTACAATAAACTACACAATACTCTACACACCACACTACACACTACACACACCACTACACTACACACTACACATACTAAGCACTACATTATACACTACACACTACACAATACACAACACTACACACTTCACTACACACCACACTACACACTACAATACAGACTCACTACACAATACACTACACACTTCACTACATACTACACTACACACTACAATACACACTCACTACAGAATACACTACACACTACAGAATACATTACGCACTACACACTCACTACACAATACACTACACACTATACAATGAACTACACACTACACACCGCACTATAGAATACACACTACACACTCATTACACAAAACACACCACACACTACACACTACACACTCACTACACAATACACTACACACTACACAATGCACTACACACTACACACCGCACTATAGAATACACATTACACACTCATTACACAAAACACACCACACACTAAACTACACAATCCACTACATATTAGACTACACACTACAATATACACTCACTACACAATACACTACACACTACATACTACAAAATACACTACACACTCACTACACAATACACTACACACTCCACCCCGCACTATAGAATACACACTACACACTCATTACACAAAACACACCACACACTAAACTACAAAATGCACCACATATTAAACTACACACTACATACTACATTAAACTACACACTCCACACAACACTACACTTCACTACACTACATAGTTTGCTACACAACACACTCACTACGTAGTTTACTACACTACACACTACACTACACAACATTCTACACTAAACTACACACTCACTACACACTACACTACACTACATAGTTTACTACACTACACACTACACTGCACAATACACACTACATACATATTACACTACTACACATCACACCCTACACACTACACTACACTACTACATATCACACATTACACACAGACTACAAACTACACTACACACCACACTACACACACCACTGCACTATAGAATACACATTACACACTCATTAGACAATACACACTACACAATACAAACTACACACTAAATTACACAATAAACTACACATTAAACTACACACTACATACTACACTAAACTACACACTCCACACAACACTACACTACATAGTTTACTACACTATTTTTTACACAAAAACTACACACAGACTACACACTATACTACACAGCACACTACACACCACACACACTACTACACTACACACTACACATACTACACACTACACATACTACACACTACACAATACACAACACTACACACTTCACTACACTACATAGAAACTACACAATATATTACACACTAACTACACAATACACTACACACTACACTACACACTCACAACACACTACACACACTCACTACACACTACACTACACTACACACTACACATTACACTACACACTGCTCTACCATACCCACTACACTACACACTGCACTACAAACTACACTACACATTAAACTATCCACTCACTACATACTACAATGCACTACACACTAAACTACACACACATTACACTCTACACTACATAGTTTACTACACTACACACTACACTGCAACATACACATTACACTGCACAAACCACTTCACTACACACTACATTCTACACTACGCACTACACAATACACAACACTACACACTCACTACATACTTCACTACACATTACAATACACACTACACTACAGACTACAGACTACAATACATACACCAATGTTGTAAGAACCGAACTGGACAAAGACTCGGACAAGTGTTCGGTTCATGGTTTGATCGGTTTAATCGGTCGAACCGTCGGTCGAACCGGATAACGCAATAAATAATAAATAATAAATATTCTTAATATATAAAATGACATCACTTAAATTTTAGGTTTCAATATACATAATTTTGAAGTTTTAAATTACATGACTTCTCAAAGTTTTAATTTTTAAGATTTGTCAAGCTTTGAAAGAACTTAATCAAACCGAATATGAAATTACTGATAATCATGACTTTTAAAATTTAATTTTCAAGACTTTTCTAATTTTAATTTTTAAGATTTCTCGAATTTCTTTTTTTATGTTATTTTTCCTTTTTATTTTTTAATTTTTTTTAAAAAATAAAATTGGACCGGTCGGACCACCGGTTGACCGGTCCAACTCCGGTTAAATCCGGTCCAAATGGAAAAACAGTTTTCTGGTCCAACCGACTCGCCTTTGTATTCGATTGGCGGTTGAACCGATCGAACCGTCCGGTCCGGTCCGGTCTGGTCCGGTTCTTACAACATTGACATACACTACACACTCATTACACAATACACTACGCACTACACTACACACTACACTACACATTACACACTCAATACACACTAAACTAAACCCTAAACTACACAATAAACTACACACTAAACTACACATTACATACTACACTAAACTACACACTCCACACAACACTACACTACATAGTTTACTACACTACACACTGCACTACATTTTACAGTAAACTACACTACACTACACACCACACTACACACTACACATACCACTACACTAAACACTACACACTACACTATACACTACACACTACACAATACACAACACTACGCACTCACTACACACTTCACTACACACTACACTACACACTACAATACATACTCACTACACAATACACTACACACTTCACTACATAATACACTACACACAATACACTCACTACCCAATACACTACGCACTACACAATGCACAACACACTATACACTCACTACCCAATAGACTACGCACTACACACTACACACCGCATAGAATACACACTACACACTCATTACACAAAACACACCACACACTAAACTACACAATGCACCACATACTAAACTACACACTACACTACACACAAAATACTACACTAAACTACACACTCCACACTGACTATACTTCACTACACTACATAGTTTGCTACACTACACACTCACTACATAATTTACTACCCTACACACTACACTACACAACATTCTACACTAAACTACACACTCACTACACTACATAGTTTACTACACTACACACTGCACTGCACAATACACAATACACACTTCACTACATACTAAACTACACACTACACTACACACTTCATTACATACTACACTACACTGCACAATACACACTACACACTTCACTACATACTACACTACACACCTCACTACACAATACACTCAACACCACACTACACACTACATTATACACTACACACTAAACAATACACAACACTACAAACTACACACTCACAACATACTTCAATACACCTCACAATACACACTACACTCTCACTACACAATACACTACACACTACACACTCACTACATACTTCACTACACATTACAATACACACTAGACTACACACTACACACTACAATACACACACTACACACTCACTACACAATACACTACACACTTCACTCACACTACACATTACAAAACACACTACACTACATACTACAATACACACACTACACACTCACTACATAAAACACTACACACCACAAACTCACTACACAATACACTACACACTACACAAAACACTACACACTACACACTGCACTATAGAATACACATTACACACTCATTACACAATACACACTACACAAAACAAACTACACACTAAACTACACAATAAATTACACACTAAACTACACACTACATACTAGACTAAACTACACACTACATACTACACTAAACTACACACTCCACTCAACACTACACTACATAGTTTACTACACTACACACTACACTACATTTTACACAAAAACTACACACAGACTACACACTACACTACACACTACACACACCACTACACTACACACTACACATACTACACACTACTTTATTCACTACACACTACACAATACACAACACTACACACTCACTACACACTTCACTACACTTCACACAAACTACACAATATACTACACACTAACTACACAATACACTACACACTAAACACACACTCACTACACACTACACACACTCACTACACACTACACTACACTACACACCAAACTACAAACTCACTACACATTATACTACACACTGCACTACCTTACCCACTGCACTACACACTGCACTACAAACTACACTACACATTAATCGGTCGAACCGGATGACGCAATAAATAATAAATAATAAATATTCTTAATATATAAAATGACATCACTTAAATTTTAGGTTTCGATATACGTAATTTTGAAGTTTTAAATTACATGACTTCTGAATGTTTTAATTTTTAAGACTTGTCAAGCTTGGAAAGAACTTAATCAAACCAAATATGAAATTATTGATAATCATGACTTTTAAATTTTAATTTCAAGACTTTTCTAATTTTAATTTTTAAGATTTCTCTAATTTCTTTTTTTATGTTATTTTTCCTTTTTATTTTTAAATTTTTTAATTTAAAAAAAATAAAATTGAACCGGTTGGACCACCGGTTGACCGGTCTAACTCCGGTTAAATCCGGTCCAAATGGAAAAACGGTTTTTTGGTTCAACCGACTCGCCTTTGTAATCGTGTGGCGGTTGAACCGGTCGAACCGTCCGGTCCGGTTCTTACAACATTGACATACACTACACACTCATTACACAATACGCTACACACTACACACTCATTACACAATGCACTACACACTACACACTACACACTCACTACACATTACAATACACACTACACTACACACTACACTACACATTACACACTCAATACACACTCAATACACACTCTAAACCCTAAACTACACAATAAACTACACACTACATACTACACTAAACTACACACTCCACACAACACTACACACACCACTACACTACACACTACACATACAACACACTAGATTATACACTACACAATACACAACACTACACACTTCACTACACACTACAATACAGACTCACTACACAATACACTACGCACTACACAATGCACTACACACTACACATCGCACTATAGAATACACACTACACACTCATTACACAAAACACACCACACACTAAACTAAACAATGCACCACATACTAAACTACATACTACACTACACACTACATACTACACTAAACTACATACTCCACACAACACTACACTTCACTACCCTACATAGTTTGGTACACTACACACTCACTACATATTTTACTACACTACACAACATTCTACACTAAACTACACACTCACTACACATAACACTACACTACATTGTTTACTACACTACACACTGCACTGCACAATACACACTACACACTTCACTACATACTACACTACACTACACACCACACTACACACACCACTACACTACATTTTACAGTAAACTACATACTACACTACACACTACACAATACACAACACTACACACTTCACTACACACTACAATACACACTACAATACAGACTCACTACACAACACACTACACACTTCACTAAATACTACACTACACACTACAATACACACTTACTACATAATACACTACACAATACAAAATACACAATACACTACACACTCACTACCCAATACACTGCGCACTACACAATGCACTACACACTACACACCGCACTATAGAATACACACTACAAACTAATTACAGAAAACACACCACACAATAAACTACACAATGCACCACATACTAAACTAAACACTACACTACACACTACATACTACACTAAACTACACACTCCACACAACACTACACTTCACTACACTACATAGTTTGCTACACTGCACACTCACTACAAAGTTTACTACACTACACACAACACTTCACAACATTCTACGCTAAACTACACAATCACTACACATAACACTACACTACATAGTTTACTACACTACACACTGCACTGCACAATACACACTACACACTTCACGACATACTGCACTACACACTACACACTTCACTACATACACACTACACACTACTACTACACTGCACAATACACACTACACATTTCACTACATACTACACTACACACTACTACACATCACACACAAAATACTACACTACACACCACACTACACAATACACACAACACCACACTATACACTACACATACTACACACTACATTATACACTAAACACTAAACAATACACAACACAACAAACTACACACTCACAACATACTTCAATACACTACACACTACACTCTCACTACACAATACACTACACACTACACACTCACTACACATTACAATACACATTACAATACACACTACAATACACACTCACTACACAATACACTACACACTACACGCTCACTACACAATACACTACACACTACACACCGCACTATAGAATACACACTACACACTCATTACACAAAACACACCACACACTACACAATACACTACACACTACACAATATACTACACACTACACACCGCACTATAGAATACACACGACACACTCATTACACAAAACACACCACACACTAAACTACACAATGCACTACATACTAAACTACATACTACACTACACACTACAATACACACTCACTACACAATACACTACACACTACACATTACACTCTCACTACACACTATACTACACACTCACTACACATTACAATACACATTACACTACACACTACAATACACACTCACTACACAATACACTAGACAATACATAATACACTACACAATGCACTACATATTACACACCGCACTATAGAATACACACTACACACTCATTACACAAAACACACCACACAATAAACTACAAAATGCACCTTATACCAAACTACACACTACACTACACACTACATTAAACTACACACTCCACACAACACTACACTTCACTACACTACATAGTTTGCTACACAAACACTCACTACATAGTTTACTACACTACACACTACACTACACAACATTCTATATTAAACTACACACTCACTACACATAACACTACACTAGATAGTTTACTACACTACACACTGCACTGCACAATACACACTACACACTTCACTACATACTACACTACACACTTCACTACGTACTACACTACACTGCACAATACACACTACACACTTCACTACATACTACACTATACACTACTACACATCACACACTACATACTACACTACACATCACACTACACAATACACACAACACCACACTACACACTACACATACTACACACTACATTATACACTACACACTAAATAATACACAACACTACAAACTACACACTAACAACATACTTCAATACACCTTACAATACACACCACACACTACACACTACACTCTCACAACACAATACACACTCACTACACATTACAATACACATTACACTACACACTACAATAGACACTCACTGCACAATACACTAGACAATACACTACACACTACATAATACACTACACACTACACACTCACTAAACAATACAATACACAGTGCACTACACACTACACACCGCACTATAGAATACACACTACACACTCATTACACAAAACACAGCACACACTACACACTCACTACACAATACACTACACACTACACAATGCACTACACACTACACATAGCACTATAGAATACACACTACACACTCATTACACAAAACACACCACACACTAAACTACACAATGCACTACATACAAAACTACATACTACACTACACACTACGATACACACTCACTACACAATACACAATACACTACACACTACACACTCACTACACAATATACTACACACTACACACTACACTACCCACTACATACTACATTAACACTCACTACACACTACACTACACTACACTACACTACACACTAAAGTACAAAATGCACAATACACTATACACTAAACTATAAAATGCACCACATACTAAACTACACACTACACTACATACTACATTAAACTACACACTCCACACAACACTACACTTCCCTACACTACATAGTTTGCTACACAAACAATCACTACATAGGTTACTACACTACACACTACACTACACAACATTCTACACTAAACTACACACTCACTACACACTACACTACACTACATAGTTTACTACAGTACACACTACACTGCACAATACACACTACTAAACATCACACACTACACATCACACATTACACACAGACTACAAGCTACACTACACACCACACTACACAAACCACTACAATACACACTACACACTACACAATACACAACACTAGACACTGCACACTCACTTCATACTTCACTATAAATTACAATACATACTACACTACACACTACAATACACACACTACACACTCACTACACAATACACTACACACTACAAAACACACACTACACACTCACTACATAATAAACTACACACCACAAACTCACGACACAATACACTATACAAAACACTACACCCTACACAAAACACTACACACTACACACTACACACTGCACTATAGAATACACATTACACACTCATTACACAATACACACTACACAACACTACACAATACAAACTACACACTAAACTACACAATAAATTACACACTAAACTACACACTACATACTATACTAAATAAAATGACATCACATGACTTCTCAAAGTTTTAATTTTTAAGACTTGTCAAGCTTTGAAAGAACTTAATCAAACAAAATATGAAATGATTGATAATCAAGACTTTTAAATTTTAATTTTCAAGACTTTTCTAATTTTAACTTTTAAGATTTCTCTAATTTCTTTTTTTATGTTATTTTTTCTTTTTATTTTTTAAATTTTTAATTAAAAAAAAATTGGACCGGTTGGACCACCGGTTGACCGGTCCAACTCCGGTTAAATCCGGTCCAAATGAAAAAACGATTTTTTGGTCAAACCGACTCGCCTTTGTATTCGGTAGGCGGTTAAACCAGTCGAACCGCCCGGTCCGGTCCGGTTCTTACAACATTGACATACACTACACACTCATTACACACACTACACACTACACACTACACACTCATTACACAATACACTACACACTACACACTCACTACACATTACAATACACACTACACTACACACTACACACTCAATACACACTAAACTAAACCCTAAACCCTAAACTACACAATAAAATACACACTAAACTACACACTACATACTCCACACAACACTACACTACATAGTTTACTACACTACACACTACAATACATTTTACAGTAAACTACACATTACACTACACACCACACTACACACTACACACACCACTATACTACACACTACACATACTACACACTACATTATACACTACACACTACACAATACACAACACTACACACTCACTACACACTAAACTACACAATACACCACATACTAAACTACACACTACACTACACACTACATACTACACTAAACTACACACTCCACACAACACTACACTTCAGTACACTACATAGTTTGCTACACTACACACTCACTACATAGTTTACTACACTACAAACAACACTTCACAACATTCTACACTAAACTACACACTCAATAAACATAACACTAAACTACATAGTTTACTACACTAAACACTGCACTGCACAATACACACTACACACTTCACTACATACTGCACTACACACTACACACTTCACTACACACTTCACTACATAATACACTACACTGCACAATACACACTACACACTTCACTACATACTACACTACACACTACTACACATCACACACTACATACTACACTACACACCACACTACACAATACACACAACACCACACTACAAACTACACATACTACACACTACATTATACACTACACACTAAACGACACACAACACTACAAACTACACACTCACAACATATTTCAATACACCTTACAATACACACTACACACTACACTCTCACTACACAATAGACTAAACACTACACACTCACTACTCATTACAATACACATTACACTACACACTACAATACACACTCACTATACAATACACTAGACAATACATAATACACTACACACTCACTACACAATACACTACACACTCACTGCACTACACACTACACACTACACAATGCACTACAGACTACACACCGCACTATAGAATACACACTACACACTCATTACACAAAACACACCACACACTACAAAATACACTACACAATGCACAACACACTAGACACCGCACTATAGAACACACACTACACAGTCATTACACAAAACACACCACACACTAAACTACACAAAGCACTACATACTAAACTAGATACTACACTACACACTACAATACACACTCACTACACAATACACTACACACTACACATTACACTCTCACTACACACTAAACTACACACTACACACTCACTACACATTACAATACACATTACACTACACACTACAATACACACTCACTACACAATACACTAGACAATACATAATACACTACACACTACACAATGCACTACAGACTACACACCGCACTACAGAATACACACTACACACTCGTTACACAAAACACACTACACACTAAACTACACAATACACTACATACTAAACTACATACTAAACTGCACACAACAATACACACTCACTACACAATACACTACACACTACACAATACACAATACACTACACACTCACTACACAATACACTACACAATGCACAACACACTACACACCGCACTATAGAATACACACTACACACTCATTACACAAAACACACCACTCACTACACAATGCACTACACACTACACACCGCACTATAGAATACACACTAACACTCATTACACAAAACACACCACACACTAAACTACACAATGCACTACATACTAAACTACATACTACACTGCACACTACTATACACACTCACTACACATTACACTACACACTACACATTACACACTATACTACACACTACACACTCATTACACATTACAATACACATTACACTACCCACTACAATACACTCTCACTACACAATACACTAAACAATACATAATACACTATACACTACACACTACACAATGCACTACACACTACACACTACACCGCACTACAGAATACACACTACACACTCGTTACACAAAACACACTACACACTAAACTACACAATGCACTACACACTACACACCACACTATAGAATACACACTACACACTCATTACACAAAACACACCACACACTAAACTACAAAATGCACCACATACTAAACTACACACTACATACTACAATAAACTACACACTCCACACAACACTACACTTCACTACACTACATAGTTTGCTACACTAGACACTCACTACATAGTTTATTACACTACAAACTACACTACACAACATTCTACACTAAACTACACACTCACTACACACTACACTACACTACATAGTTTACTACACTACACACTACACACTTATTACACAATACACACTACACAACACTACACAATACAAACTACACAATAAACTACACACTACACTAAACTACACAGTCCACACAACACTACACTGCATAGTTTACTACACTACACTGCATAGTTTACTACACTACACACTACACTACACACCACACTACACACTACACACACCACTACACTACACACTACACAATACACAACACTTCACACTCACTACACACTTCACTACACTACACACAAACTACACAATATACTACACACTAACTACACAATACACTACACACTAAACTACAAAGTCACTACACAATACAATACACACTACACTACACACTAAAGACACACTCACTACACACTACACTACACTACACACCAAACTACAAACTCACTACACACTACACATTACACTACACACTGCACTACCTTACCCACTTCACTACACATTGTACTACATACTACACTACAAACTACACTCACTACACACTAAACTACACATATTACACACTACACTAAATAGTTTACTACACTACACACTACACTGCACAAACCACAACACTACACACTACATTCTACACTACGCACTACACAATACACAACATTACACACTCACGACATATTACACACTCAATACACACTAAACTAAACCCTAAACCCTAAACTACAAAATAAACTACACACTAAACTACACACTACATACTACTCTAAACTACACACTCCACACAACACTACACTACATAGTTTACTACACTATACACTACCCTACATTTTACAGTAAACCACACACTACACTACACACCACACACCACTACATTACACACTACATTATACACTACACACTACACACTACACACTACACAACACTACACACTCACTACACACTTCACTACACACTACAATACAGACTCAGTACACAATACACTACACACTTCACTACATACTACACTACACACTACAATACACACTCACTACATAATACACTACACACTACACAATACAAAATACACAATACACTACACACTACACACTCACTACCCAATACACTACGCACTACACACTACACACCGCACTATAGAATACACACTACACACTCATTACACAAAACACACCACACACTAAACTACACAATGCACCACATACTAAACTACACATTACACTACACACTACATACTACACTAAACTACACACTCCACACAACACTACACTTCACTACACTACATAGTTTGCTACACTACACACTCACTACATAGTTTACTACACTACACACAACACTTCACAACATTCTACCCTAAACTACACACTCAATACACATAATACTAAACTACATAGTTTACTACACTACACACTGCACTGCACAATACACAGTACACACTTCACTACATACTGCACTACACACTACACACTTCACTACATACTACACTACACTGCACAATACACACTTCACTACATACTACACTACACACCACACTACACAATACACACAACACCACACTACACACTACACATACAACACACTACATTATACACTACACACTAAACGATACATAACACTTCAAACTACACACTCACAACATACTTCAATACACCTTACAATACACACTACACAGTACACTCTCACTACACACTACACTCTCACTACACACTCACTACACATTACACTACACACTACAATACACACTCACTATACAATACACTAGACAATACATAATACACTACACACTACACACTCACTACACAATACACTACACACTACACTACACATTACACAATGCACTACACACTACACACCGCACTATAGAATACACACTAAACACTCATTACACAAAACACAACACACACTACACACTCACTACACAATACACTACACAATGCACTACACACTAGACACCACACTATAGAACACACACTACACAGTCATTACACAAAACACACCACACACTAAACTACACAATGCACTACATACTAAACTAGATACTACACTACACATTCACTACACACTACACAATACACTACACACTACACACTTACTACACAATACACTACACACTACACACCGCACTATAGAATACACACTACACACTCATTACACAAAACACACCACACACTAAACTACAAAATGCATCACATACTAAACTACACACTACACTACATTAAACTATACACTCCACACAACACTACACTTCACTACACTACGTAGTTTGCTACACAAACACTCACTACATAGTTTACTACACTACACACTACACTACACAACATTCTACACTAAACTACACACTCACTACACATAGCACTACACTACATAGTTTACTACACTACACACTGCACTGCACAATACACACTATACACTTCACTACATACAACACTACACACTACACACTTCACTACATACTACACAACACTGCACAATACCTACTACACACTGCACTACATACTACACTACACACGACTACACATCACACACTACGTACTACACTACACACCACACTACACAATACACACAACACCACACTACACACTACACATACTACACACTACATTATACACTACACACTAAACAATACACAACACTACAAACTACACACTCACAACATACTTCAATACACCTTACAGTACACACTACACACTACACTCTCACTACACTCTCACTACACACTACACACTCACTACACATTACAATACACATTACATTACACACTACAATACACACTCACTACACAATACACTACACACTACATAATACACTACACACTACACACTCACTACACAATACACAACACACTACACAATGCACTACACACTACACACCGCACTATAGAATACACACTACACACTCATTACACAAAACACACCACACACTACACACTCACTACACAATACACTACACAATGCACTACACACTAGACACCGCACTATAGAACACACACTACACAGTCATTACACAAAACAGACCACACACTAAACTACACAATGCACTACATACTAAACTAGATACTACACTACACACTACACACTACATACTACACTACACACTTCACTACATACTACACTACACTGCACAATACACACTACACACTGCACTACATACTACACTACACACTACTACGCTTCACACACTACATACTACACTACACAATACACACAACACCACACTACACACTACACATACTACACACTACATTATACACTACACACTAAACAATACACAACACTACAAACTACACACACACAACATACTTCAATACACCCTACAATACACACTACACACTACACACTACACAATACACTACACACTACACACTCACTACACATTACAATACACATTACACTACACACTACAATACACACTCACTACCCAATACACTACACACTACATAATACACTACACACTCACTACACAATACACAACACACTACACAATGCACAACACACTACACACTCATTACACAAAACACACCACACACTATAGACTCACTACACAATACACTACACACTATACAATGCACTACACACTACACACTCATTACATAAAACACACCACACACTACACACTCACTACACAATACACTACACACTACACAATGCACTACACACTACACACTCATTACACAAAACACACCACACACTAAACTACACAATGCACTACATACTAAACTACATACTACACTACACACTACAATACACACTCACTACACAATACACTACACACTACACAATACACTACACACTACACACCGCACTATAGAATACACACTACACACTCATTACACAAAACACACCACACACTAAACTACACACTACATACTACATTAAACTACACACTCCACACAACACTACACTTCACTACACTACATAGTTTGCCACACTAAACTACCCACTCACTACACACTACACTACACTACATAGTTTACTACACTACACACTACACTGCACAATACACACTACACACTTATTACACTACTACACATCAAACACTACACTACACTGCACTACTACACATCACACATTACACACAGACTACAAATTACACTACACACCACACTTCACACACCACTACAATACACACTATATTATACACTACACACTACACAATACACAACACTAGACACTACACACTCACTACATACTTCACTACAAATTACAATACACACTACATTACACACTACAATACACACACTACTCACTCACTACACAATACACTACACACTAAACTACATAGTCACTACACAATACAATAAACACTAAACTACACAATGCACCACATACTAAACTACACACTATACTACACACTACATACTACACTAAACTACACACTCCACACAACACTACACTTCACTATACTACAAAATTTGCTACACTACACACTCACTACATAGTTTACTACACTACACAACATTCTACACTAAACTACATACTCACTACACATAACACTACACTACATAGTTTACTACACTACACAATGCACTGCACAATACACACTACACGCTTCTCTATAGACTACACTACACACTACACACTTCACTACATACTACACTACACACTACACACTTCACTACATACTACACTACACACTACTGCACATCATACACTACATACTACACACCACACTACACAATACACACAACACCACCCTACACACTACACATACTACACACTACATTATACACTACACACTAAACAATACACAACACTACAAACTACACACTCACAACTACTTCAATACACCTTACAATATACACTACACACTACACTCTCACTACACAATACACTACACACATCACACTCACTACACATTACAATACACATTACATTACACACTACAATGCACACTTACTACACAATGCACTAGACAACACACTAGACAATACATAATACACTAGACACTAGACACTACACACAGCACAATAGAATACACACTACACACTCATTACACAAAACACACTACACACTAAACTACACAATGTACTACATACTAAACAACATACTAAACAACATACTACACTACACACTACAATACACACTCACTACACAATACACTACACACCACACACCGCACTATAGAATACACAGTACACACTCATTACACAAAACGCACCACACACTAAACTACAAAATGCACCACATAGTAAACTACACACTACATACTACTTTAAACTACACAATCCACACAACACTACACTTCACTACACTACATAGTTTACTACACTACACACTCCCTACATAGTTTATTACACTACACACTACACTACACAACATTCTACACTAAACTACACACTGACTACACACTACACTACACCACAAAGTTTACTACACTACACACTACACTGCACAATACACACTACACACTTATTACACTACTACACATCACACACTACACACTACACTACTACACATCACACATTAAACACAGACTACAAACTACACTACACACACCACTACAATTCACACTATATTATACACTACACACTACACAATTGACAGAACTAGACACTACACACTCACTACATACTTCACTACACATTACAATACACACTACACTACACTACACACTACACACTACAATACACACATTACACACTCACTACACTATACACTACACACTAGACATACACTACACATTACAATACACACTACACTACACACTGCAATACACACAATACACACTCACGACATAATACACTACACACCACAAACTCACTACACAATACACTATACAAAACACTACACACTGCACTATAGAATACACATTACACACTCATTACACAATACACACTACACAACACTACACAATACAAACTACACACTAAACTACACAATAAACTACACACTACATACTACACTACATTTTACACAAAAACTACACACAGACTACACACTACACTACACACCACAATACACACACCACTACACTACACTACATACTACACACTACACTACATACTACACACTACATTATACACTACACACTACATAATACACAACACTACACACTCACTACACACTTCACTACACTACACACAAACTACACAATATACTACACACTAACTACACAATACACTACACAATAGAATACACACTACACTACACAATAAACACATACTCACTACACACTACACTACACTACACACCAAACTACAAACTCACTACACACTACACACTGCTCTACCTTACCCACTACACTACACACTGCACTACACACTGCACTACAAACTACACTACACATTAAACTACCCACTCACTACATACTACAATGCACTACACACTAAACTACACACACATTACACACTACACTACATAGTTTACTACACTACACACTACACTGCACAATACACATTACATTGCACAAACCACTTCACTACACACTACATTCTACACTACGCACTACACAACACTACACACTCACAACATATTGCACTACACATTACAATACACACTACACACTACAATACATACACCAATGTTGTAAGAACCGAACTGGATAAAGACTCGGACAAGTGTTCGGTTCATGGTTTGATCGGTTTAATCGGTTGAACCGTCGGTCGAACCGGATAACGCAATAAATAATAAATAATAAATATTTTTAATATATAAAATGACATCACTTAAATCCGGTCCAAAAGGGAAAACGGTTTTTTGGTCCAACTGACTCACCTTTATATTCGGTTGGCTGTTGAACCGGTCGAATCGTCCAGTCCAGTCCGGTTCTTACAACATTGACATATACTATAACTCATTACACACACTACACACTCATTACACAATACACTACACACTACACACTCATTACACAATACACTACACATTACACACTCATTACACAATACACTACACATTACAATACACACTAAACTAAACCTTAAACCCTAAACTACACAATAAACTACACACTAAACTACACACTACATACTCCACACAACACTAAACTACATAGTTTACTACACTACACACTACACTACATTTTACAGTAAACTACACACTACACTACACACCACACTACACACTACACACACTACACATACTACACACTACATTATACACTACACACTACACAATACACAACACTACACACTCACTACACACTTCACTACACACTACCATACAGACTCACTACACAATACACTACACACTTCACTACATACTACACTACACACTACAATACACACTCACTACATAATATACTACACACTACACAATACACTACACACTAAAAACTCACTACCCAATACACTACGCACTACACAATGCACTACACACTACACACCGCACTATAGAATACTCATTACACAAAACACACCACACACTAAACTACACAATGCAACACATACTAAACTACAGACTACACTACACACTACACACACCACTACTCTACACACTACACATACTACACACTACATTATACACTACACACTACACAATACACAACACTACACACTCACTACACACTTCACTACACACTACACTATACACTACCATACAAACTCACTACACAATACACTACACACTTCACTACACTACACACCAAACTACAAACTCACTACACACTACACATTACACTACACACTGCACTACCTTACCCACAACACTGCACACTGTACTACACCTACACTTCACTATACTACATAGTTTGTTACACAAACACTCACTACTTAGTTTACTACACTACACACTACACTACACTAAACTACACACTCACTACACACTACACTACAATACACACTAAAGTACAAAATGCACAATACACTATACACTAAACTACAAAATGCACCACATACTAAACTACACACTACACTACACAATACATACTACATTAAACTACACACTCCACACAACACTACACTTCCCTACACTACATAGTTTGCTACACAAACACTCACAACATAGTTTAATACACTACACACTACACTACACAACATTCTACACTAAACAACACACTCACTACACATAACACTACACTACATAGTTTACTACACTACACACTGCACTGCACAATACACACTACACACTTCACTGCATACTACACTACACACTACACACTTCCCTACATACTACACTACACTGCACAATACACACTACACACTTCACTACATACTAGACTACACACTACTACACATCACACACTACATACTACAATACACACCACACTACACAATACACACAACACCACACTACACACTACACATACTACACACTACATTATACACTACACACTAAACAATACACAACACTACAAACTACATACTCACAACATACTTCAATACACTTTACAATACACACTACACACTACACACTACACTATAACTACAGAATACACACTCACTACACATTACAATACACATTACACTACACACTACAATACACACTCACTACACAATACACTACACACTACATAATACACTACACACTACACACTTACTACACAATACACAACACACTACACAATGCACTACACACTACACACCGCACTATAGAATACACTCTACACACTCATTACACAAAACACACCACACACTACTGACTCACTACACAATAAACTACACACTCCACAATGCACTACACACTACACACTCATTACATAAAACACACCACACACTCACTACACAATACACTACACACTACACAATGCACTACACACTACACACCGCACTATAGAATACACACTACACACTCATTACACAAAACACACCACACACTAAACTACACAATGCACTACATACTAAACTACATACTACACTACACACTACAATACACACTCACTACACAATCCAGTACACACTACACAATACACTACACACTCACTACACAATACACTACACACTACACACCGCACTATAGAATACACACTACACACTCATTACACAAAACACACCACACACTAAACTACACACTACACTACGCACTACATACTACATTAAACTACACACTCCACACAACACTACACTTCACTACACTACATAGTTTGCCACACAAACACTCACTACAAAGTTTACTACACTACACAACATTCTACACTAAACTACACACTCACTACACACTACACTACACTACATAGTTTACTACACTACACACTACACTGCACACTACATACTACACACTACACTGCACACTACACACTACACACTTATTACACTACTACACATCACACACTACACTACACTACTACACATCACACATTACACACAAACTACAAACTACACTACACACCACACTTCACACACCACTACAATACACACTACACAATACACTACACTAGACACTGCACTACACACTACATAATACACTACACACTACACACTCACTACACAATACACTACACAATGCACAACACACTACACACCGCACTATAGAATACACACTACACACTCATTACACAAAACACACCACACACTAAACTACACAATACACTACATACTAAACTAAATACTACACTACACACTACAATACACACTCAATACACAATACGCTACACAATACACAATACACTACACACTCACAACACAATACACTACACACTACACAGTCACTACACACTAAACTACAAAATGCACCACATACTAAACTACACACTACACTACACACTATATACTATATTAAACTACACACTCCACACAACACTACATAGTTTGCTACACAAACACTCACTACATAGTTTACTACACTACACACTACACTACACTAAACTACACACTCACTACACACTACACTATATACTAAACTACAAAATGCACCACATACTAAACTACACACTACTCTACACACTACATACTACATTAAACTACACACTCCACACAACACTACACTTCCCTACACTACATAGTTTGCTACACAAACACTCACTACATAGTTTACTACACTACACACTACACTCCACAACATTCTACACTAAACTACACACTCACTACACATAACACTACACTACATAGTTTACTACACTACACACTGCACTGCACAATACACACTACACACTTCATTACATACTACACTACACACTACACACTTCACTACATACTACACTACACTGCACAATACACACTACACACTGTAATACATACTACACTACACACTACTACACATCACACACTACATACTACACTACACACCACACTACACAATACACACAACACCACACTACACACTACACATACTACACACTACACATACTACACACTACATTATACACTACACACTAAACAATACACAACACTACAAACTACACACTCACAACATACTTCAATACACCTTACAATACACACTACACACTATACTCTCACTACACAATACACTACACACTACACACTCACTACACATTACAATAAACATTACACTACACACTACAAAACACACTTACTCCACAATACACTACACACTACATAATACACTACACACTACACACTCACTACACAATACACAACACACTACATAATGCACTACACACTACACAGCGCACTATAGAATACACACTACACACTCATTACACAAAACACACCACACACTACACACTCACTACACAATACACTACACACTACACAATGCACTACACACTACACAGCGCACTATAGAATACACACTACACACTCATTACACAAAACACACCACACACTACACACTCACTACACAATACACTACACACTACACAATGCACAACACACTACACACCGCACTATAGAATACACACTACATACTCATTACACAAAACACACCACACACTACACTACACACTACATACTACATTAAACTACACACTCCACACAACACTACACTTCACTACACTACGTAGTTTGCCACACAAACACTCAATACAAAGTTTACTACACTACACAACATTCTACACTAAACCACACACTTCACTACATACTACACTACACTGCACAATACACACTACACACTTCACTACATACTACACTACACACTACTACACATCACACACTACATACTACACTACACAATACACACAACACCACACTACACACTACACATACTACACACTACATTATACACTACAAACTAAACAATACACAACACTACAATCTACACACTCACAACATACTTCAATACACCTTACAATACACACTACACTCTCACTACACAATACACTACACACTACACATTCACTACACATTACAAAGCACACTACACACTACAATACACACACTACACACTCACTACATAATACACTAGACACCACAAACTCACTACACAAGACACTATACAAAACACTACACAATACACAAAACACTAAACTATATAGTCACTACACAATACAATACACACTACACACTAAACACGCATTCACTACACACTACACTACACTACACACCAAACTACAAACTCACTACACACTACACATTACACTACACACTGCACTACCTTACCCACTACACGACACACTGTACTACACACTACACTACATATTAAACTACCCACTCACTACATACTACAATGCACTACACACTAAACTACACACATTACACACTACACTACACCTACACTGCACAAACCATTTCACTACACACTACATTCTACACTACGCACTACACAATACACAACACTACACACTCATTACATATTTTACTACACATTACAATACACAATACACTGCACACTACAATACATACACCAATGTTGTAAGAACCGAACAGGAGAAAGACTCGGACAAGTGTTCGGTTCATGGTTTGATCGGTTTAACCGGTCGAACCGTCGGTCGAATCGGATGACGCAATAAATAATAAATAATAAATATTCTTAATATATAAAATGACATCACTCAAATTTTAGGTATCAAAATACATAATTTTGAAGTTTTAAATTACATGACTTCTCAAAGTTTTAATTTCTATGACTTGTCAAGCTTTGAAAGAACTTAATCAAACCAAATAGGAAATTATTGATAATCATGACTTTTAAATTTTAATTTTCAAAACTTTTCTAATTTTAATATTTAAGATCTCTCTAATTTCCTTTTTTATATTATTTTTCCTTTTTATTTTTTAATTTTTTAATTTTTTTTAAAAAATTGGACAGGTTGGACCACCGGTTGACCGGTCCAACTCCGGTTAAATCCGGTCCAAATGGTAAAACGACTTTTTGGTCCAACCGACTCGCCTTTGTATTCAGTTGGCGGTTGCACCGGTCGGACCGTCCGGTCCGGTTCTTACAACGTTGACATACACTACACGCTCATTACACAATACACTACACACTACATTATACACTACACAATACACAATACACAACACTACACACTCACTACACACTTCACTACACTACACACTACAATGCAGACTCACTACATAATACACTAAACACTTCACTACATACTACACTACACACTACAATACACACTCACTACATAATACACTACACAATACAAAATACACAATACACTACACACTACACACTCACTACCCAATACACTACGCACTACACAATGCACTACACACTACACACTGCACTATAGAATATACACTACAGACTCATTACACAAAACACACCACACACTAAACTACACAATACACCACATACTAAACTACACACTACACTACACACTACATACTACACTAAACTACACACTCCACACAACACTACACTTCACTACACTACATAGATTGCTACACTACGCACTCACTACATAGTTTACTACACTACACACAACACTTCACGACATTCTACACTAAACTACACACTCACTACACATAACACTACACTACATAGTTTACTACACTAAACACTACACACTTCACTACACACTTCACTACATACTCCACTACACACTATACACTTCACTACACACTTCACTACATACTACACTTCACTACACAATACACACTTCACTACAAACTACACTACACACTACTACACATCACACACTACATACTACACTACAAACCACACTACACAATACACACAACACCACACTACACAATACGCACAACACCACACTACACACTACATTATACACTACACAATAAACAATACACAACACTACAAACTACACACTCACAACATACTTCAATACACCTTACAATACACACTACATACTACACACTACACTCTCACTACACAATACACTACACACTCACTACACATTACACTACACACTACAATACACACTCACTACACAATACACTAGACAATACACTACACACTACATAATACACTACACACTACACACTCACTACACAATACACTACACACTACACAGTGCACTAAACACTACACACCGCACTATAGAATACACACTACACACTCATTACACAAAACACACCACACACTACACACTCACTACAACATACACTACACACTACACAATACACTACACACTACACACTACACACCGCACTATAGAATACACACTACACACTCATTACACAAAACACACCACACACTAAACTACAAAATGCACATCATACTACACTACACACTACAATACACACTCACTACACAATACACTACAAACTACACATTACACTCTCACTACACAATATACTTCACACTACACACTACACTACCCACTACATACTACATTAACACTCACTACACACTACACTACACTACACTACACTACACACTAAAGTACAAAATGCACAATACACTATACACTAAACTACAAAATGCACACTACACTACACACTAAACTACAAAATGCACCACATACTAAACTACATACTACACTACACACTACATACTACATTAAACTACACACTCCACACAACACTACACTTCACTACACTACATAGTTTGCTACACAAACACTCACTACATAGTTTACTACACTACACAACATTCTACACTAAACTACACACTCACTACACACTACACTACACGACATAGTTTACTACACTACACTGCACAATACACACTACTACCAATCACACACTACACACTACACTACACTACTACACATCACACATTACACACAGACTACAAGCTACACTACACACCACTACAATAAACACTATAAATTACAATACACACTACACACTACACACTACAATACACACACTACACACTCACTACACAATACACTACACACTACACACACACTACACATTAAAAAACACACTACACAACACTAGACACAACACACTCACTTCATACTTCACTATAAATTACAATACACACTACACACTACACACTACAATACACACACTACACACTCACTACACAATACACTACACACTACACATTAAAAAACACACTACACTACACACCACAATACACACACTACACACTCACTACATAATACACTACACACCACAAACTCACTACACAATACACTATACAAAACACTACACCCTACACAAAACACTACACACTACACACTGCACTATAGAATACACATTACACACTCATTAGACAATACACACTACAAAACACTACACAATACAAATTACACACTAAACTACACACTACATACTATACTAAACTACACACTACATACTATACTAAACTACACACTACATACTATACTAAACTACACACTCCACACAACACTACACTACATAGTTTACTACACTACACACTATACTACATTTTACAGTAAACTACACACTACACTACACACCACACACCACACTACGCACACCACTACACTACATACTACACATACTACACACTACCCAATACACAACACTACACACTTCACTATACTACACACAAACTACACAATATACTACACAATACACTACACACTAAACTACATAGTCACTACACAATACAATACACACTACACTACACCCTAAACACACACTCACTACACACTACACTACACTACACATCAAACTACAAACTCACTACACACTACACATTACACTACACTACACACTGCACTACACACTACACTACAAACTACACAGCACATTAAACTACCCACTCACTACATACTGCAATGCACTCCACACAAATTACACACTACACTACATAGTTTACTACACTACACACTGTATTCTACACTACGCACTGCACAATACACATTACACTGCACAAACCAATTCACTACACACTACATTCTACACTACGCACTACACAATACACAACACTACACACTCACAACATACTTCACTACACATTACAATACACACTACACACTACAATACATACACCAATGTTGTAAGAACCGAACCAGACAAAGACTCGGACAAGTGATCGATTCATGGTTTGATCGAACCGTCGGTCGAACTGGATGACGCAATAAATAATAAATAATAAGTATTCATAATATATAAAATGACATCACTTAAATTTTAGGTTTCAATATACATAATTTTGAAGTTTTAAATTACATGACTTCTCAAAGTTTTAATTTTTAAGACTTGTCAAGCTTTGAAAGAACTTAATCAAACCAAATATGAAATTATTGATAATCATGACTTTTAAATTTTAATTTTCAAAACTTTTCTAATTTTAATTTTTAAGATTTCTTTAATTTCTTTTTTATATTATTTTTCCTTTTTTTTAATTTTTTAATTAAAAAAAGAATTGGACCGGTTGGACCACCGGTTGACCGATCCAACTCCTGTTAAATCCGGTCCAAATGAAAAAACGGTTTTTTGGTCCAACCGACTCGCCTTTGTATTCGGTTGGCGGTTGAACTGGTCGAACCCTCCGGTCCGGTCTGGTTCTTACAACATTGACATACACTACACACTCATTACACAATACACTACACACTACACACTCATTACACAATACACTACACACTCATTACACAATACACTACACACTCACTACACATTACAATACACACTACAGTACACATTACACAATCAATACACACTAAACTAAACCCATAACCCTAAACCCTAAACTAACAATAAACTACACACTAAACTACACACTACAAACTACACACTACACACAACACTACACTACATAGTTTACTACACTACACACTACACTACATTTTACAGTAAACTACACACTACACTACACACCACAATACACACTACACACACCACTACACTACACACTACACATACAACAAACTACATTATACACTACACAATACACAACACTACACACTCAGTACACACTTCACTACACACTACACTACACACTACAATACAGACTCACTACAAAATACACTACATACTACACTACACACTACAATACACACTCACTACAAAATACACTACACACTACACAATACAAAATACACAATACACTACACACTCAATACACAATACACTACGTATTACACAATGCACTACACACAACTCACCGAACTATAGAATACACACTACACACTCATTACACAAAACACACCACACACTAAAGTACACAATGCACCACATACTAATATACACACTACATACTACACTAAACTACATACTCCACACAACACTACACTTCACTACACTACATAGTTTGCTACACTACACACTCACTACATAGTTTACTACACTACACAACATTCTACACTAAACTACACACTCACTACACATAACACTACAACATATAGTTTACTACACTACACACTGCACTGCACAATACACACTACACACTTCACTACATACTACACTACACACTACTACACATCACACACTACATACTACACTACACACCACACTACACAATACACACAACACCACGCTACACACTACACATACTACACAATATATTATACACTACACACTAAACAATACACAACACTACAAACTACACACTCATAACATACTTTACTACACCTTACAATACACACTACACACTACACTCACACTACACATTACAATACACATTACACTACACACTACAATACACACTCACTACACAATACACTACACAATACATAATACACTACACACTACACACTCACTACACACTACACACCGCACTATAGAATACACACAACACACTCATTACACAAAACACACTACACACTACACTACACAATACAATACACACTCACTACACTACACACTACACAATAAACTACACAATACACTACACACTACACACCGCACTACACAATACACACTACACACTCAGTACCCAAAACACACCACACACTAAACTACAAAATGCACCACATACTAAACTACACACTACATACTACATTAAACTAAACACTCCACACAACACTACACTTCACTACACTACATACTTTGCTACACTACTCATTAACTACATAGTTTATTACACTACACACTATACTACACAACATTCTACACTAAACTACACACTCACTACACACTACACTACACTACATAGTTTACTACACTACACACTACACTGCACAATACACACTACACACTTATTACACTACTACACATCACACTCTACACACTACACTACACTACTACACATCACACATTACACACAGACTACAAACTACACTACACACCACACTACACACTGCACACACCACTACAATACACACTATATTATACACTACACAATACACAACACTAGACACTACACACTCACTACATACTTCACTACACACTACACTACACACTACAATACACACATTACACACTCACTACACAATACACTACACACTACACACACTACACATTACAATACACACTACACACTACAATACACACACTACACACTCACTATAAAATACACTACACACCACAAACTCAATACACAATACATTATACAAAACACTACACAATACACAAAACACTACACACTACTCACTGCACTATAGAATACACATTACACACTCATTACACAATACACACTACACAACACTAAACACTACACAATGCACTACACTACATAATTTGCTACACTACACACTCACTACATAGTTTACTACAATACACAACATTCTACACTAAACTACACACTCAGTACACATAACACTACACTACATAGTTGACTACACTACACACTGCACTGCACAATACACACTACACACTTCACTACATACTACACTACACACTAAACACTTCACTACATACTACACTACACACTTCACTACGTACTACACTACACTGCACAATACACACTACACACTTCACTACATACTATACGACACACTACTACACATCACACACTACATACTACACTGCACACCACACTACACAATACACACAATACCACACTACACACTACACATACTACACACTACATTATACACTACACAATAAACAATACACAACACAACAAACTACACACTCACAACATACTTCAATTCACCTTACAATACACACTACATACTACAAACTACACACTACACTCTCACTACACAATACACTACACACTCACTACACATTACAATACACATTACACTACACACTACAATACACACTCACTACACAATACACTAGACAATACACTACACACTAGACAATACACTACACACTACACACTCACTACACTACACACTACACAGTGCACTACACACTACACACCGCACTATAGAATACACACTACACACTCATTACACAAAACACACCACACACTACACACTCACTACACAATACACTACACACTACACACTACACATTATACACCGCACTATAGAATACACACTACACACTCATTACACAAAACACACCACACACTAAACTACACAATGCACTACATACTACACTACACACTACAATACACACTCACTACACAATAATACACTACAAACTACACATTACACTCTCACTACACAATATACTACACACTACACATTCACTACACATTACACTACACACTACAATAATACACTACACACTAAACAATACACAACACAACAAACTACACACTCACAACATACTTCAATACGCCTTACAATACACACTACACACTACACTCTCACTACACAATACACTACACACTCACTACACATTACAATACACATTACACTACACACTACAATACACACTCTCTACACAATACACTAGACAATACACTACACACTACACAATGCACTACACACTACACACCGCACTATAGAATACACACTACACACTCATTACACAAAATACACCACACACTACACACTCACTACACAATACACTACACACTACACATTTTATGAGGTTTTGAGGAATTTATGAAATAGGCATTTTAAATTCAATTCAAAATATCTCAAATTCAAGATTTGATTATAGCTCATATTAAGGATTATATTAAACAGGATGATTTCAGTTAGAGAGTTTATTTCTGGCAGAAGCTGATGTAGAGAAAGCTCATCTATGGAGCTATTTTCAATAAGAATTTGATAGCTGCTGTGAATTCTGAATTCTTATGTGAATTTTTTCTTGTTTCTTATACTAGTGGGCCAAAATTCTCTGATTCATTTTTACAAGTCCCTTTAAAAAGGAAAGAATACTTCCGCCCTGCATTTTTTGAGAAAGTTGATTTGTTTATTATTGGTTTGTACGAGAATTCCTTCCCTTGATAATTTAAGTGATTTCCAGAACCTTAGTAATTTCTTGTGGGGTGTTCATGCTTAGGTGACAGTGTTCATTCTCTCATTCCTTCCCTTGATAATTTAACTGATTTCATACGGTAGGTTTATGACCTTTGATTTGAATCTTAAAGCGTTTAATAAAGAGTTGGTGATTTGGATTATATATGAAATGTGCTAATGGTGGTGTAGTAGCCCTTTGAATCGCAAAAAGGGAAATAATTTGTATACGGAAG
Source organism: Senna tora (assembly GCA_014851425.1). Taxonomy (NCBI): domain Eukaryota; kingdom Viridiplantae; phylum Streptophyta; class Magnoliopsida; order Fabales; family Fabaceae; genus Senna; species Senna tora. Next base: position 33,287,784 of record CM026269.1, read on the forward strand.
TATATTGCTATGTGTTTGGTAATGGTTTTAGTTAGTCATTAATTACCCAAGTATATTGATTAACACCCATATATATATTTGACATATTCATACCTGGTAGCTAGTTAGCAATGTCGATTTTGCAAATTAAGCTTGAACTTCATACTAACCAATCTCTTGCAAACACAGGAAAACTAGGATACAATATACTTAGTTGTGGTTCTCTCTAAGAAAGAGATTGAAGCATAATATAGAAGCAACCAATCTGATGAGTCAACGAAATATTGCACTGCATTTATTTCCTTTAGATTGAAAGCACTTCCAAATATAGGATGCTCCCACCTTACAGCATTAATTAAAACCTAATAATTAATAAAGTAAGCCAACTAAGAGGAGTATTTAATGTATATGCGTTTGTTATCCAAAAATGTAATGTTTCTTTGTCTGCTATGCCTTATTGATTAAGTTTTCTTGAGAGTTGAGTATAAACAAGCATGATGCTTTTTGCTTTTTTTGTTTGTATTTTTAATATCATATATTGAAGCTTGTGTGTTTACATCAAGAAAGAATTGCAAAAGAGGCACAGGGATTGTAAGTACTCTTCTTATGACATATATTATTTTATTGTAAGTACTCTTATTTGTTGAATTTCTTAATATATGCAGAGTAGAAATTTTGAAGAGGCTCAAGGATAAAAAAGTGACATATTTGCAAGAAAACTCTGAAATTGTTGATTCAATAGGATTGAAAATAATTGTAGAATTGATAAAATGTTTTATAATTACAAAAGTCATAAATAGTACTATTTGGAAATAGATATTTCTATACTATACATAAACTCTAGATATTGAATATTTCAATATATACTTGTGTTTTGCGGGCTCTATTAAATTTTGAGATAGATATAATCATTGTTTGAAATAATACTTGTATTAATGCTTAAATATTTGTTATGTTTTCCCCCTTCCAATCTCATTTATTTATATGCTAATACTAGTAACTATTTCAAATATGAGAAATAAGATATAGTAGCATTTATTCCAACTTTTTACCGGCAGTTGTTTACATTGCTCCTATAAGATGTGACTATACCAGCAGTTGTTGATTTTGCTGCTATAAAACATGTTTATATCAGATGTTATTATGATGCTATACCAGCAATTTTTGGCTTTGCTACTGTATACTAAATTTATACTAGCAATTTGTGTATCAGTTGATATAAATCTATACTTGCAGGGATCTAGTGGCAGGTCAGAATTTTGTAGTGGCAATTGTACAACTGCTGGTATAGTAACAGTTTTTGTTACTTTTAGCGGTAGTTTTACCTGCTGCTACAGCCTTGTTTTCTAGTACTAACACAGTAAACATTCACTACATACTACACGCTACACTACACACTACAAACTCACTACACAATACACTACACAAAACAAAATACACTACATTACAGACTTTACACTTCACTACACAACACACTGACTACACACTATACTACACTACACAATACACACTCCATACTTACTACACAATACACAACACACACACTACACACAACCCTACAAACTACACTACACTGCACAATACACACTACACACTCACTACACTACTACACATCACACACTACACAATACACTGCACAATACACACTACACACTCACTACACTACACTACACTGCATAATACACACTACACACTCAGTACACTACTACACATCACACACAACACACTACACTACACTACTATACATCACACACTACACACTACATTATACGCTACACAATACACAACACTACACACTCATTACACCTTTCACTACACACTACACTACAAACTACACACTCATTGCACAAAACACTACATACTACACACTCACTGTACAATACACTACACACTACACATTGCACTATAGAATACACACTACACACTCATTACACAATACACACTACACTACACTGCACAATACAAACTACTCCCTAAACTACACAATACACTACACACGACACTACACACTACATACTACCCTAAACTACACACTCTACACAGCACTACACTACACACAACCCTATACCCCACACTACACACTACACACTAAACTACACTACACACGAACTAAACAATATGCTACACACTAACTACACAATCCACTACACACTAAACTACATAATCACTACACAATACAATACACACTAAACTACATAGTCACTACACACTAAACACACACTCAATACATACTACACTACACTACACACCAAAATACAAACTCACTACACACTACACTACACTCTAAACTACCCACTTACTACATACTACAATGCACTACACACTACACTACACTACATAGTTTACTACACTACACACTACACTGCACAATACACACAGCACACTCACTACACTACTACACATCACACACTACACATATACTACATACTACACTACACACCACACTACACACTACACAAACTACACACTACATTATGCACTACACATTACATAATACACAACACTATACACTCACAACATACTTCACTACACCTTACAATAAACACTACACACATTACTCACTACAATACACACACTACACTCTCACTACACAATACACTACACAATACACACTACAATACCCTACACAATACACTACACACTACACACTCACTACACAATACACTACAAACTACACATTGTACTACACAATACACACTGCACTATAGAATACACACTACACACTTATTACACAAAACACACCACACATTAAACTACACAATGCACTACATACTAAACTACACACTACACTACAAACTACATATAGAGGTGATCATGGGCCAGGTAGCCCATGAGACTACCTGAACCCAAACCCATGGGTGAAGTACCCAATATGAAAAGTGAGATATGGGTAGTATATGGGTACTACCCATCAAATACCCAATCTCTTAAAAATACTTGGGCCAAACCTGGGTAATACTTGGATCTACCCACCTAATATCCAACTTACCCATCGCATCGCATCGCATCGCATCGTTCTCTTCCTCGTCTCGTTCTCGATCTCCTTCATCTCAGTCTCGTCACTTCTCAGCCTTCGTTCTCGGTCAAGCAACGCAACGCATCTCCGTCATCGTCCAAAAATTCTGCAACGCAACGCATCTCCATCAACGCGTTTTGGAACAATAGGTATGATCTTTCTCCTCTTCACATATTCTATTTAGGTTTCGATTGATGTTTTGGGTTTTCCGATTAATTGGTGTTGGTGGGTGTGCAATATTCAAGAAATCATTCCCCAATCCCACTTTTCATCATCACAACAATCCAAGTCTTACCCAAAACACACAAACACAACCCCTCCAGACCCATTAAAGAAGATGGACTTCTCTGCAATTTACTTTTTCCTTTTAATCTTGACACTCACAGTCTTGTGGGGTAAGATTTTGGGCATTATTTTGACATCAATATGCCTCTACTCTTACTCTATTTGGAACGCAAGAAATCGCAACACAGACTCTAAACTCCACAGGCATAGGGTTAGGGCTCACAAGGGAAGGCTACAATAAATTAAAGGCTATTTATTCAGTTTGGGATTGTGTGTCTGTCTTGTGCTTGAAGCAGAGGCTTCAAAATCTTACGTATTTATTTCCTCTATTCTTTCTTTCTGAAATTTTGTTTTCTTTTCTTACATATCTAACATTTAGGATTTGTCTGATGATTTCCAAATTCTAAATATTTAAGTTTTCGCCATAGAAAAATAAAAATCAGAGTGAATAGTAATTGTGAAATTGGTGAAGTTGAAGCTTGGATTCCATCAAAGAGCACGAGTTGAAAATTACATTACACATGTGATGAGAAAAACCTTTGGTATACACAATTATGCATATATTGTCCAAGAGAAATGAAGAGAAGATAACTTGATCTCTCACTCACTATAATTTGTTCCTTCCTATACCATTCCTAGATACATGTACCAGTACTACTATTAATTACTATATATATATATATATATATATATATATATTTTAAATTTTAATTTGAAAGATGTGTAATAACTATGATGACACACTCTCTGCCTGACTTCCTCTGGAAAAAAAGAGAAAGAAGTTGTTAAATCTGAATTGAGTGCAGTAGTTGGTAGAATAAGCTTAACTACTGATAATTGGAGATCAGAACATACAATGGATGAATATATTTGTATTACTGGACACTGGATTGATGCTAATTGGAAATTGCACAAGAAAATAATTTGGTTCAAGGACTTAATGCCCCCTTTTGATGGGATCTCTATAGCTGATGAAGTGGCATTGTGTTTACGTGAATGGGGAATTGATAACAAGATTTTTAGCATCACATTAGATAATGCAAGTTATAATGATGTGATGGTTAATAGTCTGAAACAACGACTTTCGATTAATAGAAGTTTGTTATGTGATGGTGCATTGTTTCAAGTTCGTTGCTGTAGTCATATTTTAAACCTTATTGTAAAAGCTGGTTTGAAAGTTGCTGATGAGACTATTTGGAAAGTACGTAATGGTATAAAATATTTGAAAAAATCAGTTTCTCGGGTGAAAAATTTTTATGATATTGCAGAAAAGAGTTATCAACTCAATAAAAGTAAGAAATTAAGACTTGATGTGTCTGTGAGGTGGAATTCGACTTTCTTGATGCTTGATCATGCCATTTATTACAAATCAGTTTTAGAGCACTGGGGTCGACGGGATGTTGCTTTCAAAAACTTTGTGCTTTCTGAAGAAGAGTGGGAAAAGGTTCAAATACTTCATAGGTTTTTGAAAGTATTCTATGATGTCACATGCAAGTTTTCTGGTAGCAAATATCCTACTTCCAATTTGTATTTCAGGGGAGTTTGGAAGGTATATTCACATTTAATGAATGAAATGAAGGGTCCACCTAGTTTTTTATCTGAGATGATAGGAAAGATGAAAGAGAAATTTGATAAATATTGGCGTGAGTATAGCTTAGTCTTGTGTTGCGCAACTGTGATGGATCCGAGATATAAGTTGAGATATTTGGATTATTGTTATAAAAATGTTTATGGCACCACAAATCGATTGGGTGTGGTTTCTGATACTTTGAATAATTTATATGATGAATATGAAAGACAAGCTACTTTTGCGCCACCAATGACAAGTGTTAGTTGTAGTGCTAACAATTATTTATATGAAACAAATGATGACTCATCTGATCAAGAATATGAAGATTTTTTGAAGTCAAGGTCTAGTCAATCTGAAAAAACAGAATTAGCCCAATATTTGCATGAAGGGAATTTGGCTATTCGCACTGAGATTGATATTCTTGACTACTGGAAGAAAGCTTCAGGCCAATTTTCTATTTTGGCATCTATGGCTCGAGACATATTAGCCATACCAATATCAACGGTAGCTTCAGAGTCAACATTCAGTATTGGAAAGAAATTAATTAGCCCTTGGAGAAGTTCATTAAAACCAAACACTATCCAAGCATTAATTTGTCTTGAGGATTGGACTCGTACGGGTGATGGTAATATTTATAACTTTTATTAATAATGTATTTGTGTTATTAATTTGAATATTTTTATATATTAATACATTTTTTGTTTATGATTACAGTTGACACACGAGATGATGATGAATCTGATATGAGTAGTGATGAGAATGATAATGACAATGAAGATCAAGAATCTGATTATCTTATTTGATATTGTTATAGCTTATGAATTGTAAAATATTATAAAGAGTTTTTATTGCAATATATTTATTTTTATGAATAAGTATAATAATGGGCCAAGCCCGAGCTTAGCCCATGGGCTTGGGCAAATACCTGGCCTGTTCTAATGGATAGTAAAGCATATAGGCTTGGGCTTAAGCCCAAGCCCATGAATACAAAACCCATGGGCTTAAGCCCAAGCCCGGCCCGGCCCGGCCCATGAACAGGTCTAACTACATACTACACTAAACTACACACTCCACACAACACTACTCTACACTACACTACATAGTTTACTACACTACATAGTTTACTACACTACACACTACACTACACTACATTCTACACTAAACTACACACTCACTACACAACACACTACACTACATAGTTTACTACACTACACACTACACTGCACAATACACACTACACACTTACTACACTACTACACATCACACACTACACACTACACTACACTACTACACATCACACACTACACACACCACTACAATACACACAATATTATAAACTACACACTACACACTCACTACATACTTCACTACACATTACAATACACACTACACTACACACTACACACTACAATACAAACACTACACACTCGTTACACAATACACTACACATTACAATACACACTACACTACACACTACAATACACACACTACAGACTCACTACACAATACACAACACACTTCAAAGTCACTACACAATACACTACACTACAGAATACACAATACACACTCATTACAAAATACACACTAGACTACACTACATAATACTAACTACTCACTAAACTACACAATACACTACACACTAAACTACATACTACACTACACACTACACACTACATTCTACACTAAACTACACACTCCACACAACAGTACAATGCATAGTTTACTACACTACACTACATTCTACATTAAACTACACACTCACTACACACTACACTACACTACAATTTACATTAAACTACACACAAACTACACACTACACACTACACACCACACTACACACTACACTACACTACAATTTACATTAAACTACACACAAACTACACACTACACACTACACACCACACTACACACTACAAACACCACTACACTACACACTACATTACACACTACACAATACACAACACTACACACTACACACTCACTACACATTACAATACACACAATACACACTAACTACATAATACACTACACACTACACACTCACTACACTATACACTACACACTGCACACTTACTACACAATACACTACACAGTACACAATACACTACACACTGCACTATAAAATACACAATACACACTACACTACACATTAAACTACACAATACACTATACACTAATCTACACCGTACACTACACACTATAAACTACACTAAACTACACACTCCACACAACACTACACTACACACACCATTATACACCACACTACACACTATACTACGCAACACACAAACTACACAATATACTACACACTAACTACACAAGACACTACACACTATACTACACACCAAACTACAAACTCACTACACACTACACACTGCACTACATTACACACTACACTACACACTGCACTACACACTACACTTCACATTAAACTACCCACTCACTACTTACTACAATGCACTACACACTAAACTACATACTCACTACACACTACACTACATAGTATACTACACTACACACTACGCTGCACAATACACACTACACACTTATTACACTACTACACATCACACACTACACTACTACACATCACACTAAACACTACACAACACTACACAATACAAACTACACACTAAACTACACAATAATCTACACACTAAACTACACACTACATACTATACTAAACTACACACTCCACACAACACTTCACTACATAGTTTACTACACTACATTTTACACAAAAACTACACACAGACTACACACTACACTACACACCACAATACACACTACACACACCACTACGCTACACACTACAATCACTACACACTACATTATACACTACACACTACACAATACACAACACTACACACTCACTACACACTTCACTACACTACACACAAACTACACAATATACTACACACTAACTACACAATACACTAAACTACATAGTCACAACACAATACAATACACAGTACACTACACACTAAACACACACTCAATACACACTACACACACTCACTACACACTACACTGCATAATTTTGAAGTTTTAAATTACATGACTTCTCAAAGTTTGAATTTTTAAGACTTGTCAAGCTTTGAAAGAACTTAATCAAACCAAATATGAAATTATTGATAATCATCACTTTTAAATTTTAATTTTCAAGACTTTTCTAATTTTAATTTTTAAGATTTCTCTAATTTCTTTTTTTATGTTATTTTTCCTTTTTATTTTTTAATTTTTTAATTTTTTTAAAAAAAATAAAATTGGACCGATTGGACCACCGGTTGACCGGTCCAACTCCGGTTAAATCAGGTCCAATCCGGTTCAAATAGAAAAACGGTTTTCTGGTCCAACCGACTCGCCTTTGTATTCGGTTGACAGTTGAACCACTACACACTACGCACCGTACTATATAATACACACTACACACTCATTACACAATACACTACACACTTCACTACATACTACACTACACACTACAATACACACTCACTACATAATACAATACACACTACACAATACAAAATACACAATACACTACACACTCACTACACAATACACTACGCACTACACAATGCACTACACACTACACACCGCACTATAGAATACACACTACACACTCATTACACAAAACACACCACACACTAAACTACACAATGCACCACATACTAAACTAGACACTACACTACACACTACATACTACACTAAACTACACACTACACACAACACTACACTTCACTACACTACAAAGTTTGCTACACTACAAACTCACTACATAGTTTACTACACTACACACTACACTACACAACATTCTACACTAAACTACACACTCACTACACATAACACTACACTACATAGTTTGCTACACTACAAACTCACTACATAGTTTACTACACTACACACTACCCTACACAACATTCTACACTAAACTACACACTCACTACACATAACACTACACTACATAGTTTACTACACTACACACTGCACGGCACAATACACACTACACACTTCACTACATACTACACTACACACTACACACTTCACTATATACTACACTACACACTACACACTTTACTACACAGTACACTACACACTACACACTTCACTACACACTACACACTTCACTACACACTTCACTACATACTACACTACACTGCACAATACACACTACACACTTCACTACATACTACACTACGCACTACTACACATCACACACTACATACTACAGTACACACCACACTACACAATACACACAACACCACACTACACAATACACATAGTACACACTACATTATACACTACACACTAAACAATACACAACACTATAAACTACACACTCACAACATACTTCAATACACCTTACAAAACACACTACACACTACACTCTCACTACACAATACACTACACACTACACACTCACTACACATTACAATACACATTACACTACACACTACAATACACACTCACTACACAATACACTAGACCATACACTACACAATACATAATACACTACACACTCACTACACAATACACTACACACTACACAATGCACTACACACTACACACCCCACTATAGAATACACACTACACACTCATTACACAAAACACACCACACACTAAACTACACAATGCACTACATACTAAACTACATACTACACACTAAACTACACAATACACTACACAATACACTACACACTACACTGCACTATAGAATACACATTACACACTCATTCCACAATACACACTATACTACACTACACAATACAAATTACTCACAAAACTACACAATAAACTACATACTAAACTACACAGTACACACTACATTGCACAAACCACTTCACTACACACTACATTCTACACTACACACTACACAATACACAACACTACACACTCACTACATACTTCAATACATATAACAAAACAAAACTACACTACACACTATACACTACAATACATACACTACATACTCATTACACAATACACTACACACTACACACTCACTACACACTACAAACTCACTCCACAATACACTACACAATACACAATACACTACATTACACACTCTACACTTTAATACACTACACACTATACTACACTACACAATACACACTCAATACACAAACACTACACACAACCCTACGAACTACACTACACAGTACAATACACATTACACACTCACTACACTACACACAACACTACACACTACACTACACTGCACAATACACACTACACACTACACTACACAATACACTACACTACACTACACACATACTACAAAAAAACACTACACACTACAAACTCACTACACAATACACTAAACTACAGAATACACACTACACACTCATTACACAATACACACTACACTACACTACACAATACAAACTACTCACTAAACTACACAATACACTACACACTAAACTACACAGAGCACTACACAGTACATATTACACTAAACTACACACTCCATACAACACTACAGTACACACAACCATATACACCACACTACACACTACACACGAACTACACAATATGCTACATACTAACTACACAATCCACTACACACTAAACTACATAGTCACTACACAATACAATACACACTAAACTACATAGTCACTACACACTACACTACACACTAAACACACACTCAATACATACTACACTACACTACACATTACTTTATACACTACACACTAAACAATACACAACACTAAACACTACACACTCACAACATACTTCAATACACCTTACAATACACACTACACTCTCACTACACACTACACACTCACTACACATTACAATACACATTACACTACACACTACAATACACAATCACTACACAATACACTAGACAATACACTACACACTACACAATACACTACACACTACACACTCACTACACAATACACTACACACTACACAATGCACTACACACTACACACCGCACTACAGAATACACACCAGACACTCTTTACACAAAACACACCACACACTAAACTACACAATGCACTACATACTAAACTACATACTACACTACACACTACAATACGCACTCACTACACAATACACAATACACTACACATTACACACTACACACCGCACTATAGAATACACACTACACACTCATTACGCAAAACAGGCCACACACTAAACTACAAAATGCACCACATACTAAACTACACACTACACACTACATAGTTTACTACACTACACACTACATAGTTTGCTACACTACACACTCACTACATAGTTTACTACACTACACAATACACTACACAACATTCTACACTAAACTACACACTCACTACACACTACACTACACTACATAGTTTACTACACTATACACTACACTGCACAATACACACTACACACTTATTACACTACTACACATCACACACTACACTACACTACTACACATCACACATTACACACAGACTACAAACTACACTACACACCACACTACACACACCGCTACAATACACACTATATTATACACTACACACTACACAATACACAAGACTACACACTACACACTCACTACATACTTCACTACACATTACAATACACACTACAGACTACAATACACACACTACACTAAACACTACAATACACACACCACACTACACACTACAATACACACACTACACACTACAATACACACAATACACTACACAAAACAAACTCACTACACTATACAATACACTACACAAAACACTACACAATGCACTATAGAATACATATTAGACACTCATTACACAATACATACTACACTACACTACACAATACAAACTACTCACTAAACTACACAATAAACTAAACACTAAACTACACACTACATACTACACTAAACTACACACTCCACACAACACTACACTACATACTTTACTACACTACACACTACACTACATTTTACACTAAACTACACACTACACTACACACCACACTACACACTACACACTACACATACCACTACACTACACACTACATTATACACTACACACTACACAATACACAACACTACACACTCACTACACACAAACTACACAATATACTACACACTAACTACACAATACACTACACACTAAACTACATAGTCACTACACAATACAATACACCCTACACTACACACTAAACACACACTCACTACACACTACAATGCACTACACTCTAAACTACACACTCATTACACACCCCACTACATAGTTTACTACACTGCACAATACACACTACACTGCACAAACCACTTCCCTACACACTACATTCTACACTACGCACTACACAATACACAACACTACACACTCACTACATACTTCACTACACATAACAATACACACTACACTACACACTACAATACATACACTACACACTCATTATACAATACACTACACATTACCCACTCACTACACATTACAATAAACACTACACTACACATTACACACTCAATACACACTAAACTACACCCTAAACCCTAAACTGCACAATAAACTACACACTAAACTACACACTAGATACTACACTAAACTACACACTCCACAAAACACTACACTACATAGTTTACTACACTACATTTTACACTAAACTACACACAACACACCACACTACACACTACACACACCACTACACTACACACTACACACTACATTATATACTACACACTACACAATACACAACAGTACACACTCACTACACAATTCACTACACACTACACTACAATACAGACTCACTACACAATACACTACACAATTCTCTACATACTACACTAAACACTACAATACACACTCACTACACAATACACTACACAATTCTCTACATACTACACTAAACACTACAATACACACTCACTACACAATACATTACACACTACACAATACAAAATACACAATACACTGCACACTACACACTCACTACACAATACACTACGCACTACACAATGCACTACACACTACAAACTCATTACACAAAACACACCACACACTAAACTACACAATGCATCACATACTAAACTACACACTACATACTACACTAAACTACACACTCCACACAACACTACACTTCACTACACTACATAGTTTGCTACACTACACACTCACTATATAGTTTACTACACTAGACACTACACTACACACTCACTATATAGTTTACTACACTAGACACTACACTACACAACTTTCTACACTAAACTACACACTCACTACACACTACACTACACTACATAGTTTACTACACTACACTGCACAATACACACTACACACTTCACTACATACTACAATACACACTACACACTTCGCTACATACTACACTACACTGCACAATACACACTACACACTTCACTACATACTACACTACACACTACTACACATCACACACTACATACTACACTATACACCACCCTACACAATACACACAACACCACACTACACACTACACATACTACACACTACATTATACACTACACACCAAACAATACACAACACTACACACTACACATACTACACACTACATTATACACTACACACCAAACAATACACAACACTACACACTCACAACATACTTCAATACACCTTACAATACACACTACACACTACACTATCACTACACAATACACTACACACTCACTACACATTACAATACACATTACACTACACACTACAATACACACTCACTATACAATACACTACACAATACACAATACACTACACACTACACACTCACTACACAATACACTACACACTACACAATGCACTACACACCGCACTATAGAATACACACTACATAGTCATTACACAAAACACACCACAAACTAAACTACACAATACACTACATACTACACTACACACTACAATACACACTCACAACACACTACACAATACACAATACACTACACAATTCACTACACACTACACAATGCACTACACACTACAAACCGCACGATAGAATACACACTACACACTCATTACCCAAAACACACCACACACTAAACTACAAAATGCACCACATACTACACTACACACTACATACTACACTAAACTGCACACTCCACACAACACTACACTTCACTACATTACATAGTTTTCTACACTACAAACTCACTACATATTTTACTACACTAGACACTACAATACACAACATTCTACACTAAACTACACACTCACTACACACTACAATACACTACATAGTTTACTACACTACACACTTATTAAACTACTTCACACTACACACTACACTACACTACTACACATCACACATTACACACAGACTACACACTACACTACACACCACACTACACACACCACTACAATACAAACTATATTACACACTACACACTCACTACATACTTCACTACACATTACAATACACCTTATACTACACACTACACACCACAATACACACACTAAACACTGACTACACATTACAATACGCACTACACTACACACAACACACTCAATACACAATACACAATACTCTACACACTACACACTCACTACACAATACACTACGCACTACACAATGCACTACACACTACACACCGCACTATAGAATACACACTACACACTCAATACACAAAACACACCACACACTAAACTACACAATGCACCACATACTAAACTACATACTACACTAAATTGCATACTCCACACAACACTACACTACATAGTTTGCTACACTACACACTCACTACATAGTTTACTACACAACAGACTACACTACACAACATTCTACACTAAACTACACACTACACTACACTACACTACTACACATCACACACTATACACAGACTACATACTACACTACACACTACTACACATCACACACTATACACAGACTACATACTACACTACACTGCACAATACACACAACACACTTCACTAAATACTACAATACACACTACACACTTCACTACATACTACACTACACTGCACAATACACACAACACACTTCACTACATACTACAATACACACTACACACTTCACTACATACTACACTACACTGCACAATACACACTACACACTTCACTACAAACTACACTACACACTACTACACATCACACACTACATACTACACTACACACCACCCTACACAATACAAACAACACCACACTACACACTACACATACTACACACAAAACAATACACAACACTACACACTACGCACTCACTACACACTACAATACATATTTTACTACACACTACAATACACACTCACTACACAATGCACTAGACAATACACTAGACACTACACACTCACTACACAATACACTACACAAGACACAATGCACTACACACTACACACCGCACTATAGAATACACACTACACACTCATTACACAAAACACACCACACACTACACACTCACTGCACAATACACTACACACAACACAATGCACTACACACTACACACCGCACTATAGAATACACACTACACACTCATTACACAAAACACACCACACACTAAACTACAAAATGCACCACATACTAAACTACACACTACACTACACACTACACACTACATAATACACTAAACTACACACTCCACACAACAATACACTTCACTACACTCCATAGTTTTCTACACTACATAGTTTTCTACACTACACACTCACTACATAGTTTACTACACTACACAACGTTCTACACTAAACTACACACTCACTACACACTACACTACACTACATAGTTTACTACGTTACACACTACACTGCACAATACACATTACACACTTATTAAACTACTACACATCACACACTACACACAGACTACACACTACACTACACACCACACTACACACTACACACACCACTACAATACACACTATATTATATACTACACACTACACAATACACAACACTACACACTACACACTACACACTCACTACATACTTCACTACACATTACAATACACACTACATTACACATTAACACTCACTACACAATACACTACACACTACACATTACGATACACACTACACTACACACTACACACTACACACTCAATACACAATACACTACACACTTCAAACTCACTACACAATACACTATACAATACACTACACACTACACAAAATTCTACATACTATAAACTGGACTATAGAATACACACTACACACTCATTACACAATACACACTACACTACACAATACAAACTACTCACTAAATTACACAATAAACTACACACTAAATTACACACTACATACTACACTAAACTACACACTCCACACAACACTACACTACATAGTTTACTACACTACACACCATATTACATTTTACACTAAACTACACACTACACTACACACACCACTACACTACACACTACACACTACACAATACACAACACTACACACTCACTACACACTTTACTACACATTACAATACACACTACACACTCACTACATAATACACTACACACTCACTGCACAATACACTATACACTACACAATACACTGCACACTTACTACACAATACACTACACACTACATAATACACTACACACTACACAATACACTACACACTGCACTATAGAATCCTCAATACAAACTACACTAGACTACAATAAACAATACACACTACACATTAAACTACGTCATACACTACACACTAATCTACACCCTACAATATACACTACAAACTACACTAAACTACACACTCCACACAACACAACACTACACTACACACAACACTATACACCACAATACACACTATACTACACAACACACAAACAACACAATATAATACACACTCACTACACAATACACACACTACACTACACACTAAACTACAAACTCACTACACTACACACAGCACTACAGACTACACTACACAATAAACTACCCACTCACTACATATTACAACGCATTACACACTAAACTATACACTCATTACACACTACACTACATAGTTTACTACACTACACACTACAGTGCACAATACACACTACACACTCACTAAACTACTTAACATCACACACTACACACTACACTACTCTACACTACTACACATCACACCCTACACCACACACAGACTACACACTACAGTACACACCACACTACACACTACACATACTATACACTACATTATACTCAACAAACTACACAACACTACACACTTCACTACACACTACAATACACACACTACACACTTCACTACACACCACACTACACACTACAATACACTCACTACACACTCACTACACAATACACTACACACTACACAATACACTACATACTGCACTATATAATACACACTAAACACTCATTTCATAATACACACTACACTACACACTAAATTACACAATACACTACACACTAAACTACACACTACATACTACACTAAACTAAACACTCCACACAACAATACACTACACACAACACTACACACCACACTACACACTACACACTATACTACACTACACACGAACTACACAATATACTACACACTAACCACACAATACACTACACACTAAACTACATAGTCACTACACAATGCAATACACACTAAACTACATAGACACTACACACTACACTACAAACTAAACACACACAGTCAATACACACTACACATACACTCACTACACACTACACTACACACAAAACTACAAACATACTACACACTACACACTGCACTACATTACACACTACACTACACACTGCACTACACACTACACTACATATTAAACAACCCACTCACTACATACTACAATGCACTACACACTAAACTACACACTCACTACACACTACACTATACTACTTAGTTTCCTACACTACACACTATACTGCACAATACATACTACAAACTCACAACACTACTTCACATCACACACTACACTACACTACTGCACATCACACAGTACACACTACACTACACACAGACTACACACTACACTACACACTAAATTTAAACTACACACAACACTGCACACTACACACTCACTACACACTTCACTACACATTACAATACACATTACACTGCACACTACACTACACACTCACTACACAATACACTACACACTCACTACACAATACACTACACACTGCACACTGCACCATAGAATACACACTACACACCCATTACACAATACACACTACACAATACACACTAAACTGCACAATATACTACATACAACACTAAACTACACACTCCACACAACACTACACTACACACAACACTATACACCACACTACACACTACACACTATACAACACTACACACTAACTACACAATACACTACACACTAAACTCCATAGTCACTACACAATACAATACACACTAAACAACATAGCCACTACACACTACACACAACATTACACACTACCCTACACTACACACCAAACTACTAACTCACTACACACTACACATTACACTACACACTGCACTACATTACACACTACACACTAAACTACCCACTCACTACATACTACAGTGCACTACACACTAAACTACACACTCAATACACACTATACTACACTACACACTACACAATGCACTAAACTATACTACACATTACACTACACAATACATACTACACATCACACACTACACACTATACACTACACATCACACACTATACACTACACACTATTATACACACTCACTACACATCACATACTAGACACTATAGGCTACACTAGACACCAAACTACACACTACGCTACACACACTACACAATACACTACACATTCACTACACAATATCCTACAAACTCACTACACAATACACTACACACTACACACTCACTACACAATACATTACACACTACACAATACACTACACACTACACACTACACTATAGAATAAACACTACACACTCACTACACAATACACACTACACACGCTACATACTACACTAAACTACACACTCCACAAAACACTACACTACACACAACACTATACACCACACTACACACTACACACTAACTACACAATACACTACACACTAAACTACATAGTCACTACACACTACACACTACACACACACTCACTACACACTACACTACAATACACACCAAACTACAAACTCACTACATACTACACATTACACTACACACTGCACTATATTACACACTAGACACTAAACTACCCACTCACTACATACTACAGTGCACTACACACTCACTACACACTACACTACACTACATAGTTTACTACACTACACACTACACATTGCACTAAACTATACTACACACTACACTACACAATACATACTATACATCACACACTACACTATACACTACACATCACACACTATACACTACACACTATAATGCACACTCACTACACAACACATACTAGACACTATACACTACACTAGACACCACACTACACACTACAATACACACTACGCTACACACACTACACAATACACACTCACTACACAACACACTACACACCATACTACACACACACTCAATACACTACACACCAAACTACAAACACACTACACAGTACACTACACTGCACAATACATAACACACTGTACTACACTACACACTACACTACACATCACACACTACACACTACATTATACACCACACTACACACTACAATACACACTTGACTACACACACTACACTACTCACACTACACTTAACATTAACTACACAATACACACTATACTATACAACACACTACAAACTAAACTACAAACTCACTACTCACACACTCACTACACAGTACAATACACTAAACACTCACTACACACTACACACTATACTACACTACACACTCATTACACAATACACTACACACTCACTACACACTACACTACACAATGCAGTACACTACACTACACAATGCAGTACACTACACACACCACACACTACACTACACTCTACATTACACACTACAAACTAAACTACACAATACACACTACACTATACAATACTCACTACACAATACACACTACACTATACAGTACTCACTACACACTTTCTACACAATACACACTCACTACACAATACACTACACTTCACTACACAATACACAGTACAAAATACACTACACACTATACTACACACTAAACACTCACTATATACTACACGGTACACTACAGAATACACACTACACTCTACACACTTCACACTCACTACACACTTCACTACAAACTACACACTATATTACACTAAATTATCACACAACACAATACACAATACACACTATACTACACTAAACTACATAATACACACTACACTACAATATGCACTACACTAAACTACACAATACACACTGCACTACACAATACACGCTACAATAAAATACACACTATATCGTGGTTTTAAGGTAAAATTGCCAATTACAAGTCCTTTACTCTCAAGTGTTATAAGACAAATTACAAGTGGCCTTCGATAGTTGAAAGCCAGTCGTTTTGAGATTCGCAATCGGTGGCAGAGGCAAAGGAGAGAAGAAATCGGTCGTGTACATGCACAGTGACACAAGTAGAGGAATTAAAACTTGTCATGAGAGTGCTTCAAAGAGAAGAAGGAGGAGGAGGAGGAGATAGGGGACGAAGAAGCAAACATTGATGGGGAAAATGATGAGTATGAGTCTTAGGTGGAAAAAAATTAAGTCCAGTGATATTTTTGGGCCACATAGGATTCCACATCAGCAAAAACGTTAAAATTTTGACGGAGTTAGCTAAAATGGTGACATTAGCAGAAACGCAAAACGTTAAGGGTACAATTGACAGCGAAAAAATGTGAGGGGCGAAAATGATAGGACCCCCAAACGTTGGGGGAAGGAAAGGTACTTTTCCCTTAAATATTTGATGGTGTTGGTGAAAAGGGTGACATTGGCAGAAATGTAAAACATTAGGCGTACAATTGACAAAAAAAAATGTTAGGAAATCTAATGTGAAAAAATATGTCCAGTGAAATATTTTTGCCACATAGGATGGCACATCAACAAAAATTGCTAAGTACTTGAAAGTGCTAGTCAAAAGGGTGACCTTGGTAGA
The DNA here is from genome assembly GCA_014851425.1 of Senna tora. Taxonomy (NCBI): domain Eukaryota; kingdom Viridiplantae; phylum Streptophyta; class Magnoliopsida; order Fabales; family Fabaceae; genus Senna; species Senna tora. Next base: position 33,308,573 of record CM026269.1, read on the forward strand.
AACCTAAAACGTTAGGGATACAATTGACAACGAAAAAACGTTAGGGGCGAAACTGACAGGACCCCTAAACGTTGGGGGCAGGAAAGGTACTTTTGCCTAAATAATTTGTAGAAAAAATAAATTTACCAACTATGAATAAATCATAAACGTAAGACACATGCATGCGCAACACCTGTATGTTTTTTTGGAAGAATAATTAGTGTCCAATAAGATACCAAAGTCTTTTATTATAAAGTTTTAATTATATCGATCAATTTATTTATAAATCAAATACTTTTAATATATAACACTTTGTTTAAGTTAATAAAACTACACTGCTCGGGCCAAAAATAAATAAATAAATAAAACTAAACTGCCGATTCACCAATTTAGTGAAATTTAGCTCTATTTAATTTGAACAATTTAAACACTCCTAAAAGTAAAAAATCCAAATGGATCATCCATTAGCATTGACGTGTGCCATCTGCGCCCCTCATGCCCACGCAAGAGATGACAGAATTGCATGGAAGTTTTTGAAAGATAGGGTCTTCTCAGTTACATAGCAATCGCAAGTTTTGGTCGCAACAAAGATGATCACATTTTAACCAGAGACCCAGTGTTTGCTATTCTTGCTAAAATTTGGTCCATCGTTGAAAAAACAGGTTAACAAGCAAGTGTAGTGGAACCCGCCGAACCAAGATTATTTATTGGATCAAAATAAATGTTGACGCGTCTTGCGTTGAAGGAAGCAACAGTCACGCAGCCTATGGTGGAGTTGCTCGCAACTACAGAGGTGAAATGTTGAGCAAAGCTTAAGATACTGCGACATGCATCTTGCACGCTGAATTATGGGGTGTTGCTTCGAGTTCGGATCTTCTGTTGTCCGAAGTTAATTATGTTATCCGATTTAGCCTAACCGATCAATAACCGTAGAAAAATTTTTAGCTACGGATTTTTGACCGGTTAGCCACGGTTATAACCGTGAGTAAATCGGACAGCACAACTTTGGACTACAGAGGATCCACACACGTGTTGCTTCAGGTCTAGAGTTCGAATGTACAATGGGATGGAAGAAAGAAATTTTATAGCATGTTTTGGGAGAATGGATCCAGTTCTCGGCTCTTCTAAGCATTAGTATGCTAGGTCGATTTTTTTTCATAGTTTTTTTTTTTTGAACTTGAAAAATTGTAAACTTTTTCTAAAGAATAAGAGTTATAGACACACAGAATTAAAAAATTCCACACAAATAAGGACCTACCGTGAATGGTTTAGGGACCACCTTTATTAGAGACTAAAAAGTTAGTCCCTGATCCACTCATAGTAAATCTCGATTTATGTGGAGTTTTTATTTTTTTTTTTGCATCTATATTTTTCATACTTTAGATATTCTTTAGAAAAAGTTTACAATTTTTCAAGTTTAAATAAAAAAGAGTGAAGAAAACTATGATAAAAAGTCGGCCTAACATACTAATTCATAGTAGAGCTAATCACTGGATCCATTCTCTTGTTTTGGCCATGTTTATTCTTAGTCAAGAGAAACGCTTACTTTATTAAAATAAGGTGTTTGGCAAATTACTCAGAAGTGCTTCTGAATTGTAGCAGAAGTAGTTTTTCAGCCAGAAGCTAGAAATTGGAGCTTCTGCTACTAACCAAAAGCAAAAACTAAAATTTAATTATTATATGACAAAAATACCCTTACTAACTGTAACTGTCATTTTTTTGCTCAGACAATTGTAATATAATATTAGGACCGCAAAGGGGTCTTAACCTTGGGGGACTTGTCCTTAGGTGATGCACCTAGCTGCCTAAGTACCCTTCGGGAGGGATCAAAGTCCACGTAGTTCGTCATGATGACGTCTATCGGAGCCGTTAGGCAAGACTGTTACCTGTATTGGGCCGTGTGCAGCTAAGACGTGCCTAAGGTACTCCGAGTGGGCGAGCCGCTCTTTGGGAGGTTGCCTTAGTGGGAGAGAGCTATGCTCTCTAAGGGCTGCTGGAAGCCCTGTAAGCGGCGTGCTCCAAGGAAGAGGTGAGCCGGTCGGAGGTTAGCCGGAACGGGGGGCCAACGGCGAGACTCAAGGTGTCGGATGTACTCGTGAGGGGTATCTAAGAGAGCTCAGATACCGGGAGAGTGTAGGATGTCAGAGATGACGTATAATAACTCTCTGGGTAGTATGTAGTTCTGTTGAGATTGGATTCAATCCTTAGTCCCCCGGGTGAGGGGCTATTTATATTGGTGTGTGGGGAGATCGTGCTCGACCCATGACTTCGTGGGACATGGGTCGTACCACGTGGCTTGTGGAGATCCCACGTCTGGTTGAGGGGAGACTCTGTGTGGTGAAGTGGGCGAGGGCCACGTAATGGAGGGCTGAGTGGTGCCACGTGTCTCCAGCGGGTGCTGGGGTCATGCTTCTATAACGTTAGTGCCACGTGTCCCAAGGTGGAATATTCCGATTTACATAAGTCCCCCAAGTTTACGGGTGTTGGGCGCCCGTGGACTTAAGTTCATTTCCCTATGAGACACTTAGGAATTTTCGCTGCCTTTACTCGCGGGATAGCTCGTCCGCCTGGAGTCGCATGTATGGGAGCTGGCCATCCGACTCACGAAGTTGGCTCTCTCGCATCGCTCCGTAAAAAAAGGAGGGTTTTTGGAGAGGACATGCGTCTCCGTTTGGGTGGCTGGCCGCTTGGATTCCACAATAAGTTTACGAGCCGTTCCTGCAGGAAGTATGCGACTTAGCAAGGTGGAGTCATCATTGCTTCCGAGGGGCCTTTCCCAAAATACCCTTTGAGGGCTAGTAAAGGAAGTGCAAAGGTCAGGGGCTGCTTTGTCATTCCCCTTGGTTTCGGAGTCGCTTCGTTTTCGCGCCCTTTGGGCTGCAAAACGTCTGTTGGGCCTCCTTTATACGCTGAGAGCGGGAGATTTCCCATTATTCTGTGAATCTTCTCCTTCCCATTCCTTAGACCTTGTGATCTTCGATTTCCCGCCACTCTGACTAATGGCTTCTGTTAGTGCCACGGCTTCCGTGTGCTCCTCCCGAGATTCGGACTTTGAGCAGTCCCTACTGTTGGTGGCCATGAACGGCGTCAGGGAGAGGATGGATGCTCTCATCATGTCGCGAGATTCTGCGGATTTCTAGGAGATTCTCTCGGGGGAGGATGGGGTACCGCAACTCCTCCTCCATCTGCCTCCGCGAGTTGGTACTCTACAGAGCCGGAACCGGGCTCGACAGTGAGCGTGACGGCGGCGGATGCTGGCGTGGTGTCGCGGGTGCTGCCGGGGGCCGGCATCCAAAAGGTGTTGGAGGAACGTTTTGCTCCTTCTTTCCCAGAGGGCTATGAGATAAGGCCAATGGGGGAGGGGAAACGATTCTCTGGAGCGAAGGTGTTGGCTTCGTTCTCCCTCTCTGCGTTCCTTACAATGCCGCTTTTATTCCTCCGTTCTCTGGCTTTCTGGAGGCTATGCTCAACCTGCTGAATGTTTGTCCTGCGCAATTGACCCAGAATGCTTGGTCAATACTCAGTGTTTTCGACAGGTTCTGTCGGTCGCATAGGTTGGAGGTTCTTCCCAGCGTGTTTCTGTCTCTCTACCACGTCCGCGAGGCGCATGGATGGGTGTGTTTCCAGTCGCACATCAAGGGCTTCACCATCACCGACCTTCCGAGTAACAACCACACTTGGAGGTCATATTTCTTCAAGGTGGTTCCCAAGAAAGGCTTCTGTCCTCCTTGGGTTCGTCCGTCCGACTGGCACCCGCATTTTCCGCTCAAGTGGTCTAATCCTGTTTTCCGGGTTCGGTACGACCGGGAGGAGTACGAGGAAACGACCTTCGTGTTTCTGAAGGGGGCCACGGTGTCGGGCGAGCTCTGGGTAAGTCTGTTAGTGAATTTGTATCCCTTTTTTGTCTTCTTACCAGGACGTGAATGTTTTCTTCTCGCAGGGCTGTCCTTAGGCGGGATCCAGGGGAGGCTGAATCCTCCGCCAAGTTCTCGAAGCCGGAAGCGCGAGCGATCGGAGTTGGTGACTGTTGTCGTTCCGCTTGCGGAGGCGGATGAGGGAGCCGAGGCGGGCGGAGGCCCTATAGGAAAAGGTGTCGTGGCTCTGAATCAGGCGGGTGAGACCAGCTTGACTCGTCTCAATCGTAGGAAAGTTCCTTATACCCCTGTACCCCCCGAAGAGATGTCCGTCCGACTTCTAGGTGAGGGTATCTCTTTTAAAGGGGAATTGATCGCGTTTGAGGCGAAGCGGGTCAACTTGGCTCGTCAGCATTATCCTCTTGATTATGGGGACGATTATGCTTTAGAGCGTATGACCACAGAGACCATGCGGTTGCTAAGCCGCCTGGCGGGCTTCACGTATCAACGGGAGCGTGAGGGGGTAGGACGTTGTTCCCTTAGTTTCGTTGTACTCCGTTGACCATGGCTGATCCTCTTGAAATCCTTGTGCAGGAGGTTTCCGAGGAGCTGTTGGAGGAGAACACTCGCCTGGCTGCGCAGGTGGAGGAGTTGGAGGGCAAGCTTCGGGAAGGCAAGGCTAGTGCCCTGCGGGTCTGACGTCAGGACTTTCTGCGATTCACGAATTACGGGATGCAGAACGGCGTAGCCCAACTGGAGGACGTGATGGGCATCTCTATTCCTCCAGATGTTAAGGCCAGGATGCACCCTTCCTAGGAGAATATTGGCGGGGAATTTTGTGTTCGCGCTCAAGGGGATTCTCCTTTGAGGATCGAGGATTATGAGGTACCTCTAAATCCTCGAAGGGATTCGCAGCGGTCAAGCAGGCCTCCGCGTTTGCCAGAGAGTGCTTAATTTTGGGCCGTTGTTTTTGCGGTTTGTAATTTCGGGGCGATAGTCCCCTTGTAAATTTGGGGTGATCCCCTTATGTGAATACAAAGAAATTTTGAGTACGAGAGTCGGTCAATCGTATTGCATTTCATATTCTTTTAAACACATAGCGTAACTGCCTCGGGACTGAGACGAGTTAGTAGTACATTTGTCTTGGGACTAAGACAAGGCAAGAGGTATTCGTCTTGGGACTAAGACGTGGTGAAGTGCCTGCGAGCTTGGCCTTTGGACTAAGGCGCAATGAAACATTATTGACTAAGGCGTAGCAAAATATTTCTTGAGGCTGCTGGCGTACCAAGTGTTTGGGACGTGTTCGCCTGTTAGGTGTGCTAACTTATACGCGTTGTGCAAGGTGATGCCAATAACCCTGTACGGGCCTTCCCAATTAGGGGCGAGCTTGCCGTGTAGGCGATCGCGCCTATTGTTTATCGTTGTACGCATGACCAAGTCGCCTCTTTCGAATTTACGGGGTCGGACGCCCCGGTTGTATTTTTGCGCCAGCAGCTGTTTGTACGCAATATTTCTGAGTGCCGCCGCTTCCCTTCGTTCTTCAACTGCATCGTGGCTGACCAATAGGCTCTCCGGATTTGAGTCAGAGTAATTGAGCACTCGATCTAAGGAAACTTCAATGTCGGTTGGGACGATTGCTTCTTGCCCGTATGTCAGAGCAAAAGGGGTTTCTCCTGTGGCCGTGTGTATTGTGGTTCTATATGACCACAAGACCGATGGGAGTTCGTCCACCCGAGCTTCCTTAGCATCTGTTAATCGCTTTCGTAGCTCTTCGAGGATGATACGGTTTGCTCTTTCCGTTTGTCCATTGGTCGCCGGATACTCGACGGAAGTGGTTCTGTGTTCGATGCTCCATTCTTTGCAGAAATCTTTGAACTTCTCGCAGAAATCTTTCGGGCGAGTTCTTTGTCTGTGGGCAGGGTGTCTGCCGTTATGTATGCCCTGATAGGGGCCATCCAGGAGTTGTCGACTGTGATCGGCAACACGTCTGGGCTTATGCTTGGGGTGCGAAGCGTGGTTCGCAAGATCGTCTTAAGTCCCGATTGGCTCGGTGTGGTGGCTAGTTTAGAGAGGGTATCAGCTTCGGTGTTCTGGTTCCGGAGGATCCGTGTGATCAGGACGGATTTGAACCTGCTGATTTCTCGTTTGGCACGCTCCACGTATTTGACAATAGTGGGGTCCTTTGCCTCAAAGTCTCCATTAAGTTGTCCGACCACTAGTTGCGAGTCGCTGAATAGCTTGACCTTTGAGGCGCCTAGGTCGAAAGCTAGCGCTAGTCTGGCTATGAGTGCTTCATATTCAGCTTGATTGTTGGAGACAGGGAACGTGAAGCGCAGGGCTTGTTCCACCTTGATTCTGTTGGGGCTCTCTGCAATAATGTCGGCGCCCGCGGATTTCCCGGTTAAGGAGCCATCTACGTAGACTAGCCATGGAGATTTTTCTGGCTGTGGCTCAATTGACTCGTCATGATTTGAAGCCGAGGCGTCCCTCTGAAGGCGTTCTGACTGAGTCATTTCGGCAACGAAGTCTGCCAATGTTTGGGCTTTGATCGCCCGACGGAGCTCGTATTGAATGTCAAACTCGGAGAGCTCGACCACCCAGTTTTTCATTCGCTCTGCCAATTCTAGCTTTTGTAGTATTTGCCGCAGGGGTTGGTCAGTTCGGATGATGAATGTGTGTTGTTGGAAGTAGGGTCGAAGTCTTCTGGCCGAGTGGACAAGAGCGAGTACGAGCTTCTCCACCCGTTGGTACCGAAGTTGGGCTCCCTGCAAGGCGTGGCTTGCGTAATAGACAGGGAACTGCTTGACTCCTTCCTCCCTTATTAGTACTGAGCTCACAGCGTGGTCGGTGGTAGCTAAGTAAAACACGAGAGTTTCTCCATTGATCGCCTTGGCTAGAATTGGAGGCCTAGCTAAGTAGGCTTTGAGGTCCTGGAAGGACTTCTCGCATTGCTCCGTCCATTGAAACGCTAGTGCTATTTTTAGGATTTTGTAGAAGGGGAGGCACCGGTCGACCATTCTTGACAAGAATCTGTTGAGGGCCGCCAACCTTCTGTTCAGCCTCTACACTTCTTTCACCGTTCGTGGTGATTCCATGTTGAGGATGGCTGTGCACTTCTCGGGGTTGGCTTCAATTCCTCGTTGTATGATTATGAATCCCAGGAATTTTTCCGCCGATATGCCGAAAGCGCATTTTGTTGGGTTTAACTTCATTTGATGTGCCTGCAAGACCAAGAAGAGCTCTTCGAGGTGCGCCAGGTGTTGTTTGAGCTCCATGGATTTAACTACCATGTCGTCGACATAGACCTCGAGGTTTTGACCTATTTGTTCTTGGAAGATGATGTCCATCATCCTTTGATAGGTGGCCCCTGCATTCTTCAGTCCGAAAGGCATGACTTTGTAGCAGTAGACGCCTTTATCTGTGATGAAGGAGGTTTTTTCCTGGTCCTTTAGGTTCATCTGGATCTTGTTATACCCGGAGAAGGCATCCAAGAAACTCAGCATCCGGTGTCCGGCCGTCCCATCGACTAATTTGTCTATGTTCGGGAGCGGGTAAGCGTCCTTTGGGCAGGCTTTGTTCAGATTGGTAAAATCTACGCACATTCACCACTTCCCATTCGCCTTTTTGACCATCACCACGTTTGACAGCCACTCGGGGTACTGTCATTCGCGTATGAAGCCGGCGTCAAGGAGCTTTTGAACCTCTTCGTCGATTGCTTGCTGCCTTTCTTCACCGAAATTCCGCTTCTTCTGGATCACCCCGGGCCCCTCTCTGATGTTGAGGGAATGACATATGAGAGCAGGATTGATTCCTGGCATATCCGCGGCACTCCAGGCGAATACATCCCGGTATTGGGTGGGTAATTCCTGAAACTTCTCTCGGACCGTCGGGTCGAGGAGAGTTCCCACGCAGACTTCTCACCCGTTCGCTTGGTCTATGCAAATGCCCATGAGGTCTTCTGTAGGCTGTGGTCTGGCTCCGGGGATCTCATCTCGCAGGTCTACTATCTCAGAGGGGTTTGTGGTATTAGCGTCGTTGGCGGTTACAAGCTGTGTCTTATGTCGCTTGTGACGGTCGCTTGGGGCGTCATCCGGTCGGTCGTGTGTAGACTTCAAGGAATTGCTTGTGTCTTCCATGTGAGTGTCTCGTATCTGTATTGGAGATCAAAACAAAAAAAAAAGTACGGGTTTCTGAGTGTTAGGTGTATACTCCTACTCCCCGAATTTAGGACCGCAAAGGGTCTTAACCTTGGGGGACTTGTCCTTAGGTGATGCACCTAGGTGCCTACGTACCCTTCGGGAGGGATCAAAGTCCACGTAGTTCATCATGATGACGTCTATCGGAGCTGTTAGGCAAGGCTGTTACCTGTATTGGGTCGTGTGCGGCTAAGACGTGCCTAAGGTACTCCGGGCGGGCGAGCTGCTCTTTGGGAGGTTGCCTTAGTGGGAGAGAGCTATGGTCTCTGAGGGCTACTGGAAGCCCTGTAAGAGGTGTGCTCCAAGGAGGAGGTGAGCCGGTCGGAGATTGGCCGGAACGGGGGACCAACGGCGGGACTCAAGTTGTCGAATGTACTCGTGAGGGGTATTTGAGAGAGCTCAGATACCGGGAGAGTGTAGGATGTCGGAGATGACGTATAATAACTCTCTGGGTAGTATGTGGTTCTGTTGAGATTGGATTCGATCCTTAGTCCCCCGGGTGAGGGGCTATTTATATTGGTGTGTGGGGAGATCGTGCTCGACCCATGACTTCGTGGGACGTGGGTCGTCCCACGAGGCTTGTGGAAATCCCATGTCTGATTGAGGGGAGACTCCGTGTGGTGACGTGGACGAGGGTCACGTAATGGAGGGATGAGTGGTGCCACGTGTCTCCAGTGGGTGCTGGGGCCATGCTTCTAGAACGTTATGCCATGTGTCCCAAGGTGGAATATTCCGAAGTTACACTAACATTTTAATATTTTTATTTTACCCATTCTTTCACCCTAATCCCATCCTCCATTCCCATTTTAAATAGTGAAGACGATCATAATAATAATAATAATAATAATAATAATTTATCAAAATAATAATAAATGTTTATAATTAATTTTTATTTGAATTAATTAATAAATATTTAATAAAAATAATAATCACAAATAAAACATTATATAAAGTAAAATTAATAACCATTCTGAATGACCTTTCCTGCTTGTGATTGGGATTCGGCTGGAGCAAGAATTTGGGTTTGGTATGTATCATGTATCCCTAATTTTTTTATTTATGTTCCAACAATATATATTATAAAAGTCACATGCATTATACTTTTCAAATAAAGAAAAAACTTTAATCAATTGATTACATACTTCTGTTATCTATATTGTAGACACAATCGATAAAAAATCACCCACTTGATAAAAAAAAATAGGAAGAAGTGTGGCCACCAAATTGTATACAAAATCTCAAAAAAAAAAATTAAGATGATTTTCCAAAAAAATAATTTTGAAAAGTGGTCGATAAGGCTTAATTTGAAAGTACTAGTTGGCTATTAAGAGTAAAGTTCGTGAGCGTGATTAAGTCAAAGAGAAAATGTTAGTTAGCACTAGAGCCGTCAAAACGGATTTGATCTGCGAGTTTAGCCTGTATACCCGTAAATTTAGGCGGGTTGAGTTGATAAAAATCAACCCACAAAAAATGAATCCGGCCCGTTTAACCCGTTTTTCAAACGGGTTTCATCGGGTACCTGCGGGTAACCCTTTTTTTTTTTAATTTTTAGTGCACTATTTTAGTATTAATTAATAATATTTATTTATTAATTTATGTAAATGCATTTAAGTTCTACTAGTGTTTCAATTAATTTTGCTCTCCTTCTCTTGTTATATCACTAATTGCATATTATTAATTATTCTATTTAATTTCTTAGTACAGTAACTAAACATACACAGATAGAATTGAATATATGTAGTTTGTTGACTCAGTTTGCATATAGTTAATTATATGCCACCATTGCTTCTTGTGTCAAATATATAAATATAAAGGAAGCAAGTTGGAGGTGTTAATTTTAGAAATATCAGCGTGTTTTAGTTGTAGATTAATTGACAATTATTGATTATCTTTTTCTCATAAAGCTTTTAGATGTCTTGATGGGGTTAGACAAGAATTAATTAAGTTATAATTATTCTATAATAAAGTAAGAAAGAAAACATAATGTAGAGTCACTGACACGCAAAAATAGAACAAATATAGCAATATCTCAATTTATATATATATATAGGAAAAAATATTTTTTTTTTTTAAAAATGATAGTTAAAAGTAAAATTTTTTTAAAAAAAAAAGTTGCATGGCGGGTTGGCCTGTTTACCCGACAACCCGCCTTAAAACAAACCAGATTGATATTTTTTGGACCCGTTTAAAATTTGACCCGTACAAGTTTGACCCGATTTTTACTTAACCCACGACGGGCCGTTTGACAGCTCGCACCCTTTAACTCCCATCCCTATGATTATTATATACTAAATATTGTGGCCTTAATTATCACTTAAAAAGAAATGAGAATTCAAAAGGGAAACAAAAATTATTTATAAAAGTAAGTCTTGACCTAAGTTGTGAACCGAAAGCTGTATAGAGCCAATTTACTCCTTTTGAAGTAATCAAAATTCACGTAGTTTGTCACACATGAGTCGAGTCAAAACATCTAAGTGAGGCACATCATGCTACCATGGATCTAACCATTCTGAATGAGCTCCCTTCATCTCTTCTGCGCTAAGTAGAAAGTGATTGGGACGGCGCTCTTAGCACTACGACTATTTTAGAGTAGCTTTGCTTTCTTGGTTTTGTTTTCTTTTGTGTTGCTTTCATTTTGTTTCTTAAACACGTTCTGTACGCATAAAGGGAAAGGGAAAGAGAATGAGAATACGCTTGTTGTGTTTGGTAGTAAAAATTTAAAAATAGAAATGGAATGGGAATGAGAATGTATTAAAATTACCATTTTACCCCTTATATTAAAATAATAAAAAGAAAAGAAGGTTATGATTGTGTTAAATCAAAGGATATAATAAATATTTTTTATTTTATGTTTTGTGTTTTCTTTTTTTTTTAAAGATGAAAAAGAAAAAAGTGAAAGTAGGTGCCCCACCTACTTTTTTTCTTTCCTTTCCATTACACATTTCAAGTTCAACAAGTGAAAAAATCATTTTTTTTATTTTCAATTTTTACTAACAAACACAATTAATACATTTTCTTTCCCTTTTCGTTTCCGTTTCTGCACAAAGAATGTACCCTTATTTTCTTTCCTTCACAAAAAAAAATTATATATATACTGGAAATCAAATGATTAAATTTAGACGAATTTTCCATGTCAATATTCTTACAATTAAAATTCTTCAATTTAATTATGTTGTGTGCTAATTTATATAAATTTTTGGAGCAGTGGAGCTTTTTGATCCTCGAAGGGTGAGACGGCTGGCTCAAAGATTTAAAGCTGCTTCATACCCAAGGCAGGGATCGAACCCCTGACACTTGGTTAAAGATAGATGAGTCCCTTCCACTCAACCATTAGTTAATACATGAATTATTTTGAACCAAGATGAAGAGGTGTTGCCTACTGAGTTAGTTGTGCCTTTTTGTTGGTGAGTCAAAGTTTTTCTTTTACATGTACCATTTTATTAGAGACAATTTTATTTCAAACACTATCGAACATTAAATGTCAACACCTTTTCTAATAATAATTCAAATGAGCGTTTATCATGGTATGAAAATTAGTTTTTTTTATTAGATACAACCCCATTAATTTGTGAGAGAAGGTATATATAATCAAGGATTTAAGAGGAAGAGTGAAGGAACACAAAAAACGGGCTCAGCTCATAAAAATGCATGAGGCTATGCGTAAGCCCAAAGGCCTAAACGCCTCAATTTTGGTTACCCATTAATTAGTATTTAATGGGCATGTAATTGGATCTTCAATTAAGTGATAAAAAGTGATCTTCAATTTTGGATCACTTTTGGTTACCCATTAATTAGTATTTGGTGGGAAAAAAAAAGTCAGACGGATGTGGAAGTAAGAGATAAAAAGTGTGTTTGGCATGCAAAAAAATGAGAGTAGAAATTAAAAAAAAAAAAAAGTAAAGTTTGGTATAATGAAAAAAAGACATAGAAGTGAAAGATAAAATTATACAAAGACAGTACTTTTGCCCCCATATGATGAAAACCTATAAAATTAACTAAGAGTAAAATTGTAATTTTATAATCACTTTCATCTCCCACCATCAACTTCTCTATCTTCATGTGACAACCTTCCGTTTCCTTTTCCCTATCCAAAATAACATACAAACGTAATAAAATTTTGTTCACTTTCCATTTTTCTATTCTTTTTTTTATATCTTGACCATGGTATTTACCGTCGAATACAGTGACTAATCTCCTCGCTGAATTGTAGACACCTTAAAAAGTGAAACAGCTAGTCCAAAAATTTAAAGTTTCTCTGTCTCCAAAGTAAAAAATCCATACCTATAGCATAACAAACACGCACTATGAAACATGATAATAAATCAATAATACAATCCAACTAATCTCTTACACAAATATGACTATCACCGATAAATTAGAGATGAGTGCGTTATGGCCTAGGGGTAGGGGGAAAACTATATATAATTAAATACTCTTCCCTTCACTTTGGTCTTTCCTCCTACTTTTTTTGTTTTTGTACCAACAAAGTTTTACATTGAAATATGATAATAAATTAATAATAATGATCCTTTTCATCATAGTCATAGTTGTGAATTGCGATGGAAGGAAATTAAATTTTAACAAGCGCATCTAATCCCCTTAAAATATTTTAATGAATTATTTAACATGGATATAACATCAACACGTCCGTTTGTAAGAAAGGAGGAAGGTTCCCCCTATTTTTACTTTTTTTTTCAGTCAATTTTTTTAAAAAAAAATACAAAATATCTACTATACCATTTGATTTAACACAATCTTAATTTTCTTTTTAATTATTTTAATATAAAGGGTAAAGTGATAATTTTAATATATTTTCATTTCATTTCAATTCCAAATTTTTACTTCAAATACAGTAAACTCATTCGCATTCTCTTTTCCTTTCTGCGTAAAAAATATACCTTACACTTCTCAAATTCACAAGCCCACGGTTTTCAACAACACAGTAAAACTCATAGATAGCGGCGACTCTAGAATACAGATAATGCAAATCTATGTAGATAATGCAAATCTATATCCTCGTTGGAAGTAAACATATAATAATCTCATGGATGGGATGTGAAATAAAACTAGTTGTATGAGTATTAAATGATAATCTACACCATATTTTAATTATACTGAGACAAACACTAAATTAATTAAGGTCAAAGGTTCATTTTAATCATTTATATTTTACTCAAGTTTCAAATTAGTCCTTTAATTAATTATATTTTAAAAGTTTTAAATTAGTCATTTATGTTTCCTAGAAGTTCTAAATTGGTCATTCCGTCCAAGTCCGTCAATTTCTTAAATTAACTACTGACGTGGCCTGTATCAGATAGGTGATGTGGCCTTAGACACACCAAAAACGCTCAAACGACGTCGTTTAATTAAGCCAAAAATATAATCATGCGACGATGACCAATACGAAACTCTAATGAAACATAAAAGACTAATATAAAACTCTAATGAAACATAAAGGACCAATATAAAACTTTTGAAAGATAAATGACCAATTTAAAACTTGGGTAAAACACAGAGGACCAAAATGGGCATTTGAGCATAAATTAAAGAAGCACATACTAATTACATTTAATTATCATTTTTTCTTCTCCAAATTTTTATAATATTCTTACATCCCTAACCCACTCTTACTGTGGGCATTTAATTTGGTAAGGCAATTGATAATTAAGTGAAAATAAAATCAGAATACTATATTTGGTCAGCATAGATATCTAGATGGGTCTATAAATTAATAAAGGAACGGCGGGGTTTAGTTGTTAATAAATTAGAATTTAAATGAGAAATGAAGAGACAAGTGAAAGCTATAGGAGGGATCTATAAATAAAGGGAGTGGTTTAGTTGAAATTGAATTGAGAATATATATATATTTATATAATAAGAGAAGATTGTGAAGATATGTGTATAGGTGTGTTTCTTTGGCAAGCCCACCCACTGTACCCTTTTGTTCTTCTGAACAACCGAGACGAGTACCACGAGAGGCCAACGAAGGCGTTGTCTTGGTGGGAGGATTTGGATATATTGGGTGGGAGAGACGAGGTTGGAGGAGGCACATGGTTGGGTTGTTCGAGACAGGGAAGATTTGCTTTTCTCACTAATGTCTTGGAGCCTCATAATAGCCTTATTGTACATGCCCAAACCAGGGGAAACCTCCCACTCCTGTTCCTCAAGGCAAGTCAGATGGTTGCTCGTTTTGGTCTTCTGTGTTTTAGTCAAGTTTTAAATTAGTTCTTTTGTGTTTTAAAGGTATTGGTCCTTCCGTCTGTTTATCTTACGTTAAGCGCTGACGTAGAGTGTCGAGGTGGACATATCATGTCTCCTACATGTCCATCTAACATGATGTGGCATGACACGTCAGCAATTAACTTAAGAAATTGACGGAAATAGATGGAAGGACTAATTTGGAACTTCTGTGCAGCATAAAGGACGGATTTACAACTTTTGAAACATAGAGGACTAAATTGGACATGTCAAATGCTCATTTTGGTTTTTTTTTTTTTGTTTCACTCAAGTTCAAAATTAGTTCCTTTATGTTTTAAAAGTTTCAAATTGGTCTTTTATGTTTCCTAGAAGTTCCAAATTAGCCCTTCCGTCAATTTTTTCGTTAAATATTGACATGGCTGTTGAGGTGGACATATTATCTCTTCTACGTGTCTGTTTAAACTGACGTTTTATGTCATGTTATTGCCACGTCATCTTCTATTCGTCGTATGTGATGACGTGGCGATGATGTGGCATGACACTTCAGCACACCACGTCAGCAATTAACTTAAGAAATTGACGGAAGTAGACGGAAGGACCAATTTGGAACTTCTGTGCAGCATAAAGGACCAATTTAAAACTTTTGAAACATAAAGACTAATTTGAAACTCGGGTGAAACCTAGAGGACCGAAACCTTAATTAACATTTGATTTATATTAATATTAATTATTTCTTGATTATATGAATTTAATTAATTAATTAAATTAGCAGAGCAAAAAGAGCCCGGGAGAATTTGCAGACGAACTGAAGAGAGAAGCCGGTAATTACAATGGGTTCAACTTGATAGTGGGTGATGTTGGGTCGAAATGCATGTATTACATTACCAACCGAGCGAAAGGAGGAGACGAAGGTATAAGTGTGAGCGTAGAGAAGGTATCGCCGGGGCTTCACGTTCTTTCCAACGCGAGTCTGGACAGCCCATGGCATAAGTGCGAGCGCCTCAAACAGAGGTTCCAGCAAGAGATGGTTAGGTACGGGGAGGGTGAGATCCGCGTGGAAGACATGATTCACAGAGTCATGAAGGACAGAGTGAAAGCTGACCAAGCACGCCTCCCTCATATATGCTCTCTCGACTGGGAATCTCACCTCAGCTCCATTTTCGTCCAAGTTCACACTCCCCTCGTACGTTTGCTTTTCATTTTCATTTATACAAACATACATACCTACAGGTGAATTGGTCCCTTATGTTGTACCCAAGTTTTATATTGGTCATTTATGTTTCAAAAGTTTTAAATTGGTTATTTATCTTTCCATGAAGTTCCAAATTGGTACTCCATCAATCTAAGTCCGTCCATTTCTTCCGTTATGATGAAATAGAAGATGACGTGGCGTGACACGTCAGCTTAAAATAGACACGTAGGAGAGATGATATGTCCACCTCAGCACGCCACATCAGCACTTAACGGAAGAAATGGACAGACTTGGACGGGAGGACCAATTTGGAACTTTTGAAACATGAAGGACTAATTTGGAACTTGGGTGAAACATAGAGGACCAAAATGAGCATTTGACCTATATATTACTCACGTAATCACATATGATATATTATTCAATTAATTTCTTGCAATAAAATATACAGGGTGTTTATGGGACTCGGAGTACTTCTGCCTTGACTGTAACCTCCACCGGAGAAGTTAGCTTTTATGAGCTTTATCTGGATACCTCCAACACCTGGAAGGAGCATCTCATCAATTTCTATATCAACTAGTTACCTACGTCTGTTTTCAAAATTCCGTGAAAATTTTTTTACTGACGTCTGTTTTCACCACGGACGTGTTCCGTGGGGAAATCGGTTCCCCCACGGAATACTCCTGTTTTACCCAAAAATTTATCCGTGGATAAATCACTATTTTGTTGTAGTTAAATGTCACTATTTGTTACAATGTTATATAATAACATAGTGATATATGAGATCTGGTATAAATTAGTAATAACACTTCTTTATCTTTCTAAAATGATTGTTATTTAAAATATTTTATTGAGTGTTTTTAGTTATATTAAACTATGTATCATTTAAAATAGTATTGTTGAATATTTAAATAATTATTATTTAAGTTGAATTGATGGTCATTTTAGATTATTAAAAAAAATAGGTGCTTGATTGCATCAACTGACGATTAGGTTTTTTTTTTTTGGAGAAATCAAGGTTGTACTTGGAGCAATTCATTATCTTTCAAACTTTAGTACACTAGCAAGAAAGATAGGAATAGAGTCAATCCAACAAATTGGCTGGATTGAGTGAGTTTTCTGCAAAACAAGCTAAAACATGAGCTATCATATTTCAATGTCGTCTAGGCACCCAAGAAAACGAAATACTATTAAAAGACTTACTAAGGAAAAGAATACTCTTACATAAAGAATTTAAATAAGATGGAGGACCATGATCTTGAACAAGAATTTGGTCAAAAGCCACTTTAGTGCATCTCCTTCAATCTGCAGCTTGTAGATATAGATCCATATTGGATAGCAATCTCCATACCCCTTTTAATTGCCATGGCCTCAAGAAGAGTGGGATCATTAGAGAAAGGAATTGGCTCAACAAAAGCCATAATCTCCAAACAATCTTGTTCTTGACACCACCCTTTCCCTTCAACAATAAACCATTCGGTTATATTTTTAACTATAGTTCCCTAAGAACGATACTCTTTTCATATCACTTTATACTTGTTGACGGTGTACACTTGCAACACATCACTTTGACCCCCAACATTAATATTTGATCTTCATCTCGTTTTCAACTTGTTCACTCTAATGTTTAGGGTCCTAGTTTGCTTTTAGCTTTCAGTATTTTGTAACCTTGATTGATGACTATTCTCGTTGTACTTGGGTGTACTTGATGAAAAATCGTTCTGAGGTATTTAACATTTTCCAAATGTTTTGTGCTAAAATAAAAACTCAGTTTAATACCTCTATCTCCATCTTATATGCTCTGACAATGATAAAGAATATTTGGTTAACCTTTTAAGACATTTATGATATCTCAAGGAAGTTTACATCAAACCTCTTGTCCTTATATCCTACAACAAAATAGAATAAACGAACGTAAGAATTGCCATCTTATTGAAACTGTTCGTACTATGCTTATTCATCATAATGTTCCTACTATGTTTTTGGAGTGATGTTCTCACTGCATGTTATCTGATTAATCACATGCCTTCTTCTGCGTTAAATGGTCAAATTCCTCATGCTTTGTTATTTCACATTGGCCCTCTTTATCATCTTTCTCCTCATGTTTTTGGTTATGTTTGCTTTGTGCATGATTTGACCCCAAGAAAAGATAAACTTGTAGCTAAAACCATCAAGTGTGTTTTTCTCAAATACACTTAACAACAAAAGGGCTATTGATGTTATTGTCCAGCTACTCAACAATGTTTTAACTCTCCTGATGTGACCTTCTCTATGACCGAAGCCTTTCTTGGTCCTTCTTTTACTTTTCCAAAGGTTTCGCCCCAAGACACACCTAGTCTTCCTCTCTTGACCTATCTCCACGTTCCGCGCCCACAGTTACTCTTATTGGTTCACTGCCTTCATCCGAACACCCGCTGCTCCGATCCAATCACGCCTAAAAGCTCTATGATTTCCATTCATAAAGGTATTCGTTCCACTCATAATCCTCACCATGTTTATAATTTCTTGAGCTATCTTCATTTATCTGTTCCAAATTCTGCATTTGTGTCTTCTTTGGACTTTGTTTCTATTCCTAATAAGACTATTGATGAAGCTCTTGCACATCCAGGTTAGTGACAAGCCATGCTTGATGGGATAACAACCTTATATTCTAATGGCACATAGTACTTGGTTTCTCTTCCTCCTTGAAAATCTTTGGTTGGTTGCCGATATGTTTATGCAATTAAAGTTGGTCCTGTTGGTACAGTTGATCAACAACTAAAAGCTCGTCAAAGGCTATACTCAGATGTTTGTCTTGGACATGGTGATACATTCTTCCTTGCTGCCAAAATTGCTTCTGTCCGTGTCTTCTTATCGATTAGCTGGCAGATATCTTCATTAAGTCTCTTAGAGGTCCTCGGATATAATACCTATGTGATAAGCTTGGTGCCTTGCTCCAGCTTGAGGGGAGTGTTGTGAATATCTAGATTTATGTGGTGAATATATAGATTTATGTGTATCAATTAGAATCATTAATTATGATATTTGATTTAGTCTATCAATTAGGAATCAATGGTATTTATTCTTATTTCTTAAAATAAGTTTTTCCTATTGTATAAATACCTACGTTATTTTCATAATAATACATACAAAAAATTCTCTCATTCTACATAAGCAATAAACCAGTTAATAAACATATCTTACTCATTTGATGCTAAAATATTTTGAGTATAATAAATTATTTAATTATTAAATAAGTAATTATAATTTTAATACATATATATAAGATGCATTAAATTTTCTTAAACGTGTAAAAAAAATAACAGATAAATAAAAGTATAAAAGTTTTATTAAAATTTTATTTTGGTCTTAAAAAAATGCAGTGACAATTTACTTCCTTAAATATTTTTAATAAATTACAATAAGCTCTCTTAAATTTTTTTTTAAAATATATTGGATAATATTTTTTTTCAAAACTATCAACTACAATAGTATATTTATATTAGTAGTAACTTAAAACAATATTTTAACAAATAATTGGATTTTGGGGAAAAAAATTAATTGGATTTTTTTTCCTTTCTTGGGGGATTATTTGTTTTTCAATTGAAGCCCAAAAGGATTCATATTTATAGGCTTTTTCCATCTCCATCAAGCTTAACAGGCATGGTTTGTCTTCTCATATGTATGTAACATAGAAGCCCAAAACATATGGGCCCATAATGTAAAATGTAGTGGCTAGAACTAATAAAAAAATAGCAATAAGTCAATAACCATATAGGCTATTTTTTTCTTGACTAGGATATTTATTAAAGTAGGTTTGATAATTAATTTTTTGGATATTATTGGACCCATTTTGGAGGTGACTCTCTCAAGTCCAAGCATGACTCTCTATTCTCAACAATTAAGTTTTGATTCTCGAAATAAGTTATTGAAAAAAAGTCATTAGAAAATGACTTGTTTCGACGGATATTTTTAGATCCTCAAGTTCTAACAAAAAATATAAATATAAATATAAATTTAAGAAAAATAATTTATAAATTTTATTGAATTAAAAAAGTGAAATAAAAGCACAACTGACCTTATAATTAATAAAATAACCTTAGAATGAAAATCTTGTAAATAAAACCACAACTCATTTTTTTTTTCATTTTGAATATGTAATGTTGGAACTTATTAATTTTCCTTTTTTTTAAAACAATAATTTAATTTATATAAATAACTTTTTTTAATAATGAAAATAATATTGATTCATATTTCCATTAAACAAGTAGTAGTAACTATTTGTAATAATATTGGTAAATTATTAATTTAATGGTAACTATTTAAGTTACTACTGATGGTATAATGGTGAAGGATCTTAATACTCAACAAGTGAATATTATTCAATCATGTCTTGATAATTGTTTTTATTTGGTATCCTTCCATTAGGCAATCTTATTCTAGGACTGACAGATACTAAATACTAAATATTAATATCTCTCTTAATTAGGTATGATTAAAATATTCATATTTAATGGGTACTTTGAAATTTTACCTTGTGGTCTGAGTATGGATTCGAGTACAAAGTTAATTGATTCGAAGACGGATAATGAGGTACCTTACCTATACCTTACCCACTATAGTAATTATTTATTTTTATATATTAAAAAGTAATATTTTTAAAATTTTTGTGTTGAAAAATATATAATGGTAAGGAAAAATCTTAAATATTTTATATATATTAAAGTAATTTAATAGTACATTTATATTTATGATTTAATTATTTTCTTTTTCATTGTTATAGATGAAAATTTGATAAAAACAATATTTATATTAATAAAATAATAATTAATTTCAATATTTTTACGGGTCTAGATACGGGTATGGGGATTCGACTATTTATAGGGTCTAGAGATGGAGATTAATTTTGATACCCGCTCAAATCTAGTTCGGAGACAAAGAATATAGTATATGTTAAGGGCGAAAGTGACAGAACCCCCAAACGCTATGGACAAAAAAGATACTTTTGTCTAGATATTAAACAGTTAGGTTTAATTTTTTTAAAAAAAAAAGTTTATTTTTCATCTATTTTACTTTAATTTAAAAATATATTTATTGAAGATTTACATTCAATGAAAATAGAAATATACACTGATTTTTGTTTTTTTTTAAAAAAACTATAAAATTATATTTATACCCTTTCTATCATCCAAAAATAGCTGAGTTGGCTTGACCCATTGGACAGTGCACATTTGAAGAATGTGTACATAGAAGACAGCAACAATAATCAGTGGAAGGGAATAAGTTTGGTCCTACAATTAAATACATTTCTTTACATATTTTTTATCATTAATTTATTTAAAAAAATAAAATATTAAAAAAATCAATTATGAAAGTGATAAATTATATGTAAATGATACATATTACATTTTTATCAAATAAATTAATAAAAAATTTAAAAAATATTTGTTTTTTTCCCATAAATTTGTTAGTGGGCCAACTTGATACTTCTTTTCCAATGATTGAGACACTTGCCCCCTTGCCCAAGTGCTGAAGGCAAGTAGTCTGTAGTCCCCTATATGTATGAACTAAGGGGCCATTTGGTTTCCTACCAAAGCGATATAATTATAAATATAATTTTTTTATATTTTTTTAATTAAATATATTTTATTTTTTATAATGTGATAAAATTATATTTTTTATTTATTTTATTTCATTCTCACTTTTAATATAAAGGTAAAATAGTTGTTTTATTCACTTTTATTCTATTAACATTATATTACATCACATCACATTGATATGACATTTCTATTCCCTCTAACATTCCTATATCTCATTCCCATAATCCTATTACCATTCACATTTCCTCAAACATTCTACTAATCAAACGTACCTAAGGCTCCACCCAGTTTTTTACAAAAATAATTTATATATAATTTTTTATAGACTTATTATCAGATTTTTAATTAAAATAAGATATGTACATTATTTTTAAGATATGAGTTTTATAATTATACATGTGTGGATTTTTAATTAAATAACCTCATAAAGAATTATAAAAATTGCACTTAAATTTTTTCTATATTTTTTCAACTCTAAAGTTTTTTAATGTAACTCCACAATTTGATACAAATTAAGGGTACGTTTGGTAAAAATTCTCCACAGTAATTTTACTTTATATTTTATACATATCAAACACATTTTTTATCATACTTTTTTTCTCCTAATTTTTCTCTCTATCTCCCTCCTCACTTTTCTTTACAATACTTTCCTTTATTCTACATTACTTTCTTTACAATAATTTACATCCGTGCATTTATATCAAGCATACCTTAAATAATAAGGACTATGCTCCCCCAACATGATACATCATATCATATTCAGCAATTTTAGGGCTGTCTTCCTTTATTACATTTTTTTTTTAGAAAAATATGTTTTTTTAGCATTTCTCTATATTTTATAAATATTATATCTATTTTGATACTGCCTTTTAGTTCCAATTAAGAAATTATATCGCTTTTGAAGAAAAAAAAATCAAACTCAATTTTTATTTAATATTTTTTTAACTATTTATACCAATTAACCCACGTTAACAAATATCATTTAGTCAAACAGTATAATTGATTATGATGGTGATTATTATTCGACTTTATTTCACATAAGTTTTTCAAATAATTTTAGCTCAATTATTTTTTAAAAATTTGAGAAAATAAAAACCTAGTCTCGTTATAACTCAACCCAGCATGAGTCAATTACCTAATTTCATGAAAGTTATCATATAGACTACTCCAAGACTTTACACTCATAATATAATATCTTATATGAAATAATAGATAATTCATACCTACCAATTAAGTATATATATATATATATATATATATATATATATATAGCTTTGTTATGAGAAACTCAAGTTTTTATTTCTAATTAATTAGATTAAAATTTGTTAGGGATAGAAGAAATCGAGACTAAAAGATTCAAATATCAGTTATATGGTTGGAATTTTTTTTAAGTCATTTAAAATCTTATTTGATGAGTATTTTTTTTTATGGAGAACCTCTGACACTTAATAATTAGTTGAGTATTTGTTGGAACTGAGTAAAATAGTTTGCAATTTAAGTCTATATAGTAATATTTTGGATTGGGTACGGTCTCTGTTGGTTTCCTTAACATGCCACTAACACCTTACCCGATAATATTTGTGAGTGTCTTCCTTTACTACCATTTTTAGTACCCAAAAAATAGAATAATATTCAAATATTTTTGAAAAAATTATCTGATCTTAGCTTTTGAGAGTTCGAGCTTTCTAAGTGCTAACATTATGAGCAAGTTTGGTATGCCTTACTTATAAGGAAAGTGAGGTGAGGTAATGCTGCATGTTTGGTATGTCTTCAGTACAGGGAAGGTGAGGTGAAGGTTCCCTCTGCAAAGGGAACCTTGCTTCCCTCATGATGTGGAGGAAAGTGGAAGGAAGGTGAGGTGAGGACGTGAGGTTTGATTTAAAGACCAAAATGCCCTTAAAAAATTTGTGGCTTTTAAAAAAGTAATTAAGGGCAAAAAAAGGTATTTCATACTTTTATCTTCTATTTCCCTATCTTCTTCTTACCATGCCAAACAATATTACTTTTACATTCCACTTCTATTTCCCTGCATACCAAACATATTTTTTATCACTTACTTTCACTTCCATTTTCACTTTTACTTCCCACTAAAACACTCACCTGATACCAAATGTCACCTATATATGTATAAACATGGAGAGAGAGAAGAAGAACAAATAAAAAATATATTAAAATGTAGTTAGTCTTAATCAAAATACAATATTATAACGTATATTTAGGTTATGAAAACAATGTATGGAAGTGGGTAGTGTACTATCATGATGCCGTTTGTTGAAGGTGACAAGGACTTAATTACTTAGGAAAAAAGTTGTTTTTTTAAAAAAAAATTAATTTAAATTAATTTATTGCAAGTCTTTGTCATAATTAACAAAGTCTTATTCTTGTGAAGATATATGGAAACATATAAATAATAGTTGGAAAATGATGGATTTAGAACTTTATGTGTGAAAACAGGAAACTTACTTAGCCCACACATCTAAAGTTGATATGATACATAGTTTTTTGGTCGTGTCTTCTCAGCTTCATATAATAAAACAGTTAAGTAATAGGAAAGGCAGAAATAATTAAAAAGAGGTTAAAATTGAGGATATATTAAATTGAGTAAAATATATATATTCTTTTTGTCTCTGAAATAACTTATCTATATATATTTTTTCTCTTTTTTAACTCCTTACTTAAATGATGCCCTAGAGTTATCAATAGGAGTCTAGCAAAAGATATATATATATATATATATATATATATATATATATATATATATTTAAATTTTGATTGAAAAAATATACAATACTCCTCTGGTTCAAAATATCTGCTTAGTTGGGTAGGTACGCACTGACTAAAAAAATCATTAGTTCATCTTAAATTTAGAAAAAAATCAGATAAAAGGACTATATTACCCGTACTAATTAATTACTCATACTTACTATTTCTCTATTAATCTTATCTTGGGAATAGGTATTGATAGCGATAAAATTGTAAAAAAATAATTAAAACTTTTTTTTATTTTGTAACACAACAGATATTTTAAAATATAAAAAATCCTCCAACAAAACAAATATTGTGAACTGGAAGAAGTACTTTAATAATATTTGACACTACTTCAAATATGGCTACTTCCCAGTAAATACTCTTCATATTTCCATCTTTCTCGACTTTAAACACGAGAAATGATGGTTATGGATATGGTATTATATATATAGTCTCCTCATTTCCAAATTCATTTTTTTAAAAAAAATGCCATACTTGAACAACAAAATCAATCCTCATTTCTAAACCATTTGAATTTTCAAATCCCAAAACATCTCAAATCCCATTTACTCATAGAAAAGTCGAAATTATCAGTTTTTTTAATCGAAATTTTGTGTCATCTAATAAAAAGAGCCATATCTATATTTATATGACTCTGGATATTTTCCGTCAACGGTCTCCTAAAATAGATATTTAATAATTTATTAAATGCAAAAAAATGATGGAAGGATGTGGAAATGGGAGAGAGAAAGTAAACATGGTGAATAGTTAGTGGTGAAATAAATAACTTCTCATAATTAAATTTTTATTTTAAAATATAATAATAATTATTTTGTTTTTATTTTAGATATTTAAAAATTATCAAATATTTAATATTTTATTATTTTAAAATATAATAATAATTTTATATTATATTATATTTTTAAAAAATAAATTATATGCACGGTACGTGCATGCGAAGCTTCTAGTTTTAATAAAATAATTTAGTTCAAAAGTAATTTAGTTTTAATAAAATAATTTAGTTTAAAATAAAATAAAAAAATTACTGCATCACACAAAAATTATTTTTTTTGCTAAAGATTATTAGTTTGACATTATTATTATTTTTTGCTAAAGATTATTAAATTAATTATTTGGCACAAAATATTTTTTTCAATTATTAATTTTTATAAAATAATTTTCAATTTCTAAGTTTGAAAAAAGTGGTTATAATTGACTCATTGGAAGATATTTATGTAAAAATTACTATAGGCCTGTGTTTTGTCTTTATATCAAATTAAGGATGTCCATTTTTATTTTTATAATAGAGAAAAAAGTCATAAAATTAAACTAAATGTATTATCTTGTGAGAGGTAAAATTATTTACCCTCAAGTTTAATTAGTGATCTATAAATCAATAATTTTTATTTGTTAGTTTATAATAATTGCATATAATATTTTTTTTTTGTGTCACTCATTAATTAGTACCAGTAACCAAAAGACAAATACAATAATAGAGAGCAGAAAAGCAGCACCCACTTGCACATATAATTGGAGACAAGGTAATATAATATAACATAATATATATAATTTAAGAGTTTTTTTATTATTAGTTTTTAAAATTTTATATTATATTATAAAATATGAAAAAAATTAATATAATTTATAAATGAGAACAATTTGTTTGAAGTGAATAAACTCGTTAAGTGAGATAAAGTAAGATCCCCTTAAGTAAGGTCTCGGTTTCAAGTCTTGTGTATGGAAAAATCTCTGTTGGGAGAGCTCTACCTCCGTTGTGGGACCTCAGCTAGCTCGAACAGAATTGCCTCCAATAAGAGAATACATGTGGGAAACCAAAAAAAAAAAAGTAAGAAAGAGACGAGAAGAAATTTTAAAAAATGAGAAATAAATATATGACCTATTAGGGTTCTTAGTATTTTTCTGTTTATCTTTCTTTTGCTTTATCATCATTATTTTTTTCATGATGTATCATATATTTTTGTTCATGAATTGTTGGTCAATTTACTATGAATTTTGGAACTAGGCTATTTGATATTTTAATTTTCACCTCTGTAAAGTATTTAGTCCCTGGGATGCTACTCGTTACCTAATCAAGTGACGTGGTCGTTAAATCCATGACATGGGTCACTATTTACTTGCCACCCATACTTGATTGAAGTGCTACGGCTACCTTCGGAACGCTGAGATTGGCGAGAGTTATTTTTTTCACTGTTGCAACTCATCAAAATATTTTGATTGAGCTGAAGAAGATGAAGCTTCGATTTGAATGGTAATGTGAGCACATGGAAGCCATCAAGGATGAGCTGATTTTTTCTCTAAGACCAATTACAATATCAAAAGCTATAAGAGTCAACAAAATTATAACAATCTCTTCAAAAAATGTTGAAATCATCATTTACATATTACGGACAAAAGGTGGAGCTGTACAACATGTTCTGAGTTACAAAACATCAACTTAAAGAGCTTGGACCAAGTGCTATACATGTAAAATCTCCGAGATATTCCTAAAATACAAGCTTGTGGCGTTGTGCAAATCCTATCTTCAATTAGTTACGTTAGAGTAATTAGTTAGAGCATCCAATTCTCTCTCTTCTTCTCTTAGCCTTGTGTTCTCTAGAACATGAGTGGCTAAGTTACGCCGTTTATCCTAGGGTTCCTTTGTAATTCGCTTGAGCTATGCGCTCTTAATTAGGTAAGAAGTTAGTTTTTTATCATTTACAGTTTATGTACCTTTGATCATGATCCTAAAACATATTGGTTGATTGATTCAGAACTCATGATTAGATTAAATGAACCTAGTGGCTACAGGTCGGGTAGATGGACTCGAATTAGATACATTCCTTTATATATTTTGGTTTTTATTAATTAAATATATAACTCTAATTCGTTTAACACTATCTTAATGTGAGTGACATATTTCTCGTTTAGATATTCACTTAGGTTCTTATGCGGTGGTCGGGACAAATTTCGGATGAAAATGTTCGATAAAGTGTTTTCCAAACTAAATTTCCAAAAATCTATTTTACATAGTGAGGATAGCGAATTTACAAAGAACCTGACGGATAATCTACTATTCCTAGTTACTTGTTCCTATTATCATATTTTACTACTCTCACTTAATTGCTTTCTTCCAAATACTTCTTGAATATCTATCTCGGTTCGATAATTCAGACATAGTTAGGATTACTAAAGGTTCTGCGAAACATTGGTCCTTGGTTGTGCACTATACTGCACTAACTTAGGGTTTATTTTATCCTAACTTTACCATTAAGAAAAGTTAGAGAATGATATATTGATATGATTTAAAAATTTTATTTATTTTTTTATAATTGGCAATTTTCACTATATGCATAATTTTTTATTTAATTTTTTTGGTGGGTGATTATTTAAATTTGAAAAAAACTTACATCCATTTCTTTATATCAATTTTCTCAAATTTGTTTATCAAAACACGACATGTGTAAGTTTTTTCCTTAACAGCATATTAATAGAGTAAAAAAAAGGCTCACATAGGTAAAACAACACATGTCATATTTTAATAGACAAATTTAAAGAAATAGATATAAAAATATGGATGTAAGTTTCTTCCTTTAAATTTTAAAATGAGACATATATAAGTATAACTTGTATGAATTTATGGATACTCCCAAACAAGACTTTGAAGTAGAAGGTGGCGGCGCCCATGTGATACGCACATTTTGACAAGTCAATTCCAAGTTGATCGTAAAGATTGTAGCCAATTAATGTGCTGTGTGCGCACACTTTTTTCTTTTTGCTTTTAAGTCTAAATTAATATAATATAGGTCAATACATATGTATAATGTTTGGAATTTATTTAATTATTTGTGCATTTCTTATAGCTTAAGTACGTAAAATTATTTATCTTTGATCAGATCAAAGAGGTTAATTAATTAAAAAAAGGACCAATTAATTAAAGAAAACTTTTGCAAAGACCCAATTTTTTTAGTATAATAAGATGTAGAAAAATCAATTTATTATAGTTTTATAATAAAAAATTTTGATAGTAATTAAAGATAAAAAGATTATATATATATATATATATATATATATATATATATGTATATATTAACTAATTGTTTCAATTTTTTTTCATATGTAAATTAAAATTCGAATTTAACTAATATCTTGCTTAAAAGAAATGAAGATCTCCTGGCACCTATAAGGATTAATTAGTGAAAACTTTATGAGTAGTTGTGATTGAATAAAATTGTTTGTTATATAGATCTGTGCAATAATTATTTGAGCTTTTTCTCTATTGATCTCTCCAATATATTCCTGACGTCCTACTTATTAGTACGTGAGAGTGTAATTCCCTTACTACTATTTTTTGTATCAAAAAACAAAGAAATTGAGTATATATTTAGCTATTACTACAAACAATCACTTATCAGCTGCTTCAAATTATTTTTAAAATATTCTGGGTATGTTTGGAAACGATTCTTAAAAAGTTTTTAAATTTTAAAAAATAGAAAAAAAATTGAATATGCTATTTTTAACTAGGAAAAAAAAGAAAGACAACTAAAAAGTTGTTCTTAACTTTTATTTTTGAAAACAAAAAAAAAGCTAAAAAAATATAAATATTTTCATTAATGACTTGTACATAAATATATGAAAATAATATTAACATAAAGTCTCCAAACTAATTTTATAAAATAATTTTTAAAATTAATAACAAAAACAGAACAAAACCTTTACTTAGCTATTCGGTAAAGGACCATGCAGCCAAAGCAAAACAAACAAAAGCAATTGTATAAATGATGTCCATCACCCAATTAATAGTTTTGTGTTATAATTTCTCTTATTATCATGTTATTTTCTTTCATGTGAAAATAAAGAATCCTAATTCATTGTATACACATCTTTTAGCCAATGCATGATTATAAGGTATCTAGACTTTCCTATTGTTAATTTGTCAATAAAAAAATTTGTTTAATTATTCTCTATAAATTCTTTCAATCACTATATTAAAAAAAAGTCTTTGGTGGTGAAAAAAATGTTCTTTGACGGCGATCTTTAATTAGGTCACCGCAAGGTTTCCACCTATAGTTTTGTTGCTATGCATTATTTGCAGCAATATTTTAATTGTTGCAAAAGAGTATCTTTTGCGGCGACTTTAATCGCTACAAAAAATCAATACATAAATGTTTTTGTTATCTATAGTAATATAATAGATCGAGTTGTTGCAAATAAGATGTCTTCTACAACGACTCTTTAGTTGCCATAGAAAATGACTTTTATTGGTGATAGAAGGAGTTGCTGATACATAATACTATAATAGGATATCGCCACCAGAGATCATCTTTAGCAACGACTTTTGTCGCCAGTCCGAGTAATTTCCCCTCTTTGGAATGAATTTAATTTTTAAATCAATTAGACATCATTAAAGGCTAAGGGCACGTTTGGTATACTTACCAAACAGTGCATTACATGTAATTTTACGATTCTCAAAAAAACTTTACATCATATTTTATGCATATCAAACACACTTTTTATCATACTTTTTCTTTCTCCTAATTTTTCTCTCTATCTCTCTCTTCACTTTTCTCTACAGTACTTTCCTTTATTCTATAGTACTTTAATTTACTGATCTACAATACTTTACATCTGTACATTTATACCTTGCGTGCCCTAAAATATTGTCCTTTTCATTATTTTTGTCCTCTATGCACTAATTGTCTTTTTCCCTTTCTATACTTAAGAAGGGAGGAAAAACAACCCTAATTTGTCAAAAAGAGCTTCTCCTTCACTTTAACATAACCTTCCCCACTATTGACATCAACTTTATTTTGTCACAACTCTTAAGCCAAACCTTTTTGCCTTAACGAATATTTGGTACATGTAGAATATTCTCGATTTCACTCTTGGCTACGTTGAACACAACACAATATTTTTTTTGTGAGATTACATATATCTATTTAATATATGAAACTTTAATTATATTGCTACTTTAGATATGTTTAGAAGGGTTTTTTTTTCAATAGCTCATTGAAATAGGGATTGATAGATTATGCCCGGAAAGACTCGCTTGTGAAAAGTTCGACCCGAATGGACCCACATCGGTCGTCCGGCCATCACCCTGTCTAATCCCCACTGTACTTATACGCCACCGCCTGATACTGTTCATTTCCCAATAACACTGTACACTTCTGATAACTTGTAGCCGTCCAAATGTCAATTATCAACCACCATTTTGCACCCTGAAAAGTCCTTCTGGTTACCTTCGAGACCTCTGTCAGGCTTAATTAGTGTGACCCGATTGTACCTCCGTTCTAAACGACTCACCAGACCGGGGCACATGATAATCAAACTTTATAAAAAGAGAGTCAAAATTTCATATATAGAAGATACTTGAAAGGAAAGAAAGGGATAATAAAACAAGTGCATAAAATAAAAGGGAAAAAGTTTAGCTTTGTGATGGATGAGTGTGATTATATATATAGTTTCCTTTTCAAAAGAGGCTTTTTTGTTGGAGCGATGTGGGACTTGTTGTAAAGTAGCTAGTGTGCATATATATATAGTGGCATGGCGTACGTGTAATCCACAAATCAAGATTGTGAAGCAATATTGCAATGGATGCATGTGATACTGATGTGGAAAGGAAAATAGTCTCAAAGGACAAAAGAAAGAAGGCATGCATGGAGATACCAAATTAAAGGAATCTCCAAAATAATATTGGTCTAAACTTATATATTAATTAAGAAAAATGATCAACATTATATATTCTCATAAAATTAAGATTCACTTATGATTATTAGGGTTTGCTGACCAATGTCTTAAGTAGGGATGGTAATGGGTAGGGTCTCGGTAGGATACTGTATTCCCCGTCTTCGGCCCCGGTAGTCAATATTTTCTCCATCCCCGGACTCGAAAAATTTACTATTTTTTCTACAAAATTTGCTACTTTGATCACAAGTATTAAACACACATTCATAAATTTAATTATTTCTAAATTTAAGAAAAACAAACTTCAAACACACAATTTGATATTATATATAATATATTTTATATAAAATATTTATATATAAAATATTTTTATATATATTATATCACCGGGTTCGGGTCCGGGGTGAATACACCCTTACCCGTCCCCAGACCCGAACACGAACTTTTACCCGTTAAAATCCTCAGACCCGGACCCAAACTTATTTTTTTAATACCCAGACCCGGACCCAACGGGTACATTTTTTGGGTGCTCGTTGGGTCCGGACAAAATTGCTATCCCTAGTCTTAAGGATGTCGCTAGTTACGTACGTTAAGGTTGCTTCTGATTGATTGATAGAGACCATTTAATGATTGAAAATTTGTATTGGCAAAAAAAAATTGAAAATTTGTATAAAAAAAAAAGACATAATAATTTTTAGAGTTTTGCTACGTGGTTCATGTTTCTTTTAATTGGCTGAGTTAAAGAATATTTACTGAATTTGATAAAAAGTAAATAAAAAAATTCTTAAATATTTTTTTAATTAATAAAAAAACTTTAAGAATATTAATTAACAAAACTTTAATTTTTAATCTTCAAAAACTTCATCAACCAATTAGATAAGATCTTAACCAATGTCTTAGTAGGACACATGTCAGTGAAACCCTTGTTGTTATTATTATTATTATTGTGTCCTTTTGATGATAAGAGCTCTCACTGCTCACATTTCCCACAACTCTAATTGGTAACTTATTATTTGTGTGGAAAGTCCAAAAGTCACAACTTTATGGGATTCATTTTTTTTATGGAAGGAAACAAAAACCTTTAATAATAATGTGGCAATTCATGAAGGCAGTGCATAGATCCCCACTATCCCATCAAGCAAAATCGTTTCAAAAAGATAAAGAAAAAGTTGTGAGAGAGAGGAAGAAGAGGAATTGAAGGAGGAAGAAAAGAAGAAAAAGAAGACAAAGGGGAATGATCCTCTGATTTTAAAGTTTCTTCATGCATGTAATTGGTGAATAATTAGGTATAATAGGAAAACAAAGAATAATGTTTAGTACTATATATATATATATATGGGTAAAGTATCCTTACTGCCCTCAAACTTTGCTGCAATGTTCATTCATGTCCCAAAACTTTTTTTTTTGTTCATGCCTACCCCCAAACTTTCAATTTTGTTCATGCCTACCCTTTTTGTTAATACCGTTAACTTTCTTGACGAAATTTGCTAACATGGACAATGAATGTGTATTTCTTTTGCCACGTCACTGTCCACCTATTTTCCACCTCACATTTAACTTTTTACTTTTATTAAAAAAATTAACCTAATCCAAATTTAAAAAAATAAACCAAACTTTTACCTTAAAATATTTTTTTATTTGAATTAGATTAATTTTTTTAATAAAAGTAAAAAGTTAAATGTGAGGTGGACAATGACGTGGCAAAAAAATACACATTCATCGTCCACGTCAGCAAATTCCGTTAAGAAAGTTAACGGTGTTAACAAAAAGGGTAGGCATGAACAAAATTGAAAGTTTGGGGGTAGGCATGAACAAAAAAAAAAGGTTGGGGGTAGGAATGAACGTTGCAGCAAAGTTTGGGTGCAGCAAGGGTACTTTATCCTATATATATAATATATATTTGCTTTGTCCCTAAAGTAAAACAGTTTGTTTTCAAACGTACGTTTAAACATTAGGTGATGTCTCACTTTCTACAAGCTTTAATTTGTCAAGAATTAATTGTACTTTGTGATTTTAACATTTTATTTCAAATGAATATTATTGGTTTGATTTAATTGGTGTACAATAAGATTTATCATAACTAGATTTTTCAAATTTCAAATGATTTTAGGTGTTATTTGTGATAGAAAAGTAAAACTTAAAAAAAAAAATTTATCACAGAGCTATAAGACCTGTTTTATTGTATGAAACTAAATGTTGGGCAATAAAAAGTCGGCATGGACATAAATTCAATGTGATAGAAATGAGAATGTTATATTTGATGAGTAGTCATACTAGAATGGATAGAATTAAGAAAGATTGTAGAAAAAGCAGTCGAAACACACCTTAAGTGGTTTGGTCATGTACAAAAGGTCGTTAGAGGCTCCTGTATATAGAGTTGACTATATGAAAGATATCTCAATAACTAAGGTAGAAAAGACCAAAGAAATTCAATAGAAGAAATTATTATAATGGATTTAGCTATTAATAATCTAACCATGGAAATGAATAAAAATATAATATAGTCGTTTGATCCATATATAACTCACTCAACCAAGTAAGAAAAAGGCTTTAATTGTTGTTGTCATATATATATATATATATATATATATATATATATATATATATATATATATATATATATATATATATATATGAGTCTTAATTTGGTTATATTCAAATAAGAGATTTCTCAACATGATAAAATTTTATTTAAGTAGATTATTCCTTCTTTCTTTTGTGGATAGATATCTTCTTATTGGAGGAGGTCCAACTTAAGGTACTGATGACCATTAAATCTGGGCACGTTTCTTAGCAAATTATATAGGTGAGAAATAATACCTGTAAGAATCTGAGAGAAAGTTAACTCTAATTAAGCACTTCAGAATATTAAGTTGGTCTAGGTCATGAAGATATTTTTGAATAGAGTTTTTTTTTTATTTTATGTATGAGTAAGTAAAGAGTTTAAATGTTTAATAGTAAAAGCTGTTGATTTCGAATTCATATAAATCATACATGAATGTATTAAGTGTACTTGAGAGTTTAGTGAAAAAAATATATGCGTGTTAATAGAAAAATTAAAATATATTAACTATTTCTGCATTCATATTATTCTTAATTTTAAATTCATAAAATGTTTTCTAATAGTAAAATGTTAAAGACCATAAAGATGATAAGTATTGAAACTCTTGGAACCGACAAGCGGTCGAAATAAGAGAGAGGAGAGCGACTACAGATGGAGTTTAGAAAGAAAGGGATTCGAGCCAAGTTTTTTATCCAACGCCTACGTACTCATGTGTGCACTAGTGGGCTTAAGAGCAGATATATAGCGAAGATGAAGGAGATCCTTTATATAGGCTTAGCAAGTGAGATTTTTCATGCAGAGTAGGCGGAAGAGTTAGTTATAAATGCAAGGAGAGGTAAGTATCTCTGATCTTGAGGAAGGTGTTTCTCTTTATGATTCCAATAGCATTTATAAGACTGAACGCTGATCGAGCCGATCCCGAAATACCATAAGTCTACGAGCCCAAGAGTATGATTTCTCTTGGGTTTTCAAGTTCTCTTAGTGCAGCTTGATCGGTGGAGGAATACTTATAAGGATAAGGGGAAGAGTTCCCCATATTTTTCTTGGTCAAGACTTAAATTTTAAGTGTATGCCCTTTCATTTTTTTTAAAATAAAAGGAAAGGTTTGTTTTGTGGACACGTCTCATCATAGTGTAGGGTTTTCTTGGGGTCAAAACGGTCTTTTCATTCTACCTAGTACTTTATGTTTTGGCGCTCAAGGAAGTGATTACTTTTCCCTAAGTCTTTTTGAATTTCCCTGCTCAAAGAAGGGGGTTTTTTGTGTTGTCCATGATTTCTTCAATATATTATGTGTTCGTGGCAACGTTCTTGTTAATAGTCCTTTCCATATCATGGTAGGCATTTACCTTTTTTTAATTAGTTTTTGCACAAGTTTCTTACTTTAGCTTCCTTCAGTTTTTGTAGGTTTTCGAGCTTTTTCTGATTTGCTCTTGCTTTGCATTGTCTTCAGGAATTCTCCCTGTCTTTTTTTTTCTCTCTTTTGAATTTCCTTCTGGCACTTTCCTTAGTGCAAGTAGGATAAGGTCCTTAAGCTTCGATTGAGGGCTCTAACATTTCAAAATCTTTGAAGGAATAATTGATGCCGAGACGCTGAGCTCGTCGTCGTTTGGCACTTTCTAGTGATGAGGCTTCATTATACCAGATAATTACTCATGCTGATGTTACATATAATTTTCAACCATTGATTGATGCTTTTGGGTCTCGGAACCCTTTGGAAGAGGGATCTTCTAGAATTCCTATTTCTTTTATTGATTCAAAGGGTTTCTCCTTCCTATATGAGTAGGGTAAGAGGGTTATTAAGGTTTTCCCGGCATTGGATGTGTCTAGGGTTGGACAAACTTCTTTAGTGTATGATACTGATAAGAAGGATCTCCAAGAGCGTGATGATTCACAGAAACTACTAGTTGTTTTGCGAGTTCTTCCCGAAAGTTATTCTTGTGCTGACTCGAAACTGAAGGTGTCTAAGAGTTAAGTTGAATTGGCCAAGGCCTTTGAAGGAGTTTTGGAATCATGTTCTAGTCAATCATATCGTTGCATGTGCCTGCGACATTTTCGGCTCTACCAAGCCTTCAAAGTGTTGTCAACCGATGGAGTTAACCTTCTTAATGTATGCATACGTCATGGAGTCTTTAGGGTTAAAGCCCCCTTTAACTGTCTTTGAAATGGCAATGCTGAATTGTTTGGGTGTTTGTCTGATGCAACTTACGACGAACAACTGGGCCATTTTGTGTGGTTTTCAGTTTCATTTCCATCGGATTAGGGGTACTAGCCCCAATCAAGTTGTTCTACTTTTATAAGGCTCAGAAGAGGGGAGCGAGACGTCACTTGCATTTCCAGATGTTAGGACTGTTAAGCTTATCTGCGAGGAGATGTTGAATAAGGTGAGGGCTTAGATATCTGTGAGGATTGTCCCTCTTAGAAGGCTTTATCCATTTTAGCTTGATGAGTAGAACTGACCTCTTTTTCAGGACAATGAGCATTTGCTTTGTTCTTGAGGATTTGCTATCTTCTCAAGAATTTTCTGCGGTGTGGATGATGGTTAGAGAGCTCGAAGATTTGAAAACCCTTCGAACTGAGTTTCTTGTTTTTGGATTTTTCTTTATGATTTTGCTTGTACTAGTTCGCATCAGTGTTTGATATGTTTCTTTTTATGCAAATCATCTTGGAAGTATGGCTCTTTCACGGGATATGCCTCTTTCCCGAGGTATGCTTATATGTCGGGCAACTCCTTTACCTTTGTTGGAAAGGTCGGTTGCTGCTAGTCGACTGCCTTTTGGTGTGGCAAGTCGTTCCAGGTTTTTGAAAATGTGGAGGGCTGGTCCTATCATCGAAGGTGACCCAAGAGATTGCATTTGTTGTTCTTTCTCCCTTTACTGTTGGAGAGTTAGGGAATGAGTTTTCTAAAGAGGGTGAACACCCTTCTAAGAGGAAGTGAGGCCCCAAAAAGTCAAAGACGATTCAAGGCCTCATTGTTTTTGGCAAAATTAATACCTATGTTTTTGCTTTTATGGGAAAGTTCTCTCTAAAGGTGACCTGAAAAGGTTTCGGGTCGACGTGAAGGATATCAACGTCAGTGGGATGGCTCAGCATGGCACAAAAATGTGTCTTCAAGTTCTCTGATGAAGGATTTATTTGAGAAGCGCTTGAAGCAAGACATAATTTCACCTATCTTGCCTTTGTGTTTTTGTGTGTATGCCTTATTCTTTTTTTCTTTTGTGTAGGATGTTTCTTGTTCCCTTTAGAACGAGGTCGATTGGTAGCTGTTGGAGACACAATCTTAGAAGAGCCATTGCAAGACCCTTGATATCACTCATCGGGAGGTGTTGACAGCTTGTTCTAAGTTTGAACAAAGTTTGAACCTCAAGGCAAGATGCCCAAATTTCCTCTTTAAATGAGATGGTTAAGCAGTTGGACATGGCCCTCGATTGACTTAGCCAAGGGAAACTGGTGATGGGTCATGATGCCCTTATTATGTGCGAATGGATCTCTTGGAACGCCATTCGGCAACTTCAATGGCGGAATCCCTCTTTAATTTGCAATTGGGGAGTTTCGACTTTGAGAAGAAGATTTCTTGTGGGAAAATTCGAGCAAGGGATAAGCACAAGGATGAGGCTCTGGATTGTAATTTCCAAGCAATGCAAGCTTTATATCAAACTGGTTTGGAGGAAGATGGAGTCGAGTGGCTAAAGTGGCAGGTTTGCTTCTTAATGCTGCTAATGATAGGGCGACCATTCGATAGGTTTCTCCTTTCAAAGTGAATGTCATTGCCTGGGATAATACCTCTCAAGGTGAGATTTCCAAGCCTTATGATAGTAAAGGGAAAGATAAGGTTGGGGCTAGAGCCTGTAGCTTCTTCCTGATTTTTATTTATGGCCCTTTAGGTCTTTTGAAGTTTGGCTGTTGTGGCCTTTCTGGATATTTTGCCTTTTTTGGGGGCTTTGTAAATAATTATTGAGATGTTTTAATGTGTTACATGCTTTTCTTTTGCCAGCACGATTGTATCCTCGTCGCCTTAGGGAACAATATTAATTGTCCTTACGCTGTTTTGGGATATGCTTTCTCCTTATTCTAACGTAAATCATAGTTTTTACATTTTTCTATCCTAACGAGATGTTTACACCTTTGGCTATGTCAAATAGGGTTTTTACTTTGCGAATGATTTATTTAGAGATATCTTGCAGGTGGGCATCTTCATGAGCTTTTTGGCTTTCTTGTTGACTTTTGTTTCTATGGTCATGTCACAAAAATTTTGGAGGAGTGCCCCTTTGAATGGAGGTCTTTGGTCTTATAGACCTTTTAAAGGAAAGTCACCTTTGATAAGAGGACTTTTGTCTTATAGACCTTTTGGAGGAGTGGCCAACGGCCTATGGTTGGGGGAATCTACCCTAAACTCTTGCAAGTCATTTACCTCTCTAAATGATTGCAATTGTGCGCAACGTGCTTAAAAGCTTCCCTATGTTGGCTGATCACCTTCCAATCGACGAGCTCATCAAAGGTGCTGATCGAGATAGTTGACAACAAAGAATGCCAATGCAATGTTGGACTTGTGAGGGAGAAAGAGAATAGCCAACAATGTTGTGGGTTCAATGTGTTGATGATGGACATTGCTGAGTTAAATTTTTTCAAGTGGTCCTGCGGGTCCATCTCCCCGTTGTTTGGGGGAATCTTCATGGGCATCTTGTATCCCATTGGGAACTGTTCCTCCATAACATGAGGCAAGAAAGGGTGCTGACCCTTCTTGATAAACCCCTAGCTATTGTTTCTCTAGGGGTAGGTACCGGTTGATTCACTGTTAGTTATGGCCTTAGTCTATTGTACCTGTTGACTGGGTAACCATGTGCATTCGTATGCATCTGTATAAAAATAAGGGTAATACGAATTATAATATTGACCATAATCGTGTACCTAGGGTTGGGCATGTGCCACCTGGTTTGCTTGAGGACTAAGTTGTCGGTATGGATTGGTCTGGGGAAGTCCAGTGGACATGCTGACATGCTGTTGTGGCTGCCTTATTGTGTAGCGATTAACAGGTGGTCGAAAGTCTGCATTGTTGCCACGA
Source organism: Senna tora (assembly GCA_014851425.1). Classification (NCBI taxonomy): domain Eukaryota; kingdom Viridiplantae; phylum Streptophyta; class Magnoliopsida; order Fabales; family Fabaceae; genus Senna; species Senna tora. The sequence continues at coordinate 33,346,622 of CM026269.1, forward strand.
GCTGTTGAAATAGCAGCGCCTGCCATTGTCTATTCCAGATGGAATTGGTGGTTAAAAGGTTTTGTCAGATGAACCTTTTTGTTGTTTTTCCAAGATTTGGTTTCTTGGAGGATCTTCTTCTGTTGATGATTATCTAGCTAGTTTTTTATGTTTCACAAATTGAACTTGATTGTCCAATGCTTCCTATATGAACCTCTGCAGAGGTTGTTTGTTGAGGATCCTCACTTGCTCTTAAAGGTTGGTGACTTTAATGGGTAATACCAATGAATACTTGAGCCTTAATGTATTTTACAAAAAAAAAAATTGTATTTCAATTATAATAATGATGTGAATCCATTTAATTATAATTAATTGATAATTTAATTATTTGATTGGATAAAAAGTTAAATTTAGTTTTTATGGGCTTGATGATTGAATAATTTAAATAACCTCCAAATCGAATTGATTAAATAAGTTATTATAATTTTTATATAATATTGATGAGTTTTTCAAATATACGAGTCACTATAAGTTCTCAAGAGTCAAGTAAGGGAAAATTCCAAATTAGGAAAAGAGCTCCCATAGACAAATGGGTGTGAAGCGGTTTATATAGAATCTTGTGCCCAAATAGTGATAGATATAAAGGCGATACCCATAGGCACTCTGATTATTACTAACTAGATTTGGTGGTATCGATTGTTAGATTATAAGGCTATGTTTGGTAGCCATATAAAATTATGGAAAACATGAGGGAGAAGCCTTCTCCCTCATCTTTTTTTTCTACCAAACAAACCTCACTTTTTACAATATGATGAAATTATATTTTTGTCCTTACTTTTTTTACCCACTTTTATTCTATTCTTACTTTTAATGTAAGGACAAAGATCATTTTATTCACTTTTATTCCATTCACATCACATTCACATGACATTTTCATTTCTTCCTTTTTTTCTCATTCTCATTCCCTTCTCTTTTCTTCTTATCAAACACACCCTTAAATTGAGTAAGTCATTTTCTATTGTAAGGCGGCCAATCGAGTCCGGGGGTGGCCTTGCCTATTCAATTAGTGTGGTAGGGGATATTTTACCTAATATATATTAAATTTATAAATATTAATAAAATGTGTACTTTTAAGTCAATGACTATAGAGATGATAAGTATGTTAAGAAGTAGTTATAACAAACTTGTAAGTGTTAGAACTAATAAAAGTGAAGTAGAGTTGTTTGTTTTGGATTTGCCAATCAACTTGTGGCATGGCCGTTGACACGTGACACCTCTTGAATTTAAGAGTATAAATTCAAAAATAAGATATAATTTCTTTTATATATATATATATATATAATTTGTTATTAGATTTTTCAATAAAAATAAATATGTAATTTTTTTAAAAAAAATAATCATGGAGTATAAATCATAATCACATCTATTTCTTTTTAATGTAAAAATTATATAACAAAAATAGAAAAATTACTTTTAAATTTGTTTTCTTAAATTAATTTCATCCTATTTAAATTGAAATGATGTGAATAGATCTAATCAATAAACTAATTGATTAATTTAATTGATCAAATGAAAATTTATTTAATTCAATTTTCATTAGTTTGATGACCGGATAGTTTTGAATGATATCCAAATCAAATTGATCAAATCATTTGAAAATTTAAAATCTTAATATATTCTATATCAATTTATAAATATTAAATCTTAAGAGTGTCCAAAGCAAAGTTTATCCATCTTTAAAAAATAAATACACAATATATATTGGTTTGAAAATCTTATACATTAACGTATACAGCATCAACACAATGTAACACAGATAGTAAGAGATGTGTGTTATTTAAATAATCGTCAATCAAGTTTCATTCGGGATGTGAATAAAGTATCATTTGTTGGGAGAATCGCTTCTAATAATAAGTCTGATTGTATCTAAAAGATCAGTTATCAAGCTCACTTTAATAGATACGAAAACAAAAGTTGGAGAATTTGAGCAAATATGTTTATTATGTCGAACTATTTAATTAGTTGTTAAGAATATGGAGATTGCCTTTAGCATTTTTGGTTAATTTTGTTTTTTAAAAAAATTCATTTAATTATTAATTTATTGTTTAGTGTGCCTGTGTGAGTCATATTGGGAAAAATTATTAAAGTTTATTTTCCAGCCAATCACTACGTAGGAAGCCACGTAGGAGAGATCCTTTAAACTAAAAGGTTTCACTTTCAAACAATTTGACCTTAATAATCCTCAAAAAGATGTCGCCGCCTTTTTTTTGGCTCTTTTTGTAGTGGCGGGCACATTGTCGTCGCAATTAAACTTTGTGACTAATAAATTTTTTTTAAGTGCAAAAGCTATTAAATGAATGAAGCGTGCAATACAATATTAACACTTCATTTTTATTTTAATATATATAATATTTTTTGAAACAATTTGTAAACATTGGATATAAGAGTAAATTTACTATTTTATTTTTGATGAAAAAATGCCTAAACTAAAAATACATATCAAGTATATATTAACAGGGTCGAAGGGACTTTCACAATATGATGAATTTGGGTTCGAATTTTCGCTGAGAGATGTGTTCACATTTAGTGTCTGACGATGCTTCAAATAAAATTATCTTCAATATGAGAATACCTTTAAAAAGAATTACATATCAAGTGGATGCTCCATCTCGCTAGGTAAATTACGTCTTTGCCCCCTATGATAACGTATAAATACTTACGTCTTCCAAAAATCAACATAATCCCATCCCTTTATGTGAGATTAAAAATATAAAGAATGTTTCTTGGATTAAAAACATAATCTTCAACATGTTTGTTGGCTTTGTGTGTTGTGTTGAAAAGCATAATAGTTAAAATGAACTCAAAGATACGGAAGGATCAAATTGTCTAACGGCGCAATCTTTCAGGGACCAAGTTGGGTAGTCCAAATCTTTCAGGGACGAAAACGTTAATTTTGGAATCTTTCAGGGACAAAATTGTGTATATACTCTTGTTTTCTGCCATGTAAGCAAATTCACGTCAGCACTTAACGGGCCACATGTTTATTTAACGTGCCATGTCAGCAATTCCGTTAATTGCATTTAACTTGGCATGATGGAATGATTAAATTGTCTAACGACACAATCTTTCAGTTACCAAGTTGGGTAGTCCAGATTTTTCAAGGACAAAAATGTCAATTTAAAAATTTTCAAGGACCAAATTGTGTATATACTCTATTTTAATTTTAAATTTTTATATTGGTCAAGCACATGTTTAATTATATTAACAATAAATAAAAAATATTTTAGTTAAAATGAGTAAAATTTTAAATCTTTCTTATATGAAAACAGTGTAATTTAATTTAAATATATAGTTTGTGTATATATGAAAAAAATCAATAAATAAATAAACACATAGTTAGATTTTTGCACAAAAATATATTATTTTTTATAAAAAATTATCACTTTTATTGTTGCAAAAATAATTCGTTATTAATGAGGACAAATTTAAATAAGGCAGGTTAAATTCCCTATCAGTAATGACGAATTAACCTTTAACCAAGTCAAATTTACTATATTACTTTAGTGAATTTGACATGGTTAAATTCGCCATTACAAATAAAAAATTTAACCAAGTCAAAATTTTCATTAATGATAGCAACTTTGTCTTATTAATAGTGAATTTTGTCCACTTAAATTAACTATTAGTAATTTTAGTTGACGACTAATTAACAAAGTTGTCATGCTGAAATTTAAATAATATTAAAGTTAATTAAAAGTTTATAATGCTAGTTAATATTGATTAGAGGCATGAAAATTTGATTTTCACTCTTGTAAAATATGAAATCAAAATTTAATAAATCAATTAGCAAATTTGAACGTACAAGTTTATTAACAGGTCAACTGAAATTACTAATAGTCAATTCAAGTTGACTAAATTTAACATCAGTAAGACTAAATTTGTTATTATTGATGAAAAATATGACCTGAATTTAACCTCGTCAAATTGCCATCAATAATGGCGAATTTGACCTAGTCAAAGGTTAAACTCAACAATACTAAAAACAATTTTGATCAGAATTTGAGCTAGACAAATTTCATTTGGCCTTATCAAATGCGAATTTATCTAAATTCATCATCATTAATGACAAGTTGTCACTCTAACAATAAAAGTAGTATAAATTTATAAATAATTTTAAAAGAAATAATATGTTTGAATATAATAAAAAATCATTAATTATAATTTTTGTTCAAAAACCCACATAATGCCATGTCTAGTTATTTCTATACTATATAATATTAATTTAATATATTTATATTATTATAAATCAAGTTTACCTAACATTGTTGGAAGTTAAAAGTTTTGGTAATTTTTTTCTGTTCATGTTCCATGTGCAAGACCGAAAGTGCTCTTTAAAATCGAAACTAATGGCTGAAATCTGAACACAAAAGTTGGAATATTTCACTAAGCCAGCTGTATTTTTTAAGGATTTGTTTGGATGCACTATATATATATATATATATATATATATATATATATATATATATAGATATGGACCATCCTACTCATATTGATGATAAAGCATACTATTTTATTTATTATTATTATTATTTACAAAAATTTAATTAGAGTACTAAATTAATCACGGTGTGGTCACGTTTGCATACACATTTTTATTAATTTAATTAATTAAATAAATAATTAAGTGAGATCAATTATAGCTTCAATATACATTATACAACATTATTACCTTGAATATTATATAGTCAAAACTTTATATATATATATATATATATATATAATATTTAAATAAAAAATAAAAAATAAAAAAGCAGATTTACCATGAAATTTCTCAAGTCTTCCTTTTAGATTTTTCTTCATTGACTCAAAATAAAGAAATGTAAATTTCGAGGTCTTTGTGCTTGTTAACTTAACGTGTGAGACAAACCAAAGGAACATCTTTTTCTCAATTATTAGTATTGATTTCATAAAATAATTAAATAATTAAATAAATAAAAGCATATTGGTCTTTGTATGCTTCGATGGTATAGTTATATGTACAAGTTTCAAGTAAATTGCTATGGAAATTTCAAAAGGTATTGTGAGGAAATGATGGATATGAATGACAATATAATTAATGGATTAGAAAATTGAATTTAAACAATACAAGAAAACATAATTTTTTTTGACGAATTTTTTGCAACGACTTTTGAATTTTTGCTAATTTTTTTACGTTACTAAAAAGTGTTTTGTTGTGAAATGTTTAGTGGGAAAGGTAACCTCCCACTTCTATGATTTTAGTTTGATGTGGTGACAAGTACTTACAAAATAGTGAAAATTCTTTTAATATAAATAATTTTCGAAGCTTAAGTTAGTTATGAGAATAAATAAACAAAATATATATAACCAAATCAAGTGATCGATCAATATTTGTTATTGATTGAGCGACTTGTGATGGCAATAGAACAGACAGTCGGTATATATGTGATATCAATTGACTGAAGTGATCTATTGAACAAGTGAAGAGGGTGTTTATAGTCAACTTAATTACTATATATTTTTTATTTAGTTCGTTTTATTTCGTAATTAGATATTTAATTAAGAGTGCTTGTTGACTTAGCTTTATGTCATTTGACTTTGGTCTATGTACATAAAATGTTATTTTTTTTCCACATTTTAAAATTAATTCTGAGTCATTAGATATAATGATATGTTTGCAAATTACACAAGTTGTTAATTACTAGATGACACCTCAAATTGATGTTGAAATTTTTATTTTCTTTCCACAAGTTGTTAATTACTAGAGACACCTTTCACAACAAAATATAATAAAATAATATTCCAATCTATGTTAAAAGAAATGTTCACATTTAATATTCGACTATATAGCTCGAACAAAATTCTTCAAATTATTGTGGTAAACCTAAAAATTAAATAATTAAATAATTAAAAAAACATTTAATTTATATAAGTGTCAGTATATTTTTACCCTATATAGTGTGATATAAGTTTTTGGAATAATTTATTTCTTCCCTTTTAAAATTATTTTAGTTGCATTTGCAATTAGATTTTTTTTATAGATAATAGAAGTTGTTATTATATATATAATTCTCACACACACACATATATATATATATATATAACTTTACCTTTCATTGTCAAAACAGATTACTTAATGCAAATGGTAAAGCATTATGCATTCTAGAAAGTAAAAAAGAAAAGAATTATACATAATTTTTAATTCCAGTGGACTCATAGATTAAAGACTTTCATCATGCCACAAAAAGGATTGTCACTATGGAGATTAAATTTATTATTTGCACACTTACACCCAAATATTAGAGATCCGATTACTTATTTTAAGTATAAAGTATCTTTAAATCAATAAATCAATTATTTTATCCGTCAAAATATTTATAAATTAACAAAATAATTATATTTATCGAATTCCAAAGTTGATAAAATAATTAATTTATTGCTTGCACTTTATTCTTAAATAAAATTAATTCAATTAGAATAAACTTATATTTTAATTTTGAAGAACATTATATATATATATATATATATATATATATATATATATAATACTCCCTCTGAGCAATTTTCTTAAGTAAAAAAATGACAAAGGATAGGTCATTTAAAAATAAAAAATTGACAAGGATAGCCCTTAAGAATTTCTTTTATGAAAATGATTTATTAAATAAAATAATTGATCCAATTATTATATGACTCAAATAACATTTTAATATTAAAATCCACCACCTGAGAGGGTTAGAATTTTAATATTTTAAAAATCTCAAGGTTAATTTAGGCTTTTCCTCTTTTGGAGAAAACAATTAGTGCCGCAGTAACCCAACATGCCTTTCTCTTTCACTTCCACTTTATATTTATTTAGTAACAAAAAACCAAAATGACACTATACCAAACAAAAGGTAAAATATTATTTAAAAAATATTTTCTATTAATAAATATGCATAAAAAAGGAACTTAAAATGGAGAATGAGGAAGCACACATCTGGCACAAATTTTATCTGACAATTTTAGGTATCTTCAATTGATAAAAAATAAAAAACAATAATTAATATAATGCAAATATTATTATACCTAATACCATGTGAGCTACTAATTTATTCTATAGAAATTAATCATATTCACTTTAATTTATCTGACATCTGTCTATGTTAAATTATATAAACTAGCATGTATAAAGTGTTAAAAAATTTATAATAACTAAATTGTACTGTTCTAAATTTTTGGAGACTTTAATCTTAATAAAAAAATATTTTATTGAAAAATAATTTTTTTTTTAAAAAATCTAATAGTATATTTAGTTTGTGAAAATAGTTTTAATTTTAATTTATTCTTCGTATTTGCTCTAAATCAAATAACTTAAATAATAATAAATTATTTTATGATCTTTTGAATGTGACTATAATTAAATGGAAATAGTTATATAACAAAATGATTTATTTCCTTAAAAATTTCAAAACTAACAATGATATGAGGGAGAGGCCTAGAGGAGGATGTTCAGTACTGAAGTTTAATACATTCTTTTAATTATATAGTTTTTACTGCTCGTTTGGTTAGTGAAATATTTGAGGGAATAAGAATAGTAATAGGAATGAGAAAGAGAATGTTGGAGGGAATGAAAATATGATGTGAATAAAATGACTATTTTACCCTTATATTAAAAGTGAGAATGGATTAAAGTGGGTAAAAAAGTAGGGGCAAAAATATAATTTCATCACATTATAAAAAGTAAAAGTACATTTGATTAAAAGAATATTGGAGAGAATGTTGGATTAGATCAATAATTCAAGAAACCAATTAGTATTAAAAAAATAACATTAAATGATTGAAAAGACGTATCGATTCCGTAACACTAAACTTTTATCCGACTTATGAAGTCCACGCAATTTCAAGCAACATACTTGATTAGCTAAAATTTCTATTCCACGATTAGTTTAGATACGATAATATTTATATAAAAACTGCACCTAAATTTTCTCCGCGCGGACAATCTTACCAAACACTAGTCCATAACTTATGGTGTTTGGTAAAATGGATAAAAATAAATAAAAAATAAATAAAAATTCAGTGATTTGCTTTTTAATATTCGGTATTTGGTTGCAGGAAAGCTTTGTAACGTCCATTTGTATGGGCATGCTATATATAGAGAGGTGGAGGGGAGGGCCACACACACACACAACACATTCATTCATTCATTCCATTGAGAGAGAGTCCTTCCTTCCTTCCTTCACCTTTCAAAAAGCCTTCACACCAACGCTCTCTTCTCTTCATTTCTTTCTTTCTCTCTTTCTTTGATCAATTTTTCTAAGCTAATCGGAGGATTCTCGGTGGATTTTCTCAGCTCAGTACTACGGGATTACGTTACGTCGTCGTTCTGATTGGCGACTTTTCCAAGGAGTAGCGATGGAGCAGAAGGGCGTTTTGTTCTCGGCATTGGGTGTGGGAGTCGGGTTGGGCGTCGGGCTCGGGTTGAGTTCGGGTCAGGCCGTGCAGAGGTGGGTCGGAGGAGGGAATCGGGAGCCCGGGGAGGTTTGTGTGGAGTCGATTGAGCAGGAGTTGTTCAGGCAGGTCGTTGATGGGCAAAGGGACAGTAAAGTAGTCACATTCGAGAACTTTCCTTATTACTTAAGGTAATTTTTTTTGAGGTATTTGTGTGTGTGTGTGTGTTTTGGATGCTATTTTTGTGTGTGATGCAGAATCAGATGGAAGCAGAGGGGAGTAGAATCTATCTTGATTTGTAGTTTTTCCGGAGTGAAATCTTAATGATGAACTTGGTTGAGATTTAGCTTGTCTTTCTGTTTGGTTGAGTTTTATATGATGAGTTTTTGAATCAGAGGAATAGGAGTAGCTATTATTGTGGGGAGGTTGAGTAATCGTTCTATCCGGAATTGTGAGGACAATGTATTTCACATTTTTTTTACACCGAAAGGTAAAAAAAAAACTTGGTACGGTGAGTCAAGGATTTTGTGGATAAGGATCTGTTTCAGGTTGACTTGTGAATTCAAAGAACTCTGCTGTGAAACTTCTGTTCTGGTACAAAAGAAGAAAGAAACATTCTGGATGGGCCTGTGGGGCTTCTAAGCTTCTTCATCTTTCTCTCTCTGATAATTTCTCAGATTGTTCATTATTGAGTTCGGGCTGCTTTGTTTAATCCAAACTTTTTTCCAGATTTTCTGGTAGCGGATCTTTTTTCAGGCAAAATTTAGGTACAATTTAGATGTTCACTATAAGTCTCCCTTAGTAACTTACAGTTCAACACAAAAAGGTCAGGGATTTGAAAATATTCATTAAAGAATATTATGGCAAACGTTTAAGGAATGGTGAAAACTTCATTTTGGTCCTTTATGTTTCACCCAAGTTCCAAATCAGTCATTTTATATTATAAAAGTTCCAAATCAGTCCTCTATTTGCAAGTTGTTCCAAATAAGCCCTTTTGCCTTACACCGTTAATGTTCTCCGTTAAACGATGACGTGTACAGTTGATGTGGATAAAATATATCTCTTATGTGGCCTCTGTTTTAGTTTATTTTGGGTTCTTGTGTTTTTGGTAAATGTATGTACACATTTGGCATTTGCTGCTTCATCCTCTTCGTAGAAGTTTTATATGTAACATGTCTCTAGTGAACTATGAACTCTGGCATTTGCTTCTTACTCTTGCAAGGATCACATAGTACTTAAGGTTATTTCTAGTAGTATTATATCTGAGGTAAAGACAAGCTCAATAGTATTATTGTTTTCTGAAGTCTGAACCACTATGGCCTATGTTTTGCATAGATCTGTTTCTATGTGGAGCTTTGGTCCATTCAGTGGTGGATTTGATCTAGACATGGGGATTTGATATGATCATGACCTTAACTTTCTTCTTTTTTATTTGAAAAAATGAATACAGAAATTATGAATGAGTTTTTCCTGATTAAACCATATCTTATGCAACCTTTGATTTATGCAATGACAGTGAAAGAACTCGAGTGTTGTTGACAAGTGCCGCATTTGTTCATTTAAAACAATATCACTTTTCACAGCACACCCGAAACCTTTCACCAGCAAGCCGGACTATTTTGCTTTCTGGACCTTCAGGTATATTACATACAAATTTATCTTGTGCTCAGATACTTTTCAAGTTTGAGACATACTAATTTTTTTTGTTCATTTTAAAAGAACTTTACCAGCAAACACTTGCCAAAGCTTTAGCACATTACTTTGAATCGAAGTTGCTTTTGCTAGATATTACTGACTTCTCTTGGAAGGTAATTGTTTACGGACTTTTAACTTCATTTTGTTTAATTTGTGATGTTCGTATATTCATATCTTTGATGCTTTACCTTGTACAGATGAAAAGCCGATATGGATGGACAAGAAAAGAACCAGTAAGTTTTGTCTGATCTGCATTACATTTTTTTTCTTTGTCTTTCTTGATTTCCCTAAAAGTAAAGTGCATTTCTCATTAGGTCATATGCAGAGGCAATGCATTCATTTAGTTCATTCATGGAGAGATTTTCCTAACTTATTTTCTTCTGTAGTCTTTTAAAAGGTCCATATCTGAGCTGACTTTGGAGCGAATGTCAAGTTTGTTTGGTTCTTTTTCAATCACCTCGACCGGCGAAAATAGAGGTATTTAATGAAGGACAAAACTTATATGCTGTTGTTTACATGCTTTTCCTAAGGTTAACCAATTAAAAAAAGACATGTGTCAATTTTGAGAAGATGACATAAAAAAAATTGACACGTGTCTTTTTTTAATTGGTTAACCTTAGGAAAAGCATGTAAGCAACATCATATAAGTTTTTTCCTTCAAGGAATTGATGCTCTGAGATTTTCTATTTTCTGTGATTTGAAGATAACAATCAGACAATGAACCTATATTTACCTTAGTATTTGGTGGTAGATGTAGTTAGTTTTCAATATTAATATTGCATTCAGCGATCATATCTATGATGTTACAAAAGGTCATGACTGCATCTATATTCTATAACATTGCCATCTTTCAATGTATGTTTCCATTCATATTTTCTAGCTCTTGACCTTTATCTAGATGCTGCTACTTGATCAACATAACTATTACTTCAACGAATCTTGTTTGACAATTTTGAGCAGGAGCTTTACGTCGACAAACCAGTGCTACCGAAGGTTCCAATAATCCTCCAAAGCTACGTAGGAACGCCTCTGCTGCATCTGATATAAGTAGTGCTTCTTCCCATTGCGGACCAACAACTTCAGGTTATGATTGAATGCACTTTTGTTTCTCTTTCTCTAACTTTCTGCTATAGTTATATGTCTCTACCTTGATTATGTTATATAAGTTTATCCTTTTTATGGAATTGCTGCATGTGTATATGTAGTTAATGAGTAAAGCTAGAGGTAGCTTTATTATGTAAGTTTGGCCTCGGAGCTACTCTACCAGTTCAAAGATTGATTCAATATCTAAGGTTAAATAACATAGCGCTTTGTAATTATTAAATTAATCTTCTTCTTAATATTTAAATAGAAGGTAAAGAGTGTATCTAGATCTTTTAATTATTAACAAAATCTAATCTCATGCATTGCTATTTGTATTCTAAAACATTATACTTAAGAACGAGAATGCTCTTCTCTAATTCTTTTTAAATTTCAATGAATATCGTCAGTGATTATTGCTTTATCATATATATGTTTTGTTGCTAATACATTAACACCAATTTTCTCTTCCTCTATATGCTTACTTCTGGATGTTTCTTTTTCAGGTCCCCTGAAGCGCAAAAGCAACTTATGCTTTGATGAAAAACTGTTTCTGCAGGCACTTTACAAGGTGATGTCATCATGAAAACTCTATTTTTTGAACAAAAAACTTTTTGCAAGAAAGATTATTACCCTTACAGTGCATTAGGATAAAACTCTCAAATGAAAGAAGAAAAAATAACAAGCAGGCTACTATAATTTTTGCAGGTCTTGCATTCTATCTCGGACACCAGTCCCATCATCCTGTACATCAGGAATGCTGAGAAGCTTTTTCTTGAATCGCCAAGATTATACAATTTGTTCCAAAGATTGTTGAAGAAACTTTCAGGGTCAGTGCTGATACTAGGTTCCCATATTCTTGATTCAGAAGATGATTGCAGAGAAGTTGACGAGAGGCTCACTGCATTGTTCCCTTACACTGTTGAGATACAACTGCCTGAAGACGAGACTCAACTCAGCAACTGGAAAACCCAGTTGGAAGAGGACATGAAAGTGCTTCAGTATCAAGATAACAGAAACCACATTGCTGAAGTACTTTCCTCAAATGACATTGAATGTGATGACTTGAACTCATTCTGCCATGCAGACACAATGCTCCTCAGTCAATACATTCAAGAAATTGTGGTGTCTGCAATATCTTACCATTTGATGAGTAACAAGAATCCAGAATACAGAAATGGAAAGCTAATTATATCATCTAAGAGGTAAATATCTGGAGCATTGATTTTTTTATGCAATTGATTAAGGGGTTTTCTAATTTCTGGTATTGGACGTGGACAGTCTGTCCCATGGATTGAGTCTGTTCCAGGAAAGAAAAACTAGTGGGAATGATAATCTGATGCTGGAGACTAATGGATCTAACAAGGTTTGTCTACTGACAACTCTAAGTATGATGAAAGAATACTTGTGCTAAATTGACAAATTTCAGCTCATCAATGTTTTCTGTAACTGTAGGACACTGCTGGAGAAGAGAGTAGTGGTGCAAAGAATGACGTACGTGCTGATGCCCAAGCTCCTGAAAAGAAAAGTGAGACAGAAAAACCTATCACTATACCGAAAAAAGATGGCGAGAATTCTGCTCCTGCTAAAGCTGTAAGATCAATTTCTTAGTAGTTAACATGAGAAGTAGATACACACACAAAATATGGATATTGAAAGGCAGTCCATAGTTTTGTTTTCTTTTTTTAAAGAAAAAAAAATCACCAGTGAGACACCCTATGAGAACCATCTAACAAGAGAAAGAAATGACAAACTCCCTTGATTTTCTTATTAAGGGTAACTACAATACTGGATATCTTTTATCTAACAAATGTTATTAACATTACAGTTGTTGGTGCATTATCCTCAAAAGTTACTAGGATAAATTGGCAATGTATAAGAATTTTGATAGTTAAGTTAACCCAGCATCATGGTCCATGTGTTTCTAATCATGACTCTTAAATCACTCAAGTCACTGTTCACAAACCATGTGATATTAAGTTAGTTACATAACAAAAGTTTAATTGCATGCTTGCAGGAAGTTCCTCCTGACAATGAGTTTGAGAAGCGAATAAGACCCGAGGTTATCGCCGCAAATGAGATAGGGGTTACATTTGCAGATATTGGTGCATTAGATGAAATTAAGGAGTCACTTCAAGAGATGGTCATGCTTCCCCTTCGAAGACCGGACCTCTTCAAAGGTGGTCTTCTTAAGCCTTGTAGAGGTATATTGCTTTTTGGGCCCCCAGGTACTGGAAAAACAATGATGGCAAAGGCAATTGCTAATGAAGCTGGAGCAAGCTTCATCAATGTATCAATGTCGACAATCACTTCGAAGTGGTTTGGAGAAGATGAAAAGAATGTCCGAGCTTTGTTCACTTTAGCAGCAAAGGTTGCCCCCACTATAATCTTTGTTGATGAAGTTGACAGTATGCTTGGACAGCGAACAAGAGTTGGAGAGCATGAGGCGATGAGGAAGATAAAAAATGAATTCATGACCCACTGGGATGGGCTATTGACAAAACCTGGTGAGCAGATTCTTGTTCTTGCTGCAACCAACAGGCCATTTGACCTTGATGAAGCAATCATAAGAAGGTTTGAGCGCAGGTAAGACCATATTTTTTGTCTCAATATTGACATGATTATCTGTTTCCTCTGTAGTGTTACGATGCTTTTCTTACCAGACCAAAGAGTTTTCTCTTTAATAAGGAATTAAGGATGTAAACTGTAAAGCATGAAAGAAACTTTCTTTTATAGGCTTAATCCATGAGCTCCACTCACAGAGTTAACATTAAAAAATTACAACTTTAATATGATCGAGCGCCTTGAATCATGTGGCATAAATTGATTGGTCATTGGTGCGTCTACAAGAATGCCTCATCCTGAAATCTTAATCATATATATATAGCCCTTTACTAGTACATTAAGTTTTCCTTTGATTTTGCATGTAGCTATCAGGCAACTCCTATCTATAGAAAACGCAACTTTCTGTTGCTTTTGGTTTCAAAGTTTTATAAGCAGCAGATAAAGATTATTGGTATTGAGATTTAGTATATAATCATTAACTAACTGTGCCGTAATTGAAAATGTTCTATTTTAGTTATTAGCAGTATCATTGATCAATTTGCCTTTTAGATCCAGATTACTGTTATTGTGATTTTGTGATTGACACCACTGTACCTTTTCAATGTTGAGCAGAATTATGGTTGGTCTTCCATCGGTTGAGAACAGGGAAAAGATCTTGAAAACTCTCCTATCTAAGGAAAAATATGAAAATATAGACTTCAAAGAGCTTGCAACCATGACTGAAGGATTTAGTGGAAGTGATCTTAAGGTTTTATTTTATTATTATTATTATTATTTTTTCGGTTTCCCATTAGTGAATCTAATTTACTAATTCCAGTATGTGGCCATCATCTCTTGATATTAATTTCTGTAAACAGAATTTATGCATGACGGCTGCATATCGACCTGTTAGGGAGCTGATGCAGCAGGAACTATTGAAGGAGAGGGTAATTCTTAAACAAGTTCTACAATGCCAGCATGAACGTTATCTTTTTATTAATGAAGAAGTTTTTAATTAGAGCCACAGAAGTGACCAATACACTTGCTTTTTATTCAGGAAAAGAAGAAAAAAGAGGCAGAAGCCAAAAGCTCGGAAGATGCTTCAGAGACTAAAGAGGAGAAAGACCATGTAATTACTCTGAGGCCTTTGAACATGGAAGACATGAAATATGCCAAGACTCAGGTATGATTATCTGAAAATCATTCACTTAAATGGCTACGGAGTACTTGATTTTGATGTCTGTTTCCCGTTGAATAGTATAATTAGTGATTTTCCATACCAAGAAGGATTTCCGTTTCAATATTTCAAGGAAATTGAATGACAAATATCTGACATTTGGCTAAATGATATATATATTAGAGGAAATTTAGTAGCATAGTTTGGGACTAATCTAGTATGTGATGTGAGTAGAGAGCCTTTGTTAACACCATGTGATCAAAGGTTCACCATGTGATCTTTTCTATAAATTTCAAGTCCTATATCTTGCAAATCGGTCATGACATGCCATATGAAGTATGAAAACCTTTGGCAAAGCTACCTTATGTATTTGGAGAGTCTAAGGTCCATATAACTTGAAGTCGGACCAAGTCCCACACATTGCATTTGGATCATAAAAACTTTTCTAAAATTCTGATTCAATATGAAAACAATCAAGTTAATCTAAAATTTATTACAGCAGAAGAGAAACTCGATACATGACCATAATTTTATGCAGGTTGCTGCAAGTTTTGCTGCAGAAGGATCAACAATGAGTGAGCTGACACAGTGGAATGATTTGTATGGAGAAGGAGGTTCAAGGAAGAAGCAGCAGCTCTCTTACTTCCTCTAGATTGTAGGAGAGAGGATAACTCTGTGGACTTGTCAGCATTCATTCTTCCAAGAAATATGAAGAACAAGAGAAGCAGCTTTTCGTTGAAGAAGAGCTTAAATCTGGACAGATATGGCCTCCAAAGGATATGTAAGATTCATACATATCATGTTTAGGAGAAAAGTTCTGGATTGGTATTTGTTTGGATTGTCTGCAAAGCAATGGCCACACCAATATTAGGAGATTAATATATATATATATATATATATATGCCTTTGTGTGTGAGTCAGGTGGTGTCTGAGCCAACTTGCGTAGAAGGGATTTTTATATTCTGTCATGCGTGATTTTAGAGGATGCATTGGCTTTTTTAGGAAGTAGGGAGTAATTTTACACCAAATCTATTGGGTGTGGTGTAGTGTTATTATATATGAACACATTCTCCAACTAGAACTTTGTACATGAACTGCTTGTAGTTCTTGCTTCAATTTTTATATGAATTTGTCTTTGCACAGGACAGCCAATGAGCATTTAGATTCAGCCATCTTTGTTTTTTTAAAGAAAAAAATCTGGTATAAATTTCTTGTGATCATTAAAAATTTCTCTAAAATTGGTGCTTCAAATGGTTAGGTTCCATTTTGATGAATTTTTATCAATTCCTTGCAATTACTTTGAATGAAATTTGTCATCATTTTAAGGTAAATGGAGATTAAAAAAGGGCTAGAAGGATATTAAACAGAAGATGTTCATGTAGGATATGAATCAAAAGAGCATTGACCAGCAAAATATCAATGAGAGCATCCAAATGGTAAGAACTAAGAAGAGACCATCTTATTCTTCATAGTTTGTTCAATGGATTGGATTGATTCCGTTTAGATAATTTATTCAACCAAACCGATATGATTGAATGATGAAAAACTCATCTAAATTATCCAGTTTAAGAGTGATAAGAGCAGAGGAAGTGCAACTAGAGCTAGCGTAATCATGGAATCATTGAAAGAGTTTAAGGAAGAGACTTGGACAAATCAAATAAAAAGCTGCCCTTCAATAATTACTGAAAACGTCGTTTGCAGCAAGTGGACTAAAAATGGAGCTTCACAACTTGTATTGGGCTTGGAAACATTAATTTGGAGAGCTTGGACCAAGTACTATACATGTAGAGGCTTATTTAAGCCCAAAATTAAATAAACGAGATAAATAAGAATTTATCCCAATCCACGGCTCTGGTACCAAATGATGCAAAACCCTAAGATTATAATGAACCCGAAACCCCGAACACACAATAAAGACAAAACAAGAAGACAGAAACAAATCCCCAACCTATTGAACCCCCAATTGACAACGCAAATGGAAACGCAAATAATCAATTGATTTAAAAATCAAGAATGAATTCGCCACAAGTGATTACCTTGATAAGAATAAATTCTTGATGCAATAGAAGAAGATAAGCACCTCTCCCATGGATTCTTCTTTTAGCCAAGAAGAAGAAGAAAAGCTCAAATTTCTATTATCCAATCCAAATCTCTAATTCTCATTACAAGAAAGTAAGTGGAGTGTTTATACTAAACCCTAAAATAACTAATGGGCTAACCTAACATAACATAAACTAAAGTCTAAACAAAAAACAATATTTTAAAATAAAATTATTGGATCTTTCTAACAACAAAACTTAAGCCCAATTTAATTAAAACATTAAATCTAAAATTAGAGTCTTAAAACACTAATGGACTTTAAATAAAAAGCCTAAATATAATGATTTTCGCATAAAAATACAATCCAAATTTTAATAAGCATTTTTAGCCCAAAATAAGAAGATTTATGCTTAAATAAGCTTCCACATGTATAGTACTTTGTCCAAGCTCTCTAAATTAATATTTTCAAGCCCAATACAAGTTGTGAAGCTCCATTTACAGTCCACTTGCTGCAAATGACGTTTTCAGTAATTATTGAAGGGCATATTTCTATTTGATTTGTCCAAGTCTCTTCCTTAAGCTCATTCAATGATTCCATGATTATGTTAGCTCTAGTTACACTTCCTCTGCTCGTATCAAAGAGCTTCAACCGAACCAATGGGAATAGAATGAATCAATTTGGATTGGTTAAATTTATCGATTTTTTATGTTATAAAAAAATTTTAAATTACTTTTATTAATATAAAGCACACTTAGGGCTCATTTGGTATTACTGTCAGTTTTTAGATTTCAATTTTTTGAAAACTGAAATCTGTAATCTGTTTTTCTGTGTTCTATTTTATATCTTCAGTTTTTTATATTAATAAAATAACAGAAAATAATTATTTATGAAAATTCAAAATATACTTACGTAGATGTTTTGTGAACAAGAAGATTCATGCACATTCATAGTGGGTGGTGGCAGTGGTGGTACGCGGTGGTGGTTGGTCGGTGATTAGTGATGGGTGATAGTGCATGGTGAATGGTGAGTCGTGGTGGTACATGGTGGTAGTTGGTGGTGCATGGTGTTGGTGGTAGGTGTACGTGATGGTGATTGGTGGATGGTGGTGGTGGTGGCAGGTGGTAGTGCTGGTGGTGGGTGATTCTTGTTGGTGGTGGTGAGTGGTAGTGGCGGGTGGTGGTGGTTGAAAAAAAACTGAAATGAAATTTGTGGAAACTACATTTTTGTTATTTCTTATATGGTGTTTTATGTTTTGATATTAAGTCCAAAATTAAAAATAAAACTCACTCAGCCAAACAAGTTTTCAGTTTTTTTTTTCCAAAATAAAACTGAAAACTGAAAACCACAACAATACTAAACATCCTTCTAAGTTCTAACATTCCCTTCAAATTATTGCTGCCAAACAAGGACTTGTAGTCAAATTCATTGCAATCCAATTACAAATCAAACTATATAGAAAAATAGAGAATAAAAACTATAATTAACCATTCCAACACATTTCAAATATTTATTACAAATGGAACATTACTGAAATTCAATACTTTTCAATCCAAAAAATTTGCAAGAGTGTCGACATCTAGGCATGGCACTAAATGTCACATTCATAAACTAAACTAATAGGATTAAACATGTAGTTTAAAATTATGTATTTTAATAACTATTAAAAAAGTTTATTATGTTATATATATAAAATTAAATTAAAACAACATTAAATTGATTGGATTAATTTTAATTGGTTCGGTTCAGATGACATCTAACCAATAGAATCAATTTTAATTTTTTTTTATTCAATTAATCCAATAGATGATTATTTTATATTCATTTTTGTTGGAATAGTTTGAATCGATTTGGTTGAATAAAATTAAATGAGTTTATATTTCAACACCCCTAATTATTCATAAGATGATTTATATTTTGCTAATTTAATTCAAATAGTGAATGCCCAAGCTTCAGCCCTTTTATGCTTGGACTTGAGCCAACAAAGGAAAAAACTTATGTACATTTTCTTATGTTCATTTTCTCCAATTCTACCAATCATATATTGTATTTACACTCTCTTTCTTCTATGATTGGTCATATAAAAGGTGGTCTTCTATATTCTCTCTCTACTGTGATTGGTCATTTAAACACTTTTTGCCACGTGTCATAATTATATTGGGGAATTGGAAGAAATGGACATAAGAAAATGGACATAAGTTTTTTCCGCCAACAAATGCTAAAAAATAGACCACTTCATGGGCCTAAGAACCTCAGGTACCTTGAGAAGTTATTGTGGATTGAAAATCATTGTACTGTACGGTATTTCATATAGGTATGCTTCTAACCCAAATTCCTCAGGGTCCGTTTGGTATCTTTATTGGATATATAAAGAAAAGTAATACAAAGGGAAGAAATATAAAGTAATTGTAAAAATAAAAAATATGTTTGGTATGAAATAAAATAGGAGAGAAAGTTTGTGATGTAAAATTTGTCAAAAGACCAAAATGTCCTTATTATTATATTTTAAAAATAAAATACTTTTATATTAAAAAAGTGGTGGCTGATGGTGGTGGCTCTTGGTAGTGGTGGGTGGTGGTGATGGGGTGGTAATTATAAAAAATAAGAAGGGGTAAATTAGTCTTTTTTTTCTTAACATTACATAAGAAAAATTGGATTACATAAAGCATGTTGGTAGCATTTTCTCACAATGGAAAAGAGGGTGGACATGGGACCCACCTGTCATGAGAAATCATTATGCTTTTTAGGGTTTGTGAAAAAAAAAATTATGTGTAAAATGTCTATTATGTCCTTTGATTTGACATAACCATAACTTTCTTTTCTTTTTATTATTTTAATATAAGAGGTAAAGTAGTAATTTTAATATATTCTCATTCCATTTCCATTTTCAAATTTTATTGACAAACACAGTAAACCCATTCTCTTTCTCTCTTTTTTTCTACGTAAAGAACGTGCTCATAACTTTCTTGAAGGCATGCAGCCAAATGTTGCAAAATAGGATTGCATGGAAAGAAGTTTGCAGCCTATAAATTGCTACCTTGAAAAATGGAAATTTTACATTGCAAAGTTAATTTTACATGCTACCAAACGGGCCTTAGTTGGTAGTAAGAAAGAATTTGGTGGAAAAGGGAATGCGAATGAAAATGTGAATGTTTAAGGCCATGTTTGATTAGTAAAAAATGATAAAAGAATGAAAGTTGGGTTATCCGAATATCAAAAAATTAATAATAAAAGACAAAAGTTCTCATTAATAATAACAAACAAAAAAAAAGTAGAAACAAAATAGACATTTTGCAAGCTATAAACATGAGAATCTTCCAATCCCTCTCCAACCTTGGAGGATTTGTATAAACCCATGAATATGGAAATGTTGCAACTTGCAAGCCAAGAAATGTTAAGATAGATACCAAACATGGCAATTTTCAATCCCTAATCTATTTCCTTGCCCATTCCAAGTAAAAACAAGGCCTTAAGAAATATTTGTGCCCCTTTACAAGCAAGCATTCTAGAGTGGGCCACTCATCACCAAGTTGTGCTAGGGTTTCAAGAAACAAAATTTTTTGGGCTACCGCTGCAATCTGTAGCGACGGCCCCTCATTTCATTTTTATTTTGTTGTTTGTTCTTTCATCTTCCTTCTTTTATGGAGGTTTCTTCTTTCTATTAGGGAAGGTTTTTTTTCCTTTTCATTAGGAAAGGTTTCTCCTCCCTTTTATGGGAGATGTTTTGAAGCTATACAATGATTCCATATTTACATTTGTGAGCTTAACAAAAGAGAAGAAGCTGCTAAGAAGATTACTACCTCAGAGAGGAAAGAGATGTGTGTTGCCTCTTGATTTATACCTTCGAGTTCTTTTCTTTATCTGTAAAAATTTGTAAGTTTGGAAATATGTTGGTTTTTTGTTTTGAATATCCTTCGGTGTGTTGCTTAAGAGTCTAGTTAATTTCTCTTTTATTATCTTTAGGATTGCATGCATGTATTTATTTTATTTGATATATAAACCTTGCTAATATTCTTGTATTGTATGGCTATGATGCCATTTTCTTCATAAATAAATGATAATTTTTTATTTAAAAAAATATGAGCCTGTTTCTGGCAATTGTACGAAATAGCACGACAGTTTATTGTTTATAGGCAAAGACATAGGGCACGTTTGGTAAGCTTTTCCCACAGTACAATACATGTAATCTCACGAATCTAAAAAAATTTTAGATTATATTTTATACATACCAAACACACTTTTTATCATACTTTTTCTCTCTCCTAATTTTTCTCTCTATCTCTCTCCTCACTTTTTTCTACAGTACTTTACATCCGTGCATTCATACCAAGTGTGCCCGTAATTTGTAACAAAATGTCACATTGAACTTGTATATTCATACCTTTGTTTATTTGCTAGAATAGATTTAGATGGTAGTGCCTTTTTAACACAGCCTCAAATGAAGAATTGGAGTCTAGGGTGACATGCTAGGCCCGCCCGGTTAGACTCAGTCCAATAAAATGCAACATAAACTCAAAGACAAAAATTTTATTTTGGTCCTTTATGTTTTTTCTCTATCTCAAT
The DNA here is from genome assembly GCA_014851425.1 of Senna tora. Taxonomy (NCBI): domain Eukaryota; kingdom Viridiplantae; phylum Streptophyta; class Magnoliopsida; order Fabales; family Fabaceae; genus Senna; species Senna tora. Next base: position 33,368,146 of record CM026269.1, read on the forward strand.
TTATTCTCCTATATTTGATCAATTTCAATTTTGTCTTTCACATTTGTAATTAGAGTCAATTTAATCCTTTCATTATTTAAGTTTGAATTAAAAATTTTAAGGGACCAAATGTAAGAAACCAAATTAAGACAAAGGGTAAAAGCGTAAATTACTAAAATAATATTTTTAGTCTAAACTCAAAATAAAATGATTGAATTAAAAAACTCTAAAAAAAATTTGGTTGGGCTCAGACTTTTTCAAGCTCGGCCCAAAGCTACCTTCCAGCTTAGTCTTTAATCAAGCCTAAATGAACGCCAACCCATTAAACTAGAAATGGTAACGAGATGGAATGAGGTTCAAGCCTTTCTCCTGGGACAAATTTCTCTTATTTATATATTCAATTTCTGTGAACCACAAGGATTTTAGAGATTTATATATCAAAGTAATCTTATTGAAATTAAGTCAAAGAAATAGAATTTTGAATTTTTTTTTTTAGATAGAAAATTATGAACATAAAAATATCAATATATATATATATACACACATTATACTACTTGAATAAATTGAGTCCCTTCTCTATATCTATATTTAGGGTAATCATCACAAAGATCCCATGAACAGAACAATTCATCATCCATACATTAAACAATGTCTATTAATTAAAAACCAAATTCAACCAAAAAGAATTAAGAGGTCAAATTTGGACCCAAAGAAATTTAGGAACCAATAGCATAGAAAATATGCTTTGAAAGAATCAGTGCGAATGGCTTCAGACTCTGTTATGTCAACTGTTAAAGAATGAAAAGTGGTATGAAATTTGCGGGAGGACGAGACCCAGAACATCTAATTAATTAACCACCAAACGAACATTGACCCAACTTTAATTATCAAAAAATAGATAATATATATATGTATGTTCTAATCCTTTTTGGATGATCCTGCAATGGGTATCTGGCTCAAAACCTTCTCATCAAAAACAGCATATTGCTTCTTCAGCTCAGCCATAGCAATCTCACCATACAGATCAACCAGCTCTTCATTTTTCTCATACAGCAGTGGCACCGTGAACATCAATACAAAACCTGAATCTCCACAAAATTTACTTAAAAATGGTCCTTTCCTTTAAGAATATGAATAGGGAACATAAAAAATTAATAACAAGTACCAGATAAATTAGAAAAGAGAAAAGAAAAAGAAGCCCTCACATAGATAAAACAAGGTAAGGAAAGTGAACCAGCTTCCAATTACTGAGATAAACCATAATGCAAGAATAACCTGATGAACCGCGGACAAAAAACATCTTAGTCCAAATGGTAGACATAGATATATGATAGCATTAGGAGAGAAATTTAATGATGGAAGAAAATATTTATGCTTAATTTAAGATACTTCATCCAGCATGTTAAATATGAAAATGTGTTCTTCTTAAAATATTATTCCTTTCAAGTTTCATGAACAGGGAAGAGAGGATAAACTTACGCCAATAAACTTCTTCAAATCTTTACCAGATGAAACGTCTCGCAAAATATTGCGCAAAGCAACCAAGGCTCGGTTAATTTCGTTTCTAAGAGCAGAAACAACCTCAAGAACAGAATCCCTAGGAATTGTAAGTTCTGGGATGTTAGGTGTAGACCTGGTTCAGAATTCAAATGTCAAAAGGCTCGTCCAAGTTGTTTCATGGGATGAGATCATGCAACAATGTGTAATTTTTAAAAATAAGAGTTATGAGCTGTGAAATTTAATAATGAACATTTTGAATGTGGCTTTACTTGTGGATATAGATGGATGCTTTGGTCCACAAGAAAACGCCAATCATTGTGAGAATCAGTCCATGACAAATCAGAGTGACCAAATGGTATCCCAACAATTCAAAGAAAAACCAAAATGCAGTGCCTGCACCAAATACAATTGCTGACGAATCCTTTTTCCTCCATAGCACAATGTCAGCAGCTGCGAGGGAAGATTAACGTTGTAAGACATTATTATAGAGAAATCAACAGCATACAATTCCTAATATACCTTCATCATTTCAGTTTTCAAGTTTCCAATAACTTAATACTTCATGGAAAGGTATAGAAGAAATATATCATAAAGTTTCACAAATAAACTTGTATTAGATAGTGGAGAGACAGATTAAATGTAAGTATCATACAATTCCTAATTCTTGCATGATTTCAGTTTTCAAGTTTTCAGTAACATAATAGTTCATGTAAAGATAGAAGAAATATATCAGAAAGTTCCACAAATAAACTTGTATTATAGATAGTGGAGATACAAATTAAATGTAACTATTAAATGTCGCTGAGACACGCAACAGCATACGTTAATTCCTATTCTCTGCATAATTTCAGTTTTCAAGTTTTCAATAACATAATAGTTCATGGAAATTGGAAAGATAGAAGAAATATATCAGAAAGTTTCACAAGTAAACTTGTATTAATATAACTAATAAATTTCGCATAGACACGTAACTAAAATATAAGCGGATCAAACACATTAATCTTAGAAAACGAAAAGGAGAATCCTCAGTCCAAGCATATAGAAAATGATCTTCAACTGTAGATATCAAAATGAGAAATCAATCTTGAAAAATCAGAAATAGAACATTATCACGATCACGAATCGAGATATTCAACGGATCACGAGCAACATGAATTACAAGATTTCTCGCTCAAATTTTCCTACATGAATCGATCGACCAAATACGGCATCATTGTTCGAGAATCGCACAATGCAGGAGCAGAGAAATGGAAAATTAATTAACGATAAATGAAAGGAAAACGAAGAGAGACGAGGCGTACGTTTTCCTCCGCCCAAGACCTTGTGAAGAGGCCTCTCGCGGCCGAAGAGCCTCCGACCGGTGCCGGCTTTGGAGTCCATGGACGATTCGAATTCATCGGAATCTTCAGAGGAGGAATTGGAAACGTCGTCGTCTTCGACGTGACGAGCCTTCTCCAGTTTCGGCGGTTTCAGTTTATTCTCCGTTAGCTCTTCGTGCGTCTCTTCATGCTCCGCCATGGATCTCTCAGCCTACAACACAAAAACACACAACGAAATGAGAGAATGAGTTAGTTATTTTACTCTCGTAAATGTTTAATATAATATTTTTTTGTTCAAAACACTAAATTGGTCCCTTATATTTATACGGAGTTTCATATTGGTATTTTATGTTTCAAAAAATTTAAATTGGTCCTTTATGTTTGTAAGAAGTTTCAAATTAGTCCTTCCGTTCAAATCCGTTTATTTTCCTTCATTAAGTGCTAACATGGCATGCTGAGATGGACATATTATCTCCTACGGCTACGTGTCTATTTAAACTGACGTGTCATGTCACGTCATCGCAACGTCATCATATATTATCATATACATGTCAGCTTAGATGGACACGTTAGCACGTCACATCAGCACTTAACTTAAGAAATTGACGGAAGTGGACGGAAGGACCAATTTGGAACTTCTTATAAATATAAAGGACCAATTTAAACTTTTTGAAACATAAAGGATCAACATGAAACTTCATGCAAACATAAGGGACCAATTTGGGATTTTGAACTATTTTTTTTCTTATTGATCTAATTTTTGAAATTATGATATTTTAAAATTGTTAATTGAGCCAAAAAAAAAGTGAAATGTGAATTTTAACAAAAATAATCAAAATTTAATTTAATTTTAGATAAAGCTTGGAACGCATTCTGAGAGTAACAATTGAATTAATATCGAAAAATAATAATAATATATTGTTATTTTGAATATTCATGTATTTTCTCTTTTTCTTTATTAATCTCTATATTGTTATCTCTCGTTCAAACAAGTTTAAGTGTGATCCGAATGTTTAGTTAATTTTGAATTATAATTTGGTTGTTTATGAATTCTATCAATCTATTTGTTTTCTTGGAGTGCAAGAAAGATATGTCTTTTTTTTATTAAACATCTAAATTTCAATCTAATAATATTGAAGAATAAATCTTAATAATTGTTGAATTAAGTAAACAAAGTGTATGTTCAGCTCATCATATCTCTTTAGAGAGTAAATGTTCAGTAGTACGGTAGTACTGAACTTCAGTACATCTTTTCAATCAATTGGTCCATAATCCATTTAATGTGGTTCCTAATTAATGTGAGTTTTTATTAATATTAACAAATGACACTATATAATTGGAGTGATGTATTGAAGTTCAGTAATACGGTACTACTGAACTTTTATCCCTCTTCAAGATGAAAAATCTCATCGTCCTTGATGTTGGCAACAGATTTGTTACTCTTATAATTTCTGCATATCAGATCTGAAGTAATCTTTAAAGTTTAAAGTGTTGTAGTCTCTTTCAACAACATGATGAATGAGTGAAATTTTTTTAATATAGATTATCTGTAGGTTTTATATATAATTATAACAAACCTTGAATCCAGATTGTCAAAAAAAATTCACAAAAAAAAAATACCCAGAGTAAAATAAAACAAGCTCCACTTACTAGATCTGAATCAATCTAACAATGGGATACTACACTCTCACAAAGGAGGTCTAAAAACCAAAACTAGATCTGGAAGAAAATTCACCATCAAAATTGGGGGACTTGATATTTACCTTATTTATGAAACGACGATAACAAAAGAAGAAGAAGAAAATAAAGAGGGGTTGCCAATTCATGCTAGATCTGTAGGAGAAAGCTAATTGAAGAACGAACACAAAGAGGAAAAAAAAAAGATGTTTAATATTTATGAAATGTTTTAGTTTTTTTTTTTGGAAAAAAACAACTATCAAAATACATGTATATTATATTACTAGTAGGTTTGGAATATATATTAAAATATGAATAATTTTTTAAATTTTAATTTAAAATAATTAACTAATTAAGAATGAATTAGTTAAAATTTTTAGATATTTTTATACATTATACAATTTGAGAAAAGAAATATCTAAAATTATTATAATATATAATGAAATAAAATAAACATTATCATTTTTCTTAATTAAATATTGGGTAAACTACAGTTTGTCCCCTTATGGTTTGACCTAAATCCAGTTTGTCCCCTGTGATTTAAAATGCGACACTTAACTACCCATGTGGCTTGGCTTAAAATTAATGTACCCCCTGTGGTTTAGAGTGTGGCACTTGACCCTCCTGTGGTTTGTTATGTTATCACTTAACTACTCTATATTATTTTTTTCTCAAAATTTAATATTTAATATAACTTATAATAGAAATTACATAAAAATAATTGAATTAATTAATTATTTTATTAAATGTTTATTTTATCTATACAATAATAATAATAAATTCTAATCTTCTACTTTCAACTCTTTTTAACGTTTACTTCAAACTCTTTCTTTCCTCTAATCTCTCCACTATATCCAAGAGTACTGTTATGCTCCTAGTCTAAGGATACTTTTCTAAGAAAATTATTGTTTAATGTTAGAATTTCTAAGCTCAATAATGTTAACATTCAATCCAGATATGTATGTTCTGAACTTAAACAATAAAAAAACTTAAATTTAGTTATATATTTGTATTATATTTTTCTCTTACAATTTTATTTTGATTGATTTAAAAATTCTAAAACATTAAAGATAAAAAATACCAATAAAATGAATAAATAACTAAATATAAATAATCAATGGAGTAAACAATAAATATTAAATTATTTTATTGATTTTTTAAAATTATAATTTTTTTTTGAATAATTTTATAATTCTAGAATGTTGATTGACAAATTTTAAACATTAAAACTATTAAATGATGATTAATTTGACTAAAATTTGAATAGAAGATAGGTGAAGGTAGTTAAGTGATAACATAACAAACCACAGGGGGTCAAGTGTCACACTCTAAACCACAGGGGCACATTAATTTTAAGCCAAACCACAGTGTGGTTAAGTGTCGAATTTTAAACCACAGGGGGCAAACTGAATTTAGGCCAAACCACAGGGGGCAAACTGTAGTTTACCCTAAAATTAATGTATCCCCATGTGGTTTAGAGTGTGGCACTTGACCCCCTGTAGTTTGTTATGTTATCACTTAACTACCCTATATTATTTTTTTTCTCAAAATTTAATATTTAATATAACTTATAAAAAAAATTACCTAAAAATAATTGAATTAAATATTTATTTATTAAATATTTATTTTATTTATAACATAATAATAACAAATTCTAATCTTCTACTTTCAACTCTTTTTAGCGTTTCCTTCAAACTCTTTCTTTCCTCTAATCTCTCCACTATATCCAAAAGTACTGTTATGCTCATAGTCTAAGGATATTTTTCTAAGGGTATGTTTGGATTGGGGATTAAGGAGGAGAATGAGAGGGAAGGGGAGACTATTAAAATATCTTCTCTTTGTTTGGGAAGAAGAAAATTGGAGGGGAAGATAATGGAAGATCAATCCTTAACCCTCCATTATCCTTCCCTTTCACATATTCAAGATACTCCAACTTGGAGTATTTTGGAGGAAGTATCAACATCCAAACAAGGGAAGGACATATGGAAGCTTAACCTTCCCTTCCCCTCCCTTCTCCTCTAATCTCTCCCCTTCCCTCCCCCTCTTAATTCCCAAACAAACCCTAAGAAAATAATTGTTTAATGTTAGAGTTTCTAAGTTCAATAATGTTAACATTCAATCCAGGTATGTATGTTCTGAACTTGAACACTAAAAAACTTAAATTTAGTTATATATTTGTATTATATTATTCTCTTACAATTTTATTTTGATTGATTTAATAATTCTAAAACATTAAAGATAAAAATTACCAATAAAATGAATAAATAACTAAATATAAATAATCAATGGAGTAAACAATAAATATTAAATTATTTTATTGATTTTTTTAAAATTATAATTATAATTTTATTTTTATATTAATTATAATTTTTTTTGAATAATTTTATAATTCTAGAGTGTTGAATGACAAATTTTAAACATTAAAAGTATTAAATGATGATTAATTTGACTAAAATTTGAATAGAAGATAGGTGAAGGTAGTTAAGTGATAACATAACAAACCACAGGGGGTCAAGTGTCACACTCTAAACCACAGGGGGCACATTAATTTTAAGCCAAACCACAGTGTGGTTAAGTGTCGAATTTTAAACTACAGGGGGCAAACTGAATTTACGCCAAACCACATGGGGCAAATTGTAGTTTACCCTAAAATTAATGTACCCCCATGTGGTTTAGAGTGTGGCACTTGACCCTCTGTGATTTGTTATGTTAAGAATGTGGTTTAGAGTGTGGCACTTGACCCCCTCTGGTTTGTTATGTTAACTTAACATAACAAACCACAGGGGGTCAAGTGCCACACTCTAAACCACAGGGGCACATTAATTTTAAGCCAAACCACAGGGTGGTTAAGTGTCGAATTTTAAACCACATGAGGCAAATCGAATTAGGCCAAACCACAGGGGGCAAATTGTGGTTTACCCTTAAATATTTTATCAATTAATTATAAATTTGTTAATTAAGCAGTACCTTAAAAAGATATTTGTTAGTAAAATTTTTAATTTCTATTAGTAAAACAAAAGAGTAAATTAATGATTTGGTCCCAGAAGATTTATAATCTCTCAATTCATTCCACAAAAGAGTTCCACATGTCATGTACTCATTAAAAAACTTGAATAAAATCTTATCTCTAATTAATGTTGGAAGCAATCAAAATTCACTGGCTCTAACCAAAAATTCATTTTCTTCCTTATTTGTCCATAACCAAAAATTTCTTGTTTCTTATGCAGCCTCAATATCCTTAAATATAATTATCAGCAATTTCTAGACAAAGATAATTATGAACAGAACTTGAAGCTTGAAGGAAATGTATATGGAAAAAATTAAGGTAAAGTTTATTAGGTGCTTTGTTATTAAGTTCACTAATCATAAATTGTATTTTTACTCTTTTTTCTTTGATTGGTTGTCTAATTTATTGTCTTTTATATTCTCTCTCTATAATAATTAGTTATACAAAAAAATTTTGCCACATGTGTACTTTTTATTGGAGGACTTAATAACAAGTACCTAATAAATTTTACCTTAGTTTAATCCAATATTTAGCAGGAAAACGGCTTCCTCCAAACCACCGGGCCTTACAAAATGAGTGGATTTTATTTTATTATATAATGATAATTTAATTTGGAAAATGTGATTTATTTAGGATTTCCTAAAAGAGAAGGATATGAGATTGAGTTTGTGTGAAGAAAGAGAATAATGGAGATAGAGTATAGGGATCGAAATGAAAGTTATGAGATAAAAGAATATGTGAAAGTATAATTTTTAAAAAGTTTCTATCATGACATATATGTCATCTCTTGACGGGCCAAATTAATGGTGTTACACAAAATAGTCAATTTGGAACAATTTGTAGATATAAAGGATTGATTTAAAACTTTTAAAAGATAGATTATCAATATAGAACAATTGAAAAAGATAGGGAACCAAAATAAATTTTTTTTCCGTAAAAGCTTTTCAAACTTAGTGGACCAATTTGAAATTTTAATTTTTTTATTAACATGAAAAATTTTAAATGAACTTAAAGGAATGTAGTATTTCTTTAACCTAATTTTCTTTGGTCAACATTAACCTAAAATTTTTAACACATACATATTAACGAAATTCTCATCGGTGGGCCATACATTGATTTGAAAATCACACTATATCAAATTGGAAAATTGTTTAATTAAAACAAAAGAAAGTAAAGAACTTCATAGACTAGTTATGGAAAAAAAAACTTCGTAGACTCACATAGAGGGAATCTCAGATCGTGGAAGCCACTAAAAATATTGATTTATTATATATGTATATTTATATTAATATGAATGTTGGATCTTTTGGTTATTGGACTCGTAAAATACATATTTTTTTAATTAAAAAATACAATTAAAATAATTTTATATGATTTAATTAACTTATTATTTTAAAATCTAATAATAATTATTTTATTTTTTACTTCAAAAATTAAAAAAGTATCAAATATTTAATTTTATTATTTTAAAAATAATTCCTATAAAAAACTATTTTAAAAATAATAATTTAATATTATTTTTATTATATATATATATATATATATGAAATTTTCTATGCGAAAATTTGTTCTTATGATAGGCGTGCAAATAATCTTGTTGACGCCAAAATGTTTTTTTTTTTATAAAAAGCGTTAAACTTATGTTATATTGTAGAAAAAATTAAATTGTACTTAAATCTAATAATATTAAAGAGTAAATCTTAACAATTGTTGAACTATGTAAATATAGTGTAAGCTCATTGTCTTTGGTATTGCCAACAGAGTTGTTGCTCCTATACCTCTGCATATTAGATCTGAAGTAATCTTCAAAGTTGAAATTATCGTTGGCTCTTCCAACAACATGATGAACGAGTGAAATTTGTTTAAGATAGATTATTCGTAGAATTTAGTTATGATTATAACAATCTTGAATCCAGAATGACCTGATTGTCAAAAAAAATCGCAAAAGAAAACAAATAAATACACAAAAAAAAAATTAAAACAAGCTCCGCTTACTAGATGTGAACCGATTTAACAATGAGAGACTACGCAATCTCACAAAGGAGGACTAAAAAACTCAAAAGTAAATCTAAAAGAAAACTATCACTAAAATTGTGAGACTGAATATCTACCTTATTTGTGAAACTAACGTAACGACGATAACAAAAAAAAATAGAAATGGCAACCCCTCCAATTAGATGTGTAAACAAAAGTGATTGAAGAATGAATAGAGAGAGTAAAGAGAAAAAGGCTCTTAGAATTTGTTGACGCCAAAGTGTTAAGTAGTCAATCTCTTGATTTTCTTCATTAATTATATATTAATTTCTTGGACACCTGAATTAGCTCAACTTGTTTAGTCTTTTAATTAATTACCATAATCTATATCCAGTAATTGTAATGATTGAATAACCCAAGGTTATGTGTGGTTCAAACATTCTTCTTTTATCATTAAAAGAATTAATTTTCGTTAGGAAAAAACTTAGGTCCATTTTTTTATGTCCATTTCATCAAGTTTTCTAATATAAATATGACACGTGGCAAAAAGTATTTAAATGACCAATCACAGTAGAGAGAGAATATAGAAGATCACCTTTTATATGACCAATCATAGAAGAAAGAGAGTGTAAATACAATATATGATTGGTGAAACTTGATGAAATAGACATAAGAAAATTGACCTAAATTTTTTCCTTTTCGTTAATCTAGCCGTTAAGTTAAAATAATAAAGTAGTAAATTATCTTACCAAAAATATTAGTAAATTATAGGGTTTGTTTAATAAGAGTTTTAAAAATAATATTTTGTACTGTTTTTGAAAATAGAAAAAATATTGTGGATATACATATATATATATATTTATTTGAATTGAAAATATTTTATAAATAAGATTACGAAGGAATATTTTTTGATAAGTTTTAGAGATATTATATTTAAGTTTAAATTTTGTTAGATAAGATTTAGAGTTGTTATCTACGTTTAAGGATAACTCTACAAGTTTAATTAAATTTTTTTATTTTTATGTATAAATACCCTGCAAAGATGAATAATAAAGTAAGATGATTTTCCCCCAATATTTTCTTCCTTTTACAATTTAACATAACATTAAAATTACATTATTCTCTTATTTGTTTTAAAAACCTACATTTCACTTCTTTGAAAATAAGAAAACCCTACACTAATTTTATTTATTTTGACTAAAATTCGTTATACATATAATTTATATAAACAAATGTGTCTTTTAGCAGTATAAGAAAATATTTTTTAAGAATTCAAAATAAATTAACTTAAACTTTTAATTCAAAATAATAATAATAATAAAATAATAAATGAAAATATTTTTTCTAATAAACTATATTATTTTTAAAAATTAATATTACATGGATATTTTTTTATCAAAATAGATAAAAATACAAATTTGTCGAAAATGCAATTTTTTTTAAATCTTTGAAAGGAGGATAATGTAATTTTTTCGATCATAATAATAACGTTAATATTTCATATCAAATTTTATAGAAATATAGAAATAATTATAAATATTTATTAAAATTATTTCTAATTTTGTACGTTGATTCTTATTGATTCAATCATCCAATATTCCAATTGATTCCCATTACTAATTAACAACAAAGATACAAGAATAATTATAATCCAAGTCAATAACAATAATATATTAGGGTAAATTATAATTCCAACCCCCAAAAATCTTTTTCTTCAAAAAAAAAAAGTGTAACACTAATCTTTCTTATTACAACCCTTTCCTTAATATTAATTTATTCCTCTAATTTCCTCTAAATTGAAGCTCAACTTTCATAGTGATGTTTGTAATTTCATTATCACCTCACCAATTACAAGAAGGTATATATATATATATATATATATATATATATATATATATACATACATGATCAGAAAGACTACTATTTTGTCCTAGTTTAATCAATTTGAATTAGTTAGCTTGAAACTCAAAAAGGCTTTAATTTGAAACGTAGTTTTCATACCTAAACTTGATGGTGCTCATGGTTTAACTTGTTATTTGTGCAAATAATGCATACAAATATAGCCATTATATATATATATAAAGAGATTATTATATATATTAAGCCGTTAGGGAGGCATTGTATTTGCTTTTTCACACTGAGCACAGAGAATCTTATGAAAAAAACAAGTCAAGATTAGGACCACATATATATATACAACATGCATGCATATATATTCGAGTCTATATATATGAGGCTTATTGCGAATTTGCATGCATAAGTGTAAGCCATGAGAATAAGATACCTCTCACACACATATAAGTATATATTCTCTTCCCAAGTACACACATAATGCAGCTTTTAATCCTTTATTAGTAGGTCTCTGAATGAAAGAAGCAATTCAGCACCATATGTATATGCATCATTCTCTCTCTTTTTCACTTTTCAATTTCTGGTAATACCCTTTTCAATAACTTTTTTTTTTCTGTAAGGAAGGCTATATATTATTGATAGCAGTAACTAATCTCTTCGCTGTGGGTCCTCTATTTAAGGGTAAAGGTCTAATCGCAGAATGTGATTTCCATACTCAAAGGTAGAATTCGAATCCTTACCATTTGGTTAAAGGCCCCAGGTGAAACTCAATGTGATTATATACCTTTTTCAATATTTCAAACACTCAACCTGCTATATTGATTTTTTTAAAAAAAAATTGAGTTTTGCTAACAATGTCCTAAAGGCATTCAATGAGAGGACTTAAAAACTTGTGTTTGGTTGATTTTTTACTAACTTAAAAAAATAAATTTTCTCTCAACCAATCAAAGAAAATCTTAACAAGTACCATAGAGTGTTTATTAGATAAACCCTTAAAATTTATATAGAACATATTAAGTGAGAGCACTTTATCTTACCTAATATGTGAGAAGTGAGAGGAATTATTTTAACAATTCAGGTTGTATAAATGAAACTATTTATATTAAAGGTCAAAATATCAAATTGGTCTCTTATGTTGTCACCAAGTTTCATATTGGTTCTTTATGTTTCAAAAAGTTTAAATTGGTCATTTATGTTTGCAAGAAGTTTCAAATTGGTCCTTCCATCCAAGTCTGTTTATTTATTCCGTTAAGTGCTGACGTGGCATGCTGAGGTGGACATATCATCTCTCCTACGTGTCATTTACTCATTTATGTTTACTTGTATCTTTTAAGTTTTGCCCATTGTTATTAAAACCGGCCGGTACATCGTTCCGGAACAACCATAAAACCACTCTTTGAATAAACCGGTGGTGAACCGGTCAAACTAGTGAAAATTGGCGGTTTGCTCGGTTCATTCGGTTCTGAATTTTTTTAAAAAAAAATTTCTCTGACTTGCCTTGTAATCGCACATGTACAAGCAGCCGAACAAGAGCAAATTGTAATCGCACAAGAGTAGCCGCACGCGAGAGAAGAGCAGCACGCACCGTCGCCGTCGCGCTCTGTAGTCACTGTCAACGCCGCCCTCTGTTATCGCCATCCTCTGTCGCCGCCATCCCTGTTTACGTCATCTACCTCTTCCATAGTTGTTTTCGTTTGATCTAAGCAAAGGTATGAGATTTTCTTTTTAGTATTTTACTTATGGTATAATGTTGTGGTTAATTATATTTAGGTGGAGATAGACACATATAAAGTATGTAACTAATGTTTAATATGATATATTTTAGTATATTAAATTAAAATTTATATATTTAATTACCACCGGTTCAACCGTGGTTGAACCACGGTTGAATCAATGAACCGTGAACCAGTGTCTCGATCGATTCGATACTTGGTCCGGTTTTAAAAACTATAGTTTTGCCACGGTGACACTGAAAATTAAATTTTGATATATGTATTTTTTTAAAATAATTTAGTTGTGAAAATGATATAAATAAAAACTCACCTAAACTCATAGATATTTCAGTCAATTTCCATAGAAAATTGCAGTTTTCCTCCTGGGTTTTATTTTTCATTCTAATATTCTGTGTAACCTCAGAAAGAAAAATCTATAACCTCCTGATGAATGATGATATCTTTTAGCACTATTACAATAATCCACAAACTTTCAAAATATAGAAACATCTTTAATTTCTATAAATTTTGAAAGCTATATATATAGATAGAATATTGAGAGAATTAGAAGAGTATAACTTAGAAGGCATTATATATATATTTAAATAATTTTATGTTGTTAGTTTTCAATTATATAAAAAGAGACATTATAATTAATATAAGAATATTCAAAAATTAATAATATAAGAATATATAGATTATTAGAAACTTACTATAAGAATAATTATATAAAAAGAGACATTATAACTGGAAGTAAGGATAAGAATAAATAAGTGTAACTTCTCCCATTTTATTTAAACTTCTAACATATAATTAACAAGTAAAATATATGTATATGTAGCAGTATAGTTGTATATTCAAAAAAATAATGATAACTAACAGAGCAAAAGTCCCATGTTGGTTGACTAAATTTCCTTAAATAATAAGGGATATAATTATAAAGTACACTTTAATTTGAATTCATATAATATTGAGCACTTGATGATATTATATTTATTAATATCCTAATACATAATTTACTTTATTTTTAAATTATTGTTTAGCTGAATTTCAAAGTTTTTAGTGCATTTTAAAAAGACTTTTCTAATCAGTGTCTTATATTAAGACAGTGATTAATGTTTTATATGATTAGTTGAAGAAATGTAAGAATATTTAAAAATTATTATTATTATTTTTATTTTACATATTTCAATTCATTAAGTTTTCTATCAACTAATAAAAAAAACTTTTAACTAAAGTCTCCGTATACCAAAACCCTATTAAAGCACTAAATATATTTTGGTTTTTTTTCTTGACAAATGCATTTATCAATAAACATTAATGACTAATTTTTTGTGTTTTGAGTATTGTCAATCTCATTATTTAGAAGTGATCCTTCTGAAAAATGATGTTCTATTTTTATTTTTTTAGAGATTGAACCTAAGAGAAAATGATTACAAAAACACAAATTTCTTACAATCTATGATAGATTGCGCTTATAAATATTTTGGTAATTGTGGCACTATACATGAGAGTTTATGCATATTTTGTGAATCTTCTCATGGGATAAAAGTTAAGTACTACCGTACTACTGAACTTCAGTGCAGTATTAATAAAAACTCACATTAATGAGAACTCACTTTAAATTGATTAGTGGCCAACTAATTTGAGAAATGTACTGAAATTAAGTAATATCGTACTACTGAACATCTAGTCCTCCTCATGTTGATTGTCTAACTAGCCTTAATTAAGGGATATGGAAATTAATAATGTTGTACTCAATTAATGAAACCAAGGATGGTGTTTACTTTCTTAAAAAAGACCGATTATTATTTCTAGGATTGACATCTTCTCCGAGCATAATTTAAGGACATGAAATTCATCAATCTTTAATTCTTTCTCTCATGGATTATATTCCAATTTTAGTTTATATATTATCTAACACTTCTTTTTTGGTTCTTTTGCAATATTTTTATCTTTACTTTCTTTTTTCTTTCCTTTTCTGACTTTTGCAAAGCATTTTGTACCAATCTTTCAAAAAAAAAAAAAAGAAAGAAAAGAAAAGGAAAAAGAATGGATATGTATGCATATGGTGTGGAGTGTAAGACTAAGCAAAACCACATTTACAAGTCAAAGCTTTTGTAGCAAAAGACTTGGACCCTTCTGAGATAGTGGTTCAAAGCAAAGACTTGGACCTCTTCAAAGTTAATTTAGCTAGGAAAAAGATTCTTACTCACAAACCCAAAAAAACAAAATAAAAAATCTCTATTCTCATGTTGTTATTTGTTAATTACTTTTCCATATTTAAAATAATTTTAACTTTTTTTAAAAAAGAATAAGTACCATATAAATACAATATATATATATATTATTAACTTGATTATTATATATAGACAAGATTATAATTAATTTTTGACACAATTATCAATTTAATCCTTAAAAAATACTATTATTTCAATTTAATCTCTGAAAAATAAAAATACTTAATTTAACTTTAAAAGATACTTTTTTATCTCAATTTTTTTTTTATTTTAGTATCTAAAAAAAGCCACATGTACACTATCAAAAAAAATTAAATTAGAATAGTAGAACATCTTTCAAGAATTAAATTAAAAAAATTTATATTTTTTAAGACCAAATTAATAATTTTTCTCTCATATATATATATATATTATTATTTTAATTTAATTTCTGAAAAATAAAAATACCTAATTTAATTTTTAAAAGATACTTTTTTATCTTAATTTAATCATTTTAATCTCTAAGAAGCCACATATACACTAACAAAAAAAATTAAAATAGAATAGTAGAACATCTTTCAAAAATTAAATTAAAAAAAATTAAAATTTTTTAAAACCAAATTAATAATTTTTCTCTCATATATATATATATATATATATATATATATATATATATATATATATATATATATATTGTAGGTCACGTTCACAGGAACAGGTTTGTTCTAGTGGTGCGTTTGTATTTGTTCAATTGCAAAAATATTTTTTTAAAAAAATTATATTCTTACAACAGAATCAATACAAACGCACCATATAAACATTTGTATGGGTTTATAGTTTGCATCCTAAAACTTATATATATATTGTAGGTCACGTTCACAGAAGGGGAGGGTGGGGGACCCTAAAAGCAGAGGAACATGCTTGTCCCAGTGGCTTTAATTTGTAAAAGAACCAAAAATTCTGACTAAAAAGTAAAAAACAGGTTCTTTTTGTAAGAGGGTCTCTCTGTAAAGAAAGAAAGGTTAAAAAAACAAAGGAAGTAGATAGAAGAGAAGACCTTGAATTTCCCTTTGCTCTTCTTTCTTTCTTTCTTTCCCTTTTTTTCTTTTTCTCCATTCTTTCTTTTTCTTCACAGCTACCCTTTTTGGAAGCTTCCCATCACCATCCTTCTCTCCTCCACATCTCACAAAACCAGAAAAAAGAAATATATATATATATATATATATATATATATATATATTATTTTGCAACTACATTTTCAATCACTATTATTAGCTAATAAGAAGTCCAAATTAATGATTACGAACAAGAATAATTTCAACTAGGTTATAATAAATGAATACAAAGAAGAGTAATTTCAACTAGGTTATAATAAATACGATCTCTATCTAATAAAAATATTTTTTTTTATGGAATGATATTATGATTACAATAAATATAGTAAAATGTGTACTAGATTTTAACATAATTTTTTTAATGCAACAGTGGAATTTTATTTTTTGTGGC
Source organism: Senna tora (assembly GCA_014851425.1). Lineage (NCBI taxonomy): Eukaryota > Viridiplantae > Streptophyta > Magnoliopsida > Fabales > Fabaceae > Senna > Senna tora. The sequence continues at coordinate 33,384,890 of CM026269.1, forward strand.
AAAATTCTGTTTAGTTCCTGAATTATTAGTCAAACTACTATTTAGTCTCCGAATTTATCAAAAATACTATTTAGTTTCTAAAATATTTAACTATGTCAACTATTTAGTCCCCTGACTGTTACCCGTTAAATAACCAGCCTACGTAGTCGTTAAATGCCGATGTGGCATGTGCCCAGACACTTAACGATGTCACATCAGCTTTTAACGGCCACATTAGCTGGCGTCTGGTTATCTAATTGGTATCAGTCATGAGACTAAATAGTTAACAGAGTTGTAACTTCGGGAACTAAATAGTTTTTTGTCAAATTTGGGGATTAAATAGTTGACAGAGTTGCAAATTCGGGGACTAAATAGTATTTTTGCCAAATTTGAGGACTAAAGAGTTGACAGAGTTGCAAATTCGGAGACTAAATAATATTTTTGCCAAATTCAAAGACTAAATAATAATTTAACCAATAATTTAAGGACTAAATAATATTTTGACTCTATAGCATAATCTAATTTGTTGAGTTGGTGCTTATATAACATAGACATTTATATGTAGAAGACAATTTTTTTGGCAAAGATTTCCTTTGATTGCTAAACTATAGTATTAATGTTAATTTTGTTATTGTTTATTAATTACGTGTTTTTTAATTTTTAATTTATAGGTAATTTTGCCCTTTGTATCCAAATTTTATTTGAATGATTAACAACATACGCAAATATGACAATCCTTGTAGTCTTTAATGTTGAGAATGATATCGAATCATATATTTAACTATCATTTTCATCAATTTAATCATGATAATATTTTTAATTTTGTAGCCGGTAACAAAATGATAATTGTGACTAAATTAAAGAAACAATGTTGTTAAATGCATGATTTTAACATCACATTTAGCATTAGTTGCTATAAAGACAATTACATTTGTATATTTGCGATCAATTATTTAGATGAAATTTAAGTTATTGATAAAATTACTTGCAAATTAAAAAATTTTAAAAAAAATGACAAACTCTATAATTGAAGGATTAAGAAGATTTTTTTGCTGATTCTTTTTGTTCACAATAGATGTATTTTGTAATGGACAATATTATAGACATATGTCGAATTTTGGCTCACCACTACTTAGTTATTATTAGATTTGTCTCGAAAAAAATTTAATGACCAAATAGTAGTAAGTCAAAATTTACTATCGTCGCAGAACATTACCCTTTTGTTAAAGATAGATGAATTATTAAATTTGTATAGTCATGTAAAATGAAGATAATTGATATATGAGCCAAATTATTATTTAGTCTTTGAATAATTAGTCAAATTACTATTTAATCTCCGAATTTACAACTCTATCAATTATTTAGTCCCCTAGATGTTACACGTTAGATAATCGAATGACATGGCAATTAACTGATGATGTGGCTGGAATCCTCTCATCGCTTATCCTCCTGCGTTTATCGAAAACTAGTTCAATGACCCCCTTTCCCTGTTCTCGGAGCTAAGTTTTGCTTAATGTGTAGCTGTGACAATCACATTATACCTCGTCCTCACGACAAAATTATCTCCTACGTCGGCAGCGACACCCTCATCATCGTCATTAACGACGCCACGTTAGCCATTAGTGATCACGTCACTCAGTTATTTAACAGATAACATCCAAAGAACTAAATAATTAACATAATTACAAATTTAATTATTAAACAGTATTTTTTAAAAAATTAAAAATTAAATAATAATTCAAACTAAAAATAATTCACCGGTAAATATTTTTATGAATAAAAAAGAAAGTAAATGAGTTAATTAATAGTATAAAGAAAGTTAAAATAGAGTTCAAATGATTATATCAGCAAATGGTGTGGGGACCACAAGTGGGACTAATAAATCTCAGTATTCAAGTTTTTACTGTGTCATCTCTGAAACGCTTTGTTCATAACAGTGTGTCTGTATCTCTGCCCTCTGACCTCACATATGCTCTCTCTCTCTCTCTCTCTCTCCTCCTTTTTCATTTCTTTTTTTTTAATTTTTTTTATTTAATTTTTTCTTAAAAAGTTATTTATTTTCTTTTAAAATATAAATCAAATACAAAAAGTTAGGAAATTATTAAATTTTGATTTGGTTATAAAACAGTAAAAAAGATTTTAAATAAAGAATGAAAAAAATTGGAGAAAAAAAGAGATATGAATGACTACTGTATTTGACAAAAAACAAAAAAAGAAAGTGTTTTAGGAAAAAAAACAAAAAAACAATTAAAAGTTATTTTTAATTAGAATTTTTTAAGAACAAGTACATAAAACAAGTAATTTATCCAAAAATAAATAAATACATAAAACAAGTATTTTTATTGATAATATGTATAAATAAAAAAATAATACTAACACAAATTTTTAAAACTAATTTTATATAATAATTTTTTTCAAAAAAAAAATATTAACTCTAAAAACTTTTAAAAATAGAACAACATTCAAACAAGTCTCACATTTTTGGCATTAAATTCACCTCACCTTTAAATTAAGACTAGTGCAATGTAAAAACAACATAAGTGATGCAAATAATTTCATGTGAAAGGTAAAAAAAAAGAATAAGGTTTAAATTGTCTTCTGACCATTTATAATATGAAATTAGGACCATAAGAGGTTGTAATCTCGAAGAATTTGTCTTTATATGATTTAGGTGTCTACGTATCTTTATTAAGATATCAAAGTTCACGTAGTTCGAAAAAGAAACGTTCATATGAGTTGTTAGACAGGAGTGTTACCTGTAGTTGTCGTTTGCAGTTAGGACGTGTATGATGTTCCGGGCGGACGAGTCACCTGTTGGAGGTACCTCGTATGTAGAGGATGAGAGAGCAAGAGTCTCTAGATGATGTTTAAAGCAATATAACGAGTGTATCCTATGAGGGAATGAGTATGCTCTGATGTCTGTTGGATAAACTTCAGGTAATGATGATCTCCTTGTATGTTACTATGTTGTGTCTGTCGTTTTTTCCTACTCAAGTCCCTCAGGTAAAGGGTATTTATACTTGAGGTAGAGAGGAACGTGGTCGACCCACGTTCCTGATCATGGGGCTCAACCCACGATCTTGGAGGTTCCCCATGTTTCTATTGTGAGGGGACTCGCAGGTGAACATAGAGGGGGGCCACGTTCGAGGCCATCCAACGGTGCCACGTGTCACTGATCTGTGGTCTGATTAATCTTTTGAAAGATCAATGCCACGTATTCATATGAGGAAATATTGTGGAGTTACAAGATTAAATTATAAATTAATTGTCTAGTTTGATATAATAATTTACCATAAGTGCATAATAATATATTCTCTGTTAAGTGTTAACTATTTCTATATCAATTTAATTACCGATTCATGATTTAATGATAATTATTTCTTTTTTAACTTATAATTTTTTTAAAAATCATAAGAATATTGGAGGTAACTCAACATTTCGTTCAACATTCTTTCTACTAAATAAATTTTACTTTTTGCCATATGATGAAATTATGTTTTTGTCCATAATTTTTTAACCATTTTTATTCTATTTTCACTTTAAGGGTAAAATGGTTATTTTATTTATTTTTATTTCATTCACATCACATTACATCACACATTCCTATCACATTGACATGACATTCTCATTCTTATTCTCATTCTCGTTCATATTTCCTCTAAAATTCTACTAAACAAACATACCATAATTGAAACCCTTAATTAAACTGAAACAACTCCTTATTATATGAGATTGTATGATGGTAAACACTTTGGTACCATTTTGATTATGATTTTTTTTATATAACGATTATGATTTATTCATGTGAGGAAATAATAATATATATACTATATACTCATGATATTTATGATAAAAATAGAATTAATTATTTAATTACTTTTGTATTGATCTAATATTTTGCACGACACTATTGTATAACTTTTAATACAAGAGATCTAAATTTCACAAAATCCCACCATAAGATCCATGGCAAAGGATTTTACCATGGAGGCCAAACTTTCCATTAATAATAAGAAAACAATCCTAAAAAATACGAAATTCTCAATTATTTTTTTTTTGCCAATTCTCAATTTAAAAAAAAAAGATAAAATACTATTTAGTCCTTGAATTGTTAGTCAAACTATTATTTAGTCCTTAAATTTCTCAAAAATACTATTTAGTACCCAAATATTTAACTATGTCAACTATTTAGTCCCCAAATTTGACAAAATACTATTTGATTTCCAAATTTGTAACTATGTCAACTATTTAGTCCTAAAATTTGGTAAAAATACTATTTAATCACCAAATTTGCAACTCTGTCATCTATAACGGGTAACAGTCGGGAGACTAAATGCTCCGACTGTTACCCGTTATAGATGACAGAGTTGCAAATTCGGTGATTAAATAGTATTTTTGTCAAATTTGAGGACTAAATAGTTGACATAGTTACAAATTTAAGGACTAAATAGTATTGTCAAATTCAGGGACTAAATAGTTGACATAATTAAATATTTTGAGGACTAAATAATATTTTTAATAAATTTAGAGACTAAATAATAATTTAATCAATAATTCAAGAATTAAATATTATTTTACCTCTAAAAAATAAAATAAAGTAGAAGAAAAAAAAGGGTTGGAAAATAAAACAAAAAGCAGACATTTCTCTCCAAAAAGCAAAAGCTAAACCCTTCTGCTTCCCGAAGCACCATTTTCGATGCTCAAAACACACATAAACCATTAAACGAAGTGAAAAAAAAAAAAAAACTAATCTCTCTCTTTCTCTTTATTTTCGTTCATTCACTCTTTTCCCTATAAAACCCAAACACACACTAAACCTTCTTAAACCTCAAAACTCTTCTTCTCCTTCTTCTTCTTCCTCCATCCATGGATGCCCTCAAGTTCTGGAGGCACGCCGCCATGGCCGCCGCCGCCACCACCTCCCTCCCCCACCTAGCGGAGGAACCCGAAAATGGTTCCGACGAAGAGGATTCCTTCTTCGATTTGGAGCTCACCGTTCATGATTTCAACCCACAAGAAGACAAATCAACGAGAGAAACCAAAGACAACGCCGATGACGATGACGATAATGATGAAGAAGTTTCCGAAAAGCCCATTTCCAAGAGAAAAATCCTCCCAATTGAGCCTATCTCCAAGCCCCAATCTCCCATCGCTCTCCTCAAATCAGCCCACAGCTTCCGAATCTTCGCCTCCAATAAGAAGCCCAAGGAAATGCCGCCTCCAACAAAAACAGAGCAAACGACGTCGCTTAAGAAAGAGACGAAGAGGGCGTTCGAATCGTCGTCGTCTCCGTTTTCGACTCCCGTTTCGCTCAGTAGAAACGGGAGCTCGAGAAGCCACGGGACCAAATCGGAGCGATTCTCGAAGGAGGTATTGCAGAAGTATCTGAAGCTGATTAAGCCTCTGTATGTGAGAATCTCAAGAAGGCACGGCGAGAGGATGGTGAAGGTTTCTGCTTCCGAGGGGATTTTGTCGTCCACGACGGCTTCCTCGACGACGTCGTCTCCTTCGGTGGTCTCTGTTTCTTCTTTTAGAAGGGAGAAACAGGGGGGGAATTTTCCGGCGGGGATTCGCGGCGCGTGTAAGCATCTCGGGAAGAGCAAATCGGCGTCGGCGTCGGTGGTCGCCGGAGTCGGAGTCGGTTCTCCGGCGAATCGGAGCGATGATACGCTGCTGCAGCAACATGATGGGATTCAAAGCGCCATTCTACACTGCAAGAGATCTTTCAACTCTAGAGGTAAAAATCTCAAGCTAAGTTTTTTTTTTTTGAGAATTATCACTTTGGTCCTTGAAAAATATAAATTGTTTCAATTTTGTCCTGAAAGATGTTTTTTTTCTCAATTTTGTCCTTGTCTACGTATTCGTGACTTCATCTAATCTAAGGGTCAAAAGGATCTAAATGAGGAGAAAAAATATTTTTCAGGGACTAAATTGAAATAATATGTATTTTGTCGGGATCAAATTGTAATTATCTCTTTATTTTTTGAACAAAATTTCAAATGATTTGATCAATTTTTAACAGTTTTGTTATGTTGTAATCAGATTATGCTTCAACCATCACCATGTCGGAAGAGAAATCAACCTGCGCGGTGAGAAAATCATTTTAGGAAGAAAATGGCGGACGCTGTGTTTTTTTTTTCTCGGAATCTGAGGGAGAAAATGCGGGAAAATAAGAGAAGCAAGAAAGAAAGATTGATATGAAAAGTTGAAAAGAAAAAAAAAATCTTGTGTATGTAAAGAAAAGGAAATTAGAGAGAATAGGGTTTGTTTGTTTGTTTGTTCGTTTATGCAATGTTTAGGTATGAATGATGATGATTAGTGTTATAGAATCCTCCCCTGATGCTCACTGTATATTGATGGATGGGTCATAATGAGAAGTTTAAAAGTTTCTCTTCTGATTTGAGATCTTCAGTAAATGATGTCTGAATATTTTGCTAGATGCGACTACTTTTTTTTCAGAATTTTGATTAGATAGTTCATAATGGATATCTCTGAAACCAGGATGTTTAATTAATGAAAGATAATTTTAAATTGAAGAGTTCTGGTAGAGTGGTAGTGGTGCCATAATGAATTTTAATATTTTTTTAATTAATTAATTTTTTAATTTATTTAAAATAAATTTTTATTTATATTAATAAATACATTGAAATACAATTTTATAATAGTACTCAATTTTTATTGGAGAACAAGTGAGGGAAGAAAGAAAATTTAAAATTTGAAGTTATTTTTTCTTTTGGCCATCTGAAGTTATTAATTTTGGATACATGTGAAAGGGGAAATGGGTTATTTTGAATATTTAAAGAGTTCATTTGGTATAGAATTTGACAAGAATCTGAGGTTGAAGAACTAATGGTTTGTTTGGTATAGTTTGAAGAGAGAAGGTGAGTGGGAAAGTAAATTCGTTGTATGTTTGGTATGAAGAGAGAATGTGAGAGGGAAAGTTGAGAGGGAAGGTTGCTCCCCTCTCAATTTAGAGGGAAGGTGAGTTTGAGTGAAGGAAGTAGACTTGAAAGTACTATTTTGCCTTTCCTTTCCCATGTGAGAGCATAATCTTAGAGGGTAAATAATCTTTTACACTTTTTAATTTCCACTTTCCTAATCCATTCTTATCATACCAAATAATTTTATTCTTATTTCTATTTTACTTTCTTTACATACCAAACACACATAAATCTTCCACTTTCATTTTCCACTAAACACTTACAGGATACCAAACGCCATCTAAAACCTTTCTTTGGAGAGAAAAAAGTGGTGGTTGAAAGTACCACTATAATTTTTATCTTGAAGGGTAATATAATTTATTATATTTTTAACCTTCATTTTTCTGTCTCATTTTTATCATATCAAATAATTTTTATTTTTATTTTTATTTCTTTTATATCAAACACATAAAATCTTTCACTTTTACTTCGGCACTAAAATATCCACCCTCTTTCACTTCTTCTTTGCACTAAAATAATTACGGCATACCTAATGCCATATAAATGATCACGAGAGAGTAAAATGGGAATGGAAGGGAGAGAAGTGTTGAAACTTGAAAGATGAAAAGTTGGTGGAGGAAAGTTACTGCTCCATTAATGATGCGTTTTGACTGTAAAAAAAAAAAAAGCGACGAAGGCAAAAACGATTCGAGCTGGCCGGTTTTGTTTTAAAAATTAAAACCGACCAAGTAATGTGTTGTCTGGTGTCCTCAAAAGATTGACCAGTCAAAGAATTAGTCAAATTTACAGTGAACCAGTCAAAATTTACAGGAAACGGTGGTTTCAGAATTTGACCATGAGTGCCACAGTTTTCAAACAGTTAAAATAGTTAAAATTATCAATTTTGTTAATCAGTGTGAAATTAAGACTAATATCATTGTATTTTATATATATATATATATATTAGGGCTGTCTCAAAAAAGATTAAGATTTTATTTAAGTTCAGAAAAGATACAAAATAGATCAAATAAAAAATCGTAAAATTTTATTATTTTTATAAAATAAATAAAAACATTTAATAATGTAAAATTTTCCTTAAAAGTACAAATTTATCTAAAAACCATCATACTTTCATAAAATATGTTAATATATATTAAACTACTAGTGTTATATTTGAATTTTTTTTCTTAAAAACGGTAAGTTTTTAATTTGAAATCGTAAGATTTGTGACACGTTAGATCGTAAGATCAGACATATAAAATCATAATCTTCTTATTGTAGTATATTTCTATTTTATTTAAGATCGTAATCGTAATCGAAATCTATGAATAAAATCATAAGATCTTGTTAAATCGTGATCCCAACAACTTTGATTTTTTGTATCTGTTCAGTGAGCATACCTAGTACTAAATTAAAAAGATAAGGGCTTAAAACCGAACTTTCATGTAGTCGTATTGTTAGGAAAATCTTTTTTGACACAAATTTGTATTCTCACACAAAATGTGACTCCATCATTTTTGTCTTTAATTATTCAATTATAAGTCACATCTACTCTTTTCTTTTCCAAAACTTTCCATAATACTTCTTTTGATACTCTTTATCATAGGCATTTTCTAAATCAATAAAAATTATATAGATCCTTATGCAATCTCTGATATATCTCTATCAATCTTCTTAATAGATTTATCACCCCTACAGTTCACCTTCTTAATATAAAATTAAATTGAAACCTCAACTTCCACTTTCTCCTGATCTTCTCGATACTCTCTATCATAGGCATTTTCTAAATCATTGAAAATTATATAGGTCCTTATGTGATCTCTAATATATCTCTATCAATCTTCTTAATAGATTTATCACCATAAAGTTGAACTCCTTTAACATAAAATTAAATTGATTCTCTGTAATTTATATCTGAAACCTCAACTTCCACTCAATAACTTTCTCCCATAATTTTATAGTATGACTTATAAATTTGATCCTTATAATTTGCACAACAACCACGAGGTCCATTCCAACATTTTAGAGTCTCTAGTTTGCTATTTTTAAAATTCTTTTTTAAGATTACATTTAAATTATTAAATCGCATGATCAAATAAAATAAAGTAAATTATTATTTTTGGTCAATAAAAAATGTATTATTTCTTAATATTGTCTCCAAAGAAATGACATTTTTAATTTTAATTTTTAAAAAATATACTTTATTCTAATTAGTCCCCGAGACCTTTTTTCTTAATTATATTTTCATCTTTTTAAATTGAGTTAGTTGAATATTTCATGTACTAAACTGTCAATAAAATACGAAACAGGAAGTCTACTCTTTTTTCGACTTCTTATAGTAGTATTCTCTTAATGAAAACAATCTTGTTCAATCTAGTTACGATTTCATAATAGGAATAGAGTTCTTTTAACAAAGATTTTTTTCATACACAAGACTTGAATTCAAAACTTTGCTTAAAGAGAATAGAATACCTATAATTCCAACCAACTACCTGTTAATAATTTCGAAGTTTACTCTAACAACTTCATAAAATCAAAGCACCAGCAAAACTTGCCTGAAAATTGATTTAATTAATAATCAATTCTACTTCCTTTAAAATTACAATTATTTAAAACTAGAAAAAAAAAATTCCATCCAATGTGTCAATGTTTACGTGCTACTATTCTCCACTTTCAAAACAGAACTCCCATTTTGTTGGGCCAATTGAAACTCCTTAACAAGCTGAGGATCCACATTCTCCTTGGGCTCCCACGTGGGCTCTTCCATATCGGCCCATTTAACGAGAACCTCCTCCTTCCCGTCACCGCCTTCTCTTTCTCCGACCACCGCCTCCGCCACCGCGTACTCCACGCCGGCTTCGTAGTCTCTCACCAAATCCTCCGCCACGAACTTCGCCTTCACCCACTCGTTCACTCCTCCGTCCTTCCATTTCACCAGATACTCCAAATTCTCGCCCTTCCCTCTCTTCTCCACGATCTCCTCCACTTCCGCGTACTCGAAAATGGCGGATTCTAGGGTTCGAATCAGAGTCTCTAACCCTACTCTCCTCCCGAACTGCATCGGATTCCCCCTCGGCGTCGCGCTCAGGATCTCCCTCGCGAGCTCCAACGCCGTCCGTCCTCGGTCGTCTTCGACTTCCACGTCCGCTCCGGAATCGACCAGGATCTGGACGACTCCCGGCCGGACGTAGCCCGCCGCCATGTGCAGCGCCGTGAGGCCGCCGCCGCTGTCGCGGCGGTCCAGATCCGCTCCCGCCTCGGCGAGCATCCTCACGCAGGGCTCCGACCCGAGGCCGGAGACGAAGTGGAGCGCGGTCCGGCCGTCGGAGTCGACCGCGTCGATGTCGCGGCCGTCGTCGGCGGCGGAGGAGAGGAGTTGGCGGAGGGAGGACTCGTCGGCCTTCTTGGCGGCGGTCCACCAGGGCGTTTCGTACTCGGCGACGACGTCTTTGGCGATGTAATCGGAGGGGACCCAGGAAGGGGTATGGCCGTCTTTCCACTCGATTAGGTACTCCATTCCGTTGGCGTTTTGGGAGACTCTGCTTCCGATGATGCCTTTGACTTCGCCGTAGGAGTCATCATCGTCGTTCTGGAGCTGCTGGGAGGTTTGGTTTTGGGTGGCGCAGACGGTGAATTGGGAGGAGCGGGAAGGTTGGAGGAGGCGGAGGGTAGAGAAGGAAGGAGGAGGAGGGAAGGAGGGTTTGTGGGAGAGAGTGAGGTGGGAAGTAGGTTTGGTGGTGAAGAAGATAGCTTCCATTTGTGTATGGAATTAATGGTGGTTTTTGGATGAAGTTGAAGTGTGTTTGATTAAATGGCAGAGAAAGAGAAGTGAGAGTGTCTGTGAGGAAGAGGATAAGGAATCGTATCCGTTTCATGGTTGGATTTGGATTGGGTAAAGGGATAATTTTGGAGACTCGATAGGAAAAGTGTGTATCAAAAATTAGACCGGGCTCACGGACCGTTACTGTATCGGTTCATAGTCACAAAGGGAAACTACAGGTCGGCCGAAGCGGTTTACACCGTTGGAGATGCCATTGCCACCCTTCAACTTTCATGTGAGAGATGACAAGAGGAAGAAGAGGTCATTGGAAGAAGAGAGGGAAAGGAAATCCATGAAAATAATGAAAAACAAGGAATTAATTTTGAAAAATGAATTGTCAATAATATTTATTTTGAATAAAACAATATTTAATTTAATTATATTAGTTTTACTTTATTTTATATACAAAATTATTATTATTATTATTATTATTATTATTATATCTATCTATAGTTCATTAGTTCTACACCATTTTCATGTCTCTTAAAATAACTATTTAATTAATTTAAAAAATATATTTTTATTATCTGAAAAGATCATGGAAGAGAGAAAATAAAAATAGTGATAATAGTAATTTTTTTATATTTATATAACTCTGGACTCAATAGTATTCTAAAATACCCATTTAATTTATTAAAAAATAAAATAACAATATTATTTGCGAGAGAAAATAAAAATAGTGGTGGTAATAGATTTTTCAAAAGAAGGATAATGACATTGATACTTAACAAAAAAACAACTTATTAATTTTTAATTTATTTTTTTAAAATTAATAATTATAAAATAATTTATACTATATTTTTTAAATTAAAAAAATATTTAATATATACATATTCCACTTCACTTTTGAAACATTAAAAAAATAAAGATGGTTGAAAATATAGTGTGGAATAACTTTTTCTTACCATCTTGAAATAACTTATTTATCTTTAATGAAATGTTTGGAATTTCACAAGACTTTGTTGACAATTTTTATTTTTTTGAGTAAAACATTATTTTGGTCCTTCACAGATATCTCATTTATCAATTTGGTCCCCCACAGATCAAACTGTTAGCAATGTGGTCCTTCCGTTAATTAATTTGATGACATATCAGGTTAAGTTGTGATTCAACAATATTTTTATCTAATTAGGCATAAAATTTTTTTTAGCCTTTCTGACAAGGTATAAATTAATTTATTTTTTATTTTAAAAAATCTTTGAGACACAAGGGATTTCAAAAGACTCTTGCGTTAGATAAAAATTAATTTCAAAGATTTTTTTAAAATGAAAAGTAAATTAATTTATGCCTAGTCAGAAATGTTTAAAAAATTTATGTCTAGTTAGATAAAAAAATTGCTAAGTCACAACTTAACCTGACATGTCATCAAGTTAATTAACGGAAGGACCACATTGCTAACAGTTTGATCTGTAGGGGACCAAATTGATAACACCGATCTATGGGAGATCAAATTGATAAAGAAAGCATCTGTGAAAGACCAAAAAAGTGTTTTACTCTTTATTTTTTTGGTACGTAACCTCTATTTGAATTAAAAAAAAACAATTCTACTAGTTTTTTTTTATATTTGGTACATATAATATAATTATTTGGTTGTCTTGATTGATTACTAGTTTTGTTTTGTACACATTATTTATATAATTATAATGTAATATTAATGAATGCATCTACAGTAATGATGAAAGTTAAAAAAAAATAATTTAGGTTTTAAAGAAAAAAAATTTCAATTTAAAATTAATAATTCAAAAATTCAAAAAAAAAAAATAAAAATTGACGGGTTAAGTTAGTCAAGCCAACTCATTATCTTGGTGAGTTAAGTAGTTCACCTAAAATTTTAACTCACATGAGCCAATCCGTTTAACTCATAAATCATGATGAGCAAACCTGCGTGAACCAAATTAGCACACTTCTATAATATAAGACAATTTTTTTTTGTTTATTTTTACCTAAAATAAAGTCTTGTATAATAATATAGGCTAAAGTACTATTTTGGTTCTTAATGTTTGCATAAAGTTTAATACTGGTCCTAAATGTTTGAAAAGTTTAATGTTGGTCCTCCGTTTTTTTTGTCGATTTTGGTCCTTGAGCATAATACCGTTAACTTTTGCCGTTAAATGATGACGTGGCATGCTTATATGGCACACCCTATCTCTTACGTGTCATATTTTAATGACGTGGCATGACACATTACTGTCACGTCACCCACATGGCCACATCATCATCTTCTCTCCTTCATCAATCATCACCATCATTTAAAATATGACACATGAGACAATCCGTTTACTACCATGTCACCCCATTTTTTTTTATAAAAATACAGAAAACATAAATATAATTGTTAACAAATAAATTGAATAATAAATTTCTCTAATATATAATATTAGAGGAATTAAGTATTTCTTAAAAGAGAAAGTATGCTAGAGCATGGCATTTTTTTAAAGTATTTTTAGTACATTTAACGATTAAGATTTTAATTAAATATGTCATTAAAATTTGGTTGAGATTAATTATACTTTTAAATTATTATTTTTTGAACAATCTTGCTTTTTTACTAATACCATAAAATATATGACGATTTGGGTTTTTTGTGGTGTGACATGTGACCAGAAAATATGATTGAGTTCATGTATGTCAAGTGATATTTTCTTCCATCCTCCATGTCATCATTTTGCCTATTTTACATCTCATAAAATGCTTCGAGGGTGATGGTCCAGTAAGCTTTCTTTATACACGTCATGTCACGTAAGTAAAAGAGTGATGTGACATATATAGAACTAGTCAAATTTTTTTGTCTCGTGTTACGCAACATAAACCTTAGTGGTTATCTATTTTAACGGTATTTACAAAAATGACAAGATTGTTCAATAAATAAAAGTTTTGAGACATATTTGATCGAGCGTTCAAAACATTGAAAATACCAAATATATATATATATTTTTTTCACGTATCTTTTTATTAAAAACAATTTTATTTAAATTAGCAAAAATTTCATAACAATGATAAAACTGTCCAGCAAAATTTTTTTCTTACGTAAGACACAAAATCTTACTTAACAAAAACTATATAGTATTTTTTATAAAAAAAAAACTATATATTATTATATTATGACATATTTGAGAATAACAAATTTAGCTTCGGTTGTGTGTTTAGACTTTAGAGTGCCAAATTTGAGTCAAAGGTTGAAACTTGGAAGAACATAGGCCATGTTTGGTTGATGAAAAAAATAAGGAAAAGGTCTTCTTCCTCATACATTCTTCTTATCAAATAAACTTTATTTTTTACAATGTGATAAATTATATTGTTGTCCTTATTTTTTACCCACTTTTATTTCATTCACACTTTTAATTTAAGGGTAAAATGATCATTTTATTCACTTTTATTTCATTCACTTCACATCATATTACCATAATATTTTCATTCCCTCTAACATTCCCATTCCATTGTGTCACTCATTTCACTTACCAAACACAATAATAATAGCTTCGTCAACCAATGTTGGGGAACCACTTAAAAAAAATCTCTTTGACAGTGACTTGGAAATAGTTTTAATTCTCTTTGAATGTTGAACGTTTTCAAAAGAAAACAAAAATATTGAGTAAATTACATCCTCTTTTTTTAAAGATTAAAATAATTTATAATTTCTAAAATTCCTTTACATTAATTTTTAAAAAAAGAAATATAATTTTATATGAATTTTTTTTTAAATTATTTTATTATTTTTATATTATTTTAATATATATTTAATTATATATAAATAATAAACATAATAATATTTTGTCAAAGTAGATGAAATTGTAAATCTTTTTAAGTCTTAAAATACAGAATGCAATTTTTTAAAATTATATATATATATATATATATATATATATATATATATATATATATATATATATATATAAGTAATTTAAGAATCTCTCTAAGGGAGCATGATTTTGAATCTCATTTTTACACTAATTGTTTGTGATTATATGGTTAGTACTTGGTGGACTAGAATATCCAATTTAAGTGTTAGAAAAATTACTTTACATCTCATTATTATCAAGCTGACTTTATTATGTCCTAGTACTAGATTTTTTTTTTGATAAGCCCAGCACTAGATTTATGCGCTACAAATTTTAAGATTTTAATGTAAAATAATAAATAAATATTGAATTATTATATGAAACATTGTAATTATTGATAATATTTAATTAAAGCTATTTTATTTATTATTCTTCACAACAAAAATGCGTATGGCATGATTGGCTAGAGAGTGGAAATTCATATTGAGAACATAACAGAGTCAGAGACAATGGTGGTTGGATGATTTGAGATGTTGAAGTTTGAAACTCTAGGGTTGTTTCCTAAGAAAGTGAGTGCTTTGGTTTGGAAAAATACGACGTCGTTTTGCGGAGTTTGAGTGAGAGAGGGTGTCATGTCATTTAAATATAACACGTAGAAGAGAGTGTATACCATATAAGTCTTTCACGTCAGCATTTAATGACAAAACCAATCATATATTATAGAACCAATTTTGACCCAAACAAAAAAAATTGAGGACCTAAAATAACTTTTTGAAACGTTGAGGACTAATTAAACTTCGTGCAAACGTTGAGGACCAAATGAGTAATTTGGCCAAAAAAACAATTGAGAACTCAATTAGTTACTTTAAATTTATCTATTTTTAGTCCCTAAATTATAGTACTAATTTTGTCAATTTTGCCTCTAAACTTTTAATTTTTACAAGCAATTATTTTCTTCACCTCTGAATTTCGTCTGAATAATTAATTACGGCATATTCAAATGTAACTGCCCTTGTGGTATTCAATGCTAACTATGATCCAAAATTATATATTTAGTTCCTTTTTCATCAATTTAGCCACGATAATATCCTTTATATATTTTGTACTGCCACAGTAGTAATTCAAACTAAATTGACAAAACTTTGTTGTTAAGTATATTATTTGGCATCACAGTTAATATTAGAGACCACGAGGATAGTCACATTTGCATCTACTATTAATTATTTAGATGAATCATTTGAGTGAAAGACAATTACTCATAAATTTAGAGTTTAGGAACACAATCAACAACAACAAACAAACTTTAAGAAAAAAATTAATTGAAGTTCTCTATAGTTTAGGGGGAAAATATTTTCGCCGGGGCGCACATATGTATACACGAGAGAGTGAAGATCCATTAAACGGTTTGGTATCGCTTAAACAAGATTTCGGGTTCGAGACTTTGTCAATGTATCTATCCCCGTTGAGAGACTCTCCCACCATAACCAGGTGCGCGATGCGGGTCAAGTCTGGACTAATCGAGGCAGTGCCTTGAGAACCAGGCGGACAACCAATAAAAATTAAAAAGAAGTGGAATGAGGGTCAAAATTCAAAAAAGTATTGAGGAGGGAAGACATTGAGGAGAAAATTCCAAAGATGATAATGGAGAGAGAGGAGAAAGATTGGAAGAATGAATGTGCATTGCATTGTATGTGGCCCCTATACCTAATGCTTGTGGTCATCAACACATTTCACATTTCAAATTTTATATTTATAGTATGTGGTCCCTTTGGATATATATATATATATATATATATATATATATATATATATATATATATATATTGGATATATGATTATACATGGAAAGGGTAAAGGATGTGATCAAATTAAATTGAAGTGAGGATTGTTTTGTTATTTTGAATTATAATTTTAATGTATAAATTTTAGAAGTAACATCTTTATATTTCTTGAAATTATTATAAATATATAAAAGTACTATATTTTTATTAAAATTAGTTTATAAAATTGTGTTATTTTAGAAGAAACAAAAGTTAGATAATGATGTTGTCTCAAGAGACAAATTAGATCAATATTGATAAAGTGATGAAGGGGAAGCTGCACAAGAAACACACTGAATGAAAATGCATAAAAGGAAACGACTCTTCGGATGGGCATGTTTTTTATGCAGAAATGGAAAGGGAAAGAGAAAGGGAAAGGAAATGAGAATGCATTTGTTATGTTTGGTAGTAAAAATTAGAAATATAAATAGAATGGGAATATATTAAAATTACTACTTTGCCCTTTATATTAAAATAATAAAAAGAAAAGAGAGATTTGATTGTGTCAAATCAAAGGGTATAATAGATATTTTTATTTTCTTTTTTCTTTTTTTTAAAAAGTTAATGAAAATAAAAAAATAGGTGAGACTCAATGGGTCCCACCCATTTCATCCTCATTTCCTTCCTCTATTCTACCTAAAGAACACCACCTAGTAGCCTTAATTCCGTAGAATTGGAATCCAAAGTGGAATTGCATGGAATACGAGGAATTCTTCAATTTGGTTCGTTCATGTGGAGTTGAAAATGGAATCCAAGGAATTGACTCAATTCCATGGAATCCAATTCTCAATTCCATAAAGTGGGTTTTGTTTGATTGGACGTGGAATTGGATTCCACATAGAATTGCACAATATTCTAGGAATTATTTAATTTGGTTAAGTTATGTGGAATTGAAATTGAATTACGTGGAATTGGTTTTTTAGAATTGGGTGTGTAAATTTTGTGGAATTGGATTGTAGGATATTTTTGAGGAATTGAGATAAATTTTGTGGAACTGGGTTTAAAAGATATTTTTATCCCTACTTTCTTTCTCTCTCTCTTTACTGTTTTTTATTTTTTATAATGAAAATAAAAAAATTTATTATTGTAAAACTATATGATAAGAGTAAAAGAGAAAGGAAGAAGACAAGAGAAGAAGAAATGTAGTACTCAATAATCAACTTTTTAGTGTATCAAATCATTGCATACACACCCTCTATTTATAGGGCTACTAGGGTAACCTTCACATCATAAGTTACAAAGCATTAAGGTATGCATATAATGCACAATCAATATTGGCATAAATCATATTGAATTTGGGGTTATGGACTCATTGATTTATGGAGGTTTTGGGAGTGCTAAAGACATCCACAAAAGCACAATATATTTACAACACTCCCCCTTGGATGTCCAAAATTGTGTCTCATTAAAACCTTACTAGGAAAAACCCTGTGGGACAAAAAACCTAGTTAAGGAAAAAGAGTACACCAATTATAATAATACATTCATTATAAACTGTCTCATTTAAAACCTTTACCAGGAAAACCCAGTGGGACAAAACCATGGCAAAGGGAAAAAGAGTGCAGCGCTATCTCCCCCTCATTGTAGCATTATTGAAGGTCTTTTAATCGGCGCATTCCAATTTTGTAAATTAGCTTCTCAAATGTTGCAGTTGGTAATGCCTTAGTGAATAGATCTGCTAGATTATCACTTGAGCGAATTTGTTGAATATCAATTTCACCATCTTTGTGAAGATCATGAGTAAAGAAGAACTTTGGTGAAATATGCTTAGTCCGGTCTCCTTTAATGTATCCTCCTTTTAGTTGGGCAATGCAAGCAGCATTGTCTTCATACAATGTAGTTGTGGCCTTTTCATTTAGTAATAAACCACATGATTCCTGAATATGTTGAGTCATGGATCTCAACCATACACATTCTCAACTGGCTTCATGAATTGCAAGCAATTCTGCATGATTTGATGAAGTAGCTGCTATAGTTTGTTTTGTTGAGCGCCAAGATATAGCAGTATCACCAAATGTAAACAAATAGCCAGTTTGAGATCGGCCTTTATGAGGATCTGATAAGTATCCAGCATCTGCATATCCAACTAATGGAGACTTGGACTCATTTGAATAAAATAATCCCATGTCAAGTGTCTCTCGGAGATATCTGAATATATGTTTAACTCCGTTCCAATGTCTCTTAGTTGGAGAAGAACTAAATCTTGCTAATAAACTTACAGCGAATGCTATATCAGGTCGAGTGCTATTAGCAAGATACATTAGTGCTCCTATAGCACTAAGATATGGTACTTCTGGACCAAGAAGTTCTTCATCATTCTCACGAGGACGAAAATGATCATTTTTCACTTCAAGTGATCTAACCACCATAGGGGTACTTAATGGATGTGCCTTATCCATGTAAAACCGTTCAAGGATCTTTTTAATATATGTTGATTGATGAACAAGTATTCCTCCTTCTAAATGTTCAATTTGCAGCCCAAGACAATATTTTGTCTTTCCAAGATCTTTCATCTCAAACTATTCTTTTAAGAGCTTTGCTGCTTTTGAAATACTTTTAGGAGTTCCAACTATGTTCAAATCATCAACATATACTGCGATGATAACAAAATCAGATCCTGATCTTTTTATAAATACACATGGACTAATAGAATCATTTTTGTATTCTTTTTGTAGCAGATACTCACTAAGACGATTATACCACATGCGCCCGGATTGTTTTAATCCGTATAATGATCTTTGCAACTTAATTGAATATATTCCTCGATCACTCAAATTATTTCTTTCAGGTATCTTAAATCCTTCAGGGATTTTCATGTATATATCATTATCCAGTGATCCATATAAGTAGGCTGTGACAACATCCATTAGGCGCATGTCAAGCCTTTTACAAACAGCCAAACTAATTAAATATCTAAAAGTAATTGCATCCACCACAGGAGAGTAAGTCTCCTCATAATCAATTCCAGGTCTTTGCGTAAAACCTTGTGCTACAAGTCGGGCTTTATATCGCACAATTTCATTTTTCTCATTTCTTTTTCGCACAAAGACCCATTTGTACCCGACTGGTTTTACACCATCAGGTGTTCGAACGACAGGTCCGAAAACTTCACGCTTCGCAAGTGAGTTTAACTCAGCTTGGATAGCATTTTTCCAATTTGGCCAATCTTTTCTACGTCGACATTCTTCGACGGATTTTGGTTCATGATCCTCATTTTCATTTGCAAGTTCTAGCGCTATATTATATGAAAAAACATTGTCGACAATTGTTTCAAATCGATTCCATATTTTTCCAGTATCAACATAACTGATTGAGATCTCATTATTTTCTTTACTTTCATGTACCTGAATCTCTTCTGGAGATTTTTTATCAGTTATGTCTTCCTTATCATTCAAAATACATATTTCCTCGTCTTGGCCATTTTCTTTATTTGCTCCTTTTCTTTTACGAGGATTCTTATCTTTGGAACCAATTGGTCTACCACGCTTCAGGCGTGCTGTATGTTCATTCGCAATAGTATTAGGTTGCCCTTCAGGAACCTCAATACGAATTGGAGCATTTTCAGCTGGAATATGTGACTTTGTCACTTTTTTAGGGTCAGTGAATGCATCTGGCAACTGATTTGCAATATTTTGCAAATGAATTATTCTTTGAACTTCAAATTCACATTGCTTTGTACAAGGATCAAAATGATGCAATAATTGTGCATTCCATGTAATTTGTTTTTCCAGCTGTTCCTTTTCTCCCCCTAATGCTGGAAAATAATTTTCATCAAAATGACAATCAGCAAATCGTGCCGTGAACAGATCACCCGTCTGGGGTTCTAGATATTTAATAATGGAAGGGGATTCATACCCGACGTATATCCCCAACCTTCTTTGAGGACCCATTTTGGTGCGTTGTGGTGGAGCAATTGGAACATAGACTGCGCACCCAAAGGTCCTTAAATGAGAAATATTTGGCTCCTGACCCAAAGCCATTTGCATAGGGGAGAACTTATTATATGTTGTTGGTCTAATGCGTATGAGTGCTGCAGCATGCAGAATATCATGTCCCCAGGCATTAATAGGGAGTTTTGTTCTCATGAGTAATGGTCTAGCAATTAACTGAAGGTGTTTAATAAATGATTCTGCAAGACCATTTTGTGTATGTACATGAGCAACAGGATGCTCCACACTTATCCCAATTGACATACAGTAATCTTTAAAAGCTTGGGATGTAAATTCACCAGCATTATCAAGACGAATTGTCTTGATAGGATAATCTGGAAATTGGGCTCGTAATCTGATTATTTGAGCAAGTAATCTTGCAAAAGCCACATTACGCGTTGACAATAGACAAACATGTGACCATCTACTAGAGGCATCTACTAATACCATAAAATATCGAAATGGTCCACAAGGTGGAGCTACAGGTCCACATATGTCTCCATGAATGCGTTCCAGAAATGTAGGGCATTCAATCCCAACTTTTGCTGGTGATGGCCTTATAATTAATTTCCCTTGAGAACAAGCAGCACAAGAAAACTCATTAGATAAAAGAATCTTCTGGTTCTTTAATGGATGTCCATTTGAGTTCTCTATTATTCTTCGCATCATTATTGAACCGGGATGGCCTAACCGGTCATGCCAAATAATAAAAGTATTTGGATTAGTAAACTTCTGGTTTACTATAGCATGCGTCTCAATCATGCTAATATTTGTGTAGTACAAACCAGAGGAAAAAGTGGGTAATTTTTCCAAGATACATTTCTTACCCCCAATAATTGCAGTGATGCAAAGACATTCCATATCACCATCAGTTGTGGTCTCAATGTGATAACCATTTTGTCGAATGTCTTTGAAACTTAATAAATTTCTTTGAGACTTACTGCAAAATAATGCTTCATTTATATTTAATTTTGTTCCTCTGGGTAATAATAAGTTAGCTTTTCCACATCCTTCAATTAATTTTGTACTACCAGATATTGTGCTAACGTTTGCCTCTTTCATAACCAAAGAAGAAAAATACTTCTTATCCTTTAATATAGTGTGTGTTGTAGCACAATCCACAAGGCATATATCTTCTTTGATTTTAAATCCATCAGAAGACTGAGGAATATCCATATTCTTCATTGAAAACAAAAATGCATTATAAGAAACGTAGAAAATTAAAATTACAATGAAGAAACACAACTAAAACATAAGAAGGAAATTAAAACATAGGTGAAAAACATAAGATTTGCTGCATTTCATTTTTCAATCATGATTTTCAAAGAAATCAGCAGCATCTAGATGTGTTATGTCAATGAGGCCTTCATAGTCATCTTCTTTGTAGGCAAAATTGGCTTCCACATTATTTTGCATTTTTGCTTCATCATCATCATTATCATTTTGAAGGGTTAAATTAACTTCAGGATTTTTCCCCTTCTTTATTGAAGCTTGATAGAGCTTGACAAAATGCTCAGGTGTGCGGTAGACACGTGACCAATGGCCTTTCATGCCACAACGATAGCATATATTGTCTTTACCCTTAGAAGAGCTATTTTGGGAACCCTTATTGTTGTTCTCTTGTTTATGACCATCATGATTATGGTAATTATTTTTTCCCTTACCACGCCCACGTCCACGCCCGCGGCCACGACCACGACCACGGGAATTATTATTTCCTCTTCCAGAATTATCATATTTTGCTGCATTCGCTTCAGGAAATGGAGCAGATCCAGTTGGACGGGCTTCATGATTTTTCATTAACAGCTCGTTATTTTGTTCAGCCACAAGAAGACAGGAAATCAATTCGGCATATTTTTTAAAACCTTTTTCACGATATTGTTGTTGTAATAAAACATTAGAAGCATGAAAAGTTGAAAAGGTTTTTTCTAATAAGTCCTCATCAGTGATTTTTTCTCCACACAATTTTAATTGAGAACTTATTTTGAAAACTGCCGAATTATATTCACTCACTGTCTTAAAATCTTGGAGGCGTAAATGCATCCAATCATAATGAGCTTTGGGGAGTATTACCGTTTTCTGATGGTCATACCTTTCTTTAAGATTTTTCCACAATTCAAGTGGATCCTTAACAGTCAAATATTCTGCTTTTAGCCCTTCATGCAGATGATGACGCAAAAATATCATTGCTTTTGCCTTATCTTGGTTAGATGCCTCATTTCCAATTTTTATTGTTTCACCTAGACCCTTAGCTTCTAAGTGAATTTCAGCATCTAGTACCCATGACAAATAATTCTTGCCAGATATGTCAAGGGCTACAAACTCGAGTTTGGTAAGATTTGACATGATGCAAGCTAATGAAAAACAATAATAATAATAATTAGAGATATGACATTACAATCTTAAAATACAAAATAAGATAAAATTAAGTGAAACAATAAACTATTAGTATATATAATATATAATTCATAAAACATATTAATAAGTAAATGAACAATTTAAATAATATGAAATTAAATAGTTAACAATAATAATCAAATTAAGAACTCATAACAAATTAACAAAACTAATACAATTTATAATAATAAGTTAGTATAAATCAAATAAATTATTGATTAATTAGCAACAATAAAAATATTACGATAAATTGATAACATAGTATAAAATAAAATATAACAATAAACTAAAGCAAAGAATAATAAAATAACTATGATCAAAGAAGCAATAAATAAATTAAAGCATAAAAATATATGAAATAAACTATGATCAAAGAAATATGTCCACTGTATAAATAAAATAACTAGATATATAAAACAAGAAGGAAAATTTTGATAGCCATACAAACTAGAAATCATAAATTGAAACTTGAATTTGTAGAACTATCAAATGGATTTAGAAGAACTACCTTCGAGCTTTCGTGCTAATAACGTATTGTAAAATTATATGATAAGAGTAAAAGAGAAAGGAAGAAGACAAGAGAAGAAGAAATGTAGTACTCAATAATCAACTTTTTAGTGTATCAAATCATTGCATACACACCCTCTATTTATAGGGCTACTAGGGTAACCTTCACATCATAAGTTACAAAGCATTAAGGTATGCATATAATGCACAATCAATATTGGCCTAAATCATATTGAATTTGGGGTTATGGACTCATTGATTTATGGAGGTTTTGGGAGTGCTAAAGACATCCACAAAAGCACAATATATTTACAACAATTTAATATTTATTAAGGAACAAATTAGTCTTTTTACCTCACCTTCTTTTATAAACTTTCAATTCCATCTTTTTCATACCAAACACACTTTTTCAATTCAAATAATTCAATTCCAATTCCATCTTTTCACACCAAACACACTTTTTCAATTCAAATAATCCAATTCCAATTCCATAAAAATTTTGAACCAAACATAGCCGTGTCTACGTTTGGTTAAAAAAAATTATGGAATTGGAATTGGAATTGGATTATAATTGAAATTGGAATTGGATTATTTGAATTAAAAAAAATGTGTTTGGTATGAAAAGATGGAATTAGAATTGAATTATTTGAATTGAAAAAGTGGGTTTAGTATAAAAAGATGGAATTTAAAGTTTATAAAAGAATATGAGGTAAACAGACTAATTTGTTCCTTAATAAATATTAAATAATTATTTTTTAATTTTATTTTTTAGTATATAATTACTTTTTTTATATTCATTATAAAAAATAAAAAACAGTAAGAGAGAGAGAAAGAAAGTAGGGACAAAAGTGTCTTTTAAACTCAATTCCTCAAAAATACCCCACAATCTAATTCTACAAAATTTATATACCCAATTCTAAAAAACCAATTTCACGTAATTCAATTCCAATTCTACATAACTCAACCAAACTAAATAATTCCTAAAATATTGTGCAATTCTATGTGGAATCCAATTCCACGTCCAACCAAACAAAACTCACTTTATGGAATTGAGAATTGGATTCCCTGGAATTGTCTAATTCTACGGAATCCAATTCTCAATTTTAGGAAGCGAACCAAACACTTAAAATTTTTGTTTTTTATGAAATTAGGATTCCAATTCCATGCTCAATTGTGAACCAAACGTAGCATAAGTGTTTTGTATGTATCTGTTATAAGGTTCCTAATATAAAAGGATACATGTAAGAATGTGTCTAAATTCAATTGGATTATGTGGAATTGGGTGTGTAAATTTTGTGGAATTGGATTGTAGGGTATATTTTGAGGGATTGGGATAAATTTTGTAAAATTGGGTTTAAAAGACACTTTTGTCCCTACTCTCTCTCACTTATAATGATTTATTAATTTTTTATAATTATTTAATTAATATTAAATAATTAATTTTTTTTATAATGAATATAAAAAAATAATTATATACCAAAAAATAAAATTAAAAGAAAAATAATTATTTAATATTTATTGAGGGACAAATTAGTCTTTTTACCTCACATGCATTTTTTTACAAACTTTCAATCCATCTTTTCATACCAAACACAATTTTCAATTCAAATAATTCAATTCCAATTCGATCCCATTAATTGTAATTTTTAAAATTAAAATTCAATTTCAATTCCACAATTTTTTTTAACCAAACGCGAAGGTTTGGTTGTTGATGGATAGTTTGGGCATTTCATTGGCGATTGCTAGAGGTCAATCAAGCCTTATATAATCAATACTTATTATTATTTATATGTTTACATTTTGTAATAAATTAAAAGGATAAACTTTTAGATTTTAAAATAAGTATACAAAAAGAAACAAACTTAGGTCCATTTTCTTATGTCCATTTTATTAAGTTCCCCAATATAAATACGACACGTGGTAAAAAGTGTTTAAATGGCCAATCACAATAGAGAAAGAATATATAATACCACCTTTTATATGACCAATCATAGAAGAAAGAGAGTGTAAATATAATATGTGATTGGTGAAACTTGATGAAATGGACATAAGAAAATGGACCTAAGTTTTTTCCTTAACAAAATTGTAATCAAGTAGGGACATATTAAGAAAGCAAGTAATATATATATATATATATATGGAGTTTTATTTTTGAAGAAATCTTTTTTAAATTATCCACTAGATCTGCACTGTGGATATTTTAGTCCAAGATAAATTTAATTTATTATTTTAAAATTAATATATTTTAAATTATGTTTAAAAAAATTAAAGAAAAATTAACATAGAGTACTTTTGTGCATACTAAACCTCTAGTAATTAAAAAGTTTTGTTTTGATTCTAAAAATATATTTTGAGTAATTATTAATATGTAAATTTTGAAGGTTTATTAAATTATTTTAATATTCCAAAGGAAGATTTTATTTCAAAGGAGATTGATTAAATATTTCATACTTTAATTACTAAAACACACAATTTTTTTCTATTTGTCCTAAACACTAAAGAAAATTGGTTATGTAACATTTTACCTAAACGACGGGTCCTTCTAGGGTGCAAACTCATACATACAAACGCTTGCGTGGCGCGTTTGTATTGGTACAAATGCGCCACGCAGGCGTTTGTATGGGTTTGCACTCTAAAAAAGTCCTTTAGCTAAACTACTTACAACTTCCTAGATGACATATTACATATATTGTGTACATAACTTTATAAGATCTACCCTTCCCCAAAAAGACTTTTTTCAACTTTATATCGATTTATAATTTTGTCCCTGAATTATTTTTATCATTAATTTTAATCCTTAAGTTTCAAATTGCAATCTATTTCATCTCCAAAATGTCAAATGTAATCCTATACCATCTGAAATAGTCTAAATTCCTATCGAAAAATGACGACATAACATTATATGTATAATATTAATGTTAATTCATCATTATAGATTAAATAACATCATTTTCAATGGTGAGCTAGTATTGAATATTACATTTAAAAAAAATGTAAACTAAAATATTCCCCCGGGTTTACAATATCTATTTTTTAAGATAGGTGCACACAGACCAAGAAAATCATTGGTTCACCTAAAAAGTAGAGAAAATGAGATAAAAAGACTCAATTATTTTTACTAAATTACTCATACTTATTTTTTTTTCATTAATCTTATCTTTGAGAATAGGCAAAGATAAAATTGTTAAAAAAGTAATAAATGTTCTCTTGATTTTATAAAGGCAAAAGTACATTTCCTAACCCCAACGTTTGGGGGTCCTGTCAGTTTCGACCCTAACGTTTTTTTACTGTCAATTGTACCCCTAACGTTTTACGTTTCTGTCAATGTCACCCTTTTCACTAACACCGTCAAATATTTAACATTTTTTGCTGACGTGGCATCCTATGTGTCAAAACGTTTCTTTTTTCTGTCAATTGTAACCCTAACGTTTTACATTTCTGCCAATGTCACCCTTTTCACTAACACCGTCAAATATTTAATAATTTTTGCTTACGTGGCATCCTATGTGGCAAAAATATCTGACTTGATATATTTTTTCCACATCAGATTTCCTACTCATCTTTTCCCCATCAAAGTTGTGTCGTTTTGACCTCGGCCTATTCCTTCTAAAATATAACTCAAACGCACGCGCTATTTTGCTCATAAAAACATCGGAGACGTTGTCCATTCTCTATTTTAGGGTAACGTCTCCGACACAAAGTAGAGAATGGGTAACGTCTCCAACAAAGTAGAGAACGGATAACGTCTCCGATGTTTTTATGAGCAAAATAGCGCGTGCGTTTGAGTTATATTTTAGAAGGAATAGGCCGAGGTCAAAACGACACAACTTTGATGGGAAAAAGATGAGTAGGAAATCTGATGTGGAAAAAAAATATACCAAGTCAGATATTTCACATAGGATGCCACGTAAGCAAAAATTATTAAATATTTGATGGTGTTAGTAAAAATGGTGACATTGGCAGAAATGTAAAACGTTAAGGTTACAATTGACAGAAAAAAGAAACGTTTTGCCACATAGGATGCCACGTCAGCAAAAAATGTTAAATATTTGACGGTGTTAGTGAAAAGGGTGACATTGGCAGAAACGTAAAACGTCAGGGGTACAATTGACAGCGAAAAAACGTTAGGGCCGAAACTGACAGGACCCCCAAACATTGGGGTTAGGAAAAATACTTTTACTTTTTATAAAATATCAGATATTTTGAATAAAAATAAAAACCTCTAACAAAAAAAATATATATATTATGAATCGGAAGGAATAGTAGAGCCATATCGTAACACTTTTACTTAAAACAGAAGGAAGAACACAAGGCAACAAGGTGTTATATGTGGCAACTCCAGAGTTTCTTGATTGTGTATACTACAAATTAATGTCACTTGGATTGAGAAATAGATGCAGAAAGCCAGGTTCTTTGCACCAATGATATATATATATATATATATATATATATATATATATATATATAAAGAGTAAATTAAATAAATAAATTAAAAAAAATATGTTAAAACTATAAATGGTGTCTCTTCTCTTGAACTTTGAAGAGATAAGTGCAATGCACCCCAAAACATTATGCATAGACAACCACCAGACAGTAACATTGTCTAAGGGAGTAGTTACCTTAATTTTTTTTTTCTATACTTTAACTCAAGTTTAATTCCTTTTAAATTTGAAATATACCAAGTCAAAAAAAAAAAAGCTAAAATGAAGAAAATTCCTTAACTATAAGTTATATGCACATAACGTCACTCTAACTATAAAATTTGATTTAGAATCTCCAAGTTACATAAATTGTGTAAAAATACATATTCCTTAATTTTTTCATTTAAAATTCGAAGAAAGTAGTGATATATATATTAATAAAATCAAGTTATAACAAAACATTTTTCTAAACTTTAAGCCTCGTATAAAAAATAATCATGTAAATTAGTCTTTTATATTTCAAAAGTTTTAAATTGGCCCTTTATCTTTCCCAGAAGTTTTAAATTGGTCCTTCCGTTCAAGTCCGTCAATTTCTTAAGTTAACTACTGACTTGGCGTGTTGATATGGACACATAATCTCTCCTACGTGTATCAGATAGTTGACGTGGCCTTAGACACACTAAAAACACCCAAACGACGTCGTTTAAGCTAAAAATACCAATATATAACTTCAATGAAACATAAAATACCAATATAGAACTTCAATGAAACATAAAGGACTAATATAAAACTTCAATAAAACATAAAACACCAATATAGAACTTCAATGAAACATAAAATGACCAATATAGAACTTTAATGAAACATAAATGACCAATATAAAACTTTAATGAAACTTGCAAGACAAATATAAAACTTTTGAAAAACATAAAGGACCAGTATATAACTTTTGAAAGATAAAGAATCAATTTAAAACTTGAGTGAAATATAGAAGACTAAATTGGGCATTTGACCAAAATTATTTTACATAAAATTAAGTTTTCCCCAACTTTTTGCTCTCACTATTACTGGAAAAGAGAATTATATATTTTTGGAAAAATCACAAGTGACCTTTAAATTGTAATACTAAAACCCAAACATGGACCCAACACCATTTTATGCTCCTAGCTAGATTTGTAGATTTGCTGTGTTTGTGTTTCCTCTTGCTGATTTTTTCTTTTTTTGTGTGTATTCATAATAAGGTTCTGTATGTGTACAGTGCTATTTCCATCAAAAGCATTATATATGGAGGAAATTCATCATGTGAGCTCATTTTCCAGTGTTAGCTTTTATTTTTGAGATGACAACACATTCTAAGGAAACATTATGATTGGAAATTGAATTTCATGATCTTTTTAAATGAAAAGTAATTTGGTGTAGAGTTCGGATTCTTTTGATCTTATGATGTTATTTGGTCATCTTGCTCGATTAGTTACGGTTATAATCATGATTAATCAATCAAAAAATTGTAGCTAAATTTTTAGTTATGGTTATTGATCGATTAGCTACGATTATGATCTTTTGCTGTTATCCAGTCACGTTGTCCGATTAGCTATAGTTATAACTGTGACAAACCGATCAAAAAAGTGTGATCAAATTTGTAGTTACGATATAACCATGGCTAATCCAGACAGCACAACTGTGAATTGCAGAGGATCCGAACTCCTTTAAAGAGTGATTGCCTATACAATGGAGACTTACAAACAAGCCTCTCTCAAGATACAATAAAGTCTATACTTGTGAATTTTTTAACTACCTTCTTTAGGGGATAGATCTGTACCCCATAGTACAACACAAGGAGAGATAAGAAATAGGAGGTGGGCCCACACATGGGTCATCTCTCCTTGTTGTACCTCCAAAATCATTCTTTTGTGGTGTAAAGGCCTATTTATATATGTCCGAAAGACACAATTTTAAAACACATATTTTCCTATCAAAAGTTATGTCTATTTACTCTTAATAGATACAAATGAATAGATATGCATTTTTAAATTAAATAATGCATATTTTAATAATTAAAATACACTATTTAATAGATATACCTTTTCAATTCAAGAAAACATGTCTTTTTATTATTAATAGATGTAATTCAAATGACGTAACGTAACATATGTACTTAAAAATTTCTCTTTATTTTATTTATTATTTGGGCCATCTAGTCTAAAATGTGAACAATTAAATAAAAATTACTAGTCAATGTATAAATAATATGGTACAACACATTCACTTAAAAAAAATTTTTTATTGCCAAAGTGGGTTGGTATAAATGGTCAAGGATCCGGAGGAAAGTTCTCGCCTTACCCATGGGCGAGGGTTCGAATCCCCCTGAAGCCATCCAAAATCCTGCTTTGGTGGGCATCCCTCCTCAGTGAGATCCCTAGCACCCAAGGGCTATTTGAGTAGTTGCGACTGGATAAAACTGCTTACGGTTTAGGCCTGTGCAGTAATCCTTTAGGTTGGGCCTCTGTTGGTTACCCCAACATTCTACTGGCGCCCTGCCCGGTAGTACTTGAGAGTGCCTTCCCTTACTACTATTTTTGTTTACAAATTTTTTTTTCTTATTTAATTATTAGTTCATTGCATCTCCTTATAATTAATCTATAGCAAACAAGTCATGTTATTATTCCTTTCCTTGCTTCAAAACTACATGTGGTGGGTCTTATTTTGTGGCCTAAGCAAACACTAATTAAACAAATTAATTTAATTTGCTCGCAAAAGAAAGAGATACATGCATGCATATATATTAAATTTTTTGTCTTCATGATTGAAGACATAGAGTTATCAAATTAGGTATATTTGGCAGTTGAGATTGCAAACAATTGGTCTTGTCAAATGAAAGATAAAAGCAATGTTGACTATAAATTTAATAAGAGCTTAAGAAATGCTTATAAGGAATACTTGGTCAATTTTCTATTAGGAATATATGGATACATGCATATTAGAAAATTTTGTCTTCATGTTCACACCAAAAAATAATAATAATAATAGTAAAAGATTTTGTCTTCATGATTAATGATACGGCAGAGCCCTCTTGACGAGCTCTCAGCCTCGACTCCGCTACGGGAGCGCCCAGGCTCGGATCCGATACGAGGCACCAGCTTGGGGTCCGCCATCGGACCCCTACGGCTCCCCTCGACCTGAGGGACCACCCGTCAACATCACAGGTGTCATTCATGCCGCCGCACTTTCCGGGTAGTTATGCTGACATGGACTCGCGCCAAAACGACTTCCCTGGAAAGGCCTAAAACACCCCTGGCGAAGCCTATATAAACGACGGAGGTTTCATCAGAACAGGTACTGAATCTATACTCACTCACCATATACTCTTACTTCTGATCACTGACTTTGGCATCGTAGTCCTACCACGGGAGTCCCCTCCCGTCGTGGGTTGATTGCAGGTCACGTTCTGGGAGCAGGAGTTGGACCGGAGGAGACTAATTCACCAATTAACATACAATTGGTCTTAGGTAAGAGTGTTGACCAATTTTGGGATGTACTTGGGCTATGTTTGGTTGCTTTTATATTGTAAAATTATACATTCTAATAAATTTTACATTATATTTTTTATATATCAAACACATTTTTATTATATTTTTTATATTCTTAACACACTTTTCTGTACAATACTTTCTTTTATTCTACCGTACTTACCAAACATAGCCTTGATTTCTTGTCTCCTTGACCCAGAATTTGATACACCAAATATTTAACTTTTACTTCAGGCCAAAAAAAAAATTATATCTACCGTTCCTCATGAGTCATGATCTTCTCAATAATTTGATTTTTTTTAACATAATGATTTATTAAAGGGAATGTGCCACCTTGGTTGAAGTAGTAGATAATAGATATTATATGTTTTTTTAAATAAAATTTTGGGTTTGAATTTTGTTGATACAAGTCTCACCTCGGAAAGGTTATCTTTAAGAAAAGAATTTTATAAAACCTTGAATTCTCTGATTCCAATATATAGCTTTTGGTGTGTGATTTTTCTAATAACTTATGCTCGTATCAATTGGTGCTTTCATTGAGAGCCTGTCGACCAAAAAGGGCTACCAATGGAAGGGCTAATCGTGATCGAATATAGTGCCACTGAGTGAAATGTTGCAGTGTATAGCTATCAAGACACCGACTTTCGAAGGGAGGGGTGTTATCTTCAAAGAAAAGGCTTATAAAACTTTATTTAGGTTGAGGATTAAGGCTATGTTTGGTAGGAGTTTTGTGTGAGGGAGAAAAGGAGGGAATGAATGTGGCCCACCTCTGAAATGGTGAGCTCCACTTCTAGAGGATTTGTCCCATTCTCTTCTCTGGATCTATGCTTAATTAAAAAAATAGGTATAAAATATCTATTATGCCATTTAATTTGACACAATCATAATCTTTTTTCTCTTTTTAATATTTTAATATAAGGAGTACAATGGTAATTTTAATCCATTTCCATTCTCAAATTTTATTAGCAAACACAGTAAATTAATTTTCATTCCTATTCCCTTTCCTTTTTACGCATCAAAGGCACCCTATGAGAAGGGATGGAAAACGAGTAGCACGTTTTTAAGGAAATTAAAAATTCAAAGAGAAAATAGTAAAAAATCAATTTTTTTCTTATTAACATATATGATACGAGTATAGGAGGTGCAATTAGAGTTAGAATAATTATGGAGTCACTAAAGGAGCTTATAGATGAGACTTAGACAAATCAAATAATAAGCGGGCCTTCAATTGTTGTTGAAAATGTCTTTAACACCAAGTGGGTTGAAAATGGAGCTTTACAACATGTATTGGGCTTGCAAATATCAATTTGAACAGCTTGGATCAAGTAATGTACACCTGAAGATTCATTTAAGCCCAAATCATCATATTTTGGGCTTAAAATCATTATATTTAGGTCATATTATTTAATGTCAATTAGTAACTTAGTTAATTTTAAGTGTAGGGTTTCTTTTATTTTGGGCTTTATTTTATGTTATGTTAGTAGAGTCCAGTAGTGAATTAGGCTTTTATTTCTCTTGGAGTATAAATACTCTTTATTTCTATTGTAAGGGACAAGTTGAATGAATTTGATTGAGTGTGTTTTCTTTCATGAAAACTTCTATGTGTGTGTGCAAGTGAGGATGTATATTCTTTGTTTGATGCATTAGGAAACTGAATCTTATTAAAGGTTAGTTTATCTTTGTGGCATTTATTCATTCTCTTCCTTTTTAGCTCTATTATCTGCGTTTCTAAGAACGCGTTTCTTAGGGGTTCAGTAAGACGGATGTTTATTCTAAAGTTTTGCTTGATTTAAAGTGTGTGTTGGCATTTTAGTTTCGATTATATGCTGAGGTTCTACATCAATATATTTTTCAAATAAATGTTTTTATATAAACTTAGTTTAATTACTAGCTTGAGTTTTATTCTCAAAATTTGATATAAGAAAAATAGTAAATATGTGTTTACCATCTTTTTAATCTTTTATATATGATTGAGTAATTTTATTATTTTTTACATATGTTGTACTTCTATTAGAAAATTAGTAATAAAGATATAAAAAATTGTACCTAAATTTAATCTTTTGATAGTAAGTTTAGAAAGTTAATTTTGTGAAAGATCTTGAAGCATAAGGAGAAGGAAAATTAGCAGAAAGTATTTATATTCTATAAAAATACTTTCATCCTTTTTTTTTTCACAGGTATACTCTTGGTTAGTACTGTCAAAACGGACTCGGGCCCATGGGCTAGCCCGGCCTGCCCGCTAAATAGGCGGGCTTGGACATTGCAAATTAGGCCCGTTTAAAAACGAGCTAGCCCGCGGGCCGGCCCGCGAAACATAAAAAAAAACAAAAAATAAAGAAATAATATATATTTGCTTAAATTATGTATAAATATATATGTTTTAGGTAATTTTATGTGTTAAATAATAATTTTATTTTAATAATGTGTATAAATAATTTAAATAATAATAAAATATTAATTTAAAATTAAAAAAATACTTATTTTTAAGTAAAAATATAATTTTATAATTATTTTTTTAAAATAATATATTTAAAAAAAATAAAAAAGTGGCCCGCGGGCTAGCCCGTTTAGCCTGCGGGCCAATATGGGCGGGCTTGGGCATCAATTCCCAAGCCCGCCTAATAAACGGGCCGGCCCGTGCCCGGCCCATCACAGGTCGGGCCAGGCGGCCCGTTTTGACAATACTACTCCTGGTGGAGGCAATCCTGTTCGAGCTAGCAAAGGTTCCAAAACGGGGATAGAAATCTCCCAGTAGAGGTTTTTCCATATGCAAGTCTCGAATCCAGGACATTGCTTAAGAGGAATGGAATACCTACCACTCCAGTCGACCAGCTGTTGGTAGGGGTGTTCATAACCGAACCAAACTGAAAATGATTGGTTTGGTTAAGGTTCTTGAAATTTTTTATCAGTTTTAACTGAACCAAACCGAACTATTTTTTTTTATATATATTTCTTAATACTTCTACGTCTTATAATAGAAATTAAAACATTTCTTATAATTATATTAGGTAAATAATAATAATTATTTTTTAAGATAATATTAGAATATATTCATAATTTGTAGATAAAATATTTGATATGATTTTATTAGATAATATAATTAATTGTAAATTCTTTGTAGTATTTATTAATATTTTTATAATCTTGATTAAGCAATATAAGATTAGTTATTCAGTATAATATTATAAATTTAAACTTTTTAATATTATTATTTTTATGTCATATAAATGTACAAAATGTAAAGAAGTTAATATTATGTTTAATCTATGTAAATAGGAAAAAAAAAGTTAGCATGAACTAAACCGACCTAAAAACTGAACCAAATCGACTTTAAAATTGAACCAAACCGCTTAAATACAAAACCAAATGGTCCACCAATTTTTAAAGAAAATCGAACGAAACCAGACCTTTGAAAACTCCTACATGTTGATACTTCCCTCCCCTTTTTTAATGAAATTATATTTTATACTTTTCTCATTTTAAAAGTATCATGTTGATTTCAATAAACACTTTTGTTTTATACACACACACATATATATATATATATTCTCTTATTATTTACTTTCTCATGAACAAAGAGACAATACTTCATGACATATATAAACCAATAACATATTGTATATGATGATACAGAGATACAGTATAATTTATTTATTTATAATTGAAGATACATTATCATTTTTTTTAGAAAAAATAGTCATTTTTTTATTTGTGTCAATTATAAGTTGAATTAATATAACTCAAATCAAACTTTTTTTGAATTTAAAACTAGATATCTTTCATTTTATTTTGAAACTTAAATAGAAGGTAAAATAGTAAAATTATATTAACAGTATTGCTTAGGAAATTGGATCCGGTGCAATTAGCTTTCGTGCAATTACGGTGCAATTACTTTAAAACACACATTTTTACTTCATTTTTGAAGTACTAATAGGAATTCACACTAATAAGGACCTACCATAAATAGATTAATGACCAATTTTTTATCAATATTGGCAAATATCATCGTCTTAAATGGATTAGGGACTAAATTGTTATTAATATTGATAAATAGTCTCACAAGACTATTTAGTAATGATATTTGCCAATATTGATTAAAATTTGATCCCTAATCTATTCATAATATATCCTTATTAGTGTAGGTCCCAAAATGTCTATTATACCCTCAAAACGTGTTATCATTTGTACATAAAAAAGCTCTAACTAGGAGAACTCTACATTCCTTAGTTTCACTAATTCAAACTTTAATTAATCAAAGTCACGAACTTATGAATAAACCACCCACATTTTTTAATA
Source organism: Senna tora (assembly GCA_014851425.1). Taxonomy (NCBI): domain Eukaryota; kingdom Viridiplantae; phylum Streptophyta; class Magnoliopsida; order Fabales; family Fabaceae; genus Senna; species Senna tora. Next base: position 33,420,285 of record CM026269.1, read on the forward strand.
TATGATGATTTTAAAGTGCCAAATTGTTTGTCAATTTCTTTTAAGAAATCTCCCAACTGGGCAAGGCCCATTTTGTTGCCTCGTCTCCCTTTTTGTTTTGTCCATTTTGATTGGTTAAATTACTCTCCTGGACCAAGTACTGTAAGAAAATTATTTTTATAATACCTATAGTTTAATATAAAAATAATCAACTACGACTAAATTTGAAATCTTAACAATTTAATAAAACACTTTTAATTATTAAATCACTTCAAAATATCAAGTAAATTTCATCAGTTCAATGAGCTGTGTTCTTTGAGGTATTGAGATCTACCAAAATGCATATTTAATAAAATGCATAAATTACACACTTTGAACTGATGTATAAAACTGTTACAATATTACAATACAAATACAAATTTCGATTTTCATCTGTCTAAATCATGCACTTACACTTTTTTGTGCAAGACAAGCGTTAGACTGAGCTCAGTAAAACTGGCTCACAATGTACGCAAGAGATACCTAAGTTAATTATTGAGTTTAATCACTCTGAAGAAAACTTTGAAAAAGAAATTCTAAACACAGCTTTAAGACACTCCAAACTGTAATAACCAAAAACAATAATAATAATAAGATGCCTTGGGCTTTGGCATAAATAGAACATGTAGACTGGATAAGAAACAAACATGTATATATATATATGGAACAAAAGAACTAGAGCTGCATTAAATTCACTAAAAAAAGGAAAAAGACCAAAATAGACTTGTGGGTCTTGTTCGCATAAATATACCCATTAGTACAACCAGCGAAATTAAGGTAGTTGAATCTCCCTTTTGGTCACTAGTTAAATTATCTAAACAAAAACAAAGCATAAAGAGCATAATCCCACACCACAAAGAATATATATAAAGATCTTTGATCAGAGAAGAGAAGAGATTAATATTCCCATTTTTTCAACTCCATGCCATCTGGGGGACTTCCCTCTACCTTCTTTGATCCCACTTCTTTCCAGTTTGTAGACAATACTGTTCCATTTGACTCCACCTGCAACAATTTGAACATCACACATTAAATGCAGCAAGACCAGAAGCACCCAATGTCAACAAATTTGCGGCTTCTGCCAGATTAATAGGACATGGTAGGAATCATAAATGAGGCAAACTATATGTAGCCATTGACTTTGAAAGATTCCACCAGAGTTGAAGATAGAAAACATTGAAACTCAAGAGTAAATTAATGATTCAGTCATGTATGTCCTCTCCTCTTCATTTAGTCCGTAAAATAAAAAATGTCTCAATTTATCCCTGAAAGACCAATTACCGACCATTTTGCTTCACTGAGATGTATATATATATATATATATAAAATTAGAAAGTTATCAATAGCAACAAGAGGCTTAACTGTCAAATGCTGAATTGAATTCTATTCAACAAAAAAATTCATTTACAAACTACTCAGAGAAAAAAATGAATACAGAGCACTTTGACTGTTTAATTTATAAATTTGATGTGTACTATCTTCTTTTCTTGAATAGGATTCAGTTTATTAGCAATTAGCATCTATTAATACTACGTTAACTTTCAGTCTATCCTATTAATCAAAGAACCAAAACTGATTAGGAATTAATCTTTCAAGGACTAAAGTGAGACATTTTATCTTTCAAGAACCAAATTGAGAGACCATACATTTCTCAAGTACCAAGTCATTTAGTATAGAACTTACAAATGATTTTCTCATTGCTCTTCTTGTGTCCTCATCAGCATCCTGATATATTTCACGGAAAAATTTGTTTAAAGCTGCATCTCCATCAAGCTTTTCTTCTTTCTCCTGTTATGAAAATGAAATGAATGTCAGTATTCAGGACCAGTAACTACACTACATATAAAGAACTTAGAGCATTTTAACCAGGCAGCAGACAAACCTCTTTCTTAACTTGAGCTTCAAGCTTATCCCAATCTACTCTTGTTGGTTTTGAGGATGGGTAAGTGGGTCTTGGACCTGCGCTAACTGCAACATCGAATTCAAAAGGATAAAAAAGCATTAAGAATTAGTAGGTAATCAATCAATGATAAGGAGTCTTGTAGGTACATGAATTTATTTTTGGGAGGATGGCAACTAAAAAATCCTCGAAAAAACTTCAGTGTAGAAACAAATAACCAGACAGGTGGTTAATAACTGTAACAACTGGATTGAATAATCATTTCTAAACTGCATATATTTTTGCTATAATAATTTTAATTCTTAATTCCAAATTTAGTCCATAAGCCAACCATCAGGTTATCAACTAGGATAAGTAAACTTTTTTCCAAAATCAAATCAAACTACCCTATAGACCAAGACAAACCTTGTACTCATGTGAACATGCAAACTCAAGTAACCTGTAACCACAGGATGCAATATTACATGCTTTCATTCCTCTTTTCTGTATTAAGAGTCACTAATATTATAAACAGTAATAGAATATCTATAACGTCAAGCCTATGTTCCAAGGAATTGAGCCCCATGAGAGGGCCGGCCGCTACACAACTAAAGCAGAGAACTAGAATAATTTAAACAGTTGAGTAGACAATAAGATTTACAGATAGATTTTCATTTAAGATCAATATGTTAATACTCCACAAATTATCCACACACAGAAAGACACGGCTGCTTTTCATAACCGAGAAGGGGAAAGACCAGATGAATACTGCTGGACACTTAATGGTTGGTTTCTCTGGTACATATGAACTCATTAACAAGAATCTTAATTTACCTGAGGGAACATTAACCTTTGGTTGAACTGCAACTTGCCTGGTGAACTCTAGAGATGTCCAATTTAAATGTTCTGCTTTTGCAAGGCGAATTTCAATTTTGGTAGACAAAACCTCATATCTGCATTTCGCAGGTATTATCTGATTCAAGAAAACCAAATATTAAAAATGATTTACTGGATCAAAGACATGTTAGTGGAGTTATATACAAGACATGCACAGCCAATTTACTACCAACAAAAATTGAAGCCAAATTAAAAAGAAAAAATACACGAATTTAATAGCTTAAGTATTGTTTTTTCTTTCTTCTATACAGTCAGAAACTGCCTTGATACCTTCCCAAATAAGCGAGGTTGAAAGAAATATCCATGTTCATCAGGAACATCAATACGAACACTTATCTGCCATAGAAAAGAATAAAATAAGAATGCAACTTATCAAGTTGATCACCAAGATGAAACCAAATAAATGTGGAACATACTATTTGTTCACCAAAGTCAACAGAGACTCTATCCCTTGGGATTCCCTTGGCAAATATGGTTACAACCACTTCATCAGGCTTCTGGTAGAATTCATGCCTGCAGAAATATTACTTTCCAAAAATCAACCTTGTCTAGGTGACTAATCGTTTCTTTAATTGGATCAAAAAGTAAATGTAGTAAAATCTTCATAAGCAAGTGCTAATCAATTATGCAAGTATTACAGACATGTAGGCATACAAATGCAAGAAACTTGATCTTGCACCCTCTCTAGAAACCCAACAAAACATGGAGGCACTTGGTATATGGATAGCTTACATCCCCAGGAATCTTAGACAAGGTAAAATCAATAATCAATTTGGCTTCTCCTGGATGTGTTTTCACGATCTTAAATACAATTGATCTTAGATACTTAGGTCTATGAGTTCAGCATAAGAGGAAACTAGTTATTTAAGATTCTAGAGTAAAAAAACCTAAAAGTTAATAAGTTTGGGTATGCGAGATCCTCATGCTTTTTAGGTGGTATAAAATGCCCATATAATGGAGACATCCCAAGGCTCCAGATATCTATGATACCTGTACCAAGAAAATCAAACTCAGGTATCTAAGATAGCCCAGTATAGATTGTATCAAACACCTACACAATCAAAAGATCTGGCAACAAAAAATATGACAGTACACACCACATATAAAATGACAACTCGTAATAGAGAGCACGAAAACCAAGAAAACCACACTAACCTGTATTTGGGTTTAGCGACTGATTCTGCAACCTGTTTTGGAAGATCATTCTCTGGCTTAACATATTTTGAAGAAACCTCAGGGGAGCTGATCTTTTCCTGTATAGTTATCGTACTAGTTTCTTCTGTTAAACATAATGGGCATATTGATCACATATCAGTTAACTAGCCAAATGTTAATAATATATTTTGATATTTTCCTTCAACATGAGATCTCATTTAACATGATAAGTAACCCACTAGGTGGGGGTGGCACTATGGATCAAGTGACGCTAACGTGCTTCTGACTTAAATGAAATCTAATGCACAAAAAGAAAATAAATTAAATTCAAAAAGCTTCACCACTAGTAAAGAGCTTTAGCGTATAAAGAACAAATGTTTACCTGCTGCAATGAGCTTATCACACTCTTCGATCTTGGCAATGAATCTTGAATCCTCTGGAGCCAATGAAGCACCCTTCATCAGAGCTATCTTAGCAGTCTGATATTCCTCAAGATTCATGCATGCAATACTGCAATCAACATAGCAAATTCTAAGTTACATCACTTTAACCACCACAGCATAGTGGACCAAACCAATTACATAGAAAAAAATCAAGTAGTGTGCAAATAATATGTGTATACTGCAATCAAATGTAATTAATAGCAAATCAGGAAAGTCTGGCCACACATCATTGTCACTACTTCATAGAATATAATAATATGCCATAGCAATCTAATCAGTTGGGAATAAATTTAAAATGTGTGCACATATCACAAGCTAATCCTCAGCATATGAAAAAACTAGGTAGTTGAAATTTACAATTCTATGTATTTTTGGAATAAGGATAAAATGAATAAATTGGCAGGCAATGCCAGTCAATGGTAGTGACAACATTATCATATGGAGGAAATCACATAAGCAGAATGCGTAGCGCAACTAGATTGACAGGTATATCGTATTGAAAGATTGCAAGTCACCAGTAAGAAAAAACAGCCAGAAATATATAGGAAGAGAGCAAGCGAGGAAATCAATTGACACTGGTATAAGAATTGGTCTCACCCTTTGCGCAGATATGCTTTCGATAGTTGAGGGTTCAACTCAATTGCCTTGTTTGTATCAGAAATAGCCTCTGCAAAGAGGGGAGAAAAGGCATGTACAGTTAGATGCAAGAATTTGTAAATTATAACACATACAAGTAAACAACAAGGAGGAAAGCTGTATATTAAAGAACAACCAACATGAATACAGCCCAATCACCTTCACAGACACACATGTACAGTGCAAAAAGGGAGAAAAGATATTTGAAATTCCAATAGATAGATAAAGCGATAAAATAAACGAACGAAGGCATTCAACAAATTCAGACTTTCAATACTCGGCATTGGACAACTTCTCAGGCAAGACACACATATTGATCACGGACAACTAAAGACCTTCCCTAAATCCCCTTCCTCAACTACAATCCGCGTGTCCCCCAAATAGATTCCATGTCTCAAAACCAAAATTCCCAACCTAGAAAACCCAATTGACCATACAAACGTCGATTCATCCAAGAAACACGAGGATCCAAGAGATTTACACATTACGAAACTCGCATCCCGCGCGCTCGCAATTCGCGGAAACTAAGGAAGTAGAGAGACAAGAGCGAGAAGCGTACCAGTAAAGTTGAGGAGTTTGATGTTGGCCTGAGCACGGTCGGCATAGAGCTCGGGGTCGTTAGGGTTGAGAGCGATGGCTTGAGTGAGGAGGTCGGCGGCGAGCTCGAAGTGGTCGTCGACGAAGGCCTCCTTGGCTCGGACTTGGAGATCGGAAGCCATGGAAGAAAGGGGAAAAGTCGAGAGCGAGAGAGTAGAAGGAGAAGAAGAAGAAGAAGAAGAGTCTAGAAAGAATCAGAAAGAGAGAGAGAGAGAGAGAGAATTGGGAAGAAGAGGATTGACCTGAGAGGTTCTTATAGAAATCGTATTGTGAGAAGAGATGAACACATTGTGTTATACACATTAGGATTAGGATTTAGGAAAAAGGAATATAAGAAGAGAAAAAGGAATATAAGAAGAGAAAAAGGAAATTAAATAATTAATAATACCCAGAAATTACTTTTTTATATATATATTTTAGGAAATATTGTGAGAAGAGATGAACATTGTTTCATAGGAGAGGAAAAAAATTGAATAATTAATAATACCCAGAAATTCCTTTTATATATATATATATATTAGGATTTAAGAATATAAGAAGAAGAGAAAAAAAAGTTAATAATTAAGAAATTCCTTTTTATTTAAAAAAAAAAGAAATTCCTTTTTTATAAGTTTTTTTTTGAGGACTTTTTTTTCTATAAGTTTTTAAAAATAACATAAAAAAATATGATCGATTATATGGACATTTGCACATGTATATACTAAAAAAAAAGTTAAACACAAATTTAGCCACTTTTCAAAAGTATCTACAGATCTATACCACTTTTACTGTTCACCTAGAAAAACGCCATCGGTGATGACAATTTGCTGATTTCTTGACGAGAAAAACGCCATCTGTGAGGACGTTTATATGGTTGACCATTTGACCCTATAAACGCCCTCCGTGATGGCGTTTTTCTAGTTAGAAAAACTGAGCCCACCTCATTTGACCGGTAGCTAGAAAAACGCCATCACGGAGGGCGTTTATAGGGTCAAATGGTCAACGCTATAAACGCCCTCACAGATGGCGTTTTTCTGGTCAAGAAATCAGCAAATTGCCATCACCGATGGCGTTTTTCTAGGTGAACAGTAAAAGTGGTATAGATCTGTAGATACTTTTAAAAAGTGACTAAATTTGTGTTTAACTTTTTTTTTTAGTATATACATGTGCAAATACCCGATTATATGAATCGACTTAATATGTAATATTTCTAGGAAATAGGAATATAAGAAGAGAAAAAGGAAATTAAATAATTAATAATAACCAGAAATTACTTTTTTTTATATATATATTTTAGAAAATATTGTGAGAAGAGATGAACCTTGTTTCATAGGAATTAGGATTTAGGAATATAATAAGAAGAGGAAAAAAATTGAATAATTAATAATACCCAGAAATTCCTTATATATATATATATATATATATTTTTTTTTAGGATTTAAGAATATAAGAAGAAGAGAAAAAAATTTAATAATTAAGAAATTCCTTTTTATTTTACAAAAAAAAAGAAAATTCCTTTTCTATAAATTTTTAAAAATAACATAAAAATAAATATGATCGATTATATGAATCGACTTTTTTTTTTGGGCCTGATATGAATCGACTTAATATGAAATATTTCTATTTATTTTTATAGTAAAATTAGTAATATTTAAATCTAAAAGAAATATATTACAATTTTGTTTTCAAGGTCTTATTATATAAGGCCAAAACAAAGGGTCTTATTATCTAGTGCACTTATTAAAGAATATTTGTATTGATTTTGATAAAAGTTTTAACCAATAAAATTAAGAATTTTATTAATTTTTTAAAATTCAAAGATATTAAATAAGATCATGATTAGTGATTAACTAGTAAAGATCTATCTTAACTAGTATCTAAGATCCTGATTAAAAGAATCCTAATTCTTTTAGAAAGTTTCATTGAATCATATTTAATAAACTTCTCTTATTATCAATAAAAATAACTTTAACCAGATTATTATAATTTTGTTTTGTATATAATAATACATATAATCAAATAGATATATTTCTAAATCCTAATATAAAAAATTGATATATTTCAGCACAAAATTTATGTTTATAATTTATAATCTAAAAAATAATAAATAAATTTTCTATTATTCTGTATTAAATATTTAATATATAATATTAAAAAGATTTTTATTGATTGATAAACTTTTTTAATTCTATTGATTTTTTTAAATTAAAATTCAAAACTATTAAATACTCCCATTAACTGATGAAGATCACAGTTCTCAAAAAAAGTATATATTAATATAAATTTATTCAATTATATTTATTATTTAATGCATTTTTAATTTAAACTTCTCATCTTATCAATGAAAATAACCTTAACTTCTTACCAAAAAGAAAGAAAGAAAATAACCTTAACCAGATTACAATTTTCTTTTTCATATAATAATAAAACTAACCAAAATTGATATTAAATTTTAATATAAAATTTATAATATAGAAAATAATAATTATATTATTATTTAATAAATATATAATATACAATATTAAATTTCATGAAAAATATTATATTCTATTATCTCAAATATAATTGTAATATCAAATATAATTTTATTAAAAGAAGACTAAAAAACAACCCAAGTTGCAATAGGGTACTAAAAAAATTAATTAATATACAGTTGTACTTGACTAATAGTATATGAAAAGGATTAAAAAAATATTAATAAAAAAATTCCAGTTGAGTAATCATTAGTAGGTAGTAAATTACTATTATGTACTTTATGAAAAAGAAAATTACTATTTTGTACCTATAATTAGGATATAATCTCTTTTTAGTCCACTCTCACTTTTCTCTCTCTTTTTTAGTGAAAGAAAACAAAAAAGATAGACAGAGCAAAACCAGAAGAGAGAGAAAGTAATGACACATTTTTTTTTATTGATAATAACAAAAAGAAACAATTAATGTGGAAATCTTATAAGCTTCCCCAGATTCAGATTCAATACCTCTATTATAAGCTAAGACCTTTTTGGGACTTTACATATTCTTTTCCTCAATTCATAATTACCATAAAAAAATAAAAAAACGATAAATTAAGTATTTTAAATAGGAAATTAATAGTTTATAAAAAAAATAGGAATTTTTTTTAAGGTATTGGAAACTCGACAATGTATGAAAAGAAAATAACTCAAAAGATTTTTTTTATATGAATAACTCAAAAGTTAAGATGCATTTTAATTAAAAAAAAATATATAATATATGAGTGATCATAAATTCATAATCAATGTTAAAATTAAATAATCAAAAATTTAGGATTCGACTTAACATTAGAGGCTACGAGGGCTATATATTTGCATATGCTATTAATTATCTATACAAAATTTAAATTAAAGACAAAATTGTTTACAATTTAAAAGTTTAAGATTATAATTGATAATAAATAAAGTTTAATGGTGACAGAAATTCTATAATTTTAGGTATTAAAGTTATTTTATTTATTTATTTTAAAAAATTTAGATATATACTATGTATATTTCTACTATCCTTTTCTCTTATGACAAGTGAACCTTTTTTTTAAAGGGCAGTAATGCAGTATCATGGGATTTGACCTTTTCAAATTATATTTTCATGTATAATAAAAATATAAAAATGAATTTAAATTTAGTCAATTTTTTCTTTCTGCGTTGAAGCTTCAGTGAAGAAATAGTCAAATAGGTATTGCATTCCCACTAGAGAATTTTTGAACCTTCTTGGATCTTTCTTTGCTCCATTCCCATTCTCAAAACTCAAGTCCTCTTCTAGACGTTTCAATTATTATTATTTTTTTTATAAGAAATACCATTTTGGAATTTGGTAAGAATAAAAGATCTTCCTATGTTATACTATTAAATTCTTGACGATGAATCGATTTGATAGCTCAGATATTGTTATTCATGATATTGATCCGATTCGATATTATCGAGATGTAATTTATACCACTGAATTTACCGACGAAATATTTATCATCTCTATGGGATTAAATTCCGAGTTATTGTGAATTAAAGAGAAATCTAACGATGAGATTATGGAAGTAAATATTCTCGCATTTATTTGGTAAATGATATTCTAATTTATTAAATTAAAGGACCCAAAAACATACACCCACACATAGTAATCACTAAGCTTGAAGGTGCGTTCGTTAGCTGGAATGGATTAAAGAAAAGAGGATGGAATGGTGCGGTCCTACATGGAATGCAAGAAGGAAGGAGTGCTGGATTCCTTCTTGAGAATGGTGCATGCTTGGCGGAAAAAAAAGTTATATGTGAAATGTCTATTGTGCCATTGAATTTGACACAACAATGACATTTTTTTTAATATTTTAATATAAGAGATAAAGTGATAATTTTAATCCACTTTTACTTCATTCCTATTCCTTTTCTCAAATTTTACTAACAAATGTAGTAATCTCATTCCCATTCTGTGTAACAAACATACCCGAAGTTTCAATTCACTTTCCGTAATGTATGTTACATGAAGAAAACAAATCTAAATAGATTTTGTAGTATGAACATATCCTAGAAAAAAAAAATTACTCAACTTTTTGGGCTACATCGTATAAAACATCTAGAGAACCATGCTAAGTTGATTAGAAGAGTAAAATTATAGTTCTATCTAAGATCTTATTTATGAATGTTTCAGAAAATTATTTATTTTAAAATAATTTCTTTTTAAATAGAATTTGAAAAAAGTGTTTTGTAAAATAAATAAGGATATGATATTTCTGAAGTCGGTAGGTAGTTGGAATAGGAGAGAAGGAACCCCGAATGGAGGTTGATTGATACAACCTAAAAATAATTGTAGAAAAAGAACTGAAATGGAGTAATAAAGATGAAAGAACATAAATGAATGATGGATAATGAAGAGTATATTCCTGTATTGAGCTAACAGAAATACACCATCGAGGTTCCTTATTCGAGCCAAGGGAAACTCCAATAGTCCAGAGACTAACCAAATACAAGCATAATGAACAAAAGCAACCATAAGCAATACTTATACTCTCTTACAACTATCTCATTTACTGGCCGGATCTCAAATTGGGTATTCACTATGGGGCTTAATGTGCCTAGGTCCTTGGTTCGTATCATTGATGGAGGAAGGATTCAAACTAGGATGCAAGCCTAGTGCCTACGTACTCTTGGAGATATCAAAGCCTATGTAGTTCGTTTGAGGTATTGATGATTGTCCCATATCGAGGACGCTCGGGCACAATGAAGAGGAAGCGAATTGTGCCTTGATGAGGACTCGAGTTGGGTCTCTTGGGAGGAGTTCTTGGTAAACAAGAATAGTATAAGAATGTGCGAGTGAGCAAGAGAGGAGATTGAGAGAGCAATTGTGCTCTTCTGAAAGGGAGGTTTTCTATAAATACTGGTTCCGAGAAGCTGGGGTGTGCGGGAAGTGATTATAAGAATTAATGGTTATTTGTTGGTTGCAAACGCCAATCACATGACAGGAGTCGATCGATCGATTAAGTTGCTCCTAGAGTGCCATAAGTCCCCCAGGCCCGAGAGCACTTTAGTGCTCTTGGATTTTTACCAAGTAGAAAAGTTGGGCGATTGGCTACTTATTCCCATTACGATGCCATTTTGAGCCCTCATCGTATTAAAAAGTGATGTCATTTCATATGCGTCTTTTTGTTTTCTAATCAGTGTTTATGCCAAGGGCGGCGTTTGGTAGGGAGTAATTAAGTGCCTCTGGCATTGCGGTTTTCCTAGGTGAGGGATTTTTTTAGTAATCTTCGCCTTCTCTTAGGTATTTTGTAGGCTCTTTTTGGGGATTTATTTATACCCAAGCATTTTTATTTCGTTCTTCAAGAAAAGAAGATGGTTTTGACTCATGTTGCTCTTTGAGGGTCTCTTGATGGCGTCTTGACTAGAATCCGACAGGATTCTCTTGTTTGCCCCTTCAAGGTATCTACTAGTGAGTTCTTTTTGAAATACAAACCGGGTTGTTATTTATCTTTAAGGTTTTTGGGCATCCCGTTTTGTGATATCGTGGGTTTTCCCCTCATATTATATATGTTGGGTACTAGGTAATGCCGCCTAATTTCAGGACTAGGTTTTATGCTTGATTGTTTGCAATTTTTTTACTTAACTTTCTTTTAGTGGAGTTGGCAGTTCTGTAAATTTTGAGAGTAGCCTCTCATTTTTTGGAATTCTTGGGATTTGTGTGTTCCTCTATGGAAGGTTTCGCAAGTACGTTTACATGCTTTTGCTTAATCCTTGGCTTGGAATTAGAATTGGAATTGTGCGCTTTCCAAAAAAATCTCATGTTTGATATGGCATAAACAACTTGGAATGACAATTCTTAGAATTGCCAATTTCAATCAATTTTGAATTTGGATTCCATGGAATTGGGCCTTAGAATTGGTATTGATGGTGAAAAGACTTGATTGTCCATCACATTTTGCTCCTTTTCTGCCGTCTCTCAAGAGTCATCATCTCACATTTTATGAAGGGCAATTTGGTCTTCTTACTTCACTCTCCTTTTTAAATTTTTCATTCTACTTTTTACATATTTTTCAATTTCAAAAATTCAATTCCATTCCATTCTCACAAATTCCAATTCTATTTTTCTTTTCAATTCAATTCTAAAACTCAAATCATACCAAACACAACTAGACGGGAAAGGCAATTTTTACATTCTTTATATCTTGAACAAGGACACCATTATATTATAAACTTTACAATAAAGTTAATGAAAATCTAATAATGGGTTAATGGTAGCTTAGAGGTTCTTGGATGTAGTTGCTTTGCTTTCCTTCTTTAAGATAGGAAGGCAAGAATTTGGCTTATATATGGTACTGTGTCCATAAGAGGTATCATTGTTTGTATCTGAATACGAGGAAAGAATATGATATATTCGTACATGTTGTCTTTGCTCTTTTTTATTTATTTATCTAAAAAATATATATATAAAATATATATTATATTTTTTATTTGATATAATCTTAATTTTTTTTATTATTTTAATATAAGGGGTAAAGTGGTCATTTTAATATATTTTTATTTCATTTTCATTCTCAAATTTTTACTACCAAACACAGTAAATCTATTCTCATTCTCATTTTCTTCTCCTTTCTCTTCCTGCGTAAACAACGTATACTTAATTTCTTGCATGATGCAGTAGAACAATTCAACATTAAATATGTATGAATTTCCTTCAAATGATGAATCAAGCAGGACTTATAAATTATAATCATGCTAGAATGTGTGACATAAACGAGGAAATTTTTAATCCGATGGTTGAGTGGGAGTCATTTATCTTTAATTAAATGTTAGAGATTTTATCTTTAGTCTTGAATATAAAGCAATTTCAAATTTTTGAGTTAGCTGACTTACTTTTGAAGTGCCTACAATTCATCAAGGAGATTAGGACTTGTACACATTAGAATTTAGTTTTCGTAAAAAAAATTTTATTACTTCTCAAATTTACTGAAGTTGAATTTTGGTAGAAACTAACATATACATCGAGTATGATAACTAATTTTTTCGCCGTCTTGTACACACTGGAATTTAGTTTTCGCAAAGGGAATTTGCTACTTTTCTTATTTTGTAAAAAAAAAAAAGGACTAAAGTAAGGCTGCCAAAATAGTAGCAAATTGGAAATCAAGAAAATTGTAGCCCATTTTAAAGAAGGCTTTTAGCCAAACCTATTTTACTATTTTAGGCACACAGCCCACTTTTTTTTTTCTTTTAAATATTTAAAAATAATTTATGGCATATAACATATTATAGTCAATGTTAATATGTAATATTTATTTCTAATATATTAATATATAAAATAAATTACATTTTTACAAGTCAATTTATAATATTAATATGTTGATATTTGGTAAAATAAAATATCTTATTTTAAAAAATAATTTTATAAAAATGTTAAAGGTTCATGGTCCCTTCAAGAGTTGGACTAGACTAACATTTTTATCCCACCCTAATTCAACCCATCTAAACCAAGGCCTTAGTGGTCGATCCGACTCATTTTGACAATCAAACTAAGTGCTTAACTTATAAACAACGTCAAATTTGCAAAGCCTACATTATAGGAAGATCATTTTTTTGTTGTCTCAAACCATTTTTGTGGATGTGATGACTAATTTGTCGAGTATTTTAGGATCCATTGCTAGAGAATCTTGTCTATTCACATTTTTCCAAAACTGAATCCAAAAGACAATGATTAAAAAAGTATACATTTTATTATGGGTTATGCTATAAAGCTCTTGATAGTTTTGGCTCACCAGTTTAGAATTGTTGGATCTGTCTTAAGATCTGTACCGATGCATTTTAAAAAAAAATTTAAAATGGCACAAATCTTAAGACAGATCTAACGATTTTAGACTGATGAACTAAAGCTATCAAAAACTTTATAGCATTACCCTTTTATTATCTGTACCACATCATGGCGATATTATAAGAAACATTTCCCAAATTGTCTAACGTTCTATATTTCTGTTATTCATGGATACTTTAAATCATAGTTGTTGGAACTGGACCAAGGTTGATCCATCATCTTTGTTTGTATGAATAAGAGGAAATGCCATTAGACCAAATGTTCCCTTTTTGTAATGTTAGCATTTTATATTATTTATTAGTTCAAAAAATCTTGTAATAATTTAATACAAATTTCAATACAAATAATGTATATTGAATTATTCTTTATTATTTGAAATATATTACTATATTTGTAGTAGAAACTAACATATATATTTCTTTTTGCTGATTTGTACACACTAGAATTTAGTTTTTGCAAGGAGAATTTGCCACTTTTTTTATTTTGCAAAAAAAAAAGGACTAAAGCAGAACTGTCAAAATGGTAGAAAAGACAGTCAAAAAAATTGTTGCTCATTTTAAAGAAAGCTTTTAGTTCAACCCATTTTAGACAATCAGAGTTGGGATGGGCAAGCCACGTGACGAATCCAGTATTTTTTTAAAATATTTATAATTATGATACTAAATTTTTTAATAATTACATTTTTAGCATGTCCAAAATTTTATAATTTGAACCTCAAAATATAAAATAATTATACTTCTAATATTTATAAAATTGTTAATTTTGTCTATAAACTTATAATTAACTTTTTAATGTTTGTATTTCTATTCTCATCCCTTCATAAAATCAAATTCAAGGATGGTTAAAAAAATCGATTTTTTTTTTCACTTCTCTAAAAGTTAGGATCATGAATGCAATGTCAGTGGCGACTTCTTTTGGTTGCCCTTTTTTAATTAATTCGGACTCAACCCGTGTCACGTATCTGACTATCATGGAAGAGTCTCAATATAAATAACTGCATTCACAAAATCTCAAACTCGGAACCTTACTTTTTTTTTTTGATTAAAAAAAAAAACTCGGAACCTTACTTAAACGACCAACCTTGAAATAAAGTATTCGACATAAAGCTATAAGCTGCAACTACATATCACAATGTAGATGAGAGACAATGAATTCCTCTTTATTCTATTTGGATCAAGTTACTGGAGAGACAAAACTTTCTCCCACGAACATTGTTCAAACTGAAACTGCCTACACCTCAAATAATTTATGCAAAATAAAAAGGAAAAAGAGGCATTAAATTTGACAAACACAAAGCACACCAGGCTGCATATAGCTGCAGATCGTCACGCCTTCGAGGTCGAGTCACTTGAGCTAACTGCAGGAGTGTCCTCAGATTTCGATGAAACAGCTTCCAATGTTTTGAAGAATTCTTCAGGGAGAGGAGGTGGTCGATGGTAAGGAATATGCTTAGGAATGGGTGCGTCATTCTCAATCACTTCACATTCATAATCATCTGGGACACCCCATGGATCCCACTCTGCACTCCAGCACAATGCATGATATATATTATAAATCCATCATTTTTCCTTAAAAACTGATGCAAAAAGTATTTAGAAGGGAGACAGATGAAATTTGCATTTAGCAATTGCCGTTGATAAACATTTTTATCACTGCAGGATATGTAATGGGAAAATTGATGCTATTTCCATGATAAAGTATAAAATACTAGGAGTTTCAAACTACTTGTTAATACTACTAAGGAATGATTCATTATTATACAATGAGGATAGGATATGCTACAAAAATTTAGATTATGGTTTCCTCATAGACTATGATAAAATAATGGCACTGAATTGTATGGTAAATCATCATTACAAATGATTATGTTAGGCCTCCTATTGTTAATGTGTACAGTTGTATACCACATTGCATTGGACATTTGGCTGAAAAGTGAATCTGTTAGGTTATTAATAGCTAAATCCATCCTAATAGTTTCTCCTATTTTTTTTTATCTTCCCCTACCTCTAGTTATTGGACTATCCTCCATCTGGTCAACTCTACGTACAGAGCCTCTAACGGCTTTCTAAGGCATCTAATGTAAACAGTGAGACAAACTTTGGAAGCAGCTTTAGCTAGGTGGTTTCTGAACTGCCAGGCTAGTCTAAACTACTTTTAGCTTATTTTCTGCTATTTTCGTACTGCTATTGTGCTGTCTGTTAGTTCTTGGCTATTAAATTGTTGGGATTTAGGAATTAGCTAGTTGCTAAATATTGAAACAGTATACTGTAAATACATTATCAGGTGAAACCTTCACAATTGACAATTCAAACTCACAAAGTATAGGAACCCAATATTGAATTAGAAAAATTTTTATACATACAAACTGAAATTAAATACTCATTCAAACACTCACATCTACACAAGCATGCAACAAGCTTACAAACAAGTTGTCTCAGTTATGACCTGTCATACCAATACCAATTTAGCATTGTTATATACAATATTTAGTTCAAATTTGAGGCCCCACACATTTGATGTTTGGACTTTGGACCTTCCGAAACTTAAGAAATCTGTTTCGAAGCAAAACATCGCAAATCCTAACTGGAACTGTGATGAACCCCAAGGGATTAAGCATTACCAAAAGAGAGGCAAGAAGCATGTAGAGTACAGTGGGTCAGACCAGCTTTTATCTAATCACCTAAAGGTATAATCTAGAAGGAAGAGTGGGCTGGAAGGAGGGAGGGAGAGAGAGGAATCCCATAACTAACTTAACTTGGCAGGGTGGCAGTACTGTACAGAGGATAATTTGGGAAAGAAGTGAGGCGTTATTTGGGGGCTGAGGTGCGAGAGGATATTAAGGAATTTCCGAGTGGAATTGTGGGAGAGAGCTATAGCCTCTTGAAAACTAGCCTTTGTCTCTTTATTTTGCTTTTTCTTTGTGTGTTCTTGGTGTGCTCTTCCGGTTTAGCTAATGTTGGATTTTGTTGTGCATCTGTTTTTCTTGTATTTTTCCTATCAGGAGGCGTGTTTTAACACAAGAGCAGATATTATTCACTATTCAGTATTTTAGGGAGGGTCCCATCAAACTGATAATCAGACTGAACTCAATATTGGGATGAGATTTATTCAAAGACTATTACAATCAAGACCAGCAAAACTAGGCATCCAGATTCCAGATAACTTTAAAGCAATCCAGGATTGCTCAATCATGTATTTCTTTTTACACTAATACGTTGCCAGTTATAATATCACAAACACTTAAAAAGTTAATAATTAAAATATTAGAAAGACGCAAATCCACAAATACAATACATAGTGTGCTCATAGCCCCATACATATAACTTAAGGAAACTGGAAACAGAAAAAATAAGTACATGACATCTGGGTTACACACCAATGACCAATCAACTCGACATAACTATTTACTCTGTTCTTTTAATTCTTTTTCTTAAGCCATAAAACATTTTGTCCCACATAATAACCTGATCCATCCACTCTTTAAACAAGATAATCTACTGCAATCAACCTTTATACAGTGTAACTAGTTCCTAATTATATTCAACTCAACCAGGAATGAACTTGCTCAACAGAGTTCCTATTGTTCATATTGCACTTTGAAATTCATTGGAAAGTACAAGTATAAAATAATGATTACGTTAGTCTAGACTGATGAAATATTCACCATAGTTCACTTGAACTGAATTTTTCTTTCCTTAAGCTCATATCTTTTACAAAAATATTAAAATCATCTTAGCCAAACAAATTTTATAAGACTTCAACAAATTATAACTTTTTATGTTCATTTTTAAGAATGCTACATATGTAAATCTCTTTTAGACTTTTACACACGCATACAGGCCAGAAAATCCAATGGGTAGAACCAGTGTAGTCAAAGGATTGAGGCCAATGCCTCTTGAACCATGAGAGGTGTTGGCTTCAATGAGGCGTTCTAATGAGAGCGCCTTTCTTCCTCATTGAGGTGTGCGACTGGATGAAGAGCAGGATTATTTTTTTTAAAAAAACACTCCAGCCAGCAGATCAATAAGAAAACGCAGCTTAGGCCCAACCAATTATTATATGAGGTAAAAAGTAAGTCAGACTGTTTTTTAGGGTTTAGTCAACTAGTATTATTTGAGATATAGTGAAGGGAGCACACAATGAAGACAAAATTGGAATAGCATACAACAATGGCAACCTAAGAAGCACGGACATGGCTGAACCACGGCGTGTCGGAGTGTCCGACACGCCTCCGACACGGACACGCCTCCGACACGTGACTGTACGTGTCCTGTGCCAAAAAAAAAAATTTATCGGCTCGGACACGGCTGTGACACGGCGGCTCACGGTGGGACACGGCTGGACACGGCAGATGCAAATTTGAAGTCTGAGATAAAAATTTGTGCCAGCTGTTAACAATTTTTTCCCTCCTATTTTGCTAAAACAATAAAAACCCTAAAACGTATGTTTCACTCTTCACATACCCATTCCCTCTTTTGTCTGTCTATTCATCTTCCTTTGAACGCTTTCGAACGCTCTGCTCCTCTCTTTGAACGCTCTGCTCTGCTCTTCTCTTATTTCTCATCTGTCTTCAAGCATTAGTATAGATCAACGACGCTCTGAAGGTAAGTGACTCTGTTATTAGTTTACTCTTACTCTGTTTATCAATAAGAGTCAATAATAGGATCATTTTGGACGGTTCGATTTGTAACTTTGTTTGCACCTAAATATATCTATATTAGAATTATAATATATATCAATATATTTATTTATATATATATATGCCGTGTCGTGTCCTAAGATTTTAGAAATTTGGTGTGTCCCCGTGTCCGTGTCAGTGTCTGTGCTTCATAGATATTGGCAACATAAACTCCAAACTCTAGTCTCACTAACGTTGGCAGGGTCTTCACCTCTTCATTGATTCATGTTCACATAGGCAAGGTAAACTCTGGTCTTGTTCTATATTTTTTCTAATTACTACTCTTCTTTTGTTGTTACTGTACTTATACTGAAGTTCTATTCTACCACTTTATTCTTCCTACATCCCTTCTTAATATCATGTTTGCACTAGCCACTGTTTCTATTTTTCTTCCTACATCCCTTCTTAGTATCATTCTTATAATCACGTTTGCACTAGCCACTGATTCTTTTTCTTCTTGCATCCCTTTTGCTTGACTTAAAAATTTTAGTTATAAATTTTAATGGACAGTGTCATGTATTTTAATTAAACAGTTATTATGGAAGAATCAAGTCAAAGTCCGCAACAAGAACACACCAAGGACACTCAAACTAAGAGATCTGATCCAGCATGGAAGTACAATTATTTGAAGCACCCTTCAAATACAAATACTGTCACTTGCATGTTCTGCAATAAATTGACAAAAGAAGAGATCCATAGAGCAAAAAAACATCAAATTGGGGGTTATAAGGATGCAACAAAGTGTTTGAAGTGTCCAAAGCATGTTAGAAAGGAGTTCAAAGAATATGTGGAAAGGAAGGAACAAATGAAAGCAATTTTGATAGACCTTCAAATCTAGATTTTGATATGCTAGATAAAAGAGTTGAGCCTGTTGAAGACGAAGAGTCAAGGCAACAAGGTAAAATTGTGGCAAAGAAGCCGTCCACTAGATTCTTTTGTGAGAAAGTAGTTCAACTAAGAAAAGGAGGGCTATGACAAACAAACAAACGCGACTGATAAGTCTGACAAGGAGAAAAGAGCTATGGTTTATCAATATATTGGTAGATTCTTTTATCAAGCAGGGATTCCACTCAATCTTGCACGAATGAAATCATTCAAGTGGATGATTTAAGCTATTGGACAATATGGTCCAAATTAGAAGCCTCCTAGAAGAAGGAAGTGGAAATTACAAATGATATGGTGAAAAATCACAAATGATATTATATATATATATGTCATGTCGTGTCCTGTAATTTTAGGAATTTGCGTGTCGACATGTCCCGTGTCCGTGTCAATGTCTGTGCTTCATAGGTTGGAAGTAAATGGTCAAAAGAAGCTAAAGGCAAACGTGTGGTGGATACTCTTCTTATGCCTTCCTTTTGGAAGACAATTGTGTATATCCTCAAGGCTTTGAGACCTCTTGTTCAGGTGCTCAAGCTTGTGGATAATGAAAAAAATGCCAGCTATTGGCCATATCTATGAAGCAATGGATAGAGCTAAGAAGGCAATTCGAAAATCATTTAAGGATAAAGAGGAAAAATATCGAGACATATTTGATAACCCTTACATGGATAGAGCTAAGGAGGCAATTCATCAACCCTTACATGTTGCTGCTCATTTTCTTAATCCTTACATGCTGCTTTGAAGTTGGAACCATTATCAGTCACCACTTCTACCACATTTTCTTTACCCATATACTCCACAAACTCATCCAGCAATTTGAATAATTTTTCAGTTGTTTTGACATATGATGATGCATTAACAAATTTAACAAACATAGTACCAGCCGAACAATTCACCAAAAAGTTAATCAAGCTTCTATTTGTACGGCTAGCCCACCCATCTCACACAATTCTACAACCATGTATCTTCTATAGATCTTTGTGATTTTTCATCATATCATTAATAAACTCAACTTCCTTGTTCATAATCAGAACCCTTAACTCATGGTAACTAGGAAGGAGACTTCAAATTTGGACCATATTGCCCAATAGCTTTTATCATCCCTTAAAATAAATCCTTTTGTGCAAGATTGAATGGAATCCCCGCTTGATAAAAGAATCTGCCAATATATTGGCAAATCATAGCTCTTTTCTCCTTGTCAGACTTATCAATCATGTTTGTTTGTTGCAACCTTCTTTTGTTAGTTGAACTACTTCCTCAGGCTTTCTCACAAAAGATTTTAGTGGACCCTTCAACCTAGGCTTCTCTGCCATAATTTTAACTTGTTGCCTTGACTCTTCCACTTCAACAGGCTGAATCTCAACTCTATTATCTAGCATATCAAAATACTTATTTGAAGGTCTACTATAAGTTGCTTTTGTTTGTTTCGTCCTTTCCACATATTCTTTGAACTCCTTCTTAACATGCTTTGGACATTTCAAACACTTCGCTGCATCATTATAATCCCCAATTTGATGTTGTTTTGGTCTATGGATCCCTCTTTTTGTCTCCTTTTATCATATAATACTAGTTTACTAAATCCAAAAAAAACAATCTAACCTATTTTTTACCTCATATAATAATGGGCTGGACCTGGGCTGCATTTTCTTATTGATATGTTTGATTCGAGTTTTTTTTTAAAACTAACCCTACTCTTCATCCAAGCGCCTGATTCGTATGCCTCAGTGGGGAAGAAAGGTGCAAGAGGCACTCCAAGAAGCCAACGCCTCTCATGGTTCAAGAGCATTGGCCTCAATTTCCTCCTTGCCTCAATACCTTAGGCGTTGAGGCGAGCGCCATTAACTACGTTGCTTTTCCCTTAGATAACATTGTAGGTACAAAAGTCCTTAAAACAGAGCTCCACTGAGCCTGCTGCAATTTTATGAAAGGGTTGTACTACCCAATACATGCTCAAGTCCTTAAAACAGGACTTGAATGCATGTTACAGAAGAACAATAAAACTATAGAGGTAGAATATTTCACGCTGCCTTTCAAAAACCATTAAAAAGAAAAGTTCATATCTTGAGTGGGCTAAAGTAATATATAGTCTACTAAGACCTAAGTACATAATGCAGGAACAAGAATGCAAAGGTGACCACATACGTGAAGCTGAAATTTATACCAAACACCAACTCTTCCAAAAAGACAATTGTGTAACACAAGAATAAAACTCTAGAATTTGGGTCTGGGTCTGTTAACACCATATTTGGCGTGAAGAAACAAAGCGAATCTTGCTACAACCACAACAATGAAAAACTTAGAATGCAGATAAACAGCGAAACCAGACAATTCTTTACAATGCTTAAAACATTGATATAAAAGAAGGGCCATATACTAGCTTTCTTTCATACTTCCCTAAATTCAATTATCCTGAGATTTCTTTTCGTACCTTCTAAATTCTCAACAGCAAACAATTACTACCCCTACTAAAGCACAACAATACAATGTAAGTCAATCAATAAACTATTCCATCCAATAAGAAATCTCCTCAAATTTTCGTTGCTTAGTCTCTAATTTCCTCACCACACAAACAAACATTCACCAAAAACCTCATAACAGAAAGAAAAGCCAAGTATCAACATTCAATACCGATCATTTTTCCAATGAGTGTGAGCTCATCCCTCGCCTCCTCGATGAGCTCCTCCACCTGGCCACACCCAAGGCGCTTCTCGATCGTATCCCAGTCCTCCTCTTCCTGGCAAACCTTCAGCCTGTGCCTCGTGAAGCTCTCTACAGCCTTACGGTAGCCCTCATCCTCGGGAACGGCCTGGATCTCCTTTAGGGTTTTGGTGTAGAGGCCGATCAAAACCTCTCGCGCATTCGGCACCACATCCAGCCCCACGATCCCCGTCGTCTCCTTCACCTTGGCCATCAATGGCCGTGCAATCGCGCGAAGGAACATTCTCGAGAGCCTACTCTGCGTCGCACGCGATCACAGACAACCAGTCTTTTTCTTTCGCTCGCTATTGTGTAAATTGCTGTTTCTCGTTTTCAGAGTGAAGCAGATTCGAGAAAATGGGGATTGCTATACACAACCCTCACTGATGAAGGGAGAGTAGGTTGCTAAACGGGTCGGATCTCGGATCGCGTTCTTCCATGTTGGATCAAGTTGAATGGGTGGGTCATACTGTAATTTGATTTTTTTTTCTCTTGATATTCTTTAACTCTAATTTATTATAGGGGTCAGCAAACTTGCGGATTGGTTTGGTTCAGACGATTTAGATAATCGAACCAATTCAATTAAAAAAAAGATAATTAAACTAATTCAATCTGATGACTAGAAAAATCATCCAATTCAATTCGCTCTTTGGGCATCAATCGAACCGAACCGATTATTGTCGATTTGGTTCAGTTTGATTTGATCGGTTTTTTGACAAAATTTTTTAAAAAAAATTACTATTTTTTCTCTTCACCCTAAAAAATAAAAATAGTTATTCTTGGAAACCAACAAATTAAAATTATTAGTACAATATTTCAATATTACAAACTTAAAATTATAATCCAATATCATAAAACTATAAAAACGAACATCATCATAAAATAATTTTAATATTTTTTAAAAAATATAATCGGCTGGTTTGGTTCGGTTGGGATTGGACCTCATGCATCAACTGAACTGAACCAAATCGGTTGTCAAGAAAATAAATCAATCCATCCGATTATGTAGTCGGTTTTGATCGGTTTGATTTGGATCGGATCGATTGGTTTGGATCGATTTTGCACACCCCTATTATATATATAAAATATAAAATATATATAAAAGTAAGAGGCCCTAGTCCACCTCTTGTCATGGTAGTATCTATGTGATGCCAACTAGGATCCACCTACGCTCCACTCTGATAGAAAATCATTGCTAAATAATCAATCAATTAAATTAAACATACAAAATCAAATTCCTTAATTGGTGTAAGTCAACTTTTAAATCTTTATCATAACTTAGGACATGTTCTCTTGGGAGAAACAATGAAGGAAAGGAAAAAATAAAGGAGGCGACTCCACCGCCTTTTATTTTTTCCTTTCGTCCCAACATTTTTTTTAAAAAAAAATACAAAATGTCTATTATACCATTTGATTTGAGACAATTTTAACTTTATTTTTTTTATTATTTTAATATAAAGGGTAAAGTGGTAATTTTAATACATTCACATTCCTTTTTCATTTTAAATTTTTACTGCCAAATACAATAAACTCATTCCCATTCCCATTTCCTTTCTGTATAAAGAAACGTGCCCCTACTTTTCAATTTGTAATTCAAAATTTTATTTTCAAATCCTCCTCCAAAACATACCTTTTTTTAACTCTACTCAAAATCTTATTTTCAAACCCTCCTTAAAAAAATATACAATATATGATTCTCACTAAAAAGTAAAAACCATTCATAGCCACCATACCCGACCTCCGTCGTCACCAGAGAGATAGAAAGAAAACATTGTGAGCCCTACATTATCACAATTTCTCTCTCTTAATTATTCTTTTTATTTCTCTCCTCACTTTAGAGAGCACTTCATCTCACAAATGTAGATGATCCACTTTCCCGTCACCACCATCGCGTTCTTCTTTGTACGACCACTGCAATGATATCTTCACACCTACAGGAACACCTCCTCATTCTTCTCAAGCTTTACTCAAGCTCTCTTCAATTCTAGGTATATCTTCTCTTCTTCTTCTTCAAGTTTTCTCGTCATTTGTTTAGCTAACTAATATTGATTCTTAAAATTTGTGCTTATGGGTAACGCAATCCAAAAAAAAGTTTCTACTTTTTACTGCTGTTGCATGTTCAGACTGTTCTGGATATTGTTATGGGTATGTTATTAGACTTCACA
This sequence comes from Senna tora, assembly GCA_014851425.1. Taxonomy (NCBI): domain Eukaryota; kingdom Viridiplantae; phylum Streptophyta; class Magnoliopsida; order Fabales; family Fabaceae; genus Senna; species Senna tora. Next base: position 33,444,609 of record CM026269.1, read on the forward strand.
TTGCTATGCATGAAACTTTCACCTCTGATTTGGAATTGTGAAGAATATAATACTGTGAAATTGACATTGAGAAAGATATTAGAAGATACTTTCGTGATCATTTTCAACTCTGATTCTAACGAAAGTTCGTTTTCATCTCTCTATTCAACTTTTTGAAGCCATTGTCGTTGGTGAGGGAAGGTGAAATCGTCACTCTAGGCAATCTTATTTTTTTTATCTAGACCAGGATATTCACCGTCGAGCACAGTATCCCCTCGCTGAATTGTAGGTACCTCGAAGGGTGGGACAGCTGGCCCAAAGATTTAAAGCTGCTCCATACCCAAAGCAGGAATCGAAACCCTACACTTGGTTAAGGATGAATGAGTCCCTTCCACTCAACTACATCCCCTTGAGTTCTCTAGGCAATCTTATTTGGCCTATGACTGCACACCCATTTTTTTTAAGTAAATGATAATACAAAGTAACGATAATTTAAGATGTAGTTGCTGTAAATATTTCTTTTTGGACTACCATTCATTATATGGTAATTTTTATTATATTAATAAAATTGGCTGACTAAAGATCCAATCAAATACATATGTCCAAATTAAAAGTGATCTAATTAATTAGACTATGTGCACCTATTATTATTATAATTAAAATGTAATCAGGAAGTAAGTGTAGGCCCAATAACTTAGCCCAATCCATGATGGGTGGATTGACTAGAGTTACAAATTAGGGTTAGATCTTCTCTCCACCTCACACACTTGAAGGTGGACAATTCTGTCAGTTGCCCCATCAAAGACCGCCTACTGTGAGTGTTGGAGAGAAGGGCTTAGCACACCGGGATTGAGATCCAAAAAAAAAAACAATGGTGACAAAGTATGTTATTCAGTGTTCTTCATTATTTGGTGTTCTAGATTCATACAAAAGATAACAATTTTCTAACAGTGGCATTAGAGCCAGGTTTAGGTATGAATTTATGATTCAAATTTTAATTTGGATCAAAATATGTATGAGAGTGATTGGGTTCAATTTTCCTTCAATGATGGATGAATACGTATGCGATTTTCAAAGCAAAACATATAGATAAATATTTCCATTGAAGGGGATATGGTTGATTCCTTCTTTCATCTCTGTTTGATTTTTCACTACGCATACATATTTTGGATCTGATAAAGAAATTGAAGGATTAAAGTATATCGGTTGAAACCTTTCTTTTTCTTCCTATCTGATGGAAGCACATGAATCTTTTCTTCATTGTTTTATTCTTGTTCAATAATGAATGAAAAGCATATTCAAGCCATAAGAGATTGCCATTGCAATATACCTTTTTTCTTTTCCTTCTCACTGATTAGAACTGACGTATACGTTTCTGGGAATATATATATATATATATATATATATATATATATATATATTGAATTTATTTCCTTTTGGTTTTCAAATTCATACTATGATCTTGTGGCATGTGCTTTGAGTTTGATCTGTGTGTGCATACTGTAATTCTACATATATGATAATTTGCTTAAGCATCTTATTCTGATTTTGGTATATTTTGAATTCCATTGATTTATAAATTTTGATTAAAGCCCCAACAAAATTGGTTGTTTCCGCTGCCAAGTCAAATATTTCCCTTTTATAGACCCAATATTTCAATATTTTTTTGGGATTTAATTTATTAGGTGACTAAAAATATTTATTATCATATTTATGATCTATTAATCCTTTTGAGGCTACTATTTTATTGAAATCTGACAATTGCACCTTTAGTTAAGAGTAAAATTTTTCTAAAATTAGTGTGCATGTCCTTCTATTCCTATGAGTTGGGTACTATCTCCCTTGGTAATATTTTGACTGGAATAAATTAATTAGTGCAAATATTTTTCACATTCATAAATAACATTCATGTGTTAAAAGAGGAAAATAAAGCATAATAAGAATTGCATAACTTTATTGAAATTTGTGTTTCTTGAATCTCGATCAATGGAAGTACATGAATTTTGTGCTTTCCTTCTTATTGATCTCGATTACATACTTCCAAGTATGATAGAACTATTTTGTTACTGGTATTGGTAATTCCTGATGGATTAATTGATCCTTTTAAATAATTATCACCAAAGTGGGTTGTTTTGGATGGGTTGATTTTTCTATCCTACTTTGAGGGATGCCTAATAATTTTATTTTTTAATTATAGTATTCAATAATCTACCCAAAGGGATCATTGACTACTTTAATTGGTGCTTACATTTTTTGAATATCTACTGCTCTAGAGAGTTTGGGTTACCTAAAGGGGACAAGCTCTTAAAAGTTGTAATATTCTAGTTGTTAAGCTTATATTGATGGGACTTATTACATGACTTTACCTAAAGCGGAGTATATGTGATAGGGTGCCTATATATATTGTATACCCAGTAGTGAAATTAAAGTATTTCTCATTCTATTGTTTTCTTCAGTTTGCATTCCTTTTTGGTATGAATAATAATTCTTCCAATGTTGAGATGCTGAGTAGTTATAATTATAAAATGTGGAAAATGGATGAATACATAAGCTTGTCAATTAGGATTACACAAATTGATTGCAGATTCACAATAACCTGTCCTTTAATTTATTAAAATAGAAGTAATGTGTTGGAATTTTTTAAAGTAATTATTAATACTTCTATTAATGACCACATGAACTTATGTTATATAAACAAGTGGCGAGTGCATTGTGAATTTTTGTGTTTAATGTTAATATTGTGTAATACCTTTAATTAGAGATATTGACAACATTGAATAAATGACATAGTATGCTATTTATTTTGGAAATTGTGGGAGAAAATTATTTTTCTTGGCTAATATTTTAAATTTTTGTATTTGTGATCCATTGGCTTGAATTTTTCGTAAAATTTTCTATGAAATAATTCTTTTACTATCGGATTTTCTCTTATTATCATATATTGATATATGTTGTATGATTAATTACTTAAGTGATGAATTTATATTATATATACAACTGTATTATAAATAATATGTTTATGCATAATAAAGAGAAAGTAAATTATTGGGCAAAATTTTATCCTCGAAGTCTTAATAAATAAATAAATAAATTATTGTCACTACAGTGGCTCATTTATTGAATTAATTAATAGATTTCTTGTTTTGAAATATCTAGTTACTTAAATTGATTTATTCATTGTCTACCCAAAGAGGATTTTGTATAAATTAATTTTAAGTAGCATAGAGAAATTAAGATGATATGCAGATCAAATCTTTCTGCCTAAAGATGTTAGATTAAATATGTGATGGGTCTGTTTATTATTTTAATTAGTTTGAGGAATTGACGTACTATATTTTTATTCTCTACCCAAAGGGGAGTCTATTTAATATAGTAGTATTGATTTCCATTTTAGTGATTCTGATCACTAGTATTTGCCCAAATTTACAAATGCTATTTTTAAAATATTTAGCTTACAGATCAATAATAACCTTGATTGGGAATATTATTGTAATGACAATAATATATAAATCGTAAGCATAAAGTATGATAAAGGCAAAATAATATTTTTTTTGGATAAATTTGATGATTAATTTTTAATTAAAATTATGTATTTATACATATTTAAATTATATAATCATCTTGTGCAATGCTTATAATAGAAATAGTTCCCACATTTTTTGTTACATATAGTAGCCATATATATATCCTAAATAGGATGTTTTCAAAATTAGCCTTTGAAACTCATTTTGAATTCTTTGAGGAATACAAACAAATAGATCGAATTAGATCAATGTATATACTTTAGATCAGTGGGAGCAAGATTATCGATCTCATTGTTTATATAAATGACATTTTGCTTGCTACCAATGATGTGAAAAATGAGAACATAGTATTTGAGTATATTAACACTTATTCATAATTGAAGGGACCAAATCCATAGCCTTTAAGAGGCATGTTGAAAGTATGAGTTTAATAAATTCTTTTGATGCACTTGGTTAGTGGGAGTTTATATTTTGTGATGTTGCTATTATAAACATTCTATGCATTGAGTACATTATTCACATTATGTGATTTTATCATGCATTATTTTTAGCTAACTCAAGTTGCTTATTACTCCGTGAATTATGGGTTGCTTTTATTGTTCTATGGGCGAATGAATTTCTTAGAATTGATTTCTCCTGCTCATCTAATTAGAGCCTGCTTGAGGAGAAATTAATGGACTAACAATATTTTATTGTTGTTTCATTTTAGCCCTGTTAGGACAATAGAATTCCCTAACTCATTTCGTATTGAGCCTATTATATAGGGAAATTGATTTCTCCTGCTCTTGCAACCCGAGCCTGTTTAAGAAAAATCACTGGACTAACAATGTTTCATTGTTGTTGTTTTTATTTTAGCCTGTTTAGGCAAATGTGTTCCCTAGCTCCTTTTGAATTGAGTCTATTTTGTAGGGAATTGGTTTCTCCTGCTCATGTTATTTGAGCCTGTTCGAGGAGAAATCGATTTCTCCTGCTCATGTAATTTGAGCCTGCTTGGGGAGAAATTGGTGGACTGACAATGACAATAGTGACTAGATCACCTTCATTATCCTATTGTCATAGCTACACTATTACACTTTGGACTCATAATGGTAGTTTCAATTACATTTGTGACCGTTTCTAATCTTGAGTTACTGTTAAAGATTCAATGATTATTACGATTCGATGTGTGTTGATTCTGCTTGATAGAGTTAGTTTAAGGTGTTGTCTGTTGGATCAATTTATTTTGGAAAACATGCGCACGTTTTAATATTAATGTTGTCAGTGACTTATAATGTGATGTTGCCCAAGTGGGAGATTGTAAGTATTTCTTTGTGGGCTACCATCCATTATATGGATATTTTATTAATTTTTATTAAATTAATAAAATTGGCTGACTAAAGATCCAATCAGATACATATGTCCAAATTAAAAGTGATCTAATTAATTGAACTATGTGCACCTATTATTATTATTATAATTAAAGCGTAATCGGGCAGTAAGTGTAGGCCCAAAACTTAGCCCAATCCATGATGGGTGGATTGGCTAGGGTTACAAATTAGGGCTAGGTCATCTCTCCACCTCACACACTTGAAGGTGGACAATTTTGTCAGTTGCCCCATCAAAGACTGCCTACTGTGAGTGCTAGAGAGAAGAGCTTAGCACACCGGGATTGAGATCCCAAAGGAAAACAATGGTGACAAGGTATGTTATTCGGTGTTCTTCATTATTTGGTGTTCTAGATTCATACAAAAGATCACAATTTTCCAACAGTTGCTTCTTCTACTGCTCCTCGAAAGAACTCAATCAAGCAAGCATAAATTCTGGAACAAAATCTCTTCTTCTTCTTCTTCTTTTTCTTTTTCTTCTTCGCCCCTTCCCCTTCCTTCTTCTTCTTCTTCTTTTTCTTTTTCTTCTTTTCCTCGTCCTTCTGTCCTCCCCCTTCCTCGTCGTCGTCGTCCTCCTCCTCCTCTTCTTCTTCCTCTTCTTCTTCCTCTTCCTCTTCCTCCGAAGACATACTTACACTATTATTTTAAAGACTTCTTCGTCACACTAAAACACATGTACGATCCCACTACAAAAGAAATAGTGAAATTCATAAGGGGAAAGGAATAAAATAGGGGTTTTGGTTTTGAAGGAAAACATTTGGGAATATATTGTTATTATGTGTGTTTGATTTAGTATTTTAATTGGTTAAGAGGGGAATTTCATTCATCAAACATTAAAAATTTTTATAAGGTGTTAAAGAATTTGATAAGTACTTGTAAATTTAGAGCAAATATTATTACATCAATTATGTCTAAAAGTTAAGTATAAAACTACAAAGTACCGGTATATAGTTTAAACTTTGAACCACTTAAATGTCAAATTTTAAATCATAAGTACCAAAGTGCAAACAAATTAAATTAAGATATCATATTAATTTTTATTTACTTTAGTAATACTCATTAATTACTATAAATTTACTAATCCAATAGGAAGAAGTTAAATTATAGGTAATGACTATTTTAAATTTAGTATTCAACTTGAAAACTTCAAACAAAAACAAAATAGGTAAACCCTAGCAGAGAGTCAAAACACAAAGTAGGATTTCGAATACTATATCCATGCATTTATTTCGAACGGATAAAAGATATTCAAAGTTAATGTATGCACAACCCAATATCCGATAGGTAGTTACATACTACTATCCATATCATATTTAATATCTCATTGATGTCGTATATTTTTTCGGGCGAATACCATTGAATATCAGAACTACCAAAAATCATTTTGGCATTTCCATCCCTACACCATATTACATTGTAAAATACCAACAAATAAATTTAAATGTATGAAAAAGAGAGAGCAAAAGTAGGATGAGGATGTTGAAAACGCCTTTTTAACGTTTTTAATTTTCAGGATATTTTTTTAAATGTTTTCAAAAAGAATTTTTTTTGTTAAATTGTATCAAACACATTTTCAATCACATTTGGATTGCAAACTCAATAACAATTCAAGAAGGAAACAAACACCACTTGTTCATGCATACTTACATATAATCTCATTGAGTTGTGGTCGAAATGGGAGCTTGAAATCTCAAAGATCAAACAGCAAAAAGAGGAGTTTGTCTAAGTGGTAAGCGGCTTGATATCGCTTAAGTAAGGTCCCGTGTTTGAGACCTTGTAAATGCAGCTATCCTCGTTGGGAGACTCTCCCACCTCGTTGGTAGTGCCTCAAAAACCGGACGGACAAAAAAACACAAACTGGAAGAAAGATGCAGCAAGTGCCCCACCTTCATAACCTTTGTTGGTTTTCTATCAGCTGCCACAAGATCTTGATGTTAATTTTTAGGCATTGAAGGAAAGATGATCCAGACTTTTTGGGTCTTCAAGAGGGTCTTGCATTATTTCCATACATAGAAGCAACCAATAAAATTAGAATTTTGCTTGACATGGGACCCTCATATGCTTTGCTTCCATCATTTTGCAAATTAGTAGAGGAAAAACTGAAAATGTATCATTCAATTTAAAGCTTTTGTTCTTAATTTCTTTTGCAATGTGTGATGTTTCAAACAAAATTGAAGCACAGATATCCTTTTTTTTCTATTATATATTTATATGTGTATGTACGAGGTTGTTGTCAATATTTTAAATTGTGGTTATGGGTGTTGCAAGCACTACATTTTCGGTTGCCATTGGGGCCGTGAATTTTTTTTAAGTTGTAGAAATATTTAAAAGAAACTTTGATAATTTTCATATTATGTCCATATAAATTTCAACTTTTTTTTCTTAAATTTTTTTTTTATATTATGTCAAATAATTTTCATAGAAATATTTAAAAGAAACAAAAATAACACATGAATAAGGATGTATGTTATGTGAAAAATTCAAGCTAAGTAACATAATGCAAATGCTACTTACTATTTACTAATGTAATTTGAGACAAATTGGGGTAAGAAAAAAGAATGAAAACCAAGTATGCAAAAAAAAAAATGACAAGACTAGAAAAAAAAGGAATTGGTCCAACCGATAGAGTAAGCCCAAAGTTGAAAGAAAAAAATTATAAACCCAAATTAAAATATTTAAATGCCTAAAACAACACAACAAAGCTTCAAAATCAAAGAAACAATGAAACTTGAAAATCAAGTAAAAACAATTATGTTTTATTGGAAAATTAGGAAACAAACAAACTTTGAGATCAAGTTTTTCACAAAATAGGAATAAAAATCAAGCTTCTAGGTCAATCCTCTTTTTTTTTGCCACTACTTTCTCTTTCTTTTTTTTCTTTTTTTTTTTTTTGCTTTTTTTAACAACGCTAGAACAATATAAACGAGATCAACCAATTTTTTTTGTTTTAATTTGGGAAGAACAAAAGAGCACAACAAAATTCTAGGAGTGAACACTACTAATGAAAATAAATATAAAAAACAAAATAATAAAGATAAATAGAAATTTATCTAATGTCAAGCTCAGATGCCAAATGATGCAGAACCCTAGTCTATGATCGAGACTAAAACGCCAATATACACTTTGAATCAAGTAAAATCTTAGAACAAATACCTTTGCCCTACTGAACCCCTAAGAAACTTGTTCTTAGAAACGCAGATAATAAAGCTAAAAGAAAGAGAATGAATAAACGCCGCAAAGATAAACTAACCTTTGATAAGTAGATTCAATCTCTTGATGCAACAAGCAAATAAAATCCATCCTCACTTGCACACACACATAGAAGTTTTCATGAAGAAAACACAATCAAAATTCATTTGACTTTTTTCCTACAAGAGAAAATAAGGAGTATTTATACTCCAAGAGAAATAAAACCCTAAGATTCTAAAACAACTAAAACCCTAAAAGAAAATGGTATTTCTAACAACTCATACTTAAAGCCCAAAATAAAAGAAACTTTTAAACATTCAGTCCAAACTAATTAAAAACATTAAATCTAAAATAATTGTCTTAAATCACTAATAGGCTTTAAATAATAAAACCTAAATATAATTATTTTTGCACAAATAATTAACCCAAATTAAAATGGGTTTATCTAACAAGTGCCCTAGGACACTTGTTAAGGTTTCTTTTAATTAGTGGAGAGGGAATTATTTTTTTTGAAGTTAGTGAAAAGTTAACAAATACATTTTTTAAGGCCCTCTCATTAGTTGAAAGGAAACCTTAAAGAGTGCCCTTAGGGCACTTGTTAGCAAAACCCAATTAAAATAAGCATTTTAAGCCCAAAACATGATGTTTTAAGCTTAAATAAGTCTCCACATGTAACTGGCAAAAAAAAAAGTCTCCACATGTATAGTACTTGGTTCAAGCTCTCCAAATTAATATTTTTAAGTCCGATACATGTTGTAAAGTTTCACAGGATGTTGTCAACAACAATTGATGGTCAGATTGCTATTTGGTTTGTCTAAGTCTCTCCTATAAGCTCCTTCAAAGATTCTATGATTATTCTAGCTCTACCATTACCTCCTGTGTGTTGGGCCCCGTACAAAAATATAAAGAAAAGAGAAAGAAGAACACACAAAAATTTTAACGTGGTTCGGTGCCTCAAGACCTACTACCATGATCCCCACTGGGACAAACTTTACTACTTGTAATTTTTGAACGGAAAAATTACAAACCCTCCTCAATACATAAAAATACCCAAAACCCAATACACTCAATGGTTATAGGCTAGTATTCTTATGTGTGTTGGAACCTATATAACTCACACCTATTTATATAAGCTCCTCACCCACTCACTCCACACACCCCACCAATGTGGGACTTTGAATTACACACACAACAAATCCTCCCTTAATCCAAAGTCCTACATTATTTCTCTCTATAAAAAAAAAACTAAACTCTCCTATTAATTTTTTGACTTCTTCTGCTTCTGCAACGATCCGCCCTTGCTGCAGAATCCTCTAACATCCTCAGATTAACTCATCTTCATAAGAAATCACATTAGTAGAAGAAGCTCCCTTTGATCTGTCTCTCTTCTCCTTCATGCTCTGCAAGTCCTCCCTGAATTCTGGGCATCTCATCTGTATGTGACCCAACTGTCCACAGTAATGGCACTCAACAATGCTCATGTCTCTCGATTGAGAATTTCTTCCAAGTTGATCGCCCTTCTCCCTGTCATTATCCACTGCTAGTATATGACTGTCCCTGAAAGACTCTTCACCACCCATCATCCTCTGACTCTCCTTCAAGGTACTCATCACATCATCTAGATTCAGTGTGCTCTTTCCTGCTAGCATTGACTGGACTAGAGGCTTGAAGGATTTTGGTAGTGAAGCCAAGAGAAGCAGCGCTTGCTCTTCATCCTTAATAGTCTCCCCTGCATTCAACAGTCTAGATACCATCTCATTAAATTTGTTAATGTGATCAGTCACATTACCTCCCTCTTCCATCTTCAATGAGTACAAATCCATCTTCATCATCAATCGATTGGTCAATGTCTTCGACGCAAACTTGCCCTCCAACGTGTCCCACAACTTCTTCGGTGATGTCTCCTTCAGCACAGTCACTTTTATCTGTGGGGCTAATGCCAACCGAATTGTACTAACAGCCTTTTTCTGAATTGTACTCCAATCTGACTCTTTCATTTCACTTGGTTTCTCATCCTGCAATGCTAAGTCAAGACCCTGTTGAACCAAATAATCTTGAATCGTGCATTGCAACAGTGTAAAATTCGTTCTCCCATCAAACAACGGAACTTCAAACTTCAGGGTGTTCATTGTATTTAACCCAACTCTTAGCTAAATGCTTCCACTCACACAACCAACCAACCAGCACCACAAACAGCCTAAATTCAAAAGAAAATCTGACTTGAAAAAAATGAGAAAATAAGCCAGAACCAACCTCTCTCCAAATTGCTGACGTGGCGCTGACTGGATGATGACGACTCCTTCCTCTTGCTCTTTCTCCCTTCTTCCTCCCTAGGCCGGAACCAAAGCTCAGATACCACTTGTTGGGCCCCGCACAAAAATATAAAGAAAAGAGAAAGAAGAACACACAAAATTTTAACGTGGTTCGGTGCCTCAAGACCTACTACCACGACCTCATTGGGACAAACTTTACTACTTGTAATTTTTTAACGGAAAAATTACAAACCCTCCTCAATACATAAAAATACCCAAAACCCAATACACCCAATGGTTATAGGCTAGTATTCTTATATGTGTTGGAACCTATATAACTCACACCTATTTATATAAGCTCATCACCCACTCACTCCACGCACCCCACCAATGTGGGACTTTGAATTACACACACAACACTGTGCTCATATAAAAAATGGTTTTACCCTTATATTAAGAAATCAATAATAAATGGGAATGATTCAAGCAGGGCAAACTAGACTTTTCATGGAGGATTCTACAAGGTAATCTTCCAATACCTCTAAGGAGGGTTTGTCCAAATTCACATACATGGGAATGAAACAAAGCCAAGAATTTTATAAGCATGTACCAAAATGGGGTTCCTCCAAACCCATGTCCATTCCCTTGCCAAAGATTGCTAACAAATGAGCCATAAGTGCTTTGTACATAACATAGATAGTAAACAAATTTGGATAGAAGGGAAAACAAAAACTAATGTCCATGTTTTCCTTCTAGGAACTAATTCACATCTTAAATGTTTAACATCTAACAATGATGAAGAATGAATATAGCATAAAAAATTAGGTCATATTAGTATACATACGATTAATAGAGTTTCAAAAAAGGATCTTGTCATTGGATTCCCAAAAGAAAATATGAGAAAGATCATAGTGTGAAATTTTTCAAAAGGGAAAACAAATTAGAACTTCATTTCATGCTAGTACATATGGATTTATTGGGGCTCGTTAGAACAAAAGGTTTAAGAGGAAAGTGCTATTTATGATTTTGTTATAGTTTATGATTTTCCAAGTGAAATATCAAGTTAGTCCTTTTTAGATGGCATCTTTCTCAATTAAGTCCTTTTTAAATGTGCCTTCTCAATTTAGTCCTTTTAAGATTATTCTGTTATCAATTTGGTCCTTACCGTTAAAATTATTAACTGAGTATGCTGAGTTGGACAATTTGGGGCAACTTTGTAAATTTTAAACATAAATAGGGTTGTCTAATGTAATTATTTGGGTAACTTTTGTAATTTACACAAATTTTGGGGCTTTTCTTCGTCACTTTCTTTGGTCATTGGGGTTGTGGTGCTTGTTTCGAATTCGAAAAATTGACGACAAAAGGAGCCACGCCTTGACTGAGGATGAAGATGATGAGAAGAAGAAAATTGAATTGGGTCCCTAGTTTACATTGAACAACTTTACTTTCCATTCTATTATAATCATACTCATATGGCCTCCTCTGTTCCTCTACTCAATCCTCCATTGATTTCGTTATTTTATTTTTGCAGTGCCTGAGGAAGCCATCCCAATTCCTGATACGAGTTCCGAAATGCCTCCTTCAGTAGACTAGGATTTCTGTTTCAGTTTTTCTTTTTCTTTTTTATGATCTTTCCTTAACAGAGCAACCCGAAAAATCGAAGCACGATCCACTGAGAATAGAGATTCAATATAATAGAACCTATCGCCATGACTGTGTCGCCTACACTCATCTATGACCCAAATCCTCCACCACCATCGCCAATTGGATTTGAAGGATTCGAGAAACGCCTCGAGATTACATTCTGCGAGCCACCGATCTTCAAGGACCCTCACGGACAAGGCCTTCGAGCCCTGACTCATTCTCAGCTCGACTCCATTCTCGAACCAGCTTGCTGCACCATTGTGTCCCAGCTCTCCAACGTCGAGTTCGACTCCTACGTGCTCTCCGAATCGAGCCTCTTCATGTACCCTCTCAAGATCATACTCAAAACATGTGGAACCACGAAGCTTCTCTTGTCCATCAAGCCTATCCTGGATCTCGCAGACTCACTTTCACTCTCTGTTTTCGCTGTGAAGTATTCCCGCGGGAGCTTCATCTTCCCAAATTACCAGCATGCCCCTCACCGCAGTTTCTGCGAGGAAGTCACCGTGTTAAATGACCACTTCGGCCATCTCGATTCCAAGGCGTATGTGAAGCCCGAAGCTAGTTGAATGATGACAGGTGGGTTTGTGGTTAAGGAGGAAGGAGGAAAGAGGACGGGAGAAGATTGTAAAATTTGTGTAAATTACAAAAGTTGTCCAAATAATACATTAGACAGCCCTATTAATGTTTAAAATTTTTAAAGTTGCCCCAAATTGTCCAACTCAGCATACTCAGTTAATAATTTTAACGGTAAGGACCAAATTGATAACAGAATAATCTTAAAAGGACTAAATTGAGAAGGCACATCTAAAAAGGACTAAATTGAGAAAGATGCATCTAAAAAGGACTAACTTGATATTTTACTCATATTTTGTCACATAAAAATGAGACATTTGATAAGTTTAAAGCATATTGTCAAATGGTCCAAAATGAAAAGGGTTACTCAATTACAAGTATTAGGAGTTATTATGGAAAGGAATTTGAAAATAAATTCTTTAAAAATTACTGCAATAAAAATAGGATTAGTCACAACTTTTTCTACTAGAAATCCTCAACAAAAATGGAGTTGTAGAACAAGAAAATAGACCCTTGATATGGCACACACAATTCTTTATGAAAACAGTCTTTTCTAGGAACCTCTGGGCATATGTTGTTAATACAGCGTGCTATAATCAAAATAGGAGCGTAATCAAACATATTCTAGATTAAACACCATACGAACTCTTGAAAGGTAGAAGACCTAACATTAGCTACTTTCATAGTTTTGAATGTACATGTTTTGTTCTGAACAATGATAGAGAAAATATAAGAAAATTTTATCCAAGATCCTCAAAATAAATCTTTTTTAGGATATTCTTAGACAAGCAAGGCTTTTGTAATCTAAAATTAAAACTTGTTAAGGAAAGCATTCATGTTAAATTAGATGAATCTAACCATAGTTATGCTAGCAATATTAAAACAAATGATGATGACATGGAAGGTTTCATGTTTCAAACATTTCCTCAAATTGAGAATCCCCAGGAACAGCACACACCTCAAGAAGAGGTTTCTGAAATAAAACAACAAGAGAATCCTGAACCCGATGATCAAGCATCAAAGGCAAAGTTGCCTAGAGAATGGAGACACTCTCCTACCTACCCTATGAAGTATATCCTAGGTGATCCAAAAGAGGGAATGAGAACTCGATCATCATTCAAAATCATGAATCACATGGCCTTTTATAAAAAAAATTGAACAAAAAATAGTAGAAGAAGCTCTTAAAGAGATTATTCATGGATTATTGCTATGCAAGACGAACTACACCAGTTTACATGAAACCAAGTGTAGACATCGGTTCCTATAGCAAAAAACCAATCCATTATAGGAAACAAATGGGTTTTCAAACACAGATTGGATGAAGGAGGAAACATCATTAGAAATAAAGCTTGCCTAGCAGAACAAGGGTATAATCAAGTAGAAAGCATTGATTTTGATGAAAACTTCGCTCCCGTAGCAAGGTTGGAATCACTAAGGATGCTTCTTGCTTTTGCTTGTTTCGTGAACTTTAAAATGTTTCAAATGGATGTGAAAAGTGTGTTTTAAATGATTTTCTAAATGAAGAAGTATATGCTAAAAACCCTCTACAGTTTGAAAGCTTTGACTCACCAAATCATGTTTATAAACGTACCAAAGCTTTATAATGATTAAAACAAGCTCCTAGGATTTGGTTAAGTACTTGATTGATAATAACTTTGAGGAAGAATTGATAATACTCTTTTTAGTTCTTTAGCTTAATGCTCAGTCTCCTGACATTGTAAGAAACAAACCTTAACGGCTCTTTTGACAACAAAAGCTAAGTACATAATGTCAGGAAGTTATTGTGTTTAATTACTATGGATCATGTGACAATTGATTGATTTTGGGCTTACTCTAAGAAAGGCACATATTAAATGTGACAACACTAGTGCCATAAAGTAATCCAAAAATCTTGTTCAACATTATAGAACTAAACACATAGAAATTAGGTACATGATTTCCCTAGGACCATGTTCAAAAAGAGATGATAGAAATTGAGTATGTCCCCACTAAAAATTAATTAGTAGATATTTTTGCAAAACATTTGGAAACTGAAAAATTTTATACATTAAGGAGAGAAATCATATTGATGGATTCTAACGGAACTTTAGTGAGTAATTCAAGTTTCCTGCCAAACATAGTAGCCTTAAATTTTTGAAATTTTGAATTGGTTATTCTAAATAGGTCTTTTCCTTACTTTTTGGAATCCATGCAGCTACTAATTGTGATTTATACAATTAAGCCAGTTTTCTCACAAGTATTAAATGTCAAAAAAACTTTCACCTCAAAAGTTTGTTCTTCTTTGTGTGAGTTGCTAATTTGTCATTTTCTAACTTTTATAGTTTGTTCCTCTTTTGGCATGTTCTTCTTTGTGTGAGCCTCTCTTATTAAAAGGGTCTTACATCAGAAAATAATAAATGTTTTCTCACACAATACAAACTTCTTCCTCTATTCTCTCGAGTCGGCGACCTCCTTTAAGATGCATTTACTAAAAGCATTAAATAAGGAGAGTCCAAGCATTTATTATTGAAATTTGGTGAATAAGTTTTTTGAAGTTTCTTCTGCAAGGGCTACCTGCTCATTCTCCTATTTATTGCAACAATGAAGGAAGCTGGAATAATGTTCAAACATTTTTCTCCAAAAATTGTTGTTGCATTTAGTGTGCTCTTAGTGACTGTTTGAGTGACTTGTATTGATATAATCTATGTGAATGCTAAATTTATTTTTCATGATGTTGGTAGATGAATTGAATTCTTGAAGTGTCTAGGTGTAAAAACCAATGAGGTTGATCCTTGAAGGAGCCAAGATTGCAAGTACTTCTTGTATTAGTTCATCTATTTCAGGACAAGGGTCTTGTGTAAGTTGTTGAGCATAAAAGCATATTTGTTTCCCTTGGTGTAGGGTTGCTTAGGTGTAATCTTTTGCAATTTAATAGAAATCTTCAAAGTAGTTGGTTAGAAGGAGAGATGAGTAGGACTCAAGGCAACTTGAGTGTGAACCTTGTGGAGGCCCCATTTTTCCTGGACCTGTTTCCAAAACCAAAATCCAATTCAAAAGCACAATGTTGCTGCCATACGCCACAACATAGCTCTATAACATCGCGACGTCGACGTTCCCAAAAAGAATATTCAAATACTCCCTCTTTACACCACATGGTTTGAGCTTGAATCTGTGCCAATGTCGCGACATGTCTTCCCTATGTTGCAATGTCCTGCTAAAATAGGGATTTTGATTCCCTCCTTCAACCTAAAAAATAGCACCTCACTTCTCTCAGTTCAATACACCAATCAAGTGTGAAAAGTCTTCTCTCAACTACTTTAAAGATCTCCTTGGCTCACCCTAGCATCCCTAAGACATCCCACTGCCCCAGGTACGCATTAACCCTGGCTCTCTAGGTAATCTAATTATCTCAAAGCCCAAGGCTTGCCATCATCCTCATCAATTGTCATTATTATCATTTTGAATTCATATGCACAATTATGATAGTAGGCTTAGCCTAATATTATCTGTAGGGTAATTCTTGTATGTAATTAGAGATGTCAAAATGGGTCGGCCCATAAGGGCTTTCAATTTGGATGGGCAGATCGGGCTTGGCCCATCTCTTGGGTGGGCCTAAAATGTTGGAAAAATCCAACCCTTGAATGGTCATAGGCTGGCACAGGCTTTTTATTATTTTAAAATTTTTTAGTTTGTTTTAAAAATAAGTTATACCAACAAGTGGTTGCTTGGAGTGGTAGGTACATCATGACCCTTAAACAAGGTCACGGGTTTGAGACTTGCGTATGGAAAAACCTCTACTGGTTGAGCTTTACTCCCGTTATGTGACCTCAACTAGCTCAAACAAGATTGCCTCCAATAGGGAGGATACCTATGGGGAAAAACATAAGTTATTTTATTTGATTAAATCTTAACATATTAATAATAAATAATATTCCAAATCGGCTTACAAAAATAATAATTAAAATATATATTTTTGAATCAATAATTAAAAGTTATTTGGTGCAGTTTATCTTATAAATTAACATATTATGAATAAATACTGCATATTGGTCTATAACAATGTAATTTATTTGACATATTAACATATTATGAATGAATATAATATATCAACATAAATATAATATTCTATATGACATAATTTTTTAAAAAAATATTTAAAAAAGAAAAGAAAAGACCATGTAAGCAGCGCAACTTGGCCCTTGTAAGCCCACCATGAGGTGTTGGCCTAAATGGGTTAGGGCTAAAAACCTTTTAATAAAATGGGTCAAGAAAATCTTGACCCAAACCTTGCTATTTTAAAGGCCAACTCAGCCTTATGAGGCAAGCCCATTTTAACATCTCTATCTGTAATTAACCTCAAAGTCTAGGACATCGATTTTTAATCTATAGGCTTCGTCCAATTGCCAAAACACCCATATTTGTTTGTTTGTTATTGTCCCCAACAAGTCAAAAGGCCTACAAAATATTTACGATTCTACACTACAACAAAAATCAGAATTACCGACGGACAAATCCGTGGGTAAATTAAGGAAATTCGGTGGGTAAACCAATTTAGCGTGGGTAAAATTTTTCCCACGGACCTCACGGATTTCCCATGGACGCTTCCGTGGGGCCACCGACATCGGTCGTCGGCGACCTCCTCCTCCGCATCCGGCCACCGGTCACCGGTGACCTCACCGGCACCGTTCGCCGGCAACCTCCGGCCGGCCATTAGCAACCTCCTCCTTATTATTTTTTAAATATGGTCTAAGGAGGATTCAAACATGGGAGATGATGCATGGTTGTGATTGCCTTAACCACTAAGCCATTTGTCATCTTTTGTTAAGTTAATATAAAACATTTTATAAATATACATCTAACTTATGGATTAGAGATTTTTTTTGTTATTTTAGTCCCTAAAATAATATAATATAAAGAATTAGTTTTTCACTTGTATTAAAAATTTAATTTTAAAATTACATGCAATTTAGCTTATGTTAAATCCATTAGTTTTATTATATACTTCAGCAAATGTATAAAATGTTTTACATAAATATGATTAATATAATTTTTTAAAAAGAATAATTTTGTTACTTTTAATAAAATAAAGTCATAATAAATTAAGATTCCAATAAATTATAATCTTTGAACAATAGTAATATTATGTATTATTTTAGAAGAGAGAAATATAATTTTTTTTCAATTGAAAATTAAAATTAATATTATAAACCATTTACCCACGGATTACCCAAGGATTAAAAATCCGTGGCTAATTGACCACTTACTCACGGATTAGCCACGGATTGTAAGTCCGTGGCTAATTCTAAGACATTACCCACGGATTTAGCCACAGACTTACAATCCATGGGTAAATTGACCATTTACCCACGGATGTTAGCCACGGATTGTAAATCCGTGGGTAATGTCTTGAAATCAGCCACGGAATTTATTCCGTGGCTAAATCCGTGGCTAATTTTCAAGAAAAAAAATTTGTTTTTTTTTTCATTTTGCCACGAATTCCCCAAGGAATACCCACGGAAAATATTTTGTGGGTAAATTTGTGTTTTGTTGTAGTGCTAATCGAATGAATCATAGGGAGAATAAATAGGCCAATACATCAAGGATTAGAGCATACGTTGTCGAATGTTACGACGGGCCAAAGAAAGTTGCGATGTTCATGCCTTAAATTGTAGTTCAGAGCTATGCTGGCTCTGAATGTCGCGACGTTCACCTAGAATTTAACATTTAAAAAAATTTGGTGGCAACTCCAATCTTTTCGAAAATTAAAGCACTAGCTATAAAAAGTGGTATGCCTCCCAAGAGAAAGAGAATGGTTGAAAACCCACGTCGGTTCTCACAAACCTCTCTAAAAAAATTATTGTGTCAATTTTCTTCTTAAAACAACCCTCCTTTTGATTTCTCACTTAAGGAAGTTTTTATATATATATAAAAAAGATAATTAAACCAAACCATTTTAAAAAAGAAACAAAATTGTTTTTAATGACTCAAATAAGATTACCTTCAATAGAATATATAATATCGACTATATAATATCCACTACAACGCTCTCAATGGAAGTTGGGTCTAGTGGAAAGGATTAGTTCTTGACAATGTGATGAACCCAGGTTTGAATTTCCGTTAAGAGAGGTATCCACATTTATTCCGAATAATGACTCAAATAAGATTACCTTCAATAGAAGAATACTTATAAAAAATAAAAAGTTAGGTTCATGTTATATGTTCATATGAATATTACAATTTTGAGTAGGGAACCTTGTGACTTTTTAACATATATATAATTTCTAAAAAATTTTATTTATTAAAATCTAATAAACAAAACTTTGATTACCATTATACTACACTTTCAAACAAATAAAAGTTTATTATTATTTTATGGGGCCTTTGCCCTATTGCATGGCGAAGGCCCCTGTAGAAATCTGACACGCACTTTTTTTTTTTTATTTTTTTTTTATTTTGCTTAGAAACTTTGTAGTGGCGGATATATGCACCGCTATGATGTGTTTTACTTTTTCTACCACAAAATAGTCTGCTGCTATAACTTTTGTTAAATATGTTTTCAATTTTATTTTTTGACAAATCAAATTAATTATTATTTTTATTTTATACCTTGTAAAATTTTTTAAACTTATAAGATTTTAAAAATAATAATAATAAAAATATCAAGATCATTGAAGATAATTATTTTTTTAAAAAAATCAATATTAGATAAAATTCTAAAATAACTAATAGTTTGAACTTTGAAGATATTTTCATCACTTTAGTAATCTTAAATTATTTTTATATTTAGTTGTTTAATTTATAATTAATAATTATTTATTATTTAATTCATTAATTTATTTTCTCTATGTCTATTTTCAAATGAAAATAACATGAAGTTTATATATATAAAACCTCTAATCTATATTAAAATGATTATTGGATTTTGTATAGTATCATAAAATACATATTTAACAACCTATGAAAAGCTTAATTGTCTAAAATTCTTTAGTTTTTTTTTAATTTTTATAAGCTTTTAAAAACAAAACAAATAAATATCAAAACCATTTAAGATTATTATTTGTTTTTTTAAAAATATTAAATATTTAAAATTTAAAATTAAATAAAATATTATTTGTAAGATATTTTTTTATTACTTCTAATTTAATCTATAACATAAATAATATTTTATTGAATTTTTAAATTGTTATTTTAAATATTTTTTGAAAAATAAATCATTATCTTAAATAATTTTGATATTTTATGTTTTAAAATATCATAAAAATAAATAAGTTAAAAAATTTGAAAAGGTAAAAAAAAATATTGATTTGATTTGTCAAAAAATATTGCTTAACAAAAGTTATAGCAACAGAGTATTGTGTTGCAGAAAAATTAAAACACTTCATAGTGGTGCATATATCCGACGCTAAAAAGTTTCTATGCAAAATTAAAAATAAAAAAAATAGCCGTGTCAGATTTCTGCAGGACCCATAAAATAAACTTTTTTTTTTCAGAGGTTTAGTATAATGAGAATTAAAATTTTGTTTATTGTTAGACTTTGATAAATAATTTTTTTTTTTCAAAATTATATATATGTAAAAAGTCGAACTTCATGTGTTTTAATCCCGATACGTGTTGACAAAGGGTATTACTAGTATAACATGTTGGTGCTACAAGTAAAAAATAAAATAACAGAATATATAAGAGATAAAATTATATTGTTAAAAAAAATATATTTGGTATTAAACTGAGGCAAGATATTTCGCTCTCCATTTTAGAAAAGGTTAATATTAATCAAAATGCACAAGATTGGCAAAAAATATATATAATATGCATCATCTACCAAAAAAAATATCAAGTAGAGAAAAAATAAGCTCTAAGGCCTCGTTTGATTGACAGTGTTGAGGATGTAATGCGTCTTGTAATTTTAAACATTTTTCCTATCGAATATAACTTATTTTTTTGTAATGTGATGAAATTATATTTTTATCCTTATTTTTTTATTCACTTTTATTTCATTCTCACTTTTAATATAAATATCGATTTTTATTCTATTCACATCACATCACATCAGTTTCATATTCTTATTCTCATTTTCATTCCTATTTTCATTTCGATTCGTATTTCTAAGAAATGAAGTTCAATCTTCACTAAATCACAATTTTGGGCTAAATCGTGAGAGAGAAATAGTAGATGAGGAGAGATCAGAAAAACGCTAAGGAAGGAGAGCCATCGATAGTGTGGGTGGAAATGAACGATGGTCGATGATGAATATAGAAAAAGAGAGTGTAAAAGAAAGTGGGAGAAGCCTTGATTTGAATATGAAAGGAGAAGTTTGATGGGGTTTGGTAGGATCTGAGTGTTTTGGTAAAAAAAAAATTGAAGTGAAAGTGGAAGAGAAAGTAACGCTACGTTTGGTACGTAGCTACTGCAAGGGAAAAGAAGAGGAAAATGGTGGGGTCCACTTCTAAAACGGTGGGTCACACTGGTAGGAGAGAAAGCATAATTCTATCTCGGGATACGTACACAAACATTAAAAAAAAAATTTGAGGTGTAAATATCTATTATATTTTTGGATTTGACATAATCATAACATTTTTTGTAATATTTTAATATAAGAGGTAATGTTGTAATTTTATTTCACTTTTACTTATTTCCATTCCTATTCTCAAATTTTACTATCAAATACAGTAAACTCATTTTTATTTCCTTTCTCTTTTCCTTTCTGCGTACCAAACATACCCTAAGTGATAAAAAAGTTTGTTTGTTTCGCAAGAAAATGGAAGTAGAAATAAAAAGGAAAGTTGTTTGGTATGTTAGGAAGAAGATAGAGAACTGAAAGATAAAATTATAAAAAGACATTTTTTCCAACATGATCAAAATTTTAAGAATTAACTATGAGGACAATAGTAATTTCACCATCACTTCCCTCTCCCACCATCAACTCCCCTCTCTTCATGTGGCAATATTCCTTCTCTATCTAAAGAAAACCATCCTTTCATTTCCCTCTTCAAAATAACATACCAAACATCAGTGTTTTAAGAACCAGACTGGACCGGTCGAACGACCGGCCGGTTGAACCGGTAAGCGGTAAGATGTTCGATCTGGTTCTATACAAAAATCTGAATTTTTGGTCGGATTGGTCATAACTGATCAAAATCGGATGACCCGAAAAAAACCCAGGAACTGAATCGATTTCATGGGTTGACCCAGACAAAAATATATTTTTTTAATGGTTGAATCTCATATATATTTTGAGTTACATTTGACTATGTACAAGATATATCTTATACTTTTAAATGTTATATGATTATAACACAACTAATTTGGAGCGGAAATAATATGAATATTTTAATTTTTTTTTTTGAACTTATTATTTTTTTCATAAATATAATTCGATGATATAAATTACTTATTATATTTAAAATTCATGAATAAAAATTATAATTTTTATAACATATATATTATTATTATTAAATATATTTAATTATTATATTTATGGCGTCATCTGGTTCGACCATCGGTTCAATCGGTTGACTTAATCAAACCATGACCCGAAAGATTTTCTGATTCAATGTTCAATCTATTTTTTTTTTGATAAAAAAACATTAAAGCTTCATTATATTGTAAAAAAAAACCAAACGGCACTTACAATAATTTAGAAAACTCCAATCTAATAATACTGAAGAATAAACACTAACAATTATTGAACTAAGTAAACAAAGTGTAAACTCAGCTGATCCTATTTCTTCAGGATGAAAAATCTCACCGTCCTTGGTGTTGCCAACAGAGTTGTTACCCTTATACTTCCTGCATATTAGATCTGAATTAATCTTCAAAATTAAAATTTTCGTAGGCTCTTCCAACATCATGATAAACGAGTGAAATTTTTTTAACATAGATGATTCGTAGATTTAGATATGATTATAACAAATCTTGAATTCAGAATCACCTGATTGTCAAAAAAATTCACAAAAGAAAATAAATACACACAAAAATAAAACAAGCTCCACTTACTAGATCTGAATCGATCTAACAATGGGAGACTACACTCTCACAAGAGAGGAGTAAAAAACTCAGACGTAAATCTGGAAGAAAATCACCACAAAAATTAGGGGAATGAATATTTATCTTATTTATGAAACATAACGACGGTAACAAAAGAAGAAGAAGAAAAATACCCCTCGATTAGATCTACAGAAAAAAATTAGTTGAAGAACGAACGTAAAGAGAAGAAAGAAAAAAGCCAATCTAATTTTTAAAATATTGCTAAAGATAATAAAATTTGATTGGCTTTCTCTCTTCATATACCATACCAAAGGAAAAAAAATAAAATTTGAGAGCCGTTGAGTACTTTGCGAGGAAAGGAAAAAGAAGAATAAGAGAAGAAAAAGAAAAAAGAAAAGGAAAAGACAAGAGAAAAAAATACATGTGCAGTTTTTTTTCCTTTTTGGCTACCAACAACTTTTAAATATTTGTTTAAAAAGAAATATTAATTTAGGCTTTTATTTTATATTTATTTAATCTTCTAAACAAAATATAATAATGGGTTATTACACAAATCGTTTAGATAAAATATAGTAGTATATATTTTGGTAAATATAAATTTTTAGAAAAAGTGTTTTTCTTCTTAAATATATAATTTGAGCTTTTGTTTTTTTGTTAAAAGTAGAAGTTCTGATTTGGACAGGTTTGTTGGTGAATTTATTTGAGGGAATTAGAATGGGAATGGGAATAGAAATAGGAATAGGAAAGAAAATGATAAAGAAAAATAAAATGAGAGTTAAAAAAATGACCATTATACCCTTTATTTAAGAATTATTAATATTTAAAAAGAATGACAAAATTGACTTTTTCTTAACCTATTTCTTCTTAATTCCTCTAACATCCCCTCATTTATTTTTATGTACCCCCTTAATTTCTAATTTTAACTCCAAAGCTACAACTTTTGCTACTATTATTTAAAAGCACTTTTAGAAATTAATTAGGCAAAAACCTTTTTTTTTTTAAAAAGAGAGAGTAAGTGATAAACTATTGTTGGGTTGGTTCATCCATGAATGTTAGACTATAGAATGGATGTAAGTTTTGTGTACTTTAAAAGGGATCAATAGGCGAAGTCATGCCTAAGTATGTTTTCCAGAAGATGGAGGACTACATTGGTTGCAAGTGTTCAGGATGTGCAAGCCAAGCTCAAAAACAACAAAGATATTAGGATTTTTAAAATGCATGCGGATATGCTGATACATAATGATTAAAAAAATTACATTTATAACGTTTTATTACAATTATATTATGAGACACGTGCATATGTTATCAACCATGCACGAGGTCCAATTGTTATAGTTCATTTATGAGGTAGGGTGAGTTAAGTACGCGCCAAGCGGTCGCTCCCCTTTATAGTCACATATATTGTTATTAGTAAGTAGTTAGTAATAAATTAGGTAGCTCTTTCATGACAACAAGCGGCCAAACACCCACTTTAATACTTGAGTATGTTTTCCAGAGAGATGACGGAGGACTACATATACACTGGTTGTGAGCGTTCATGATGCACAAGCCAAGCTCAAATACAAGAGAGATATTAGGGTTTTCAAAATGCATGTACTCTATTACATAATTAAAAAAAACCTATATTTAT
Source organism: Senna tora (assembly GCA_014851425.1). Classification (NCBI taxonomy): domain Eukaryota; kingdom Viridiplantae; phylum Streptophyta; class Magnoliopsida; order Fabales; family Fabaceae; genus Senna; species Senna tora. The sequence goes on from CM026269.1 coordinate 33,468,730, forward strand.
ATCGTTTTATTACAATTATGAGACACGTGTATGTTACCAACCATGCAAGAGGTCCAATTTTGGAAGTTCGTTTATGGGATATATAGGGCAAGCCGGGTACGCGCCAAGCGGTCGCTCACCTTTATAATCACATATAGTATTATTGGTAAAATGTTGTAATAAATTAAGTAGCTCATTCGTGACAATAAACTAAGCTTGGCCAATTAAACACCCCCTTATTACTTAAGTATGTTTTCCAGAGAGATGATGGATCGGACGACTACACTGGTAGCGAGCGTTCATGATCCGCAAGCCGAGCTCAAATATAAGAGAGATATTAGGGTTTTCAAAATGCTTGTACCCTTATATATATATAATAATTAAATAAAACCCTTTTTATAACGTTTTATTACAATTATGAGACACGTGTATGTTACCAACCATGCACGAGGTTCAATTGTGGTAGTTCATTTATTAGTTAGGGCGAGCTGGGTACGCACCAAGCAGTCGCTCACCTTTATAGTCACATATTATATTATTGGTAAGTAATTGTAATAAATTAAGTAGCTCCTTCATGACAATAAGCCTGACTAAACACCCACTTAATGTTGGTACGATTCCCGTACTTTGTACATTGTGATCGACAGGCGAAATAAACTATACAATTAATGTAAGGTCAAAATTTTATTTTAGTCCTCTGTTTATACCATTTAATTAGCTTGTTCCATATTAATTAGTCCTCTATTTTTCAAATGTTTTAAATCAATCATCTATTTTTGTGTCTTATTTCATCTTAGTCTTTTTGTGTAGCACATTTTTTGTTAAATGATAATGCATGTGACATGTTAGAACTTTTAAAAAATTATAAATTCACCCCTCTTCAAACTCAAATTTTTCATTTTAGACCCAATTCCTTTTAGTGTAAATCCCAAAGCCTTAACTGTAGCTGCTAGTGTTTAGTGCTCTTCTTCACTCTGCTTCTAATATTGGGAAGAAGTGAGTGAAGAAGCAAATCAGAAAGAAGAGGAAGGATGTGTAACTTGTTTCCAAGTTCACACATCAACTTAACACAAGTAAAATCTGATATGAATTGTATTAAATATATGTGTATTTGCTTGTTGACTAGATGTTCAGTAGTACGGTAGTACTGAATTTCAGTACATCTCTTTAATTAGTTGGTTTCTAATCCATTCAAAGCGGACCCTAATTAATGTGAATTTTTATTAATAGTAACAAATAATACTACATAATTGGAAGAATGCACTGAAATTCAGTGATACAGTAGTACTGAACTTTTATCCAATATTGCGTGTGGTTAAATAAATTGGTGAAGCTTAATAATTAATGATCTTCTACGTTTGAATTGCACATATCAAACAAATTAAATGAGAAACGGTATGAGGATATTGAGGAATGGGTGAATTTAGGTGAGGCTAAAGCTTTACCAGCGAGTTTGAGGGATAAAACTTCAATTGTAATACAGTACTGAACTTTTGTACGTATTTTCATTGTAATGTTATTTGTTGGGTCATTCTTTTTTTAAGACTTGTAATCTTTTGATGCTCTTCATGTTGAGTTAGGGTCGATTTTATCTTTTGACTTGAATGGTCTGTTGTTCCCTCGTCTGTCTCTTTTCTAGTCTTTTTGGACTGTCCAATTTACCAAAAAAAAAACTCACATTAATAAAAACTCAATTTGAATAAATTAGTTAGCCGAGACCAACTGATTTGAGAAATGTATTAAAATTAAACAACTATACAACTGAATATCTTCTCGAATTTGAAATTTAAGAACGGTGTTACACTAAAAGATAGAACGAGTTAAAAAATAGATGATTGATATAAAACTTTTAAAGATACTAAATCAATATTAAACAAATAGTGAAGATAGACAAGCAAAATTGAGTTTTAGGCTTTTAGCCATTAATGTACTTTCTGTGGCGGGAAATTTTTTTCATATTTCATATTCATTTTTAAATTATATTGATTTGCTTTATCATTTTTTAAAAAATAATAGAAATATAGAACCCAAATTATTTATTACTTCATGAAACTTTGGAGATCAAATCAGATATATATATATAATTATTTACTTAAATAAACTATATTTTATCTTAAAAATTATAACGTGTAACTACCATATTAATTAGCTTCCTATCTTTAAAATATAGTACTTTGACTCTTAAACTATCATAAAAATAAAACAATTAACTAATTATATTATTTCAAATTTCCAGCTCTCTAAATAATTAACGTTACAATATTAACGTTAAAATATTTACCCACTTACCAAAACTATCTATAAAGCAGTACGTATAGAAGAAAGATTCATCAGAATGGATCGGAATATCAGGAGTTTTAATCACATAATGGTAAATAAAAAGAAAAAAAAACATATAAACATTTTTATCACAGCAATACAGAAAATGCAGAAAAAGGATGCTATTTAATTTTTCCATGATAAAAGTATATATATATAGTAGTAACTTGAAACTTCTTGAATCATTATATTGCAATGAGGATTATTATTAGACATGCTAACAAAACAAATTAAGATTATAGTGTCCACATATTCTTTGAGAAAATGAGAGAATGGTTTTTTTTTTAAGTGCATATTCCGTGGAAAAAATTTACATTCTTAAATTTTTTTAAGATTATAGTGTCATTTTACCTATAAGCTTTTTTTTTTCTTAACTTTTTTTTTCTAACAGCAGGTTAATAAAGTTAAGAAAAAAAAAATCTTACATAAATAAAATAGTACATGTCATGTTTTAATAGACAAATTTTTAAAAAAATAAATGCAAGTCCTTTCCATATTTCGTAAAGTGTTCAATTATATTTGTTTTGTATATATATATATATCGATACTTCATAGAATTCACAATTCAAAGGATCTGAATCCGATATAATGAGCTCACGCACCAAGATATATGATCAAACATTACATGGCATATATATATATATATATATATATTAATATTCCGATTCTATTATTAAAAACTTAGTCACACTTAAGGGCTCCCTAACCCTCCTATAAGTATTATGTGACCACTTGTTCTTTAGAATATATATATATATATATATAGGTATAATGCAACTTGTTGCATGCATGCAATGCAATTTCAGCCGATAGGATTGTGACATGTGGATAGGATGACTTGAGATGCAATGCAATTTTTCACATGTCACAATTCCATCGGCCGAAATTGTATTGCATGCATGCAATAAGTTACATCACAGACTCACCAAAACAAGTAACCTTTAACAAGGTTGAATAATCAAACAAATTGAGCACAACTTGAAGGGCAGTCTGCCAGCTGCAAAATTTAATTTGAAAGCGAGCCTATATGTATAGAAGTTGGCATAATCAATTATATATCTCAACCTCTTGACTAGCTAGATATGGTGTCAAAACATATTAAATATTTCGGTTTTGTACGTTAAACACCGGTTACAATTTAATCTTTTTACCAACGGTAGGGTTCATAGGGGTTAGTTTGAGCGAGTAATAACTGGTCTGATATCGTTGAAGTAAGATTTTGAGTCCGAGATTTGTGAATGCAGCTATCTCCGTTGAAAAACTCTTTTACTATAGCAAGGTATGTGACACGGATAGAGTCCAAATTGGTTGGATAGTGCTTCAGAGACCGGACGGATAAAAAAAATTATTAATTGATTATTTTGATATACTTTTTATAAATTTCAAACTATTAAATATTTTAGGACACTACTGGCGGCAATAGCAAAATCCTAATGGCTCCTTTGTTGACCCAATTAATTTAGTGAGAATGTGAATGTTTAATATCATGTTTGGTATGACATAAAAAAATGTTGAGAATAAAAATATAAAAAGGGTACAATAGCTAATTTATCCGATAGTTACTTTTTTATAGGGTGGTGATTGATAGTGGGAGTGAGAGATACTAAAGTCATGTTTGGTAGCAAAAATTAACTAGATAATCTTGGAGGTAATCAAACATTCTTCCTACCAAACAAACTTTACTTTTTGTAATCTGATGAAACAATGTTTTTTTCTCTTACTTTTTTACCCATTTTTATTATATTTCTACTTTTAATATAAGGGTAAAATGGTTATTTCATCCACTTTTATTTCATTCAGATCTCATCATATTGACATGGCATTCTTATTCTCTCCAACATTCACATTCTCATTTTCATTTCCATTCCCGTTCACATTTACATTCCCATTCCCTCCAACATTCTACTAAATAAACATACCCCTAATGATATTTTAATAATTTAATAGAAGGATTTAAAAAAGCCCATGGTTACGTTTAGAGAGAGTTTAATTTGACCAAACCTTCTTTAACGATTACGCTATAACTTGAGTTTGGAGAAACAGAAACTATGCATAAATCAAATATGGGTTATGCATGGTCTCCAAACCCATTTTTTCCCTCCCAAAATTTCAACCAAACAAGTCATAAATATCATCAAACGTTTAGACTAATTAATAATGTAAACGAAAATAAACGTGACCCCTGTATGGACATTTTGGAAATGAAGTAGAACAAATTCAATTTTCCGGTCCACAAAACCAAATAAAACGTCAAATTTAATTTACTCATTGAGTTACAAAATAAGTTTTCTCCATTTGTAAATTTTAAATATCAAATCTTATATCTATATCTCATCAAAGATAATCATATTCTAAACACTATCGAGTATTAAATATTAACATACACACCTCCCTCATTAGAGTTTAGGGTTGGTATAAAGATAAAATGGCATTATCCATCTTCATCATCACTACACTTTATTTGCAACTAGACAAATAGTTTAGGGTTTAGAACGTAACACAAGAAAGAGACGATAATGAAATGTCATAGGTTAAAATGAACGTAATCATCAGTAATAGATTTGACAGTATTTAAAAAATTAATTATCAGATCCGATCAGATGAAACTGAACAGAATGTAGTTGATTAGCAAGTATGTAATAACTAAGTCTTGTCTCTATTAGTAAGTAAACAGTGCATATTAAGAGTTTATTTATGTGTGTGACTAGAATCATATTTTTAGAATCTTGCTTTGGCAATTAATCTAATTAGTAATTAATTACTTTATGTTTTTTCTTCAATCTAAACGAAACATACTGAAACCTTTTCCCAAAGAAAATAATCAAACATGCATGAAAGAGTTAAATTAGCTAGATAATTAAAGGATTGATAGACATGTCAATCTATGATAAGAATTAAAAAAACTATTCCTAAATTTTTTCCCTACATTGTGCCTGTGAAACTGAAACTAATTAAACTAAAACTGAAACTAATTAAACTAAAACTGAAACATTCTTGAAGGCCGCGTTTGGCTGCATGCGAAATTACTCCCACCCTCCCACATTCTTCCTCAGCTACGAAAGTTAAACATCGTCGTCACGACCGGTTCAAGTGTATGTGTCTGAGTCGTCGACCGGCCGCGAGGGGGGGAGCTCTTGGACCGGTTTGCTTTAACCCGGGCTGAACCGGCTGGTGCCGGAGACGCTGTCATGAGGGACGGACCCGAGTTGACTCGTCGGGGACGACCCACCGGAAGACTCACCGCCGCCGCCGAAAGGATTGAGACCCAAGAAGATATCTTCCGTCATGGCAGACATGTTGGGTATCATCATAATCTCTTCGTCGTCGTCGGACCACCTCTTCTGCGAATCCGGTTCGGTGCTCGGGTAGGACTCGCCCGGGGACTCGGTCTCCTCGGCGGCAGCCTCTTCGTTGTTCTCTGGACAAGCCGGCGGGTCGGAGCCTCCGGCCTGAGCAGCATGGGCCTTCGCCTTCGCCGCCGCCGTGGACGACGGCTTGCTCCGGGTGCTTCCGGCGAGCGAGTTCCGGTGAGTGGGCGGTGGATGGGAGTGGTCGCCGGTGTACGTGACGACGAACGTTTCCGGGTCAGTCACACTCCGCTCCACTTGTTTCCTCGCAGCGCAGCCTTTATTGCTGCTGCATCGGTAGTAATTCCTGCAATAAATAAATCAAACATTGTCCAAATTCAACACCTTTTTTCCCGGGAAACAAACGGAAAAAATTAATCACTCAAAAGAAAAAAAAAATGTTAGAAAATTAAAATTAAAATTAAAATTAAACCTTGGAAATGGAGAACCCTTGATGGGTTTTTGGCCGTACTTCCGCCACGCCCACAAATCGGTGGAGACGTTTTCTGCCGTCACGCGGCACACCATCTTCTTGAGTTGGACCTTCCTGCAAATTAGAATACCAAAAAAAAAAAAGTACATTTTTTTAATATTTAATTATTAATTATTATTATTAATTTCAGTACTACTATCAAACAAAAACCGCAATGAATGATGATGAGAAGAAAGTAATTACAAACGTAAATACTCCATACCTTTTCCTTGATCTGGGTGCTTGAGCTTGAGCTTGTTTCTTCACTAAATTCACCCCAGAATTGGCGGGTTGACTTTGGGGAAATTCCAGATTCATCTGATTTTGAAGATGAAGATGACGATGGTGGTTTTGATCGGTGGGTAAGAGCAATTGCTGAAGCTCTTGGAGGGTATGGTGGGATTGGGTGGTGATCGGTGGGGGAGGTTGCGAGAGATTGGGGAAAGCAAACGGGTCGTTTTGGTCTTCTCTGAAGGTCAGAGTGGCCAAGGGAGACAGAGTGGTGGTGGTGGTGGGGTCATGGTGAAACGGCGTCGTATTGGGGACTACCGGAGGTGGAGGGATGGCGGCGACGGCGGTGGAGGCGGTGGCGGCGTAGGTGTAGCCTCGGACGACGGCGTAGAGATCCCAATCCCAGATGTGGTCGGCCATGGATTTCACAGAGAGAAAACAGAGAAAAACAGAGAGAGAGGACGGCGCTGACTTTTGGGAGAAAGAGAGAGAGAAGGGAAGGGAAGGGAATGAGAAGTGAGGTGGGGTTGGTGATGGGGTGATTTTTATTTATTTATAGTATGAAAAAGACAGAATGGGAGTGACATGTGGAAGAAATTTAGGGATGGAATTGGAAGATGTGTGGGATTTTGTGTGTCTTTTTTTTTTTTAAATAAAAATATTGAGTAGGCTTCTTTTTCATTGACTTCATCAAAATGTCAAAGGGGGCCCAAAGCCAAAGTGGCAAGATGAGGAGGATGTTCATTCTCCAATTTTTTAAAATTAAATATTATTATTTATTAATCGATATACCGATGACATGCCTAATTGATCTCGTTGGTCTCGTTATTGATCACTTGAGAGTGGATCATCTACATTGTAAGGTGAAGTGTTCACTAAAGTAAAGAGAGATCGATAGAGAGAGCAACTAACTAAGAAAGAGAAATTGTGAAAATGTAGGATCCATAATATTTTTTTTTTATCTCTCTCCTTACTTTAGAGAATACTTCATCTTATAATGTACATGATCCATTCTCTGATCGGTTAGTCAAGATTAAGCGGTTATAAGGTTTTGTTTTTGTTTTGCACTCAACTAATAACACTATGTAATGCTTCTACTGTGTGGCCAATTTTTGTGTGCCACTCAAGTTATTTTCACTTAAACTTTTTTGACCTTTTTTGTCAAAATTTATAATTTGTCTTTTTCTTGGTATTGTTATTTACATGTCAAGTTAAGTGGGTTATTACTTTAATTAGAGTAATGCATGAAGCAGGACTTAAATTAATTAAAATGAGACCTAACCAATTCTCCTAATTTTTTTTTGTCATGAATTAAATGTCGTCATAACGACAAATCGATACTAAATCCGTTAAAAAATGAGTACAAAGTATTGTCGCGACCTGGTACAAATGATTAAAAATTTGTCTTCATTTAATTATTATTTTTTGAGTTCAATAAACTCTAAAAGAACAATAATGAAACGTAATACATTAAAAGGGATCACTTCTAATAATGAATTTCTCGCACTATCCGACATGCAACGTATGATTGTCATAACCCTAGTATCTACTACTCCATCTATTACATGATTTGGGTATTCATCTAAATTTTATATCCCCAAAATAACTACAAGAATATTTAGAAGATTCTTTAAAAGAATTTCTTCACCGTTTTTATTTTCACTTGAACTCTTTTACGTACTCAATTATACTATTAGCAATAATAATTTGATGTAATTGTATGATCAGTGATATATATATAGACATTATTTGATCAATGAAAATTTCGTATCAACTAGCCAAGATATATGAAATTAAAAAAAAAAAAACAAAATTATAATCTCACATAAAATTAAGAGCCAAAATTGATTTATGCAACTTGATTATAGGTATCAAATAAATGAAATTGAGTGTAAATATGTCTAAGATTTGAATAATTTTTTTTCATACATATATATAAATTTGAAATGGAATTTATTCATTTATACGCGTTTGGGTCCAAAGATTTCAGAATCAATTAATTAAAGACATGCATGACATGAATGAGGACTGATTATATATATATATATATATATATAACTAAAAAATAATTTCTTAAATACCCATCAAACCAAACCTAACAGAAGACCAAGGCCTCATTTTAAATAATATTTTTTTTCTTACTATTAAATTTATAAAAGTAATAAAATAACAAAAGTGAGAGTTAGATTAGACTCATCAAAACTTGAGCCCTTAATTAAATGATGAGTTCCATCATTTGTGTTCTAAATGGGGGGTTTTATTTGAAGGAGAAGAATGGAATTAGTGGTTTTTCCACACTATCTCCGCGTGAAGAAGGGAGGATAAATGAGCTTGTGAATCCTCGTGTAAAACGTCAGCGTTTTCTGATTTACTGGGGCCCACGCGGCCTATGAAGACCAAAGAGAGAGATAGATAAACGAGAAAAGCTCACGCGTGTTTCCTTACTTCTAATTCTGATGCGAGAAAGTGATACTTATTAAGCTTAGATGTTGTCTCGATTAGTTACGGTTATTATTGTGATTAATTAATTAAATGATTGTAATTAAATTTTTGTTATGTTTAATTTATTGGTTGATGATTACATTTGTTATTGACGGTATGAATTTGGATAGCGGAAGATTCGAACTCATTTAAGAATTCAGGGACTCTCAATTGGTGGGATTTTTTTTTTTTTTTCAATTTATTAAAAGTTTGTTACAAGAATCTTTCCAAATGGTGGAAAATTTTTGGTCAATTAATTAATTTGATTTTTAAGCCAAAAATAATGTTGTTTGTTTTAATGTTAATTTCCCGGAAAACCGCTTATGATCTGAGTTATAATGATTAAAAATCACAATTTTTATAAAAGTGATAGTTAGTTTTTGCCTACAGTAAAAAAAAAAAAAAATAGGGTAAAGTACCCTTGTTGCCCCCAAACTTTGCTGCAATGTTCATTCTTGTCCCAAACTTTTTTTTGGTTCATACCTACCCCCAAACTTTCAATTTTGTTCATGTCTGTCCTTTTTGCTAACACCGTTAACTTGCTTGACGGAATTTGCTGACGTGGACGATAAATTTGTATTTCTTTTGTCACGTCATTGTCCACCTCACATTTTAGTTTTTACTTTTATTAAAAAAAAGTAGCCTAATCCAAAAAAAAAAACTTTTACCTTAAAATGTTTTTTTTATTTGGATTAGGTTAATTTTTTTAATAAAAGTAAAAAGTTAAATGTGAGGTGGACAGTGACGTGGCAAAAGAAATACACATTCATCATCCACGTCAGCAAATTCTGTCAAAAAAGTTAACGGTGTTAGCAAAAAGGGTAGGCATGAACAAAATTGAAAGTTTAGGGGTAGGCATGAACAAAATTGAAAGTTTAGGGGTAGGCATGAACCAAAAAAAAGTTTGGGGCAGGAATGAACATTGCAGCAAAGTTTGGGGGCGGGAAGGGTACTTTACCCAAAAATATAAGGATAAAAATTGTTATATATACTAATATACTAATGTCCACGAAAGTATATATATATTAATTTGCTTAATTTTAAATTATAAAATAATTACTATTTTTGAGATAATAAAATTAAGTAATGAAAAGTTAATTGACTACAAATGATTATGTGTCATCTTCTTTAATTTGGAGAATGAGACGAGGAGGTGGAATTTGGATAAAAGTTTAGTATTATTATATATTAAATTTTAGTGTATTTCTTTAATTATATAGTATTATTTTTTAATATTACTAAAAATTTACATTAATTTGAACCAATTTAAATGAATTAAGGATCAACTGATAAGAAAAATGTATTAAAATTCAATATTAATATACTACTGAACATATTCTTATTTACCTCTCCTTATTAGATCAGTTTAAATGAGTTGGTTCAGTTTGGTCTTAGCTTTTTATTATATTTTATTAAGATTAGGTTAGTCCATTTTCAATGAGTTAAAGACACAGGATTTCTTCATATAAGTTTGGACCTATTAAAGCTTAAAGCTGAGTTAAACTGATTCTTTCCTTTTTTTTTTTGGCAAAAGTATTTTTTCTATCACAATGTTTCGAAATCATATCAGTTTCGCCCCTAACATTTTACGTTTCTATTCAATATCACTCTTTTCACTAACACCGTCAAATATTTAACAGTTTTTGCTGACGTGGCATCCTATGTTGCACAAATATTTGATTGGGCATATTTTTTTCCACATAGGATTTCCTAACGTTTTTTTCCGTCAGTTGTACCTCTAACGTTTTATGTTTCTACCAATGTCACCCTTTTCACTATTACCGTAAAATATTTTACAATTTTTACTGACGTGATATTCTATGTGGCAAAAATATCTAATTAGGCATATTTTTTTTCGACCTTTGATTAATGAGAAAATGTGAGAGCTTTTGAGCACTGATTCTAACCTTCAATTTCGACTTCTCTCCGACAATGTTTTCTCGAAATAGAGAATGGGTAACATCTCTGATGTTTTTTGTGAGCATGGCACGTGCATTTAAGTTATATTTTAGAAGGAATAGGATGAGGCCAAAACGACACAGCTTTAATGGAGAAAAGAAAAGTAGGAAATATGATTTGGAAAAAATATGCTCAGTCAGATATTTTTGCCACATAGGATGCCATGTCAGTAAAAACTGTTAAATATTTGAAGGTGTTACTGAAAAGGGTGACATTGGCAGAAATGTAAAACGTTAGGGATACAATTGACAGCTAAAAAACGTTAGGAAATCTAATGTGTAAAAAAATATGCCCAATCAAATATTTTTGCCACATAGGATGCCATGTCAGCAAAAGTTGTTAAATATTTGACGGTTTTAGTGAAAAGGGTGACATTGGTAGAAACGTAAAACGTTAGGGTTACAATTGACAGCGAAAAAATATTAAGGACGAAACTGACAAAATCCCCAAACATTGAGAATAAGAAAGGTACTTTTGTTTTTTTTTTTCAAAAATAACATTTTTTTAATGATTTAGTAATTAAAAAATGTTTTATATATAGTATAATATTTATCTTTATTACGAATTTAAAATAATAAAATATATTGATAAAATAAGAATTAAAGTGATTGCATAAATTAAATAAAAATCTAAAATAATTCGTATAATATGAATTATGATAAAAATTATGAAATTAATTTAATGCAAAAATATTAAAAATAAAATGAGACTAAAAAAATTAGGTTATCGTGACCCGACCTTAATATGATTTGGTCATATATTTTTTTAGGAACTTGGCTTATTTTTAATTAAGGTAAGATATAAGAAATTTTCTACTACAATCCTATATATTTTATATTTTATATGGTAAAATTAATTAATTCGTAGAACATAATCCATTTTAACATTGCTATTCCTCACACCCCAACAATATTTATAAAACATTAATTTTTTTAATAATTTGGACCAATAAAAAACTCGAGGACTTATTTTTTAACTTTCCTTTTTCTCATAATTATAAGAGTGATTTTATTCATTCGCAAAACCCTAGCAGCCGCTTTCTCTCTTCTCTTTACGTTCGTTCTTCAACCAGTTTCTTTCTGCAGATCTAATCGGTTTGGCAACCCCTCCCTATTTTTCTATTTTTCTTCTTCTTTTGTTACCGTCGTTACTTTCATAAATAAGGTAGATATTTATTCCCCCAATTTTTGTGGTGATTTTCTTCCAGATTTTCTTCTGAGTTTTTTAGTCCTCTCTTATGAGAGTGTAGTCTCTCATTGTTAGATCGATTCAGATCTAGTAAGTGGAGCTTGTTTTATTTTTGTGTTTATTTATTTTCTTTTATGATTTTTTTTGACAATCAAGTGATTCTGGATTCAAGATTTGTTATAATCATATCTAAATCTACGAATCATCTATGTTAAAAAAATTTCACTCCTTCATCATGATGTTGGAAGAGCCTACGACAATTTCAACTTTGAAGATTATTTCAGATCTAATATGCAGGAGGTATAAGAGTAACAACTCTGTTGGCAACACCAAGGACGGTGAGATTTTTCATCCTGAAGAAATAGGATCAGCTGAGCTTATACTTTGTTTACTTAGCTCAATAATTGTTAGGGTTTATTCTTCAGTATTATTAGATTGGAGTTTTCTAAATTATTGTAAGTGTCGTTTGGCTTTGTTTACAATATAATGAAGCTTTAATGTTTTTTTATAAAAAAAAAAACTTTCCTTTTTCTCTACTTTCTCAATATCAATTTTGAGATCACATTTTTCCAAATTATATTTTTTAATTATAAATTAAATACTAAATAATTAAATTTAGAGAATAATAATTAAAAAGCTTCAAGGAAATTATAATATAAATATAAACTAACGTCTTTAAAGTTTACCTTTGGTAAAATTTATCTTATTTTAAAAAATTATACTTTTGGGTGAACAAAATAGTAGTAAGAAAAGACATTCCCATAACTATTGGATAAGGCACCATTAGCATGTTAAGAAAACCCAACTACAAGTCTACAACAAAACAATGGATTAGCCATGAAAAAATTCGTGGCTAAACTGTGAAAATTTGTAGTTAAATCAATTTAGTCACGGAAGAGTCTGTGGCTAATATGTGCATGAGTAAATTAATTTACCAACGGATTGGCAACGGATTCCATGGCTAAATTAATTAGCCACTGAAGAGCCCATTCCGTTGTTTTGTTGTACGTAGTAACAAAGGTCAAATATAAATGATTACTAAACTTGTCTAAATTGCAAACATTTTTATCCAATCACAATTATTTAACTAATCATTAGGTGCCATGAAATCTTCCTAAGAAAGAAAGATATTCCTATATGAAACGGAATTTTCTATAGCTTCAAAGGAATATGAACATTGCCCATAAGTAAAATAAGAGTTTCTTTCGGATCCTTACATTATTTCTGTCTACCCACTTTCTTTTTTCCCCTATAACCCACATTGGCTTAATTTAAGGTCTTTTTAGCTAAAATTTCACCTCCATGTACCTTGTTTAGCTCCAATTTTGGGTTTACATATTAAGATATAAGAAATAGAAATTAGAACAGAATATATAAGATACAAATTAGAGGAATTTTAAGGTATAAATCTGAGCGTATAATGACAGAGCCCGAGTCTATCTTTTATATACAATTACTGAAGAATAATTATGTTACAAACAAATATAACATTGGGGACTTGTCCTTAGGTGATGACCTAGGTGTCTACATATCCTTGTTAAGGGATCAAAGTCCACTTAGTTCGAAGAGGAAACGTCCATAGGAGCCATTTGACAGGAAGGTTACCTGTGGTCGCCATATGCGGCTAGGACGTATATGTTGCTCTGGGCGAGCGAGCCACCTATTGGAGGTATATTGTAAGTGATGGGTGAGAGAACAGGGGTCTTTAAATACTAATCTGAGTAAGAGGATAAGCGAGTTCTAAGTATTGCTGATTAGAAATTTTTTTTAGTCCCCCAAGTGAGGGGTATTTATACTTGGTGAAGGGAGGAACGTGATTGTCCCACTTTCCTATGGATCGTGTTCGTCCTATGTTCATGAACTTCTCCCACGTTTCTGTTATGAGAGATTCTGGTGGGTAGAGTAGTGGGTAAGGAACACGTACGAGACAATCAAGTGGTGCCATGTGTCACTAATCCGAAGGCAGGTTATGCTTCTAGAAAACTAGTGCAACATGTCTGTGTTCTTTTCAAATGTCTAAGGATCCTTTGAACCTATGGCTTTATGATAGACCAAGTGATCATCCGCCATTGCTCGAGAATTTCCTCTCAGCTGCCATAGTTTTAGTCACTAAAGCACATTCAGACATGTTAAAGCACTTCAAGAGAATATTTACCTTGATTTAGATAAATTCTAGATTTGTCTCTTCTCACCTCATTTCATAGAAAATAATATAACGAGCTCAGATCTTTTAGAGCGAATGTTGAGTTGAGTCTCTTGACAAATTTCTCCATGTAGCTTACATCATTGCATGCCACCATAATATCATCGATATAATGTAGTTTAAGTCTTAGACAACCAAAATAGGCTTGCGGTGCTTGTTTGAGCCCATAAATTGCCTTAACTAATTTATTATAAATATGGTTAGGATATCAGGGATATGAGAAAACTTTTGGTTGTTTCATGTAGACATCTTTAAGAAGACATCCATTTAGGAAGGCATTATTGATATCTAGCTGCTTTATTTCCCAATTTAAAGTCTTTGCGAGGGTGAGTACAATTCAAATAGTAGTGGCTGAAAGTCTCACCGTAGTCTATTCTGGGTGCTTGTTGAAAGCCCCTTGCTACAAGTTGCGCCTTGTGTTTGAGGACAAATCCATATGCTTTTAGCTTTGTTTTGAATAAACATTTGTAGTCCACCAGCTTTTGTGTACTATTAACAAAATTTTATATTGGTCCTTTATCTTTCCCAGAAGTTCTATATTGGTCATTCCGTCCAATTCCGTCTGTTTCTTAAGTTAACTGCTGATGTGGCGTGCTGATGTGGACACATAATCTCTCTTACGTGTCCATTTAAACTGACGTGTCACTCTACGTCATCGCCACAACATTGACACGTCATCAGATAAATGAAAAGAAGATGACATGGCGATGACGTGGAGTGACACGTTAGCTCAAATGGACACGTAGGAGATATGATGTGTTTACTTTAGCACGCCAAGTCAACAGTTAACGGAAGAAATTGACAGAATTGGACAGAAGGACCAATATAGAACTTCAGAGAAAGAAAAAAGACTAAAATAAAACTTGAGTGAAAGATAAAGGACTAAAATGGGCTTTTGACCATTTATATTTATATAAAGGTTTAAAATTTACTATTATACAAAATGTAGGGTGTCGAGAATAAGGAATTGGGATATAGACCAGAGATACTGAAGTTTTTTTTTTGCCTGGCTAGAGATTCTAAAGTTTAAGATTTATGTTTTAGCGTTTAAAAAGTAAGATTTAAGGATTAAGGTGTCAGATTTAAGAATTAAAAATTAGGGATTTGAAATTATGGATATATAGGATTTACATTAAAAAAATAAAAAGCAATATTATCAGAACCGAACCGGAAAGACTCAGATAAGTGTTCGGTTTATGGTCTGATCGGTTTAACCGCTCGAATCGAATGATGCAATAAATAATAAATAATAATTATCTTTAATATATAAAATGACATCACTCAAATTTTAGGTTTCAACATACATAATTTTGAAGTTTTAAATTACATGATTTCTCAAATTTTAAATTTGTAAGACTTGTCAAACTTTGAAAGAACTTGATCAAACCAAACATAAAATTCTTGATAATCACAACTTCTTAAATTTTAATTTTCAAGACTTTTTTAATTTTAATTTAAAAATTTTTCTAATATCTTTTCTGATGTTATTTTTTATTTTCAAATTTTTATTTTTAATCAAAAATAAATTGGACTGGTTGGACTGCCAGTGGGACGGTCCAACCCGATTGACCGGTTTGACTCCGGTTAAATTCGGTCCAACTAGGAAAATAGTTTTTTTTGTCCAACCGACTTGCCATGCATATGTCACCCACATAAGCCATAATCATTATCTAATTTAACGGTGTTAGTTAAAATAGTAAGATTGCTCGAAAAATAAAATATTGGGGACATAATTGATCGTAATCAAATGTTAAGAACAAATTTGATCGAAGGTTCATATATTAGGAGTACCAAAAATATTTTACTCAAAATAGAAAGTGACAAGTGAGCATTGTTAAACTCGCAATTTAATCATAAAAACGTACGTTTTTTTTAACGTTTCTACCCATGCCATTCTGGTCACATTTCATACTAACTCGGAAATTGCTCAAACTCGGATAGAAACTAGAAATAGGTAAACTCAGGTAAAAACGTATAGAAATGGGTAGAGACATAAAGTGATTCAAAAACATTATTTTAGGTTTCAAAGATGGATGAAAATTTCAATTCCATTCAAAAGCATTGATGTCGAATAATGAACTATGTATTTAGTACTATGTTAATATTATTATCTTTTTTAAATTGATTATTTGATTTGAATTTTAAATTTTTGGTATATGTATATATATATATTTTTGGCCTGAGTACATATATATTTATATATACTATTTTTTTTAAGTATATAAACTCTTACAATTTAACGTTATAAGTTTATTCCCTTCCTCAAATTTATATAAAAAAGCGAGTTTGACAATCTTGCAAGTGAGAAATAAACACTTGTTTATCATACCTACTCATGTAAATGAGACAATAATCGTTTTTTATATTATAACAGTCTGACAATGTTAAATAGAAATTTTCTTTAAATTATGCCAGAATTAATTACTTAAATTTGATTTTATATTTTAAAATAAAATTTTCAGCTATACCATTTATTAAAAAAAAAAAAACTAAAAATTTCACTTTATCACTTTATATATTCAGCTTGGCTCAATTATTTTAGAACAGTCTCTACTTTTTTATGGTACACTCATTCTGTCATATGTGTCATTGCCACCTCAATGAATGCAATATAGGAATTAGTCTTCTATGGAATCATACAAGACAATGGAAGCAGATAAGGAAATAAAAGATGCATTCTTTATTATTTTTATATTAAAAGAATATAAAACATAAATAAATTTTGTATATCTATCTGTATTTATTAATTAATATAACTGAGGCTGAGCTGTTTTCTTGTATATTTTTTTTATAATTTTTACTAATTTATCCTAATTTTTAGAACTGTTAATCCGAAGGGACCACAGGGAGTGATTTTTTATTGTACTTTGGCCTGAATAATATACCTGTGTCTAATTTTATATTTATTTATTTTTGGCGTGAATACTAATGTCAACATTTTGATAAATATGTATATCTTATGTACGGATCAAATAATTAATATAATACTTAATATGAATTAGCCATGGGCCTATTGTTAGGTTTTTTTGCCTCTATTATTAGGTTACCTTGTGTTGTTAAAAATAAAACTCTCCTATATATAATTGTTAGAGGCTTCGCATGCACTAAGGTGTATGTAATTTTTTTTTTCTGAAATTTAATATAAAAATATTTTATTTTTCTGAAATTTAGTATAAAAATATTTTATTATTAATAAATGAAAAATATTATTTTTAAATATAATAAATAATTCAATAACTACTTATATTTCTAACTTCTCTCTCATCATTTTTATTAACTACCTTACCCATGATATCTTTTTAATTTATCTCATATCTCCTCCAATCATGTTTTATCATATTTTTTAATTATAAAACATAGCTATTTTGTGACCCCAATGACCAGAAGGGTTCAATCTATTCTTAATTTTTTAAAATATAATTATTATATTTTAAAATCATTAAAAATTAAATATTTGATAGTTTTTAAATTTTTAAATAGATTTTTATGTTATTCACTTCTCCACCTTTTTAGTAACTATCCATCATAGATGTTTTCTCTCTCCCACATCCTCCAATCATATAATTTTTTTTGTATTTTTTAATTATAAAATATAGCTATTTTGTGACCCCAATAACCAGAAGAGTGCACAGCCATATAAATATAAATATATATAGATATCCTAAAATCGCATTATACCAAAACCCAAGTTTTATTACCCACCTTAATAGAAATATACGTATGAAAGTGACATATATTCCCCTAGATGTGTGATTCCTTAGCTTGGTCCAACAACAAACATGAGTACTAGTTTAGTCCATGTGAATAAGGTTAGGGCTTCAAGTCTCACATTGATGTATGTATATATATATATATATATATATATATATATATATATATATAAGTATTTAGGCTTTATATTGTTTGGGTATAATCCCTCGTGCTGGAGATTCACATTTTGGTCAAAAAAAAAAAGAAAAGAAAGAAATTGTATTTATGTATTATATGCATATTTAAATAAACTGAATGGTTGTCTTGTTTCTTGTTGGACTTTTTAGAGTAAGGCTTTAATTAGTGCCACATTGGAAAAAAGCGTTTCCGTATTTAACTTGACATTTGCGATGTTTAGATATCATACGAGTAGATTTTTTTGTGGGTCGGGCCGGGTCGGGCTTGGGCTTAAGTCCATGGGCTTTACATATATGGGCTTAGGCTTTGAGTCCAAGCCTATATGTTTTCCTACCCATTACAATGGGCTAGGTAGTACCCAAGTCCATGGGCTAAGCCCGGGCTTAGCCCATTAGTATACATAACTATAAAATATTTATAGATATTACTTTAAATTTTGTTTTTGTTTGCTTAGAACCAATGTTTAAGAATCAAATTGATCTAATTGATAACCGATCAAGTGTTCGATTATATTCGATACAAAAATCTTATCTATGGTTGATCCATTCAAAATCAATATTGTTAATTAAGATCTGAATATTGTTTAATAAAGCATTATTTCAATGATTTGAAAATTATGAAACGTACTAAAAAATTAAAATACTATTTTTTCATATTCAAAACTTTATCAGTTAATCAATTTGATTAAATATTTATTGTGCCCTAAACATGCATGTATCTTAGATAAACTTATACTATAATATATTGATTATAAAGAAACTTAATTGTAATTAATTTGGATAATTAAACATTACAGTTCTTGAAAAATGATATTTATGGAAATTCAAAATATTTTTACATTGATGTTTTGGGAGCAAGAAGATTCATGCACATTTCTGGTGGGTGGTGGGTGTTGGAGACGGTGGTGGTACGCTATGGTGGTTGGTCTGCGGTTTGTGGTGGGTGTGGTGGCGGTGGTGGATGGTGAGCGGTGGTGGGTGATGGTGCGTGGTGGGTGGTTCATGGTGGTGGTGGGCATTGTTGGTTGTGGTGGTGCGTGGTGGCGGTTGGCGGTGGTCCATGGTGGTTGGTGGCAGTGGCAGTGGTGCATGGTGGGTAGTTCATGGTGGTGGCGATGGCAATGGTGCATGGTGGGTGGTTGTTGTTGGTGGTGGTGGGTATGGTGGTGGTGCGTGGCGGTGGTTGGTGGTGTTTCATGGTGGTGGCAGTGGTGCATGGTGAGTGGTGGTGCGTGATGGCGGTTGGCGGTGTTTCATGGTGGGTGGTTCGTGGTGGTGGTGGTCGGCATTGTTGGGGATGGCGAGTGGTGCATGGTGTTGGTGGTGGGTGGTGGTGGGTAGTGGTGGTAGGTAATGAATAGTGATAAGTGATGGGTAGGCCCAAGTACTACCCAAGTTTTAGCCCAGGTAGTTTTAATAAAATGGGTATTTGATGGGTAAGCTAAACTACTACCCATACCCAATTCTTGATGTTGGGTAGCTGACCCATGGGCTTAGGCTTGGGTAGTCTCATGGGCTACCCAGCCCATGAGCAGCTCTACATACGAGTAAATATTTAGTAATATTAAACTTAACTATATTTTTTTAATTAGTTAGTTTTTAATTCATTTAAGGTAGATCTTTATTAATGTAAATTCTTATTAATATTAATAAATGTCACTACATAATTGAATGAATATACCGAAGTTTAGTAGTACGATAGTACTGAATTTTTATGACTATTTGACTTGTTGTATTAGGAGAGTGACATTTTCTAAATAGTGTGGATGATATATGATTTTTAATTAGTATTATTTTAATATTTTGTTAAATATAAATTGAAAAAATAATTCTTATAAAAAATAATTCTTTATATTTTTATTATAAGCTTCGTTAATATAAAGAAATTGCGTGACAAAAAGTTTATCATAATCAATCACGATAAAGAGAGTATAAAAGACCATATTTTTTATGATCAATTATAAAAAAGAGATAATATAAATGTTGTCTATAATTAAATAACTTAATGATAAAGATAACAAAAACTTTATCAGGTAATCACTATTATGATATGATGTTTTGAAATATATCATATAGATTAGATCATCTACATTGTGAGGTGAAGTGCTCCTTAAAGTATGGAGGGAGAAAGAAAGAAAAAATTGCAGGTCCCATATTATCAATTTTTCTCTCTCCTATTTTTTTCTCTATCTCTCTCCATATTTTTTTGGTCTAGACCAGGGTATTTACTATCGATCACAGTGACTAATCCGCTCGCTGAATTATAGGTACCTCGAAAGGTGGGACAACTGGTTCAAAGATTTAAAGCTGCTTCATACCTAAGAATAAAGAAGAAAGTTTATTTGAATTTTGTTCAACAGAGTTGAAATATATTAAAGGACTGGAAGTCAATTTTTTTAATTTAAAATAAATAAATAAAACAAAGGTTAAAATTCACCTTGTGTCCCATAACTTTTTATTAAATTAAAATTTTGTCATCTAACGGACTAAAAGTTAAATTTAACCGGAAAATAATTAGTGAGAAATTATTTAATTTTTCAATTGCTGAATGCATTTGTTTTAATTTAAAAATTCTTGTTAACTTGTTGTATATCTACTTGAGACAAAAGGAGGTTAGTTTTTTTTCTTTTAATTAAAATTCTTTAATTCTACTTTTATATATGTATATATTATAGTAATTTTAGGGTCATCTAGTTATAGGTCCCAAAGCATTCTCATTTTTGAGATATTAAATTTTTGTTTATGTTAACTTTTTTATCACTGGACAAATTCAATGCCATACAACAATAGAGGTTTTACATAAAAAAAATTTGCTTTAAGTGTGAGTGATAATTTTTTTTATCACAAATATATAATACTTAGTTTGAAGCTTTCTTTCGTCCATCCACCTAACTTGGACCCTACAGTTTACATTCTTATTTTTCTATTACTTTATATTACTATTCTCAAATACTTAAAACTTGTTACTTCTTGTATATTATCTCCAAACGTCACCAATACTAAAAAATTAGTATTTCATTCACTAAATTTACATTCCATATATTTTATTTTGGTTTGATAGATATTATGGAATCTACATGTGATCCAAAGCTTACCTTCAGCTCTCTTGTTTTTCGTTTCTTCTTCCGAATCTACAAAGAAGTTGAAGTGCACTATTTAATTAAAGGTCATTCGCTGCGGCGAGTAGTCAAAAGTAGGCAAAAGTTGACTACTCACCACGGCAAGCTAGTGCTAATGTAGTAATAACGTGAACATATTTAAATTTGGGGATTAAATAATAACTTCAAATTTTGAATGATCCTAATTCAAATTGGCATGCGACGGATTCAAAGTCTGACTTGATAAGGATTCTGATAAGAGTCAAACATGAACAAAATTTATATTTAATATATTTTAAATTTAATTTAGTTAATGGTCCATGAGGATAAGCTTAGAGTTAGAGTGGGAGTAGAATAGCTTAATTAGGCATATTTGAAGGCTAAAAATAGCCCATAGGTTTTCCTTTGTAATCATCAAATTTTCTATTCATAGTTTTCTTAGTAAGTTCTCATATGAGTAGCTAAGCTCCTCGATTCTTTGAGGAGGATCATGAGGGTGTTGTATGTGTAATTTAAAGTTCTACATTGGTAGGGTGTATGGAGTGAGTGGGTGAGGAGCTTATATAAATAGGTGTGAGTTATATAGGTTCCAACACACATAAGAATACTAGCCTATAACCATTGGGTGTATTGAGTTTTGGGTATTTTTATGTATTGAGGAGGGTTTGTAATTTTTTCGTTCAAAAATTATAAGTAATAAAGTTTGTCCTAATGGGGGTCGTGGTAGTAGGTCTTGAGGCACCGAACCACGTTAAAATTTTTGTGTGTTCTTCTTTCTCTTTTCTTTATATTTTTTGTGCGGGGCCCAACAGAGGGCATGAGTCACGGTGTATAAACAGAGATCAATTTATTATATTGTGTTTATTTATGTTGACCCACTTATGTTCTTAATTCCTGGTTGGGTTGTATGTGCATATGTCGGCTTCGTGGGTGTTCTAGATAGGCTTGCTTGTCTAGATTTACCTACTTGCATATTTAAGATTTGGTCGGAAAGTATATATTCTTGTCGGCTTTGTGGCCGTGGTGGATTCCTTGGGCATAGACGAACATATGATTATTTATATTATGCGTGTTGTCCAGAACTTAGTTGACATTGTATAGGTAGTAAAAGTTCTTGTGTGGTATATCTATCGTTGATCAATGGTTGGGTGCTCTTAATGATAACTGGTCGGCATTGAGTTGGACTCGTAGTATATAAATAATTCAATGATGGTTTTTCTCCTAAGTAAGGTAGTTTTAGCCTAGTTGGGGACTATCTTAATCGAATGTAAACCTAAACACCGAAGCGGTCATCTAGGTAAATTGGTAATTAGGTTTACTAATAAATAATCCCTGAATCAATAGGTTGACTATGATTGCTTGATTATTACTTTAGGAAGTTTTCTATTAATAATTGAATAAACTTTCTTTCCTGCCAACGATATATTATTACTCCGGAAAGTTTCCTATTAATAATTGAATAATATAGTCATTTGTTGAGATGACCATAACGACAAACACTAGACCAATATTTATATTTTTGCTACATATAGATGCATCAAAAGAAGAATAAGAAAAATAGGAATGCGTATTATTGAGTTATAGTTGATAAAAATAACCTAAATAGATATGTTCACGGTAAATATTTATTTAATTTTTGTGAGCTTATAAATATTAAAAGATTTATATTTTATTTGGTGATTGCTAAATAAGACCTCATTTCCATCAGTTCAACACACTAGTCAACTGGGAGTTCCTTTCCTTGACACTTCTAGAGATCACCCTTTGAGTCCAAAGAGCCTTCTCTTTGACTCCTTACCATCCCAGCATTTCCCTCTGTTGGTATGGTTCCAAAACCCTATAGCCTCCTTGGTATTTCAATTTATCGCATAACTCTTGGCTTGCTATCATCACATATTCATTCCACATACATCATTTCAACTATTTCAATATTGAACTAGGGCTAGCTTAGAATCATTTGTAGGGTAAGTTTTGTTTGTATAATTAACCCTATAGGTTAGGACATTGGTCGGGGACTAGCCTATAGGCTTTGACCGATTGCCAAAAGTCTAGATTTTTCTCTGTCTTTGCTTGCAACATATCAAAGGGACTAGAAAACACCTATGATTCGAATCAAATGGATCATAGGTATTAAAATAGGCTGAAATCTTTATGAAAAGAAGCTAATGTTGCCGCACGTCGCATCATCCGCGATGGAAGTCGCAACGTTCATGTGGCTGGGGGCTTTTCCATGTATGCTAGAGTGCATGTTGCGATGTCTGTCATAGAAGTTGCAACGTTGCTCCCAAAATCTCATATGTTTTAGCTTTATTGATTTTTTTTTCAATTGATTTAACCCCTTATGGCCCTTCATATATATGGCATGGATCATGAGAGAAATCCTATTTTCTCCTTAGATTCACGTAGCCAATGCCTTAACAAAAGATACGTGTTGTCTCCTTTGATTGCCATTGGTACGAACAACCCCAAATGCTTGTCAAATGCCTTGATCTAGAGTGGAACCTGTTTCTTCTTTTGATCTTGGTTCAACCCTAAGTCAACGAGGGGTGCGAATTATCCCCTTTGACCCCTTTGCATGTGTTTGCTACCCTTAGTATAGATGTCAAGAGAAGACCCCTTACCCTCCTATGGAACACTCACAAGTACTCCGAGTACCATTTGGCTCCATGAGTACCACTTGGCTCCATGAGTACCATACACATACACACCACCCTCAACCCTATTTCGAACTATGTGGATTTTGATTCCCGTAAAGGAGTACGTAGGCTCTAAGCTCTCATCCTAGGTTAAGTCGATCTGTCCTTTTCAAAAACATCAAAAACCCCTTTGAATGCTCAAAAGTGAAATTAATGTCCAAATATTAATTATTATTTTTATTCTAGGATTAACTGTCCTATAGACGAGGGCGAGGGGTGTGCCTTTATAACACCTTCCTATTGCGTTAAATAGACGATTCCGTCCCTGATTGGCACACCAGATTTCTAAACTAAGCCTTATCCTTTCAATTTTACAAAATTAATTTTTGAAACATTTTCCAAATTTTTGGAAAATTTGGTAGCGACTCTAGTATTTTCGAAATCTAACGAAAAATACTTTTTAAAAAAAGTGACGTGCCTCCTGGGCGGTGATCATACACATCATCTCTTAACAAACCAAACTAACTGTGTTACTCAAAATAGTCTTTTTGGAACAACTTGCAAAGATAGATGATTGATTTAAAACTTTTGAATGATATAGTACCAGTTTGAGGGCCCATTCGTGGCAGCTTTTGAAAACTGATTATTTTCAAATGACTTCTTTTCAAATAGAGTTTGAGAAGAAGTGCTGTGAGAGAGAATCATTTTTTTTGTGTTTGCTAAAATAGCTTTTGAATTGGAAAGTACTTTTGTCAGTAGCTCAAAAATAGCTTGTGTTTGGTAAATTTGTATTAAAAAAAGTGCTTTTGACTGTAAGATTACCAAGAAGGGCATTAATAAATTTATGGTGTTATTAATGTTATTAAATAGATAAATAGTATAAATATTTATTATTGTTAAGTTTCATTAAACAAATAAATATAAAATGTTAATTAGTTTATTAACAAAATGTTAATGAAATAAATTATTAATTTTAATTAATATGATTTTGTTATTTATGACTATTGTTTTTACTAATTAAATATATTTTAATTTTATTTAAATAAAAAATTAATTATAAATTTTTTAAAGCAAAAAGAATTATTATTATTGTCTTTATTTAATTAAAGACAATAATAATAAGGGTAGTTTGTTGAGAAGGATTAAGTTTTAAGAGAAGGATAAAATGAGAATTTTAAAATTTGAGTAAGGGTAATATTGTCATAAAACACTTAAATTTTAGCTTATGCTTCCAATTTCTAGCTTCTGCTTAATGTTAAAAAACTATTTCTACTATAACTCACTTTTAAAATGTTTACCAAACACTTCAAATAAAAAAAAGAAAACGCTTTTAAAAAAAAATAAACGTTTCCTAGAACTCCAGAAGCTACCATAAATTAAAGAGGGCCTAAAACTAGTGGAGAAGATAGGAACTGAATTAGAGTTTTGGCCTCTTAAAAATTAAAATAAAAAATTGGCATGCACTCGAATGATTAGAAAGCCTATATATGATGTGAATTAAATACGATAAAGAAGAGCTTTTAAAATCTCTACAAAATAATCTTATAATATTATATTGTTTGAAAAATGTGAATATTGAAGAAAAACAAAATGAAATCCAACTATATCCGGAAAGGAATCATACCACATAAAAAGAATCACTGATAAATTATTACATATTTATAACACAGAATATATAATAAAACAGAAGAAGAGAATCAGAAAGAGAGGAATATTTATGTATAGAGAATATTAGGCTTCCAGAAACTCAAGAGGATTCCCCTACATTTTTTTTATAACCATGGTGTCTTCCATCTATTCGTTTTAACGATTTAGATGAAGACTAATCTCATTCGGGTCGGAAACGAACATTAAAGCCCTTCCAACAATATCAACTCTAAGACTCGAACTCAAATCCTTCAATCTAAAGTGCAACTTACTTGCTACTGCACCAAATATTTGTATTTGTTGGTAGGATACCGTACATTTTGCTATTGGTAATCCTTAGAAAGGGA
The DNA here is from genome assembly GCA_014851425.1 of Senna tora. Lineage (NCBI taxonomy): Eukaryota > Viridiplantae > Streptophyta > Magnoliopsida > Fabales > Fabaceae > Senna > Senna tora. Next base: position 33,494,524 of record CM026269.1, read on the forward strand.
AGACTTCAGAAAAGAGAGACATAAATTTTATTAGCAGGAAAAAAAATGGTTTGACTAAATAAAAGTTTTAATTAATTAATTAATATTAATTTACAAGGCATATATATATACCACTTCACTCGATTTCCAAGTTGCTAGAAAAAGCACTACGAGAATTTGAGTGTTGAAAATTATTCCCATATGGCATCTTTTCATGATTGTGAAAGAATTTCACAAGCAAACTGAAGGGTGTGGAGATTCAATTTAAATCGAATTCAACTAATTAAAATTGATTATGTAATTGGATGGATTAGATATTTTTAGATTAATTAATTTGGTTGGATTCGATTATTAGATGAGGATTAATCCCATTCAAATGGAAACAGCCAATTACATTTTTTAATGTTAAAAATATAGCAAATTGTATATTGAATAATTTTTATGTTGGTAATGAGTTTATAAATTAAAAGATAAATAGATGAATTGCATAATGGAACATGTAAGTTAGAAGAAAATTTTACTATAAATTATATTTGTTATATAAATTTACAAGTGTTCTTTTTACTTTTTTTTTTGGGTTTTAAATGGAGTAAAATATCATTTTGGTCCTTTTTAGATAGCACATTTTTCAATTTGGTCCTTCTTAGATGGCTTTTTTCAATTTAGTCCTTTTTAGATTAATCCATTATCAATTTGGTCCTTACCGTTAAAATTACTAACGGAGTTAGCTGAGGTGGATAATTTGGAATAAATTTATAATTTTAAATAATAGTAGGGCTTTTTAATGTAATTATTTTGGGGCAATTTTGTAATTTTCACAAATTAAAAAAAAACATGGTACCATTTTCAATTTGAGAAAATTATAAAATTTCCCAAAATAATTACATTAAAAAATCCTCTTAATATTTAAAAATTATAAAGTTACTCCAAATTATCCACCTCAACTAACTCCGTTAGTAATTTTAACGGTAAGGACCAAATTGATAACTAATTAATCTAAAAAGGACTAAATTGAGAAAGACCATCTAAGAAGGACCAAATTAAGAAAAGTACTATCTAAAAAGGACCAAATAATATTTTACTCGTTTTAAATGCTTAATTTGTACTCATGGAGATGGTGAAGTTATATAATTTTCTATCATAAAAATTAGCACAATTTATTTAATTAAAAAAGATGTACTAGAGTCAATGTGGGTAATGTTTTAAAATTCGGATTGGACGGTCCAACCGATTGGAGTGGGAACCGGCCAAGTGTTCAGTCCAAGTTTAGCTATAAATTTATTTTTTTAGTTGGCCCGGTTTGGACTGGTCAAAACCAATTAAAACCAACGACCTGGAAAATAACGAAAACTGGACCGGATTTTAATTGAACCTTTTTTTTTTAGGTTGGACTTGACATTTTGGGCTAAACTTGACAATATACATTATGTGTCTTACACTTTTAGATCTTATATGATTATAAAATAACTAATATAGTGTGTAAATTAAATGACATAAATATTTTATTTAATATTTTCTTAGCTTATTATTATTATTATTATTATATATTTGAAATATAAATTACTCATTATATTTAAAATTCATATATAAAATATAATTTTTGTAATATAATATAATATAATATATATATATATTTATTCAAATATTATTATTTTATATTTATGATGTCACCGGTTTGATCACCGATTAAACGAGTTGAACCGATCAGCCTGTGACTCGGAAGGTTTTTCGGTTCAATGACTGGTCCGACTTTTAAAACATTGAATGTGGATTGACACACATGGCAAATATCAGGAGGAAAATTCTCACTTTATCCGATCCATGGCCGAGGGTTCAAATTCCCCTGAAATTTAATTTTGCTTGGTGGGTACTCCTCCTTAGAGAAATTCCCTAGCACCCAAGGATTTATTAGATATAACTAGGTAAAATTGTTTGCGGTTTAGGCTTCTGCAGTAATCTTTTGAGTTTGTCTATATGTTGATATCATCGACACTACTGGTGTTCTACTCGATAGTAGAAATGATCATGGATAGGGCTTAGGTAAGGTATTATATTCCCTGCCCCCGGATTCGAACTTGAGCGTGTATCAAAATCAATCCCATTCTCGGACCCTACGAATAGTCGAATCCCCATACCTGGACCCAAACCTGTAAATAAATCATTATTTTATTAATATAAAACTTACTTTTATCAATTTTTTCATCTACAATCACAAAAAATAAAAAAAATTACATCATAAAAATAAATGTATTATTAAATTACTTTAATATGTATAAAATATTTAACAATTTTTCTTAGTATTATATATTTTCTCAATACAAAAAGTTTAAAAACATTACTTTTTTTATATATAAAAATAAATAATTACTATTGTTGGTAGGGTACTTCTTTACCCGTCCTCGAACCCATTGATTTTATACCCGGAGCCAAACCCAAACTCTCATAATAAGATTTCATAATATTTATTGGGTATAAATATTTTGATCGTTACTCAATAGTACTTTGAAGTGTTTTTCTTTACTAGCATTTTTTTTTACCAAAAACAATTAAGATGTACTAGGTGGTTGGTTAAAAGAGTATATACTATGTTTTTCTTAAAATGTCTTTTTTTTTTTGAGAAATTCTTAAACTATATCTTGAATTTGAGCTCAAGTCAAATTAGTTAAAGTATACTAAATTAGTCCATTGGTGGTTGACAAAAAATCAAAGATAAAAAACGCATAAGACCTTGGAAAAATTTTCTATTTGATAAATTATTTTTTAGGCTTTGAATTATTAGTTAAATTATTATTTAATTTTTGAGTTTTTTTTTATATTCAAAAGTTTAGGTGGAATAAGCACCGGTATCCCACCAGGATCAGGGAAGACCTTCTAAATTTTTTGAGGGTTTAGTTCTTGAATTTTGAAAATAATTATTTCGTCTCTGAATTTACACTCCCGTCAGCTATTTAGTCCCTAGCTAGGACGTTATCTATTAAGTCATCATATGTCGTGGCTGTTATGTTCTGACGTAGCGTCATTAATTTTTCACCATGTTGGCCCTCACCTTGCGACATCATCTAAATATTTAAAAGTAATACTAAATAGTCTTAGTATTTGCCATGCATATTGTTACTTTTAATTAATAAAAAAATTACTTAGTATTACTTTTAACTAATACAACGACTAAATTTAATAATATTTTTAAATATTCAGATGATGTGATAAAATAAGGTGACAACATAATGACAAATTAATAGTATCACGTGGTGATTTAACAGGTAACATCTCAGTAACTAAATAGTTAATAGGAGTGTACATTTAAGGACAAATTAATCTATTCCAAAATTCAATGACAAAATAATAATTTAACCAATAATTAAAAAAACAAAAAATAGTTTATCTCCTATTCAATTTCAACCAAAAGATTTATATAAAAAAAAATTTCAACCAAAAGATATGCTGCAATTAAATATAATTTGACTAAGATGTTCTAATATATTTTAGGTTTCTATATATATTCTATTTTTGGTTTTAATTTTGAATAAAAAGCAATTTCAAATAGTTTTTTTATATTATTCAAAACTAATTTTTTTATAATGAAAGTCAAAACGCTCTATTTGTTTAAATTTCTTTCAGGCATTTTTTTCACTAAATACACAATAAATATGGAAAATCTGATATATAATATCACTTAACAATATTGATAGGGGAAAAAAAAAGAATTTAGGAAATGAAGCAAGAGATCTCTGAAATGTACAATCTTGGGGCCACCATATATGCACTATGAAATATGATGCAAAATCCCATAAATTCCTACCCTTCATTGTGGGAGGGGTCCAAAATTTCTTTCACCACCTTGAAGAAGAATGAGATCTTTGGGGGATAGTACTTCATTCCATATGTGTCTGGTTGGTCAGTTTTGTCAATATTGGAAATTGGAATCAATGTTTAAAAATTCGGAGTAACCAATGAATCGATCAGGGAGTCAACGAATCATTGGTTTAATTGTTGGGTCAGTAATAACTGAACGGGTGAGATTTAAAAAATATATATTATTAAGTAAATTAAAAATTAAATTATAAATGTTATAAATGAGAAAAATAAATAAATTAAAATCGTAAAATAAATTATTATAATGAAAAAACTTTTATATTAATATGAAGTAAAATGAGGTTTAAGGGGATTCTTTTGTAACTATAATAACTAAGAAAGATCTTTGGGTCCAGTTGTTACAACATATAATTAACTTTCTTAAGCCCTCGTTTGGTTGTAATATTGGAAGGAATGAGGATATGAATGAAAATGAGAATATTGGAGGGAATGAGAATGTAGTGTGAATGGAATAAAAATTGGTAAAAAAATAAGGACAAAAATATAATTTTATAAAATATATTTGATAAGAAGAATATTAGAAAGAATGTCGGATTACATCAAAGATTACATCCTCTTTTTCATAAACCAAACCGGATTCTAAGTTCAAAAATAAATTTCAATTTTTGGAATTATGACAAATAAATTAAAAGGTACCGGTCCAGTTCACACAACAGGTCAACCGGGTCATAACCGAGTCATTTACAGGGCAATTTGATTGACTTAACCAGATCGGACCGGACCAATAGACGGTTCAACAATTTCCGACCGATTCGGGTTTTTTCAAACACTGATTGCAATTCCTTAGCTACAATTACAAACAAAAGCCTATTAATATTATGCCTTTTAATTCACTTTATATCAACTTATCAATCACTCACTCTTTGTGACGAAAGCCCACTTTACTACATGAGGATGGGACTTACTGTGAATGATATAATAATATTCACTTATTATTCAGTGCCTTCAACTCACACTTATTATTAGCTTATTGACTTTTATTATAAGATAAAAGAAAATTATTATCTCCCTACTTTAAATGGCTTATAACAACCCATATTTGTTTATAAAGTAAATTCATATTTTCGTCTCTTTTTCAAACATAAAAATATTATATTTAATTTTTAAAAAATAGAATTTATTTCAATTTAATCTCTAAATTTTTTTTATCAATTATGTTAATACAGATCTTTAGAGACTAAAATTAAACAAATTACATCTTTCAAATATAAAATTTAACATTTTTATCATTTAGAAATTAAATTAAAAAAAAAATTTAACTTTTTAAGAACTCAAACAATAATTTACTCTTATTTATACTTGAAATTAGAGAAAGTAAAATTTTGTGAATTGAAATTGCTACATAATTTGCATATAGTATATAATTTTTATACGAGTTAATGAATAAAAATAAATCAGGCTCGGTATATAGTTTACATATAAGGGTTAATAATATTTTTGAACAAATTGTACAAAGCTTCACAAGAATTAAATTAAACTCAAGAGAATCCTATACTCTTTTTATAGTTTATACTATGGTATCAAATTTTCATTACTTGAAGATTACATTATTCAATTTCGTGGCATATATAATATCTTCACATAAAGTACACTCCATGCACTTGTAAAAGGGTTGGTGGTGAGAATCATAATCAGCCATTGTGAACCGTTGACATTTAATTTTTTTAGGTCAAAATTCCAAATTGGTCCCTTATATTTGCATAAAGTTTTATATTGGTCCTTTATGTTTCAAAAAGTTTAAATTATATTGGTCCTTTATGTTTGCAAAAAGTTCCAAATTGGTCCTTCCGTCCACTTGCGTCAATTTCTTAAGTTAAGTGCTGACGTGGCGTGCTGGTGGACATATCATCTCTCCTACGTGTCCATTTAAGCTGACGTGTCATGCCACGTCATTGCCACATCATCATCTAATATCATATGTGATGACGTGGCGCTGATGTGGCAATGACATGGTGCTGATGTAGCAATGACGTGTCATGAGATGTCAGCTTAGATGGACATGTCAGCACGCCACGTCAGCACTTAACTTAAGAAATTGACGGAAGTGGACGGAAGGACCAATTTGGAACTTCTTGCAAACATAAAGGACCAATTTAAACTTTTTGAAACATAAATGATCAATATGAAATTTCGTGCAAATATAAGGGACCAATTTGGAGTTTTTACCATTTGCTTTTTAGTGAAAAAGTCTTTGTCAATGGTTGATGAAACAATTTAGAAGAAATTACACAAATATATTTTCAAGGTTTAGTAAATTTATACTTATTATTTGTACTTGGTATATTCTTTAGGTTTGATATAATATAGTACACAAATATTCATTATAATTTATTTTCTATCAATTAAGTTATTATTTTATATGGTATATGCGTATTCATTTTCAAACAATTGAAGTATTTAACTCTTTTTTTTTTGGTTATGTTAAAATAAAGGTCATAGATCTTATTCTACACAAAAGATTCATTATAATGTAGTACGTCTTTGATTTTAGGCTTTAAAAATTTCCTAGAAAAATACGAATTAGTTCATATGATTGCACCTTATATCCCAAAACAACACGTACTACCTAGTACACTTCTCTTATAGTAAGTTATCAAATAAGACGAAAGACCAAAATTATATATAATATAGGTGAAATGTTTATTTTGGTCCTCTATGTTTCACTCAAGTTTTAAATTAGTCTTTTATGTTTTAAAAGTTTTAAATTAGTCCTTTATGTTTTCCCAGAAGTTCTAAATTGGTCTTTCCGTCTAAATCCGTCAATTTCTTAAGCTAACTGCTGATGTGGCGTGCAGAGGTGGACACATAATCTATCCTACGTGTATCAGATAGTTAATGTGACCTTAGACACACCAAAAACATCTAAACGACGTCGTTTAAGCCAAAAATAAAACTATGCTGAGAGCACTAATATGAAACTCTAATGAAACATATATGACTAATATAAAATTTCAATGAAACATAAAGGGTCAATATAGAACTTCAATGAAATATGAAGGACCAATATAGAACTTGAATAAAACATAAAGGACCAATATAGAACTTTCATGAAACCTGAAGGAAAAATATAAACTTTTGGGAAACATAAATGACCAATATAAAACTTTTGAAAGATAAATGATCAATTTAAAACTTGGATAAAACATAAAGGACCAAAATGAGCATTTTTGACCTATAATATATTATAGATTAGATAAGCGACGATTAAAGTATTCAAGTGTAATTTTTTCTAATTTAATTAATTAAAATACGAATGTTTATTTATATATTTAAAAGTCATTTGTTCTATAATATATAATTTTTTCGTATTAGATTTGAAAAATGAAAGAGATACAAGAATTTTAGGAATTTTTAGGGGTTATGCATGTGGCCAGTACATGGGGCACTTCTGTTATGAAATTAACATATTAAATCACGAGGCACTATATAAGTTATTAACGGTGCAAACCTCATGGCACTTGTTTAAAATAAAACCACAAAGCATCTAATTGAAATCAGATTAAACCGTATAGGATACTAATAAAAGTGTAATTTGTCCTATTTTAAATGTTAAAATATAATATATATTTTTTTTAAAAAAATAAATTAACAAATTAGTTTCTTTATTGTTTTTTGGCCAAATTACTCTTTTGGTCTTCAACGCTTACACCAAGTTTAATATTGGTCCTCAACGTTTCAAAAAGTTATTTTAGGTCCTCAACGTTTTTTTAGTCAAAATTGGTCCTCAAGCGTAACTTTGTCTAGTTTTTTTGTTAAATGCTGACGTAGAAGGCTTATGTGGCATATCCTCTCTCCTATGTGTCATATTTGGATGATATGACACCCTCTCTCACTCCAACTCAGCAAAACGACGTCGTTTTGCTGAGTTGAGAGAGAAGTGATGCAAAGCGGCGTTGTTTTGCTGAATTGGAGTGAGAGAGGGTGTCATATCATCCAAATATGACACGTAGGAGAGAGGGTATGCCACATAAGCCTTCCACGTCAGCATTTAATAAAAAAAATCAGACGGAGTTACGCTAGAGGACCAATTTTGACAAAAAAACGTTGAGGAGCAAAAATAACTTTTTGAAACGTTGAGGACCAATATTAAACTTGGTGCAAATGCTGAGGACCAAAAGAATAATTTAACTTTTTTTTTTATAACTACTATTATGAATCATTCTTTCAAAATAAATTATCTCTATTTCCTCTCTCCCATTATATTCTCACATAATATATATATATATACACACACACAAGATCATTTCAATTTCACATTGTTAACTAAGTTTTACACACTTTTTCTTCCTTACTATTATTTTAAAGAGTTTTATAAAGAAATATCACGCCTCGGCACGCAAGCTTAAGGCAGGCTACTGTTATTACAAGAAACAAGATATTTAACAATGGTCATATAACATCGATTATGATTTTGGATCCGGTGCTGAGCAGCATCGAATCGGAGAGGAGAGAGAAAAAGAGAGTTTGTGGGTCCCACACACACACTCTCTCTCTTTGCGGTCCGATGCTGGACAGCACCAAATCCACTCTCCATCAATTACAATGACCGTGAGTAGGGAAAGAAAAGGAGCAAACTTAATGACAATCATACAACAATCATTAAAAGCGTAGTTATATAAGTGCAAAAAAAAATATTACTCTTTCTACTTGGCTCCCAACTCAAACCCTTTGCGCGCCTTCTATTTGCTACCGATGAAAACCCATTGATGCACGATGTGAGGAGCAGCGAAGCACGACGATGAGGGGCTTTAAAACACTACGTTGAGCGTTAGGGAAGAGTTCATTTAGATTTTAGGATATAGTCGCACTAAATTAAAGACAACGGTGGTAACAATTTAGGTTTTCTTAACTTGTTTCACTTTGAGTTCTTCGTCTTAGGGCTTTGTTTTCACTATGATATGTTTTTTTAACTTACTTGACTACACTTGCAAAGGATACCAAACTTTATTTGGGGAAGAACACGTTTACGGCATAGTTCCATTGAACGTTAACACTTAGGGCATGTTATTCTTTTAGAAGAAACAATGAAACAAAGGAAAAAATTCGGGTCCCACCTCCTTTTACTTTTTCTTTTCCTGTCAATTTTTTTAAAAAAAAAAATATAAAATGTCTATTATAATTTATACCATTTGATTTGACACAATCCTAACCTTCTTTTTTTTTATTATTTTAATATAAGGGGTAAAATGGTAATTTTAATACATTCTCATTTCATTTCCATTCCAATCTTTTACTACCAAACACAGTAAACTCATTCCCTTTTTCCTTTCTGCGTAAACAACGTACTCTTATCTTTATTATTAACAATGCTTCCCAGTTTTCTAAAATTATGATGTAATGGAAACTAAATTTTCTTAGTAGTAGGGAAATGTTAAGGATGTCTTAGTTGGAAAACCAAATAAGCTTAACCATCTTTCCGAATTTCTGATATGCACCGTTCCCTTGCATGGTATACATTGTACCATTATATGAAATAATCATCAAACTAATTAGCATTGAAAATGTACTAGTACCAATGTTGTCGAGATCGCTTTTTAAATCGTAGGATCGTATGATTATACAATTTTGTAATACATTTTCTTGTTTGATACTACGTAGAATCGAAACTCGGTGGGATCGTCATCTTGTAAGCAAGATTGTAGGATCGTACGATCCCACCAATTCTGCAATGATCCAATTTTTTTTCTAAAAATCAATTCATTTTCCTAAAGGCCCAAACCTATTTTACAGCATCTCTATCCTAATTTCATTAAAGGAATCATGGTTTCTCCCCCTTTCCCTACAACGTCTCGTTCCCTAAACCCTTTCAGCAAATCCACAGCTTCCTCTCTATAAATTGAAAGATTCTCTTACCAAAAAAAATTTGAAAGATTCTGTCGTATGACTCTCGTCTCCCATTTATTCCCTAAGCTATCTATGTTTAAAACTTTCGAGTTTTGTACAACATAATAGTTATTTTTGAACTCTTTGACAACATAGTTCTTATTTTTATTAATATATGGTGTGATTTAAGTATTTTTATAATCATTTAAAAACTTTATGTTCCCTATAATTTTTTTAATATAATTTTTAATATTAGTAGATTTTACGATTCTCGATTTGATCTTATGATTTGATCTATCTTGTACTTCTTTTGATCCTATATAAGATTTCGATCTCCAATGAAAGCAAAAGAACATCATTTACTATCTCTTCAATACAAAATTGCTATAAATCTGGTGATCTTCTTTTGATATTTTGTTGACAAATTACTAGGAGTTCAAGGAAAAAAAGGTGAAGAGTGAACATGATTTGGAGGTAATATATATCTCGCTGAGCAACTATCAAATTTTGTATTGTTTTTCTATTTCAATTTGTGTTGGTTATATTGGCTGAAGGTTTTTTTTTTTTTTGTCTTAGATTTAAAAGGTAAAAATATCTCTGAATTGTTGGTTAAACTATTATTTAGTCTCTAAATTTGACAAAAATACTATTAAGTAATTGAATTTGCAACTCTGTTAACTATTTAGTCCTCTGATCGTTACTCGTTAGATAACTGGTTGATATGGCATCATTAAGTGCCTAGTCATCTGCCATCTCATATGTCACATCAGCTTTAACATTAAACAACATGGGTGAGTCTATAATGCAATTTGTTGCATGCATACAATGCAATTTCGATCGATAGGATTGCGACATGTGAAAAATGCATTACATCTCAAGTCATCCTATCTACATGTCACAATCCTATCGACCGAAATTACATTGCATGCATGCAACAAGTTGCATCATAAACCCACCCAAAATAGCATACTCCAATATAAATAAAGATACTGGTTTGTCCATAGAAAATACTAATCAGAAAAAACAAAAGAAGCATATATGGAATTATTTTTGCATTCATTACAATTTACAAACACTTTTTAAAGTAATTAAACTGCAAAATACAAATTATAGTATTCAAACAGTTATTTTCTTAGTGTTTATTTCCTTATTTTAAACCTATATAGCTATAAGCACTCCCTTATATCATAAACAGCTTCTTCATCTTTGGCAAAGCAAACGCCTTATTTCAAGTTGATCCGCCAATATATAACTCCTTCAGCAACTTTATAATTTAAACAACATTAGTAAATAAACTTTTAGCAGAGAAAAATCAATTAAATTCATTACTTCCAACACACTTAGGGAACTAGATAATAAAAGCAACATTAAAATATCTAATCACACTACCAATAATATCAATTAGAACCTCAATAATTAACGTCATTTATTAATAATATTATTTGATAATTTGATTAATATAATCGAAATTAAAATACTCTCGACATAATATGTATAACATTAGTTATAACTAACGTTAATTTTTTATTTTTTTGCCAGAGTTAAAAAATAATTTTTAACATGTGTCTTTTAATTGGGTTCCTAGAACTTGTAATTCAGTTGCGGATTTTATTTGTAGAATTGCTAAAGTAGTTCAAAGAAATTTTGTATGGACCGATTCGGTCCCTTTATTCCTTTCGGAAGTTTATTTTGTTGATCAATAAAGCTCCCAGGTACCGTCCTGGTTCTCAAAAAAAAAAAAAATTTAACTAATCCAAAAAGGTTAAATATATATATGGCTTTTTGACCATAGGGTCCCATCAATGTCGGCAATTCATCAAATTAAGATAATAGGGCTTTTATTTTCAACTTCTATGACAAATTACTGTGCAACTTTAAAATAAAATGACTCGCAATTAACAATTGCAAGTGAAAGAGGTCTGGTTTGTGGCCCCACATTCTCTCGCAGTCGCAGACATATATTGCGAGTGAATGTGTATCAAAGAGTGAAAAAAATAAGCAAGCTTGGTGGTAATTAAAGTGGGAAGAAAGAGAATTGTAAAAAGTTGATATTTTCTCTCACCTCTCCTCTCTTTTCACTAACTCTGTCACTCCCTCTCCCATTCTCTTTCAAATCTCTCTCTAGTCTCTACCCACTCTCACAATATAATTAATTAACGCCATAAGAAAAAAATAATATATATTAAGATTTTATTCTAGTAAAAGTGTCAAACTGATTAATATTAAAAGTGAACTCAATAAAACAGTTAAACAAAATTAATAGAAAAATCATAATATTAATGTTATTTAAAATTAAATCACATAGCTAAAATATTTTATACAATTACTCTTAAAAATTTATATCACTTAAATTGTTTTAAAAAATATAGAATATTATTAAAAATTTTAAGTATGCTTACCTAATGGAAAATATAAATTTTAAATTTTAAAATTAAATAATAAAAATTATTTAATCAATAAAATATAATATAAAATTTGTCTTTTAATCTATAAAATTACTTTTAAAATTTTATATCACTTAAACTGTTTTAAAAAATATAAAATATTACATGTAGATTGGTACATATTATTTATCTTTTAATCTATAAAATATAATATAAAATTTTATTATTATATTTTAAAAAATAATTAAAAAATAAAAATTATTTACTTCCTCTTTTTTATAACTACCATGCATATTCATTATCTTCACTTTTCCTCTTTCATTTTAAGTTTATTTAAAATTAATAAAAAATAATTTATAATGTGTAATAATTTTATCAAGTCTTAATCAATATTAAAAATAATGATGAATAAATCCCGTAAAATGAAAAGTATTAATAGTGTTGGTGTTGAATAAATAACTTTTGTGGTGGATGACACATTCACACCGAAGGTATTTTGAGTAATATCAAAAGTGAAATAGTAAAGATTTAGAAAGTCACATGGCAATCCAATAATTAAGGTCTTAAAGTAAAAACACCCTCAGGAACATATACTTTCATCCTTAAAAAAAAAAAAAAAATCTCTCACAGCCCCAATTTTGACTAATTGCTAGCGCACATGATGACTGGTGAGGTGATTTTTGCATTTGTGAATGAATTTTCACATTAATAGTAATGTCAGGCTTGCACTCGTAAGTCTCAATTGCGAGTTCAAGTCTGACATTTTCAGCCATTTCCATCGTAAACAATAATTGCGAGTATTTTATAAACACTCGTAAATGAGAGGTGCGAGTTATTATTTTTATTTTTAATAAATATTACTACAGTAAAATGTCATAGAAATAGGAAATATAAGTTTGAATGTCATGATTTGACAAATTCAAGACATTGATGTGACCTTAAGGTCAAAATGCATATATATATATATATATATATATATATATATATATATATATATATATATATATATATATATATATATGAGTAGTGTCACCACTTGAGTTCTATTTTCGAGTCAAAGTTTTTTTTTTTTTTTGGCAATAAAGCATTCTTTAAAGTTGGCCTTGCCTTGGTAAACAAATTTTGTATGATTTATGCATTTACCATGCATGATTTCACATAGAAAAGAGAAAGAATAATGAATTGAAGATAACACACATATTTAGAGATAGAAGTTAGAGATTAATTAATTAATTAATTACCTCATTTTGAACCTTTATTCATCCTCCTTCGCAATTTGCCCACTTTGATCGCAACCACCACATACATTTTATTATATGCATCACCCAATATTCTAAAATAGGCATATCTCCATGATTTGTTTAGAAATAATACACTGCAAACTCTCCAAAAACTTGTGCTGAATCCAATTGCCAAGCTAATATAGAACCCACGGCCCAAAAATTGTTCATTATCTTCAAAATTTCCATGATTTTGATCATCCTCCTCTTTGGGCTTTGTAGGGCACTTTGGAAGGGGAGGCCCACATAGTCTTGCATTTCCTTCATATGTAGAGGCATCGAAGCTCTAAAGCTGAGTACCGAGTGGGATTTCTCCTGACAAATTGTTGTACGATAAGTCCATCACGCTGAGCCGATCTATTTGTGAGAGTTCCGACGGAATCCTTCCGGACAAGCGGTTTCTTGAAAGATCAAGAAAGTCCAGCGACTTCAATCTTCCAATGGTGGACGGGATTTCTCCGCCAATCATGTTTCTTGAAATGTTTAAGGAAACTAATCCGACAAGGTTCATCAATTCACTCGGAATTTCTCCCGTTAACGAGTTGTTGGATAGATCAATACTTTTCACTAGTCCCAATGTACTTTGGTATTCGGATTTGTTTGAGTAGCCAAAGAAGAAAGATTATTAAGGCAACTTGGTATGTTTCCCGAGATTTTATTTGAAGAGAAATCCAAGATTTGTACTTGAGAAAGCTGGCAAATACTCCATGGTACGCTCCCAAAAAATAGATTGGATCTCAAGCTAAGTATTGTTAAATTTCTAAGTTCACCAATCCAGCTCGGAATTGGTCCGGACAAATTATTTTGGGACACATCAAAAGTTATTAGTTTCGTGCATCTATTCAATGACGTAGGTATTTCACCTCCAATTCTATTCTTTTCTAGATGTAATGATTGGATACTTGTTAAAACTTAAAAGGTCCCTTGATGGTGAAAGATTTCCATGGAAGCTATTATTTGCCAAATCAAGAAAATCCAATGATTGGAATTGATTCCAACAATCTGGGAGCTCTCCAAACAATTGATTGTTTGATAGGTCCAAATAGTTTAAGTTTGATGTCTCATTTGGACATAAAGACACATGTGTGAAATTATTGTTGGATAAATCCAACCATGATGGCCTAATTGTCAAACTTGATGGAATTGGGCCTTCAAACAAATTTGAGCTGAGATAAACTTTTTCAGGTCTAAAATTGTGACCCAATTCCGGAATTGGGCCCATAATTTGGTTGTGAGAAAGGTCTACGCTTCCTAAGAGAGACATTTCCCAAAACCAACTTGGAATTGTGTTATGAATTTCAGCACTTGAAATATCCAACGCAAGTAATTTCTTCTGGGTTTGGAGCCAAAAGGGAAATGTGGGACCCAACTTGCATGATGCTAACATAATAGTAGACAATTGAAAAGGTGAGACTCACCTTGAATAGTTTAGGAATCAACTGATTGGAAGAATGTACTGAAGTTTAATACCACCGTACCACTTAATATCTACTCCAACTAAATATGGAGAGATTTAATTTTACCTTGCAAATATCGAGAGGAAAGATCGAGTCTAGTCACCACATGGCTCGTTTGATTGCCAACATTGAACACCATCCCACTCGCAACAATTTGTGTGGTTCTCTCCATTATTGCCCCAAGAGGAGAGTGTGTGATGAGGATCTAGGAAACCTTGTTTAAGAGAAAGCAAGGCTTGTCTCTCCCTCTCTAAGCACATCACAGAGGCATTATTATTATTGGCAATTACACTTGCCTCTGAGATCGATGTGCAATAGAAGCACAAAAGAAGCTACAATTATTGGTAACAACAACTTTATGATCATCATCATCATCATGATTGATTCTTATGGTTGTTAATTCAAGTATGATTTGTAACTCAGATTAAGAAGGAAATGAAGCAAGTGTACTTAATGAGATATTGAATGTCATTAAAAATAGTTAGATAATGTCATATATTTTTGCCGTCCCGTGAGAGACCCTTTAGAGTAGGAAATTCCGAAAGAGGAAGACTTGGAAAAATCAAAGTCTCCCCCATGCATATTGCTTTGCGCGTTCATTCAACTATATATCTATATTATAATCACAGTTAATATTTTGTTCCTCAATGTTTGGATGAAGTTTAATGTAGATATATAGTTACTGATTGAACAAAACATCTATTATCAATAGAAGAATATAAAACATCTATTTTCAATCAGCAAAATGACGCCGTTTCCATTGGACATAAGAGTTAGATGTTTTGTTCAATCATCAGCAAAACGCGTTCATTAAATGCAAACGTTGAGGACCAAAAGAATAATTTGACCAAAAATATATAATGGAAGAATATAAAAAATAAATTATATAACAAAATAAAATAACACAAATTTTATTTCCCATCATACTACATTACTACATATCCAAAAACCCACAAAAAAATAATATATTTTATTAACCCTTTGCCCCATAGTGGGGGAAAAAAGTGGGGCCTTGGCCAAGGGTGGGGGCAACCGGGCAAAGGCCCCTAATATATATATATAGAAGCAAAATATTATTTAGTCTTTGAATTGTTGGTCAAACTATTATTTAGTCTCTGAATTTATCAAAAATATTATTTAGTCCCCAAATTTGAAAAAAATATTATTTAGTCATCGAATTTGTAACTATGTCAACTATTTAGTCCCCAAACTTGACAAAAATACTATTTAATCACCGAATTTGCAATTCTGTCAACTATAACGGGTAACAGTCAAGAGACTAAATAGTTGACAGAGTTGCAAATTCGGTGATTAAATAGTATTTTTGTCAAGTTTGAGGACTAAAGAGTTGTCATAGTTACAAATTCGAGGACTAAATAGTATTTTTTTCAAATTCGGGAACTAAATAATAGTTTGACCAATAATTCAGGGATTAAATAATATTTTTCCTCGTATATATATATATATATTATTTTTATACTATTTATATGATATAATAATATATATTATATTATATATAATATAGTAATAAATATAAGTAATGTAACTCCATAATATTTTACTCTATGCACACGTGGTATTGGCCTTCTAGAAGATTAGCTGGATCATAGATCAATGATATGTGACACCATTCAATGGACTTGTACGTAGCTTAAACTCATGTTTTCTCATACACGCTCTCGTATTAAAGATGTGGAAGAACGAATGTGTATCTCTTTTGCCACCTCATTTTCCACCCCACATTTCACTTTTTTACTTATATTAAAAAAAATCTAATCTAAATAAAAAACAAACTAAACTTTTACCCTAAAATTTTTTTATTGGGATTATGTTAATTTTTCTTAATAAAAGTAAAAAAATTAAATATGAGGGACAATGACGTAGCAAAAGAAATATACATTCATCGTCCACGTCAGCAAATTTCGTCAAGCAAGTTATCAGTGTTAGTAAAAAAGACAGGCATGAACAAAACTAAAAGTTTGAAGGTAAACATGAATCAAAAAAATTAAAAAATAGAAAAAAACATTGTAATAAAAATTGGAGGCAACAAGAGTACTTTACTTAATAATATAATATATAATTTTATATATATATATATATATATTATTTATATATTATTATATTATATAAATAATATAAAACAACTTATAATTAATATATATATACACACATATATTAGGGGGCCTTCGCCCCAACCTTTGGCGAAGGCCCCATTTTACGGATCTTATACTTCTTCAAATCTAAATTTTAAAAAATTATTCCTACTAAACATATCTTACTTTTTGTAATGTGATAAAATTATGTTTTTATCCTCATTTAAATTTCATTCCCATTTTTTACTACCAAACATAATAAACTCATTCCTATTACAATCACATTTCGACTACCTACCAGTCATACCCTTATAACTTTCATGTTCTTCCTCGATTTTTTATAGTTATTTGTGCATTAATGGGGTAATTATACTTCTTTAAATCTAAATTTTAAAAAATTATTGTGCACAATGATAAATATTTTATTTAAACAAAAAAAAAATTCAGAGTTTACAAAATCAACTAATTGATACCAGAATACGTATATAAAGAACTTTTTTTTTGGTTGTGGGCTTGTGGATAGTGATTCATTATAGTGTAAAACTTTGATGCTGCATGACATTATTTTGGTCTAAATTGAAAGATCTTTTCTATGTTGTAAATTTGAAGCCATAAAGCATATCTCAATGTTTAACCAGGGATAAAAGTTCAGTAGTACCGTACTATTGAAGTTCAGTGCATTCCTCCAATCATATAATGCTATTTATTAATATTAATAAAAATTCACATTAATTATGACCAACTGATGATTATTGAGGAAAGTTGTAATTCTGTAATATGTGTAGCTAAGCTGTGTATAGGTTTGTAGCTAAAGCTTGTTTTCGATGATTATTGAGGAAAGTTGCAATTCTGTAATATGTGTAGCTAAGCTGTGTATAGGTTAATTTGTAGCTAAAGCTCGTTTTCTTTGTCTCTGTATTTTTTGTTTCCTTTTTAGTCTAAGTGTTGTAGTTAGTTTTTACGTTTGTTTCTGTTTTTAGTTTCTGTCATGTGCCTTGCACGTGTGTTCATTAAAACGCAAGGCTTCTGTTTTGGCCCTATATATTGGGCTTCTGATAATGAGAATATACAAGAAATTATTCATTGCTTTGATTTGGGTTTGTAGATGGTATCAGAGCCACCCATCTTCAGGACCTAAGATTCGATCAAGATTAATCAAGAAAATATCAAGACTTGTCGAAATCTTCCTTTTGAGAATTTCACTTGAAGGTTCAAGAAGCATCAAGAACGCAGCCTTCCAGTGAAGAAGAAAAAACCAGAATGACAAGTTACAGTGGAGCTGTGACAGGTGCAAAGAATGGTGCTGCTCCATGGAGCTTAAATAACTCTTATCAGACAGGCATGGCCCTGGTTGTCACTCCTCTCACTGGGAATAATTTTGTATCGTGGAGCTTGGCAATCAAGGATGCGCTGGAGGCAAAAGACAAACTCGGCTTCATTGATGGAACCGTGAAGCAACCTACGGATGATGCTGACTTCAAGAAATGGAAGCCAGTAGATTCGATGGTAAAGTCGTGGGGTAAGAAACTCGATTGCCAAAGAAATTGTGGAAACTTTCATGTTCTGCAAAACTTCAAGAGAGCTATGGAAGGAGATAGAATAAAGATATGGAGCAAAGAGTGGCCCCAAATTCTTCCAATTAAATTAAGATCTGGCAGCTTTAAGACAGGGAAGCGATTCTGTCACAACATATTATAACAAGATCCACCGTCTATGGGATGAACTTCACAGGCTAAGACCCACTCCTCGATGCATCTGTGGGAAATGTGGTTGTGAATTCAACAAGCAGCTGGACTATTTGGAGGCAGACACGAAGCTAGTTCAGTTTTTAATGGGCTTGCATCAGGTCATTGAAGTAATTAGAAGCCAGATCTTGAGCATAGATCCGTTGCCCACACTGTGAGTAAAGCCTTTGCTATGGTAGTGAATGTGGAAACAGAGAAGGCAATCAATCTGAGCCTCAATGGTAATCAAGTTGAGGCATCAGCTATGTTGGCCAGAGGGAATTTCAGAGTTGAAGGACAAAAGAAAATTGAAGACAAAAGGAATGAAAAGATGTCCAAATTCTGCGATCACTGCCAGTAAAACGGACACACGAGAGAAGGATGTTTCAAACTAATAGGATACCTGGATTGGTGGAAGGAATTGAAAGAACAGAAAAAGAAAAATGGAAGGAAAGGCATGACAGCGAATCTAGCAGCAGAAACTCCCATTGACATGCCTAAAGAAAAGGGTTCCATTGACTATGCAAGCGTAATGGCAGCAATACAAGAGCTCACCAAGATTGTTAAAGGCAAACCAGAAGAACAACATGTCAACTTTGCCAATCTTGGGGAATTTGCAGGTAAAAGTGGTAAGGATGACTATTTTTCACTCACCAACACTTCTTGGATTGTTGATACTGAGGCTTCAAGCCACATGTGCTTCAACAAAGATCTCTTAATCAATTTAAGAGTTCTAGAAAAGGAAATTCCCGTGAACTTACCAGATGAGTCAGTGCAGAAGGTTAAACATACGGGAAGTGTTGTTATCCAAGGAAAATTGCACCTACATAATGTTTTCTTCCTACCACATTTTAAATATAATCTGCTATCTGTGAATAAATTGGTCAAAGACAATGGGGTTTCTGTGTTTTTTAATGCCTCTTTGTGGATGATTCAGGACCAGAAAACTAAAGACATACTGGTTGAAGGGAGACTTTTGGACAACCTCTATGTCTTGAAGTGTGACCATGCTAATACTTGTAATGCTGCAAAAATCTCTGAGAATGCTAATTCTGCTAGTTCAGTAAACTCTATTCATAAAACTAATAATAGTAACCTAGGGAAGACTAGTTATATCCTATGGCACCAAAGACTTGGGCATGCCCCTGTAGATGTATTGAAACACATTGATGCAATAAATATGAATTTTGATTTTGTTTTACCAAAGTTATGTGATATCTGTCATTATGCTAAACAACACAGGGTTTCCTTTCCAGCTGTTGGGTCTAGAGTATCTCATATTTTTTATAGAATACACATGGATTTGTGGGGACCCTATAAATACCCTAGCATCACTAATAGATCCCACTACTTTCTAACTATAGTAGATGATTATAGTAGGGCTGTATGGACATTCTTATTGCCAAATAAATTGTTAGTCAAGGACACCATAGAAGCCTTTATTGCACTAATAGAAAACCAGTTCAATAAAAGGATAAAGGTAGCTAGGACAGATAATGGGACTGAGTTCACTAATAAGGATTGCACTGATCTTTTTAAAAAAAGAGGGATCTTACATGAGAAATCTTGTCCACATACACCTCAACAAAATGGGTTAGTTGAGAGAAAGCACCAACACCTCTTGCAAGTTGCTAGAGCCATCATGTGTCAAAGTCATCTCCCTAAGAAATTTTGGGGAGAGGCCATCCTAATGGCCACTCACATCATAAATAAACTCCCTTCTGCAGTGACTGATTGGAAGACCCCCTTTGAACTCTTACACAACACAAAACCCAGCTATGATAGACTTAGAAAGTTTGGTTGCTTATGCTTTATCAGTAACAATACACCACACAAAAACAAGTTTGATGCAAGGGATTCAAAATGCATTTTTATTGGATATAGCCAGGGACAAATGGGGTATAAGGTATATAAATTGGAGACACATAAGGTAGAAGTGTCTAGGGATGTTCAGTTCTATGAAGAAATTTTTCCCTATGCAGAACATGAATCACAGAAGCAGGATAATGCAGAATCTGTCAAAATATCACTTGCTATGACCCGAAAGGAAGATGACTTCTTCAACCAGATAACTAACTCAAATCAAGGTAGTGAAGAAGAACAAATGGTTGAAGAAGGGTGCCTCAATGAAGCAGAAAATGAGATAATCACAAAAGACAATCAGTTTGCAGAAAGTGTGGAAGACACACAAGAGAACTACATTGAAGAAAATGAAGTTATGGATTTTGAGGGTGAGAACAATGCTCTCAGAAATAGTTCCAGAAACCGAAGGGAACCTACATGGATGAAAGACTATGTATGCTCCACACACCAAGCTTTTATGGCAAACATTAACAAAGTGGAAGAGCATGCCTCATATAAGAAAGCAAGCGGCAATAGGATGCAACTGGGTATACAAAGTTAAGTTCAATCCAGATGGCTCAGTAGAAAGATATAAGGCACAGTTGGTGGCTAAAGGCTATAACCAAGTTCTCGGGATTGACTACTTTGATAGCTTCTCTCCCGTTGCCAAGTTAGTAACTGTTAGATTGCTATTTGCGGTGGCAGCAAGTAAAAGATGGAAGATACATCAATTGGATGTAAACAATGCCTTCCTTCATGGGCATTTGGAGGATGAAGTATATATGCTGCGACCTGAAGGATAGGAAAAGGCGAAAGGAGGACAGGTATGCAAGCTCAGGCATTCTCTCTATGGGCTAAAGCAGGCTTAAAGACAATGGAACACTGAATTCACTCATAGCCTGCTGAGTATTGGTTTCAAGCAGTCTCTTAATGATCACTGTCTTTTTTTTAAAGAAATGGAGTGATTTTTTCATTGTTTTGTTAGTGTATGTTGATGACGTGTTATTGGCATCCAACAGTGAGGAAGAAATTTTAAAAACAAAGATTTTCTTACATAACAAATTCACAATAAAAGATCTTGGCATAGCCAAGTATTTTTTAGGTGTGGAGGTTACTCATATGTTGGATGGCATTTTTATTTCTCAAAAGAAATATACTGATAGCATTGTTTCTGATGTAGGCTTGAGTGATGCAATGTTTGTTAAAATACCCATGCAGAAGTGGCTGAAATTTGATGATCAATCCCCTCTTCTAAAGGACCCTGAAGTGTATAGAAGCTTGATTGGGCGTATGCTGTATCTCAGCCTAACTAGACCAGATGTGGCTTTTCCAGTTTAGCAGTTGAGTCAATATGTTGGCTCACCTACAGAATCTCATCTCAGTGCAGCCTTACATCTCGTGAGATATTTGAAAGGGACTCGTGAGTATGGAATCAAGTATGGTTTTGAGTATGTGCTTAACTTGGAGGCTAACTGTGACAGCGATTGGGCTAGTTGCCCAATCACAAGAAGATCAGTTTCAGGGTTTTGCATCTTCTTGGGAGGCTCGCTTATCTCTTGGAAGTCAAAGAAGCAAGGCATAGTGTCGCGGTCTTCCTGTGAAGTAGAGTACAGAAGCATGAGCTCTACTGTGTGTGAACTTCTTTGGATTTCTTTTGTTTTAAAGGATCTTGGAATAGTTTTTGATGTTCCTATTCCCCTTTATTGTGATAACCAATCTGCTTTATATATCTCTGCCAACCCGGTGTTCCATGAGCGCACCAAACACATAGAAATCGACTGTCATTTGGTCCGAGAGAAGTTCAAAGATGGTTTTGGACTGCCCAAGTACGTTTCTACTCATCAACAAATGGCAGATATGTTTACTAAGAATCTTGATTTTCCTCGATTTTCGTTTTTTAGGTCCAAGTTGGGTCTTTCTGCTTGTGATTCGACTCCAACTTGAGGGGGGCATGATGATTATTGAGGAAAGTTGTAATTCTGTAATATGTGTAGCTAAACTGTGTATAGGTTTGTAGCTAAAGCTCGTTTTCTTTGTCTCTTTGTTTCCTTTTTAGTCTAAGTGTTGTAGTTAGTTTTTAGGTTTGTTTCTGTTTTTAGTTTCTGTCATGTGCCTTGCACGTGTGTTCATTAAAACGCAAGGCTTCTGTTTTGGCCCTATATATTGGGCTTCTGATAATGAGAATATACAGGAAATTACTCATTACTTTGATTTGGGTTTGTAAACCCACCTTGAATGGATTAGGGACCAACTGATTGAAGGAATATATGAAATTCAATACTACCGTACTACTGAACATCTACTCCTTAACCACAATTCATGCTACTTAATTAAAAATCAGAGTACAAGTGTCTTAAGATTTTTCAATACAACTATTTCACAAAAGTGAACTACAAAATAAAAGATTCTAACAATTATTATGCTAATTAATCACGCAAAGAAAATCAAACACACTTGGTTCTTATCATAAACAAGGACATCAAATTCACAAAGAAATTAAATGCTTCATTTCTGCTTCATCTATTGGAAGAAAAATTAAAAGAAGCATATCAAGAAATGCTCAGACTTCGGCGCAGCTTCTATCTCCTCCTGAAGGGAATATATAATTCAATTAACAAAAGATAAATAAACATGTTAATTAACCAAATAAAAATTAAGTGGTAAAATAAAGGGTAAAGTACTCTTGCTGCCCTCAAATTTTGTTGCAATGTTCATTTCTGTCCTCAATTTTTTTTTTGTGTTCATGCTTACCCCTAAACTTTCAATTTTGTTCATACATGTTCTTTTTGCTAACATTGTTAACTTGCTTGACGAGATTTTCTAACATGGACGATGAATGTGTATTTCTTTTGCCACGTCATTGTCCACTTCACATTTAACTTTTTTTTAAAAAAAATTAACATAATCCAAATAAAAAACAATATTTTAGGGTAAAAGTTTGGTTTTTTTTATTAAGTTAATTTTTTATAATAAAAGTAAAAAGTTAAATGTGAGGTAGACAGTGAGGAGGCAAAAGAGATACACATTCATCGTCCACGTCAGCAAATTCCGTCAAGTTAGTTTAACTGTATTAGCAAAAAGGGCAGGCATGAACAAAATTAAAAGTTTGGGAATTGGGAGCAAGCATGAACCAAAAAAAAAAGTTTGGGGCAGGAATAAACATTACAGCAAGATTACATTACCCTAAAATAAATAATAATTATACCTTTGGGTTAATGTTGAACCCCTTTTCCACCTGCGGAATTTGGCCATGTTTATTGCAACCATCACATACAATTTATCATATGCATCATTCAGGAACTTAAAATAAGCATATCTCCATGACTGTTTGAAAAATATTAGGCTGCAAACTCCCCAAAAGCCAATGCTGAATCCAGCTGACAAGCTAATAAAGAAACCTCCATCGAAGAATTTTTCATCATGTTCAGAATCTCCATCATCTCCTGTTTGCTCCGTGGGACATTTTGGAAGAGGATCCCCGCAGAGTTCTTCATTCCCCATATAAGTGGAGGCATTAAAGCTTTGGAGTTGGGTGCCACGTGGAATTTCTCCTGACAAATTGTTGTACGATAAGTCCATCACACCAAGACGATCTATTTGTGAAAGTTCGGACGGAATCTTTCCAGACAAGCGGTTTCTTGATAGATCAAGGAAGTCCAATGACTTCAGCTGTCCAATAGTCCCAGGGATTTCTCCACTGAACATATTTCTTGAAATGTTTAAGGAAACCAATCCGACAAGATCCATCAATTCACTTGGAATTTCTCCGATTAACATGTTGCTGGATAGATCAATACTTCTGAGCAGTCCCAATGTGCTTGAATATTTGGACTCTTTCCCTTTCCATATTAGGGATGCACTATCAAGAATGAAAGCGTATGCTCGGATTTCATAAAGATAATATTTAATAAGTGCATCAGAACTTGTTTGAGCAGCCAAAGCAGTAAGATTGTTGAGACATTTGGGCATCCTTCCAGAGATGTTATTCAACGAGAGATCGAGAATTTGAACATGAAACAGATGACAAATGGTGTAAGGCAAGACCCCAGAAAACTGATTGGATCTTAGACTAAGCACAAGTAACTTGTTGAGTTCATCACCCATCCAATTTGGTATCAATCCAACTAAATTATTTTGAGCCACGTCAAAAATCCTTAGCTCCTTGCAATTACTCAAAGACAATGGTATTTCACCCATAAATCTATTGTTACTTAAATGTAATGATTGGACTTGTCTCAGGAAACCTAGAGATATTGGGATTTTCCCAGAGAAGCTATTATATGAAACATTAAGAAAGAGCAATGACCCAAAATTTGACCAACAATCTGGGAGCGCTCCAGAAAATTGATTATTTGAGATGTCCAAAACAACTAATTTCGTAGCCATATTTGGACATAACAAAAGATTAGCATCGGTGAACTTATTGTTTGATAAATGCAATACTGATACTTTCACTGCTAAATATGATGGTGCTGCACCTTCTAGTAAGTTGTCGCTCAAATCTATGCCGCTCAAATCATGATCAAAAAGTTGTAATTGCAAATCTGGAAGAGTGCCACTAATCTGGTTATTAGAAAGATCCAACATGAAATATTTTTTTTGTGCTTGAAGCCATGTTGGAAAGGTGGGACCCAACTTACACGAGGCCAAGAGGATTATATCCAATTGAAAAGGTGGAACCCAATTCTGCCCGACATTAAAGACCAATGCATTGTAAGATAAGTCCAGAGTGTTTAGTTTGGAGAGTCTTAGGAAGTGAGATTCTGTGATCACACCATGCAAGGAGTTGGAATCAAGAGTTAACACCTCCAAGTTTGATAGTTGTCCAATGCCCATACTTATAGTTCCATTTAATCGATTCTCAGAAATCTGTAAGATTTCTAGAAAAGAAAATTGAGAAAGATCCGGCACTGACCCAACAATTTGATTACTGGACAAAGACAATGCTTCGAGTGATTTGTTTGCACAGCCGCTAAACCCTTGAATAATGTCTTCTAATTTCCCACTCAAACTATTCAGCCCCAGAGTTAGGAAGCGTAGAGTGCATCGCTCTAACAAAGATTGAGGTATTTCACCCTCAAGTTGGTTGCCTTGAAGGTTTAATTCCTCAAGGGAACTAAAGTTTCCAAAGACTTTGGGTATGGGGCCTTTTAGATTATTGTAAGGGAGACCAAGTTGCACAATGCTATCTTTGTGGCTCAAAAGCCAAGGGAGCAATGTTTTGAAGGATGTCAGACTATTGAGAGGGAGATAAATGGTGGTAAGGGAACTGGAATTAATATTATTAGACAAAGAGGGCCAAGGCTCACTATCAATAAGGCCACAAGAAGATATAACCAATTCTTGGAGGTGAGTGAGATTGCTCACATGCTTTAACCAATTTTTTGCATCACTAAGGTTCAAATTTACAAGACGGAGAGTATTCAGTGATGCAAGTGGAGACACCCAGTTTAAATCTGAAGTCAGGGAGGAGTTGTAAAAAGGGGAATAACCAAGACCAATAGATTTCAACATGGAAAGATTTTGAAGAGTAGGAGGGACCATTCCGACGAAGAAATTCTCACGAAGATCGAGAAATTGCAAGGATGAAAGGTTTCCAAGTTGAGGCGGGATTCTCCCAAATAACCGATTATTAGCAAGGTTGAGGTGTACTAAGCGAGACAAACCTCCCAATTGGTCAGGTATGTTCCCTTGGACATAGGCACGAGAGAGATCGAGGAATTTCAAATGGGTTAAAGAAGCGATGCATATTGGAAACTCGGTTAAATTATAGAAGAAATTGAAACTGAGGTCTAGATAATTCAAGTGACGTAATTCAGACAACGACGGATAGATTGTACCTCCCAGTTCATAACTTTTGAGATCAAGTTTGACGACGTGGCCGGTTCGGTTGCTACAGGAAACGCCGTCCCATTTGCAGCAATCGGCTTGGTGTTCTGCATTTCCCCATGAGGAGAGATTGCCATAGTAATCCAGAAAGCCTTGTTTGAGTGAAAGCAATGCTTGTCTCTCATTCTCTTTGCACTTAATGAAAGCATTCCCAAGTGAGGTATGCAATGTGAGAAGCACAAAGCAAACACATAATGGGGGATAAAAGTAAGACCTTAATGCATCCATATTGTTGAATATGGAGATCATACAAGAGTGGATAAGGAAGGAGAGGAGGTTCAAAGTATCTTATAGGCATGTGATAGTGTAAGGATTCATGCGTCACTTTCATAGATTTTGCACAAGAAATATATATAAAATATCTAAGATTAATTTCAGAAAGGAAAGAACAAAACTGATGAGTACCGTGATTAACGGATAAAAGTTCAGTACTACCGTACTGTTGAATTTTAACGCATCTCTCCAATCATGTAGTATTATTTGCTAATATTAATAAAAACTTACTGAAGTTCAGTACTATCGTATCACTGAAAATTCACTCCGCTTTTGATCTGTGGGCTTAATTTTCTGCCTAAGTTATTTAATTATGTAATATTGACTATTGCTTAACTTAAACGAAATGAGATTCGATGTAATTTGTTTTCTCGTAATTATTATGTTATTTTTTGAATTATTTTTTTTTTTTTTGATGAAGTAATAATAGAGGCACAGAAAGAAAGATTCATTGGATTAGTGACTAAATTATATCAGTATTGATAAATAACTTAACTTTAAATGAATTAGAAATATTATTTATTAATATTAATAATAATTTAAATCTACAACTAAAATATAAATAAAAAGTAGTAGATGACATGACCAAGTTTTACTTAAAGATATAGACCTTAGTAAAGGAAAGTCCAAAATAATTGACTTGGAAATAAGTGAAGTCTTCCATGCTTCGCGTCGGGTTACAAAGGGCACGTTTGATTGCTTGTGAAATTGATGTAATTTATTATGTAATTTAATATTTTTTTTATCAAACATACTTTACTTTTTGTAATGTAATGAAATTATGTTTTTGTTATTACTTTTTTACCCACTTTTATTTCATTTACACTTTTAATATAAGGGTAAAATGATTATTTTACCCACTTTTATTCTATTCACATCACATCACTTTCTTATTATTATTCTCTTTCCCTCCTACATTTTCATTCTCATTCCCATTCCTATTACCATTACCAATTTACAATTCTCATTACATCCAACATTCATGTAACCAAATGTGTCATAAGATAACAAATATATGATTGAACTAAACTCTCATAATAATTCTCTTATTAAGATTTTTTTTATACACAAATTTAAATCTAAAATTTTATTAAAGAAAAATAAAATAAGAATATAATGATGATGTTATATAAACTGTAATTCATAATATATAAACTATAATTATAACAAAATATAGATGATTTTATATAAAATAATTTTATTCGATTCATTAATTTTATCATTGTAATTATATTGTAATTTGTATAAAATTACCGTGTCACGCAAAATAGTTAGTCATCAATGAGATAGACCTTATTAGTAAAGGAAAGTCCAAAATAATTGACTTAAAAATAAGTGAAGTCTTCCAAGCTTCGCTTTCCATTATAAGATAACAAATATATGGTTTGAGTTAGCTAAACTCTCCTAATAAAAATTCTCCTATTAAGAATTTTTTATACACAAAATTTATATCTAAAATTTTATTAAAGAAAAATAAAACAAGAGTGGTGATCTCATAAATTGTAATTCATAATAAATTATTATTTCATAAATTGTAATTTATAATAAATTATGATTATAACAAAATAGATTATTTTATCTAAAATAATTTTATTCTATTCATTTTTTTGTTATTGTAAATATATTTTAATTTTTTAATATTATCGTGTAATACACGTAACGCAAATTAGTGAGTCATCAATGAGATAGACCTTAGTAAAGAAAAGTCCAAAATAATTGACTTGAAAATAAGAGAAGTCTTCCAAGCTTGGCTTTCGATTATAAGATAACAAATATATGGTTTGAGTTAGCCAAACTCTCCTCATAAAAATAATTCTTTTAAGAATTTTTTTACATACAAAATTTAAATCTAAAATTTTATTAAATAAAATAAAATGCTTACCGCTCTAAAAAATTAATTATAAGTATAGTATTATTTAAAGTTTTAAAGTTAAATATAGATTGTTAAACAATTTATTAGTTTAATTATTACGAAAATAAATAAAATATTTTTCAGTTAAATTATTACAAGTGTATTATATTAATGTGACTCTAGGCCTTTTTGTCATTTATGACGTAACATTTTTATTTAAAATAACTAAAAATATATGAAAAAAAACATGTGTGATATGAAAAGAATAGAGAAAAAAATAAAGATAACGAATAAAAAAGTTACAACGGTATATAATTAATAGTTAAAAAATTATTAAATATTTCTTTTTATTAATTTAAATTAAATAATTATTATTTTATATTATATTTTTAAAAAAATTTAAAAATATGTTTTCTTGAATAAAAATTTAAAAATATATTCAAGTATGTACACACAAAATTTCTAATATATTTTTAATAAAAAAAATTCTAATCTATGCTTATTCAAAAAAATTTCCAATATAAAGTTATCAAAACAAATTTTCCAATCTATTATCTATTATATATAATTAAAGGTAGAGGCGTTAATGTAATTACTGCCACATCAGCGTGTAAACATCTTTAATCCTCTGACATATATTGCTGACGTGTTGTTGACATGTGCTATCAATTTTCTGATGTAATCAGTTTTATAAAATATATTTTATTCTTTGGACTATATATAAAAGAATATTCTAAATGCAAAATTAAATTTAACTTAGAGATTTACTTATAGTTAATTTCTTTTTTTTCTTAAACCTTATAGTTAATTTCAAAACATATTAATAATGTATCTTTACTGAAATATTTTGTAAACTGAAAAGATCAAAATAAAATAATGGTAATAGGGAAACATCATCATTTACTTATAGTTAATTTCTTTTTTTTTAGTAAACCTTATAGTTAATTTCAAAACATTTGAAATATCATCATTATCCTATTCAAGTATGAGATGTTAAAATCATATATTTAAATTCGAATTTTGATTCAGTAGATAAGTTATTTAAATGTGAATTATTTGAATAGTAGTTTCTGATTCATACTTATCAGAATCATATTCCAATTCAAAATTTAAATTGTTGTTATGTGTTATTTTGTCAGTCTCTCTCAGCCCTATATATACTAAGACGCAGCAGTGCTTTTATACACCAGTATAATCAAAATTAGCTTATAATAGAATTCAAGGAAGAGTTCTCACAAGCTGCAATCAATGGCTGCCGGTAGAGTTGATCCCTTCAGTGCTATCAATCCAACAAAAACAGATTGGATTATCAAAGTTCGCGTGGTGAGGATCTGGCTATAAATTTGGATCTGCCGGTAGAGTTCTCATAATTTGATTTCAAATTGAGAATTCAATCTCCATTATTCTTAAAACATCTATTAATTATTTATGATTTCGGCAATCAATATAAAATTAAATTGATCAATTAATATATTCTATAACTATAACTACTATTGCATCTTTGATTTTATTTCTTTCTATTTTTTATTCTCTGATTTGGTTGCTTCGAAAATCAACCTCCTTTGCCAAATTGGAAAGACCAGCTTCTTGGTTTGTTCCTAATTAATCAATTCAAGCATGCATTAATCTGCAGGTGATGGAAAATCGCAAGACCAAATTTCAATGGCTTGTAAGGATGCTTACATAACTCATGTGTAAAGAAAGAATATACCCATTATAAAGAGCAAGCAGTTAATTATTCAATGTAATATATGTATTATACCCATTATTTTATTATTGTTAATATTAAAATTTTTAAAATTTATTATTGTTTATATTAATATGCTGGATATATATATATATATACTTTATTATTATTATTATTATACTGATATTTATTGTCAAAGTAAATTAAATCAATTAATATATTGTTGCTATTTTGTGGTTGATGCCCTTGAAGGCTTGAATGGTACTTTCTTACGATTTTTAATAAAGCATATATGTACCTCACTCATAGAAAATCAATTAATATTAGGAAAAAACTTATATGATGTTGCTTACATGATTTTGCTAAGGTTAACCAATTAAAAAAAGATATGTGTCAATTTTTTTATGTCATCTTTTCAAAATTGACACATGTTTTTTTAATTGGTTAACCTTAGCAAAAGCATGTAATCAACAGCATATAAGTTTTGTCCTTAATATTAATATATAGTTGCTATTCTAAACTCCCCATTTTTATTCACATAGGTTTGAGTTGCCAGTTATCTCAATTTTTTATTTTAAATAATCATTATAATTTTTTTATATGACATAATTTAAATTAATTAAACAATCAATTTTGTAATAAATTCCTTGATTCATGCTAATGTAATATGATTTTTATATTCCTTAAAATCAGCTTGAGGTGTCAGTTATCTCAATTTTTTATTTAAATTAATTAAACAATTAATTTTGTAATAAATTCTTTGATTCATGCTAATGTAATATGATTTTTATATTCCTTCAAATCAGCTTAATAATTAATCTTATATTAATTTTAAAACTCATATTTCCCTTTAATCATGCTACACTCACCTACTATTAATATATTTCTTGAAATCATCTCATTTTAAAAATTCTAATAAAAATCTAATTTTTAATTTTTTAATTGTTATATTATTTTAATTTAGAATTCTTAATTGTTGATATTACTTTTACCTAACTTATAGCCTTACAAGTCTCTATTCTATTCTTACACGTTTATGCTTAACTTGAACTAAAATAATATTGGATGAATTAAAAAGAAGAGTGATATAATAATTTGAGAAGAAAATTAGTTATGACTTATGCATGTCTCAATGTTGCCTTTAGTATTTTATAAAAATAAATGACAAAAAAATAAACTTTGTTAAATATTATTCTATTAATAACATAATAAAATTATAAATTTTATTTATTCTAAACAAGATCAAAACTTTCGAATTCTTTACATTGAATTCAACCGTGAAATGCATAAGCTTCACAACCCATCAACTCTTGGCAAATATGGCTGGACACGGGATGCCAATTTCATAAGATGAATAACAATAAAAATTTCAGATAAAAAAAATAACAAAATAAAATTTAATAAGGTAATCAATTTTTACGTTTATCGAAGTAATCAAAATATATAGAGAGAAAGTGTAGATATTAGATCGATATAGTAGTTATCAAAATATATCTTTATATTTGATTGTAACTTTCATTAGAGTCATTTTTATATAGTCGTTGATCTCACAATATATATCTATTTAATAATGAAGAAAACATAAAATAAAATATATGATTGGATTATATGTGAGAAAAAGTGGATATAATAGATAGTTATAAAACTGGTGGGAGAGATTCAAGATAATTTGTGATACAAATGCAACAAAAACAAGCCATGTGGAGACTTATATCAAGTATCAAAGTTTAATGGTACCGTACTACTGAAGTTCAGTACATCCCTCCAATCATGTAGAGCCATTTGTTAATATTAATATAAATTCACATTAATGATGACCCACATTGAATGGTTTAGGAACCAACTGATTGGAGGAATGTACTGAAGTTCAGTACTACCGTACCACTTGTAAGATTATGGGCCAGTCCACCCTTGGTGGATCGGACCCAAGCCCAATTGATGTTGGGGCAAATATATAAATAAGTTATAAATGTGGGTTATGGAGTGTAATTTACTCCATAAGTTTGAATTAATTTAAAAAGAGTCAGTTGCGTATAAGAAAACGTGAAGAAGAGAGTGGGGAGTAACACATCACATATTCATTCTGAGAAAAAAATGAGAACTCTCTTCTTCTGACTCTCTACTCTCTCCAACTTTCATTGTGGGTGCATTTGCTGTGTTGCTTGCTCGGAGTCCCTACTTGGTGACCGGAGTGCACGTGGGTACCTGAACACGGAGTCGGAGTCGGATACGTCACAGGTACACCCGTTTTCTTACAGTGGTATCAGAGGCGCAAGTTTCTTCCGCTGTGTTTCATATGTTATGTATTTTTTTTTCCTCCTTTGTGACAAATACATGGCATACATATAACATGTGTTAATTACATGTTTTCTTAACCGCATAGTAATTTTTTGTGCAAATTGGGTTAGTGAAAATTAATGCTTTAGGCTTCGAAATTATTCCCATTGCGTAGAGCGCGAAAAATCGATGAAAATCGATATAAAATTTGCATGAAACGGACTCCGAACGGCATCGAAACGATAATCGAAATTTCGGGTTTGAAATTTGGGTTTCCGAAAACTATGATTTTAGGCTTCGAGAATGCTCCCATTGTGTAGAGCACGAAAAATCATGCGAAATCGACATAAAGTTTGCAGAAAACGGAGTTCGGACGACTGAGATATTGACGTCCGAAGTTTTCCGGCGAGCTTCACCGTTTCCGGTCGCCGGATTCTGGAAAACGGAGGTTGAAGGTTGAAGATGACGGTTAGCTTTGGAAACTGCTGTTAAAAAACCGTCACTAAAACCGTTTTTTTTTTGGCGCAGCAGTTCTAGAAACCGCCGCCTAAAATCAAATTTTGAAAATTCAAAATTTAAAATTCAAAATTCAAAATTCAAAAAAAAAAAAAAAAAAAAATCGGGCCTGACCCAAGCCAAAATTTTGACTTGGAAAGTGAAATCTTTTCTATGGATATTTCTGTAATATTATTACTTCAAACATTTAAATATAAATGTCGGATAGATTCAAATTAGTTGTTTAAGTTTTTTTTTTTAAAAAAAAATTTTATAGACATTTTATTAATTTTATTTTATTAGTCTGAATTGATTGACATTAATATATATATATATATATATATATATATATATATATATATCAAAATAGAGTACACTAAAAGAGATATTAACAAGTGTTATGTAATAAAATGTGCCACGAAGAAGAAGAAGAATGATCAAGAGAAGTTCTAGTTTCAGGATAAAAGTTCAATCGTACTGTACCACTGAACTTCAGTGCATCCCTCTAATCATATAGTGCCATTTGTTAATATTAATAAAAACTCACATTAATTAGGGCCCACCTTGAATGGTTTAGGGACCAACTGATTGGAGGGATGTACTGAAGTTCAGTACTACCGTACCACTGAACATCTACTCCTAATTTCATTATAGCTTCGACTAATAATTCTCATTTATAAAATCCACGGTGATTTGAAAGCACTAAATTAAACTATTGATGGCTGGAATCGTATTTTGAAGTGTTTGATCTATCACTATATTTTTGTTCGTCTATAATGATTGATTGATGAATCAAAAACTTTCAATTGTATTTTTCAAGTGATATTCTTGCTTATCTTCCTATCTTTCTTTCAAAAATGAAAATTTAGGGAAGTGCTTTTTAAACATATGTATATGTCAGCTCAATCCAAAGGAAATTATGCGGAAGCTTTACAGAATTATTATGAAGTTATGCCTGGAAATTGATCCCTATGACCGAAGTTATATTATATACTTTATAACATAGGCCTTATCCACACAAGTAACGGAGAAAACTGTTAAAAAGCAAAAATTCATTTTTTCACTTTTTTTTTTCATTGTATCCTTTTGAGGGGATCGTAGCTTAGATTTGTGCCAAGGTTTCAAACGAAAAGGAAAAAGGATCTTTATTTGAATACCCTCGGTTAGCTAGTTTTTCGAAAATTCTGTTTTGGATAATTGAACGGGTATGCAATTAGTACGGATGTTCATAGGTAGAGTATGGGTTAAGTACCTTGATTTCCGTTTTCGAACCTATAGGAAATTATCATCTTTATCTCCAGACTCATACTTGTGTGGGTATGAATATCAATCTCTATTCCCCAGAACCTACGGGTACCCCAATATCCAGATACAGACCTGGAACCAAAGAAATTTAAATAAATACTTTTTTTGAAAATAATATAATTTATTTACAACAATTTTATTTATTTAAAATCACAAAAAAAAAATGAAATTTCATATCTTACAAAAATTTCTTTATCCAAAATTTTATTTTTAGGCTTCCAAAAATTTTCATTCAAGAATTCCTCAAATAAAAGAATATCTAGGGTTTTTTAGCTTGTTCTAACATATATATATTAATATTATATACCTATTCCCTACTCGACTCGCAGCAACTATATATATTTAAAAATATGTTATTATAGCGGATGGGGTCTGAGTTGGGTACCCCTATCCCCAACCACACGAACCCATACCCGCAGTTTTAAACGGGTAAATTTTCATACCCAAACCCATTTGCTTTTCATACCATTACCCGTTAGATAATCAGTTCACGTGGTTGTTAAATGTTGATGTGGACCGTTAAGTGCCCAATCATATACACGTCAGCTTTTAACGACCACATCAACTGGTTATTTAACAGGTAACAGTTAATGGATTAAATAGTTGACATAGTTATAAATTTGAGGATTAAATAGTATTTTTTCCAAGTTCGGAGACTAAATAGTTGACAGAGTTATAAATTCAGGGACTATATAATATTTTTGTCAAATTCAAAGACTAAATAGTAATTTAACCAACCACTCTTTTAAATTTTGCATATGCACATCTTATTTTTCCAATGTACACTACTCCTATTTTTTCCCTGAAAACACAACACACACATCAATATTATATCTTCTCCCTTCTGTCTCCATTTTGAAGAGGTACACACTATTCTTCTCCTCTTTTTTCTTTTTCATTTTCTAGTAGAGGCACATCTATTCTCATCCATCACTCTTTTTCTTCTCTGAGAGCAATGAGTAGGGTCTGGGTAAGATACTGCATTCCCCGTCTCCGGGTCCAGTAGTCAATGTTTTTCTCATCCCCGGACCCATTCCCGGTCAGGTATGAAATTTGATACCCGTTCTCGGACCCATCGAATACTTAAATCCCCAGACCCGGTCCCGGACCTGGAAAATTTACTCTTTTTTTTACAAAATTTGCTACTTTCATCACAAGTATTAAACACACATTCATAAATTTAGTTATTTTCAAATTTAAGAAAAACAAACTTCAAATACACAATTTAATATGATATATAATATATTTTTATATAAAATATATATATATATATCACCGGGTCCGGGTCCAGGTCCGAGGTGAATACACCCTTACCCGTCCCCCAGACTCGAACTTTTATCCGTTAAAATCCTCAGACCCGAACTCAGACCTATTTTTTCAATACTCAGACCCAAACCAACAAATAAATTTTTTGAGTACCCGTTAAATCCGGGTAAAATTGTCATCCCTTCACTCATTTTGGAGCCTTGCTTTGTCTTAAACAAGGTTTCGTAGATCCTCATGACACACTCTCCTCTTGGGGCAATAATGGAGAGAACCACACAAATTGTTGCGAGTGGAATGGAGTTCAATGTGGCAATCAAACGAGCCATGTGGTGAAAAGACTCGATATTTCCTTTCGATATTTGCAAGGTAAAATCTCTCCATCACTAGCTGAATTACATTATTTGGACCTTAGTTACAACAACTTAAGTGGGAGTTTAGGTAGTTACATTGGACAACTATCAAGTTTTTGAAATTAATTCAATACTCAATTTTGATTAATTCAAAATTTTAAAAATTAAAATATATATATATATATATATACAAGAAATAACTCTAGGAACTTCAAAAAATTTCAACTAGTGCGAGGCGCAAGAGTGAGATCAGCTTCAAATAGAAATTGAAGTATGAAGCCTAATAACACTGGTACACATTGTCCTATTTTCAATCAAATGAATCGTTTTTCAAATCAAACAATGTGGTTAATATTCAATAAATTGTAAAATTTACTACTCATAAATGCGGCGTCGTTTTGCAAAACGATCCATTGTCCTATTTCCAAAGTTTCTACTCATAAATGCGGTTAATATTCAATAAATTGTAAAATTTACTGCTTTGTTGTAAAAATCTAGATTTAAATCTTAAAATCTTACGATTTTACGATTTTACATTCTTAAATTTTGTTAAATCTTGTACAAAATCGTGTTGGTGCAAAATCGTAGTAGAATCGGTGAAATTAGGTAAAATCCCATGAAATCTCGATTTTACTAGCGATTCTACGATTTTACCGCAGCCCAAAAAAAGGTTCATATGGATTTTTTTTTTTTACAAAAAAATCGATATGTTTGTGTAGATATCCATAACTTGTCCCAACTAAAAAAATTCACCTATTTTCTTAAAATCTAATGTCCAGACCCGGACTCCCCTACCCCGCATAACTCATTCCCTTCTCATTCTTTTTAAGTTTTAATGTTGATGATGTCTAAGTTAGCAATACTTGGTGATGATGGTGGTAGTAATTATAGTGGTGAAAATTAATCAAATGAATTTGACGAGCTTAGTTGAAAATGTAATAATTGTGGATATTGAATTATGTTTAATTTTTTTTATGTAACTAAGATATAATAATTAGATGTGTGTGTATATATTGATAAATTCATACGATTTTGTCATAGGTAAACTCTTACGATTTTACGATATGTTTTCACGATACGATTTTACTCTCCCTTCTACGATTTTACCTAAAATATAGATTTTGACAACCTTGCTGCTTAGTACCATACGATAATTGACAGCAAGGATCTACTTAAAAATGGATGAGTCTAAAATGCAATTTGTTGCATATATGCAATGTAATTTCGATCAATAGGATTGCAACATGTGAAAAATTGCATTGCATTTCAAGTCATCCTACTCATGTATGACAATCCTATCGGCCGAAATTATATTGCATGCATGCAACAAATTACATAATAGACCTACCCCTTAAAAATTTACTTTATTCAAAATAAACATCTCCCGAAGAATCATGTGAACTTCAAGGAAAGACAGAATTGACTTTTGCTACTTCCATTCCCATTCCTTCCCCCTTCATTCTCCCTGACAAACAACCCCAAAGTTACTCTAGATTTTCAGAAGATAATGACAATAGACTACTTCAAAATTCCCGATATTTTTTATAATGATGCCTTTATTCACCATTTAGGAAAAGTATGTTTGGTGATAATTAAAAGAACTAAACTTAAGTTTCTTATATCTTTGGTATAAGGTTCTCAAATATAAATAAGACACAGCAAAAAATGTTTGAATAACCAATCACAGTGATCACTCGTAGAAAAGAGAGTATAAATAAAACACATGATTGAAAAAAAGATATAAGATGTGAGAACGCAGTATCAAGGAAAGTATAACCATTGTCATATTCAAGGATCATACTAAATACTAAACAATGTTTACGTTGGGACTCTATGCAAGCACGGTTTAAGCATATCTGCAGGCAAAGCATGCATTCAGTTCTGGTGTTAAGGTGATCAATTCCTACGCCTTCTACCAAATTCCACACAAACGATACAAGACACTAAGATTTTAGCATGAAAACAAATCCTCTACCTAACAAATACAAAAAGAAGAGTAGTAGGATGTTTAGGTGATTAAATTGGTATATATCTGCTAACACTCTACACGATGCATGGTTACCTTCTCAGCAATCAACTTAATCTCATCCACCCTCTCCTGTACTAACTTCTGAAGTTGCTCTTCTTGATTTTTCTGATTTTCATCCACCTGCACAGTACTAGCTTCGTCGTTAGCTTCTGACCTGAACATGAAGAAAGACATCTCCTCGTCATATTCGCTCGGAACTTCGATGAGTTGCTTCCCAGAAGTCCCGGAATCTTTCCCGAGGATATCGTACTTAACACGGTTCGAAATAATGCTCGAAAAGTCTTCCATGTGCTTCTCAACAGGATCAAGGCCAAGATAGATTAACACCTCCCAACACTGGAGGAATTGCTTCTTGTTTATTTTCAGGCTTTTCCTAACATCCTCGATAGCACTTGGGGGTGGCGTGAGTCGAGGAGAGTGTGCTTTCTTTGATAATTTCCCTTGCTTTAGAAGTGAAACAGCAGAAGAAACTGCATGTTGGATTGGGTCAAAATGAAGCAGGCGAAGTGTGTCTACACATGTGCGAACATGTTGGAAGTGATCTAATGGCTCTTCTACTGTCAAGTCGAAAACATTTTCAGATATGGCAACATCACTTAGCACCTCCAGAAGGTACCGACCATGACCCTTATGCTGGTAAGGAGGCAGTATCAGTATCTGCCATCAAGAGAAGATGTCATCACAAGGCAGAGAGACACTCCAGAGAATGTTTAGAGTGGTTTGACCTAGCTATTACTAATAATCAAGAGGATATATCAAACCTGACTTAATCGCAATCGAGAACCATCCGGATAGTGGAAAAATCGATAGACAGCAGTAAAACCAATCAGCCTACATTGGATTTCTCCTTGCTGATCAGATTTCTTCTGAATCAGGAGATACAGCTCCCATCGTGGATCAGTGACATCAATAGGACTACTACCTGTGTGAACAATAGTAGAGGTTAAGAATTACAGGCTATAACAGCAATTTGAGCTGGCAAAAATTAGAAAAGAGGCGAAAAATACCATCAACAAGAAGAAGAACAAGGGGTATTAGACGACTGTAAAGGTGTCCAGTAGCCATTTTTCCTACAACCATACGGACAACCTGGCACAGAAGAAATACATCCAAAAGCAAATTTCAATCCTAGTATATATTTGTGCAGACATAAGAAATTTAATTAAAATGGAGCTCAAAGAAACATCAAATTACAAATATGTACTACAAAATTAAACCAGAATAATTGATTAGACCTAATTTAAGCATGTCAAAAGAATTGAATATGACAGAAGGCACTTGGCTGGTAAAAAATTCCATGATTAGTGTATTTCCTGATGCATAACTAAACAGAAAGGAGAAAATAAAAATTGTGTATTATTATTATTAGGCTCAACCCATAAATAACTTAACCATAGAAATGTGCAAAGACAGAACATGTTGGCGTCGCTTGATCCATATAGCCGACCCTCCCTAGTGGGAAAAAGCTTTGATTGTTGTTGTATTATTAGGCTCAATGACCAATACAGTAGCTACAGTGGTTTATAAATACACTGCTCAATACGTTGAGCATTCAAGACATGATTAAATCTATGTCAGAATAATTACAGCTCATACACCTCATAACAAACTCTTTCAAGAAACAGTCCACGTCATAGGGGTATTATATACTATTAATAGAAGTATTAAGGGACAGTATCAACATGTAACAACACGAGATTGGGAAAGAGTATTTACAAGACTCACAAAATTGATCAAGTAGAAAGAAGTCATTTGCAATAAACTTCTATTTCCTAGGCATCACAGCAGAATGCATAGCATACAACTGATTATCAATTGGTTTAAGATACAATTGAGAAGCATTAGTGCATAAATCATTGGGCTTAAAGTAAAATATCACCTCAGAATTAAAAGTAGCTGCTTCAGAATGACTATTGGAATCACTAATATGCCCATTAAAAGCTTTGTGCTTCAAAATTTCCCCGTTTGAGATGGTTGTTCTGCAAAACAATTAAAATTGGTATGCCTTGTTTGTACAACTTAGAAAAAGGAAAAAAAACTGCCTAGAGAAGAAATTTTAAATTTTTAAGTGAAAGAGCATAAAGTACCTAACAAAATCTTTATCAGCTAAGAATGATTGCAGAAATTCATCTTTGCTCTCTACAAGTGTCTCAGCAAAAATTCTCTGGAGAAAGTAACAAATTTATATATAGATGGAAAAAGTAACTAATCTCGAGAGAGGGGTATAAGGTAAGAAAAATACTGATCACAAACTGGAAGTTAAAGCACACCTGAAGAGCAGATTTCAGGTCTGTGATCCCCTTGCCTCTCTTAGAACAATTAAACAGCACACAGAAGACGTCAAACTCAAAACCATTGAGCCAGTGCAGAAAGAAAATTTCAAATCAAACAGCTAGGTGAAAGGAATTAAATCACAGATCTGCAGACCCAGTCCAAGCAGGTATCAATTTTTCCAACAGTTTTTAAAGAGTCAGTACTTACATCAGAAGAGCTCTGGAATTCAATTTCAGCATAGGCATGAAAAGAGATGCTGCTAACCCAGATAGTGATCTGCAAGAACAAAACAAAGATTGAAAATGAATGCACTGTGGACTGCTAAATATTCAATCACGACTATTTGTAAACAGATTTCCATTTTTCTTAAAATGATTGTTACCTTCAAATCTTCATAGCCATAGATTTTCCCATCATCATCAAAAAAGCTATTCAAATCAACAGGTTCAATGACAAAGCTCTCTGGAGCACAAAATTCCTCTTTGCTTGAAACTATACAATATAATACAACACACCATAGAAATATGCATGTTAAACCAAAGTATTACTACATATCAACAAGGGGGGAAAAAAAGAAATTAAGGATGGAAGTCAATGAAGTATATAGTGGT
Organism: Senna tora; assembly: GCA_014851425.1. NCBI lineage: Eukaryota > Viridiplantae > Streptophyta > Magnoliopsida > Fabales > Fabaceae > Senna > Senna tora. The sequence goes on from CM026269.1 coordinate 33,535,287, forward strand.
AGATCACTTAATTAACTTAACCAACCAAAGATTTGCAAGATCAAATCCTTAGTAGACCAAGATTGGAAAAGCTCACAGTTTCCAATAGAAGGATAGATAGCAGAAATTATGGTCCACAAGCCACATAAGCTAAATCAACAAAGGCTCATGTGAAAACCAGAAAAAGCTTTATATTCAAGGGCTGGGCAAAGCCAGATATCATTTTCTCAGATACGTAAGGAATTTTATCACACTAAACATCTTGATAAATAATTGCTCCGAAACAATTCGTGTCAAAACTCAAAACATGTGATCTTCATACACTATTTACCCCCGCATGATTTTCCAGCTTCTTCCAGATAGACCTAATTCTACAATTCTCTCTTCAACAAACAACAAAAACAGCTCAGATAATTAATTATTACTTTATATCCCTCTGCTTACCTATATACTGACCAAACTGGTCCAGGAATGCGAGGGAAAATTAGACCAAGAAATCAAACTAAGGTAGTGGAGTATTGGGTACCGAGAGAGGGATTTGGGACGAACCACTAAAAGCATTTACTAATTTAGAGGCATTTCTTTCAACTATCGTGAGCTACCCAGCAGCGTGATATGGGGAAAGAAGCCTAAATAGTTTATTATTGGCCAAAGACTTGTACCGTACCTAGGAAGATTTTGATGCACTCCTTGGCTTCAACTCCAGCATCTGCACCACACAACATAATAATCATACGCGAGTTAAAAATTTGTTATGACTTGTGAGCTTGTCATTAGAACAAACTTGAATACAAGTATACAACGAATGAAAATGAAATCCATAGAAGTAAAAGAAAAAACAAAACGGTGAGTGCTGAGTTCACTCACCGGCAGCGGAGAAGCCGACTCGCCGGCGCTTCTTTGTTTCGTTGTTAGGATCCGAAGCCGATTGCTTCTTCTGCCCCATTTGGTTTTTCTCAGCTGAGGAGTAAGGGTTCACACTTCACAGAGCGGGAAATGAGAGAGGCACAGAGCGGGAAAATGTAAGAATGATCATATGCAAGAAGTACAAAAGACCGAAGCTGATTCAAAAATAAATTAGGGTTTATAGTTTTTTTTTTTTTGGGTCGAAAAATTAGGGTTTATGTAAGAAGGACAAAATGTACACAAAAGAAAACCCAGTAAAAAGATTAAAAGGCTTTGAAATGAAAGATGGAGAGATAGGGGAAGAGAAAGAAACAAAGAAAGAGTGATGATGATTTTGTTGGGTAAGGGTGAAGACTGCCTAAAGCCCAAAGCCTGTGTAGTTTGGGCCTTGGCCCCTTTTGATGATAAAAAAAAAAGTTGCTATGCTTCTTCTTCTATCAACAAAAAATATTTCAATGATTTTACAGGGATAAACTATATTCGGTATTGTTAACATTTGAGTTTTCAGTCAAATATGGTCATAATATTTGACTTTTCACTAACTTTTAAAATAGATAAGGGTTGTGGCTTACGTGGTGTGACATCGTTAAAGAAAAACTTCTTCCGTTGTTAAAGATGCGTCAATTCGTCAAGTTTCAGAGTAAAATAATGGCAAGAATGGCATGCTTAACCTGTTATTTCTAAATTTTACAGAGAATCACCTTAGGCACACCAATTTTGCTATCGTTTTGTTCTGAAACTTATAGTGAATTGATGCATCTTCAACAACAAAAGAAGTTTCTTTGTTACAGTGTCACACCATGTAAGTCACAACTCTTATCTATTTTAACGGTATTAGTAAAAATTGAAAAAAGGTAAGATTGTTCAAAAACGTTAAGGACAGAATTGTCTGCAATCAAACATTAGAGACATATTTGATCAAAGGCTCAAACTTGGAGATATCAAATGTATTTAATCCATTTTACAAATTTTTATCTTCTTTCTCTTTCGGTAGTCAATCATCTCTGTATTTTTTTATATCCATTAATTGTTTTTAATTAGCTATTTCATAATTAATTCAATTATTAAATTTGTATTTATATGTATATGTATATCAGTATATGATATGAGAATTAAAAAAAAAATTCTATTTTGTTTTATTCTTATTAAACTTTTTATTAGAAAATAATCTTCTCATAAAAATATTAAGGTGAAAACCCCAAATTGGTCCTTTATGTTTGCACGAAGTTTCATATTGGTCCTTTATGTTTCAAAAAGTCCAAATTGGTCCTTTATGTTTGCAAGAAGTTCCAAATTGGTCCTTCCGTCCAAATCCGTTTATTTTCTAAGTTAAGTGCTGACGTGGCATGCTGACATGGACACACCATCTCTCCTACGTGTCAATTAAAGCTGATGTGGCATGCCACGTCATCGCCACATCACTGCCACGTCATCATCCAATATCATATGTGATGACGTGGCGCTGACGTGTCAGTGACGTGGTGCTGACGTGGCATGACACGTCAGCTTAGATGGACACGTCAGCACGCCACGTCAGCACTTAACTTAAAAGGTTGACGGAAGTGGACGGAAGGACCAATTTGGAACTTCTTGCAAACATAAAGGACCAATTTGGACTTTTTGAAACATAAAGGACCAATATGAAACTTCGTGCAAACATAAAGGACCAATTTGGAGTTTTGACCAAATATTAAATAATCCATAAGAAGTCGAGTAAAAAGATTTCATATTTTCTATAAATCCAATTTAGAGATAAAAATTTGGGTGATGCTATAGAGTTATCAATAGCTCAAACTCATCATCTATCAATCGTTGTATATGTCTAGAGATCTCTGTCATAATTTTTTTTTTCTTTTTAAAATATAAGATGGTACAGACCTCAAGACAGATCCAACGGCTTGCAACTGGTGAGCTTGAGCTATTGATAGTTCCGAATACTCACCCTAAAAATTTGTATTTTATTGGGTAATATAATTAATACGTAATTATGGATAACGAGCCCAATTTTATCTTTCAAAATTGAAAAAAAAAAAAATTAACTTTTTGTAATTTTAATTATGGATAACTTATCATCAACAAAATGGACAATCAAACATATATAACATTTAGAAGTACATATAGTTCATACATCAGATATCAAAGGATCTTAGCCATCATTTGTTTAAACTTTTCCTTTTCTTTCTCGAAATCTTTTTTCACGTTTGAAACAATTGTGTTCTTACTCGGTATTATCATATCTGAATTCAAATATTTTTTTTACGCTCTAACTCTAATATTCAATGAACGAATATAACAAATCATGCTCAATGGTAACTTACACATTTCACATGATATTGCTTGGTTAATCTTTTTAAACATCACTTTCTCCACTTGATTAATTAGCATCTAACCAATATGCAATGCAACATGAGTCCGAGATGAAATGTGAGGTAACGTTTGGTATAAATGTAAAGATGTAAAGTATTGTAGAGTAAAATATTGTAGAATAAAGAAAAGTATTGTAGAGAAAAGTGATGAGAGAGATAGAAAGAAAAAGTATGAGAGAGAAAAAGTATGATAAAAAGTATGTTTGATATGTATAAAATATGATGTAAAATTTTTTGAAGAATAGTGAGAATCATGGATTTCACTATTTCGAACTCTTACCAAACGTACCCTCACGGTGCAAATGAGAAGTTCCATTCCGCCCACATTTAGGTGGAATTTGGTATTCAGTGACTATTTTAATGGAAAGTGAAAGTAGAAGTAAGTGATAAAAAATATGTTTGATATATAAAAAAAATGGAAATTAAATGTAAAAGTAATATTGTTTGGTATGGTGGGAAAAAGATAGAGAAATAGAAAAGTATAAAATATTTTTTTTTGCCCTTACTTTTTTAAAAGCCACAAATTTTTTAGCGTCATTTTGGTTTTTTAAACATCACCTCACCACAACTTTCCTCCTCATGCACAAGGAACTTTACTCACCTTTCATGAAGGAAGTTTCTTCCCTTTCCCACTCACCTCACCACATATCAAACATATTAAAATCTCACTTCACCTCTACTCACTTCCTACCAAACATGATATTAGGACACGTTTGCTTTGAGGGAATGGAAGGTGGGATCAGGGGCACGTTCCTTATGCAAAAATGAAAATGGAAAGGAAAACGGAAACGGAATGCGTTTATTGTGTTTGTTAGTAAAAGTTTGGGAATGAAAATAGAATGAGAATGTATTAAAATTATCACTTTACCCCTTATATTAAAATAATCAAAAGAAAAGAAAATTATGATTTTGTCAAATCAAAGGGTATAATAAATATTTATTATTATTTTTCTTTTTTTAAAAAAGTTGATGGAAATGAAAATATAAAAAATAGGTACGACCCAATGGATCCCATCCATTCCTTCCTCATTTCTATCCTCATTTCTTGTTAAAGAACCAGGCCTAGGTAAAAGCCATTGACATATTTGGTTGACATTGACATATTAGGTAGAAGCCATTGAAAATGGAAAAGGAAATGGAAACAGAATGTATTTGATGTGTTTAGTAATAAAAGTTTGGTAATATAAATGGAATAGAAATGTATTAAAATGATCATTTTACCCCTATATTAAAATAATAAAAAGAAAAGAATTGTTGTAAATATATTGTGCTTTTGTGGATGTCTTTATCACTCCCAAAATCTCCATAAATCAATGAGTCCATAACCCCAAATTCAATATGATTTATGCCAATATTGATTGTGCATTATATGCATACCTTAATACTTTGTAACTTATGATGTGAAGGTTACCCTAGTAGCCCTATAAATAGAGGGTGTGTATGCAATGATTTGAAACACCTAAAAGTTGATTATTGAGTACTACATTTCTTCTTCTCTTGTCTTCTTCCTTTCTCTTTTACTCTTATCATATAGTTTTACAATACGTTATCAGCACGAAAGCTCGAAGCTTGCATCATGTCAAATCTTACCAAACTCGAGTTTGTAGCCCTTGACATATCTGGCAAGAATTATTTGTCATGGGTACTAGATGCTGAAATTCACTTAGAAGCTAAGGGTCTAGGTGAAACAATAAAACTGGAAATGAGGCATCTAACCAAGATAAGGCAAAAGCAATGATATTTTTGCGTCATCATCTGCATGAAGGGCTAAAAGCAGAATATTTGACTGTTAAGGATCCACTTGAATTGTGGAAAAATCTTAAAGAAAGGTATGACCATCAGAAAACGGTAATACTCCCCAAAGCTCGTTATGATTGGATGCATTTACGCCTCCAAGATTTTAAGACAGTGAGTGAATATAATTCGGCAGTTTTCAAAATAAGTTCTCAATTAAAATTGTGTGGAGAAAAAATCACTGATGAGGACTTATTAGAAAAAACCTTTTCAACTTTTCATGCTTCTAATGTTTTATTACAACAACAATATCGTGAAAAAGGTTTTAAAAAATATGCCGAATTGATTTCCTGTCTTCTTGTGGCTGAACAAAATAATGAGCTGTTAATGAAAAATCATGAAGCCCGTCCAACTGGATCTGCTCCATTCCCTGAAGCGAATGCAGCAAAATATGATAATTCTGGAAGAGGAAATAATAATTCTCGTGGTCGTGGTCGTGGCCACGGGCGTGGACGTGGGCGTGGTAAGGGAAAAAATAATTACCATAATCACGATGGTCATAAATAAGAGAACAACAATAAGGGTTCTCAAAATAGCTCTTCTAAGGGTAAAGACAATATATGCTATCGTTGTGGCATGAAAGGCCATTGGTCACGTGTCTGCCGCACACCTGAGCATTTTGTCAAGCTCTATCAAGCTTCAATAAAGAAGGGGAAAAATCCTGAAGTTAATTTAACCCTTCAAAATGATGATGATGATGAAGCAAAAATGCAAAATAATGTGGAAGCCAATTTTGCCTACAAAGAAGATGACTATGAAGGCCTCATTGACATAACACATCTAGATGCTGCTGATTTCTTTGAAAATCATGATTGAAAAATGAAATACAGCAAATTTTATGTTTTTCACCTATGTTTTATTTTCCCTCTTATGTTTTAGTTGTGTTTCTTTCTTCATTGTAATTTTAATTTTCTAAGTTTCTTATAATGTATTTTTGTTTTCAATGAAGAATATGGATATTCCTCAGTCTTTTGATGGATTTAAAATCAAAGAAGATATATGCCTTGTGGATTGTGCTACAACACACACTATATTAAAGGATAAGAAGTATTTTTCTTCTTTGGTTATGAAAGAGGCAAACGTTAGCACAATATCTGGTAGTACAAAATTAATTGAAGGATATGGAAAAGCTAACTTATTATTACCCAGAGGAACAAAATTGAATATAAAATGAAGCATTATTTTGCAGTAAGTCTCAAAGAAATTTACTAAGTTTCAAAGACATTCGACAAAATGGTTATCACGTTGAGACCACAATTGATGGTGATATGGAATGTCTTTGCATCACTGCAATTATTGGGGGTAAGAAATGTATCTTGGAAAAATTACCCACTTTTTCCTCTGGTTTGTACTACATAAATATTAGCATGATTGAGACGCATGCTATAGTAAACCAGAAGTTTACTAATCCAAATACTTTTATTATTTGGCATGACCGGTTAGGCCATCCGGGTTCAATAATGATGCGAAGAATAATAGAGAACTCAAATGGACATCCATTAAAGAACTAGAAGATTCTTTTATCTAATGAGTTTTCTTGTGTTGCTTGTTCTCAAGGGAAATTAATTATAAGGCCATCACCAGCAAAAGTTGGGATTGAATGCCCTACATTTCTGGAACGCATTCATGGAGACATATGTGGACCTGTAGCTCCACCTTGTGGACCATTTCGATATTTTATGGTATTAGTAGATGCCTCTAGCAGATGGTCACATGTTTGTCTATTGTCAACGCGTAATGTGGCTTTTGCAAGATTACTTGCTCAAATAATTAGATTGCGAGCCCAATTTCCAGATTATCCTATCAAGACAATTCGTCTTGATAATGCTGGTGAATTTACATCCCAAGCTTTTAAAGATTACTGTATGTCAATTGGGATAAGTGTGGAGCATCCTGTTGCTCATGTACATACACAAAATGGTCTTGCAGAATCATTCATTGAACACCTTCAGTTAATTGCTAGACCATTACTCATGAGAACAAAACTCCCTATTAATGCATGGGGACATGCTATTCTGCATGCTGCAGCACTCATACGCATTAGACCAACAACATATAATAAGTTCTCCCCTATGCAAATGGCTTTGGGTCAGGAGCCAAATATTTCTCATTTAAGGACCTTTGGGTGCGCAGTCTATGTTCCGATTGCTCCACCACAACGCGCCAAAATGGGTCCTCAAAGAAGGTTGGGGATATACGTCGGGTATGAATCCCCTTCCATTATTAAATATCTAGAACCCTAGACGGGTGATCTATTCACAGCACGATTTGCCGATTGTCATTTTGATGAAAATAATTTCCCAGCATTAGGGGGAGAAAAGGAACAGCTGGAAAAACAAATTACATGGAATGCACAATTATTGCATCATTTTGATCCTCGTACAAAGCAATGTGAACTTGAAGTTCAAAGAATAATTCATTTGCAAAATATTGCAAATCAGTTGCCAGATGCATTCACTGACCCTAAAAAAGTGACAAAGTCATATATTCCAGCTGAAAATGCTCCAATTCGTATTGAGGTTCCTGAAGGGCAACCTAATACTATTGCGAATGAACATACAGCACGCCTGAAGCGTGGTAGACCAATTGGTTCCAAAGATAAGAATCCTCGTAAAAGAAAAGGAGCAAATAAAGAAAATGACCAAGACGAGGAAATATGTATTTTGAATGATAAGGAAGACATAACTGATAAAAAATCTCCAGAAGAGATTCAGGTACCTGAAAGTAAAGAAAATAATGAGATCTCAATCAGTTATGTTGATACTGGAAAAATATGGAACCGATTTGAAACAATTGTCGACAATGTTTTTTCATATAATATAGCGCTAGAACTTGGAAATGAAAAAGAGGATCATGAACCAAAATCCGTCGAAGAATGTCGACGTAGAAAAGATTGGCCAAATTGGAAAGATGCTATCCAAGCTGAGTTAAACTTACTTGCGAAGCGTGAAGTTTTCGGACCTGTCGTCCGAACACCTGATGGTGTAAAACCAGTCGAGTACAAATGGGTCTTTGTGCGAAAAAGAAATGAGAAAAATGAAATTGTGCGATATAAAGCCCGACTTGTAGCACAAGGTTTTACGCAAAGACCTGGAATTGATTATGAGGAGACTTACTCTCCTGTGGTGGATGCAATTACTTTTAGATATTTAATTAGTTTGACTGTTTGTAAAAGGCTTGACATGCGCCTAATGGATGTTGTTACAGCCTACTTATATGGATCACTGGATAATGATATATATATATATGAAAATCCCTGAAGGATTTAAGATATCTGAAAGAAATAATTTGAGTGATCGAGCAATATATTCAATTAAGTTGCAAAGATCATCATACGGATTAAAACAATCCGGGCGCATGTGGTATAATCGTTTTAGTGAGTATCTGCTACAAAAAGAATACAAAAATGGTTCTATTAGTCCATGTGTATTTATAAAAAGATCAGGATCTGATTTTGTTATCATCACAGTATATGTTGATGATTTGAACATAGTTGGAACTCCTAAAGGTATTTCAGAAGCAACAAAGCTCTTAAAAGAAGAGTTTGAGATGAAAGATCTTGGAAAGACAAAATATTGTCTTGGGCTGCAAATTGAACATTTAGAAGGAGGAATACATGTTCATCAATCAACATATATTAAAAAGATCATTGAACGGTTTTACATGGATAAGGCACATCCATTAAGTACCCCTATGGTGGTTAGATCACTTGAAGTGAAAAATGATCCTTTTCGTCCTCGTGAGAATGATGAAGAACTTCTTGGTCCAGAAGTACCATATCTTAGTGCTATAGGAGCACTAATGTATCTTGCTAATAACACTCGACCTGATATAGCATTCGCTGTAAGTTTATTAGCAAGATTTAGTTCTTCTCCAACTAAGAGACATTGGAACGGAGTTAAACATATATTCAGATATCTCCGAGGGACACTTGACATGGGATTATTTTATTCAAATGAGTCCAAGGCTGCGTTTGGTTCAGTGGAGAATTGGAATTGTAGGTGGAATTGCACGGATTATGATGAATTCTTCAGTTTGGTTCGTCACGTAGAATTGGAATTGGAATCCACAAAATTTACTCAATTCCATGGAATTCAATTCTCAATTCCATAAAGTGGGTTTTGTTTGGTTGGACGTGGAATTGGATTCCACATGGAATTGCACAATATTCTAGGAATTATTTAGTTTGGTTGAGTTATGTTGAATTGGAATTGAATTACGTGGAATTGGTTTTTTAGAATTGGGTGTGTAAATTTTGTGGAATTGGATTGTAGGGTATTTTTGAGGAATTGAGATAAATTTTGTGGAATTGGGTTTAAAAGACATTTTTGTCCCTACTTTCTTTCTCTCTCTCTTTATTGTTTTTTATTTTTTATAATGAATATTAAAAAATAAATTTTAAAAAAATTATTTAATATTTATTAAGGAACAAATTAGTCTTTTTACCTCACCTTTTTTTATAAACTTTCAATTCCATCTTTTTCATACCAAACACACTTTTTTAATTCAAATAATTCAATTCCAATTCCATCTTTTCATACCAAACACACTTTTTCAATTCAAATAATTCAATTCCAATTCCAATTCCAATTATAATCCAATTCCAATTCCAATTCCATAAAAATTTTGAACCAAACATAGCCCAAGTCTCCATTAGTTGGATATGCAGATGCTGGATACTTATCAGATCCTCATAAAGGCCGATCTCAAACTGGCTATTTGTTTACATTTGGTGATACTGCTATATCTTGGCGCTCAACAAAACAAACTATAGCAGCTACTTCATCAAATCATGCAGAGTTGCTTGCAATTCATGAAGCCAGTCGAGAATGTGTATGGTTGAGATCCATGACTCAACATATTCAGGAATCATGTGGTTTATTACTAAATGAAAAGGCCCCAACTACATTGTATGAAGACAATGCTGCTTGCATTGCCCAACTAAAAGGAGGATACATTAAAGGAGACCGGACTAAGCATATTTCACCAAAGTTCTTCTTTACTCATGATCTTCACAAAGATGGTGAAATTGATATTCAACAAATTCGCTCAAGTGATAATCTAGCATATCTGTTCACTAAGGCATTACCAACTGCAACATTTGAGAAGCTAATTTACAAAATTGGAATGCGCCGATTAAGAGACCTTCAATAATGCTACAATGAGAGAGAGATAGCGCTGCACTCTTTTTCCCTTTGCCATGGTTTTGTCCCACTGGGTTTTCCTGGTAAAGGTTTTTAATGAGGCAGTTTATAATGGATGTATTATTATAATTGGTGTACTCTTTTTCCTTCACTAGGTTTTTTGTCCCACAGGGTTTTTCCTAGTAAGGTTTTAATGAGGCACAATTTTAGACATCCAAGGGGGAGTGTTGTAAATATATTGTGCTTTTGTGGATGTCTTTAGCACTCCCAAAACCTTAATAAATCAATGAGTCCATAACCCCAAATTCAATATGATTTATGCCAATATTGATTGTGCATTATATGCATACCTTAATGCTTTGTAACTTATGATGTGAAGGTTACCCTAGTAGCCCTATAAATAGAGGGTGTGTATGCAATGATTTGAGACACCTAAAAGTTGATTATTGAGTACTACATTTCTTCTTCTCTTGTCTTCTTCCTTTCTCTTTTACTCTTATCATATAGTTTTACAATAAGAATGTTATAATTGTGTCAAATTATGTCAAATCAAAGGGGTATAATAGATATTTTGTATTTTCTTTTTCTTTTTTCTTTTTAAAGTTGATGGAAATAAAAAAGTGGGTCCCTTTTACTTTTTCATTTCCATTACTTTTTCTATGGAAGCATTCCATCTAATGAACACACCTCCTTTTGTCCTATCAGAATACCCATACTGCTATACACATTATGGATAATCATGGGTAGGGTACTATATTCCCCATACCCGGATCCAGACTTAAATGGGTATCAAAATCAATCATCATTCCCGAACTCTACGAATAGTCAAATCCCCATATCCAAACTCAGACCCATAAAAAATTTAAATAAATTATTATTTTATTAATATAAAATTTATTTTTTTTCAACTTTTTCATCTCTAATCAGAAAAAAATAAATAAATCTTAAATATAAATATACTATTAAATTACTTTAATTTTTATAAAATATTTTTTCTTAGAATTATATATTTTTTAACATAAAAAAGTTTAAAAATATTATATTATATATATAAAAATAAATAATAACTATTGCGGGTAGGGTACGGATAGGGTACCTCTTTATTCAGATTCGGACCTATTGACGTTGTACCTAGATCTATACCCAAACCCACAAGATAAAATTTCAGGGTACCGATATGAGTATTTTGATCATCCCTAAAACAAATCCATCACAACACACAAAATAATTCTAACTAGAAGCAGTAGCGAAGAACACGACCAGTAAAAAGGAAACAAATAATGTTATTTTAAGAGTCGGGTTGGGCCGACTCATTTTTAAATGGGCTAACAATTATCAATTTGGACCATTATATTTTTCGGGACTAACCGATCAGCCTATCGGATTCGTTATTTTGACGGCTCTAACAGAGGTGTTCAGAACCGAACAAAACTGCCGCACTTGAACCAAACCAAATCGAATTAGCATAAACCGAACAAAATCGATCAATGTTTGATTTGGTATGTCGAAAAATCGAACCAAACCGCATACACATATATGTATATATATGTTATTATGTTAAAATTTCTAAATAATAAAGTTTAAAATTTGCTTTTAGAATGTTAGATTAAATTTAGCCAAACTAAAAATTTAATTTAGAATTAAGTTGATTGTATTGTAAGTAAATGAAATATTATTATACTTTTTCTTATTTATATTGAATAAAATTATATTTTTTATTAATAAACTTAAATATGTAAGTTTGATGATATAAAAGTCCTAAATCGCTAGGGCTGAACATCGGTTCGGGCTGGCCCGTCAACCCGTCAACCCGCCAAACCCAATCCAACCCGCCATGTTGGGTTGGTTTGGTTTGGGCTGCGCGGGTTGGTTCGGGTTGAAATTTTTCAGCCCGAACCATGGCGGTTCGGGTTGCGATTTTATCAATATTGAGCCCGCCGGAACCGAACCAAACCGCCAACCCGCCAAAAATTACTTTTTTATTTTTTTTATATACATGTATGATTAAAATTTTTTTGATAGGTTAATTTCAAAATATTCTTCTATGATTTTTTTATCATTCCATACTCAACACACACATCTCTCCAACCATAAAATTAATTAGACAACCACATAGTTGAATTATAAATATATTATATGCATAATGCATTAAAACTTCAAATAACAAGATCACAACTAGTTAGATTAATCATAACTTGAAAAAAATGAATGAAACGTGATATTAAAAAGTTTATGAAATATAATTTATTAAAATATAATTTATTTTATATTAAGCATTTTTTTAATTTTGACTAGTGCTGCTCAATGAATCAAGGAAGAAAAAAAGAAAAAATTTTCAAAAAAAAAGGAAGAAAGAAAAAAAAAAGAGCTGGCCCGCCAACCCAAACCGCCAGTGAATCGTTTGGGTTGGTTGATGCATTTTTCTCCAACCCGAACCAACCCAAACCGTGTGCATCCCTATAAACCGCCAAATCGAACTGCTCAAAATCGCTTGTTTATGGTTTGGTTTGGTTTGATTTGACGCTATTAACTTAAACTAATATGTGCACTAAATTTTAGCCAAAAATTACTGAAACCGCCCTTTGAACACCTTAGAGGCAAAATACTATTTAGTCCCTGAATTGTTAGTCAAACTACTATTTAGTCCTCAAATTTATCAAAAATACTATTTAGTCCCCGAATTTTGTAACTATGTCAACTATTTAGTCCCCGAATTTGACAAAAATACTATTAAATCTCCGAATTTGTAACTATGTCAACTATTTAGTCCCCAAACTTGACAAACATACTATTTAATCCCCGAATTTACAGGTCTGTCAATGATTTAGTCTCCTGAATGTTACCCGTTAGAGTTGACAGAGTTGCAAATTCGAGGATTAAATAGTATTTTTGTCAAGTTTAGGAACTAAATAATATTTTTGTCAAATTTGAGGACTAAATAGTTGACATAGTTACAAATTTCGGGGACTAAATAGTATTTTTGATAAATTCGAGGACTAAATAATAATTTAACTAACCATTCAGTGACTAAATAGTATTTTGGGTCGCTCTAATAAAAATCAATCTTAGATATTTTTTAAGGAAAATCACAGAAAGATAATTGTTCCTAAAAATTACATCATTCTTTCCCCTTTTTTTTGGTCAACGTCATTCTTCTTATTTTCTCTTCTTTTCATCACTTGTAAACGACGCCGTCTTCGTTTCGACTTGCGAAGCGCATATTCGGGTGAGACTCTCCCAATCAAAATCAGACAGCTGTCCGGATAGTATGCAGCGCTGTAGAAGATCGTAGCCGAGCGAAGCGAAAAGCACCTAATCCTCAAGCACACACAATTCTGTTCAGACTTGAGACTTTCAGAATACGTGTGGATAATATCTTACTCTGATACATGTGAAATGTGAAGAAGCAACGCAACGATGATGATAATCGAACCCGCCATAGCCGCCCGATTCTCCGCCGCCGCCGCCGTACCATGTATTTCTCTCTCTCTCTCTCTCTCAATTAATATCTCTGAACTATTTTCTTTGCTTCAATGATCACCAATTATGCACTGACTGAATAAGGAAATAGTTTTTTTCACTTTCTTGCAATCTTCTTCTAGTCTATCCTGCGTTGAGCATTCCAGAGATAAATGCTCTTACTGACACATACCTTATTTTTCAGATAACCGTTCAATGTGGAGCTCGGAGGATGTGAATGGAGTGGCCCATTTAGCCTCGTCCCGGCTTTCTTGTGCCTGCAGTGTTGAGATGCCATGGTATTCAGAGTTGACTCTTTGTTTTCCTTGTGACTTATTATTATTATTATCATTATTATCATCCTGCATATGTGGCTGGATTAAATTGAAAATTTTTATCTGGAAGGATATGGAACACTTAATGATAAATGGGTGAAAAGTGGTCGTAACTCAGCTTTTTTTGGATTTTCTGATGAAAATAGCATAATTACCGCTACAACATGGCTGAATGGGAAGATATTGTTGAAATCTTGAAGAGAAATATGGAAATAACTCAATGTAAATGGGGATAGGAAAATATCTGCATCTATGTTTTATTAAGAATGCAATATCAAGCAAGATCCAGGTAGTAACTGCAAAATATTAATCAAACTTGTATCAGAATTAAGATCATTATTCTATTACTATATTGGGTTAATCCAAAATTGAACTAATTAGAACTCAATAGGCATTTGGATAGGAAAATATCTGCCTCAATGTTTTATTACGAATGGAATATCAAATGCTAAAATTTCACTTTTGTGTTCATTAGTAAAAAGGAAAAACAAACATTAAATGTATAGTAGACAATTTTCAAATATGGACCAAAGTACCAAACTAGGTAGATATTTAGTTATAAGAATCGTACATGAGTAATGAGAACTTATTCTAATCAATCCCTAGAAAGAAATTTCATCGTTGGGAAACCGATCAGGGAAGAAACCAGTAAGCTTGGTGGTGAAACTGTCATGACTGGACTGATTATTAGTCCATGTCTTTAACCAATATAGAATGCTACTTCCCTTCCCTAACTTCAAAACCCCATAATTTCTTGCTTTTGTTTCCTTTAACTTGAGAATTTGGTGATGATTATGATTTCCCAAAATGTAAAGTTTTTAATGTCTTCTTTTTACCCTGTAATCCTTTTAGTTGAAAATTTCACTACCTTTCATGTATGGCCCTACAAAATGTTACAAGCCGAAAATAATTATTGAGAGTATAAATAAACAGGGGTAGAAGTAAAAAATCCACTGGGACTCTCTTCACAAGGAGGAACAAACTTGTAAAGAGTAGAATTCAAGCATCAGCAGAGCATTTGGGCTCAGCTGAGGATCCTGTAAAGCAAAATGGGAAGACATCTTACCATCCATTTGAGGAAATCACTGTTTCAGCATCAGAGCATAGTGAAGATGCTAGACTTACCGCAGCAGAAACAAGTAGAACAATTATTGAGGTATTTTTTTTCTTTTGGTGCGTCATGATGATGGCGTAGAAGATTGAACGTAGGACCCGAGGTAAACTGAAATTGAAAAAAAGAAGAAGATGAACCATAACTGAGGCATTCAATTGATTAGCTTTGCCAATAGATGAAGTAATTTCAGATTAAAAAAAAAGAAATTTAGATTATAAAGTATACATGAAGAAACAAAGATGGAGAAGCAAACTATTGGAATGAAATAATGTTTAAGACTTTTCACCAAAAAAAAAAATAATGTTTAAGACTTAAGAGACTATCCTTGTTGAATTTATACTTTATGAACTTATTCATGTTAATGCTAAGTCCTTAGCCAGCTTTCCCATATCACTTCAGAAACCAGTGTTCTAAGCCTCTCTAAAATTGGTTTAGTAATATACTAATATTTGTACCCAGAATTCTACTTAGGAAATTGAAATGAGAATGACTAATTGTTAATTTTAAATGAACAGGTTCACTCTACGCTATACAGAAATTGTAACAAAATTAAATTCAGGCATTGGGATCAGGCTTGGACTTAAGAGAAAATGAGCTGAAGCCCAAACTGGCCCTAAGACACTATATAGTGTATATCTATATTAATTTTGTTGTTTACTTTTTAAATTTGGTTCCAAAAATCATATTTTTCCAAGTTCAGGCCCAAACATTTGTATTCCGGCTGTCTTAGTTCTGAATTGAAGTTTTAAAAGCATACCTGGCCTTAAATAATCTAGACCAAATTTGACAAAGCCTGACCTTTGATCACGTCTACTCGATCGGACTGGATGCTAAAGTTAATATATGAAAGAAAGCTTATTATTTCAGGGATGTAGTTAGTTACTGGATCACTAAGACAATAAATGGGTCTTTGTTTTTGTATGATATCATTCTTAATACTTTGTTGTAGAATTCAGAACCAGAGGTGCAATTTGACAGTTAGAGAAAACTATCCTCAAGGTTTGCATGCTGATTGCAAGCCTAATATTGAATTCCTTGAAGGATAATTATTAGAAAGTATTGAGAATTTTCCTGGACATGTTTCTTGCACTTGTAAGTATACAGACCACTGGAGTTTGTTTTAAGGAATATATTGAGGTTAATGGTAAACACCATTTATAGAACGATCTTGACATTCAAATAACAATTATCAAACTCATCACAAATGAGTTTACATCATCTATGAAAGTAAATGCCAAAAATATCTTGATATTCTTATATTGAATGCTTCAACTATGAAGTTGGTAGGTTGTACTTGCTTGTAATCCTAAAATTTGATGGAATAATGAACCTTGGATAATTTATCTCAATGAGATTTGAATCAAGACCTTGGTCAACTCCTGTACTAAACAAGCTGTACTTGATACAAAACCTTTGTCTAGGAGCTTTTCAGTAGCCTTATCTTTCTCATCTTTAGAACTCACAATGCATAGCTAATGATTTAGTGGCCTGTCATTTTTAGGTCAACAGCAAGGCAACACTTATGTTCTCAAACTTGATCAATGATGAAGCTCATGAAAATATCATTTGGCCAGATTTGCCCTATTTGACCGATGAGCATGGAAGTAAGTGAAGGCAAGATATTTGTCATTTATGCATTACATGTAAATTTTATTGTGGGTGGGGTGCCTCAATCACCAAATCAAATGCTATGGGTATTGCAGATATATACTTTCAAGTGAAGAGTGGTGAAGATATTATGCAATCCCTAACCTCAGAAAATAATTTTGTGGTATGGACAATTTTTTCTACTTTCTAGATAATGCCTTAGCACTTAATATAGCACATACATTTGGAAGTATGCATACTTAAATGCCCTCTCCAGTGATTAGAGCTTCCAGAATCTAATAATTTTGACTTCTGTTTATTCTGTTTGTACTATATGTGTGTGCTCCTATTTATTATTTCATAAGTGGAAAATTCAGCTGTATTACTATGCTTGTTTAAATTATTGTGAAATCGTTGGGTTTGGGCTCTAGTAGTGAAAGGAAATCATAGAGGTGTGTTTGGTTCAATTCTTACCTAGCCATTCAAAAGCATTATAAGGAAAATGGGAAAGTTGACTCTTTTAAAGTCCTTATAAATTGTGACAATGTAACTTTCCTTTCACTTTAACAATTTGACTTGACTTATATTCCAAAAGAAAACATCACCCTTGTAATATTTAATGGTCTATATATTCTAAGAAATCCATTTCATGAGCAAGGGTAAATGGCCCTTAATTTCTTGGATTCTTTTGTTTACTCTATCATTATCAGCAAACTAAGAAGATGCATCCTTTTGGACTTCTACAATGATTTTATATTCGCACTATTTGGCTTGTCACTTTTCATTGTACTTTATGCAGTAGATGATCATGTCTTATCTTGGTCACTTTTCAATAACCATGTTTCCATAGGCTCATAGATATGTTTGGAAAATACTATTTGTCATTCATTTTCCATTTCTTTCTTCCTTTTAATCTCATTTCTCAATCTGTATTTTGCATCTTTAGCTTTTACCCCGTTACAGTGTTGTAAATATGGCTTGTCTGTTCTCTACATTGCAGCAAGTCATTGTTGGTGTGGATACCATGGAAATGATCAGCGAGATGGACTTGTCAGGTCCTTCAGAAATTGACTTTGGGATTGAAGAATTTGATGAAGATAGTGATGATGCAGATGACAATGATGAAGAGGATGAAGATGAAGATGGGGATAATGATTATGACTCGGTTGGATATAATTTTTTTAAATGTGATTGTGACCTGTAGAATATTTCTTAAATGTAAGTATCATAACTATAAACATAATTTCTTATGTTCTCTATTAATGTTGGCAGGAATGGGTTGCTATTCTTTCAGACGAGGATGAGCAAGATGATGCTGATGAAACACTTGAAGGCTGGGCAAAATTGGAGACTATGCATTCTTCTTCTGATCCAATGTATTTTGCCAAAAAGTTGGCTGAGGTAAAAATTAATGGCAATTGGCATTACCTTTAAGATGACAGGACAGTACAATTACTTTTGTGGCCTGTAGAAACTTGCATGTAGTAATTTTCTGTTGTGATTTTCCATGGGCTTATTGTAGTCATTATTTTATTTAGATTGCTTCCGATGATCCAATTGATTGGATGGAACAGCCTCCGGCTTGTCTAGCTATCCAAGGTCTTTTAAGACCTGCCTTTATTGAAGAACAATCTGTCATACAGAAGCATCTATCAACCAACCAGTCCAATACGACTGACACAAGTGAACCCCTAAAAGATAACGGAGAAGATCCAGGTGCGATTAATGGTCTAGTGCATAAACCAGTGTCATCCAAAGACAATGCAGCACAGGTGGAGAATAGTGATATTCCTGCTAATGTGACCTCATTTTTCAAACTGGAGATGGTCAAGATTCAGCTGTTTTCAGCTCATGGACATCCGGTATGTTTGCTGACTTGTGTATTTGTTTGCATTTGATTGTTGCTTATCAAGTTGTTTAGAGTTTAGACTTTTAGAAACAAGCATTATGAACTTGGACATGCATTGGACCAGGCACTTCAGTTAGTTAAAACATTCATCCAATATGCTTCCTCCCTTTTGTCTTCAAATTTAACTTTTCATTCCACCGAATTGCTTACAACAAGATCTTGTAGTTTCATATTTAATTATTTTGTAGGTTATCATACGTCTAGAATCATTGATAAACTATGAAATGGCATAAATATGATTGAAAAAACAGCTATAAAATCAATGTATTTATCGCCATGATATCTTCATGTTTTGTGGAATAAAGTATTTGAATACTAGTTTCTGTGAACTTAGATTTTCAGTTCTATTCTTAGATGCATAGTGATGCAGATAATCATGTTACTTAAAACAGCATTAACCAGCCAAAAATGATGATCTTATTTGCCACACTTGGGATCAAGACATTAATTATTCAATTAGTAATCAGACAGAAGTTTTCCATGATGTGCCTACGGTTTTTCTGGGAAAAGAAATTTTTATTCTGATTCTCTGCAGACCGACCTTGAAGTAGAAGAGTACATGAAAGCTCAGCCTGATGCTATTGCACACTCAGCTTCCAAAATCATATCTCGTGTGAAAGCTGATGGAGAAAAGACTACACAAGCCTTGAAGTCTCTTTGTTGGAGATGTAAGGGTATACAAGTGGAGGTAATAGAAGATCTCTTTGGGTTTGGGTTATTTATTTCTTCGTAAGTTCTTTTCGGCCATACATGGTGGCTATAAATGGCTTTTACTTTAGTTGGGTTTGATTCATTGGTACTTTAAGTTATCTGTTCAACTAATACAAAATTCTGTCTCTAGTACATTTTGAACTACTAGAATTGATAGTATCTGGCTATCAGCAATGTCCATAGCACATTTACAGACACAGGTTTGTAAATGAAAACTCCGAAGTCATAAATGAACAATAATGTGTTGTACGAAAATAATAATGGCTGAAATTCATTTTACTCTTTATTTGGAGCATTTTTTTTTGTAAGCATATGCACATGTAAGTATGTTGTCGTTGCTGTCAATAATCACTCTTGGTTGCAATCTAATGCAGGAGGCACAACTTATAAGTGTAGATTCCCTTGGGTTCGACCTAAGGGTTTGCTCGGGAACTAAAGTCCAAACGCTGAGATTTGGATTTAAGAAAAGGGTATGGCAAATTATTTTCTAAGCTACACACTCAACTCATTTATATTTGTTAGTTATGCCATGCATTATGTGTCCAAACCAACAAAGTCAACAACTACAAACAAATGGCCTGTTTGAAGGTTTTTCTGTTTTTTTTTTTAAATTCTTTAAAACTAGTTTTGAGAATTCATGTTATTGGTGTTTTTATGTATTTATATATATTTTACTAATGAAAGACTTGCTTTCTGTATTTTAAAAACTGGATTTCAGAACATTTTCTACTGTTCTAAACACATTTCTTTTGTTTACAGTCGAAAATAATAATTCAAACAGGTTCTTCATTTTTAAAAATCGAAATAGGCGCTGCCTTTTTCACTAGATATAATGGGCTATATGAATCAAACAATGCTAATATGTTCTACCTTGACTCATTTCTATGTTTAGATTTCTCCATTGGATCAACTCTTGGTATTAAAATTCTTAGTCTGTTTGGTATGAACTTATTATCTAGTATGGGCTACAAAAAAAAAGTTAATATCTTTAACCAATTAAAATGTTGACGTTGAATCAATCTTCAATATGTTGTAGTTTAAATTAAATTGCATTTGCAGGCCACGTCGGAGTACAGCGCTGAGAGACAACTCAATGATGTACTCTTTCCAAGAGTTCAGAAAAAGCAGCAAAAAATGAAGCAAACGCATCAAAATGAAAGCTAAAACCTTCAAATGTCGTATTCCAGGTGAATTCTTTACGGTTTGTTGTACTCCTTTAGCCAATCATTGTGTATAGCAGGTCAAAGGAAGGCAAAAGAAAGCCATGCAAATGCTATCACATTATGTAATTGTTATTGCATTTAATGGTAATTGAAAAAGTAATGTCTTTTTCCTCAGTTCTTCATACCCTGATTCTATTTCTGATATATTCTTTTATACTCACCAGTGTTCACTATCATTGCTCTGTCTAAATACTTTTGTAGCACCAATTTGCAGAAACAAAGAACCCTTGCATAATAATATACTCATTTTGCACTTATTCCATAAGAAAGTGAAGGATAAAGTTATGCATACTGCAAACCAAGAAAATAACATACAATCAGAGTCAGAGGAGTTTATCAGACTGATTAGAAATTGAAGGCTTAACTTACCTGAAAACATATCATTGGAGTCAAGAGTTCTTCTTCTAAGGAATAAATAGTATCAAGTGGAAAATTGAATGATGCTTTTAGATGGTTTAACTATCATTGTTTGATATTTTTCAAAACTGGAAGATAAAAGTATTAATTTCTTTAAGAATGAGTGTTTCTGGGATCATGATAAGGGTTTAACACCTAGTACTTTTGGGATCCTTCTACAGCTTTTGCTTGATGACAACAAAAGTTTGATACCAAGACACTGAAGTTTCTATCTTCAACTATTCTCTTGACAGCCATATAATTTTTAGCATGCACTTATTGACAGATTATTGTTCTTGTGATTTAGTAATAAGGGTAAACCATTTCCTCAATACATCTCTCCTTTTAACTTGTCATTAAATTTGTGAACACACAAGGAAAGGAGGATTCACACCCAATCAACACTCCAGGCAACACATCTAGAGAACACAAAAACTAGGAATATATATTGTCTTAGATCAAGTATTCATCAGAGCAGGGCAGGTGACTAATTTCTCAGATACTGCGAGGCCCATTATTGAGAGTAACCTGTGACAATGCAACTTATCTTCATCTTGTTCGAAGATGGAAAGAATGACAGGTATTCATGTATAACCATGAAAATATCAGGAGCCCTCACAAGATAAATAGCTTAAGTGTGCTGCATAAGCAGATTTTCAATTATAGAATTAGAGTTTAAGTTTCTAAGGAAAATTCAAGTTAATAATTAAAAATTTTAGGAAAAGAATATCCATATCAAAATACCAATAAAACATAAATAATAATTTTATATTTACCACAATACCAAAAACTTCTTTTTCCTAAACCTTTTACAATCTACCTTTAACATATAGGACATTCTTACGTTCATCATCATCACTCACACATATAGGACCTTCTACTGACGTTATAATTAATTTGCTCTGTCTCTTGATTTTTTGTTTTCAATATAAGACATACAGATCCCAATTCTGAGTTCTTAAAACAGTTCTCTAGTTAGAATCAAATGCCCAATAATACCTAAAATAGAATTCCAAAATTAGAGGAAAAAAAGTAACCCATATCTCATTTAGGGTTTCTAGCTATTTGGGTGCTTTTAAGTAAAATAACACCTTTATTTCCTGAAATCAATTTATGCCTTTTATTTAAAAAGTCACTTCCAAAATTTTAGTAAATTGTAAAATTATTTTATCAAAATAAAAAATTATTCAAATTATATATATATATATATATATATATATATATATATATATATATATATTAAAAATTCTTTAATTAAAATTAATAAATAAAAATAATTAGTAAATTAAATTGGTTTGGGACTAAATTGATAAATATAGTTATTATCATAATTTCAATTAAATTTTAAGAAATATATTTTCTGATATATTATATTTTAAAATTTTTATTATATGTTATTTTAAGAAATATATTTTCTGATATATTATATGTTATTTTTGAGAGATCTTGACCCATTTTATTTTTTTTTTAAAATTTATATATACTTTTGAAAAGAAAGGAGAGGACATCCATAAATTTTAGATTAAACTACAATTTTCTTTATTATTATTATTTTTTGATAAGACAATTTTCTTTATTTTGAAAGCCTATAATCTCATCCCTTTAAAGATTAAAAAAACTATAATTTTACCCTTTTAGGCTAAAATATCTTTAATAGTAGTATTAATTTTATAAATTAATTATAAATATTATAAAAAATATTTATTTCACTATTATTTATTTTTAATTGAAAATAATTATTTTATTTTTATTTAAAAATATTTTCTATGTTAATCAAATGCATATTTAATTTTATAAATAATAGACATAAAATTAATTTGATCAAAATGAATAAAATTGTATATTTTCTTATAAGGTGTAATATGACTTTTCAAAATAGATTAATTATATAAATAATAAAAGTAAGAAAATTTTGATTAAAAAGTATCTCTTTCCAAAGACAAATATATATATATATAATACATATAACTTATTTCTTAAATTTTTAAAAAATATAATATAAAATATTTTTTCTGATGAGATAATATAAAATAATTATAAATATTATATTTTAAAATAATAATAATAAAATATTTAATAATTTTTTAATTCTTAACTATTTTAATAACTTCTCATCCATTTCATATTTTTTTAATTATATAACAGTCATATTAATATATATAAATATATACAACTCATTAAACATGTGTAATTCACAATGTTTTATCCTTATCAAATTAACACGTGGTTTTTTTAGAATTTTGAAGTGGGTGCTGTTAACGTACGTGTAGTGGAGTTTAGATTCTCTGTTATCTATAGTTGTGCTATATAAATTAATCATAGTTAAAAATTTGATTACGATTTTTTAATTGATCAGCCAAAATTATCATGGTGATTAAACACAAAAAACATAACCGACGCATTCATTCATGTGTTGAGTGCACGAGTGTTGCATGCATGAATCCAAATTATAATTAATGGAAGGATTCTGTGTTTCTGCTTAGACCCATTAACCTTAGCTTCCAGCTATGATGCAGTTGGTTCATAATATATAG
This sequence comes from Senna tora, assembly GCA_014851425.1. Taxonomy (NCBI): domain Eukaryota; kingdom Viridiplantae; phylum Streptophyta; class Magnoliopsida; order Fabales; family Fabaceae; genus Senna; species Senna tora. The sequence goes on from CM026269.1 coordinate 33,558,744, forward strand.
CTAAAACAAAACATGGACGGCCTTAATTACTTTTCCTCACACTTTGATTTTGTCATCTTTATATATAAAATAATAATTCTAGTTTAGCTATATATATATATATATATATATATATATATATATATATATATATATATATATATTATACAATACAATTTCATCTTCACTTTCCATTGTTCACCTGAGGGAACTAGGCAGTGTCCGGCAGCTTATAAATTTGGATCTTTAATAAGGTTATGATTGGATTGGATTGTCAAATTTAAAATTTAACAAAATTTAAAGGGAAAAAAATGCATATCCTCCCTCAAAACTATCATTTAATTACAAATACCCCTCTTGGCCAAAATAAATAAATACATACCCCTAAACTATATATGACGAATAACCCCTAAACTATAAAAGGTGGCAAATAATCTCTTTATATCTATGTTAATATGGTTGTTGGATCTTTTGATAAGTGATATTTTAAAATAGTTATTTTATAATTAAAAAAATAAAATAAAATATAGGATGTAATGAGATAGGAGAGAAAAAATCAATGTTTTTAAAATCGGACCGGTTATTGAACCGTTCGAGGCACTGGTTCACGGTTCAATGGTCCAATCGTGGTCGAACCGGTGGCATTTAAAATATATATTTTTAATTAAATATACTAAAATATATCATAAAAAAATTATATACTTCATAATTATATGTTTCCATCTCGATCTAAACATGATAAGAAATAGAACAAGTTTCAAATTACCACAATATCATATTAAACTCTTTAAATAAGTTCAAGGATCAACATATTTAAGTCTCAAGTCTTATCACAAACCAAACAATAAATACTGAAATAGAACAATCCTTACAACTACAAGTCACAACAAATTCTCAATAAATACTAAATCATAAACAACACAAAATTTTTTATTTTTTATTAAAAAGGAACAACCGGTCAAACCGTCTAAACCACCGATTCTGACCGGTTTGGACGGTTATTGACCGGTTTTCCGGTTATTGACCGATTTTATATCTGACCGGTTCTTTGGTTATTCCGGACCGGATTGACAGCCGATTTTCCGGTTTTCCGATCCGAACGGCCGGTCCGGTTTTGAAAACAGTGGAAAAAATAGAAATCATAACATAGGTAGTTATTATAATGAAAAAATAAATAACTTCTCATTATTTAATTTATTATTTTTAATTTATATAATATATTAAAAATTAAAATATATATATATATATATTTATATATGTGCATTCAAAGTCTCTAGTATATATATAAGTCTCGTTTGGTATGAAAAATATTGAAGGGAATAGAAATGGGATTGAAAATAATGTTGGAGAAATGGAAATGTGATATGAAGGGAATAAAAATAGATAAAATGATCATTTTACCCTTATATTAAAAGTGAATAAAGAGGTAAGAGCAAAAACATAATTTTATCATATTGTAAAAAATAAGATATATTTAGTACGAAGAATATTAAAAGAAAAGTTAAATTATAACCAAGATTATGTCATAAATTCGCGCAACCAAATGGGCTCTAGTAATCTAGATATGTATTAAAAGTGATACAGAAAATTAACATTTTAGAAATAAGAAACAAGGAAAATTTGAAATTCTCCTTTAAGGATATATATATATATAGTGACATTAGTGAGTAATGTTACACTGAATTTGAAGTCCTCATTAGACCAATATAGCTAATTAACATCCTCCCAAACCCTTTGATTTAAGACTTCATCATGCAATCCTTTTGATTTTAAGATTGTATTCTCTCTCTTATCCCTCACAGATTATCTTTATCAAAAACACTTCATCTGCATTTAAATCCAATTAATTAATGGCATTTCTTATAAGGTTGGATGTGGACCAGGCAATTGTTTCATGGAGAAAACGTTTAGATAGGAGGTCAAATTATAATCGAACTGCGTGACATTTAAATTAGGTCCAATTAAGTAAAAAAAAGTGTGCCCTCGTCAACAACAACTTTAACTTTTAACCTAGTGCTAAGCATTGATATAACAAGATACAATACTATTATACTAGTTGCGTGGAAGCACAGGTCACTGAAGTGTAATTTACCCTTCACTTAAAGAAAAATAACTGGCCACCTAATATTTTTATGATCAAAAGAGTGTTTCTTACCCCAAACGTTTGGCATTACTATCAATTCTGCTCCAAGGTTTTTTGTTGTCAATTGTATATTTTTACCCTCAACGTTTTATTTTTCTACCGTGTTACCCTTTTCACTAATGTCGTTAAATAATTACCGATTTTTGTTGATGTGGTAGCACACGTGACAAAATGAGCTAACTAAGAAAAGTGAGAGCAAAATGACGCAATGCTTCAACTTGTTTGAAAAGAAAAGATTTATGGTTCAAAACGACACAGTATTGTGTAGGCTAGGATAGAGAAAAAATAAGTTGAAAAATACTTTTGTCCAGTTAATTTATTTTTTCATGTGCAATACCACAACAGCAAAAATCGTTAATTATTTAACAGCGTTAGCGAAAAATGTAACATTTATAAAAGAAATAAAACATTGAAGGTACAATTGATTAGAGACACTAAACGTTAAATTAAAAACACCCTTTTGCCTATTTTGATGCCTAAAAGGCATTTTACTATGTTTTCTCCACCAAGAGATTCAATGGCACTCTAGCATTTGGATGTTCATTTATGTACAATACAATACAACCAAAAACATGCTTTCAATTAAATAAAGCATTTTTATTTATCAGTCACATTTCAACAACATAATAATTTTCTTAGTCAAAGGGATATTCTTTTCAATTCATATGATATTCCTTCCTCATCCATCATCTGCATATTCTGCATCTCTTTGCCTTCGCTTGGTATTAAAAAAATTCAATATTATTTTCATTTACATTTTCATAAATGAACTTTTTTAGAATTTTGATAAATTATATATATATATATATATATATATATATATATATATATATATATATTAATTGGTGCAATTTCTTCCTCTTTTCAAATGTTGTTCCTGATATTTAAAGTTTAGGTGAAATTACTCTAATCAAATTATCATTGAATGTTAGATAAAGCCAAAAACTTAGATTTTTTTTAAAAATTAATTAAATGATCGTTTTAGTGATCATTTGAATTTTTCTATTATCTCAACTATATTTTAGAAAGAAATCAAAATATTAATACCAAATATTTCAATTTAGTTAGGGAAATAAATTGTATTAATTTGTAAAGATAAGCTACAAAATTAAAATGTTGTACAAAGTTAAGAGGCAAAAAGTTCATTTTGACCCTAATTATACATGTATAACATTTATCAAAAAATTAAATTAAATTCCATGTCAAAATATATATTAATTAATACCAAATATTTCAATATTACATAAATACAGTAATTAAATGGACTTGAGTTGGACACTTAAAGGCTGAATGTCCAATGCGTCTATATGATTCTATATAATATCTACTTAGACAAAAACTCTATTTTGGTCCCTAATGTATAGCACATTTTTCAATTTGGTCCCTAACGTTTGTTCAGTCTCAATTTGGTTCTTCACGCTTGCGATTAGTACTAATTTGGTCCCTAACGCTTGCGATTACTTAACAAAATTGAGGGGTGGAGAAGGGAATGTGAGGGATTAAATTGGTACCAATCGCAAACGTGAAGAACTACTAAATTGAAGCTGAACAAACGTTAGGGATCAAATTGGTACCAATCGTAAACGTGAAGGACCAAATTAAGATGGATCAGCATATGTATAGGGTCTGAATTGAGAGAAGTGGTTTGTTAGGAACCAAAATATGATTTTTGTCCATCTACTTATTTGTACATTAGTGATTAGTCTTCCTTATTGTCTTCATTCATTTGTCTTTTGTACAAAGCCAATGATGACCATTTCACTTAAAAAGCCAAACAATTCCTATAACCATTATTATTGAATGCCTCATGAAATGCAATAATCTCTCTTTCTTCTACATTTGCATTCTTCTTCTTCTTCTTCTTCTTCTACTTCTTGTGTGATTAAGAATAATGGTGCTAGGTTCTAAAGAGATAGAGTATAGATGTTGTGGTGAACACTTTTGGTTGCTTGTGATGGCGTGTGTGGTGCTCGTGATACTCGCAGGTGTTACTTCTGGTTTAGCTTTGGGCCTATTGTCGTTTACTCAAGTTGATCTTGAAGTCCTCATTAAGGCCGGTAGGCCCAACCACAGAAAATATGCAGGTTTAATTTGCCATTAAACGACGTGCACTTTTTAAATCGTTTTGTTAGTTTATTTTTTGAGAGAATTATCATTTTGGTCCTTGAAAGATACAAATTGTTTCAATCTAATCCTTAAAAGATGAAAATGCCTAAAAGATACTTTTTTGTTTCAATTTAGTCCTTTTAATCCCTGAAAGAAGCCCTTGCATGCACCGACAGAAAAAAATTAAAAGGACTAAATTAAGACAAAAAGTATCTTTCAGAGACTAAACTAAATATTTTCATTTTTAGGGACTAAATTAAAATAATCTATATCTTTTAGGGATTAAATTGATAATTTTCTCTCTTTTTTTTGGCGAAAATATACTTTTGATTCTCAAACTATAAAGTATGTTCTTATCAATTTTGTCACTAAACTTTGTTTGATGTCAACTGTATTCTTAAACTTTTAATTTACAAGTAATTTTGTCATTGATTCTAACGTTGTCTAACTAACTAATAACAGAAGTAAATGACTGTGATTGTCCACGTGGCCTGCAATATTGATTGAGATACCAAATTATATATTTAGATACTCTGTCAATTTAGTCACTCTGCAGAATAAATATCGTCATCGTGCATAGTTAAATTGACAAAACTAACAATATAATTAAATATATGACTTAACATTACATTTAACAATAGAAGTCACGTGAACCGTTACATTTATATGTGAATTATTTACACAGAGTTAAAATGAATGGAAAACTTACTTAAAAATTAAAAATTTATCAACATAATTAACAAGAGAGCAAATTGACATTTGTTTGGAAACAAACAGTAGTTTAATTTGCCTAATTATTCCCTCTAGCTCTCTAAATTATTTGTTCTACGGCCTCATAGATTGTGATTTTTTAATGTGCAGCAAGGATATTACCAATTGTGAAGAATGGGCACTTCGTATTATGTACTCTCCTTATTGGAAAATCACTGGCTATTGAGGTATGAATGATGCATATGTGATAAAAATATTAATATTACTAATTTTACTTTTATATATTAATCAAATGAAGGAGAATAAATTTTTTTTAAAAAAAATTAATAAAACAATGTATCTATCTTAATTAATACATTTAGGGCACGCTTGGTATAAATGCACAGATGTAAAGTATTGTAGAGTAAAGTATCGTAGAATAAAGGAATATTGTAGAGAAAAGTGAGGAGAGAGATAGAGAGAAAAATTAAAAAAGAGAAAAAGTATGATAAAAATGTGTTTATTATGTATAAAATATGATGTAAATTTTTTTTAGAAATTGTGAGATTACATGTAATGCACTGTTTGGTAAGTATACCAAACGTGCCCTTAGTATACTACCAAAATACTTTTGTATTATTTATAAAAAAAATTTGCATTAAACATTTGGATCAAACATTTTTTTCATATGATAAGAAAAATGTTGTACCAGCATTTAAATTTTAAAATAAGTATTTATATATACACGTTTATTTTTTTTTATTTCAAACTAAATTGTATTAACTATTTTATTTTAAAAAAAATTGTGGTCTAGCTTAGGTTAGCCCAGAAACTCTAGATAGATTAGATTTTGAGTATGAGAATAAGAATAAGAATAGAATGAAACATAATTAAATATAATTACGTTTGGTATAACATAAAGTAATGAGATTAGAGCTAATAATAAGAATAAAGAAATAGCATAATAACCAATTTATCTTTATAATTAAATATGATAGTGGTGGCAATAGTAGCGATGGTAGTGCTTAGAGTTAAAAGGCTAAGAATATTCTTTAGGGAATAAAAAAGTAAAAAATATCACATTCTCGTTCCTTTGTCCTTTTTCCTTCCACACGAAGAAGGATGGTTTATTCCCTCAAATGTAGATGATAGGATTATCATGAAAAAGAAAATGCTACTATTCATAGCAAATTAAGCGTGAGAGTAAGAATCCTACCTATTCATTCACTTTTTCATTCCCAAACGACCTTAATTGGTTAGCTTTTGCATCGTGACTTGTGAATCATAAGTAATCATCATAAAGGTTTGTTTGGTAAGAATTATGCACAGTAAAATCATGGTATTTTACGATTCTAAAAAAAAATTATATCATATTTTATACATACCAAATATACTTTTTATCATACTTTTTCCCTCTCCTAATTTTTCTATCTATCTCTCTCTTCACTTTTTTCTACAGTACTTTCTTTTATTCTACAGTACTTTCTTTACAGTACTTTACATCCGTACATTTATACCACGTGTACCCTGAAATTATTATGAATAGATCAAATACAGGGCCATAATATTTCTATGAACATATATTAATTGAATGACCCTACAATTTATAACCATTGAAGGAATAAATGAACCACAAAATTTATTTAGGACTTACAAAATAAATAGTAAATGATTGAATTTATATATTTAGGCACTGCCAGTTGTTCTGGACAGAATAACCCCAGCTTATTTTGCAATTCTGGCATCAGCTCCACTAATCACTGTGTTTGCAGAGGTAATTAATTAATTAATTAATTATATGTTTGTTTTCACTTTGTAATTAATAAAATATTTGCTAAATTAGGATATTAATGAATTTATGTTGGTATTTAATTAGATTGTTCCTCAAGCTGTGTACTCTCGTTATGGACTGAGCCTAGGAGCAAAAATGGCTCCCTTTGTTCAATTTCTTCTGCTCATCTTCTTCCCCATATCCTATCCTGCTAGTAAGGTATATTAACTTACTAACTATTATAACATCTTTACTTCTTTAAACTCACATTAATTATATTAAATAGAGTTGATATGTGATCCAATAAAGAAGGCCTAATAGAATACAGTTAACATTATTAGGTCATAACATACATTGTTGTTTGGTAAGTGGTTAGGTGTAGGCTTTAATGCTTATTAATGAGAGTGCCCAGTAAGAAACTATAAATGGATTAGGTCCGATCCCTTCTCACTGCACTTGAAAATGGAGAGAAAGACGTAACTTCCGGACAAAGTGGGATTCTCCAACTATGGCTAAATCAGATATGCTTCCTTCATTCACATCAAATTTGTATGCATCTCATTGTTTTTCAGAACATGAATGTCCAACAATTTAACGACAATTAGAGGGCATAAGCATAACATATATATATATATATATATGCAGCAAATGATGCAATAAGAGATAGAAATTTTAATTTCCTAAAGATCATGTTTCCTTTGTTTATGGCAGCTTTTGGATTGGACTCTTGGAAAAGGGGAATCAGTTCTCTTGAGAAGATCAGAGCTAAAAACATTTGTGGACTTGCATGCAAATGAGGTTAATTAATTTCTTCCTATATATATAAATATATTCCTTAAAAAAATTAATCTTCTCTCAATTTCATCAGTTAAAGATAATGTATCTTAATTAAATCACTCAACATTTTTTTATTATCAAAATGGTCCTTGTATTAAGCAAATTTCTTCCTATTCATGATAAATAAGACTCTATATAGCTATTAACTTTTGACTAAAACTCCTAGGTGGAACTTTCCCCAAATACGCCATCATTTAAGTGAATTTCCATCTAAATTTAAGTTATTTTAACAATCATTTAGCTTTACAAAATTTGTCCAAATAATGTTTTCCTGATAGATAATATTATGTGGACAAGTTTAAGTCATAAATTAATGGCCGTGTGGACTTCTATTTAATATTTTTAAATAAAAAATTGCGTAGAAAAGGGATCATTTTGATTAGAAGAACATTTTGGATCAAGTAAATTGAGAGATTTTATTATCAGAGGACCAAATTGAAAGAAGAAGAATATTTTTGGAACAAAATTATTAATTAAAGGTGGTAGCTAAAATATTGAATGATGCAGGCAGGGAAAGGAGGAGAATTATCTCATCATGAAACTTGTATAATCTCAGGTGCAATAGATTTGACTCAGAAGACAGCAAAAGATTCAATGACACCACTTTCTCAAATCTTTTCCCTTGACATCAACTCCAAGCTTGACATGTAATGCTTTAATTTCCAGAGTAAATTAACATTTTGGTCCTTGAAGATGTAGTCAGACTCAATTTAGTCATTGAAAGATGAAAATATCAATAGTCCTTAAAAGATGAAAACGTCAAATTTAGTCCCTAATTATCTCTACTAACATAACTGATGGAGAATTTTCTAAGGACTAACTAAATTGAGACAAGCTGCTTCTTTCAAGGGTAAAAATTGATATTTTTATATTCTAAAGACTAAATAGAGACAAATTATATATTTTATAGACTAAATTTAATATCTTCATTTTTCAGGGACTAAATTGAGATATATTGCACTTTCACGGACCAAAAGATTAATATACTCCAATTTATAACTCAAATTTTACTGTGAGATATATCATATCATATATTTATATTTTCTTTATTTTTTATTTTTTCATTTTTCACCTATATATCTTTCACTTATTGATAGATTTAAAACTATATTTCTCTAGGCATACAATGACATTGATCACTAGCAAAGGTCACAGTAGAATTCCTTTATACTCTGGAAATCCAACAAACATAATTGGCCTCATATTGGTATGTATCTCAACCCTCAGAATTGATGTGAAAGTTAATAAAAATTTAGAGCATTCAGCTAACAGACACCAATTTTAGTATCTTTTCATAGGTTCCAACCAGTTATTTTAGGTCCAGGAGTATAGATCACAATTTATTGATTTGTGATGATTTTTTTTGTTGCCTGCCTGGTCTACGAGGCACTGTCCCGACTAACCCAGACTCAACATGTACCTTATTATGATGGGAGAGCCTCTCAACGAGGATAACTGCATTCATAAAGTCTCAAACTCGAGAACTTACTGAAGCGTCACTAAGCCACTTACCACTAGGAACCAACCCTGGTTGGTATTTGTGATGATTTTGAAGTAATGTTTGCTAGACATTAATTTTCATTTTATCTATGCAAATGTACAATGTCCTCCCACCCCAAGTAAAAAAAGGAAAATTTTAATTATAAATTTGTGCTCGAGGGTTCAACTTCAACCTTTTGTAAAGCACCTATCAAAAAAATGTTAGTAGAAAGATGTCTTAGGTAATTTAGTCATGTATAGAGGAGATCATTAGAGGCTCCTATACGAAGCGTTGATCAGATGAAAAATGGTTCAATAAATAAAAATAGGAGAAGACCAAAGAAAACAATAGAACAAACTATTAAGCTTTGTTAACTTTTTGTTAAGTTATGCAATTTATGTCTTCAATGTTAACATTTAACAAAAAACTTCTCAGACTCATAATTATGTGCAACATTTCCCCTCAAATTTGCTAACATAGAGATAAGTGTTTGAACCAACGTGGTGTCGCACAGATAGTAAATGGTCAGTGTTCCCTTAACTATTGCCTCTCGGGTTTGATCCTTGGAGGGATGGGAATGGAGTGTCATCCATTGGGAGGGTCGCCCCCAGTAATGAATCCTGCAGTACCCAAGAGATTAGTCATCAGGTCCGCTTTGATGGAGACCCCGGTCATAAACCCAAAAAAAAGAGACAAGTGTTTGAGTATAAAAATATTAATGGAGGGAGTCCATTGCATTAATTGGAAGTTCGAGTGGCTCTTTAGTCAATTTTTAATGTTAGGAGAATAAATTACTGAACTTTAAGATGAGTGAGTTTTTTTTTTTTGGGAAAAAACTGAGATAAAGTTAATTAAGTGTTTGCTGTGAAGTTCCTCTAATCATATGTTTAATTTATACTCTTCATGCAAAATTTAGTCATCTATTTTCTCTCTTCACCATGATTGGTCATATAAACACTTTTTGACAAGTGTCTTATCTGTATTGTAAAATTTCATAGCAAACACTTAAACAACTTCACTTTAGTCCTTGTTTTATTTTGTAATTTAGCCTATTTTATCATGTTAGTATCACTGAGGCTGCATCAATCCTCTTCTAAGTCTTATCTCTAATAATTCAAACCTAGTTGCTTAATTCAAATTGGTATCTTCACAATACAATTAACACTGCTTATTAATATTCTGCAATTATGTCTGTGCAGGTTAAGAATTTAATCTTCTGTCGCCCAGAAGATGCAACCCCAATCAAGAATCTAATCATCAGGAAAATTCCTAGGTATGACATAATTATATATAGGTCAAATGTCCATTTTGGTCCTCTATGTTTCACTCAAGTTTTAAATTGGTCCTTTATCTTTCAAAAGTTCTATATTGATCCTTTATGTTTTCCAAAAGTTTCATATTTGCCCTTCATGTTTCATTGAAGCTAGTTCTATATTGGTCCTTTATGTTTCTTTCAAGTTTTATATTGATCCTTTATGTTTCATTGAAGTTCTATATTGGTCCTTTATGTTTCATTAAAGTTTTATATTAGTCCTTTATGTTTCATTAGAGTTTCATATTGGTCCTCTCAGCATGGTTTTATTTTTGGCTTAAACGACGTCGTTTGTGTGTTTTTGGTGTGTCTAAGGCCATGTCAGCTATTTAATACACGTAGGAGAGATTATGTGTCCACCTTGGCACGCCACGTCAGCAATTAACTTAAGAAATTGACGGACTTGGACGAAAGGACCAATTTAGAACTTCTGGAACAGATAAAGGACCAATTTAAAACTTTTGAAATATAAAGGACTAATTTAAAACTTGAGTGAAACGTAGATGACCAAAATAAATCTTTCACCTTATATATATATATATATATATATATATATATATATATATTATACAATTAGTCATTGTTACTTTTCTTACTTCTAATATTGTTTCCTTTTCCTAACATTCAGTCTAACACTGGCATAATCTAAAACAGAGTTTATGAAAATTGGCCACTCTATGAGATACTGAATCAATTCCAGAAAGGTCACAGCCATATGGCCGTTGTGTTGAAGGAGAACACAGCACCTCAGGCTACTACTAGTACACCTACCTTCCTCAATATAATCACAGACAAGATTTCAAACCCAGTGCAAAATATTGAAGGTAATATGATCATAAAAATGCATCCAATAGGAATCGGATTCACTCGTGTACGAAAATAACATGACACTATCACGTAAAGGAAAAGATAGATGTACCTAACTAGTTGGTTGGAGTGGTAGGTACTCTATTTTTTTTAGCAAGGTCTCATGTTCGAGTCTTGTATATGGAAAAAATCTCTGATGGGAGAGCTCTACCCTTGCCAGCTCGAACAAAATTGCCTCAAATAAAAAGATATATGTGGAAAACAAAAAAAGATAGATGTACGCACCTGTTGAGTAAAATGTACATAAGAGGATCCAAATCCACATTAAAGACATCTTTTTTTTCCTGCAGAATTTACCACTTCCTTTGAACTGGAAGAGATTCAAAGTAATTCCATCTATAAATCGACTTTGTCTTCTAGCGACGTGGAATTTCATAGTGTAGACAGTGACCTGCATCAACAGTCAAGAGAGTCATTGGAGAAGGAGAATAGATATGTTTCACGAGAAGAAATAGAATCTCTTTCAACTGTTTTGAATGAGGAAGTGATTGGCATCATTACTATGGAGGATGTTATGGAGGAACTATTACAGGTTAGTTCTTCATGCTGTATTCATAATGCCCTTTTTTTTGGCGACCAGAAAATTTAGGTGAGGGGATGGCACTCCGGTCTAGTGTTAGGACATGTCCTCAGGATTAGATAAGTATTTATAGACAACTCACTAATGAGAGATCATATGGATTTGAACCCAAACTATGTACCGACGATAATTCACAAAGAGATTACATGGAATCAAACCAAACCATACAAGTGTTATGGGCTCAAATAAGGACTTACAATAACCCACTAATGAGAGATCACCTGAATTCAAATTCAAGTAACACAATTGTTATGGATAGAAGGAAACCAGATGAGTCAAGCCCTATTTAGACACTCTAGTACATTCTCATTGTTGCTTGCATGTCTATTTTTTATGCTGATTGGTTTCTTTTACTATTTACTAGGGAGACATACTGGATGAAACTGATGAATATGTTCACGTTCAAAAGAAGTGAGTAAAAATCCTAGCTATCACACAATGAGATTCAGTCTTTCCCAAGTTCATGCATATTTTTTACCATACTGCAATGATAACAATTTAATTCTAGGTTTTGTTTTTCTCCTATTTTCAGCATTAGGGTTAATTTGATGCATTCACAAGGATCACAATCAAGATAACCAAGGAGAGTTTCATCAGCCTAGAATTCATTGAAGAACTTCACAATAATTTTTACTTCTTTGACTACATTCTTTTGTGTACTCTGATTCTGTCAAAAGTTTATATGTAAATCTGTCAACATATATTTCGACTTTCAAGAAAGATGTTGTTTTCCAAATATATCAATAATAGAAAAATCTACCATTAATGAACTTATAAATACTTCATTGGCATTGAGTTTTGCTTTCAAATACCAATAGTGAAATCAGATTTTTTTTTTCACATGGTAGAGAGATTTGAATTTAAACCCTTCTACAAGTTATAACAAATATTTTTCTAAAACTTCTGCCCGGATTTTGCACAAGTGAGATGAGGAGTCCTAGCTTTCTATGAATAAGATTGTAAAATCGTATTAGATTGAGATCTTAACAACCTTACCTGTGAGTAATGAGATAAGGATATCTATGAAGAAGCAGGGTCTCTCTTTATATAAGCATAAGCCTAGGAATTAATAGGCGCTTTGAGATAGCGTGACAGTTATGGCACGTGCTGGCCCATATGCGTAAGTTGAGAAGAGGACAAACGACTAGGGCTGACCGTGATGCCTAGACCGATTGACCGATCATCCATTCCAAAAAATATCAACATGGTATGGGAAAAAGATAGGAAGAATAAAGGCTAAAGTACTATTTTGGTCCTCAATGTTTGCATGAAGTTTAATGTTGGTCCTCAATGTTTCAAAAGTTTAATGTTGGTCCTCAAAGTTTTTTTTTCTCGATTTTGGTCCTCGAGCTTAACACCGTTAACTTTTTGCCGTTAAATGATGACATGGCATGCTTATATGGCACACCCTCTCTCCTACATGTCATATTTTAATGACGTGGCATGACACATCACTGCCACATCACCCCAGATGATGATGATAATGATGCTGATGAAGGAGAGAAGATGATGATGTGGCAATCTGGGGTGATGTGGCAATGATGTGTCATGCCACGTCATTAAAATATGATATGTAGGAGAGAGGGTGTGCCATATAAGCATGCCATGTCATCATTTAACGGCAAAAAGTTAACGGTGGTACACTCGAGGACCAAAATCGACAAAAAAAAAAACTTTGAGGACCAACATTAAACTTTTGAAACATTGAGGACCAAAATAGACCTTTAGCCGAAGAATAAATTATAGTAATTGCTAGCTAATCGGAATTTGATGGACTCGTGACCAAGGTTACCACTAGAAGGAAGAAGAATAATGGACTAGATGCTGTGAAGCCCCTATCCTGAGGTAACCAACTCCGACACCTTTTAGGTGCTAGAGGGAATGTTGTGAGGGTATCTTGGAATTTAGTGGGATCATTGGACTAGATGCTGTGAAGCCACCTAACCTCTCAAACGTTAAGAATCTTTATCTTTTATATGCTATTGTCACCTATTCTGCTATTTTCATGTACTGAGAGGCACCATTATAGGGAGTCTACTTCTTTCTATTATATCAGAGAATCGTATTATTCAGCTATCGTGTTCAGTTTACTATTTTATTGTTGTATTTGGTTATTTGCTGAGTTTAGAATACTGGTCCTATCATTTCTGGTATCAAAGCAGTTCCTTCTCGGGCATGGTTGGTACGAGAATGGAAAGAGGAGTAGAGAGTGCGGAGAGAAATTTGGGCGAAGTGAAGGGAGATATTACAGTAGTGAAGGGCGACGTCAACACATTGAAGACTGATGTTAACAGCTTGAAAGAATGGGTGTTGGAGATTAAAGACACCATCGCACGGCTGGAAAAGAAGGCGACAGAGAGGGGGAAACCGAGAAGGGTCTAGTGTGCAGGGAGGAAATCGAGAACGACGAACAGATGAGACAAAAACTGGTGCGAACCCACTAGGAATTGATCCAATGAATTCGAGGTCCGGGTAATGATGGGCCCAAATATTTTAGAAGATTCAAGAATGTAGAAAGAGGGAAGGATAGGTATAGGTAGTGTGTTCTGTATGGTTTTGGGCAGAATGGGTAGTAGGCACTTGTTACTTTTTTATTGGGTGAGGGTGGTTATAAGAAAGGGTAGGAAGAATGGGAGGGGAGAGGAGAGGAAAACATTTGGAAGGGATTTGGGAGAGACCTGACCTCTTGACATTGTCAAGAGGTCCTTTTATGTTTTCTACCATTGTTATCTAAAAATTCTCAGCCTAGGATATTTTGCTACTGTTATTGTATGGGACACACGTTTGTGATTCCCATTATCCTATTTTCGTTATTTACAGAAGTATTCAGCTAGCATTTTCTCTATTTTCTGGTGTTATTTTGCCGCTGTTCTAAGAAAGGGTAGGAAGAATGGGAGGGGAGAGGAGAGGAAAAAATTTGGAAGGGATTTGGGAGAGACCTGACCTCTCGAATGTCAAGAGGTTCTTTTATGTTTTCTGCCATTGTTATCTTTTAATTCTCAGCCTAGGATATTTTGCTACTGTTATTGTAAGGGACACACGTTTGTGATTCCCATTATCCTATTTTCGTTATTTTACAGAAGTATTCAGCTAGCATTTTCTCTAATTTCTGGTGTTATTTTGCTACTGTTCTAAGAAAGGGTAGGAAGAATGGGAGGGGAGAGGAGAGGAAAAAATTTGGAAGGGATTTGGGAGAGACCTGACCTCTCGAATGTCAAGAGGTTCTTTTATGTTTTCTGCCATTGTTATCTTTTAATTCTCAGCCTAGGATATTTTGCTACTGTTATTGTAAGGGACACACGTTTGTGATTCCCATTATCCTATTTTCGTTATTTTACAGAAGTATTCAGCTAGCATTTTCTCTAATTTCTGGTGTTATTTTGCTGCTGTTCTGCTATTTTCTGGGTGCACATTAGTAGGTTCTATCATATTGTCACCTATTTCCGTTTACTGCCTATTCTGTCATTTTCATGTACTGAGAAGCACCATTACAGGACCTCTACTTCTTTTTATTGTATTAGAGAGTCGTATTATTCAGCTATCCTGTTCTATTTACTGTTTTATTGTTGTATTTGGTTATTTGCGGAGTATAGAATACAGGTCCTATCAAATTTAAATCCTACGAAGTGCGTATCATCCTGTAAAGTGTGTTGTTTTGGCACAAAATAAATCACTGGTTCACGCATTTAACCCGCTAGTAGATTAATGTGCAAAATAGTCGCCCTTCCTTCAACACTTCACAGGATGCGCACTTAAAAGGATTTGCTCAGCTAATCAAATCCCTGATATATATCTTCAACATAAAGGATGACTATTTGGACTTCTTTTCTAGCCTGAAATGGATATTTTATCATGTCAAAAAAGGTCTTAGCACTTAGAAAAGATGCAGAAAGACCAACACTACTGCTAATTGACAAGTAACCATTACAAAACTAACAAAAACTAAGATCTTCAATTGCAAGAGATCCAGACTAAAGTCAAAATCTCAATCTCAATCAGTCAAACTCTTATCAGTTTTTACTGAATCTATCTCAGTCATTGCATTTTCCATCTAAGAGCATCTGAACTTTTTACTAGTGAACAAAAATATGAAAGAACATATCCATGATATATCATATTATCATAATGCAATTGTTTTCAGCAAACTGAACCATTAATAGAAAAATATGCTTACCAGATTCTAAATAAAGCTTGTTTGCATAATCTTCAATGGCAATAATAAGACCTTCATCATGATCTGGATCAAAATTAAGTCAGTATGAACATAACTAAACTGCAAAACATACCCCAGCAGTGAGATTAATTATCATATTATATTAATAGAAAAATATGCCTACCAGATTCTAAATAAAGCTTGTTTGCATCATCTTCAATGGCAGTAATAAGACCTTCATCATGATCAGGATCAAAATTAAGTCAGTATGAAACATAACTAAACTGCAAAACATACCCCAGCAGTAAGATTAACTAACACATATCCATCAGACAGGCATGAACATCTATATGATTAATTGCTAATGCTGTAAATAGTACTCTAATTTAGTTATTATGAATCTCTGGTATATATTACCTTATGTGACAGATTAATGAAAACAAAAATGTAAACTACTAGAAGAAACGAGGATTACGAAGACAGATTCTCGATATAACAGTTGTATGCAGAAGAGATGAAAAGAACACAGTACACTATTCTTCAGGAGAACATTTCTAAATTGTCCTTACAAAAAAGACCATGATTATTTTACACAATAAACTTAAATATTAAGGAAAAGCAAGTATCAGCTAAAAAGTTTGATAACAAACCTTTAATATATATAACAACCTAAAAATCAAGATAAGCAAATTAAAATTTATAGTTAAAGAATGATACAAAATAAGTATTCAGAACTAGAGAAGAAAAGCCATTACAAATCAGCAGAACGAAATTAAGAGAGATAAAAGAATATTAGAAATAAGCAAATATCATTCCTCAACTTGCTTGGGGAAAGAGCTTACAGAACAAACCAGTTCATCATTCTTACTAAAAACTTCAGGAATATTACAGTCATCTTTCAAAAGAAACCAATAACTGCCATCACATCAGTGGCTCAAAGTACATACCAAAAATCTTTACATAATTGCAAGAGAAACTAAAGCTTCAACAGCTTTGGTGTATCAATCAACTTGAAAATGACATCACAGTCCTCCCACAGTTTATAGCAACTTGAGATTTTTGGATTCATGCAATGTGCTGGAGAGGCAGGCTGAGTTGCTAAAACCTGCCCTTTCCAGGAAGACTCCACTTCAGGCAATTCAGGTATCTCTTCCAACTCCAAGTGTTTCAGGTCACTCTCAGGCTATACAAATGAAGGATCAATATTTTAATCAGAAAAACAAAATGGAGACAAACTTCTACAGAAACAGAAGAAACTACAGAGTACAAACTAACCTTCAGTTGATTAAATGATTGACCTTCAGAAGAAAATGCCAAGTGATCATCTGAATCTGATCAAAATATATATCTAAGAATCAGTAACTCAAGTTCTAGCCAAACACGAAAAGTATTAAGTCAAGAAACAATTCTATGAAGAGCTCTGCCAAGAGGTTGAATTACACAACTTCAATTACCATTCTCAATGCCAACAGTCTTAAGAAGATGGCGCAAACTCATAGGTTCAGACTGTGATTTGATACACTCTTGATGATTTTGTGCAAGCACAGTTCTTCAGCAATAGCACTAAGATGAAGAGGTTCCCCAACAAAAGCAATTTGCTTCTGGCTACTCTTATTTTTTATCTCCCCCACAGTGTTGTGAAGCTTCCCAGAGTTGGAAATGTCAGAAAGAGCTTTCCTGTTGCTGGTTTGCAACTTCTCTGAAGCTTTGGTGGCAGTTCTGTTGTTACTCTCCAAATTTTTGGCCTTGCAAGGGACAGCTTCTTCTTCAACACTAGCAAGCTTGTTAGGCTTCTTCAGTTGTTTGCCTGAGTTTAATGAACCATCCAGTGCTTTCCTTCCACCTGGTTGATTTATAGAGAGCTTGCCTGAGTTGGATAAATCACCCAAGGGTTTTCTCCCACCAGCCCCTAACTTCCTCTGTCCTTTAAGATTTTCCTTCCCAGGAATAGTTGTTCCTGAAATAGTGTTAGAACAATTAGCCTCACAATTGAAAATAATAATAATAATAATCATCATGTGAGAGGTTTAAAAACTAGATCAATTGTCACAATACCATCCATGTGAACACCGAGATTCTGATCTGGAAGCAGACGACCAGTCCGTGTTGCCATGTTTGCTTATTTGTAAATTTCTGAATCAATATCTTTTGCTAGACTATCAGAATTCATACACAAATTTAAGTTATCAAATGGTGTCAGTAAATAATCAGTAAAAGGAAACTAACCCCACAAAATTTTGTAAAGGCAAGAAGAAGCACAGTTCTGAATATTAATTTTCATCCAACAAAAACAAAAAGTAAGTTTGAGAATATTGAAATCCAGTTCTGTAGATGTGATTGTAATCTGTCAAAAAAAACTCTTCTTGTCCATTTGTAAACATATCATAATCCATGCACTTTGCATCAAGTCACACGAAAATAATGTTCTAACATTCTGTATCATAAAAAAAAAAAAAGAATTGTATAGGTAGGTTGTCAAATGGAGGGGGCAAAAAGAAGACCAAGAAAACCCTATCAATAATCGAAGAGTGTAATTTTAAAAAATCATATAAATATAGGAACCAAATCGGAGTGAGAAAAAACAATTGCAATCAGATAACGCATAACGAAAACATTTTCTCTCAGAATACCGCTTCGACACCAAAATCTCCGTTTAAGATCTCAAGTTTCCAGCCAAAACAGAAATCGCGCCTAGGTTTCCAGTCCGATATTATCATTCTCCTTTCTCCCTCTCGAAACTTCTCAAAATCACAAATCCCTAACATTCAACGGATATGGCCATAGCCTAGAAATGAAAGAAACTTACTTGCTTGAATTTTTCTCGCACTTTTGTCTCTGATTATTGAATAAGAATAGTGAATGTTTAAGAAGGAGAATGTTGAACAAGCGCCTATATATATATAGGAGGCAGGGTCTCCAACGGTAACTTCTGCTCTTACACCAATATTTCTTTTTGGGAAGAAAATTTATTATTGTGATAAATTAAGGCATTTGATCAAATATTTATTAAAAAAATTACTTTTGATCGGTAGAAGTATCTTTGGTATCTATAAACTATAAGATTCAGTTAATTGTGCTCTTAAAATTTGTTTGTTATCAATTATGCTCACAAACTTTTAAATTGTAAGCAATATTGCCCTTCATGCAAATTTTGTGTAAATAATTAACGGTAGATGTAAATGTGGCAATTCTCGTGACCTCCAATGTTAACTGTGATGCCAAATTATATATTTAGAAACATTATTTCGTCAATTTAGCCATGATTATCACGGTGTCACTACAAAATAAAGAGTGTTATCGTGGCTAAATTGACAAAAATTTGTACATTAATATATAATTTGACACCACAGTTAACATTGGAGGTCACAATAAGGATAGTCGTATTTGCATTTGCTGCTAATTATTTAGACGAAATTTGTGTGAATGACAAAATTGCTTACAATTTAAAAATTTAGAGACACAATTGACAACAAACAAAATTTAAAGGCATAATTGACAGAAACTTTATTATAATTTAGAAGAACCAAAAATACTTTTATTTAATTAATAAGTTGTCCTTTTATTTTTCTAATATAAGAAATATAATGGCAATATTTTTTTTAAAAAAATTATATCGATAATTAAAGAAACAGAGATCACATTAGTTATTAGTCTTCCTTATTGTCTTCATCTATTTGTCTTTTGTACAAAGCCAATGGTGGCCATTTCACTTAAAAAACAATTCCTAACCATTATGAAATGCAATAATCTTCTTCTTCTTGTGATGGCGTCTGTGGTACTTGTGATACTCGCAGGTGTTACCTCTCGGTTTATTGTCGTTCACCCAAGTTGATCTTAAAGTTCTCGTTGGCACCGGTAGGCCCAATCACAGAAAATATGCAGGTTTAATTTGCCATTAAACGACGTGCACTTTTTAAATCGTTCTGTTAGTTACTTTTTGAGAGAATTATTATTTTAGTCCCTGAAAAATACAGATTGTTTCAATCTCATCCTTAAAAGATCAAAATGACTAATTTAATCATTGAAAGATACTTTTTTGTTTCAATTTAGTCCTTTTAATCTCTGAAAGAAGCCCTTGCATGCACCGGCAGAAAAATCTAAAAGAAGTAAACTGAGACAAAAAGTATTTTTCAGAGATTAACTAAACATTTTCATCTTTTAAGGACTAAATTGAAATAATCTATATCTTTTAGAGATTAAATTGATAATTTCTCTCTTTTTTTGGGCGAAAATATACTTTTGATTCTCAAACTATAAGGTATGTTCTTGTGAATTTTGTTACTAAACTTTATTTGATGTCAACCGTGTTCTTAAATTTTAATTTATAAGTAATTTCGTCATTCATTTTAACTTTGTCTAACTAACTAATAACAGAAGTAAATGACTGTGATTATCCACGTGACCTGCAATATTGATTGT
Organism: Senna tora; assembly: GCA_014851425.1. Classification (NCBI taxonomy): domain Eukaryota; kingdom Viridiplantae; phylum Streptophyta; class Magnoliopsida; order Fabales; family Fabaceae; genus Senna; species Senna tora. Next base: position 33,579,081 of record CM026269.1, read on the forward strand.
CATATCAAATTATATTTAATTACTCTGTCAATTTAGTCACGCTGCAAAATAAATAGCGTTATCGTGCGTAGTTAAATTGACAAAACAAACAATGTAATTAAATATACGACTTAACATTACATTTAGCAATAGAAGCCATGTGAACCGTTACATTTATATGTTAATTATTTACACAGAGTTAAAATGAATGGCAAACTTACTTAAAAATTAAAAATTTATGAAACATAATTAAATATAGTTAAGAATGGTCACTTCTAGCTTTCTAAATTGTTTGTTCTACAGCCTCATAGATTATGATTTTTTAATCTGCAGCAAGGATGTTACCAATTGTGAAGAATGGTTACTTCGTACTCTCCTTATTGGGAAATCACTGGCTATTGAGGTATGAATGATGCATATGGGATTAAATAATTAATATTACTAAAATTTTACTTTTATATATTAATCAAATGAAGGAGAATAATTTTTTTAAAAAATTAATAAAACAATGTATTAAACATTTGGATCAAACATTTTTTTTTTCATATGATAAGAAACATGTTGTACCAGCATTTAAATTTTAAAATAAGTATTTATATATACACGTTTATTTTTTTTATTTCAAACTAAATTGTATTAACTATTTTATTTTAAAAAAATTGTGGTCTAGCTTAGGTTAGCTCATAAACTCTAAGGAGATAGATTAGATTTTGAGGGTTTGAGAATGAATCTCAAAATAAGAATAAGAATAGAATGAAACATATTTAAATATACTTAGGTTTGGTATAACCTATGAAGTAATGAGATTAGAGCTAATAATAAGAATAAAGAAATAGCATAATAACCAATTTATCTTTACAATTAAATATGGTAGCGGTGGCAATAGTAGCGATGGTGGTGCTTACAAGGCTAAGAGCATTTTTTAAGGGTGAAAGAGTAAAAAATATCATATTCTCGTTCCTTTGTCCTTTTTCCTTCCACGTGAAAGAAGGATGATTCATTCCCTCAAATGTAGATAATAGGATTATCATAAGAAAGAAAATGCTACTATTCATAGCAAATTAAACAACGTGAGAGTAAGAATCCTACCTATTCATTCACTTTTTGATTCCCAAACGACTTTAATTGGTTAGCTTTTGCATCGTGACTTGTGAGTCATAAGTAATTATAAATTTTAATTTTTTGTACAAAATAACCAAGGTTATCCTTTTTGAAAATTTGTCTAATATTGAGGATTCGTTTGGTAAGAATTATGCACAATAAAATCATGGTATTTTACAATTCTCAAAAAAAATTTATATAATATTTTATACATATCAAACACACTTTTTATTATACTTTTTCTCTCTCCTAATTCTTCTATCTATCTCTCTCTTCACGTACTTTCTTTACAATACTTTACATCCGTGCATTTATACCAAACGTACCTTGAAATTATTATGAATAGATCAAACAAAGGGCCATAATATTTCTAGGAACATATATTATTTGAATGACCCTACAATTTATAACTCTTGAAGGAATTAAATAACCACAAAATTTATTTAGGACTTACAAAATAAATCGTAAATGATTCAATTTATATATTTAGGCTGCCAGTTGTTCTGGACAGAATAACCCCAGCTTATTTTACAATTCTGGCATCAGCTCCACTGATCACTGTGTTTGCAGAAGTAATTAATTAATTAATTAATTAAATGTTTGTTTTCACATTGTAATTAATAAATAATTGCCTAATTAGGATATTAATTTATGTTGGTAATTAATTAGATTGTTCCTCAAGCTATGTACTCTCGTTATGGACTGAGTCTAGGAGCAAAAATGGCTCACTTTCTTCAATTTCTTCTGCTCATCTTCTTCCCCATATCCTATCCTGCTAGTAAGGTATACTAAAGTTACTCACTATATATAACATCTTTACTTCTTTACGCATAATTATATTAGAAAAATATCGGCCTCACATTAATTAAATTATCTATATAAAAATAGAGTTGATATGTGATCCATTAAAGAAGGTCCAATAGAATACGGTTAACATTATTAGGTCATAACATACATTGTTGTTTGGTAAGTGGTTAGGTGTAGACCTTTAGGACATGTTTTTTTATGCGGAAACGGGAAGGAAAAGCATTTATTGTGTTAGTAAAAATTGAGAATGGAAATTGAATGGGAATGTATTAAAATTACCACTTTACTCCTTATATTAAAATAATAAAAAGAAAAAAATAGTTATGATTGTGTCAAATCCAAGGGTATAGACAATTTATATCTTATTTTTTCTTTTTTTAATTATACACATTTTTCAAGATGAAAATAAAAAAGTAAGTAACATGTGGGACCCACATGTTTTTTTTTCATTCCCTCTTTCCTCCCTTATTTTATTCATAAAGAACACGCTGTTAAGCGATAATGTTTATTAATGAGAGGGTCCAATAAGAAACTATAAATGGATTAGGTCCGATCTCTTCTCACTCCACTTGAAAATGGAGAGAAAGACCTAACTTCCGGACAAAGTGGGATTCTCCGACTATGGCTAAATCATATATGCTTCCTTCATTCACATCAAATTTGCATGCATATCATTGTTTTTCAGAACATGAATGTCCAACAATTTAACGACAATTAGAGGGCAAAAGCATAATTTTCTCACAAACAAAATAAGAAAATCTGAAGCTGAAGCTTAATAATAATCACCTGAATATTGCATATATATATATATATATGCAGCAAATGATGCAATAAGAGATAGAAATTTTAATTTCCTAAAGATCATGTTTCCTTTGTATAGGCAGCTTTTGGATTGGACTCTTGGAAAAGGGGAATCAGTTCTCTTGAGAAGATCAGAGCTAAAAACATTTGTGGACTTGCATGCAAATGAGGTTAATTAATTTCTTCCTATATACATAAATATATTCCTTAAAAAAATTAATCTTCTCTCAATTTCATCAGTTAAAGATAATGTATCTTAATTAAATCACTCAACATTTTTTTATTATCAAAATGGTCCTTGTGTTAAGAAAATTTCTTCCTATTCATGATAAATAAGACTCTATATAGCTATTAACTTTTAGTTTTGACTAAAATTCCTAGGTGGCACTTTCCCCAAATACGCCATCATTTAAGTGAATTTCCATATAAATTTAAGTTATTTTAACAATCATTTAGCTTTACAAAATTTGTCTAAATAATGTTTTCCTCATAGATAATATTATGTGGACAAGTTTAAGTCATAAATTAATGGCCGTGTGGACTTCTATTTAATATTTTTAAATAAAAAACTGCGTAGAAAAGGGATCATTTTGATTAGAAGAACATTTTGAGAAAGTACAACAACAATCAAAGCCTTTTCCAAATAAGTGAGGTCGGCTATATAGATCAAGCAACGCCAACATGTTCTGTCTTTGCACATTTCTGTGGTTAGGTTATTTACGACTAGATCCCTCTTCATCGTTTCTCCTATTGTTTTCTTTGGTCTTCTCCTACCTCTAGTTATTAGGCTATCTTCCATTTGGTCAACTCTACCTACAGGAGCCTCTATCGGCCATCTTTGTACATGACCAAACAGCCTATGCTTGCATAGCCGATCCCAAGCCCGGATAAAGGAGGAGGGTTGTGTTAGGTAGTCGACAGCCAACGTAAAACTCTGTCGAATCTTCATGAATATTTTGGGAAAGTAAATTGAGAGATTTTATTATCAGAGGACCAAATTGAAAGAAGAAGAATATTTTTAGAACAAAATTATTAATTAAAGGTGGTAGCTAAAATGTTGAATTATGCAGGCAGGGAAAGGAGGAGAATTATCTAACTTGTATAATCTCAAGTGCAATAGATTTGACTCAGAAGACAGCAAAAGATTCAATGACACCACTTTCTCAAATCTTCTCCCTTGACATCAACTACAAGCTTGACATGTAATGTTTCAATTTACAGAGTAAATTAACATTTTTGTAGTCTGCCTCAATTTAGTCTCCGAAAGATGAAAATATCAAATTTAATCCTTAAAAGATGATAACGTCAAATTTAGTCCTTGGTTATTAATATAACTGATAGAAAATTTTTTAAGGACTAACTAAATTGAGACAAACTGCTTCTTTCAGGGGTAAAATTTGATATTTTTATATTCTAAAAACTAAATAGAGACAAATTACATATTTTATAGACTAAATTTAATATCTTCATTTTTTAGGGACTAAATTGAGATATATTGCATCTTTCACGGACCAAAATATTAATTTACTCTAATTTATAACTCAAATTTTACTGTGAGATATATCATATCATATCATATGTTTATATATATATATATATATATATATATATATATATATATATATATATATATATATTCATTTTTCACCTATATATCTTTCACTTATTCATAGATTTAAAATTATATTTCTTTAGGCATACAATGACACTGATCACGGTCACAGTAGAATTCCTTTATACTCTGGAAATCCAACAAACATAATTGGCCTCATATTGGTATGTACCTCAAGCCTCAGAATTGATGTGCAAGTTAATAAAAATTTAGAGCATTCAGTTAACAGACACATCAATTTTAGTATGTTTTCATAGGTTCCAACCAGTTATTTTAGGTCCAGGAGTACAGATCACAATTTATTGATTTGTGATGATTTTTTTTTGCCTGCCCGGTCTTCGAGGCACTGTCCCGATTAATCTGGACTCAACGTGTACCTTATTATGATGGGAGAGCCTCTCAACGAGGATAACTGCATTTATAAGATCTCGAACTTGAGACCTTACTGAAGCGTCACTAAGCCACTTACCACTAGGAACCAACCCTGGTTGGTATTTGTGATGATTTTGAAGTAATGTTTGCTAGACATTAATTTTCATTTTATCTATGCAAATGTACAATTTCCTCCCACCCCAAGTAAAAAAAAAAAAAAGGAAAATTTTAATTATAGATTTTTGGTCGTGGGTTCAACTTCAACCTTTTGTAATGCACCTATCAGAAAAAATGTTAGTAGAAAGATGTCTTAGGTAATTTGGTCATGTAAAGAGGAGATCATTAGAAGCTTCTATACGAAGCGTTGATCAGATGGATAATGGTCCAATAACTAAAAGTAGGAGAAGACAAAAAAAAGTAGGAGAAGACAAAAAAAAAAGTAGAACAAACTATTAAGCTTTGTTAACTTTTTTGTTAAGCTCTGTTATTGAAGTTATGCAATTTATGTCTTCAATGTTAACATTTAACAAAAAAACTTCTCAAACTAATAATTATGTGCAACATTTCCCCTCAAATTTGCTAACATAGAGACAAATGTTTGAACCAACGTGGTGTGACATAGATAGTAAAAGGTTTGTGTTTTCTTAATTATTGTCTCTCGGGTTCGATCCCTGGAGGGATGGGAATGGAGTGTCATCCGTTGGGAGGGTCGCCCCCAGTAATGAACCCTGCAATACTCGAGAGATTAGTCATCAGGTCTACTTTGATGGATACTCCGGTCATAAACCCAAAAAAGGAGACAAGTGTTTAACTATAAAAATATTAATGGAGGGAGTCCATTGCATTAATTGAAAGTTCGAGTGGCTCTTTAGTCCATTTTTAATGTCAGGGGAATAAATTACCCAACTCCTAAGATGAGGGAGTATTTTTTTTTTAGAAAAAATTGAGGTAAAGTTAATTTGATGTTTGCTGTGAAGTTCCTCTAATCATATTTTAATTTATACTCTTCATGCAAAATTTAGTCATCTATTTTCTATCTTCGCCATGATTGGTCATATAAACACTTTTTGACACGTGTCTTATCTGTATTGTAGAATTTCATAGCAAACACCTAAACAACTTCACTTTAGTCTTGTTTTATTTTGTAATTTAGCCTATTTTATCATGTTATAGTTGTTAGATTTTTTTAATAGAATAGAGAAGAAGAATGCTTTTCACATTATTATTGATGATAGAAATAAAGCCTTGCTAGCAATTTACTACCATACCACCTCCAAGTTTCAATGGTGAAAACTATCAAATATGGGTAGTCAAGATGAAAGCCCACTTACAAGGTCTTGACTTGTGGCAATGGGTTGAAGGTGAAAGAGAATTACCAACTTTGGGAAACAATCCAACACTCACTCAGATAAGAGTTCGTGAAGAAGAAGAAGCGAAAGCTCCAAGAGCTTTATCTATAATTCATTCAGCGATTTCTGAAACAATTTTCATAAGAATTATGACTTGTGAAACTGCTAAAGAAGCTTGGGAGATGCTGAAGAAATTATATCAAGGCGATGAAAGAATGAGAAAAATGAAAGCCCTGACTCTCAAAAGGGATTTTGCAACTCTGAAAATGAATGAAAAAGAAAACATCCAACAATATTCTGACCGGTTGATGACACTGGTGAACAAAATGCGGCTACTTGGGGAGGATCTTCCTGAGAGCAAAGTTGTTGAAAAAATGTTTATAAGTTTGCCGGAAAAATTTGAGGCAAAAATTTCATCTCTTGAAGATTCAAGAGATATTGATAAATTAACATTATCTGAGTTAATTAATGCATTGCAGGCACAAGAACAAAGGAGGGCTATGAGAAGAGAAGAAACGCAACAAGTAGATGAAACGACAATATTCCTAAGTACAACCACTGCAAGAAGCCTGGTCAAGTTGAAGAAGATTGTTGGCACAAAGGAAAACCTCAATGCTACAATTGCAAAAGATTTGGACATGTACAGAAGAACTGCAGAATAAAAAATGAAGAGCAAGTAAATTTTGCACAAGAAGAAACAGAAGAAGTGACTCTTCTGTGAGAAGTACACTTAGATTTTTGAATTTGGAGAGATGTGCTCCAATAGAAAAATGATAAGAAGTGTATCATTAGAAAAATGATGAGAGGTACATCATTATGAAAAGAAGAGAAGTGCTTCTGAAAAATGAAAATCATTGAATATTAGTGTATGTAATAGTATTCTTCTTCTTCTTCTTCTCCATTCTATTAAAAAAATTTAACAATGTATCAGAATCAAGCTCTGATACCATGTTAGCTTTTTTTAGAATAGAGAAGAATACTATCACAGACACCAATCTTAAATTCTTTTCATTGGTATCAGAGCCTGTTTCCGTTCTTCTCATGTTAGATTTTTTTAAAATAGAGAAGAAGAAAAAGAATACTATCACATACACTAATCTTCAATTTTTTTCATTGTCGTTTCCATATGGGACGAGGGAGATGGACGCCGCGAGCCTGAGCAAGTTGTAATATTACCAAGACTCTCTCCTTCAGACTTGGGTATAAGAGCTTGCAATGCTTTATTCTCCATACATTCTCTGATTAAAGAAACCCCACGCAATTTTGGTCGCTTATCAGTATTACAATTTTTTTTGTCCTTCACTGCTTTCAGCAACCTCATTCGCTAACTTGCATGGCAATTTCTCAGCTTCAAAAGCCCATGAAGAATCAAACTTTGGATTTTGCTCCGATATTTTCACCCCTTTACCTAACAATTTCCTCTTCGAAAAGAGAGATTTGTCGAATTCGATTTTGGAAATTTCGTAAACATCATCTCCATCGAGGCCACGCGAGCTTTCAACTGCTGATTCACAGTAAACTCCCTACTTTAATTGAACTTGCCCGAACCCTAATTTTGAATCATCACTCAAATTCACAAACTCGGGTGCTTCAGCATACTCACTTTGTCGTGATGTTGGCAGCGATGATTGTTGGGGTGGGGCGTGAAAAACATCTTGATGCGTCTCCGCCGTAAATTTTGCACAAGAAGAAACAGAAGAAGTGACTCTTCTGTGAGAAGTACACTTAGATTTTTGAATTTGGAGAGATGTGCTCCAATAGAAAAATGATGAGAAGTGCATCATTAGATTTTTTTTAATAGAATAGAGAAGAAGAAGAAGAAGAATGCTTTCTCACGTTATTATTGATAATAGGAATAAAGTCTTTTATAGGCAATTACATAACAAACTATTAAATATAAAAAACCTAAAAATTATGAAGAAATAAAGATATTATCTCTAACTACTAACAATAATTTAAAATTACGAATTGATTCTAACTACTAGATAATTTCAAATAATAATTTTGAATCAAATCCTAATATGCTCCCCTGATTCAAAATTTCAAAAATCTTCAACTTTTCATTTTTCAGAAGCACTTCTCATTATGGAAAAATAATGAGAAGTGCATCATTAAGAAAATGATGAGAGGTACATCATTATGGAAAGAAGAGAAGTGCTTTCTCACGTTATTATTGATGATGCACCTCTCATCATTATGGAAAGAAGAAAATGATGCACCTCTCATCATTTTTTTAATGATGCACTTCTCATCATTTTTCTATTTGAGCACATCTCTCCAAATTCAAAAATCTAAGTGTACTTCTCACAGAAGAGTCACTTCTTCTGTTTCTTCTTGTGCAAAATTTACGGCAGAGACGCATCAAGATGTTTTTCACGCCCCACCCCGACAATCATCGCTGCTAACATCACAACAAAGTGAGTATGCTGAAGCACCCGAGTTTGTGAATTTGAGTGATGATTCAAAATTAGGGTTAAGGCAAGTTCAATTAAAGTAGGGAGTTTACCGTGAATCAGCAGTTGAAAGCTCGCGTGGCCTCGATGGAGATGATGTTTACGAAATTTCAAAAGCGAATTCGACAAATCTCTGTTTTCGAAGAGGAAATTGTTAGGTAAAGGGGTGAAAATATCGGAGCAAAATCCAAAGTTTGATTCTTCACGGGCTTTTGAAGCTGAGAAATTGCCATACAAGTTAGCGAATAAGGTTGCTAAAAGCAATGAAGGAACAAAAAAATTATAATACTGATAAGCGACCAAAATTGCGTGGGGTTTCTTTAATCAGAGAATGTATGGAGAATAAAACATTGCAAGCTCTTATATCCAAGTCTGAAGGAGAGAGTCTTGATAATGTTACTTGTACTTGGTTACAACTTGCCCAGGCTCGTGGCGTCCATCTCTCTCGTCCCATATGAAAACAACAATGAAAAGAATTAAAGATTAGTGTATGTGATAGTATTCTTCCTCTTCTTCTCTATTCTAAAATAATCTAACATGAGAAGAACGGAACCAGACTCTGATACCAATGAAAAGAATTGAAGATTAGTGTATGTGATAGTATTCTTCTTTTCCTCTATTCCAAAGAAAAAGCTAACATGGTATCAGAACCTGGTTCTGGTTCTGATACCATATTAGTTTTTTTAATAGAATAGAGAAGAAGAAGAAAAAGAATACTATCACATACACTAATCTTCAATTCTTTTTATTTTTCAGAAAAACTTCTCTTCTTTCTTAATGATGCACGTCTCATCATTTTTCTATTGGAGCATATCTCTCCAAATTTTAAAATCTTGGTGCACTTCTCACCAAATAGTCACTTCATGTAAAAATCTTCAAAGTTGCAAAGTCTCTTTTGAGAGTCAAGGCTTCCATTTTCCTCATTCTTTCATCGCCTTGATATAATTTCTTCAAAATCTCCCAAGCTTCTTTAGCAGTTTCACAAGTCATAATTCTTATGAAACCGTTTCAAAAATTGCTGAATGAATTATAAATAAAACTCTTTGAGCTTTCGATGGTTCTTCTTCTTCTTCAGCCATCATTTTCACTCAATCTCTCAGACTCTCAAGAAGAACGGAACCAGGCTCTGATACCATGTTAGATTTTTTTAGAATAGAGAATAAGAATAATACTATTACGTTATTATTGATGATAGGAATAAAGTCTTTTATAAACAGTTACATAACTATTAAATATAATAAACCTAAAAATATGAAGAGATAAAGATATTATCTCTAACTACTAACAATAATTTAAAATTACGAATTGACTCTAACTACTAGATAATTTCAAATAATAATTTTGAATCAAATCCTAAAAATAGTATCTCTGAGGCTACATCAATCCTCTTCTAATTCTTATCTCTAATAATTCAAACCTAGTTGCTTAATTCAAATTGGTATCTTCAAACACAATTAACACTGCTTATAAATATTCTGCAATTCTATCTGTGCAGGTTAAGAATTTAATCTTCTGTCGCCCAGAAGATGCAACCCCAATCAAGAATCTAATCATTAGGAAAGTTCCTAGGTATGACATAATTATATATATATATATATATATTATACAATTAGTCACTATTACTTTCTTAATTCTAATATTGTTTCCTTTTAGTAACATTCAGTCTAACACTAGCATAATCTGAAACAGAGTTTATGAAAATTGGCCACTTTATGAGATACTGAATCAATTCCAAAAAGGTCACAGCCATATGGCCGTTGTGTTGAAGGAAAACATGAAAAAGCAGAACACAGCACCACAGGCTACTACTAGTACACCTACCTTCCTCAATATATAATCATAGACAAGATTTCAAACCCAGTGTAAAATATTGAAGGTAATATGATCATAAAAAATGCATTTAATAGGAAATGGAGAAAATAACATGACACTATCACGCAAAGGAAAAGACAGATGTACCTAACTAGTTGGTTGGAGTGATAAGTACTCTATTCCCTTTAAGCAAGGTCTCAAGTTCGAGTCTTGTATATAGAAAAAAATCTCTAATGGGAGAGTTCTACCCTTGCCAGCTCGATCAAAACTGCCTCAAATAAAAAGATATATGTGAAAAACCAAAAAAGATAGATGTACGTACCTGTTGTGTAAAATGTACATGAGAGGATCCAAATCCACATTAAAGACTTTTTTTTGCTGCAGAATTTACCACTTCCTTTGAACTGGAAGAGATTCAAAGTAATTCCATCTATAAATCGACTTTGTCTTCTAGCGACGTGGAATTTCATAGTGTAGACATTGAACTGCATCAACAGTCAAGAGAGTCATTGGAGAAGGAGAATAGATATGTTTCACGAGAAGAAATAGAATCTCTTTCAACTGTTTTGAATGAGGAAGTGATTGGCATCATTACTATGGAGGATGTTATGGAGGAACTATTACAGGTTAGGTCTTCATGCTGTATTCATAATGCCCTTTTTTTTGGCGACCAGAAAATTTAGGTGAGGGGATAGCACTCCAGTCTAGTGTTAGGACATGCCCTCAAGATTAGATAAGTAATTATAGATAACTCACTAATGAGAAATCATCTGGATTTGAACCCAAACTAAGTAATTGTCACAGGCTCAAATAAGGACTTACCGATAATTCACATAGAGAGATTACATGGAAACAAACCAAGCCATGCAATTGTTATATGCTCAGATAAGTACTTACAAATAACCCACTAATGAGAAATCACTTGGATTCAAATTCAAGTAACGCAATTGTTATGGATAGAAGGCAACCAAATGAGTCAAGCCTGATGATGCCTATTTAGACACTCTAGTACATTCTCATTGTTGCTTGCATGTCTATTTTTTATACTGATTGGTTTCTTTTTCTATTTACTAGGGAGACATACTGGATGAAACTGATGAATATGTTCACGTTCAAAAGAAGTGAGTAAAAATCCTAGCTATCACACAATGAGATTCAGTCTTTCCCAAGTTCATGCATATTTTTTACCATACTGCAATGATAACAATTTAATTCAAGTTTTGTTTTTCTCCTATTTTCAACTTTCAAGAAAGATGTTGTTTTCCAAATATATCAATAATAGAAAAATCTACCATTAATGAACTTATAAATACTTCATTGTCGTTGAGCTTTGCTTTCAAATACCAATAGTGAAATCAGATTTTTTTTCACATGGTAGAGAGATTTGAATTTAAACCCTTCTACAAGTTATAACAAATATTTTTCCTAACCAAAGTATTTTTCTAAAACTTCTGCCCGGATTTTGTACCAATGAGATGAGGAGTCCTAGCTTTCTATGAATAAGATTGTAAAATCGTATTAGATCGAGATCTTAACAACCTTACCTGTGAGTAATGAGATGAGGATATCTATGAAGAAGCAGGGTCTCTCTTTATATAAGCGTAAGCCTCGGAATTAGTAGGCGCTTTGAGATAGCGTGACAGTTACGGCACGTGCTGGCCCATATGCATAAGTTGAGAAGAGGACAAATGACTAGGGCTGACCGTGATGCCTAGACCGATTGACCGATCGTCCATTCCCAAAAATATCAACATGGTATGGGAAAAAATAGGAAGAATAGATTATAGTAATTGCTAGCTAATCGGATTTTGATGGACCCGTGACCAAGGTTACCACTAGAAGGAAGAAGAATAATGGACTAGATGCTGTGAAGCCCCCATCCTGAGGTAACCAACTCCGACACCTTTTAGGTACTAGAGGGAATGCTGTGAGGGTATCTTGGAATTTAGTGGGATCATTGGACTAGATGCTGTGAAGCCACCTAACCTCTCGAACGTTAAGAACCTTTATCTTTTATATCCTATTGTCACCTATTCAGCCATTTTCATGTACTGAGAGGCACCATTATAGGGACCTCTACTTCTTTCTATTATATCAGAGAATCGTATTATTCAGCTATCGTGTTCTGTTTACTATTTTATTACTGTATTTGGTTATTTGCTGAGTTTAGAATACTGGTCCTATCATTTCTGGTATCAGAGCAGTTCCTTCTCGGGCATGGTTGGTACGAGAGTGGAAGGAAGAGTAGAGAGTGTGGAGAGAAATTTGGGCGAAGTGAACGGCGATATTATAGTAGTGAAGGGTGACGTCAACACATTGAAGAGTGATGTTAACAGCTTGAAAGAATGCGTGTTAGAGATCAAAGACACCATCGCACGGTTGGAAAAGAAGGCGACAGGGAGGGGGAAATCGAGAAGGGTCTAGTGCGCAGGGAGGAAATCGAGAATGACGAACAGATGAGACAAGAACTGGTGCGAACCCACTAGGAATGGATCCCACGAACCCACAACCAATTTGAAATATACTTGTCCCAAGAAAGCTAAATAAAATCGAACGATCCACTTGAACCCTTGAACTCGAACGAACAAAGTCCCGGAGTGTTAGAAGATGACACAAGGATGATCAAGCCTTGAGAAGTCTGTTAGTTCAATAAAGAACCATAGAGAGATTCCACTCCCAAGATGAATAATCATAATCTGAAATCTCATAAAACTCAAAACTTCCTCAAAGTATTGGGTAAAATGCTTTATATAGAAAATCGAGAACGACGAACATATGAGACAAGAACTAGTGTGAACCCACTAGGAATGGAATCCCACGAATCCACAACCAATTGGAAATATACTTACCCCGAGAAAGCTAAACAAAAGTCGGAAGATCCACTTGAACCCTGGAACTCGAACGAACAAGGACCCGAAGTGTTAGAAGATGCCACAAGGATGATCAAACTTTGATAAGTCTGTTAGTTCAATAAAGAACCATAGAGAGAATCCACTGTCAAGATGAATAATCAAAATCTCAAATCTCATAAAACTTGAAACTTTTTCAAAGTGTTGGGTACAATGTTTTATATAGAAAAACAAACCCCGAATTAATTTAATAAAATAGGAAACATTATCCTAATGGTGGGAGACATGAATGGAGATTAAATTGTGACTGGAGTTTAAGAAGGAATTGTTGTGTCGGTTTCACTAGTCACAACAAGGATAGTTACGAAGTGCTCATGGCGTTGAAGCAAGACGTAACGGTGGCCGAATACTGTGAGAAATTTGAGTTGCTCTCTGCTATATTGAAAGATGCTTATGAAGAGATGCTTATTGGGGCTTTCCAAAATGTGTTGAAGGGGGAGGCTGGTAAGGCGAGAACCAGAGATGTTGGAAGCCGGTATTAGTCGTCCGAGAAGCAACCCTTTTGCTAGCCTGGTACTGTTGGTGAAGAAGAAAGAAAATAGCTAGAGTTTTTGTGTGGATCACCGAGCCTTGAATAAGGTCACAATTCCTAACAAATTTCCAATACCAACGTTGTTGGATGAGTTGGGAGCTGCCACAATATTTTCAGCCGGACTTGAAGTCGGGATATCATCAAATTCGAAGTAAGGCAAGGGATGAAGAGAAGATAGCATTTAGAACGCATGAAGGGCATTATGAATTCATGGTTATGCCGTTTGGATTGACTAACACTTCAACGTTTCAATTCTTGATGAATGATATTTTCAAGGAACATTTGAGGAAATTTATACTTTTCTTTTTTTATGACATCTTAATATACAGTGCCGACATGGAAACCCACTTGAAACATTTGAAGGTGGCTTTGGAAATTTTGAGGGAGAACACGCTTGTTATAAATGTCAAGAAGTGTGAATTCGGTAAGCGCAAGTTTGAGTATCTCGGCCACATTATTTCAACAAGTGGTGTGCAAGCAGACCCTAGCAAAATAGAGAGTATGGTGAAATGGCCGGTGCCAAAGGATTTGAAGGCCTTAAGGGGATTTCTAGGCCTCACCGGTTAGTATAGAAGATTTGTGAAGAATAAAAATAAAATAGCTACACCACTTACCAACCTATTGAAGAAGGATGCGTTTAAATGAAATGAGGAAGCTCAAAAGGCTTTTGAAGAGTTGAAGACATCCATGACATCAGTTCCAGTTTTGGCAATGCCTAACTTTACTCAACCATTTGAGCTAGAGACAAATGCTTCAGGAATGGGTCTTGGGATGGTGTTGATGCAAGGGAAATTTCCCATTGCTTATTTCAGCTAGCTTTTGTCTAACCGAGCCCGGAAATGTTCAGTGTACGAGAGGGAATTGATGGCGATTGTTTTTGCAGTGAAGAAATGAAGACATTATTTTGGGGCATAAATTCGTGATAAGGACTGATCAAAAGTTCTTAAATACCTATTGGAGCAGTGCATTATTGACCCGGACCGGCAAAAGTGGGCTTCGAAACTCATGGGATTTAACTTTGGAATTCAGTATAAACCCGGTGTTGAAAATAAGGCAGAAGCCACCCACAAGTTGTTATGATTTGCAAAATGGTTTTCTAGTGTACAAAGGTCGGCTGGTCATTCCTAAGGGATCTCGGAGAATTGCAAAGCTAATTGGGGAGTACCATTCTTCTCCACTAGGAGGACAATTCAGGGTATTTAAGAACTTACAAGCTGTTGTTGGAGAATGTTCATTGGGAAGGTATGAAGCGTGATGTACAAGAATATGTGCCTAAGTGTGAGATTTGTCAGAAGAACAAGTACCAAGCAATTAGTCCAGCCAAGTTAATTAAGCCATTACCAATTCCCAAACAGGTTTGGGATGACATTAGTATGGATTTCATCACAAAATTGCCGAAATCTCAAGCTCTAGATATAATTATGGTGGTTGTGGGTAGATTGACTAAGTACGCCCACTTTTTACCTCTTTCTCATCGCTTTACTGACAAAGAAGTGGCTGAGAAATTTACCAAGGAGATTATTCGATTGCACGGGTTCCCAAAGTCAATAGTGTCAGACCGAGACCGGGTGTTCGTGAGCCAATTTTGGAAAGAGCTTTTCAAGATGTCGGGAACCACTCTCAAATACAGTTCAGGATATCATCACGAGACCGATGGATAAATTGAAGTCGTCAACTGGACATTAGAGACCTACCTACAATGTTGCCGGAGACAAGTCTAAACAGTGAAGTGGATTAATTAGGCTGAATTTAGGTTTAATACTAATTTTAATGCTTCAACTGGAATGTCCCCATTTAAGGCACTGTATGGATTAATTAGGCTGAATTTAGGTTTAATACTAATTTTAATGCTTCAACTGGAATGTCCCCATTTAAGGCACTGTATGGAAGGGATCCGCCCACATTTTTCAGGTTGGAGGATTGTATGTCATTAGTGGAGCAGGTGAATGAACAGATTAAGGATAGAAATATTGTGCTGAATGAAGTGAAAAAGCATTTGTTAGTGGCTCAAGAAAGGGTGAAGAACTATGCCAATCGCCATAAGAGGGAAGTACAATTTGAGGTTGGAGAATTAGTCTACTTGAAGCTCAAACCTTATAAACTGAGATCACTAGCTAAAAAGGCAAGTGAAAAACTCTGCCCAATATTCTATGGGCCATACAAGATCACAAGGCCAAGTATGGTGAGGTTGCATGGCTATCCCGCCACTGCTAAGATTCATCCGATTTTTCACGTCTCACAGCTAAAACGTGCAATACAGTCCATTACTCCAGCCCAGGACATCCCTCCCTCCTTTCCTCACTGAAGATATGGAGAGGTGGAAATATTGGTGAAAATGGAAGGATTGCTTGATTGTGAGTGTACTTGGGAGAATTATGACACAATCAAGGAGAAATTCCCACATTTCCACTTTGAGGACAAGGTGAAGCTCGTTGGGGAATGTAATGATGGACTCGCGACCAAGGCTACCTATGCTAGAAGGAAGAAGAATAATGGACAAGATGCTGTGAAGCCCACCATCAGGGGTAGAATAGTCATTCTGCCTAAGGTAACCAACTCTGACACCTTTTAGGTGCCAAAGGGAATGTTGTGAGGGTATCTTGGAATTTAGTGGGATGATTGGGAAAGCCCTAACCTCTCGAACTTTAGGAGCCTTTATCTTTTTTCTGCTATTGTGATAGGAACCAACTGAACAGCCCCTAAAATAGCTAAAACAGTAGGAGAGATAAAAATAATCCAAGAACAAGTGCTGAATAATTCTCATATTAATATACTCAATCAATAAAAGACACTGGCAAAATAATTTAGGCTCACAGTAGCAGAAAACCAGAGTAAGAAATAAAAGGCAACAATGACATGAAATAAGATAACCCTGACTTTCGAGAGGTCAGGTCTCTCCCAGAGAGTTTACTAAATTCCAGCCTGCCTTAAAATGATTGCCTACAGCACCTATAAGAGTATCAGAGGATGTTACACCTCGCTGAATTATTTTGCCCCTGCAGTAGAGTCTTTGTCAGCTGCCCCTTATCCCTTCTCTTAGTGTAGGTGTTACGAATATCAGGCCCATCATTAATGGCCCTCGAAGCTTCACCTTGCCCTCAAGGTGTGAATTAGAAGTTTTTACTAGTGGCTTATTTTCAATATGAAGAAAACAGAAGGGAAAAGAATGAATTTGCAAAGTATCACAAACAACACTTGACAGAAGTGCTATTGGTTGGGTAAAAACGCTTCTGATGATGCATTCTATCTGATGCTGAAAAACAAGAAGAAAGGGGATGAGAAATATTGTTTTTGGTGGGATGAACAGAGTGAGACAAATTATAGGAGGAAGAACCTACAGCCGGTAATTGCTATAGACATGAATGCAGAAGCCAAAAAAGAAGAAAGCAAAGGTGATTTGGGCGAGAGTATGAACCCAAACACCGAGTTGGGAAAGATCATTGATTGATGATTAGTTGGATTCTTTGGGAAAGCAAAAGAAGACATCTATTATAAAGAAGCTTCTGATAGCAACTTCTAACTCTCGCCTTGAGGGCAAGGTGAAACTTCGAGGTCCGGGTAATGATGGGCCCCAATATTTTAGAAGATTCAAGAATGTAGAAAGAGGGAAGGATAGGTATAGGCAGTGTGTTCTGTATGGTTTTGGGCAGAATGGGTAGTAGGCACTTGTTGCTTTTTTATTGGGTGAGGGAGGTTATAAGAAAGTGTAGGAAGAATAGGAAGGGAGAGGAGAGGAAAAAATTTGGAAGGGATTTGGGAGAGACCTGAACTCTCGAATGTCAAGAGGTTCTTTTATGTTTTCTGCCATTGTTATCTTTTAATTCTCAGCCTAGGATATTCTGCTACTGTTATTGTAAGGGACACACGTTTGTGATTCTCATTATCCTATTTTCGTTATTTTACAGAAGTTTTCAGCTAGCATTTTCTCTGTGTTCTGGTGTTATTTTGCTGCTGTTCTGCTATTTTCTGGGTGCACATTAGTAGGTTCTATCATATTTTGCTGGTGCTATTTTCTGGTGTTATTTTCCTGCTGTTCTGCTATTTTCTGGGTGCACTTTAGTAGGTTCTATCATATTGTCACCTATTTCCGTTTACTGCCCATTCTGCCATTTTCATGTACTGAGGGGCACCATTACAGGGACCTCTACTTCTTTCTATTGTATCAGAGAGTCATATTATTCAGCTATCCTGTTCTTTCTATTGTGATTCCCATTATCCTATTTTCGTTATTTTACAGAAGTATTCAGCTAGCATATTCTCTGTTTTCTGGTGTTATTTTGCTGCTGTTCTGCTATTTTCTGGGTGCACATTAGTAGGTTCTATCATATTGTCACCTATTTCCGTTTACTGCCTATTCTGCCATTTTCATGTACTGAGAGGCACCATTACAGGGAGGGACCTCTACTTCTTTCTATTGTATCAGAGAGTCGTATTATTCAGCTATCCTGTTCTATTTACTGTTTTATTGTTGTATTTGGTTATTTGCTGAGTTTAGAATACAGGTCCTATCAAATTTAAATCCTACGAAGGGCGTATCATCCTGTAAAGTGTGTTGTTTTGGCACAAAATAAATCACTGGTTCACACATTTAACGCTAGTAGATTAATGTTGAAGATATATATATCAGCTAATCAAATCCCTGATATATCTTCAACACAAAGGATGACTATTTGGACTTCTTTTCTAGCCTAAAATGGATAGTTTATCATGTCAAAAAAGGTCTTAGCACTTAGAAAAGATGCAGAAAGACCAACACTACTGCTAATTGACAAGTAACCATTACAAAACTAACAAAAACTAAGATCTTCAATTGCAAGAGATCCAGACTAAAGTCAAAATCTCAATCTCAATCAGTCAAACTCTTTTCAGTTTTTACTGAATCTATCTCAGTCATTGCATTTTCCATCTAAAAGCATCAGAACTTTTTACTAGTAAACAAAAATATGAAAGAACATATCCACGATATATCATAATGCAATTGTTTTCAGCAAACTGAACCATTAATAGAAAAATATGCTTACCAGATTATAAATAAAGCTTGTTTGCATCATCTTCAATGGCAGTAATAACCTTCATCATGATCTGGATCAAAATTAAGTCAGTATGAACATAACTAAACTGCAAAACATACCCCAGCAGTAAGATTAATTATACCTCCTCGTATCCAGACCAGAGGCTGAGAATTAACTAACACAGCATCAGACAGGCATGAACATCTGATTAATTGCTAAACTGCAAAACATACCCCAGCAGTAAGATTAATTATACCTCCTCGAATCTAGACCAGAGGCTGAGAATTAACTAACACATATCCATCAGACAGGCATGAACATCTATATGATTAATTGCTAATGCTGTATATAGTACTCTAATTTAGTTATTATGAATCTCTGGTATATATTACCTTATGTGACAGATTAATGAAAACAAAAATGTAACTACGAGAAGAAACCAGGATTACGAATCTGTCTTACAGATTCTCGATATAACAGTTGTATGCAGAAGAGATGAAAAGAACACATTACACTATTCTTCAGGATAACATTTCTAAATTGTCCTTACAAAAAAGACCATGATTATTTTACACAATAAACTTAAAAATTAAGGAAAAGCAAGTATCAGATAAAAAGTTTGATAACAAACCTTTAATATATATAACAACCTAAAAATCAAGATAAGCAAATTAAAATTTATAGTTAAAGAATGATACAAAATAAGTATTTAGAACTAGAGATGAAAAGCCATTACAAATCAGCATAACGAAATTAAGAGAGATAAAAGAATGTTAGAAATAAGCAATATCATTCCTCAACTTCTTCAGTTGTTTGCCTAAGTTTAATGAACCATCCAGTGCTTTCCTTCCACCAGGTTGATTTATAGAGAGCTTGCCTGAGTTGGATAAATCACCCAAGGGTTTTCTCCCACCAGCCCCTAACTTCCTCTGTCCTTTAAGATTTTCCTTCCCAGGAATAGTTGTTCCTGAAATAGTGTTAGAACAATTAGCCTCACAATTGAAAATAATAATAATAATCATCATGTGAGAGGTTTAAAAACTAGATCAATTGTCACAATACCATCCATGTGAACACCGAGATTCTGATCCCGAAGGAGACGACCAGTCCGTGTTGCCATGTTTGCTTATTTGTAAATTTCTGAATCAATATCTTTTGCTAGACTATCAGAATTCATACACAAATTTAAGTTATCAAATGGTGTCCGTAAGTAATCTGTAAAAGGAAACTAACCCCACAAAATTTTGTAAAGGCAAGAAGAAGCACAGTTTCTGAATACTATTTTCATCCAACAAAAACAAAAAGGTAAGTTTGAGAATATTGAAATCCAGTTATGTAGATGTGATTGTAATCTGTCAAAAAAAACTTTTCTTGTCCATATCATAATCCATGCACTTTGCAAGCTCACACAAAAATAATGTTCTAACCTTCTGTATCATTAAAAAAGAAAAAAGAAATGTATAGGTAGGTTGTCAAATGGAGGGGGCAAAAAGAAGACCAAGAAAACCATATCAATAATCGATCCATCACCAACAAAGAAGACCAAGAAAACCCTATCAATAATCGAAGAGAGTAATTTTAAAAATCATATAAATATAGGAACCAAATCGGAGTGAGAAAAACAATTGCAATAAGATAACGGAAACATTTTCTCTCAGAATACCGCTTCGACACCAAAATCTCCGTTTAAGATCTCAAGTTTCCAGCCAAAACAGAAATCGCGCCTAGGTTTCCAGTCCGATATTATCATTCTCCTTTATCTCTCTCGAAACTTTTCAAAATCACAAATCCCTAACATTCAACGTCAATTTCCTCATACTCTCTCAGAGTTTCAAACACTCAAATCATACACACACACACACACACTCAAAACAAGAAAAAGTTGAAAGAAACTTACTTGCTTGAATTTTTATCGCACTTTTGTCTCCGATTCTTGAACAAGAATAGTGAATGTTTAAGAAGGAGAATGTTGAATAGGCGCCTATATATATATAGGAGGCAGGGTCTCCAACGGTAACAATAAGAAAATAAGAAAATATTAATTTTATCATTTAGGGTCAATATTTTTGTATGACACGGATTTCTTACACCAATATTTCTCTTTTGGAAGAATATTTATTATTTTGATAAATTAAGACATTTGATCAAATATTTATAAAAAAAAAATTACTTTTGATCAGTAGAAAAATACAATTTATCTTTAGTAGAGAAGAAGAAAAAGATTTATCCAAAAATAAATAAATAAATAAAAATAAAGTTCTAAACTTAGTAAAATTATCTTTGGTATCTATAAACTATAAGACTCAGTTAATTGTGTTCTTAAAATTTGTTTGTTGTCAATTATGCTCACAAACTTTCAAATTGCAAGTAATATTGACCTTCATGCAAATTTTGTGTAAATAATTAACGGTAGATGTAAATATGGTAATTCTCGTGGCCTCCAATGTTAACTGTGATGTCAAATTATATATTTAGAAACATTATTTCGTCAATTTAGCCACGATTATCACGGTGTCACTTCAAAATAAAGAGCGTTATCATGGCTAAATTGACAAAAAAATTGTACATTAATATATAATTTGACATCACAGTTAACATTGGAGGTCACAATATATTTGCATTTGCCGCTAATTATTTAGACGAAATTTGTGTGAAGGGCAAAACTGCTTGTAATTTAAAAGTTTAGGGACACAATTGACAACAAACAAAATTTAAAGGCACAATTGACAGAAACTTTATTATAATTTAGAAGCACCAAAAATACTTTTATTTAATTAATAAGTTGTCCTTTTATTTTTCTAGGAAATATAATGGCAATATTTAAAAAAATTATATCAATAATTAAAGAAACAGAGATCACATTAGTGATTAGTCTTCCTTATTATCTTCTATTAAGAATAATGCTTGTGATACTCGCAGGTGTTACTCAGGTTTCGCTCTCGGCTTATTGTCGTTCACCCAAGTTGATCTTGAAGTTCTCATTAGGGCCGATAGGCCCAACCACAGAAAATATGCAGGTTTAATTTGCCATTAAACGACGTGCACTTTTTAAATCGTTTTGTTAGTTTTTTTTTGAGAGAATTATTATTTTAGTCCATGAAAGATACAAATTGTTTCAATCTCATCCTTAAAAGATGAAAATGACTAATTTAATCATTGAAAGATACTTTTTTGTTTCAATAATCCCTGAAAGAAGCCCTTGCATGCACCGACAGAAAAATCTAAAAGAAGTAAACTGAGACAAAAAGTATCTTTTAGAGATTAAACTAGCATTTTCATCTTTTTAAGGACTAAATTGAAATAATTTATATCTTTTAGGGATTAATTTGATAATTTTCTCTCTTTTTGGGGGTAAAATATTCTTTTGATTCTCAAAATATAAGGTATGTTCTTGTGAATTTTGTTACTAAACTTTATTTGATGTTAACCGTGTTCTTAAACTTTAATTTACAAGTAATTTTGTCATTCATTCTAACTTTGTCTAACTAATTAATAACAGAAGTAAATGACTTTGATTGTCCACGTGGCCTGCAATATTGATTGTGATATCAAATTATATATTTAATTACTCTATCAATTTAGTCACGCTACAAAATAAATAGCGTTATCGTGCGCAGTTAAATTGACAAAATTAATAATATAATTAAATATATGATTTAACATTACATTTAGCCCATGTGAACCATTACATTTATATGTTAATTATTTACACAGAATTAAAATGAATGGCAAACTTACTTAAAAATTAAAAATTTATGAACATAATTAATATTTAGAGAGCAAATTTACATATGTTTGGAAACATAATTAAATATAGTTAAGAATGGTCACTTCTAGCTTTCTAAATTGTTTGTTCTACAGCCTCATAGATTATGATTTTTTAATGTGCAGCAAGGATATTACCAATTGTGAAGAATGGTCACTTCGTATTATGTACTCTCCTTATTGGCAAATCACTGGCTATTGAGGTATGAATGATGCATATGAGATTAAATAATTAATATTACTAAAATTTTACTTTTTATATATTAATCAAATGGAGGAGAATTTTTTTAAAAAAAATTAATAAAACAAGGTATCTATCTTAATTAGTACATTTAGTATACTACCAAAACAATTTTGTATTATTTGTCAAAAAAAATTTGCATTAAACATTTGGATCAAACATTTTTTCATATGATAAAAAAAATGTTGTACTAGCATTTAAATTTTAAAATAAGTATTTATATATACACGTCTATTTTTTTATTTCAAACTAAATTGTATTAACTATTTTATTTTAAAAAAATTGTGGTCTAGCTTAGGTTAGCCTAGAAACTCTAAGGATATAGATTAGATTTTGAGGGTATGAGAATGAATATGAGAATAAGCATAAGAATAGAATGAAACATAATTAAATATAGTTACGTTTGGTATAACATATATAAAATAATGAGATTAGAGCTAATAATAAACATAAAGAAATAGCATAATAACCAATTTACCTTTACAATTAAATATGGTAGCGGTAGCAATAGTAGCGATGGTGATGCTTAGTGTTTATAAGGCTAAGAGCATTTTTTAGGGAAAAAAATTTAAAAAATATCACATTCTCGTTCTTTTGTCCTTTTTCCTTCCACACGAAGAAAGATGGTTCATTCCCTCAAATGTAGATGATAGGATTATCATGACAAAGAAAATGCTACTATTCATAGCAAATTAAACAACTTGAGAGTAAGAATCCTACCTATTCACTCACTTTTTCATTCCCAAACAACCTTAATTGGTTAGCTTTTGCATTGTGACTTGTGACTCATAAGTAATTATAAATTTTAATTTTTGTATAAAATAATCAAGGTTATCCTTTTTGAAAATTTGTCTAATATTGAGGGTTCGTTTGGTAAGAATCATGCACAGTAAAATCATGGTATTTTACGATTCTATAAAAAAATTTACATCATATTTTATACATATCAAACACACTTTTTATCTCTCTCCTAATTTTTCTATCTATCTCTCTCTTTACTTTTCTTTACAATACTTTTCTTTATTCTATCATACTTTCTTTACAGTACTTTACATCCGTACATTTATACTAAGCGTACCCTGAAATTATTATGAATAGATCAAATACAGGGCCATAATATTTCTAGGAACATATATTATTTGAATGACCGTACAATTTATAACCCTTGAAGGAATAAATGAACCACAAAATTTATTTAGGACTTACAAAATAAATAGTAAATGATTGAATTTATATATTTAGGCACTGCCAGTTGTTCTGGACAGAATAACCCCAACTTGTTTTGCAATTCTGGCATCAGCTCCACTAATCATTGTGTTTGCAGAGGTAATTAATTAATTATATGTTTGTTTTCACTTTGTAATTAATAAAATAATTGCTTAATTAGGATATTAATTTATGTTGGTAATTAATTAGATTGTTCCTCAAGCTGTGTACTCTCGTTATGGACTGAGTCTAAGAGCAAAAATGGCTCCCTTTGTTCAATTTCTTCTGCTCATCTTCTTCCCCATATCCTATCCTGCTAGTAAGGTATACTAACTTACTAACTATAACATCTTTACTTCTTTAAACTCACATTAATTATATTATTTATATTAAATAGAGTTTATATGTGATCCATTCAAGAAGGCCCAGCAGAATACGATTAACATTATTAGGTCATAACATGCATTCCTGAAATGGTTTATTAATAACATCTTTACTCAAACCCTTAAATGGAGCTTAAATGGAGCTCAGATCCGCGGAGGATTAGACCTTGGCCAATCGGACTGGGGGATATCGTGGGAAACAAAAAAAAAGAACATCTTTACTTCTTTAAACTCACATTAATTATATTATTTAGAACTTTATTTTTGGATAAATCGTTTACTTCTTCTCTACTAAAGATAAATTGTATTTTGCTACTGATCAAAAGTAATTTTTTTTATAAATATTTGATCAAATGCCTTAATTTATCAAAATAATAAATATTCTTCCTAAAAAGAAATATTGGTGTAAGAAATCCGTGTGATACAAAAATATTGACCCTAAATGATAAAAATAATATTTTCTTATTTTCTTATTGTTACCAAGTTTTTTAATAAAAGAAAATATGTAGACAGATTTTTTTGAAAATACCCAATCATAAAAGTATTAGGACAGTTTCATTTGTTACTAACTTTCAACTAAATAATGAAAAACCGTTTTCTACATTTCCAAAAAAAAAAAAGCATTTCTGAAATGATAAAACTGAATAATGTAAAATCGTTTTGTATGTTTTGAAAAAAAAATTCTAATTTCGTGGAAAATTAACAAGCATTCCTGAAATGATTTATTAATAAAAAAAACTAAAAAAAAAAATCAAAACTAAAACTGAAATTTAGTTCAATAATAAAAAGGAAAAATAAAAAGAAAATATAGAAATTGAGAAGCCCAACGGATATCAAAGAGCAGAAGTTACCGTTGGAGATCCTGCCTCCTATATATATAGGCGCCTGATCAACATTCTCCTTCTTAAAACATTCACTATTCTTACTCAAGAATCAGAGACAAAAAGTGCGAGAAAAATTCAAGCAAGTAAGTTTCTTTCAACTTTTTCTTGTTTTCCTTTCTAATTATTCTTAAGATGTGTGTGTGTGTGTTTGTGTTTTGAAATTCTGAGAGAGTATGAGGAAATTGACGTTGAATGTTAGGGATTTGTGATTTTGAAAAGTTTCGAGAGAGAGAGAGATAGGAGAATGATAATATCGGACTGGAAACCTAGGCGCGATTTCTGTTTTGGCTGGAAACTTGAGATCTTAAACGGAGATTTTGGTGTCGAAGCGATATTCTGAGAGAAAATGTTTCCGTTATGCGTTATCTGATTGCAATTCTTGTTTTCCTTTCTAATTATTCTTTTTTTGTTTGTGATGGATCGATTATTGATATGGTTTTCTTGGTCTTCTTTTTGCCCCCTCCATTTGACAACCTACCTATACATATCTTTTTTCTTTTTTTTTTTATGATACAGAAGGTTAGAACATTGTTTTCGTGTGAGCTTGCAAAGTGCATGGATTATGATATGTTTACAAATGGACCAGAAAAGTTTTTTTTTGACAGATTACAATCAAACTTTTTGTTTTTGTTGGATGAAAATTAGTATTCAGAAACTGTGCTTCTTCTTGGCTTTACAAAATTTTGTGGGGTTAGTTTCCTTTTACAGATTACTTACTGACACCATTTGATAACTTAAATTTGTGTATGAATTCAGATAGTCTTGCAAAAGATATTGATTCAGAAATTTACAAATAAGCAAACATGGCAACACGGACTGGTCGTCTGCTTCAAGATCAGAATCTCGGTGTTCACATGGATGGTATTGTGACAATTGATCTAGTTTTTAAACCTCTCACATGATTATTATTATTATTATTATTTTCAATTGTGAGGCTAATTGTTCTAACACTATTTCAGGAACAACTATTCCTGGGAAGGAAAATCTTAAAGGACAGAGGAAGTTAGGGGCTGGTGGGAGAAAACCCTTGGGTGATTTATCCAACTCAGGCAAGCTCTCTATAAATCAACCAGGTGGAAGGAAAGCACTGGATGGTTCATTAAACTCAGGCAAACAACTGAAGAAGCCTAACAAGCTTGCTAGTGTTGAAGAAGAAGCTGTCCCTTGCAAGGCCAAAAATTTGGAGATTAACAACAGAACTACCACCAAAGCTTCAGAGAAGTTGCAAACCAGCAACAGGAAAGCTCTTTCTGACATTTCCAACTCTGGGAAGCTTCACAACACTGTGGGGGAGATAAAAAATAAGAGTAGCCAGAAGCAAATTGCTTTTGTTGGGGAACCTCTTCATCTTAGTGCTATTGCTGAAGAACAGTGCTTGCACAATCATCAAGAGTGTATCAAATCACAGTCTGAACCTATGAGTTTGCGCCAGCTTCTTAAGACTGTTGGAATTGAGAATGGTAATTGAAGTTGTGTGATTCAACCTCTTGGCAGAGCTTTTCATAGAATTGTTTCTTGACTTAATAGTTAATACTTTTCGTGTTTGGCTAGAACTTGAGTTACTGATTCTTAGATATATATTTTGATCAGATTCAGATGATCACTTGGCATTTTCTTCTGAAGGTCAATCATTTAATCAACTGAAGGTTAGTTTGTACTCTGTAGTTTCTTCTGTTTCTGTAGAAGTTTGTCTCCATTTTGTTTTTCTGATTAAAATACTGATCCTTCATTTGTATAGCCTGAGAGTGACCTGAAACACTTGGAGTTGGAAGAGATACCTGAGTTGCCTGAAGTGGAGTCTTCCTGGAAAGGGCAGGTTTTAACAACTCAGCCTGCCTCTCCAGCACATTGCATGACTCCAAAAATCTCAAGTTGCTATAAACTGTGGGAGGACTGTGATGTCAATTTCAAGTTGATAGATACACCAAAGCTGTTGAAGCTTTAGGTTTATGTAAAGATTTTTGGTATGTACTTTGAGCCACTGATGTGATGGCAGTTATTGGTTTCTTTTGAAAGATGACTGTAATATTCCTGAAGTTGTTAGTAGGAATGATGAACTGGTTTGTTCTGTAAGCTCTTTCCCCAAAGCAAGTTGAGGAATGATATTGCTTATTTCTAACATTCTTATATCTCTCTTAATTTCGTTCTGCTGATTTGTAATGGCTTTTCTTCTCTAGTTCTGAATACTTATTTTGTATCATTCTTTAACTATAAATTTTAATTTGCTTATCTTAATTTTTAGGTTGTTATATATATTAAAGGTTTGTTATCAAACTTTTAATCTGATGCTTGCTTTTCCTTAATTTTTAAGTTTATTGTGTAAAATAATCATGGTCTTTTTTGTAAGAACAATTTAGAAATGTTCTCCTGAAGAATAGTGTAATGTATTCTTTTCACTTCTGCATACAACTGTGTTACATCGAGAATCTGTAAGACAGATTCGTAATCCTCGTTTCTTCTCGTAGTTCACATTTTTGTTTTCATTAATCAGTCACATACCAGAGATTCATGCCTATCTGATGGATATGCGTTAGTTAATTCTCAGCCTCTGGTCTGTTTTGCAGTTTAGTTATGTTCATACTGACTTAATTTTGATCCAGATCATGATGAAGGTCTTACTTCCATTGAAGATGTTCATGCCTGTCTGATGGATATGTGTTAGTTAATTCTCAGCCTCTGGTCTGGATACAAGGAGGTATAATTAATCTTACTGCTGGGGTATGTTTTGCAGTTTAGTTATGTTCATACTGACTTAATTTTGATCCAGATCATGATGAAGGTCTTACTGCCATTGAAGATGATGCAAACAAGCTTTATTTATAATCTGGTAAGCATATTTTTCTATTAATGGTTCAGTTTGCTGAAAACAATTGCATTATGATAATATGATATATCGTGGATATGTTGTTCTTTCATATTTTTGTTTACTAGTAAAAAGTTCAGATGCTTTTATAATCTGGTAAGCATATTTTTCTATTAATGGTTCAGTTTGCTGAAAACAATTGCATTATGATAATATGATATATCGTGGATATGTTGTTCTTTCATATTTTTGTTTACTAGTAAAAAGTTCTGATGCTTTTAGATGGAAAATGCAATGACTGAGATAGATTCAGTAAAAACTGAAAAGAGTTTGACTGATTGAGATTGAGATTTTGACTTTAGTCTGGATCTCTTGCAATTGAATATCTTAAGCTTTAAAGTAAAAGGAAGCTTAGTTTTTGTTAGTTTTGTAATGGTTACTTGTCAATTAGCAGTAGTGTTGGTCTTTCTGCATCTTTTCTAAGTGCTAAGACCTTTTTTGACATGATAAAATATCCATTTCAGGCTAGAAAAGAAGTCCAAATAGTCATCCTTTGTGTTGAAGATATATATCAGGGATTTGATTAGCTGAGAAAATCCTTTTAAGTGCGCATCCTGTGAAGTGTTGAAGGGCGACTATTTTGCACATTAATCTACTAGCGGGTTAAATGTGTGAACCAATGATTTATTTTGTGCCAAAACAACACACTTTACAGGATGATACGCACTTCGTAGGATTTAAATTTGATAGGACCTATATTCTAAACTCGGCAAATAACCAAATACAACAATAAAATAGTAAATAGAACAGGATAGCTAAATAATACGACTCTCTGATACAATAGAAAGAAGTAGAGGTCCCTGTAATGGTTGAAGATATATATCAGGGATTTGATTAGCTGAGAAAATCCTTTTAAGTGCGCATCCTGTGAAGTGTTGAAGGGCGACTATTTTGCACATTAATCTACTAGCGGGTTAAATGTGTGAACCAATGATTTATTTTGTGCCAAAACAACACACTTTACATTTGATAGGACCTATATTCTAAACTCGGCAAATAACCAAATACAACAATAAAATAGTAAATAGAACAGGATAGCTAAATAATACGACTCTCTGATACAATAGAAAGAAGTAGAGGTCCCTGTAATGGTGCCTCTCAGTACCTGAAAATGGCAGAATAGGCAGTAAACAGAAATAGGTGACAATATGATAGAACCTACTAATGTGCACCCAGAAAATAGCAGAACAACAACAGCAAAATAACACCAGAAAACACAGAAAATGCTAGCTGAATACTTCTGTAAAATAACGAAAATAGGATAATGGGAATCACAAACGTGTGTTCCTTACAATAACAGTAGCAGAATATCCTAGGCTGAGAATTAAAAGATAACAATGGCAGAAAACATAAAAGAACCTCTTGACATTCGAGAGGTCAGGTCTCTCCCAAATCCCTTCCAAATTTTTTCCTTTCCTCTCCCTTCCCATTCTTCCTACCCTTTCTTATAACCACCCTCACCCAATAAAAAAGCAACCAGTGCCTACTACCCATTCTGTCCAAAACCATACAGAACACACTGCCTATACCTATCCTTCCCTCTTTCTACATTCTGGAATCTTCTAAAATATTTGGGCCCATCATTACCCGAACCTCGAAGTTTCACCTTGCCCTCTCAAGGCGAGAGTTAGAAGTTGCTACCAGATGCTTCTTGACAATAGATGTTTTCTCTTGCTTTCCCAAAGAATCCAAACCAATCATCAATCAATGATCCTTCCCAACTCGGTGTTAGGTTCATACTCTCGCCCAAATCACCATTGCTTTCTTCTGTTTTGGCTTATGCATTCGTGTCTATGGCAATTACCGGCTGTAGGTTCTTCCTCCTATAATTTGTCTCACTCTGTTCATCCCACCAAAAACAATTTCTCAGCCCCTTTCATCTTGTTTTCAGCATCAGATAGAATGCATCATCAATTCAATCAAGTGTTGTTTGTGATACTTTGCAAATTCGTTCTTTTCCCTTCTGTTTTCTTCATATTGAAAATAAGCCACTAGTAACAACTTCTAATTCACACCTTGAGGGCAAGGTGAAGCTTCGAGGGCCGGGTAATGATGGGCCTGATATCCGTAACACCTACACTAAGAGAAGGGATAAGGGAAAAGGGGCAGCTGACAAAGACTCTCCTGCAGGGGCAAAATAATTCAACAAGGTGTAACAACCTCCGATACTCTTATAGGTGCTCTAGCCGGTATGTAACCTCACCATACTTGTTGGCCTTGATCTTGTATGGCCCATAGAATCTTGGGCGAGTTTTTCACTTGCCTTTTTAGCTAGTGATCTCAGTTTACAAGGTTTGAGCTTCAAGTACACTAATTCTCCAACCTCAAATTGTACTTCCCTCTTATGGCGATTGGCATAGTTCTTCACCCTTTCTTGATCTACTAACAAATGCTTTTTCAATTCATTCTGTACAATATTTCTATCCTTAATCTGTTCATTCACCTGCTCCACTGATGACATACAATCCTCCAACCTGAAAAATGCGAGCGGATCCCTTCCATACAGTGCCTTAAATGGGGACATTCCAGTTGAAGCATTAAAATTAGTATTAAACTAAAACTCATCATAATTAATCCACTACACTGTTTAGACTTGTCTCCGGCAAAACATCGTAGGTAGGTCTCTAATGTCCAGTTGACGACTTCAATCTGTCCATCGGTCTCGGGATGATATCTGAACTGTATTTGAGAGTGGTTCCCGACATCTTGAAAAGCTCTTTCCAAAATTGGCTCACGAACACCGGTATCGGTCTGACACTATTGACTTTGGGAACCCGTGCAATCGAATAATCTCCTTGGTAAATTTCTCAGCCACTTCTTTGTCATTAAAGCGATGAGAAAGAGGTAAAAAGTGGGCGTACTTAGTCAATCTTCTATAGTAACCGGTGAGGCCTAGAAATCCCCTTAAGTCCTTCAAATCCTTTGGCACTGGCCATTTCACCATACTCTCTATTTTGTTAGGGTCTGCTTGCACCCCACTTGCTGAAATAATGTGGCCGAGATACTCCAACTTGCGCTTACCTAATCCACACTTCTTGACATTTATAACCAGCTTGTTCTCCCTCAAAATTTCCAAAGCCACCTTCAAATTAAGATGTTATAAAAAAAAAAGACAAGTATAAATTTCCTCAAATGTTCCTTGAAAATATCATTCATCAAGAATTGAAACGTTGAAGGTGTGCTAGTCAATCCTCAAATGCCCTTCATGCATTCTAAATGCTATCTTCTCTTCATCCCTTGCCTTAATTCGAATTTGATGATATCTCGACTTCAAGTCCAACTTTGAAAATACTGTGGCAGCTCCCAACTCATCCAACTTTGGAAATTTGTCAAGAATTGTGACCTTATTCAAGGCTCGGTAATCCACACAAAACCTCCAGCTATTGTCTTTCTTCTTCACCAACAGTACCAGGCAAGCAAAAGGGTTGCTTCTCGGACAACTAATACCGGCTTCCAACATCTCTGGATCTGGCCTTACCAGCCTTATCCTCGTCCTCTTTGATTTTGGCAAGGACATTGTTTCTCTCCTCCGCCTTATAGGCCATATCCATAACTTCCATGAGATTTTAGGCCTTCACCATCCTTAACTCAACTCGTATCTCCTCCTTCAACCCATTTTGGAAAGCCCCAATAAGCATCTCTTCATAAGCATCTTTCAATATAGCAACGAGCAGCTCAAATTTCTCACGGTATTCGGCCACCGTTACGTCTTGCTTCAACGCCATGAGCACTTCGTAACTATTCCCTTGCTGTGACTAGTGAAACCGACGCAACAATTCCTTCTTAAACTCTAGTCACGATTTAATCTCCATTCGTGTCTCCCACCATTGAAGCCAATTTCAGCGTCCTTCCCTCTAAACAGATGGCCACCGCCTCGAGTTTCTCATCGTCTCTCATCTGGTTCAGAGATAAATACCTCTCCACTCGAAAATACCTCTCCCTTTAACCAACCCCTATCGCCGCATCTCCTTCAAAAATCGGCAACTCAAGTTTTCAGTGCCTTCCATTGTTCTTGATGCGATACATCAGACTATAGACTCGTTACAAATTCCAAGTGGACCAATCACAAGAGCTCAGGATAAGAAGATCAATAAAGCATTAATTGGGCTAGTGCGAGAGATTTAGGAGAAGCAATTAGCGATTGAACCAGAAAATAATGATAAAAACGTCATTAATTTATTAAGGGCTAAAAGTGGAGATATTCAACCCGAATTTGGCTTAAAGACTTAAATTTAAAGAGTTTGGACCTAAATAATCACATTTTGGGCTTAATATGATGATTATAATTAGGATTTTTATTTAGTGCGAATTTTTTAGAATTATTAGTTGCTTATTTTGAATTTTAAGTTATCTTTTAAATTTTAGAATCATTAGGATTAAATTTCCTATTTTATTAAATTAATTTAGGGATTGTTTTTTTATATAAAGCATTGTAACCAACACTTTGAGGAAGTTTTCAGTTTTATGAGATTTTGATTATTTATCTTGAGAGTGGATTCTCTTTATGATTCTTTATTGAACTATCAGACTTATCAAGGCTTGATCATCTTCGAGTTCAACGGTTCGAGTGGATCGTCTGACTTTTGTTTAGCTTTCTTGGGGTAAGTATATTTCAAATTGGTTATGGGTTCATGGGATCAATTCCTAGTGGGTTCGCACCAGTTCTTGTCTCATTTGTTTTTCGTTCTCGATTTTCTATATAAAGCATTGTACCCAACACTTTGAGGAATTTTTGAGTTTTATGAGATTTGAGATTATGATTATTCATCTTGAGAGTGGATTCTCTCTATGGTTCTTTATTAAACTAACAAACTTATCATGGCTTGATCATCCTTGTGGCATCTTCTAACACATCGGGTCCTTGTTCGTTCGAGTTCAAGGGTTCAAGTGGATTGTCTGACTTTAGTTTTCTTGGGGTAAGTATATTTCAAATTGGTTGTGGGTTCATGAGATCAATTCCTAGTAGGTTCGCACCAGTTCTTGTCTCATCTGTTCATCGTTCTCGATTTTCTATATAAAGCATTGTACCCAACACTTTGAGGAACTTTTGAGTTTTATGAGATTTGAGATTTTGATTATTCATCTTGAGGGTGGAATCTCTCTATGGTTCTTTATTGAACTAAAAGACTTATCAAGGCATCCTTGTGGCATATTCTAACACTTCGGGTCCTTGTTCGTTCGAGTTCAAGGGTTCAAGTGGATCGTCCGACTTTTGTTTAGCTTTCTTGGGGTAAGTATATTTCAAATTGGTGGGATCAATTTATAGTGGGTTCGCACCAGTTCTTTTCGCATCTGTTCGTCGTTCTTGATTTTCTATATAAAGCTTTGTACCCAACACTTTGAGAAAGTTTTGAGTTTTATGAGATTTGAGATTTTGATTATTCATATTGAGAGTGGATTCTCTCTATGGTTCTTTATTGAACTAACAGACTTATCAAGGCTTGATCATCCTTATGGCATCTTCTAACACTTCGGGTCCTTGTTTGTTCGAGTTCAAGGGTTCAAGTGGATCGTCTGACTTTTGTTTAGCTTTCTTGGGGTAAATATATTTCAAATTGGTTGTGGGTTTGTGGGATCAATTCTTATTGGATTCACACCAATTCTTGTCTCATCTGTTCGTCGTTGTCGATTTTCTATATAAAGTATTGTACCCAACACTTTGAGGGAGTTTTGAGTTTTATAATATTTGAGATTTTGATTATTTATCTTAAGAGTGGATTCTCTCTTTGGTTCTTTATTGAACTAACAGACATATCATGGCTTGATCATCCTTGTGGCATCTTCTAACACTTCGGGTCCTTGTTCGTTCTAGTTCAAGGGTTCAAGTGGATCGTCCGACTTTTGTTTAACTTTCTTAGGGTAAGTATATTTCAAATTGGTTGTGGGTTCGTGGGATCAATTCCTATGGGTTTGCACCAGTTCTTGTCTCATCTGTTCGTTGTTCTCGATTTTCTATATAATGCTTTGTATCCAACACTTTGAGGAAGTTTTGAGTTTTATAAGATTTGAGATTTTGATTATTCATCTTTAGAGTGAATTTTATCTATGGTTCTTTATTGAACTAACAGACTTATCATGGCTTGATCATCCTTGTGGCATATTCTAACACTTCGGGTCCTTGTTCGTTCGAGTTCAAGGGTTCAAGTAGATTGTTTGACTTTTGTTTAGCTTTCTTAAGGTAAGTATATTTAAAATTGGTTGTGGGTTCGTGAGATCAATTCCTAGTGGGTTCGAACCAGTTCTTGTCTCATCTGTTCGTCGTTCTCGATTTTCTATATAAAACATTGTACACATCACTTTGAGGAAGTTTTGAGTTTTATGAGATTTGAGATTTTGATTATTCATCTTTAGAGTGAATTCTCTCTATGGTTCTTTATTGAACTAAAAGACTTATCAAGGCTTGATCATCCTTGTGGCATATTCTAACACTTCGGGTCCTTGTTCGTTCGAGTTGAAGGGTTCAAGTAGATTGTTTGACTTTTGTTTAGCTTTCTTAGGGTAAGTATATTTCAAATTGGTTGTGGGTTCGTGGGATCAATTCATAGTGGGTTCACACCAGTTCTTGTCGCATCTGTTCGTCGTTTTTAATTTTCTATATAAAGCATTGTACCCAACACTTTGAGGAAGTTTTGAGTTTTATGAGATTTGAGATTTTGATTATTCATCTTGAGAGCAGATTCTCTCTATGATTCTTTATTGAACTAACAGACTTATCAAGGCTTGATCATCTCTGTGGCATCTTCTAACACTTTGAGTCCTTATTCGTTCGAGTTCAAGGGTTTAAGTGGATCGTCCGACTTTTGTTTAGCTTTCTTGGGGTAATTATATTTCCAACTGGTTGTGGGTTCGTGGGATCAATTCCTAGTGGGTTTGCACCAGTTCTTGTCTCATCTGTTCGTCGTTCTCGATTTCCTCCTTGCGCACTAGACCCTTCTCGGTTTCCTGCTCTCTGTCGCCTTCTTTTCCAGCCGTGCGATGGTGTCTTTGATCTCTAACACCCATTCTTTCAAGCTGTTAACGTCAGTGTTCAATGTGTTGATGTCGCCTTTCACTACTGTAATATCTCCGTTCACTTCGCCCAAATTTCTCTCCACAGTCTCTACTCTTCCTTCCATTCTCGTACCAACCATGCCCTAGAAGGAACTTCTCTGATACCAGAAATGATAGGATCAGTATTCTAAACTCAGCAAATAACCCAAATACAGCAATGAAATAGTAAACAGAACACGATAGCTGAATAATACGATTCTCTGATATAATAGAAAGAAGTAGAGGTCCCTATAATGGTGCCTCTCAGTACATGAAAATGGCAGAATAGGTGAGAATAGCATATAAAAGATAAAGGTTTTTAACGTTCGAGAGGTTAGGGGGCTTCATAGCATCTAGTCCAATGATCCCACTAAATTCCAAGATACCCTCGCAACATTCCCTCTAGCACCTAAAAGGTGTCGGAGTTGGTTACCTCAGGATGGGGGCTTCACAGCATCTAGTCCATTATTCTTCTTCCTATCTTTTCCCCATACCATGTTGATATTTTTGGGAATGGACGATCGGTCAATCGGTCTAGGCATCACGGTCAGCCCTAGTCGTTTGTCCTCTTCTCAACTTACGCATATGGGCCAACACGTGCCATAACTGTCACAACTATCACGCTATCTCAAAGCACCTATTAATTCCTAGGCTTATGCCTATATAAAAAGATGCCCCGCTTCTTCATAGATATCATCATCTCATTACTCACAGGTAAGGTTGTTAAGATCTCAATCTAATACGATTTTTTACAATCTTATTCATAGAAAGCTAGGACTCCTCATCTCACAGGTGCAAAATCCGGGCAGAAGTTTTAGAAAAATACTTTGGTCTCTCTACCATGTGAAAAAAAAATCTGATTTCACTATTGGTATTTGAAAGCAAAGCTCAACGACAATTAAGTATTTATAAGTTCATTAATGGTAGATATTTCTATTATTGATATATTTGGAAAACAACATCTTTCTTGAAAGTTGAAATATATATTGACAGATTTACATATAAACTTTTGACAGAATCAAAGTAAACAAAAGAATATATTCAAAGAAGTAAAAATTATTGTGAAGTTCTTCAATGAATTCTAGGCTGATGAAACTCTCCTTGGTTATCTTGATTGTGATCCTTATGAATGCATCAATATAACCCTAATACTGAAAATAAGAGAGAAACAAAACTTAGAATTAAATTGTTATCATTGCAGTATGGTAAAAAATATGCATGAACTTGGGAAAGATTGAATCTCATTGTGTAATAGCTAGGATTTTTATTCACTTCTTTTGAATGTGAACATATTCATCACTTTCATCAAGTATGTCTCCCTAGTAAATAGAAAAAAGAAACCAATCAGCATAAAAAATAGACATGCAAGCAACAATGAGAATGTACTAGAGTGTCTAAATAGGCATCATCAGGTTTGACTCGTTTGGTTGCCTTCCATAACAATTGCGTTACTTGAACTTGAATCCACGTGATCTCTCATTAGTGGGTTATTGTAAGTCCTTATTTGAGCCCATAACACTTGTATGGTTTGGGTTCAAATCCAAGTGATTTCTCATTAGTGGGTTATTTGTAAGTACTTATTTGAGCATATAACTAACAATTGCATGGCTTGGTTTGATTCCATGTAATATCTCTATGTGAATTATCGGTAAGTCCTTATTTGAGCCTGTGACAATTACTTAGTTTGGGTTCAAATCCAAATGATCTCTCATTAGTGAGTTATCTATAAATACTTATCTAATCCTGAAGACATGTCCAAACACTAACTGGAGTGCCATCCCCTCACTTAAATTTTCTGGTCGCCAAAAAAAAGGGCATTATAAATACAGCATGAAGAACTAACCTGTAATAGTTCCTCAATAACATCCTCCATAGTAATGATGCCAATCACTTCCTCATTCAAAACAATTGAAAGAGATTCTATTTCTTCTCGTGAAACATATCTATTATCCTTCTCCAATGACTCTCTTGACTGTTGATGCAGTTCACTGTCTACACTATGAAATTCCACGTCGCTAGAAGACAAAGTCGATTTATAGATGGAATTACTTTGAATCTCTTCCAGATCAAAGGAAGTGGTAAATTCTGCAGCAAAAAAAATATCTTTAATGTGGATTTGGATCCTCTCATGTACATTTTACATAAAAGGTATGTACATCTATCTTTTTTGGTTTTCCACTTATATCTTTTTATTTGAGGCAATTTTGTTCGAGCTGGCAAGGGTAGAGCTCTCCCATCAGAGATTTTTTTCCATAGACAATACTTGAACCAACTAGTTAGGTAAATCTATCTTTTCCTTTACGTGATAGTGTCATGTTATTTTCATACACGAGTGAATCCATTTCCTATTGAATGCATTTTTTATGATCATATTACCTTCAATATTTTGCACTGGGTTTGAAATCTTGTCTGTGATTATATTGAGGAAGGTAGGTGTACTAGTAGTAGCTTGAGGTGCTGTGTTCTGGTTTTTCGTGTTTTCCTTCAACACAACGGCCATATGGCTATGACCTTTCTGGAATTGATTCAGTATCTCATAAAGTGGCCAATTTGCATAAACTCTTTCAGATTATGCCAGTGTTAGTCTGAATGTTAGTAAAAGGAAACAATATTAGAAGTAAGAAAAGTAACAATGACTAATTGTAT
The DNA here is from genome assembly GCA_014851425.1 of Senna tora. NCBI lineage: Eukaryota > Viridiplantae > Streptophyta > Magnoliopsida > Fabales > Fabaceae > Senna > Senna tora. Next base: position 33,616,837 of record CM026269.1, read on the forward strand.
AATATATATATATATATATATATATATATATATATATATATATATAATTATGTCATACCTAGGAATTTCCTGATGATTAGATTCTTGATTGGGGTGGCATCTTCTGGGCGACAGAAGATTAAATTCTTAACCTGCACAGATAGAATTGCAGAATATTAATAAGCAGTGTTAATTGTATTGTGAAGATACCAATTTGAATTAAGCAACTAGGTTTGAATTATAAGAGGATTGATGTAGCCTCAATGATACTATAACTTGATAAAATAGGCTAAATTACAAAATAAAACAAGGATTAAAGTGAAGTTGTTTAGGTGTTTGCTATGAAATTCTACAATACAGATAAGACACGTGTCAAAAAGTGTTTATATGACCAATCATGGTGGAGAGAGAAAATAGATGACTAAATTTTGCGTGAATATTATAAATAAAGTATATGATTAGAGGAACTTTACAGCAAATACCTAATAAACTTTACCTTAGTTTTTTTTCCAAAAAACAAAATACTCCCTCATCTTAGGAGTTGGGTAATTTATTCCCCTGATATTAAAAATTGACTAAAGAGCCACTCGAACTTTCAATTAATGCAATGGACTCTCTCCATTAATATTTTTATATTCAAACACTTGTCTCTTTTTTTTGTCCATGACCGGGGTATCCATTAAAGTGGGCCTGATAACTAATCCCTCGAGTACTGCGGGATCCATTACTGGGGCGACCCTCCCAACGGATGACACTCCATTCCCATCCCTCCTCCAGGGATCAAACCCAGGAGGCAATAGTTAAGAAATACAAACCCCTTACCATTTGTGTCACACCATATGTTAGCAAATTTGAGGGGAAATGTTGCACATAATTATGAGTTTGAGAAGTTTTTTGTTAAATGTTAACATTGAAGAGATAACCTAATAACTAAAGGTAGGGGAAGACCAAAGAAAACAATAGGAGAAACGATTAAGAGGGATCTAGCCATAAATAACTTAACCATAGAAATGTGCAAAGACAGAACATGTTGGCGTCGCTTGATCCATATAGCCGACCCCACCTAGTGGGAAAAGGCTTTGTTTGTTGTTGTTGTTGTTAACATTGAAAAGATAAATTGCATGACCTCAATAACAGAAACAAAAAAGTTAAGGGAGTGTGGTTCATAAACAATAACAACAACAAAGTCTTTTTATCGAGTCAGATATATGAATCAAGTGATGCTAATGTGTTTTATCTTTGTTCATTTCAATAGTTATCTTAATAGTTTGTTTTATTGTTTTCTTTGGTCTTCTCCTACCTCTAGTTATTAGACTATTATCCATCTAATCAACGCTTCGTATAAGAGCCTCTAAGGATCTCCTCTATACATGTTTCTACTAACATTTTTTTTGATAGGTGCATTACAAAAGGCTGAACCCACGACCAAAAATCTATAATTAAAATTTTCCTTTTTTACTCGGGGTGGGAGGAAATTGTACATGTGCATAGATAAAAGGAAAATTAATGTCTAGCAAACATTACTTCAAAATCATCACAAATACGGTATTTGAAATACCAACCAGGGTTGGTTCCTAGTGGTAAGCAGCTTGGTAACGCTTAAGTAAGGTCTCGAGTTCAAGACCATATGAATGCAGCTATCCTCGTTGGAAGGCTCTTCTATCATAGTCAGGTGCGCGATGCAGGTTAAATCCAGATTAGTCGGGGCAATGCCTCCAAGATCGGGTGGGCAACAAAAAAAAATCATCACAAATCAATAAATTAGGATCTATACTACTAGACCTAAAAGAACTGCTTGGAACCTATGAAAACATACTAAAATTGGTGTGTCTGTTAGCTGAATGCTCTAAATTTTTATTAACTTTCACATCAATTCTGAGGCTTGAGATACATACCAATATGAGGCCAATTATGTTTGTAGGATTTCCAGAGTATAAAGGAATTCTACTGTGACCTTTGCTGGTAGAGCGGTCGGCTGTTAACTGACTGGTCGTAGGTTCGAATCCTACTTGGGGAGATTTGATTCATTCCGAATTAAAGAATTCGAAATGAAAGGGTTCGCTTTGACCGTTAAGAGTAGGTAACCCGTTCCCCGTGTCTTTGTTTCTATTGCATTCTATCTCATCGTATCCCATTCTGTTCTGCGCTATTTGAGAATCGCCGTCAATAAGTGAAAGATATATAGGTGAAAAATGAAAAAAAATAAAGGAAATATAAATATATGATGTGACATATCTCACAGTAAAATTTGACTTATAAAATAGAGTAAATTAATATTTTGGTCCGTGAAAGATGCAATATATTTTAATTTAGTTCCTGAAAAATGAAGATATTAAATTTAGTCTATAAAATATGTAATTTGTCTCTATTTAGTCCTTAGAATATAAAAATATCAAAATTTGCCCCTGAAAGAAGCAGCTTGTCTCAATTTAGTTAGTCCTTAAAAAAATTTCTATCAGTTATGTTAGTAGAGATAACCAGGGACTAAATTTGACGTTTTCATCTTTCAAGGACTAAAATTAATATTTTCATCTTTCAGTGACTAAATTGAGGCAGACTACATCTTCAAGGACCAGAATGTTCTCTGTAAATTAAAACATTACATGTCAAGCTTGGAGTTGATGTCAAGGGAAAAGATTTGAGAAAGTGGTGTCATTATTGAATCTTTTGCTGTCTTCTGAGTCAAATCTATTGCACCTGAAATTATACAAGTTTCATGATTAGATAATTCTCCTCCTTTCCCTGCCTGCATAATTCAACATTTTAGCTACCACCTTTAATTTGCACATATTTTAACAGAGTAAATTAATAATTTTGTTCTAAACTTGTCCACAAAATATTATCTATCAGGAAAACATTATTTGGACAAATTTTGGAAAGCTAAATGATTGTTAAAATAACTTAAATTTAGATGGAAATTCACTTAAATGATGGCGTATTTGGGGAAAGTGCCACCTAGGAATTTTAGTCAAAAGTTAATAGCTATATAGAGTCTTATTTATCATGAATAGGAAGAAATTTTCTTAACACAAGGACCATTTTGAAAATAAAAAATTTTGAGTGATTTAATTAAGATACATTATCTTTAACCGATCAAATTGAGAGAAGATTAATTTTTTTAAGGAATATTATTATATATATATATAGGAAGAAATTAATTAACCTCATTTGCATGCAAGTCCACAAATGTTTTTAGCTCTGATCTTCTCAAGAGAACTGATTCCCCTTTTCCAAGAGTCCAATCCAAAACAATGAGATTTTCATATTTTGTTTGAGAAAATTATCCTTGTACACTCTAATTGTCGTTAAATTGTTGGACATTCATGTTCTGAAAAACAATGAGATGCATACAAAATTGATGTGAATGAAGGAAGTATATCTGATTTAGCCATAGTTGGAGAATTCCACTTTGTCCGGAAGTTACGTCTTTCTCTCCATTTTCAAGTGCAGTGGGAAGAGATCGGACCTAATCCATTTATAGTTTTTTATCGGACCCTCTCATTAATAAGCATTAGGTGGCGTTTGCTATCCGGTGAGTGTTTTAGTGGGAAGTGAAAGTGGAAGTGGAAGTAAGTGATAAAAAGTATGTTTGGTATGCAGGGAAATAGAAGTGGAATGTAAAAGTAATATTGTTTGGTATGATAGGAAGATGATAGGGAAATAGAAAATAAAAGTATGAAATACTTTTTTTGCCCTTATTTTTTTAAAAGCCATAAATTTTTTAAAGGCATTTCGGTCTTTAAACCAAACCTCACCTCACCTTCCCTCCACATCATAAGGGAAGCAAGGTTCTCTCTGCAGAGGGAACCTTCACCTCACCTTCCCTATACTTGAGGCATATCAAACATGCAGCAAGTTCACCTCACCTCACTTTTCCTGTAAGGAATGCATACCAAACGGGTCCTCTCACCATCTCTCAACCTTCCCTCTCACCATCTCTCAACCTGCCCTCTCACCTTCCATCTTTATACCAAATATACAACACATTCACTTTCCCTCTCACCTTCCCTCCTCAACCTATACCAAACGCACCATTAGTAAAATTATCTTTGGTATCTATAAACTATAAGATTCAGTTAATTGTGCTCTTAAAATTTGTTTGTTGTCAATTATGCTCATAAACTTTCAAATTGCAAGCAATATTGCCCTTCGTGCAAATTTTGTATAAATAATTAACGATAAATGTAAATGTGGCAATTCTCATGGCATCTAATGTTAACTGTGATGTCAAATCATATATTTAAAAATATTATTTCGTCAATTTAGCCACGATTATCACGGTATTACTTCAAAATAAAGAGTGTTATCATGGCTAAATTGACCAAAATTGTACTTTAATATATAATTTGACATCACAGTTAACATTGGAGGTCACAATAAGGACAGTCGTATTTGCATTTGCCGCTAATTATTTAGACGAAATTTGTGTGAAGGGAAAAATTGCTTGCAATTTAAAAGTTTAGGGACACAATTGACAACAAACAAAATTTAAAGACATAATTGACATAAACTTTATTTTAATTTAGAAGCACCAAAAATACTTTTATTTAATTAATAAGTTATCCTTTTATTTTCCTAACATCAGAAATATAATGGCAATATTTTGGGGAAAAAAAATTATATCGATAATTAAGGGAACAGAGATCACATGTTAAAAAATTATTACTTTTTCGTTAAGATTCGATCTCGTTGAAAGGTTCGAATATGAATTTTGCAATAAATCTTTGGATCTTACCAATCACTTGGTGGTCACAGGGAAAGTCATAACAAGAAGTTTAAAGAATATGATGGCAATGTTAATTTTGAAGATCCAAATTAAAAGGACATGATGTGTTTAATGAGTAACGGATATGTTTAAAGTTTGATTAATTAAGTTACAAATTTCTTAGTTTCACTTGTGCTTTTGTGTTGAATGTATTATATACACATAGTATTGCATTGGCTACTATTGCTAGGGTTAGACTGTTAGTGTTAGTGTTAGTGCTAGTGCTAATGCATGTTTTTAGTTATGAGTTTGGCTAAATTGCTTTTTTTGTCCTCAACATTTACATGAAGTTTAATATTGATCCTCAACGTTTCAAAAAGTTAGTTTAGGTTCTCAACGTAAGCCTTCCACGTCAGCATTTAATGGCAAAATCATACGAATGTTACGCTAGAGGACCAATTTTGACTAAAAAAAAACGTTGAAGACCAAAATAACTTTTTGAACCTTTGAGGACCAATATTAAACTTCGTGTAAACGTTGAGGACCAAAAGAGTAATTTGACCTATGAGTTTTAAAGAACTTTTTGTGCTTAAGAATTAGTTGTATGGAATGGAATTGATTAATAGTCTATCTATTGATCTGGCCTCTTACATGCATGTTCCAGTTAATTGTGGTTGCATTTGTCATTATGGTAGGGTTTGTGAAGTTGTATGATAAAGTACAAATTTTATTATTATAATTTGTGCAAGTAAAATGAGATAAATACTCTAAGACGCGATATACAAGTGTTTCAGGTGACTCCTATAAATAAAAGGAAACGAGAAGATTTAGATTCGACTTGGTGTATCCCAATTTTTATCAGTAGCTGATAGTACTGTCAAAACAGACTCTAGTCCACCCGGCCCACCCGTTAAATGGGAGGGCTTGGACAAGCAAAAAAATGGGCCATTTCCCTTGTTGGCCTGTGGACTAGACATGTTGGACCCCATTAGCCCGCGGGCTGGCTCGTTTATTTTATTTTTTATTTTTTTCATTAATCTTTTTATATATTTTTTATGTTTTGTGTTATAATCTTAAAATTAATAATATAATTTTTATACTTGTACATATAAAAATTACAATATTTCTCATTAATTAAAAAGTTTGTTCTTTTTGTAATTTTTTTATTATAAAAATATTATTTTATAAATTATACAAAACATAATAATTTTTTTAAAAAATATATAATTAGCTCGCGGCTAACACGGGCTGGTTTAAGCATCCAATAAGTGGCCCATTTATAAATTGGCCGGCCCGCCCCAATCCGTTTAAAATGAAGCTCGTCACAGGTCAGTAGCCCATTTGACAATACTAATAACTAATAGCTCGAACTTAAAAATGTTTTCCGGTCAACAACTACATGCACACTGACATATTATTTCTCAATTGAGAGCTGCGTAATTAAGTATATTACTTCCTATATAATTGTCATTGTAGCATTCGCGTCATGTTTTTTTTGTTACCATATGATGTTAAAATATAAACTAAACAATATATTCACATTTGGTCTTCAATTTCATTTAACTTGTAGGATAGGGTTTAATTGGGTTCTCGTGAGTATTCAATGTTAAAATTGACCGTGCCCAAACAATCCAAACTTTCTAACTCTAACCAAGTAAGATTTGGTTTGATATATTAGGAATATTTAAAACCAACTAAATTAAACCAAACAAAATCGAGATAAAAATGCCAAAATCAAATAGTTTGGTTTGGAAGTTAGTTTATAATTCATTTTTTATTAGTCATGCTAGAAGAGATTTGACGCATATATTGTACTTTTTTAGTCGATTTATTAGTGATATTGTTAGATTGGAAATAAACAATAACAAGAAGCAACTTTTTTACACGTTATCATATATAACTTGAGACCTTGTTTTAGGATAATAAAATATTTAGGCTTTATTTACACACACAAAAAAAAATGATTCACTTGACATTGTTGGTCCAACATGGTTGATTCTATTGTAAATCGTCCAATTCAATTCGAGTCAAGTTATTTTGGTGACCAATTCAACGAACCGATCTCCTATGTAACAACACTAGCCTAAATATTGAGAATGGCTATATGTATAATTTGGTCTCTAAAAGATAAGTTTACTAACAATTTGATTTCTGAAAGATCTCGGTTACCCGATTTAATCCCTAAAAAATGAGTCTATTGTACAAGTGGCATTGTTGATTATTAATTATATAAATTAATACCTAAAAGATTATATTGTTATCCAAATTAGTCCCTGAAAAATTATATTAATTTTTTCACACAAATTAGTCCTTTAAAGATCTTTACTTTATTATAATTAAGTCCTTAAAATAATATGTGTAAGGTATCTAGAAACTTTTTACATACAATAATAATCTACCTTATATTTCTACGACATCAGTGTGGTAAACGACTTTAATCTCCAATATCTTCTTGTTGAATATAGTGGGTAGCGGTGTGAGTTGTGGGGTGTTGTCTCATGAGGCTGATCTGAAATATATGTTTGCTCAAATTAAATTAGTTATAATTCAATAAGTTTTTAATACTAGTGATATTTCTAGAATTGGTAGGTTGCCGGAAATACAAGGAAGACGACCCCGGAGGGAGGTCTTTGGAGGACGGACTTGAATTGGATGTAGGATCCAAGGCTTATGTACTCACGGATGAGATCAGAGTTCACGTATTTCACTTGAATGGTGGTGTTCCCAGGTTATAGAGAACGAGGGAATGGTGGGAATAGTACGGATTAGGTCGAGGAAGGAGGCCTAAGGTGTGTCGTAAAGAAATGAGCAAACACTGTGGACTTACACTCGAGTTGGGGTTGCATACCCCTTGGTACAACACTATGTTTTCGATTTTGCAATCAAAGAAGCACTCTCGCGTCCCACTACCTTGTTGTTGCACTACACTGCCAGATCTGACAGGCAACAAACATTCATGTTAGCCTTATAAGATGCTGCCCCACAACTCACACAACCCACCCACCAACTTCAAAGACACATCGGAGGGTAAAGCCGTCCACCAAATAACATAAGCAATTAACGTTTTAAGTCAACACTTCTGTTAACGACTTCTTGCAGCATGTGACGGAAGTACTAACTTGTATAATTGGTTCATCTTACAGAGACTACTAATTTGGATAACTAAAATCTTTCAAAAATCAAAATATTAATGAATCTATCTTTCAGAGATTATTTATAATCATTTCTTTATTTTTTTCTTCTTCACTTTTTCTTCGTATTTTCTTCTTTTACATCACGGTAGAGAGTCTAAAATCCAAATCCTTGTTTGAGATATCTATGGAAGAAAAACAAATACATTTTTTTAGTAACTTCTGTGTATTATTATATTTTTTTTATAACTAGTAACTTCTGTGGGCATTTGCACATGTATATAGTAAAAAAAAAGAAGTTAAACACAAATTTTTAGTCACTTTTTAAAAGTATCTACAGATCTATACCACTTTTACTGTTCACCTAGAAAAACGCCATCGGTGATGGCAATTTGCTGATTTCTTGACGAGAAAAACGCCATATGTGAAGGCGTTTATAGCGTTGACCATTTGACCCTATAAACGCCCTCTGTGATGGCGTTTTTCTAACTACCGGTCAAATGAGGTGAGCCCAGTTTTTCTAGCTAGAAAAACGCCATCACGGAGGGCGTTTATAGGGTCAAATGGTCAACCCTATAAACGCCCTCACAGATGGCGTTTTTCTCGTCAAGAAATCAGCAAATTGCCATCACCGATGGCGTTTTTCTGGGTGAACAGTAAAAATGGTATAGATCTGTAGATACTTTTGAAAAGTGGCTAAATTTGTGTTTAACTTTTTTTTAGTATATACATGTGCAAATGCCAACTTCTGTGTATTAAAAAGAGTTATTTGGGAATTTTAAAAGAACTCTTATTTTATTTTATTTTAAAACAATTGTTATCGTCACTTTCCATCAATTCATCAGCTTCTTCATGTTTTCACCCCGCCTCCCAAATCCTTCCCTACTCTAGCCACTCTCAAAGTTCTTCCTCTTCACTCTCATCATCGATGCTGTCCCTTCAGATCCTCCCTACCAATGCTAGAGCTTCAAGCTTTCCGACGACTTCTCTTCACTCTGCAACTTCATTCTACAGCAGTAACAACTTCTTCACTCCCCTCACCTTCAAGCCTCTAAAACCCAAATCAAAACCCTACTCAACCACCCTAGTCAAATCAGCCCTCCAATGGAACCGAAAGCCCCAATTGGCGGGCGACACCCCTCGGGTCGTCGTCATCACTTCCGGCAAAGGCGGCGTCGGCAAGACAACCACCACCGCCAACATTGGACTCTCCCTTGCCCGACTCGACTTCTCCGTCGTCGCCATTGACGCCGACGTTGGCCTTCGGAACCTCGATCTCCTTCTCGGCCTCGAGAATCGCGTGAATTACACTGTCATCGAGGTCCTCAATGGCGATTGCAGGCTCGACCAGGCTCTTGTGAGAGACAAGCGGTGGTCGAATTTCGAATTGCTCTGTATATCGAAGCCCAGGTCGAAATTGCCGATAGGGTTTGGTGGGAAAGCCTTGGTTTGGCTTGTGGATGCTTTGAAATCGAGGCAGGAAGGTTCGCCGGATTTCATTATTATTGATTGTCCTGCTGGGATTGATGCTGGGTTCATCACTGCCATAACCCCAGCCAATGAGGCGGTTCTGGTTACCACACCGGATATTACGAGCTTGAGAGATGCTGATAGAGTCACTGGCTTGCTTGAATGTGATGGAATTAGGGATATAAAGATGATTGTGAACCGGGTTCGGACCGATATGATTAAAGGGGAGGATATGATGTCTGTGCTTGATGTTCAAGAAATGCTGGGATTGCCTTTGTTAGGGGCGATTCCTGAAGATGCTGAGGTGATTCGAAGTACAAATAGAGGGTACCCACTAGTATTGAATAAGCCGCCTACATTGGCCGGATTGGCCTTCGAGCAGGCCGCGTGGAGGCTTGTAGAGCAGGATAGCATGCAGGCGGTGGCGGTTGAGGAGGAGCCGAAACGCGGGTTTTTCTCCTTTTTAGGCTGGGGATAGAAATTTAGAATCTGGCTTGAGAAGTGCAAGTTTGAGATTGGTTTGCTTGTAATGATATTTTGGTGCTTAAGGTTGTGGAAAAGCTAGTGTTTTAAGTGCAATTACTTGCTCTAGATGTAGGTAGAAGGAGGAAGCTGCGTATAGTTGGGTTAGTTAAGCTTAACTTTCTTCATTTAATTCATTCAGTATTTTTTCATTCCACTGGTAAATTCTTGTGTCAATGTCAGGATTAGTGACTGTAACTTTTAATTGTTGCAGCCATTCAGATTTTTGTTGCCATTTTTACAAGTTATTGGTGATTCATTGATTAATATCTGTTTAATATGTGAAACTTGGGTTTGTTCTTCCCTACTACGTTATTATAACTTACTGGAATGCTGAACTTTTTTTCCTTTGTGAACAAATTCCTTCTATTCTGGAATACAGCTACTAGTGTGCTACATCTTATGATAATAAGTTCCAGAAGATGCTGATTGCTGCATTAATGATGTGCTCTTCAGTTGTTCATTATTATTTTTACACTATATGGACACAGAAATGTTACTATAGATGATTGTTACATATTTCTATTAGTAGTTCTGGTTCTGGATAAACTACAGGCAACAGCAACTTCCATATAGTATTGAAGGTTGTGAATTGTGTTAGTGTTCAGACAGCAACTACTTGTTCTAGATGAAGGTAAAAGGAAAAAAACTATGTACTATGAGTATGGGGTTAGTAAATCTGATCTTTATTCATTTCATTAGCAAACTCTGGATGGATCCAACTGTAAACAATCTAACCATACAAATGAGCCAAGATAGAATACATTGGTATTTGATTCATGGATCCAACTGTAAACAATGTAACCCGACCTAGTGGAAAATGCTTTTGTTTGTTTGTTGTTGTAGCAAAATTTGGATTATGTAACATTTAGTATAAATCGTCTTCAAGTGCATTGTAGTGAATGGGTTAACCTTTGTTGCCATTAGTAAGTGATGAAGGTTCAATGTTAAATCGCTACCCAGTATGTGAAACTTTAACTTTTGTGCCTGGCATGTTTGTTACTTCTAGTTCAATGGTCAGATTAAATATAATATTCCTTGATAATCTATTAAGTGGTTTAAGTGTATAAAATTATACACTGGTTTCAGTGGATTCTAAGTTCTAACCCATCTGTTTATAGTTTAAAGATTATAAATTTCTATGTTGATGGTTAAATATGATATACAAGCCATGTTGAGAGTATCATACCTGGTACTGGTACGGATACAAGGTATCACATTTTATCAAAAAAATATTGGGATACAGACATGGGTACTTGTAGTTAACACAAGAAGACAGCAACAAAACAAAGTTTTTTCCTACTAGGTGGGGTCGGCTATATGAAACGCTAATATGTTCTATCTTGGCTCATTTCTATTTAACACTAGTAGGCAACTTTATAAGTTTGTTTAGACTCTTTTGCTGCCTACAAGAAAGGGAAAAACGAAATAAACTAAGATTATATATACCTTGAAACACCTCCTTCCAAGATTTTGCTGCAATCATATATCTGTGTTGCCGAGGAGCCTGTGTTGTGGACAAAGCAGCTGGTATCTAAATGTGCAATGCTATAACTGTTATAGTTATTATTAGAGAGAATTATCAATTTGGTCCCTGAAGATACAGATTGTTTCAATTTAGTCCTTAAAAGATGAAAGTGCCTAATTTAGTCTCTAAAATGTTCCTTTTGTCCCCAATTTGGTCATTTTGGTCACTGAAAGAAGCCACATGTACACTGACGAAAAAAACTAGAAGGACCAAATTGGCACAAAAAAGGATCTTTCAGAGACTACATTAGGTATTTTCATCTTTCAACGATTAAATTGGAACAATCTATATCTTTCAAAGACCAAGTTGATAATTCTCTCTTATTGTTATTATTATATGTCAGTTATATATATATATCTATTCACCGTTTCTCACTTCTCAGAGATCTCCTAAAATGTAGCCATGTTAATTGGCAGCTGCGAGAGTGGATAAACTTGAATGTTTCTCTATGTAATGAAGTAGAATGAAGTTTTTAAGGCAATAATCATGTCTGTGAAATGTGAGGTATGTTTCTATCCTAGCTAGCAAATATTTTCAGCAATCGTGTATTTGTGCATTTGCAGGCATTGTTGTATACTGCTAGAAAGTTGATTGTCTTGTGACATTGCTCCATTCATCCATATTTTATTCTTTATATTCTGGTTAATTAATAATTATTGTAACTTAACAAACATTTATAGTCATTTATCTATTTAAGTAACATGTTCTTATACGTGTTATTTTTTGTAATTTGAGAATCAAAATTACTTTTAGAAACATAGAGACAAGCTTTAGAGGTATATGGGTTTTGTATAAGTCGATGCAAAATGGAATATATAGAATGTAAATTTTGTTGAAGGGAAAATAATTGTTGTGCTGAGGTGAAAGTTAGAAATCATTCTATACAAAAATTTTAAGTATATGAGAATGATAATACAGAATAAAATAGAAATAGAGGAGGACGTAAATGAAGGAAAGTTTTAGATGTTATTTGTGATAGAAAAGTATCACTTAAACTTGAGAAAAAAATTTATAGCATAGCTATTAGACATGCATTATTGTATAATTGTGAATGTTGGGCGATAAAAAGTCAATATAACGAAAAATTCAATGTTACATAAATGAAAATGCTGTGTTGAATGAGTGGTCATACTAGAAAAGATAGGATTAAGAATAATTGCATTGAAGAAAAAGTCACGTAGCACCTATCATAGAAAAGTTAGTTGAACCACGGTTTAGGTGATTTAATCATATACAAAAATCATTATAAGCTAATGCACGTAGAGTTGATCAAATGGAAATAACCCAATAATTAGAAGTAAGAGAAAAAAAAGGAAAAATTATTAAAATTGATTTAACTATTAAATTCCATAAAAAAACTATTAGTAACCAAACAATAAAAATGAATAAAAATAAAATTCATTGGCTTCGCTTAATCTAATATTCAATCCTACCTAATGAAAAAAAATTATAAAATAAGTAGATTTTGAAAGTTTGACCAAAACTACAATTACGGATTTACGGTTTTAGGATGTCTTCTATGGCCTGCCAGAACATAGAAATTATTTCAAAACTACTATTAAGTCTTTCATTTTTTGGTAAACACTATTCAAGTCTTCCTTGAATACGTGGACACTTGTTTCTATAATAATTGGTAAAGTATTTTTGGTATTGCTAACGTCTATACTCTTGATGTGTGATTACTCTTGATGTGTGATTGCTGTCAATTATGTTTCCAATATTTTATTTTTCAAACAATCTTATTATTTTTACTAACACCGTTTAAATAGATAACGGTTGTGACTTACGTGACGTGATACATGGCAATGAAACTTGATTGGGTACATTTATGCCATGTCATATTTTCTTTCATCTTTCATGTCATCATAAAACGCTACGGTTTACCCCAAGTCATTTCTCAAATTTTGTGCAAAATCACTTTAAGTGCGCTATTTTTATCATCATTTTATTCTAAAACTTGGTGAATCGACGCATTTTCAATAGTGAAAAAAGTCTCTCTAACAGTGTCATGCTACATAAGTCATAACTGTGATCTATTTTAATGGTGTTAGTGAAAAAGGTAAGATTATTTAAAAAATAAAATGTTGGAGGCATAATTGACCACAATCAAACGTTAGAACCACATTTAACCGAATGCTCAAATCTTGGGTAACAAAAATACTTCACCCATAATAATTTAAAAACTACTTGTGATATCCCGTGGAATATCCTATTCATATCTTACTATAATGTTTTGATTGGAATGTCTTTGTTATAAAGTAGAAAAAAGTTTTTAATGCTATCGCGTCTTTGTGCATTTGCAGGCATTGTTCCATTCATCCTTATTTTAGTTTTAGAGGCTGTTTGGCCATATAAATTAATGATTAGAGTATACAATATTCAGAGTAAATTAGTACTTTGATTTTTGAAAAATACGGTTTGTTAAATTTAGTTCCTAAATGATACATCTCTAGTCAATTTAATCTCAGTTGGATGGATAGAAAATTAAGAGTCGTCTCATTCATCATCGATATGGGGCTGTTGGCTATCTACAATGACGTTGATGGAACGACTTGTACGTAGTTCTTGAAATCTCGAGTATCAATCTTTACATCCCATCGATGGGATATTGTATTGACTATTATTGAAGTCGTCAGTGATGTGGTACGGGAAGATCACGGATTCGAGTCGAAGACGGTTCCGATGTTATTTACTCAAAGGGAGATTGGAGTTTACGCAATTTGCTGGGTTGGTCATGAGTCTAGAAGGTGTCCAAAAAGTGTTCGAGTCTTAGGAAAGGAGGCGATAGAGAGCACAAAGGAGAAGGAGTGAGTATAAGGGAGTAGTTGGCAAAAGATTGTGTTCCAAAGGAAGGGTTGTGCTTATGTAGTCTTTGTGAGGAGCGAAATGTTTGACATTGTCTTATGCACGCTCGGCATGATGCCTTCGGTCAATGTCACGGGGCCGATTGACCAAATCGATACTCGTATATGAAATGAATAAATTATTTTATATTAATCAAATACATATTTAATAATATAAATAATAAATATAATATTATTTTTGTCAAAATGAGTACAATTGTAGATATTTTTTATCATATCTCTCAAAAAATAGAATATATATTTAAGGCTACGTTTGGTAAAAATGCACGAATGGGAAGGAAAGGGATGTAAAGTATTGTAGAGTAAAGGAAAGTACTGTAGAGAAAAGTGATGAGAGAGATAGAGAGAAAAATTAGGAGAGAGAAAAAAGTACGATGAAAAGTGTGTTTAGTATGTAAAAAATATGATTTAAAATTTTTTTGACAACCGTAAAAATACATGAAAAGTATTTGTTTGGGTTTGCTACCAAAAATAAAGTTCACTTCATGGTCTATTACAAGAAGGGAGCCTAGCAAATTGTAGTTTTCTTAAAAGGAAAATAAATATTATTGAGTAAAATTTTATTTTGGTCCTCTATATTTTACCTAAATTTTAAATTAGTCGTTTATGTTTTTAAGTTGTTTCAAATAAGCTTTTTTATCTGGCATCGTTAGTGTTCACTGTTAAATGATAACGTAGACAATTGATGTGCACAAAATCAAGAGTTGTAGGAACCAAGTCCATGTATCATTACTCTCCACCTCTACAACAACAAATGCAATCTATTGCATTTAATCATTGGAATAATCTCTTCCAACTACAGCAAGAAGTTGGCATCCATACCCTCATTTCAGTTTCAAAAATTCCAAATCATCTATATTAGTTTAAAGGGACACGTATGAGAGAGATTTTATCCACATACTAATTTGAAACTTTTGAAATATAAAGAACTGATTTGGAACTTAGGTGAAACATAGAGGACCAAAATATTTTAAAGCTCAAGTATGGGTCAAGAAATGGATGAATATTAGGATTATTTAGTCATGTGTTCGATAAATAAGGGTTCGTTTGGTAAGGATTGTGCACAGTAAAATCACAGTGTTTCACGATTTCAAAAAAAAAATTTACATCATATTTTATACATACCAAACCCACTTTTTATTATACTTTTTCTCTCTATCTTTCTCTTCACTTTTCTCTACAGTATTTTCCTTTATTCTACAGTACTTTACTCTATAGTACTTTATATCTGTGCATTGATACCAAGCCTACCTTAAATCTTTTTTGTTATTAATTTAAATGGTATTGTGGATTAAAAATCATTTAAAAAAATTCTTGTGAACATATGAGAGAAATTAATGCAAAAAAGTATAAAAGAAAAAAAATAAAATTGACCTGCAAGATGAAAAATATACTTTTGCCTTGAAAAATCTAGAGTTGGGCTTAACATATGGGTGAACTATTCTCTTCAGCCTCTAACAATGAATTTGAACAAACCGAACAAAATTCAGTTCAAAACGTTGCATGTTACTAGGTTGAAAATTTTCAATCAAAAATTAGTTTTTTTAGGTAAATAAAAATTAGTTATCCAACTATAATGTTCTAAAAGAAGAAGAACACATCCAACAATCAAGCATAAAATTGGGAAATATATATATCTTTAAAAAGTTGTTAAGATTAGATATCCATCCATTTCCATAACTAAATCTAAACTCCAAAAAAAATGCACATAGACATAAAGTTGTTAAGATCTTGATCTTTTTAGTAAGATCTTAAGATTTTTTTTACGATCTTATTTATAGAAATTGACCCCAATTTAGGTAAAATAAAAATCTACTATAAAATAGCAATAGAATCTCGATCTTATATGTCTGATCCTACAATATAAACATGCTACGTATGTAACATATCCTACAATATTACGTTATCATATTAGAAACTTACAATTTTTTAGACAAAAATTTTAATATCACAATAGTAGTACACATTAATAAAAATAGTTATTTTATGAAAACTATTTTAACATAAATATTTTAATATATCATGACCTTTTTTTTGGATAAAATATCAGGACCTATTTTATGAAAGAATGATGACATTTTGATAATTATATATTTGTAAAAGAAATTTTATAATATTATATGTATTTTATAAGAATGATAGGATCTTACGCTCCTCTTTTCGATTTATTTTACATCTCTTTCAATCCTATGTAAGATCTCGATCCTAATAAGACATGCATCAACACATTAACTAATACATTGTGTCTTCTTTTATATTAAAGGTTTTATACATAATTGAACTTTTAAATTATAAAAATATAATATAAAATAATTATTATTTAATAATTTAAATATTTGATAATTTTTAAAAATTTTTAAATTTATATAAAATAATAATTGTTATATTTTAAGATAATAAATTAAATAATAGAAAGTATTTACTTATCCATCATATCTATTTTTTTCTCCCACATTCTTCTATTATATATATATATATATATATATATATATATATATATATATATATATATATATATATATATATATATATATATTTTATTTTTTTAATTAAAAAATATTATTTTTTGACATCATTAATGAGAAGACCCAAACCCAACAATCACAAAATCAAAATAACGCCCATAATAAGAGAACCCAATTAATATAGATATTTAATTCTTATTATATTTATGTGACTATTATACATATTTTCCATTTATATATGATATATAATGGTTTTACTTTTAATTCAGTAACCACTTTTGTCCTGTCCAAAAAGGAAAAAAATAAACCTAGTTAATTTCCCAATATTATTTTTTATTTTCTATGTAACGTCCTGATCATTTTCCATAACTGCCCTTGTCAAAATCCTCAGAAGTTAATTAGAAAACCTTATTTATTTATTTTTGATCAACCTTGAGAGTAGAGAGCCTATATATATATGGTGTGTCTTTCTGCTAGAAAAGTAGAAAATTACAGAAATTTCTCACACAATGAAGAAGCCGGCCTGTGTAGAACTCAGAAACTCCTATGTAAATTTCTCTTCCTTTTTCTTTGAGCTTTTCTGATATTTCTATAAACACTGGTTAATTTTCTTTTTTATTTTTTTGACATCTTTAATATATATATATATATATATTTTTTATGTATTGTTTTATGTACACCTTGCGTTTTCTGGGTTTTGTGATTTTGGTTTCTGGGTTAAGTTCATGTTTTTTTTTGTGGTTTCTTTCATTCATATGTTTTTTTACTTTCAAGAAATTCTTAGATTAAGTATTGTAAATTTCCTGCTAATTGCTTGTCCAATGTGAAGTGGAGCAAGGCGAATTTTTAATTTAGGAGAAGGGATGACGAACTATAGTTATAATTTTTTCTTTAGTTAAAGGGGTTAGTATCTCGATACGATAAATTCTTATTTACAAAAAGGGAATCCTCTGAATTGCGCTTTTTGTGAACGGTGTTGTTTTGCACATTAATCAGCTAGCTAGTTAATGTGCAAAATAATATATAAACTTTTCACATATTAACTTGCTAATCAGGTTAAGTAGGCGCATTTCTACACTTCATACAAAATATGCACTTTAGAGGTTCCTTTAGTAGAAATATATGTGCAAAATTAAAAAAAAAAAAACAGAGAGAGAGAGATTTTCTTTTTCATGGGATAGGTAAATTAGTAATTTTTTTTAGATTAAGTATCCCATTGCTATCCTCTACACCTATAGAAATAATGCAAAGAGCCAATAAATTTTCTCTCCAAAATTCTTCTCATTTTACCCAAAAACATAACTTTTCAAAATTCATTGTTTGAAACAACAACTTCACCAAACTTTGGTTTCCATCATACCCATCTTCATGGGTTTGTGAAACCCTCCAAGATCGGAAGGCTTGCAACATTACCATAGGAATTATGTAGGTAATGTCTATTTTGCCCCTACTTTGATGCATTTTTAATAGGGTAAAATAGTCAATATATTTAATTAATAATATTTTATCCGACTTTCATTCATTTCTCATTTTCATTCCCGTTTCTATTTCTTACTACCAAACATGAGCACATTCCCATTATATGTATCTAACATTGACAAAAAAAAAAAACACTTTCATGAACAATTGCTTTTGAGTTTTGATAACCTCCAATTTTCCCATAGGTTATTGGGATCATCTCAATAGTTCTAATATTGGGATCAGTAGGAGTAAGGGAAGCAGAATGCAGAGTAGCCAGAAGAAAACATCAGAAGAATCTTGAGTATTCTGCCATTGATTGCAGAAAGCACAGTGCAGTTTTGACAGATTTTGGAGGGATTGGTGATGGCAAGACATCAAACACAAAGGCCTTTCAATATGCCATTAGTAATCTGAGTCACTATGCATCTGATGGAGGAGCACAGCTTATTGTACCACCAGGAAAATGGCTTACTGGTAGCTTCAATCTTACAAGCCATTTCACTCTTTTTCTTCATAAAGATGCTGTCCTTCTTGCATCTCAGGTATATATATATATATGCATACTAACTCTCTTCTTCTTTTGATGTAAGGTTATTTTTGGAGTAAATTACAAAGACCTCCCCTGACACATCAAAATACGTTACACTTTGGTCTGAATAATATTTTCCCTTGAAATTTCCATCCAGATGGATGATTTTTGTGGATTTTCAACTCAATTTTTTTGAATGACCGTGTTTATAACAGGGCTCCTCCGAATCCAACAACTCAAGAGAGTAGGTCTTAAAAAAATTGAGTTTAAAATTCACAAAAATTATCCATTTGGTTAGAAATTTCAAGGGAAAATATTATTTGGACCAAAGTGTAGGGTGTTTTGATGTGTTAGGGGAGATCAATGTAATATTTCAAACGAGATGGGAGATCTATGTAATATTCGAATTTGTCATAGGAGATATGTGTGATTTACTCTTATTATTATAATATGGTGATAAAGAAATTAGTATTGAGGCTAAGTAGATATTTCATTTGTGTTGTGCCTCTAATTTACTTTGTACCTAAACATGATTTTCTTGATGCATTACAGTTCAACAGCAATGGACAAAATACTCCAAAAAGAAAAATCTAGAGTAAATTACTGTTTTAGTCCCTGAAAAATTCTATTTGTCTCAATTTAGTCCACAAAAATTTTCATTTATTCCAATGTGGTCATTGAATCATGAAAACGTCAAATTTAGTCCTAAAAGATACCTTTTGTCATAATTTTGTTCCTATAAAAAAAAGATAAAGATATGAAACGTAGGGATGAAATTGTGACACGAGGCACCTTTCAAAGACTAAAATTTGATTTTTAATGAATCATGAACAAAATAAAGAAAAATGAAATTTTTCATGGACCAAAAGTCCAAAACAGTAATTTACTAAAAAATCTAAAATAGTTATGTGCAAATGATAGTGTTGTATTGTGTTTGATATGAGTTCCTTACATAACATTACATTGATATAACTATATAATGCATTGATGAAGATAAACTTTGCATGACTACATAAAAATATTATTCTTTTGGTCCTTGAAATATTCTATTTGTCTCGGTTTAGTCCTTCAAAGATTCCACTTGTTTCAATTTAGTCTCTAAATCATTAAAATATCAAATTTAGTTCTTAATGATTCCTTGTGTCATAATTTAGTTCCTATGAGAAACAGCAAAAATATAAAACGATGGGACGAAATTGTGACATGGGGTATCTTTCAAGGACAAAATTAGATATTTTCCTAATTCATCTGACTAAATTGAGACAGATGAAATCTTTCAAGGACCAAACTTGATATTTTCGCAATTCAAGAACTAATGAGACAAATAGAATCTCTCAGGGACCGAAACAATAGTATTTATGTATAATTGAAAGTGTTGTATTGTGTTTAATATGAGTTTCTTACTTTACATTGACAGGATGAATCGGAGTGGCCTTCACTTCCTGTGCTGCCTTCTTATGGCAGAGGAAGAGATGCAGGTGAAGGAAGGTTTAGCAGTCTCATTTTTGGAACTAACCTCACTGATGTTGTAATCACTGGTAATTAATTCCATTAAGATAAATTCACAGACATTAACAATTTTTTTGGTCATTTATTTGTCTTCATATTATAGTGACTAATTAAAATTGACATGTTGGAATTCAATTTTTAGGTAACAATGGGACAATTGATGGGCAAGGATCTTATTGGTGGGATAAGTTCCACAAGGGTGAATTGAAACTCACAAGACCATACATGATTGAGATCATGTATTCTGATCATATCCAGATTTCAAATCTCACTTTGGTTAATTCACCATCTTGGTTTGTGCATCCAATTTATAGCAGGTTTGTTGAGTTTTTCTAATTTTTGAAATTTTCATGTTCAAACATGGTTTTCGTATTATCTTAGTTAAGTTGTTGCCTGAGGTCACAAGTTCAAATCCCTGAAACAGTCTCTCTGCTTACCCCTGTAATTTAGACCTACCTGATGGGAACCTCGTGTGTTGGGCTATGTTCAAACATAATTTTTATATTATCTTAGAGGAACGGTAAAGTTGTTTCCATGTAACCTAGAGGTCACAAGTTCAAATCTTGAAATTAGTCTCTCTGCTCACCCCTGCATTCTAGACCTACCTGATGAGAACCTCGTGCACTGGGCTGTCCTTTTTTTATATTATGTTCAAACATCTTATAGATAGGTTTCTAAGTGCATACTAAATTCCACCATAAGCTTCTTTTCTAACCTTTGTGTTCATGATTGGTGCACTACTTCATGTCTTGTTATTCTGATCATAACCCTTTATCTGCAGTGATATAATCATTCAAGGGCTAACCATTCTTGCACCAGTTGATTCCCCCAACACAGATGGCATAGACCCAGGTAATTTATTCATGATTCTATTACAAACTTCTTTGTATTTGTTTTAAATAGAAAATGGAAGAAGAAAAAATGTTTTTCTTTGGAAAAAAAAAGAAAGAAAAGAAAAAGCAATACTATTTAGTTCTTGTTACATGCAAAATAATTGATAAAGGTGTAGAACCACACAAAGAGAGACCTACTTTGAATAGATTAGGGTCTGAATTTTTAGTACTCCTGTAGTACTGAACTATTCACAATCTGCATTAGCTAAAATCTCTACCATTGCTTAACTATTACACCATTCCTTCCTTCTCTTTCTCCACAGATTCATGTACAAACACTAGAGTTGAGGATTGCTACATTGTCTCCGGCGACGATTGTGTCGCGGTAAAATCCGGTTGGGACGAGTATGGAATCAAATTCGGAATGCCAACACAGCATCTCACCATCAGAAGACTCACTTGTATATCACCGGACAGCGCGATGATCGCATTGGGAAGCGAAATGTCCGGCGGCATCCGAGATGTTAGAGCCGAAGACATCACTGCCATCAACACTCAATCAGCTGTTAGGATCAAGACAGCAGTAGGCAGAGGAGCCTATGTGAAAGACATATTTGTTAAAGGAATGACCTTGAACACCATGAAGTATGTGTTTTGGATGACCGGCTCATACGGGTCCCACCCGGACCCGGGATTCGACCCGAAAGCACTCCCCAACATAACTGGAATAAACTACAGAGATGTTACAGCAGATAATGTGACTTACTCAGCAAGACTTGATGGAATTTCTGGTGATCCTTTCACAGGAATCTGCATTTCCAATGTGAACATAAAATTGACAGAGAAACCAAAGGAACTCCAATGGAATTGCACTGATGTTGAGGGAATTACAAGTAATGTGACTCCTAAGGCTTGTGCTTTGCTTCCAGAGAAGGAAGAGAAATTTGAGTGCCCTTTTCCAGAGGACAAATTGCCCATTGAGAGTGTTCAGTTGAAGACTTGTTCAGTATGAATGTATTGAAGAAAATAAATTGTAATGGTCTGAGACAAAAGTAGTTATGGTTTTGAAGCTTAATACTAAGTTTTACATTAATACTTGGAATTTGATCTGCGGCTATATTATTATATCAAATATTATGCTATAAGTTTTGAGTTATGAACTTTTTGCATAAAAGAAGGTATTTTGATAAAACCCACTACTCTTTTTTTCATAGGAAAAACCCACTACTTTCAAGTTATGAACTTTGGCACGTGAACAATCAAGCATTAATATTATGAATAAATTATTTTTTTGGGACCTGAAAGTTTCCACTACTTTCAATTTAGTCCTTAAATCATGAATTCATGATTCATGAAAAAAAAATCAAATTTATTAGTTCTTAAAAAATACTATGTGTCGCAATTTCGTCCTTGCATTGGGGGTTTAGGGTTTATGCTTTAGAGTTTAAACTTTAGAGTTAGGGACTACATTGAAATATGTGGAATCTTTTAGAAACTAAATTGAGATAAATAGAATCTTTCAGGGACTAAAACAATAATTTATTGTTAATTTTATAACCTCATCTCCCATCCCCCACCCCCACACCAACACAGTTAAGCATCTTACTAATGGAGAACACCCATGGCATAATGGAAAACTCAGAGGTCTCTGTCTACAATCTTCATCATATCCTGCAACTATATTCCCCTTTCTTCCTAAGCTACATGGCTCAAAAGAAACCCTTTTCTGAAAAATATTATTCCACATGCACAACCACACACTTGCAAGGGACTTATGAAGTTAATATGTTTATGAGGAAGGAAATTTAATTAGAATCTCTCTACAAAAACATTCAACTCCCAATGAATATTACAGGCTTATAAACATCTCAAGAATTTTATGTATAAAAAGGGCGGTCCAGTGCACAAAGCTCCCATTAGGTGGGGTCTTGGGAGAGTCAAATGTACGCAATCTTACCCCTGCAAGCAAAGAGGCTGTTTCCAGAATTTGAACTTATGGCACCAACCTTACCATTCTTCAAGGCTCACCCTCCAAGAATTTTATGTACATAATGTAAAAATCTTCCAAATTGGTATAACAATGGCATTTATTTTTGTGCCATGTTCTGGTACTGATTGCTGCTGCTTAGCCTTCTATTTCTCTCTGGACGACTATCTCCAAATTCTGATGCATTCTGACGCTGGACTGGAGAATGGTTATGCTCATAAGCCTCCCTAACAATTTGGTGTTCCTTCACAAAAGAAGATGGAATTATAAGAACGGTCAAAAGGTTGGTAAAATTTTAGAAACTGAAAAATTAAGAGTAAACTTAGTTTTTTGCTGCCTGAAATTAACAATCTAACGATTTATTCTTTGAAAGATCATATATTTTTTGGTCCCTGAAAGATCACAAAAGTCAACTCCTTAGTTCCTAAATCCTAATCTGTTGGTTGTTAATGAAGCAGGTGACATGACTCGTTAAATGATGACGTGGTGCCATTAAGTACTTTATTGGATCCAAATAAGTTTGCTTATGTAGAAAAAAATGCCATCTCATAAATTCATCTCAGATTCGGCGCGCTGAGATGACAATTTTTTTTCATATAAGCAAG
Source organism: Senna tora (assembly GCA_014851425.1). Taxonomy (NCBI): domain Eukaryota; kingdom Viridiplantae; phylum Streptophyta; class Magnoliopsida; order Fabales; family Fabaceae; genus Senna; species Senna tora. The sequence continues at coordinate 33,640,425 of CM026269.1, forward strand.
TTTATTTGGCGTTCAAAAAAGCACGGAATGGCACGCCGTTGTCATTTAACGAGCCACATCACCTGCTTCATTAATAGCTAACGGCTCCAAGATTAACGAGTTGACTTGTCTTGATCTTTCAGAGACCAAAAAGTGTATCATAATCTTCTAGGGACAAATCGTTAAATTGCGAATTTTTCAGGGGCCAAAAGGTAAATTTACTCAAGTTAATTGTTCCTACATCAGAAAGAAGCAGGTCAGGTTGCTCAAGCATGCGCATGACATCTCCCATGTTTAGTTTAGGGTTCAGAGAAGGATCTACACATCTAAGAGAAACCAAAATCAATTGTTTAAGTTCCTTGGAAGGAGGCATTTCAGGCAGTTTTGAGTCCACCAGGTAGTCAATATTTCCATTGGCAATTATGGACTTAAACCAGTCAACTATATATGCCTGCAATATGAAGTCATGTTCAATTCATCATCTAGTGGATAGTATTATGTTTAGTAGTATTAAAAATTGACACTTGAAGACTACCTGGGGTTGATTGTGATTTAAAGGAGTCCTCCCTGATACAATCTCCATTATAAGTATTCCAAAGCAATAAATGTCATTGCTTTCAGTAGAAATGCCTGTGGAATAACAATCTGGAAATACGTTCCTGGAATATCATGAAAGGTATACTTAAAAATATAAGCCATCATAATTAGGTGTAAGATATAACTTCATGTAAGAAGAATATGCATTGAATATCAAATTTATCTTAAGAAGACGAATAATTTGAAGAAGAGTAAATTAATGTTTTAGTCTCTGAAAAGTATAATTTGTCTTAATTTAGTTTTTGGGCCAAATTACTCTTTTGGTCCTCAACATTTGTACGAAGTTTTATATTAGTCCTCAACATTTCAAAAAGTTATTTTAGGTCCTCAACATTTTTTTGGGGTCAAAATTGGTCCTCTAGCATAAAATCTGTTTGGTTTTGCCATTAAATGCTAACATGGAAGGCTTATGTGACACACTCTCTCTCCTACGTGTCATATTTAAATGACATGGCACCCTCTCACTCAAATTCAACAAAACAACGCCGTTTTCATTCATTTAAATGTTTTGTTTTGGTCATTTAAATGAATCAAAACGGCGTCGTTTTGCTGAGTTTGAGTGAGAGGGTGCCATGTCATTTAAATATGACACGTAGGAGAGAGAGTGTGCCACATAAGCCTTCCACGTCAGCATTTAATGGCAAAACCAGACACATGTTATGCTAGAGGACCAATTTTGACAAAAAAAAAAACGTTGAGGACCTAAAATAACTTTTTGAAACGTTGAGGACCAATATTAAACTTTGTGCAAACGTGAGGACCAAAAGAGTAATTTGGCCTAGTTTCTGAAAGATAGAATGTCAAATTTAGTCCTTAAAAAGTGCAGTTTGTCTCAACTTAGTCCCTAAAAGATCAAATTTATCTCAATTTAGTTCTTGTGAAATTTCTTATCAATTATGTTAATGGAGATTTCCACTTTTCAGGGACCAAGACAAACTACATCTAAAATTCATTGCTCTCAGTAAAAATGCCAGTGGAATAACAATTTGGAGTCGGAGATACATTACTGGAATATCATGAAAAGTAAAATTAAAAATATAAAACATCATAAGGGACAAATACTTTTTTGTCTCTAAACTATAGGTTCTCTGTCAATTTGGTCCCCAAACTTTGTTTGCCTATCAATTACGTCCCTAAACTTTCAATTTGCAAATAATTTTGCCCTTCACCTAACTCTGTCTAAATAATTAACAAAAAATGTAAATGTGGTTGTCCATAACTCTACGTGGCCTCTAATATTGAATGTGATGCCTAGTCATATATTTATCTACATTATTTCGTCAATTTAGCCCCAGTTATTGCTATATATGGAACTAAAAAATAAAGGGCATTACAGTGGCTAAATTGACGAAAAAATTTAGCTAAATATATGACTTGGCATCACATTCAATATTAGAGGCACATGGATAGTCATATTTGCAGCTACCACTAATTATTTAGACGAAATTAGAATGAATGTTAAAATTGCTTGCCAATTGAAAGTTTAAGGACGTAATTGACAACAAAGTTTATGAATCAAATTGACAGAGATCCTGTAGTTTAGGGACAAAAAAGTTACTTTTCCCAACATCATAGTTAGGTGTGAGATATAACTTTATGTAAGAAGAATATGCATAGAATGTCAAATTATCTTAAGAAGATGAATAATTTGGGGACTTTTGTCAAGAAAAGTAACAAACCCCAATGTTTCTGTCATATTCAAATCAGCCGTGAAAAGCTTAGCAATGCCAAAGTCAGAGATCTTAGGATTCCATTGGCGATCAAGCAATATATTGCTAGATTTTAGGCTTCCATGGAGAATTTTTGGTTCAACATCCTCATGAAGATAGACCAATCTGCACAAGTCCATTGTATTTTCAAGTCATATGAGCACAAAATTTCTATAAATGAAGCAGAAGAGACATTTAGCTTTGAAAATCCAGTTCTTACCCTTTTGCTACACCTTTGATAATCTTCAACCTTAGATCCCATGTTAGAGGGCTGACTTGTCCAGGAAATTCATGAAGCCACTGATGCAGATTTCCATTATCTATGTATTCAGATACTAACATCCTAATAGGCAGAGAACTTATTAATTAATCCGAAAAATTCTTCAATAGTAATATTGTATAGACTTCTTAACTTTCATGATTATGAGTAAATTTATCATTTGGTCAAGATGCATGTTCTTTCACTTTGGTTTTTAAAAGATCAATTCGATTAATATGATAAATAGAAAATTAAATAACAATAATATTAATTGATTCTAATTGATTGTTAAATGATAAATTAGAATATATTAAATAATATGAAAAAATATATGATATATTTACAAATTAAACACTATCAAAATGCAATGCTTGTATTTTTTATGTGTAGTTTTTATATATGATGTATTTTATGTTATAAATTACACATTATCAAAACGTTTTGTTTATATATTTTAGTTGAATAGAATTCAAATAAGCTTTTAAAAGTTAGCTAACCTCCATTAATATATTATATCAATTAACTTTCTATCCATCATATTAATCAAGTGAATAATGACCAAATTAATTGGGAATTAATCTTTTCGGATTAAATTGAGATATTTTATTTTTTAAAAACTAAATTAAGAGATCAAAACTAAATCAATATTTTAGTCAATAATTATTAGTGTTTATACCTGTAAGCTCCCTCATTACAATATCCAATCAACTTCACCAGTTTCTTGTGTTTTACATGTGCAACTGCCTCCATTTGCAACGTAAAATCCTCAATGTGGCAACTGAAAAACAAAATTCAAATTAACAATTGAAACAATAGTGTACACTTCAAAGTTCAAATTATATATGAACACAGAACACTTTAATTTTTGTTATATTAACATTATGCTTTTTAGATGCACTATAAAATGGTTTATTCATTTTTCTTTTTAGTCAATATTATTAATTAAATTAACAATGTTGAAAAATCAAGAAAATTTTGATTTACAAATCTGAAACTTCAATCAAAGTTAAAATTCAGGAACTAGAAGCTAAGTAGTCTCATGCCATGAAAATAACAAGGCAAAAGTACTCTCATCTTTGGTGTGCCTAAACTATAGAACTTATGTTAACTGTACTCTTAACTTTGTTTACTGTCAATTATGTTAATTGTGCTCTACTTCACCTAAATTTCGTCCAAAAAATTAATTGCAAATGCAAATGGCACTGTTTTCGTGGCCTCCAATGCTGACTGTGATGTTAAATCACATATTTAGTTACAGTTTGTCAGTCACTCGTCAATTTAGCCACGATAACACCATTTATTTTATAGTGACACATTGATTTATTTTGTAGTGACACATTAGTAATCGTGACTAAATTGACAAAACAACGTTACTAAATATATAATTTCACGTTACAGTCAACAATGAAAGTCACAAAAATTGTCGCATTTAAATTTAAGTGAAGGGCGAAATTGCCTTCAGTTTAAAAATTTAAAGGCACAGTTGAGAGCAAACAAAATTTAGGATACAATTGATACAAATTCTTCAGCACTTTTGCCAAATAACAAAAATTTACATATCTATTTTTTACCTGTCACTTGCTAGCCTCTTCACTACCACACGAGAATTACTATCAGTTAACAAACCAAAATAAGCAATTCCATGATCCCCAATTCCGATCAAATTTTCTTCTGCAAATCCATTCGTAGCCTCCTCGATCACCTCCACACTGAACCTACTCTTCTTAATCCCCCGAGAAAACCTACCAGAAGATTCCAAATCTCTCCGATCTCCATCTTCCTCAACGTCAACTTCGACCTGTGAGGAAACTTCAGAGTTCATCGGAATTAATCCAGAGACAATATTATCACTATTATTGCCTAAGAGTAGCCTATTGTCAAGAGAGAACGAGCTGGAATCACGACGACGACGGAATTGCTGAGAAGGAATCGATTTGGGCAAAGAGGACTGGAATTTGTAGGGTTTTCGATGAATGCGGTAGCGGATGAAGCAGATGCAGAGTGTGAGGAAGATCGCGGCGGCGAAGAAGGCTGCGGCGAAAGATAGGAGCAGAATCCATAGAGGAAGACCGAAGAATGAGGTTAATCTTGCGAGCGCTGATTTGAAGGTTGAAAATGTATTGGAAAAGGAAAACATTGGAAGAAGAAGAAGAAGATGAAGAAGAAGGGTGGAAAAGCGAAGACGGGTTTTGTTTTTGAGCTATTGAACTTTGCTTCAGAGGAGTTTCAAATTTTTTCTGTTACTATAACTAACAAGCAAAACTAGCGGGAATATATATCACTTGAGATATTCTAATTTATTTACCACTTTTTTTCTTTTGGTAAAAGTACCTTTCCTAACCCCAACGTTTGGGGGTCCTGTCAGTTTCGACCCTAACGTTTTTTCACTGTCAATTGTACCCCTAACGTTTTACGTTTCTGCCAATGTCACCCTTTTCACTAACACCGTCAAATATTTAACATTTTTTGCTGACGTGGCATCCTATGTGGCAAAACGTTTCTTTTTTCTGTCAATTGTAACCCTAACGTTTTACATTTCTGCCAATGTCACCCTTTTTACAAACACCATCAAATATTTAATAATTTTTGCTTACGTGGCATCCTATGTGACAAAAATATCTGACTTGGTATATTTTTTTTCCACATCAGATTTCCTACTCATCTTTTCCCCATCAAAGTTGTGTCGTTTTGACCTCGGCCTATTCTTTCTAAAATATAACTCAAACACACGCATTATTTTGCTCATAAAAACATCAGAGACGTTATCCATTCTCTACTTTGTTGGAGACGTTACCTATTCTCTACTTTGTGTCAGAGACGTTACCCTAAAATAGAGAACGGATAACGTCTCCGATGTTTTTATGAGCAAAATAACGCGTGCGTTTGAATTATATTTTAGAAGGAATAGGCCGAGGTCAAAACGACACAACTTTGATGGGGAAAAGATGAGTAGGAAATCTGATGTGGAAAAAAAATATACCAAGTCAGATATTTTTGCCACATAGGATGCCACGTAAGCAAAAATTATTAAATATTTGATGGTGTTAGTGAAAAGGGTGACATTGGCAGAAATGTAAAACGTTAGGGTTACAATTGACAGAAAAAAGAAACGTTTTGCCACATAGGATGCCACGTCAGCAAAAAATGTTAAATATTTGACGGTGTTAGTGAAAAGGGTGACATTGGCAGAAACGTAAAACGTTAGGGGTACAATTGACAGTGAAAAAACGTTAGGGTCGAAACTGACAGGACTCCCAAACGTTGGGGTTAGGAAAGGTACTTTTGCCTTTTCTTTTTTATACTCCTCAATAATTTTAAAAAGTTCAAAGTTCTATTTTGATCCTTTATATTTTATCCAAGTTTTAAATTGATCATTTATCTTTCAAAAGTTTTATATTATTCCTTTATGTTTCACTAAAGTTTTATATTAATCCTTTATGTTTCATTAGAATTATATTGGTCTTCTCAGCATGATTTTATTTTTGGTTTAAACGAAGTCGTTTGGGTGTTTTTGGTGTGTCTAACAGTCTAAGGCCACGTCAGCTATCTGATACACGTAGGAGAGATTTTGTGTCGACCTCGGCACGGCACGTCAGCAGTTAACTTAAGAAATTGACGGACTTGGACGGAATGACCAATTTAAAACTTCTGAAAAAGATAAAGGACTAACTAAAACTTTTGAAACATATAGGATTAATTTGAAACTTGAGTGAAACCATAGAGGACAAAAATGAACATTTGACCTTTTAAAAATTATAATACTCTTAGGTCTCGTTTGTTTAGTAGATTTATTTTGATGAAATGTGAATGAGAATAAAAAATAATAAAATGATTATATTTGGTAGGATATAAAATTGAGAACCAAAAAAGATGAGAATTAAATAAAATTATAATTTAATCCTTCGTAAAAAGGGAATGGACCAAACCCACAGGCCACAACCACCAAAACATGTACCATAGCAATCTTGCAAACCCATGTACATTCCCCTCCTTTCAAACTTCTATCAAACATGGATTTAGTCCTACTCCTTAAAAGATTTCAGAATAAATTATTGTTTTTGTTTCTAGAATGCAATATATCTTAATTTAGCTCTTAGAAAAAAAATGTCAAATTTAATCTCTACAAATTTTAATTTATCTCAATTTAGTCACTAAAAAAATAAAGATATCATATTTAATTTTCAAAAGATATAATTTTTTTCAGTTTAATCTTTAAGAATTTTTTTTATAGATTGCATCATTCTAGAATTATAATGATAATTTACTCAAGATTAAAATACCTACAATACTATAATATTACTATTACTTTTTTAAAAAAATTATAATAAATCAAAATATCATATTTTATAATTTTTAATTCATTGTAATTTATTTTGAGTTAAAAATGACAAATATAATTTATTTAAAATTTATTAAAATATATTTTTATCTTGTTAATATCTATATTTAATTACATAAATAATACAAATAGAGATATTATGGTCAAGTGGATAAAAAAGGGGAAAAAATGTAATTTCTTTTTTCAATAAAATGACAATGGGGTGAATATTATAGTGGCGCGTCTGAGGTCTTCAATTTCAGTCTATACATTTAATTTTATAACGTTAAAAGCAATGTAAGACCGTTGTTTATTTATTGAGACGGATATTCAAATCAAGGAAATCGTTGGATAAAAGTTTAATGGTATCGTATCACTGAACTTCAGTACATTCCTTTAATTATGTAGTGTCATTTGTTAATATTAATAAAAACTCACATTAATTAGGGCTCACCTTGAATGGTTTATGGACCAACTGATTGGAGGGATGTACTAAAGTTCAGTACTACCGTACCACTGAACATCTACTTGGAATCGTGTGTACAATAAAGTATGGGTTAAGTACCCTTTCTGCCCCTAAACTTTATTGTAATGTTCATTCCTGTTCCCAAACTTTTTTTTTGTTCATGCCTACCCCCAAACTTTCAGTCATGCATGCCTACCCCTTTTACTAACACCGTTAACTTGTTTGACGGAATTTGCTGATGTGGACGATGAATGTGTATTTCTTTTGCCACGTCATTTGTCCACCAAACATTTAACTTTTTATTTTTATTAAAAAAATAACCTAATCCAAATAAAAAAAATATTTTAGGGTAAAAGTTTGATTTTTTTTAAATTTGGATTAGGTTAATTTTTTTTAATAAAAGTAAAAAGTTAAATGTGAGGTGGACAGTGAGGTGGTAAAAGAGATACACATTCATCGTCCACGTTAGCAAATTCCATCAAGCAAGTTAATGGTGTTAGCAAAAAGGACGGGCATGAACAAAAATGAAAGTTTGGGGGTAGGCATGAACCAAAAAAAAAGTTTGGGGACAGGAATGAACATTGCAACAAAGTTTGGAGGCAGTAAGGGTAGTTTACCCGTAAAGTATTATAGTGTGAAGGAAAGTACTGTAGAGAAAAGCGCGTTGAAAATATGAAAAATATGATGAGAAGTGTGTTTGGTATGTAAAAAAAATATGATGTGAAGTTTTATGGGAAGTGTGAAATTAAATTGCATGTATTGTAGCGCAAAGCTACCAAACGCAGTCTATGTTTAGTACGAAGAATGTTGTAATGAATGGGAATGAGAATGAGAATGAGAATGAGAATAGGAGTGGAAATGTGATATGATGTGATGTGAATGAAATAAAAGTGGATAAAATGACTACTTTACCCTTATATTAAAAGTGAAAATGGAATAAAAGTGAATAAAAAATAAGGACAAAAACATAATTTTATCATATTGCAAAAAAATAAAGTTTGTTTGGTTTGTAAAATATTGAAAGGAATGCTAGTAGGGCTGTAAACGAGTTGAGTCGAGCCGAGCTTTAAATGTTCAAGCTCGGCTCGTTTAAAATAAAGCGAGCTCGAACTCGAACCCGAGCTTTTAAACGAACATAAAATGGTGATCAAGCTCAGCTCCTTTAATTAACCGAGCTGTTCACGAACTTAACGAGCCGAACTAACTAATTATTAACTTTCATAGAATATACATGCACATAAGAAAATTAAAGCCTAAAGTATTATTTTGGTCCTCAATGTTTACATAAAATTTAATGTCGGTCCTCAAAGTTTTTTTTGGTCAATTTTGGTTCTCGAACGTAACACCGTTAACTTTTGCCGTTAAATGATGATGTGGCATACTTATGTGATACACCCTCTCTCGTACGTGTCATATTTTAATGACGTGACATGACACATCACTGCCACGTCATCCCACATTGCCACATCATCATTTTCTCTCATTCATAATCATTATCTTTTTCATCTCATGTGGGGTGACGTAGCAGTGATGTGTCATGTCACATTATTAAAATATGACACGTAGGAGAGAGGGTGTACCACATAAGCATGTCACGTCATCATTTAACGGCAAAAGTTAACGGTGTTACGTTCGAGGACCAAAATCGACCAAAAAAAACTTTGAGGACCAATATTAAACTTTTGAAACATTGAGGACCAACATTAAACTTCATGCAAACATTGGGGACCAAAATAGTATTTTATATTAATTTATAGATTATCATTTATATATTTTATTGATTATAGCCAACTCTACCTATAGTAGGAAAAGACTTTGATTGTTGTTGTTATTATATATGTTTTATTGATTAAAAAATATTTGAACACAATAACAAAACAAATTCAATATATATATGTGTGTAGAATGAGTGTTCATATATATTTAAATATAATAATACATGTAAGATAAAAAAAATATTTTTATATTATTTTATTCTTAAACGAACCGTTCATGAAATAAACGAATCGAACCTTAAATATTCAAACTTAACTCATTTAATAAATGAACGAATCTGATTAAGCTCTTATGCAAGCTAAGTCCAAACCATTCGTCTCCTCGGCCCTAAACCTTAGTTCAAGGTCATCTAATAGAAAAAAGAGGAATCAAATTAGGTAGAAAGTTAAGTTATTATCCTCAATAAAATAATTTAATTTATGAGCACCGTGGCTGCTAATCTACTAATGCATTAAAACAAGTAATACAAGCTATCAATAACTTAATCATTAATTGTAAGTCGTTGAATTTATTTAAAAATTTGTGTCAAATTATTTTTTCTTTTAAAATATAAAATAGTACAAATCTCAAAATAACTTCAACGACTTACAACTTATGAGTTTAAACTTTACTCTTAAAACAATTTAACCAATAAGAATCGACAAAGAATGGCTGATCTGTGCAATAATAAATCCATCACATACAAAAAGATTAATATTCAATATTATTTATAGTCCCATTTACATACATACATGCATTGAACCTAACATATTTAAGTGAGCAATGACATAAGAGTTTGTTTTTGGGACGGTGTGGTTCCTCCCACACAGGGACCCACATTTTGAAAATGAAAAAAATGTAGGACCCACACATATTAATAATAAATTTTCCTTCTTCATTTTTTTAGAAAAATATATAAATCTTTTTATAAATTCAACCTTCCTTAGTCCTTACTTACATAAATTTTTGTTTAACAAAAATAAATGTAAGTGGCTATTTGTATTTAAAAAATGAGCCTAAAAAGATATGATTTAAAAAAGGATTGAAGAGAGAAAAATTAGAGTTGATGAGTAGTAGTGTTAAAACGGGCCGACATTAAAGGAGGCGGGTCGGGTCATCCTGTTTATTTGGAAGGCTTGGAAAGTGATGTCCAAGCCCGCCCGTAATTTTTTTTAAAAATAATTATAAAATTATATATTTACTTAAAAATTAGTATTTTTATTAATTTTAATTATATTTAAACAATTTATACATATTATTAGAATAAAATTATTATTTAACACATAAAATTACATAAAACATATATATTTATACATATTTTAAACAAATAAATATTAATTTTTCATTTTCATTTTGTTTTAATTTTTAACGGGCCGACCCGCGGGACCCGTCCGTTTAGCCCGCGACTTAAACGGGCCAACCCGTTTAGGCCCGTTTTTAAACGGGCCTATTTTTAAATGCCCAAACCCGCCCATTTAGTGGTCGGGTCGGGCTAGCCCGCGGGCTCGGCCCGTTTTGAGAGTACTATTGATTAGTGTCTTATGAGTTTTTTTAAAAGAGGAGTGACAAAATAACGAAGAAAATTAATTTTAAATTATTTTTTTACTGAAAATATGAGTTTTTTTTGGTCAAATATGAGTGAAAAAACATATTTTCAATGAAAAATTAGTTAGAGTTGAGATTGTAGACGCACTCAAATATTTTGAATGAACAATATTAAATAATTGATGTTTGATTGACTATTTAATTATTAGGCATAATATCCCACCTGGACCAACAGATTTCCCCTCCTCCATCCCTATATATATGAGGTAAACAAACATCTTAGGACATCATAAAAACATATAATTTAGAACATTTGAAGATCGAAGCAATAAGAATGGGTGAACCCAAGGTTGTGGAAGAGAAAGTGAGGAACAAAAAGGTGGTAGCTAAAGATTACATAAGTGGTAATCCAAAAGAAACAGACATGTATTTGACAACCTCTTCTACCATAAGCTTGAAGCTTCCTTCAGATCTTTCAAATTCTGTGCTGGTTAAGAACTTGTACTTATCATGTGATCCTTTCATGCGAGGAACCAAAATATCCGACAGAAATCGCCTCTTTAATACCTTTGCACCTGATGCTGTAAGTATATCACGTATTTTGTTGGATCTGTCTAGAAATCTGTGTCAAAATATATATTTTTTTAAATTTAAGATGACACAGATATCAAAATAGATCCAATAACTCACAACTGATGAGCTTGAATTCTCTATAGCTCCAAATACTTAGTCTTGTTGTTTTGTCTTTTGTTCTCTTTGTTAAAGTACATATGAAAGTGTGAACCAATATTATGAGACAGGAATGAGTCCAAATCTTCTGTTGTCCAAATTCATGCTGTCTCAATTAGTCATTGTTATCACCGTAGCTAACAAATCAAATGATCGTAGCAAAAATAATTTAACCACAATTATTTAATCGATTACCAAGACGATATGATCACGTGGACAATAGAGGATCCAAGTTTGACTGTAAGACATGTATCCCAGGAGAGGATTAAGCTTATGATTTTGCATATTTGGAATTTTTAAAAACTTAAAATAATTTAGAGAAAACTGTTTTTTAGAATTAATTTGGGATTTTATAAGATTTTATAGTTTATTTGGAGTATTTACAATATTTTAAAATTTATGGAATATTTACAATTAACATATAGTTGAAGCGTATGTGCAATTTTTTACAAAAAGTATTTAATGGTGTTAATAAAAAATGTTAAATTGAGTTACTTTGAAGCATATAAAATTGAAGTATAAGAAAATACTTACCGCAAATTATAGTTAAGGGAGATATTTGTAAATAAGTGATAGTTACTGATAGGGAGTATTTGCATTTGGAAAAAATTTATGTCCATTTCCTTATGTCAATTTCCTTCAGTTCCACCAATCATATATTGTATTTACACTCTCTTTTTTCTATAATTGGTCATATAAAATGTGATCTTCTATATTCTCTCTCTACTGTGATTGGTCATTTAAACACTTTTTGCCACGTGTCATAATTATATTGGAATTGGATGAAATGGACATAAGGAAATGGACATAAATTTTATCCTTTGCATTTTCTCAATTTTCTTTGAAAGGCAAGTAGCTAGCTGGCGGTAAATATTTTTAGTAAATTATACTAACCTTTGCTGAAGTTTGGTTAGCTTATATTTATCAGTCCTATAATTTTTTTTACTTATGCTCTAATTTATATTTTGTCAATGAAGATGGTTTTTTGTGCAAAATAAAACTATGATTTCTTTTTTAATATAAAATAAATATATAATTAAATTTATTCTAAGTTTAAGTACGATTTTTTTTTGTTTCCCAAGGTATTCCCAGCCCGATAGGCCAATGACTAATCCTTCGCAGATCTGAGCTCCATTTAAATTAAATTCCTAAGACTTATTTATTATAAATTAATTATCCAAAAATAATTATTTCGAAAGACTATTTTTAATCTTAGTTTATTTGATATGAATTGTGTTAATTATTAACTATTCTAATTTCTAACAATTTAACTATTATATGAAAGAGCTATGGCCCGTTCGGTAAGAATTATGAAAATAGAAAGGACCGGGTCCCACTCACTTTTTACTTTTTGTTTTTTTTACGAAAAATTAGAAAAAAGAATATAAAATATTTATTATACTTTTTGATTTGACACAATCATAATTTTTTTTTCTTTTTATTATTTTAATATACTGGGTAAAGTGGTAATTTTAATACATTCTCATTCCATTTTCATTCCCAAACTTTACTAACAAACACAATAAATGCATTCCATTTTCCTTTCCCTTTTCGTTTCTGCGTAAAGAATGTGCGTCCTATATTGACAAGTGAATGGTATAGGTTGCAACAAATTAATAATGCAATAATTGTTTTTATGACAAAAAGAAGGAACATACAGACCCTAACTTTAGGTTATGTTTGATAGTCATATTTATTGATGGAAAAGGGGAGGGAGAAGCCTTCTCCCTTCTCTTTTTTTTCTACCAAACAAACTTTATTTTTTGCAATGTGATAAAATTATATTTTTATCCCTACTTTTTTCACTTTTATCCCAATCTCACTTTTAAAAGGACAAATGATAATTTTATTCACTTTTATTCCATTCACATCACATTTCATTACATGGACAGAACATTCTCTTCCCTCTTCTTTTCCCATTCTCATTCCCTTCTCTTTTCTCCATACCAAACACGCCCTTACAGCGTTGAATTGTATTTTCAGGTAATAACTGGGTATGGAGTTTGTAAAGTATTGGATTCCTCACACCCAAATTTCAAAAGTGGCGACTTAGTTTGGGGAGTTACCAAATGGGAAGAATATAGTGTCCTCACCAGCACTGATAGCCTCTTCAAAATTGAACACACAGATGTACCCTTATCCTACTATACAGGACTTTTGGGTAAAAACCTTTAACTTTTATCTATTTAAGAATTAAGAGTATGTTTAAATCGGAGATTAAGAAGAATGAAAGGTAATGGGGAGGATAATATATCTTCCCTTTGTTATTTAGGATGTTGAAACTGGAAGGACAGATGATAGAAGATTAATTCGTATTTCTTTATTATCCTTCTCTCTCCAATATTATAAAAATTGAACCAAACAAGATTGTGACATTGATGGAAATATTACAATATTCCCAAAAATGTTACGTCATCCTAATAAATTTTTTTATATTCATTCCTTGTATGCTAAATGCACCTTGTATGCTAAATGCACCTTACCTTTACAACTCATTTAGTAAGAGGGAAGTAGAGGGTGGGAATTTTTGTTCCCAGTATTAAACATGTTTGCTAAGAGCGAAATATTGAAACAAGGAACTACAGAACCATGAGTAGAGGGAAGATAATTTGCTTAATGATGAAGATGGAAGTTATGTATTGGGTAAAAAATGTTTATACAAAGTCTATTTTGCCCTAACAAACCATAAAAAATGTGTGTTCATGAGTGGGTGTGTGAAATTGTACGGTAATTAAAAGGGTAAAATAGATATTTTTATTTTTATCTTTTATATAATATAATTCTATTTCCTTACATATTAAACATGTTTTTTTTAAAAAAAATTCTTATTTCATTTCCTTCTTACTTAATTCCATATTCACTTTTCTTTCCTACTAAAATAACTTTCTTGCTGCGAAATGTCACCTTAGTTCAATCCATTTTCCCTTTTATCACATGTAGGTATGCCTGGTATGACTGCTTATGTAGGCTTCTATGAAGTGGGTACTCCAAAGAAAGGAGACTATGTTTTCATATCTTCAGCATTTGGTGCAGTTGGTCAACTTGTAGGCCAATTGGCTAAATTGATGGGTTGCTATGTTGTTGGAAGTGCAGGAAGTAATGAAAAGGTAGAGACACAAATTAAACTAGTTTTAACTTACATTCATCTAGTATAAACAAGAATCCCAATTTATAACTATTTTGTTCTTTTCTGGAAAAAATAAAAAGGTTGAGATCTTGAAAAATAAGTTTGGATTTGATGCGGCTTTCAATTATAAGGAGGAGTATGACCTGGATGCAACATTGAAGAGGTCAGTTTTTAATTTCCATCTAACATAGAATTACTTTAGGTTATGTTTGGTAGCTTAGAATTTTTTTTTAGGTCAAAAGTCATTTTGATCTTTTATGTTGTACTCAAGTTTCATATTGGTCATTATGTTTTAAAAGATCTAAAGTGGTCCTTTATCTTTCCCAGAAGTTCTAAATTGGTCCTTCCGTCCAAGTCCGCCAATTTCTTAAGTTAACTGTTGACATAGCTAGCATACTAACGTGTCTGTTTAAACTGGCGTGTCATGCCACATCATCAGAAAAATGAAATAGAAGATGACATAACGATGACGTAGAGTGACACGTCGGCGTAAATGAACACGTAAGAGAGATGATATGTCCACCTCAGCAAGCCACGTGCATCATTTAACGGAAGAAATGGACGGACTTAGACGGAAGGACCAATTTGGAACTTCTGAAAAAGATAAAGGACCCATTTAAAAATTTTAAAATATAAAGGACCAATATAAAATTTAGGTACAACTAAGGGACCAAAATAGACTATTGACCTTGTTCTTAAGAATTGAAATTGCACACTTTTTAAAAATTGTTCTTATTTGTTATTGTCAAAATCAACTTGGAATTGCCATTCCTAGAATTGCCAAATCCAAGCCTTTTTGGAGTCTCAATTCCAACCAAGTAGCATGGAAACATAGCCTAGAATTGGAATTGTTAAATTGAAAAGACAAATTTGTCACTCAATTCCAAACTGAAAAGACAAATTTTACTGTAGGCCAAAGACAAAATATTTTATGAAGGATAATTTGGTTTTTTTACTTCACTGCAAATTTTTCATTCTATTTTTTATATACCAAACATACTTTTTATTTTAAAAAATTAATTTCATTCCTATCAATTCCAATTCCAATTCCATTTTTCTTTTCAATTAAATTTAATTCTAAAACCCAAAACATATCGAATGCAGTTTTATAAGATAATTAATAAAGAGTAAATTACACTTCCTCCCTAAAAGATCCTTAAATTATATTCTCTTCATCTATGTTTTGAAAAATTACAGTTTCTTCCCCAAAGAGATAAAAAAAAATCCACAATTCTATTCATTATGACCAATATAATATTTTAGTTTATTATTTTTATAATTAAATATGTATTTGACTTGTATGTATTAGACTTGTATGTATTATTTATAATTTATTTTTAACTCAAAATGAATAATAATAATAAAATAATAAATTTTTAAAAATATTTTTCATAGTAAATTATAATTTTGTTTAAAAAAATTAATAATGATATTAAGGGTGTTTTGGTAAAAAAGGATAAAATTGTAGATATCTTAATCTTTCAAAGGAAAAAAGTATAGGTTTTCAAAATAAAAGAGAGATGAATATAATTTTAGTATCTCGTAGAGAAAGGGAGAACAATTTACTCATTAATGAATGCTAAAGATACGTAGATATTAAAACTAAATATTATTTTTATACCTTTTTTATTAGTTTAAACTTTTTTATGAATTAATTTTTGCATGCTCCTACTCTCCTTAAACCAACAGAACTTGCATTCAGTTGGTATATAGTCATTGTTCAACTTCCTTATTAATCTTTCAACAACAAAAGAAAAAGAAATAACATATTCACTATATATTGACCTGAATTCTGACATTTTTTTATTGTCCATCCGGTCTCTGAGGCATTGTCCCGACTAATACAGAGTAACTCGAACATTGTTATTGTGCTTGAAATTGTGAAAAAAATCAACTAGGTACTTCCCTGAAGGCATTGACATCTACTTTGAGAATGTTGGGGGTGACATGCTTGAGGCAGCACTATTGAACATGAGAAGACGTGGCAGAATAGTAGTGGCTGGAATGATCTCACAGTATGATCTTGAAGAGCCTCAACTAGAGCCGTCAATACGGGCCAGGCCCTACGGGCCGGCCCGTTAAACCCGATATAAAATATAGGGCCGGGCTGGAAAATTTTCAGCCCGTTTTAAAAACGGGCCGGCCCGGCCCGGCCCGTTAAAATAACGGGCCAAACCGGGCTTGGGCCGGGCCGGGTTAGGGCTGGCCCGTTATTTATTTATTTTTTTTAAAAAAAAAAATTTTTTGTCTTTTGCCCAAAACACAAACCCAAACCCAATCTCATTTAAAAAAAAAAAGGTAACCCAAGCCCATAAATGTATATTTTTTTGTTCAAATGTTCATGATTGTATGAAAATTTGCATTAGATGAACAATAGGATGACTAAATTTAGAATTGTCTTAAAATTTTTGAATAAAAAAGTAAAGTTGTTTTAAAAAAAAAAAATAGGGCTGGCCCGGCCCGGCCCTTGGCCCTAATAGGGCCGGGCTGGGCCAAGGAAAAGCTGGCCCATTTTTAAAACGGGCTGGCCCGGCCCGGCCCTAAAATAATTAGGGCCAAAACGGGCCAGGGCCGGGCCGGGCCGGGCTGGCCCGTTTTGACAGCTCTAGCCTCAACCCATCAAGAATTTGCTCACCATCATATACAAGCAGGTCCGCATAGAAGCTTTCACAGTATTTGATTACTACCATCTCTATTCCGAGTTCTTAGACACCATGATGCCCTACATCAGAGAGGGCAAGGTGTCCTACGTTGAAGCCATTGTTGAAGGCCTTGAGAATGGTCCTACAGCCTTAGAAGGGATTTTCACTGGCCGTAATCCTGGCAAACAAGTTATTCTTGTTGCCCAAGAATGAATTAGTATTATAGTAACTTGAAATTGTGATATATATATATATATATATATATATATATATATATATATATATATATATATATACACAAACTAGATCCTCTATTATTGTCTAGTTATCGTGATAAACCGATTAAAAAATAGTTGTCAAAATTTTAGCTATTGTTATTGATTTGTTAGCTAAGATTAATTTGGACAACAGAAAATTTGATCTCATATGTGTGTGTGGGAAGTATCTATAATAACCATTTGTTGTTCTACGCGTAATTTATAAGTGAAAGAGTTCTATGTATATTGCATCATGGATGTCCATGTCGTCTTTAATGGTAAATTGGTAACAATGTAAATGTAGTCCAAGTCATAACTTTAATCTTAAAACAAAAACGATACTGTATATAACAACTTAACTTGTAAACTCTAATAAAAGTGAATTTTTTTTCTCTTTCCGCACTCATTTCTTATAATTTGAGTGATACAAAGTGGAAAGGTGACATGACTTCTCAATCTTCAATGTCCAATTATTTGAAGAAGACTTCTTTGCAATTGTGAAAGATATACAATTATTCTAGTTGACCATAAAAGAAAATGTTGCTCACAAATTGAAAATCTTGAAATACAATTGACAACTAAGAAAAAAAAGTTTAGGGGACCATATTGATCACAAATTAAAGATCCTATTATTATGGGAACAAAAAAGATACTTTTTGCTTAAAATTAATGACAATTGTTTAATTACCACAATGATTTCAAATTAATTAAACTTATACGTAGTTATAAGTTAATGCCTCTTGGCATAGAATATATATATATATATATTGAAGACATAGTATTTAGTTGTGTATTTGTAGTGGTTGTCCGATTCAAGACCATCCTTCAATAGAATAAAACATTTTCATTGCACAAAGCATCCAGCACCAGTGGTCTAGTGGTAGAATAGTACCCTGCCACGGTACAGACCCGGGTTCGATTCCCGGCTGGTGCAATAAATCGGAGCTGTGAGGAAAAATATGCATAGACGTGATTGTAGGGTCAATCACAAAAGTCTGACTAAAAAAGATGACAAAATGTGCTTCTGAGCTCCTTTTTTTCTATTTTCATGTCCTTTCTCACTCTTTTTTTTTGTCTGTATAAAATATTTTAAATTTCAAAATATAATAATGAGTAAATATTCAAGTTGGTCCCTGAAAGATTAGGATTGTTTCAATTTAGTCCTTGAAAGATACAAATGTCTAATGTAGTCCCTGAAAGATGATTTTTGTCCCAATTTGGCCCTTTTTTATTTTTCCGTCAGGTTACTTAACAGTCAATGACACGTGGATGTTGACATGGAAAAATAAAATACATATTATTGCCACGTAAGTGCCAAATCATATTCAATCTCAATTAAAAAAATAAAAAAAAAAAGAAAAATTCAATCATGTCCACGCAACCTATGATTATCAACAGTCTTCCTTCCTTCCTTCCTTCCTTCACACCATCGTCACCAACACTCATCCCTCCTTCTCTCTTCTTCTTCTTCTTCTTCTTCTTCTATTGAATCTCAACTTCATAACCCAAATCCCTCTTCTAATTTCCTGAGACAATCAAAATATTGGCACTTCCATCAAGTGTTGATATGCGTAATCTGTACAAAAACCTAACCCTAACAACTCCTTAAAGGCGAAGATAGATTTTTCTTTTTTCTTTTAGGGAGCCTAATGTTTGAGCCATGGACATAACCCTTACAACAATCACCTCAAATGCGTCGTCTATGGCTGACACCGCCACCGCCGCGAACCCGACGAGCCTATTTCCACAACCCATGTCATTGAGCATTAGCCCCACCACCGACATCACCCTCATCCTCCTCCTCCCTTTCAAGCATCGAATCGGAGCCCCAATTTAGCTTCCCCGCCTCCAATCTCCTCATCCAGTACCCCTCCGCACTCCACATGCTTGTGGCTTTCTTTGCTGGCCTTTCGACTCACCCGGAGAGCATGGCGGCTCCCACCCCACCGCCAAGCCCAAATACGATTTTTGTGTTAGGTTGTGGCTGAATTTCTTTTTCTTTTTTTATTGAGATTGAATATGAGGTGGCAATTATATGTATTTTACTTTGCCATGTCAGCATCTATGTGTCTTTTTCTGTTAAGTAACCTGACAGAAAAATAGAAAAAGGCTAAATTGGGACAAAAATCATTTTTTAAGGACTATATTAGACATTTGTATCTTTCAGGGACTAAATTGGAACAATCATAATCTTTCAAGGACCAACTTAGACATTTATTCTATAATAAACTATCTATAGTCTTTAAATATAAATATAGTAGGAGATTTGAATAAATTATTTTTATTAATTTAATATATTTAATGTGAAATGTAAGACTGTGATTTATACCAAATTTTATATACTTTTTTTAGTGTAACAGTAAAAATTGATAAATAATTTTAATATTCTTAAATGAATTTATTGTAGAAAAAAATTAACTTTATTGATAATATAAATCAGAAGAAAAGTTTGTATAATATTATATCAAATTTTAAGAATATTGAATGTCATTTTTAAGACCGGTGAAAAAGCTAGTAAGTATAATTTCATGCCACCGTCTAAATCGGACTAAAAAAATTTATTCTTGAAGGAAGAAAGGAAGGGTGATATTACATAAGGCATTGTAATCTTGAGAATTAAATATTTTCAATGATTGACTGTTAAAGTTGAATAGATATATACTCACGCCAAAAAAAAAAAAGTTGAATTGATATACAATAATAATTTAAAGTATTTTTCTATTAGGTAGGATCGACTATATGGATCAAGCGATATCAATATGTTCTTTTTTTATACATCTCTTTTGTTAAGTTATTTATAGCCAAATCTATCCTAATATAATTTCTCCTATTGTTTTTTTTGTTTTTCCTACCTCTAGTTATTGGGCTATCTTTCATTTGATCAACTCTACGTACAGGAACCTCTAAGAGCCGTCTTTGTACACGATCAAATCACCTAAAACATGCTTTAACTAATTTTTCTATAATATATATTACCCCAACTTTTTTTTTAATGCAATTATTCCTAATCTTATATTTGAAGGCAACATTCTCATAAAATTGAATTGATATAATAACGCAAAAAATTACAAATAAATCAGCTTCAGAAAAGTTACAAAGTGAGCATCCAACTGCTAAACCAAATGAATTGATTTAGAATATAGAACTTTTAAACAGTAAATTTGAATAAAAAGGGATGGAGGACTTGATTGAAATTCAGCAAGGACCTTACTGAAAGGAATCTTTATTTGTGTGAGGCAAAAACATGATTTTTACAAAATCATTAAAAGACACGTACGCTCCTCTCCCTCCTACAGTCCTACACTCGTTCTTCTCAACCATACTGAACATAGGCGACGTGGTGAGTTGTTGACGGATGGATTAATTGAATGGCTATGATGTAAAGAGTTATAGAGAGAAATGAGTGAAGATTGATAGAAGATCCAGAGCCTGTTTGGTCAAGCTTTTTATAACTTAGAAAGTATTTATTTTTTTTAAAAGCGCTTATTTTTTTAAAATGGAGTGTTTGGCAAATTATCCAAAAGTGCTTTTGAGTTGCAGCAGAAATAGTTTTTCAGTTTTAAGCAGAAGTTAGAAATTGAAACTTCTGCTACTAACCAAAAGCAGAAGCTAAAATTTAATTATTTTAGGATAAAAATGCCCCACTAACATTTAAAAATTTTTATTTTACCCCTTCTTACCCCCTACACCTATTTTCATTTTATATTTAGTTTTTATTTGAATTAATTAATAGATATTTAATAAAAATAAAAATAATAAATAAATAATTATATAAACTAAAATTAATAATTTTTTTATTAATACTTTATTAAATTAATGAACTAATTTTATTTTATATTTATTTGGGTAATAAATTTAATAATAATAAATATTTATATAATTTATCTATTTAATAATATTAATAACACTTAAATCTACATATACCCTTCTTGGTAATTTAATACTCAAAAACATTTTTTAATACAAATTTGTCAAACACAAATTGTGTTTGAAAAGTACTTCTAGACTCAGTTTGCCAAACACAAACAGCTTCTCTCTCACCACACTTTTTCTCAAACTCCATTTGAAAAGAAGTCATTTAAAAATCAGCAGTTTTCATAAGCTTAGCCAAACGGGCCCTACTCTATGTAAAAGCTTTAATAATAAATCAAAATAATCGCTTAACAATGGGTTTGACACTATCCAAAAGATTTGTCACTAAATTTGCTTTGAAAGATATTTTGGTCAAAAAAAAAAGTTTTAAATAGAGGTACAAAATAGGTTATGATTTATGGGCTAGCCCGTCTAACCAATAAAATATATCATCGATTTAGAGAATTTCTTATCATAATTAAAAAAAAGTTAGTCCACCCTAAAAAGAATAGGGTCAAATCACATTAGGGCCGGACTAGTTTATTTTTATTTTTATTATATTTTAAATATTTATATATTGAATTAAGTTTATAATTTTCACATTACTTCAAATTATATTAAGTATTTTAAACTCTTATTTAATTTATCTCATTACTTTAATTTATATTTTATCAATATATCCTATTATTTTGAATTTTAAATAAAAATAAATATTATTCTATAAATTAATTTACAATTTTTTAATAATTAAAAAAAGAAAAAAACTTAGGTCCATTTCCTTATGTCCATTTCATTAGGTTCCATCAATCATATATTGTATTTACACTCTCTTTCTTCTATGATTGGTCATATAAAAGGTGGTCTTCTATATTCTCTCTCTACTGTGATTGGTCATTTAAACACTTTTTGCCACGTGTCATATTTATATTGGAGAACTTGATGAAATGGACATAAAGAAATGGACCTAAGTTTCTTCCTTAAAAAAAATAGGCAAAAGTACCTTTCCTAACCCCAACGTTTGGGGGTCCTGTCAGTTTCGCCCCTAACGTTTTTTCGCTGTCAATTGTACCCCTAATGTTTTACGTTTCTGCCAATGTCACCCTTTTCACTAACACCGTCAAATATTTAATAGTTTTTGCTAACGTGGCATCCTATGTGGCATAACGTTTCTTTTTTCTGTCAATTGTACCCCTAACGTTTTACATTTCTGCCAATGTCACCCTTTTCACTAGCACCATCAAATATTTAATAGTTTTTGCTTACGTGGCATCCTATGTGACAAAAATATCTGACTTGACATATTTTTTTCCACACCATATTTTTTACTCATCTTTTTCTCATCAAAATCGTGTAGTTTTAGCATCATCATATTCCTTTTAAAATATAACTCATTCTCTACTTTGTCGGAGACGTTACCCTAAAATAAAGAATGAATAACGTTTCCGATGTTTTTATGAGCAAAATAGCGCGTGCGTTTGAGTTATATTTTAGAAGGAATAGGCCGAGGTCAAAACGACACAACTTTGATGGGAAAAGATGAGTAGGAAATCTGATGTGAAAAAAAATATACCAAGTCAGATATTTTTGCCACATAGGATGCCAATTAAGCAAAAATTATTAAATATTTGATGGTGTTAGTGAAAATGGTGACATTGGCAGAAATGTAAAACATTAGGGTCACAGTTGACAGAAAAAAGAAACGTTATGCCACATAGGATGCCACGTCAGCAAAAACTGTTAAATATTTGACGGTGTTAGTGAAAAGGGTGACATTGGCAGAAACGTAAAACGTTAGGGGTACAATTGACAGCGAAAATACGTTACGGGCGAAACTGACAGGACCCCAAACGTTGGGGTTAGGAAAGATACTTTTGCCAAAAAAATTTCAAAGAAAGAAAGTTTTAGCCCTAATAAAATCGGGCTAAAATGAAAAAAAAAAAATAGTCCCAATTAAAAACGAGTTAATCTAATTTAACCTAATCCTAATAAAATAAAATTAAAACATGTTAGAATCGGATCGGGCTGAGATGACCCTTTTTCCTAATCTTGGACCATTTGTTTTGCGGAATAAATTCAAGTGCTTTCTCATTATTCCACTTTTTATGGGAAAAATAATATATATAGGGTTATAACTTATAATATACTCAGAAAAAGTGGTGGTTGGTTGAGTGGGTTGGACACTGTCACCACAAAATAGGTTATTAAGAATAAGAATTTAGATTAAATTTTATTTATGTAAATTAAGATATTATTCTTGCATGTCAGAGTTATACTACGTTTGGTTGAAAAAATATAGAATTGGAATTAGAATTAGATTATAAGTGGAATTGGAATTGGAATTGAATTATTTGAATTGAAAAAGTGTGTTTGGTATGAAAAGATGGAATTGAAAGTTTATAAAAAAATGTGAGGTTTAAAGACTAATTTGCTCCTTAATAAATATTAAATAAATATTTTTTTAAATTATATTTTTTAGTATATAATTATTTTTTTATATTCATTATAAAAAATAAAAAACAGTAAAGAGAGAGAGAAAGAAAGTAGGGACAAAAATATCTTTTAAACCAAATTCCACAAAATTTATCTCAATTCCTCCAAAATACCCCACAATCTAATTCCACAAAATTTACACACCCAATTCAAAAAAACCAATTCCACGTAATTCAATTCCAATTCCACATAACTCAACCAAACTAAATAATCCTTAAAATATTGTGCAATTCCATGTGGAATCTAATTCCATGTCCAACCAAACAAAACCCACTTTATGGAATTGAGAATTGAATTCCATGGAATTAGAACAATTCCATGGAATCCAATTCTCAATTTTAGGGAGCGAACCAAACACTAGAAAATTTTGTTTTTTATGGAATTGGATTCTAATTCTATTTATTGGAATTGAACCAAACGTAGCCATAGGTGGATATTAATTGGTTGGTTGAAGTGGTAGGTACTTCATTCCCCTTAAGTAAAGACTCGGGTTCGAGTTTTGTGTATGAAAAAATCTCTAATGGGAGAGCTCTACCTCCGTTGTGGGACCTCAGCTAGCTCGAACAAAATTACCTTCAATAAAAAAAATAGTTGTGGGAAACTTAAAAAAAATTATAGGTGGATATTAATTTATAGCACTGGCCTCTCATATTGCTCATTTTAGTGCTCATTGACATTTAATCCTTACAATGAAAATATCTGCAGTTTTATTTGCCTCTTTAGGATAGCCCAATGGGAAGAGACATATTGATATTTGAGCTCATTTTTAGCAATCCTTATTCTAAACGTCTTCCACTAGGTGAGAGGTTGGGGAAGAAACTTCTTTTACAAGAGGTGAATAAAGTTATTTGGAAATGCATCCTATAAGGTCTTGTTTAGTATGCTTGGTAGAGGGAAGATGAGAGGGAAGGTGAGGTGGGAGGTGGAATATAAAAGTAAAATATTGTTTGATATGGTAGGGAGAAGATAGAGAAATAAAAAATAAAAGTATAAAAAAACCTTTTTTGTCTATACTTTTTTAAAAGTCACAAATTTTTTAAGGGCATTTTGATCTTTAAATCTCACCTCACCTCACCTCACCTCACCTTCCCTCCACCTCTCTCCCCATCATAAGGGAAAGAAATTTCCCTCTTTACAAGGAAGTTGTAGCTCATCTCACCAATTTTGTAACTATACCAAACGTACATTGAAAGAAACTCACCTCATTTTTCCTGTTTTGCAACCATACCAAACGTCCTGCTTGAATTATATGCAATAATTTTGTTCAACTAAAGCTGAATTATATACAACACAATTTTTGGCTTAATTAGTATATCAATTCAACTTTAATACGTGTAATTTCTCAAAAAAAAAAGCTTTAATATGTGGAAAAGACCTTCAATCTTTGAAAATTAAAGAAAATGAAAAATATTAACTTGAGTAATATCTTCTTCTCCCCTAATCCTTTCTTCAAGAATCAAATATTTAGTCCCATTTAAATGGTGGCATGAAATTCTACTTTACTAGCTTTTTCTTTTTCCAGTTTTAAAAACTACATTCAATATTCTTAAAATTTGATATAATATTGTACAAACTTTTCTTCTAATTTATATTATCAATAAGTTAATATTTTATACAATAAAATCATTTAAGAGTATTAAAATTATGTATCAATCTTTACTGTTTTATTAAAAATTTAATATTAAAATTTTTGGTATTAATCAAAGTCTTATTTCACATTAAATGTTATCTTTTTTCCCAAAACATAAAAGAAAACAATTTGAGTAATAAATTACAGTTTCTTCCCCAAAGAGATAAAAAAATCCACAATTCTATTCATTATGACCAATATAATATTTTAGTTTATTATTTTTATAATAAATATGTATTTGACTTATATGTATTATTTATAATTTATTTTTAACTCAAAATGAATAATAATAAAAATATAAAATTATAAAAATATTTTTCATAGTAAATTATAATTTTTTTTAAAAAAATTAATAATGCTATTAAGGGTGTTTTGGTCAAAAAGGATAAAATTGTAGATACCTTAATCTTTTAAAGGAGAAAAGTATAGGTTTTAAATAAAAGGGAGAGGAATATAATTTTAGTATCTCGTAGAGAAAGGGAGAACAATTTACTCATTAATGAATGCTATAGGTACGTAGATTATTAAAACTAAATATTGATATGAATTCTGACAATTTTTTTGGTTGTCCATCCTGTCTCTGAGGCATTGTCCCGACTAATCCAGAGTAACTCGAACATTGTTATTGTGCTTGAAATTGTGAAAAATTCAACTAGGTATTTCCCTGAAGGCATTGACATCTACTTTGAGAATGTTGGGGGTGACATGCTCGAGGCAGCACTATTGAACATGAGAAGACGTGGCAGAATAGTAGTGGCCGGAATGATTTCACAGTATGATCTTGAAGAGCCTCAACCCATCAAGAATTTGCTCACCATCATATACAAGCAGGTCCGCATAGAAGCCTTCACAGTATTTGATTACTACCATCTCTATTCCAAGTTCTTGGACACCATGATGCCCTACATTAGAGAGGGTAAGGTGTCCTACATTGAAGCTATTGCTGAAGGCCTTGAGAACGGCCCTACAGCCTTAGAAGGGATTTTCACTGGCCGTAATCCTGGCAAACAAGTTATTCTTGTTGCCCAAGAATGAATTAGTATTCTAGTAACTTGAAATGGTGATGATATATATATATATATATACGAAATCAGATCCTCTTTTGTTATTCGGTCATGCTGTCCAGTTACCATGATTAACCGATCAAAAAATCGTGGCCAAATTTTTAGCTATTATTATTAATTGGTTAGCTACGATTATAATCTGAACAACACATGCGTAAACAGCAGAAAATCTGAACTCATATATGTGTGTGTGGGAAGTATCTATAATAATCATTTGTTGTTCTATGAGTAATTTGTAAGTGAAAGAGTTCTATGTATATTGCATCATGAATTTACATCTATATATACACATCAAATACAACGTATTTCATGCTTAATCAACTACTAATTAACTACTAACCATTTTTATCCCCTAATAAACACATGCATGTATAAACCTATTAAATGCATACGGACAACTCATAATATTCCCCCTTAAGTTAAAGTATAGATATTAATAATGTCTAATTTATTATTGTGAGAAATAATAATAATAATAATAAAATAACCTTTTTCTCCTTGAGAATAAAAAGAAATAAGATAAAGTAGAAACACAATCATCACACAATATTCTCTCAAATAGCCTACACCCCAAGTACACCACACTCTCCAAAGCAAGTATTTAACAACACCTCACACCACTCTAGAACTTGAGAATAAAGAGGCAAATATTAAATAAACCTGACACCACTCTAAAACAAGAGAATAAAGAGGCAAACAATAAATACACTTTACGCTACTCAAGAACAAGAGAATAAAGAGGAATTTAAAAAGTCTAATACAAGCTTAAAGTGTACGAAATTGGCTACCTCATAATAAAGGGTACAAAAATGTCTTCTTATAAAACACTGGATGGTCAAATTTGCATTTAAGCAACCCATACTTCATAATTACCTTATTGAACCTCCCAAACCTAAGCTCGAGGACTTTGCTTCAATCTATACAAGGATTTATGAAGACGACATACTTTCTCATACTCCCCTCAGAGTAACAAATCCATGTTAATTGCAACCATTTAATTTATTTACTACCGATAAATCCACTAATGATCATGAGTCATTAAGATCGAGGTCCATCATCTCTTCAACCATTGCCTCACACTTGTCAGGATGAGATAAAATCTCAAGAACAATGTGAGAAATTAAAAGCTCAACTGTGTTTTAGTAAAAGTGATTTCGTATTAATGTCATATATAATATTGAATTTTAATTTTTAAGTAATGTTGTCCTTCAAATTATTAATAACTAATATAAATATGGATGTCCATGTGGCCTTTAATAGTAACAGTGTAAATACAGTTTAACTCATAACTTTAATCTTGAAACAAAAACAATACCGTATATGACAACTTAACTTGTAAATTATAATAAAACTGAATTTTTTTTTCTCTTTCCGCACTCATTTCTTCTAATTTGAGTGATACAAAGTGGAAAGGTGGCATGGCATGACTTCCTAAACTTCAAACTTTAATGCCCAATTATTTGAAGAAGAAGAAGACTTCTCTGCGATTGTGAAAGATATACAATTATTCTAGTTGCTTCTCTGTGACCATAAAAGATAATATTGCTCACAAATTAAAAATGTCGAAATACAATTGACAACCAAGAAAAAAAGTTTAAGAGACCATATTGATCACAATTAAAGATCCTATTATTATGGGACCGAAAAAGATACTTTTTGCTTAAAATTAATGGCAATTATTTAATTACCACAATGATTTCAAATTAATTAAACTTATACGTAGTTATAAGTTAATGCCTCTTGGCATAGAATATATATATATATATATATATTGAAGACATGTTTGAGTATTTAGTTGTATACTTGTAGTGGTTGTCCGATTCAAGACCATCCTTCAATAGAATAAAACATTTTCATTGTACAAAGCATCTAGCACCAGTGGTCTAGTGGTAGAATAGTACCCTGCCACGGTACAGACCCGGGTTCGATTCCCGGCTGGTGCAATAAATTGGAGCTGTGAGGAAAAATATGCACAGACGTGATTGTAGGGTCAATCACAAAAATCTGAATAAAAAAGATGACAAAACGTGCTTCTGAGCTCCTTTTATGTTCTTTCTCATGTCCTTTCTCACCCTTTTAAATTTCAAAATATAATAAAATATCTATTGATAATATAAATTAGAAGAAAATTTTGTATAATATTTTATCAAATTTTAAGAATATTGAATGTCATTTTTAAGACTGGTGAAACAGCTGGTAAGTATAATTTCATGCCCCCATCTAAATCGGACTAAAAAATTGATTCTTGAAGGAAGAAAGGAAGGGTGATATTACATAAGGCATTGTAATTTTGAGAATTAAATATTTTCAAATTCTTTTCAAAGATTGACTGTTAAAGTTGAATTGATATACATACAACAATAGTTAAGGCATTTTCTCATTAAGTGGGGTCTGCTATATCGGATCAAGCGGTATTAATATGTTGGGTCTTTACACATTTTTATTGTTAAATTATTTATAGCCAAGTTTTTTTTATTATTATTTTTTTGTCTTCTCCTACTCTTAGTTATTGGGCTATTTTCCATTTGGTCAAATTTAAATACGTACAAGAACCTCTAACGGCTGTCATTGTATATGACCAAACCACCTAAGGCGTGTTTCAACTAATTTTTCTATAATAGGTGCTACTCCTACTTTCTCTCTAATACGATCATTCATAATCCTATCTATTCTAGTGTGACCATGTAACAAAACATTTTCATGAAGTTGAATTGATATAATAAGTAATAACGCAAAAAATTACATATAATTCAGGTTTAGAAAAGTTAGAAAAAATCAGCATCCAACTGCTAAACCAAATGAATTTATTTAGAATATAGAAAAATTACAAATGAATTGATAGAATATCTACTCAATGTAAAAGCTTTAATAATAAAACAAAATAGTCGCATCCTAATAATGGGTTTGAGAGATTAGTTACTAAATTCATTCTGATAAATATTTTGGTAAAAAAAAAGGGTTTTAAATAGAAGTGTTAAAATAGGTTAGGTTTTATGGGTCAGCCCATTCACCCCTATAAAATATAATATCAATCTAGAGAATTTTTTTTATCATAATTAAAAATAGTCAGTCCAACCCTAAAAAGAAAAGGGTCAAATCAGATTAAGGTCGGAGTTGTTCATTCTTATTTTTTATTTTATTTTAAATATTTATATGTTAAATTAATTTTATGATTTTCACATTAGTTTAAATTATATTAAGTATTTTATATTCTTATTTAATTTATCTCATTACTTTAATTTATATTTTATTAATATATTTTATTATTTTAAATTTTGATGAATCCCTCGCTCTCCGGTAGCTCCGGCGACTCGAACGGGGATACCTGCAAGCAAACCCACGGCAGGAGGGGGCTCCCACGGTGGGACTCCGACGCCCAAGTCAGGTCCGGTGATAGAGAGTATAGAGAGAGTAATAGGATTCAGTTGGCATACCTGGAGGCATATGAGGTATATATATGCTCCTATGGGGGTATGATGGTCATTTGAGAGTCCAAGAGAGTGGCGAGGGCCACGTCAGCATAGCCACCCCGTAAGGTGTGGTGGGTCGGAGCGATCGGGGATGGCTCGGCCGGGACGAGCGGAGATGGCTCCGTCGGGACGAGTAGAGATGGCTTCGTCGGGGCGAGCAGAGATGGCTCGGTTGGTCCGATATGAGCATACCGTATCACTAGTCCCCAAGTTTTGAGCTTCAACACGTAGTGAGGGAGGTTGAAACTTAAGTGTTTTGTTTACTCATCCTTTTGCTTCGCTTTTCTTCATGCCCCTATAGTTTGCTAGATGCCTGTCTCATACCTGATTGAGTCCCCTTAGATGGGTTTTTCAAGGGGAATAGATCCATGTTCCTTTCCCTGTCATTGTTATTTATTAAAGTGGTGAAGGTTTTTTACCTCCTTCTTTTCATGCGATCCTTGTAAGTATATTTCTATACTCCTTCTCCCTTCCTTTCTTCTTGTGAGGTTTTCACCAAGAAATGCGTTTAGCATAGACGGAAGGGGAAAGTCCCTATTGTGATTGCTCCAACACTTTTAGCCATTTGTTGTTATTTTAGTATGTGTTGCCATGGTGTTCTCCCCTGAAATTTGACAAGATGCAATGGGAAAGCATAGTTTCCAAGACAAAATAGCAATTCAATCGTTCATAATCGAGTTGAAGGTTCGTATGGTATGATGCGTATGGCATGATGCGTGCAATTCAATTTGCAATGAAGAGTACGTTTGCAAAGTGTGAATATACGCAATATCTTGTAAGGTGTAAGAGACTTCCCTCTTTCAATTTTTATGCTGATCGAGCGTTTAAGCTCTTGGGACACAAGGGCCAGTTTAAGTTGATGAACCTGTTTCTGGGAGAAGGACTTAAGGCGCTAAGGCCGACCTTGCTTTAGTGCTGCTCCGCTGCCTTTCGGCAGTTATGTTCCATGCAATGGTTAGGCGTTAAGCCCCTGGGGCGCTGAGGCCAACCACGTGGCCAGGTCGCTGGTGGACCCTAAAGACGCTAAGGTCGGCCCTTTCGTAAAGCTCTGCTCCGTTGCCTTTCGGCAGATATGATCCTGCAGTGGTTAGGCGATAAGCCCCTGGGGCGCTGAGGCCAACCACGTGGCCAGGTCGCTGGTGGACCCTAAAGACGCTAAGGTCGGCCCTTCCATAAAGCTCTGCTCCGTTGCCTTTCGGCAGATATGATCCTGCAGTGGTTAGGCGATAAGCCCCTGGGGCGCTGAGGCCAACCACGTGGCCAGGTCGCTGGTGGACCCTAAAGACGCTAAGGTCAGCCCTTCCATAAAGCTCCGCTCCGTTGCCTTTCGGCAGATATGATCCTGCAGTGGTTAGGCGATAAGCCCCTGGGGCGCTGAGGCCAACCACGTGGCCAGGTCGCTGGTGGACCCTAAAGACGCTAAGGTCGGCCCTTCCATAAAGCTCCACTCCGCTGGCTCAGCAGCTGGAATGATCTACGGTCTCCCTTGATCGGTTGGTCGGAGGCAGCTCCGTTGTTCCGATGGCTCCGCCACTAAGATGATCCGCTGTCTTTATTCAGAGGGAAACGGCTCATCGGAGGCAAGTCCACAGCTAAGATGATTTGTTGTCTCCCTTCAAAGGGAACGGTTCGACGGAGGCAGATCCACTAGTCCTCCAGCTCCACAGCTAAAATGATCCTGGTTCTCCCTGGATCGGCCAGTTGAAGGCAGCTCTGTCACCCGCTGGCTCTTGTCGTTCCGTTGGCTCAACAGCCGACTCTTTCGTCCACTGGTTTCGCAGCTAGCCCCATCGTACGCTGGCTACGCAGCTGGTTTCGTCGCCCGCTGGCTCAGCAGCTGACTCTTTCGCCCACTGGCTTCGCAGCTGGCTCCGTTGCCTTTTGGCTCCGCAACTGGCTTCGTTGCTTGTTGGCTCCGCAATTGGCTCTGTTGCCTGTAGGCTCCGTAACTGGCCCCGTTGCCTGTTGGCTCCGCAACTGGCTCTGTTGGTTGTTAGCTCCGCAATTGGCTCCGTTGCCTGTTGGCTCCGCAAATGGCTCCGTTGCCCGTTGGCTCCGGAATTGGCTCTGTTTCCCGTTGGCTCCGCAGCTGACTCTTCCGTCCACTGGTTTCGCAGCTAGCCCCATCGTACGCTAGCTACGCAGCTGATTTCGTCGCCCGCTTGCTCAGCAGCTGACTCTTTCGTCCACTGGCTTCGCAGCTGGCTCCGTTGCCTTTTGGCTCCGGAACTGGCTCGGTTGCCTGTTGGCTCCGCAACTGGCTCCGTTGCCTGTTGGCTCCGCAACTGGCTCTATTTCCCGTTGGCTCCGAAGCTGACTCAGTCGTTCATTGGCTCTGCAACTAGCTCCGTTTCCTGTTGGCTCCGCAACTGAGACTCGTCGTCAGCTGGCTCCGCACTTTTGTTCATTCGCAACGCCCAATTGGATGGGTCGGTCCGTCAGCTTTATGTCAAGTAGTGTGACACTCCTTCTCCCTTTTTGCTTTGCTCCTCCAAAAATGCTTGCTTTCTTCCTGAAAGTTTTGCCCTTGTGCACTAACAAGAACAATTATATGTGTTCTCCAAGAAAGAAGGATGATTCCTTTTTCAAGCAATAAGAGCAATTTGTGCAATTTTAGCATGCATTATATTCTTCTAAATGCTCCATGAGTGCTCCATGAAATGCTTCACATGACAATAATGCTTAATTTCAAGCGTGCATTCGAGGTTATGTTTATCCAGTACAGCAATGGTAATACGTATGCACCAATGGTAACAATTTTGAATAAGCAACTTGATGCTAGAGTAGAATGAGCCAATAGATGCCTATCGAGTAGAATTAGCAAATTGGTGTGTGTCATGCTTGCCATAGGTAAAGGAGTTTATGTGCCCTCATATACGCGTATATTGGCAATCATGCTATGTATGCTCCTCTTTTATTTGCAGTAAATATAAAAAGAAGGCAATATTGAATATCCATAAAGCATTTAGGGGTATGGGCCTTAGTAAAGGTCTAAAGGAATCATGTTCTCTACCCCTTCTCTTTTTATGAGTAACCAAAGAGAAGGAGAAAGTAATATGTATATATTTTGTGCAAATTGATCAAACAATACATAAGCAAATGTCCAGCAAGCATGTGTCCATAAACATGATAGGCTAATTGTTTCTCTGCAGCGTGTGCAAATAGTGATGCGAAATTGAATGCATCCATGCTTCATACATATACATATTAGAAAGAATATTAACACATCATGGCATTGCACGTTGCACGCGGTCCAAGTAGTGTAGGTGGCTTCTACTTTATACAAATAGCACCTTTGATGCATTCATGGTTTTAAGATGGTTTTACCATTTCAAGGGGAAGACAAGACTTCAATAAAAGCTATGACAGATGATTGATGCACATAGATGAGTTGAATCACGCTAAATCACTAATAGAATGAAATAACAAACTTCTAAAGAAGTAAAAGAGAAGTATGGAGTAACAAACTTCTAAGACAAGACTTTTCCAAGTTGATCAAGCAATGCACTAGAAAGTGTTGAGCAAGGTGTAGACCTTTGTGAATATTTTAATACTCTTAACTAAAAAGGTCATTGCGTCTTTTCCCAAAAATTTGAGAATGCCCCAAAAGGTTAACATGCATGAAGCTCAAAATTGATGATGCCCATCGTGATTTTAGTGTCAGACACCATAAGACTTTCTCATTCTAGAATTATAAAAACATGAAAACTACACAGACAGGGTAGTTAATTGCCATTTTGAATTTGCCTTTTGGGCCTAGTGGGATTCTTCATAGTCATTCTTTGGTTTAAAATAGTTGCATCCATACCCGATGATACATGTACAAATCCCTCATTAATGGGTTTCATATGCTCATTATATTGCAAGATGGTGGTGTGTGAA
Organism: Senna tora; assembly: GCA_014851425.1. Taxonomy (NCBI): domain Eukaryota; kingdom Viridiplantae; phylum Streptophyta; class Magnoliopsida; order Fabales; family Fabaceae; genus Senna; species Senna tora. The sequence continues at coordinate 33,674,196 of CM026269.1, forward strand.
TGTGGATCCCAATATATTTGAATATATATATATATATATGCATAATTCAAGGACATGTGCTAGTCGTACTTTCCTTTTTTTTTTAAATGAAATTAAAGGAAACAAAGAATCCATAAGCAAATAAGATTTGTCCCTCTTGAAAACATGAATGATGAAGGCTGCACTTCATTCTTCTTTTTGCTAGAAAATATGTGAAATGTTATTTTGTCTTTTGTGAAAGAGGTTGGCACATGTACAAGACGTAGCATCCAAGTGAGAGAAAGCAAAACAAGATATTAAATGCATAATATTTTCATCAAGAGGCATATATCAATTCATGGTGTGGCTTGACAAGTGTTAGTTTATCCACCATATAACATGATGTCCCATTTTTAATTTAATGAAATTAAAGGAAATGAGGTATCCATAAGCAAATATAGAAAAAGCATGTGGGGTTAGGTAGGGTTAGGTAGAGAAAAGAAAAGAAAAAGTTATATCTCTTTTTTTCTTACACAATGTCAGAATGAAAGAAAAGCAAGATATATACAATGTATATTATCTTATAGGCATATATTGATGATAGTGTGGCTATGCATGTATATTGATTGACACATGACTTTGTCCTTTTTCTCACTGCCTCCTGAAATGCACAGTACACACTAGTACCCATACCCATGTGAGTAGTCATAGTATTTGTGGTTTAGTGGTTTTACCATTATTTATGTAGGTAGTAATTTTGACCCTAGTATATAGGCATAGGTAGCAGCTTTTATCCTTTCACGCTTCCAATTTTTCTTTGTCTAAAAGTGTTTTAAAATGACACAGAACAGATCCTCCATGCACCTAAAATTGCTCCATGCAAATGTAATGATGCACCTAGAAAATTGTCATATAATGGTGTGCATTTTATATGCTAGCAAGAAACATTTAGTGCAGCTACCAAATTGCCATCATCCAATGAAAGATACTGCAGAAAATTTGAACCATACGAATAATAATTCACAGCAAAGTTCACAGCAATTTCAGCCAAGCAACCAAGCAATTTGTAAGTGCTCAAGGTGAGAGAAAAACAGAGTGCAGTAGCATATGATGAGATGAGCAAATTTCAGCAAATTAATGCAAGGGTCCTATAGCATCTATGTCCTTTGCATTTTTGCTGCGCGCTGAGAAAAGAAATAAGGAGATGGAACGAACGCACCTCGGTGGAAGGAATCGTCGCCCCGTAACTGAGCGAGGGAGAGTTGCCTTCGACGATAGATCCGCGGCAGCCGGAGTTGCGTCTGAGGAAGACGCTTGGTGGAAGGAGTGCGCCACGCGAGGTCACGCAAGGCGTCGACCTCGTTGTCTTCTCGACAAACTATGCTGCCTCGATTCGCTGCTTGGATGAGCTCGCAACCATCGCCGGCTGCATCAAGGAACGACGGCTCAGTGTCGTCACAGTTTTCTACGGTGTCGATCCGTCGGAGGTGCGGTGTAGTTGGTACGGAAAACACTTTGCCAAACATGAGGAGAAGTTCAGACTCAATTTAGTGAAGCTACGAAGATTGGGGCTAGCTAGAACATTCGTGGCCTGATGCCGATGGTTGGTTGTACAGAATGGGTAAGTCTAATTCTCTAATTTGTTGTTCGTATATGTATGTATATTGTAGGATACAAGTTGAAAAACACATTAATTGGGAATTGGGAGGGTTTGTTTATCTTAATATTTCTGCAGATTATGAAAATAGATGAATATTTCTGCAGATCTGAAAATGGATGAAGAGTATTTCTGAAGAATATTTCTACAGATCTGAAATAGAATAGAGATATGAAGAATATTTCTGCAGATCTGAAAATGGATGAAGGATCATGTTGCAAATCTTCAATGGTCTTCTCATCCAACTCCATGCTGCTCTCCGTGATTGAGATAGAAAAACGTGGTGTTTTCGGGTGTGAAAACATTCCCACAGACGGCGCCAGTGATGAATCCCTCGCTCTCCGGTAGCTTCGGCGACTCGAACGGGGATACCTGCAAGCAAACCCACGGCGGGAGGGGGCTCCCGCGGTGGGACTCCGACGCCCAAGTCAGGTCCGGTGATAGAGAGTATAGAGAGAGTAATAGGATTCAGTTGGCATAACTAGAGGCATATGAGGTATATATATGCTCCTATGGGGGTATGATGGTCATTTGAGAGTCCAAGAGAGTGGCGAGGGCCACGTCAGCATAGCCACCCCGTAAGGTGTGGTGGGTCGGAGCGATCGGGGATGGCTCCGCCGGGACGAGCGGAGATGGCTCCGTCGGGACGAGCAGAGATGGCTCCGTCGGGGCGAGCAGAGATGGCTCGGTTGGTCCGATATGAGCATACCGTATCAAATTTTAAATAAAAATAAATATTATTCTATAAATTAATTTACACTTTTTAATAATTAAAAAATATTATTTTGAAAAAAATATAAAACAAAGGGGCCATTTTGGGCTCGACTGAAAATTTTTTAGCTTTAATTAAAAATAAACTAATCTAACTCAACTTTTTTTTTTTTTGCCATCCTAATTCAACTCAACTTCACCTTAGTAAAATAGGATCAAATCGTGTTAAGATGGGATCCGAGCTGGCCCGGCCATTTTACTAATCTTGGACCATTTGTTTTGCGGAATACATTGAAGTGCTTTCTCATTATTCCACTTTTTATGGGGAAAAAGTGGTGGTTGGTTGGTCACTGTCACCACAAAATAGGTTATTAAGAATAAGAATTTAGATGAATTTTTATTTATGTAAATCAAGGATATTATTCTTGCAGGTCAAAGTTATAGGTGGATATTAATTTATAGCATTGGCCTCTCATATTGCTCATTTTAGTGCGGTAGGTGGATTCTTTAAAGTAATCTTTTATATTGCTCATTTTACTGCATTAGATCCAAAATCCATATATACCTTTTGTAGGAATTATGATTTAACATTTGAACGTATTGATATTAGGGTGTGTTTGTTACGCAAAAAGAAAAAAAGAAATTGAAATGAGAATGGGAATAGAATGAATTTATTTTGTTTGGTAATAAAATTTGAGAATGAGAATGGGAATGGGTAAAAGTATATTAAAATTACAACTTTACCCCTTATATTAAAATATTTAAAAAAAAATTATGATTGTGTCAAATCCAAAGACATAATAGACATTTCATATCTCATTTTACATATATTTTTTTAACAAATTTACACCAATACCAAGAAGGAAATCTGATCTCCTTCCTGCCTCTCCTGCCATGTAGACACATACATTTCTATCCATTTTTCCTTTTCCCATTTCTGCATAATCCTCTTGAAGTCTCCCTCGACCATTCATTACTTCAATAGGCAGCTAAAGTTTTTAGCAAATTAGAGGCTACGATAATAAATACGTCTCTATTATAATCTCTAAATCAAAATTATAATAAAGCAAACACCTAATTAGTGCAATTTAGTATAATGATTAATGAATGAATTGCCTCTTCCTCTATGGTTTAAGGTCAAATCCTTGTATCATAGAATGATTGCGTACATCCAAACAAAAAAGTAATTTCAACATTTATCAAAAGGGAGGAGTATAGTGACTTTTTATCTCTTGAGTATAATTTTTTAAACTAGATGGAAGTTGAGTGTAATTTGAGTATTTCCATCTCAAGAGAGATATGTGTAATTTACTCAAAATTATATTATATCCAATTAAATTTTTCTTACGCATATATTTGATAAATTTTCAAATAGAAAAAAAAGGGAATAAATTACATAGACCTTCCCTGACAGATTCAAATATTACACAAACCTCTTCTCTCGTTTGAAATATTACACCGACTTCTCCTGACACATCAAAATCCCCTACACTTTGATCCAAAAAACATTTTCCCTTGAAGTTTCTAACCAAATGGATGATTTTTGTGAATTTTCAACTTAATTTTTTTTAGATCTACTCTCTTAAGTTGTTGGATTTGGAGGAGTCTCGTTAGAAATTCGATCATTTAAAAAAATGGATGATCTACTCTGTCATTTTCCTTTGAAGTTTCCATCCAAATGGATGATTTTTTTGAATTTTCAACTCAATTTTTTTAAATGACCGAGTTTCTAACGAGGCTTCTTCAAAGACAACAACTTAAGAGAATATGTCTTAAAAAATTTAAAATCAAAGTGTGAGGTATTTTGATGTGTCAAGGAAGATTAATGTAATATTTTAAATGAGAGGAGGTCTGTGTAATATTCGAATCTATTAGGAGAGATATGTGTAATTTACTCCAAAAAATTAAGTATATATTGTGGTAATTTATTGTGGTAAAGAAGAGAGAAACAACAACATCAATTATATATGATTTTTGGACAAGAAATGTTGTAAAGAAGAAAACACTTCATCAGTTCCTTAAAGTTTGATCTTCTCATTGAGTATGGTAGTAAAGTTCTTGTTTCTCTGAATAGCTTTCTTGTTTTCTTGTTCAGAGCTACACTTTCTTGAGACTACAAAAAAAAAAAAAAATACATGCAACTACTTTTGAAGTTTAATTATAATTTTAGTATATCAGTTTTAAATATAACAAGGCATCCTAGTTGAACTAAAGCTGAATTATATGCAACAATTTTTGGCTTAATTAGTATATCAATTCAACTTTAATATGTGGCAAAAAGACATTCAATCTTTGGAAAGAAAATGAAAATCTTAAATGGTGGCATTTAAATGATGGCATGAAATTATACTTTACTAGCTTTTTGTTTCCAGTTTTAAGAAACTACATTCCCTCAAAAAAAAGAAAGAAAGAAACTACATTCAATATTCTTAAAATTTGATATAATATTATACAAACTTTTCTTCTAATTTATATTATCAGTAAAGTTAATATTTTACACAATAAATTCATTTAAGAGTATTAAAATTATGTATCAATCTTTACTGTTTTATTAAAAATTTAATATTAAAAGTTTTGGTATAAATCACAGTCTTATTTCACATTAAATATTATTTTTTTCCCAAAACATAAAAGAAAACAGTTTAATTTTTAAAATTAATAAATATAATTTAATCGAATCTCCTACTCTATATATATATATATATCTCTATATATTTAAAGACTATAGATATTTTATTATATTTTGAAATTTAAAATATTTTAGAAAGACAAAAAAAAAATAACAAAGAGTGAGAAAGGACATGAAAATAGAAAAAACAAAAAAGGAGCTCAGAAGCACAATTATCATATGTAATTCAGAGTTTTGTGATTGACCCATCAATCACGTTGGTGGAGATTTTTCATCACAGCTCCGAATTATTGCGAATCGAACCCGATTCTGTACCGTGGCAGGGTACTATTCTACCACTAGACCACTGGTGCTTTTTGTTTGGTTCATCTTCTATACATTCTTCAGTACTTATGAGCATTTTTTTTAAGAATATATATATATATATAAATATATATATTGTATTGAACATGCACATGAAAAAACAAGTCCTGAGGGTAATTTATTTATTAAAGCTTCTGAAGGAGTTCTTCATAAGTGGGATAAATTAAAGCGTAAGTTTTCATTCTTACCCTTTTCATAATTCCATTTAGGATTTTCTTATGGTGTAAACTGTTTAGGGTGTAAATCCATACAAATGTCTAAATGGATCAATACAAATACGCCATGTAGATGTTTACAAGGGTTTGCACTCTAAGCCGTTTCCACACTGGATGACTACTTCTTATGCTTTCCCGTCTTTCGTTTGTGAATTTGTGAGGCTCATGACGCAAGCAATAAGCAGTGAAGCGAGAAGAGAGACAGAGAGAAAAAATTTGTGGGTCCCACCTTATTAAATCCTCTCTCTCTTAATTTTTTTTTTTTCCGTCCTCACTTCACTGAATACTTTACAGCTTAATGCAGAGGATCCAATTCCTTTTAATTTGAAGGAAAAAACTTGATTTCGTACAACTTTGGCCATAGCTTTCCAATCACTGTAAGCCACAGAAAACTTACAGGTACAAAAAATTAGTGTTGTTTGGGCCGGATCGGATCGGACGGTCCGACCGGTCCAACCGCTAACCGAATACAAAGGCGAGTCAATTGGACCTAAAAAATCATTTTCTTAGTTGGATCAGATTTAACCGGGGTCCAACCGATTAAGCGGGTTGGACCGTCCAACCGGCGACCCATTTTTTTTAATTATAAAAAGTAAAAAATAACATAAAAAGGTCTTAGAAATTAAAATTAGAAAAGTCTTAAAAATTAAAATTTAAGAAGTCATGGTTATAAAAATTTCATATTTGGTTTGATCAAGTTCTTTCAGAGTTTGACAAGTCTTGAAAATTAAAATTTTGAAAAGTCATGTAATTTAAAACTTTAAAATTATGTATGTTGAAACATAAAACTTGAGTGATATCATTTTATATATTAAGAATAATTAATATTTATTATTTATTGCATCATCCGGTTCGACCGATTAAACCGATCAAACTATGAATCGAACACTTATCCAAATTTTTGTTCGATTTAGTTCTTGTAATATTGACCAACATGAAATGTCTAAAAGGAAGAAGTATCAAGGGAGCCAAATAGTTGCCGGAGCAAAACAAGAGAAGTAAAAAGTTATTTGACTCTCCCTGAGTTCTCAAAAGAGAGAAAAAAATATTTAAGAAACAATATGATGATATAAAATATGTAAAAATAATAAATATAGTAAGTATTTATATATTTTAATATTTTTTTAAAAAATGTAAATGAAGTAGTAACATACTAACTTGTTTGAAAATTTAAAAATATTTCATACACATACTTTATTTTGTACGTAATAAAATTATATAATATATTTTATATTAATTATGTATTTATAATAAAAACTATATATATGTAAAAATATTTTATATGTCTCTAAACTTTACACTTACAGGATATTTGGTATGGTGTCATTTGAGATAATATGGTATCTTACATATTATAGTATAAAATGGTGTCATCTCAAATACTATGTTATCTTTGATACTCTTGTTTGGTATGATGTTTCACATTACAATGATATAAGATAAAGGTGTTTGGTATAAAATAGTATCATCTAAGATACCATGTCATTTATTTTTTTTATCTTCTAAATTTATCCTTATAAATTTAAATAAATTAACTAGCATATTTATTCTATGATTATTTTTAAAATTTCATAATAACTTTATATTAAAATAAAATCAACAATCAAATATTTTAAATAGTCATATAGTTTAATATAACTAAAAATAATAGTTATTTAAATACATAACAAAATGATTTAAATAAGTGTGAGAAAATATGATGTATTAATAATTAATGTTAAAAATATAAAATATAATTGGGATAAAATTTATAAAATAAAAGAAAGTTTTTTCACTCAAGGGTGTCATCTCATATGACACAATATTTTTTGTGATGACACTGTGTTATCTTAAATGACATTGTATTATCACATAACACCATAATAAACGAGGTCATCCAACATTGTTATCCAAGATAACATGTCATCTTGGATGACATCCTCAAAATGACACCATACCAAACGCTCCCTTAACCCTAATTTTAGTTTCGTTTTTAATTTTTTTTCTCTCAAAAGTTACAAATTACAATCAATTTTGTCTTAACAATAATGATATTTTTAAATTTAAGTTTCAATACTACTTTCGGTTTGGCTACTTCTTTGCAAGGCGTAATCTTGTCTGTAATTCAACATTTCCTCCAATACTCTTCATACCAAACATATCTTACTTTTTTTAATCTGATGGAATTATATTTTTATCCTTATTTTTTACCCGTTTTTTTTTTTTCATTCTCGCTTTTAATATAAGGATAAAATAATCATTTTATCAACTTTTATTTTATTTACATCACAGTCATATCACATTCTCATTCTCTCAAATATTCTCATTCTTATTACCATTCCCTTTAATATTCTTATAACAAGGCCTAAGGCCCAAAAAAACGAGACCTATGTCCAAAAAGAAGGAGAAGAAGCCATATGTAGTTTGTTTAGAGACAAATTGATTGTAATTTGAAATTTTAGATAGAATTGAAAATTATAAGAAAATTTGTGATGCAGTTGAAAATTATTTAGTGATGAATGAGCAAAAATTATATATATCAAATGTCATGTCATAATTAGTTATTAGTAATTAAGTCGATTATAATTCAAAACGTTAAGAAATAAATTGACTGAGAATTGAGAAAAGAGCTTTAGGGACTAAATTTTAAATCAATGTAAACTTTGGGATTAAAATATAATTTTACCTTTTTAAAATCTTTTATGCAGTTTATGACGTCACAGACGGACTCTCATTGGTCCGTGTCCGTTCCCATTGACACGCTCAGTAACTTTAACACACCACGTCGATTTAAAACGTTCACTTGGAGGGAAGGAACATTCCAGACTCACAACTTGTACCGAACTTTCGCGATTCGTTGCTGGGAAATTCTCCATCTCCTCGCAAAACGACAGCGTTGCAAACAACACATGAATGATAATTCTAATTCCAATCCTCCAGAGAAAGGTAGAAGAATCGAGAACTCCTCGTTCCTTGCATCGTTTCGACGAAAACCCCCCGCTGCTATATATATAAACTCCCTTCTCATATCTCTTCACAAACCAGTCTGAGACGAAAAGGCATCGAAAGCTCCGAGTCTTCTCACTTCGTTTTCTGCATCTCGCGTTCTCGTTCTAGTTCTTGCGCGTGTTCGTGAGGTTTCGTTTGAGCTTCAATGGCGGATGTTCAGATGGCTGATGCTGAGACCTTCGCCTTCCAGGCTGAGATCAACCAGCTTCTGAGTCTGATCATCAACACATTCTACAGCAACAAGGAGATTTTCCTTCGAGAAATCATTAGCAATGCGTCCGATGTAAGTTCTCACTGCCTTGGAATTTTCTTTGTCTGTCGTAACTTAATCAGTGCTTAGATTGAGAATGTGTGAATATCTTCCTGTTGGTGGTGATCTAGTGAGGCGTAATAATTTTGTTTTGGCATAGGAAGTAGTAGTATAGGGAACTTCTCTGTTGTTTGAGTATTGGTTCTGCTTTTTGTTGTTTTTTGTGTCTCTGTTAGTAGATTCGGTCCAGAATTGGTGAATTTTTTTGTTCTGGATGATGAATTAACTAGGCATGATTAATTTGGTTATAGTGGAGGAAGTGGTAGTGGTAGTGTAGGACATTTGTTGCATCTATTTTGACGTGAGATATGGAATTTGAATTGGAGCTTGTGTTTGTTGTGATATAGGCTTTGGATAAAATCCGGTTTGAGAGTTTGACGGACAAGAGCAAGCTCGATGCTCAACCCGAGCTCTTCATTAGACTCGTGCCTGACAAGGCAAACAAGACTCTCTCGATCATAGACAGTGGTATTGGGATGACCAAAGCAGGTAATGTACTTTAAACAATTAGAGATGGAGATTTGAAAGCATTGATGGAGCATACATTGTGACCGAAATTGTAGATTTTTCTATGGTTAAAGGTTATTATAGATGTCTAATATCTGTTTGTTTTTCTCTGGAATATAGATTTGGTGAACAACTTGGGAACCATCGCAAGGTCTGGGACCAAAGAATTCATGGAGGCCTTGCAAGCTGGGGCTGATGTGAGCATGATTGGTCAATTTGGTGTTGGTTTCTATTCAGCATACCTTGTGGCTGAGAAGGTCATAGTAACCACAAAGCACAATGATGATGAGCAATACATTTGGGAATCACAAGCAGGTGGTTCCTTCACCGTTACTAGGGATGTTAACGGCGAGCAACTGGGAAGAGGAACCAAAATCACCTTGTTCCTCAAAGAAGATCAGGTGAATATTTTATCCATTTGATTTCTGCTTTGAGCAATTATGTTTTCAGAGTTTAGTACATGTTGACTAACGAAGATTTTTTCCCTCAACAGTTGGAATACTTGGAGGAGAGGAGAATTAAGGACCTTGTAAAGAAACACTCTGAATTCATTAGTTATCCCATCTACCTGTGGACTGAGAAGACAACTGAGAAAGAAATCAGTGACGATGAAGATGATGAGCCCAAGAAGGAGGAAGAAGGAAACGTTGAGGACGTTGATGAAGAGAAGGAGACTAAATCCAAGAAGAAGAAGATCAAGGAGGTTTCCCACGAGTGGCAACTCATTAACAAACAGAAACCGATCTGGTTGCGCAAGCCTGAAGAGATAACTAAGGAAGAATACGCTTCATTCTACAAGAGCCTAACCAATGACTGGGAAGACCACTTGGCTGTGAAGCACTTCTCAGTGGAGGGTCAGCTTGAGTTCAAGGCCATTCTCTTCGTCCCAAAAAGAGCTCCTTTTGATCTCTTTGACACAAGGAAGAAGATGAACAACATCAAGCTGTATGTCAGGAGGGTGTTCATTATGGACAATTGTGAAGAGCTCATCCCCGAGTACCTTGGATTCGTGAAGGGTGTGGTCGACTCTGATGATTTGCCCCTCAACATCTCTCGTGAGATGTTGCAACAGAACAAGATCCTGAAGGTGATCAGGAAGAACCTTGTGAAGAAGTGCATTGAGATGTTCAATGAGATTGCTGAAAATAAGGAGGACTACAACAAATTCTATGATGCTTTCTCGAAGAACTTGAAGCTGGGTATCCACGAGGATAGCCAAAACAGAACCAAATTGGCTGATCTGCTTCGATACCACTCCACCAAGAGTGGAGATGAGATGACAAGCTTGAAGGACTACGTCACAAGAATGAAAGAGGGCCAGAAGGACATCTACTACATTACTGGAGAGAGCAAGAAGGCTGTAGAAAACTCTCCGTTCTTGGAAAGACTGAAGAAGAAAGGCTACGAGGTGCTTTTCATGGTGGACGCCATTGATGAATATGCTGTGGGGCAGTTGAAGGAATACGACGGCAAGAAGTTAGTTTCTGCAACAAAAGAAGGATTGAAACTGGACGACGAAACTGAGGAAGAGAAAAAGAAGAAAGAGGAAAAGAAGAAGTCTTTCGAGGAACTCTGCAAGACCATCAAGGAGATTCTAGGAGACAGAGTCGAGAAGGTCGTCGTCTCGGACAGAATCGTCGACTCACCATGCTGTTTGGTGACCGGTGAATATGGGTGGACAGCAAACATGGAGAGGATCATGAAGGCTCAAGCTCTAAGAGATAGCAGCATGGGCTCCTACATGACGAGCAAGAAAACCATGGAGATCAACCCAGACAACGGAATCATGGAGGAGCTGAGGAAGAGAGCAGCAGCTGACAAAAACGATAAATCTGTGAAGGATCTTGTGTTGCTTCTCTTCGAGACAGCCCTCTTGACTTCTGGATTCAGTCTCGATGACCCTAACACCTTCGCTGCGAGAATTCACAGGATGTTGAAGCTTGGTCTTAGCATTGATGAGGAAGAGAATGGTGGGGACGATGCTGACATGCCTGCTCTGGAAGAAGATGGTGCAGAGGAGAGCAAGATGGAGGAAGTGGACTAAGGGCTTGAAGATCAAATATCAATTGCAAATACTCTGAATACTTTAGTGTGTCTGTCAAATAGAGTCTCAATTTCACCTCACTAATGTTTGTTTTTTGATTGTCTTGGGTTGTATATGAATTTGGTCATTGGGGTTTGTAACCGAATGTAGAATGTGTCCGTGCGTCGAGCATCTACTGGTTGTTCTCTACATGAAATCATCATTGGAACATTTTGTCTTTCACTTCTGAAATCTAATCTTAAATAGGATCTCAGCTCTCTTATTTTTCTTTTATTATAAACTAAAGAGAGAATTATTAATTTGGTCCCTGAGAAATATCTCTGAAATTTGAAAATGTCTAATTTAGTCCTTAAAAGATGTTTTTTTGTCCCAATTTGGTATCCCTAAAAAAAAGTCACAAATATACTAACAAAAAATTTAAAAGGACTAAATTGGGACAAAAGTATCTTTTAGGGACTGAATTAGGTATTTGTATCTTCCAGGGACTAAATTAAAACAATCTGTATCTTTTTGAGACCAAATTAATAATTCTCTCTAAACTAAATGATCATTTTCCAATTGAATTACAATTAAATAAAAAAGACTGTTTGAGCAAAGAGTCAAAATATTTATCAAGTTGCGTCAATAAATCATAACTGTAAAAAAAAAAGAAAAGCATATGAATAACCAGGTAAAGAACTTAATTTATTCTAACTCACTTGCACCCAGTCCCTGATTTCACAGTATTATTGGAAGAAGAACACCGCAATTTGATTCCAACTCTAAAGAATTGGATGAACGTTAAATGGAGCCGACATGGATGTTAACTCATTCTGACTTGTACTCTAAAATACACGTTACGTTTCACGGTGTTACTCGACGATGTTTCCCAGTGAGGTGTGTTTTGCTCTATGGAATGAGATTACATCTGTGTAGTTGCAAAATGAGAGCATGTTTAGTTTATTGCTGCCTTTTTCTCTTTATTTGATTTGTATGCACATTGTCTCTTTCTGAAAACAAGTTCCATTCTCGCTTTCATTTGTATGCATGCGCATTGGTCTCCCTTTGAAATTATGTGGGGTGCTGGTTTTGTGAATAAGGTTGAACCATGCACGAGTACACAACCAGAAGGTGTAAAAGAAAGACGCCATCTATACACTATCTCAAGTGGTTGGTGATGGTGTAAAATGATGAAACTGCTTTCCTTGACACAAATTGGCATAGAATTTGCGTATAATGTAAGAAGAAACTTATGTAAAACATGATACCATGATATATTACCACATCAAACTCCTATTACAAACAATAGATATTATAACAAACACCAATTTCTAACTCATTTTGAATGTCCCTGCTCTGGATTCAGGCTAAGTAAATTCATATGAAGTGTATTACAATCGACGATCCAGACTTTTGACAAAAAAAATAACGATTCAAACTGTTGATTGATTAAGATACAATTTTATTGTAACCGATTAACAGTTCAAATCATCCACTTTACCTAATCTAAATTGGAGAAGACACTAATCTTTGCATTTTTCAGCATTTGTTAGCCTTTATGAAATTACCTTAACCATGTCAATGAAAATATTTACAAAATCAATTAGGAAATTAGCCTTTATGAAAAAAACACTAACCTTCAATATTTGTTTTCTATAGAACAAATTGATATTATGGTACCTGTAATATTTTAGTTTCTTTTCCATCTGTATCTTCAAGTAGTCCAAGACAAAGTAAATCACCATATATTGAATCATATATGTATAGGTTCTTATAGCACCACCATTGAACTATGACCCTTGTCTTTTCTCAGTAACATTTTTAAAAATAGTCTTGTGTTCACATAAGATATTGTCAACTATAGGAAATTGGAAATGCATGTATAAGGGATTAAATTGAGATGGTTCATCTTTCAAAAACTACACTGAAACAAACCAAAACATCAATTTACTCATAATTCTATGATCCTTGGCATATGCATAAACCCATATAAGGATTACCAAATAATACATATAATTAAAACTAAAATTGGATTACCCAAAAAACTGATTGTCAAAACAAGATATAGTTCTGGACAGCCAATGTCAAAATTATATAACTCGTAACAGAAAAAACCATATAGATGGTTCAATGAGACTAAGGATGTGGAACTACTGTAAACACCATCCTTAAGGCAGAACTTCTGAGTTCTAACAAAAAGCTAATCCTCAAATCAAAATTACTCTCTAAGAAAGGCTGGAGCTAGGTGCTGCACCATAACCTCCACCACCACGTCCAAAGCCAGGCCTTGCACCAGGACCCTGGATTGAAAAATAATCAGCAAATTTAAGTTTACCAAGAAGTAAAGCAGCAAAGTCAAGTGAATGCAGATGATTAGCGTATCAAGATTTTAACAAAATTCTGGCTTCCGAAAGAGGGAAACAATGTGAGAGAAAACAAAAAACAGCAGTCTCAATGGTCTTAAAAGTTGAGATACAAACTTCAATAGTTAGACTTAATTCCTTATCACTTCCATTTTCTGATATCTAATATCCAATTCAAAATCAAAAAGAGATCTTAAAGGGATTAAAGCTTTTGAAGAAATTATACATACTTCAAGAGCAACCAAGATTTCTAGGATCACACTGAATACCGAAGTGATGGTTATATACAAATTATAATCATAACATATTCAGCATCATAAGTTGACTTGAATTATAATTTATAACCCGGATGCTCTTAAAAATCTAGGAAACACACATGTAATATATTTGTATAAACTATTTAGAAGCCTCCAACATTTACAAGATGGGTAGGTAAATCTAAGACAAGTCCAAAATATGAAAGACTGAAAGAAACGTTGAACTAAGTTATGAATTGAATCCAGCCCCCCCTAAAACCATTATTAAAAATTATGTTTTAAATTATCACAAAACCCCATGTTTCTGCATTTTGGCTAACCAAAAACGTTTTTCTTGTCTACATGCAAAATGAACATGCTTAGCTGATACAACATCAATATAGAGATATATATTTTACCCTAAATGATGGCTGGTAGTCTGCTGGAGCTCCTCCTTTGTCACCGCCAAACTCACCAGGAGGTCCTCTAGGGCCTCCACGGTATCCATCACGGTCACCAAATCTTGAACCTCCTTCGAACCTTGGGGGACCACTGTGGACCAAACAGTCAAGATGGATGGTCAAAATTTATAAACACAGGTAAGAGTATAAATTAAAAGGCCAGATTGACTCATCAGTTGTTACCGTGGGCGATCACCACCAGGAGGGCCACCAAATGGCCTGCCAGTTGGTTTAGGAGTTTTCTTTAAGGTAGCTGGCACAATTTCTGATGGGAGATTAAGATATGTCCTTAAAAACTCTATTCCATCATTGGTGAGGAACCAGTAATAGTTCATCCATGCAAAAGTCTCACGGACATACTCCCTGGACTTGAAGCTTTGCATAAGCTTAATAACTTGCAGATTTGGGACATCGATCTCTGGATGTTTCGCAAGATTATAGTCCTTTTTTGCATAACATACTCCCTCTACAAATATGGAAGAAACCAAATCATGACCGGTAACTATTATAATCAAGGAAAATCATACTTGACTTGTTATAAAACAGGGCCAAAATAATTTTTATAGGCTAGGCTTCTTATAATATTAATCCAAGAAAAAAACAACGAATCATGGACACTGGTTAAGGATTCAACCAATTAAAGAAAACCTGATAAACCCATATTAGAATTAAGTTTTTTCCTTTTTTTGGGGCCAATAATTGGATTAGGTTTATCTCGTGATCTTTAAAAACATAAAACAAATAGCCGAATACACAACAGCTTCCTACTTATTTGCCTAAAACCCCATTAGAAATTTCATAACTCATAATGTGAGTTACCAATAGTAAATAACAGTTCTGATATCACCTTCTCCCCTAATAGTACTACTACACTTTCTATTTTTCTTCAAACGCCAAAGCTTTCCATCAATCCACCCTCTAATTTTCTTCTTCTAATAATCGTTGGATCAGTTAAAATACCCAAATAAAAGAAACATATGCAGAAAATAAAAAAAATACGTGTTGGTCCTCTTAACGAAATTCTCCACAAAACTCAAAATAGGATATCAAAACACTTCGTAATAAATACAGATAACGTATGAATGTAGATATTAAAAACCTTTGAAGAGGTATTTGCAGATCTCCTTGCGATTCTTCTCTGGTATAATCTGGAACCACAAAAGATGAAAAATTTATCATTGAAATCCATCCATAACTAATAAAGCAAGGAAGAGAGAGAGATATATACCATGGCTGCAGAGCCGAATAGAGGTGGCCTGTGTTTGCGCTGGTATAGGAGAAGTAGGTTTTGGCGAAACCTCTGAAGTGTGAAGCCCTATTAGTTGAATTGAAGAGGATGATGGAAAAAGCAACGAGACCTTATATACAACTCTTGGTGGGGTGGATCCGTGTTTGATTTATAACCCAAAACTAAGGAAGCCCAATACTTCACGTACTAGAGCTCAAGTGTTCATTTGTATTTATTTTTGCAATAAATTGGAGCTTTTGTTTTTAACCTATCCAAAACCAGAATTTAAAATTTAATTTTTTTTTAAAAAAAATTATCTTTACTAAAATTTTAAAATTCTTATTTTATCCTTCTCTTAAAACTTAAGATTCTTCGAGGTACCTATAATTCAGCGAGGGGATTAGTCACTGTGCTTGACGGTGTATATCCTGATCTAGACAAAAAAAAACTTAAGATTCTTCTTGTAAAACTAGCTTGATTATTATTATTGCCTTTATGACAATAAAAATAATAATTTATCAAAATATAATAGTAGTAAATATTTATAATAAATTTTTTATTTAAATAAAATTAACAGATATTAATTAATAAAAATAATAATCATAAATAAAAAATCGTATTAATTAAAATTAATAATTTATTTTATTGATATTTAATTAAATTAATAAATTAATTAACATTTTATAATGATTTATTTAATAAGTGGGTTGAGTTAGAAAATTTTAACCTGTTTATACATGGGTTGGTAAAAACTGACTCAGGTCAGGTGGGTTGGCCCATTTATTTTATGGAAAAAACTTAGGTCCATTTCCTTATATCCATTTCATCCAATTCTCCAATATAATTATGACACGTGGCAAAAAGTGTTTAAATGACCAATCACAGTAGAGAGAGAATATAGGAAACCACCTTTTATATGACCAATCATTGAAGAAAGAGAGTGTAAATACAATATATGATTGGTGGAATTGGATGAAATGGACATAAGGAAATGGACCTAAGTTTTTTTCTTATTTTATTTTTTAAAATTTAATATATTAAAAAAAAATACTCTAATCTTATCGACTTCTATCAGTATTGGGATATTTTTTATGGTTTACATTTTAATTTGGGATGTAATATTTTAGTATTTTTTTATTTGACTTGCTTTTTTAATTTAGGACATGTATTTGGTTTGTATGATTTTTATGTTTGAACATATTTTAGATGTTTTTTTAAATTTGGCTTGCTTAGTATTATTGTGTATATTAGTTTATTGAATGTATCAAAAAAGTATAAAAAAAACTATTGGTGGGAGGACTCTATTTCTCTCTTTTTCTTTATTGATTTACTGAAATTGATTACTATGAATGAATTGCCTAGGTAGCGTCCTAGTTTTAAAAAAAGTATTAAATTTTTTAAAAAAAAAATATTAAAAAAAGTGAATTAAGTGAGTCAACCCAACCCACCATCTAAGTGAGTCGAGTTGATAATTTCTAACCCATTTAACATTTTAACCCGGGTAAATTAACCCGTATGGATTGAATTAATCTGCTTTGACATCTCTCTTTTTGTGCGTTTTGCTTTATTTCAACTCAGCTTATGAAGAGAGTGTTGAGGGGTAAGCATTTAAGAAGGGACAAAATTGATTTTGTTATTCACTTTTCTATCTTTTTATTTGCCAAACAATAAAATTCTTTTTCTTATATACTGTAACTTCAGAATATTCCACCTTGGGACACGTGGCACTGACGTGCTAGAAGCATGGCCCCAGCACCCGCTGGAGACACGTGGCACCACTCATCCCTCCATTACGTGGCCCTCGCCCACGTCACCACACGGAGTCTCCCCTCAACCAGACGTGGGATCTCCACAAGCCTCGTGGGACGACCCACGTCCCACGAAGTTGTGGGTCGAGCACGATCTCCCCACACGCCAGTATAAATAGCCCCTCACTCGGGGGGCTGAAGCAATCCAATCTCAACAGGACCACATACTATCCAGAGAGTTATCATACGTCATCTCCGACATCCTACACTCTCCCGGTATCTGAGTTCTCTCAGATACCCCTCACGAGTACATCCGACACCACGAGTCCCGCCGTTGGCCCCCCGTTCCGGCCAACCTCCGAGCGGCTCACCTCCTCTTTGGAGCACACCGCTTACAGAGCTTCCAGCAGCCCTCAGAGACCATAACTCTCTCCCACTAAGGCAACCTTCCAAAGAGCGACTCGCCCGCCCGGAGTACCTTAGGCACGTCTTAGTCGCACACGACCCAATACAGGTAACAGCCTTGCCTAACGGCTTCGATAGACGTCATCATGACGAACTACGTGGACTTTGATCCCTTCCGAAGGGTACGTAGGCACCTAGGTGCATCACCTAAGGACAAGTCCCCTAAGGTTAAGACCCCTTGCAGTCCTAAATTCATATTACAATTGTATGAGCCAAAAACGACAGTTACAGTGGTGCCCACCGCGGTCTTATTCAGACCCCAATGCCTTGCACACTCTGCCACTAAACGACATTTCTTTTTCGGGGAGTAGGAGTATACACCTAACACTCAGAAACCCGTACTTGTTTTTGTTTTGATCTCCAATACAGATACAAGACACAACACATCATGACCGACTCGAACGTCCCCACAACCACGGCTGACGCCAGCGCCCTGAGGCGCAGCGCGAGGAATCGACAGGGAACGGCCGAACCGGTCACAACCGAGGCAGGTAGATCAAACGCGACTCAGCCCCAGAGCTCCTCAATAACGCAGGTAGCCGTCACGGAAACCGTGGTCCAGAACCCAACGTCTAGAGAGGAAACTTGTCCTCAACACCCGTATGGCATGCCGCACGTCCATTGCCCCACAACTGGTGGTCAAGAGATGACAGAGCTAGCAAGGAACTCACGGGACGCTGAGATCGCACGCCTCGAAGCAGAAGTAGCAGCTCTACGCCAACAGCGAGGGGAAGAGGACAGGAACTTCGCCCTAGCAAATATGAGCACTCAGCTACCCTTAGTGCCACACGGTGCGACGATAGGGACCTCTAACGACCCTACCGGCTTGCCTACAATTCAGTTTGGGACCTTACCAAAGGAGTTCGCACGGTTGTCACTGACGGCGCACCACCTCCAATGGTGATCTCACCTGGACCAACCATGGTCGTCGGACAGGCAGCACTACCCGTTATGAACTATCCACGGCCACCAGTCCCTAACTACCCTCCAGGGTCCTACCTCCATATGCCATGGGTCGCGACTTACAACCCGTACGCAGCCGCCGGTGCAAATACCTACCAGTGGCCCGCGATTGACTTCCAGGGAAGGGGGAGACACCCTTTCACCCAGCAAGTCATGAACGAGCACGTGCCCATGGGTTTCAAGATGCCCTTCCACATAGAGCCTTATGGAGGAGAAACCGATCCGCGAGATCACCTGAATACCTTCAACTCGGCCATGTCGATACTGGGTATGACGGACGGCCAACAGTGCCGGGTTTTCTCATCAATTCTGAAGGAAGCCGCCTTGAGATGGTTCTCCTTGCTTCCCACCAACTCGATCCATAGCTTCGAGCAATTGGCTCAGAACTTCCTTACACAGTTCGCCAGCAGCAAAGAGTACCAGAAAAACGAAGACTCCTTCATCGGCTTCCACTAGGAGGAGGGAGAAACTCTGCAAGCCTTCTTCACCAAGTTCTCGCTCCAAGTCCAAGGCCTCCAGGACGCCGTTGCCATCTTTGTCAAAAAGCAGGGTCTTCGATGCTCACAATTCTACGGGGAACTAAACAGGTGCCCCGTCTCCACCCTACAGGAGCTCATGGACCGTGCGGAATGGTTCATTCAAGAGGAGAACGCTCAGATCACTAAGGACAAGATGAGGAAGTTCCTGATAAGCAGGGCCGATATGGAACGAGCAAAGAAGAAGAAAGAAAAGACAGGAACCGAGAACCAAACCCCCAAGGAAAAGAACGGTAGGAAGAGGTTGCCTCCTCGACCACGAACGCCTCCTCGAGGACGGTTCACGAGATACACTCCCCTTAATAGACCTCACGTTGGGGTGTTGGAAGAAATTTATCATTCCGACATGCTCACATTCCCCCCACAGGTCAAAAGGCGGAAAACGGGAAGACTAGTGGACAAGTCCAAATACTGCCAATTCCACAAGGATTACGGACATGAAACCAACGACTGCATCCACCTGAAGGATCAGATCGATGACCTAATCCGGAAGGGACAACTTGGCAGGTTCATCAAGGAGGAAAGCAGGGCCAATACCGAGCACCCCCGGGAAGGCGACGGCCAAGCGCCTACCCGCGGGGTCATCAACGTCATAGCAGGTGGACTACAGCAAGGGATCTCCTCCCTACCGCAAAACAAGAAGAGGATGGAACGCTCCATACTCGCCCTAGACTACGTTTCAAAACACAAGAAGATGAGCGAAACCAAGGGAGACCCCATCACCTTCGACCTCACTAACATAGAGGGACCTGTCCACGACGATCCCATGGTAGTGACTACGATTATCGCCAACTACGAAGTCAAGAGAGTCTTGATCGACCAAGGATCCTCAGCAGACGTTCTCTACTTCGATACCTTCAGAAAGCTCGGGTTGAACGAAGCCAGCCTAAGTCCCTTCCCCGGGGCGCTCATAGGGTTCTCAAGAGCCTAGGTTCCACCAGAAGGAATCATCACTGCTCGAACAATAATGGGCACTTTGCCAAAGGTCGCGAGTCTTGATGTGGACTTCATTATTGTCTCAGCACCGTCAGCATACAATGCAATCTTAGGGCGACCGTCCCTAAACAAACTCAGAGCTGTAGTGTCTACCGCACAGCTCGCAATGAAGTTCCCAACACCCCACGGGGTTGGAGAAATCATGGCGGACCAGAAATTAGCGCGAGCATGCTACGCTGCTAACCTAACCAAAACCGTCAAGGTCACCCGCCTTGGTCCTAAAGAGTCACGCAAGGAACCCCCCGAGGCTAAAGAGTCAGGAGGAAAGAAGCTAGAGTCCGCCCGCCCGGACCTAACCTCCGCTTAAGACACCGAACGCACTTTGCATTTTACCTTTAAGCCAAGTCGTATATGTCTCTACTTTGAATTTAGGATTTCCAGCCTGACCAAGGCTCGCCTGACTTAGGCAATCCGAATGTAAACACTTTTCTTACCTTCAGTCTACCTAAGGCTAGCCTGACTGAGGCTGCACGAATGTATTCATTTTGTTTAATGTTGAAAGCACTTCTTTTCAGATAGAGACAAGACTTCAACTCTGCAAAGTACTCGCCTAAGTCCCATCACAAGACGACGGGCTCAATCGCCTAAGAAACGCTAAGCGCCCCCAGGGCCAAGCTAAGATTTCCCCAAAAGCGCGGTAAACAAACCCCTTTGGTGCAAAAAACACAAAACGAATGTTCGACGAACCACGCTAGCAATACGCATACAAACCGTCCTGATCACACGGTACTCATGCAAAAAATCTTTTTACTCAAACGTAAAGAGATAACCAGAAAAGAGAGACTGTAAACGCACGAAACTTTTTACCCTGAATTAAAAAGGAAAGCAGGAAAAAACTCTTTGCAAAAAATCATTCTCATTAATGCCAAAAATGAGAAGGCGTTCGCCCATTACAAAGGGTAAGCACCCTAAAATCTACCTAAGCCTAATCTTGGGCATCCCCAAGATCTAGAAAAGTCCCGGCCCTAGCCGTGTCCACGTGGTCAGCATCTTCTGATGACCCCCGCCTGGTCACCTCAGCCAGCTGCTGAGAAGTAGGTCCAATCCCTGGAGCCCGCCCGCCAATTCAGGACAACACTTGGTGATCCACCAAGCGATCCGTCAATCGACGAAGATGAGCAAGATTCAACGGAGGGTACGTTTCCGTCCGACCGCGAAGCTCACCTTAAAAAAACTCCAAGGAAGGATGCAAGGAAGCCACATACTCCGCTGGGAATCTCTCCCCACGGAGACGCTCGAGCTGCTCGACCACCAGGAGCATACCGTACATCCTTAGCGCAGTTAACTCTTCCTGACGATCGGCGACATCGGCACCTTTGCCCTCAGCCGCCAGCCGATCAGAAAGGCTCTCAGCAACACGAGCCTCCGCATCCCGCAGGGCCTCACGGAACGAATGCAGCTCCTGTTGACGCCTCTCAGCGTCATCCCGACGGAAGGCCAGCTCCTTGCGAGTCCTCTCCAACTCCGAGCGAAGGAACGAAACGTCCGCAGGGTGACCAGCTTCGGCCCTGAGACGGGCGACCTCCTCAGTCAAGGACTTAACCTCGCGTCCTTAACCTTCACACTCCAGCTTCTTGGCGACGAATCTCCTCATGTAAGAAGCGCGCACATACACAGCGGAGTCAAGAGCAAAAGCCTATCACAAAACGAGGAAAAGACCAAGACGAGGGAACTTACCAAACGTTTCTCCTACTCAAGACCAGCTTGGTGGAAGTCGGCCAACGCCTCAGCAACCCGGCTGAAGCCTCGAACAGCAATATTCAGGGGCAAAGTGTCAAGCTCCCTAGCTTCCCTCTCCCGCATCTCCATGGGAAAGCGCGTGCCCAATGCCACCAGCTCAAAAGCCAATCCCCCCTCCGGTGGCCCAAGGGGTTCAGAAGGGCCGACAGTCGACCCAGGAACAACATCTCCCGTGGCAGCCGCTTGACTCAACACTACATTCCCTCCGTTTGCGAGGACTCTGGCCTCCACGGCCGCATCACCAGACTCCGCAACCTCCACAGCCGCAGGACCTCCCGCCGCAGTCCGGGGCACGGACGAGTCTCGGGAAGACTCCTCAACGACCACCCTAGCCCTCTTAGTATGAGGCTGATTCACCCCTTCAATGGGGCTGGCAACAAGAGGACGGGTAGAAAGAATCACCCTCATAGGTGATTGACGAACGACGGTAGAAGTGGTAATCGAGGTAGGAACATGGGCAGAAACAGGAATAGCATCCCCCGCCGGAGCCTCCGCCTGTGCATCCTCCCGGTTAGTACTCCGCCGTACGACCTGCGGAGACAGTCGCAAGTCAACCCCAGCAGGACGCTTCTTGGGACCACCTTCCCTGCTTTCGGCTAACTCCGCCGCAGAAGTTCCCCTCATTTCCCCTTCCCGGGGTCCGCTCGCGCCAACCTTCCCCTCCTTCTTCCTCCTCTCCTTCGGAAAAACCTCTTGACGACGCTCCCCCTTGGAAGACGGAGGCACATGAAGCCGCCTTTCCCTCTCGCCACCAGTAGGCACCATAGCGGGTACCACAACTGGGACATCAGCGGCACCCCCCATCGACAGGCCCTGTTGACCATTCTTCCTCCCCCCGCTCCGATGAGTATCACGAGTCCGGACCAGAGGAGGAGGAGGGGAAGAGGAGGGAAGATCTTCCAAATCAGTGAAATCAAACGGGTAGTAGTTATAATCGTCACCTCCGCCGGCCATTGGATTCAAGAAGTAAGAATAAAAAAAGGCAAGAGCACACGAAACAGAGGCAACGGAGAAAGGTGAATGCAAATGTAAAGTCACAAACTTTCAAACGTTGGAAATTTATAGGGCACCCAAAGGCGCGACGATTCAAAAAATTTGACCCCTCGAATCCCGCAACGGATAGAACCCCTTATCCCCTGCAATCAAACCCAGCTGCAACCGCTCGCTTCAATCGCACACGTGGAAAGAAGCAACGGACGGGATGCACAGCCAGGACAAAGGAGACGCAAAGACCAAAAAGCCCCCGAGAACCCAAGAGTCGCCTCGAGACACCCGAGGGCTTTTTCGCAAAACTCTCCACCCGGGGTAATGATGGCTACCCTCGGAAACGAACCCGCATTCAATGAGGGAGAAACGACGGCAAAATGCTTTAATATCAGAAGCACCCGTTCAAGCCCTGACGTATGGCACTTGCAAACAAAGCCCGCTCCCTCAACAAATAGCCCTCTGCAAGGAAGTTATCGTCAGCCACTAACCACGGATGAACATGGCCAGAGGAGAGCTCTTCGAAAAATGACCAAAGCAGCTCTTGACTTTTGGATTTTCCTTACTAGCCCTTGAAGGGTATTTCGGGAAATGCCCCTCTGAGCAAATGATGACTCCACCTCGGTAAGTCGCGTACTTCCTGCAGGAACGGCTCGAAAACTTGCTGAGGAAGCCAAGCGGCCAGCTACCCAAAACGAGACGCGTGTCCTCTCCAAGACACCTCCTTTTCTACGGAGCGATGCGAGATAGCCAACTTCGTGAGTCAGACGGCCAGCTCCCATATCCGCGACTCCAGAAGGTCGAGCTATTCCACGAATAGAGACAGCGAAAATTCTCAAGTGTCTTACAAGCAAAGGAACTTAAGTCCATGGGCGCCCGACACCCGTAGAGTTAGGGGAGTTATGTAACTTCGAAATATTCCACCTTGGGACACCTGGCACTGACGTTGTAGAAGCATGACCCCATCACCCGCTGGAGACACGTGGCACCACTCATCCCTCCATTACGTGGCCCTCGCCCACGTCACCACACGGAGTCTCCCCTCAACCAGACGTGGGATCTCCACAAGCCTCGTGGGACGACCCACGTCCCACGAAGTCGTGGGTCGAGCACGATCTCCCCACATGCCAGTATAAATAGTCCCTCACTCGGGGGACTGAAGCAATCCAATCTCAACAGGAACACATACTACCCAGAGAGTTATCATACATCATCTCCGACATCCTACACTCTCCCGGTATCTGAGCTCTCTCAGATACCCCTCACGAGTACATCCGACACTTCGAGTCCCGCCATTGGCCCCCTGTTCCGGCCAACCTCCGACCGGCTCACCTCCTCCTTGGAACACACCGTTCTTCTAGCAGTCCTCAGAGACTATAGCTCTCTCCCACTAAGGCAACCTCCCAAAGAGCGTCTCGCCCGCCCGGAGTACCTTAGGCACGTCTTAGCCGCACACGGCCTAATATAGGTAACAGCCTTGCCTAACGGCTCCGATAGACGTCATCATGACGAACTACGTGGACTTTAATTCCCCCCGAAGGGTACGTAGGCACCTCGGTGCATCACCTATGGACAAGTCCCCCAAGGTTAAGATCCCTTACGGTCCTAAATTCATATTACAATTGTCTGAGCCAAAAACGACAGTTACATTATTATACAAATTAGTCCTTCCGTCAAACTCTGTTAAAAGCCATTAACGGAAGTGCTGACGTGGATGTTAACTGCTTACATGGCACCATTTATTAAATATATAAAATAGTCCCTGAAAGATTATACTATTATACAAATTAGTCCCTAAAAAATTATATTGCCATACAAATTAGTCCTTCAAAGATAATACTATATTAACTTAAATCCTTAAAATAATAATATGCGTAAGGTAACTAGAAGGTTTTTACATACAATAATAATCTACCATACACTTCTACAACATCAATTTGGTGGACGGTTTTAATCTCTAATGTGTCCTTGAAATCGGTGGGTGGTGGTGTGAGTTAGGGAGTGGCATCCTATATATAAGGTTAATCTAAATGTCAGTTACATATCGACTTTGACAGTGCAGTGCAACAACAAGGTAATGGAATGCAAAAGTACTTATTTAGCTGCAAAATCGGATAAGTATTGTTGTACCGAGAAGTATGCTAACCTTAACAAGAGTATGCTAGTCAATTAACAACAATGATATTCAAGGGAAGCTATGCCCATTGAAAATTTAGTACTTAACAACATTTGCAATATTATATATATAATTAAAACTTAATTTTTAACATTTTGCTTTTGGTGTTAATTATTATTATGAGTAATATATTACTATTAGTAATGAATTAATAATTAGTTGTTTGAAAAAATCGTGGACTAAAATCTAGATAAAGGCCGACTTAAAGGAAAGAGATCATGTGAAAACATATGATAATTCAATAAGTTTCTTAACACTAGTAAACCAAGTTATAATTCAGTTGAATGTAAAACCTAATGATGCCTCATATTAATATCTAACTAGTATTGAACCCGTGCGATGCACGGGATATGACTACAAATTATTTTATATTAATTTGAGTTTTTTTTGGTACATTTTAAGAATTAAACATATAATTTACGACATATGAGTTTTTGGCGTTTTCATAAATAAATAGAATATATTTTTTATTTGTCAATAATCTTATATTGGTTCTAATGTTGTTGCTAAAAACTGTGCATCCTATCTATTAATCTCAAAATAGTAATAACAATACAAAATACATAAAAATAATTTATGTGAAAAAATCATTTAACAAATGATATGATATTGATTGTTTCATTGTATAAGCTTATGGTTGATGTAGAAAGTATGATAAACCCAATAATATATATATATATGATGACAACACATACCAAATAAAATATTTAATATGTGTATACACAATGAATAGAATTGATACAAACTACTTAAAAAAAATGATACAAACTAATTAACATTATGAAAAACTTCCTTGAAGACAAATTTTGAAAAAAAATAAAAAAACCTTTGATGGAGTCTAACATCAATGGGCCACCAGTGATTCATGTGGTACATTAGGGGCATGTTCTTCCCCCTTTTAAGCTCGTTTTAATGTTCCCCTTGCATGCTCAGTCTTTATCAACATTTATTTTATATTTAAGGCCAAAATCAATTTTTTTAGGACTAAACTGAGGTAAAGTTACTTAGGTGCTTGCTATAAAGTTTACCAATATAATTAAAACAAGTGGCAAAATTTTTTTGTATAACCAATCATGGTAGAGAGAGAAAATAAAAAGCAATAAATTACATAACCAATCAAATAGGAGAGAGAATATAAATAAGGTTTATGATTGGTGAACTTTATAGCAAGCACCTAAGCAACTTTACCTTAGTTTTTTCCTTTTTTATATCCTTTGATTTTGTATGAGGTTTCAACTTTGTTATTTTTCTTTCTTTGGTTTCAATTCATCCTTTGTCTTTAAACAAATGTCATCAATCATACATGAACTCTAGTCAAAACGCCATATAAAGTTAATTTGGGCATTCAAAACCTCGAATTAAGAGTTGCTAAATATTTTAAAAATTGCATATGGACTAACTTGACACATTCTTTTGATCTCAATTGAACTTTTATGGTAGCTCAATTGTATTCTAAAAGGAGTAATTTGGGTTTCATATATAGCTATGCAAAAATTGCATTAGCTAGTAAAAATAAGAGACAAAATTGAGCTTAAAAAATAAAAAAATGATAAAGGGCAAAATTAAAACTACATATGAACTTAAGAGACAAAATAGTTAATTTACGCCTAAATATTAATATTTTCGGTAAATTAGTATAATGGAAATTCCCCTACCTATATCAAAGAAAGTCTTTATAGTTTTAACCCATTATAAAAGACTAATTATAATATTATTAAACACCAAGAGAGACGTATGTATTTTCACTCTTGTCATATCCAATGAAAGAAGCAAAGCAATTATTGGTACATTTGCTTTCTTAGTTTCTTGATGCTTTTTCATATTTGTTTCTTGTGTTTGGACATATTGTACGTCAGTTACATGCCAAATTTGATAACAATAATTTACTTAAACTAATGATATCATAAGTTGCATAATTTCTAATAAAATATTTAAAGTCTTTTTTGATATCTGCTTTTTCCATAATTGGTTTTTATATTTAAAGGGGTTCTTTAATGACACAGTCAAGAACATTTTATATTAGATTTATAATATACTTACAATGACTTCTATTTTGTGTGTGCTGTTTTATTCATCTCCTGTACCATTTGAATGTGATATGATGCTTCTGTGTGCATATAAAGTAAATAAGTAAACTGATGGAAATGCTTGTAACTGAGAGTTATGTAATTGTGTAGCAAGTTGAAAGACTTGATTAGGGTAGATAATAGAAAAGCTAACCAACAAAATGCATGAATTTGAATCATTTTAGAAATGGGTAAAGTATCCTTGCTGCTCCCAAACTTTGCTGTAATGTTCATTTCTGCTTTCAAACTTTTTTTTTCAGTTCATGCCTACTCTCAGACTTTCAGTTTTGTTCATGCTTGCTCTTTTTGCTAACACCGTTAACATGCTTGACGGAATTTGTTGACATGGACGATAAATGGGTATCTCTTTTGCCACACTATCCACATCATTTTTCACCACACATTTAACATTTAGCATTTATTGAAAACAAACCTAAATACAAATAAAAAAAAACCAAATTTTGACCCTAACCCATTTTTACTACCCATTTTTAAAAAATGGGTTATGGTAACATTTTGGATTTTTTATTTGGGTTAGGTTTTATTTTAATAAAAAAAATTAAATGTGAGGTGGACAATGACGTGGCAAAAGAAATACACATTCATCATCCACATCAACAAATTCCGTCAAACATGTTAACGGTATTAACAAAAAGGGTAGACATGAACAAAATTGAACGTTTGGGGATAGACATGAACCTAAAAAAAGTTTGGGGGTAGGAATGAACATTACAACAAAGTTTGGGGATAGCAAGAATACTTTATCTATTAGAAATTAACAAAGTGGACACAGTTTCAGTTAAGCATTGCTAACATCTTATTCATTTCCATGGCGTTTCAAACTTTTTACTTTTAAATAAAATTTTTTGCCTTGACATCATATGCAGACAATGAAATAACATCATAGTTTGAAAACCCGGACCAACCCGGGCACCAAGCCGGTCCGGGTGGTCCCTATGGACCGTTTTACAATTGATCCGGGTACGACTCGGATTGACCCGGGTTGACCCGGCGGGTTTTAGGCAAACCCGATGACCCGGTTCTTTTTTTTTTGAAAAAAATTTGAAAAATATAGGATTGTTTGATAGTTTTAATATTTTATTTTCTTAATAACTAACTTGGCAAGCTTCTGTATTGTTTAAAGTGTTAAAGTGGTTTGAGTTAGGACTTAATTGATGTGTTGATTTTTTATTTAAATTTCATTTTTGTGGGATCAAAACTTAAGTGTTTAAGACTTATTATGCGTTATTATTTTTATATTTTAGACTTGTTATATTCAATTTCAGCTTTGCATTTGAATTATAATAACTTATTATGTGTTTTTCATATTTATTTGGTTGATGTATGCATATGTATATATATTTTTAAATTTTTAAAAAATTTGACCAGGCTAACCGGTTTTTTAGTGACCCAGCGACTGAACCAGTGACCCAATGACCCGAGTTCTTGACCGGGTTAATGACCGGTCCGGGTTTGTATAACATTATAATGAATAACATTATAAAGGGTTTGTATTCCCTTAACTATTCTCTCTCATGTTCGATGACTAAAGAAATAGGAATGGAGTGTTATTCATTAGGAGGGTTGTCCGCAATAATGAGCCCCGCAATATCCGAAAGGTTAGTTATCAGGCCTACTCTGATAGATACCGTGATTATAAAAAATTAAAAA
Source organism: Senna tora (assembly GCA_014851425.1). Lineage (NCBI taxonomy): Eukaryota > Viridiplantae > Streptophyta > Magnoliopsida > Fabales > Fabaceae > Senna > Senna tora. The sequence goes on from CM026269.1 coordinate 33,703,190, forward strand.
TTTTTAACAAAAGCTACCATAGTGTTGCTATTTGCTTTTAGTCTTGCATAAAGTAAAGACATATAGATGGCATTCTAAAAATGAGGCCAAAAGCAAGGATCCCATATTCTGAAAATTCCATTTTCAATTTTTAGATATATACTATGTTATTGTCCACTTGAGAACAACTACATATATCACTCTTTAGTATATATTTTTTTTATACTCGAGGTATTAACTAACGGCCGTACTACAAACACCTTAGAATCAAATCATAGCAGTGAGCTAGGAAGGGATAAAGAAAGATTGTACATCAATAATTTGCTATAATTTGTACCCAAATATATCAATATACAGTCCATTATTTCAAATTTCATGATCCTTTGTTCCCTTTCATTTCCATTTTCTTTGACAATTAAATGAAGTAATTCTATTGCTTTAGGTGTAAGGTGAGGTCAAATTGCTATCTCAGACATACAACCAAAAGATTGAAACACTGCAATGGCTTATAGTTCAGTAATCAGTAAATAAACAACTAATAAGTACTTAACCCACCTGATCTCATTTTATTTTATTTTCCCTTAAAGTTTCGCCAAGAAAATCTATCCTCAATGCAAACTATGATTTATTTCTTTTTCTTTTCCTTACAGTTTCACTAAGCAAATAAAAATTGACACTTATATTTTATCACCAAATATCATGTATATATGACATGTTTTCCTCCTCCATAACTGATATGTAGGCCATGGGTTCATCTGTTTCTCAAAACATTCGTCCCAACGCCCAATGAAACAAACTTGGCGTGTAGCCAATCCTTGAGAATATATATATATATATATATACAACATAATTTTACGTCATTTTTTCACTTTTTGGGGTAATAAAATAGAAGATAAGGAAAAGAAAAAAGGACGAATGAGATGATGGAACAAAAGGAATGCAGAAAGATATAAGGACGACCACAAAAAACATTGACACAGGTTCTTTTTAGAAGCTTCATCGGCAAATGCTTTTTCCTTGTGTTCAACAATTTTAACTCCAGATCTCAAATTTCCAGACAATAAGATAAACAATAATAATCAATATCCGTACAGCATAGTAGGGAAAATATAATATCACTTACCGCAAAGCAATAGTCTGCACATAATTTTACGCATTGTCAGTTTCAAATTATGATTATGAGATAAGAAAATGATAATTCAAAGAAAGAAGAAAAAAAGGAAAACATTCTTTCTCACACACGCAGAGGGAAAATTCATACAAGGAGTCTGTCACATCCTCACGACGCGGACTTTGATTGTCCAATTAAGGGCTCACCTCATTATATACTACAAATTCAAACGTAATAAAATCTCACTAACCGGAAATGCAATTAATATATTTGTTGGTGCGAAGGTCAAATGTCTTGATTTGAGTATGGGTTCAAACGATTTGAAGTTTCACAATTCAAATACGCAATCAATGAATTTACTATGGCATTTAAGTAGTAATCACTGTGTGAATCAAATTTCAATGACCTAGTCATTGTATTTAATCTCATTCAATTTGATTAGCCACTATCCTCTAATATAGCCGTTTTGTTTCAGCACCAGGTCGCAAAATTAGCGTTACATGATATCCCAATTAATGTCTTTTATTGTAAATCTTATAATTTAATTTGCTGCTTCAATCGAAATTCAATGCCTTTTTTTTTGGAATGGGCACACGGTGAGGTTTTTTGTGGTTCATTTGCTAGAATTGCTTATACGTGCTGATATGGCATGACTGCATAGATTGTTCAAAAGGATAGGTGTCAAGGATTTGTTGGATGTTTATTCCTTTAGTCATATATATACATATATAGATATATAGATAGATTGAAATAGATGATTAGAAAAAGAATCAATATTGAAATATATGATGCATCCCTTACCTTATACAAACAGCTTAAAAAAAATGCTTAACATCATAATTTTGGGCGTAATTCACGGAGTATGAGTTAATTCAAAAAGTGGAATATATCTTCACAAAATAATTACTGAGAAATTCATTGCCATGACAAAAAAAAAATTGGATAGTTATGAATGAATACAAAAAAGTGTATGTCAAGGCTAATTGAATTAAAATACACATTACTCACTTGGTTCAAATTTTCCTAAATGCATGGGCCAAATGTTAGATGATTACATTATTTCTTTTAAATATGACATTAATCTATCCTTAACCATATCACAAAAATGACAATGAAATATGCTATTAACGATATAGAAAATCATAATATATATACTTGTTTTTATTTGATGTGCAATTAATCAATTTAAGAAATGATTGATATATACTTGATTGAATTGTAACCAACATATGTTGTAAATGGAATTAAATGTATGTTTAATTGTTAATTATTCATTGATATTACAATTTTATTAGATTTGAAAAATTTTGCTGGCAATAGGAATCGATTTGGATCGTAGAAAAGTTGGTATGCTAGATGGTCTCAAAATCCTAGGTGGCAATGTTGTGTTAGATGACAATATGAGGATGCATTCAGAAAGTGAGCTTGTAAGTTGGTTTAATATATTATATAGATATATAGAAGATATATAGATTATATAGATTGATTGATTTATTTATTTTATTTATTTTTTTGGTGAGTTGTAGGGGGTATTAATTAGGTATGAACATATATATATATATATATATATATATATATATATATAATGTTGATATTTCTAAATTAATGACAGTGATGCTGTATTTCTTATTTCAAAACTCACAATCAAATAGCATTAAATGATATTCAATTAGAATCATTTAAGAGCATATGGAAAGGCTTTAGAGAATGTTAGAAGATGTGTAGGTGGAAAATGAGCATGATATGTAGAAAAGACATGTGTCAAAAGAAGAGCCTATGTACATTCCTTTAGTAAGATATATAAATAGATAGATAATTATAATAATTATTCTTCATTAACATATTACATAAATTATTTAATCTTATACTAACTCTTTCGTTGTGAAAAATTATACACATTTTAAAATTCTGAAAGTACTAATATTCAAAAACTTATTGAATTGTAACTAATTTAATTATAGCACACATGTTTCCTTCAAGTCAACTACCGTGGGCTTATTCTTCTTAGGGTTAGCAACACATATTCGATTCTGCAGTTAAATAAGTACTTTTGCATCCCACCACCTTGTTGTATTGCACTGTCAAAGCCAGTAGGCAACTAACAATTATATTAGCTTCGTAGAAATGTAAGGTATATTATTGTATTAAAAACCTTCCAGCTACCTTATACATATTATTATTTTAAGAACTTAATTATGATTTAATATAAATTTTTGAATGACTAATTTGTATAGCAATATAATAGACTGATTTGTATAATAGTATAATCTTTTAGGGACTAATTTATATAGTTAATAATTAGTGGTGCCATGTAGACAGTTAATGGTGCCACGTAGGTAGTTAACGGTCCATGTCAACACTTTCGTTTACGACTTTTAACGGAATTTGACGGAAGGACTAATTTGTAAAGTAGTTTCATTTTTCAGGAACTAAGTTGGATAACTAAAATTCTTCAAGGACCAAATTATCAGAAGAGCAATCTTTCAGGAACCAAGTTGTATATATTCTCTTTCAAAACAAATAGACTTTCCGAAATTGTTACTATCTTCGATAACTTATGAAAAAGTAACAGAAACTTTATGAAATTATTACGTCTTCGAAGAGTAAATGTTTAGTAATACGATAGTACTGAACTTCAATACATTTCTCCAATTAGTTAGTCCATAATTCATTTAAAATGGGTCCTTATTAATGTAAATATTTAGTAATATTAATAAATGTCATTACATAATTAGAGGAATGCTAAAATTCAATATTACTGTACAACTAAATTTTTATCTCGAATACATATTTTAATAGTTCTTCTGATCCAAAAGTTATTTTTTATTTTCACACCTAATAGTTTTTTTTAATCATGCAATTTAATTTATATTTTAATTAATCGAAATAATATTGCAGACTACGAAATCAACAACAATTTCCTTTATTTAATCATCCGCACTGAAGAGATTCTTTTCAAATATTATAATTACAATTTACAAACCCATATCTCAACACAACATTTTAAACACGGACTTCTTTTCACCAGATATACAATATAGCCTAGGGAGTGGGGATGATCAAGGTAAAATTTGGATAAAATATTATATTTTTCATCTTCGAACCCAATTTAAATAGATATCAGAGTCAATTCCTAACAAATGATCAAATTTTCATATCCGACCCTAAATTTGTAAAAATTTAAAACAAATTATTTTATTAATATAAAACTCATTTTTATCAATTTTTTAAAGGCAAAATACTATTTAGTCCCTGAATTGTTGGTCAAACTACTATTTAATCCCTAAATTGTTCAAAAACACTATATAGTCCCCGAATTGTTCACTCTGTCAACTATTTAATCCCCGAATTTGACAAAAATACTATTTAGTCCCCGAATTTGTAACTATGTCAACTATTTAGTCCCCAAACTTGGCAAAAATATTATTTAATCATCAAATTTACAACTCTGTCAACTATTTAGTTTACTGACTGTTACTTTATAGTTGACAGAATTGTAAATTCGTTAATTAAATAATATTTTTGTCAAGTTTGGGGATTAAATAGTTGACATAGTTACAAATTCGGGGACTAAATAGTATTTTTGTCAAATTCGGGGACTAAATAGTTGACAGAGTGAACAATTCGAGGACTAAATAGTATTCTGCCTTATTTTTTTATTTATAACCACAAGAAATAAAAAAAATCATAAATATAAATATACTACTAAATTATTATAATTTGTATATTAAAAAATTTTCTTTACTATTATATGTTCGAACAAGAGATTTAGGATGAAAGAGAAGAATTATAATAGATTGAGAATGTGTCTGAAAGTTTTTTTAAGTATAGATAACATACCTTCATACCAATCCCAGACCTGTTAACTTTATACCCAAAATCATACCCAAACCCACTTTATTGAATTTCAAAATATCCCTAGCAGTAAGTATATTTTGGTCAACCACTAATATCATAATCTAATACACAAACGAACCAATACATTCCGACACACCTGTTTCATGCATACCCTTGAAACAATAAAAGAGGTTTACCTTCTTTTTCTCCCCCCTTTTTGTGCTCCTTCAAAATAGATATTAATAAACCGTAGACTAAGTGTTAAATGTTTTCAATGTCCAAAACCATTTCACGGCGACGCACCAAGATAGAAACACACTGCTACAAATTCAACATTAATGTTTCACGCCAAGGCAACCCTCCTCTTTTATCCGGGCTTGGGACCGGCTATGAATATATCATAGGCAGAGTTAAACAAGTTAAAATCATCAAATATCCACACATACGTTACCGAGCAAAATCCATAGATCCAACACCTCAAAGACAACAAAGATCCACAAACGCTGGGAAATCCTCAATGATTCAATAAGCAATTGCACTCCCATAACCCAAAGAATTTCCAAGACAATCCCGAAGAGTGAAGGTGTTCATGATAAACCATTACATAAATCAAATCAATTAGTTTTAGGAATTAGAAGTGGAGAACCCAGATCTGAAGTCGATTTCACAGATGAAAAACAAAACATAATAAACAGGGACTTGTAGCAAATCCAAGTAGTTAACTCTTCCAATCTGGCAAAGAAATACACAACAATATCCTTACATCATCATCAACGAAATCTAGAACACCAAAGGACTCGCAAATAAGCAAGTAAAGGTAAACCCAGGCCCCAGCCTCTTCCATAAACAACCAACAACGGAACATTTTATCCATCATTTCAGCAGCAACAAGACATGTTCCAATTCCAAACACTTATGCATTACGGCCAGAATCAAACCTAATTTTCAATGGATTTAGAGCCAAATGAATATACAAGTAGTATACGTAATAGAAGAATGACGAATACCGAATACTGTTTCCCTCCGGTCAAATTTATATGTGCTCAAATGCTTACAGTTCCACAGTGATCAGAGCCAACAGAATATTCATGCAAAAGATATATAGATGGTGCCGAAAATGCATCAATATTCTTAAGAAAACCTACAGAAAGAGAACAACTTTGAATTATGATTCAATAGAAAAGAAGAAAATGGAATACGTATTTTTCAAATATCAATTAAAAAAACATATTTCAACTAAAATTGCAAAGATTTAAAAAGGTTGTCAAATCCTACATAACAATATAACATAAAACTGGTCGTTTGGCTAAACCACAAAAGAAAACAAAATAAAATGAAAATTGGCCATGGAACATAATTAAAAAAGTAACCAAAGCCACACATCACCCGTGCCTTTAGAGGCAACCTGAAGACACGAAATGCAAGCCAGTCAAAGGCAGAAATCAAAATCTTCATAAAAGAACAGTATGTGTAACAAAATCACCAAATAGAGTAACGAAGTCAAGCCTTGTGTTCTTCCCATTTGTAAAACAGAAAACCAGTTCTCCCAAGCAGAGCAAGGTAGTAAGGACCAATTAAAATGAACCGAGAAAAACCCAAACAAAAATTTAACATAAAATTTTGTCATTTAGGCTTTCAGCAAATAACTATGCTAAAACTTTTTAAAAAAACATGAAAATAGAATATGAAGTTCTTAAACAAGGTAACCAAAACCAGGCACCTAAGTCAGTGACTTCAGAAGTGCCACCTGAAAACACCAAAGCCAAGCCGGACAAAGTAAAGAGGAAATTTAGTCCCTCAAAATCTTTTAAAAGAACAAAACTAAACAAACTAATGACTAAATCACCAAATCAAACATCCGAGTCTAAGCCTATGAATATTTCCCACTTTTAAGACCACCTACTCCCAGAAAGCTGCACCATGACAAGTTACTAAATAAGTTAGGCTGCGTTTGGTTCGGCGTAGAATTGGAATCCAAAGGGGAATTGCACGGAATACAATGAATTTTTCAGTTTGATTCGTCCATATGGAGTTGGAGTTGGAATTGGAATCCAAGGAATTGACTCATTTCCATGGAATCCAATTCTCAATTCCATAAAGTGGGTTTTGTTTGGTTGGACGTGGAATTGAATTCCACATGGAATTGCACAATATTCTATGAATTATTTAGTTTGGTTGAGTTATGTGGAGTTGGAATTGAATTACGTGGAATTGATTTTTTAGAATTGGGTGTTTAAATTTTGTAGAATTGGATTGTAGGGTATTTTTGAGGAATTGAGATAAATTTTGTGAAATTGGGTTTAAAAGACATTTTTGTCCATACTTTCTTTCTCTCTCTTTACTGTTTTTTATTTTTTATAATGAATATTAAAAAAAAAAATTAAAAAAAAAATTATTTAATATTTATTAAGGAGCAAATTAGTCTTTTTACCTCACCTTCTTTTATAAACTTTCAATTCCATCTTTTCATACCAAACACACTTTTTCAATTCAAATAATTCAATTCCAATTCCAATTATAATCCAATTCCATAAAAATTTTGAACCAAACATAGCCTTATTATATCACAAAAATTTGAAAGACTACCAACAAAAAAATTGGCAAAGAGATAACCAATTATCCTGATCACTCCAGGCACAGCGAATGAACTGACGAAATCCTACATAACATTATAACATAGAGTAAAAGAGTAAAACGAAAATTGGCTATGAACCATTGTTAAAAGAGTAACTAATACCACAAATCCAAAGTCCCGTGCCTTTAGAGGCATACGGAAAAAAACAAATGCAACCCAGACAAAGTAAAGAAGCAAAAATCATAATCATCTCAAAAGACTATAGTGTATGTGCAAAATCACCAAATAAAGTCACGAAGTCAATCCTTATGTTCTTCCATTTTCTAAACCACCACTTTCTGGCAAACTGCACCATAACAAATTATTAGATATTTTACTTCACAACAAGAACTCAAGGAAAAAATATAAATTGGTAAATCAGATAACCAATTATCCGAGCAGAGAAAGGTACCAAGGACCAATTATAAGAAATGGGGAAATCCTACACAACAACAAAACATAAAATTTGCCATTTAGAGAATAACTATGGCTAAAATTATTTTATAAAAAAGAAACAAGAAAACAGAATATGGACTTCTTAAACCATACTTCAACTAAAATTAAAGGAAAGCCAGACAAAGTATAGAAGAAATCTAGTCCCTCGAATCTTCTTAAAAGAACTAAACTGAACACACTAATGACTAAATCACCAAATCAAGCATCCGAGTCTAAACATAAGAATATTTCCCCACTTTTAAGACGACCTCTTCCATGAAAGCTGCACCATAACAAGTTACTAAATAAATTACTATACCACAAAAATATGAAAGACTAAACAAATAAATTGTTAAAGAGAAAACCAATTATCCCGAAAACTCCAGCCAGCTATTGAACTGAGGAAATCCTACAAGACAAGATAACAAAAAACTTGTCGATTAGCTAATTAACCACTAGCTAATTAACCACGAAAAAGCAAAAAAAAAAAAGGCCATGGAGCATAATTAAAAAAATTAACCAACAACACAAACCAGAGTCCCATGCCTTTAGAGGCATCCTGCAAACACCAAATGCAACCCAAACAAAGTAAAGAAGCAGAAATCATAATCCTCATAAAAGAATAGTGTGTGTGCAAAATCACCAAATAAAGTCACGAAGTCAAGCCTTATGTTCTTCAGGCAAACTGCGTCTGCACCATAACAAATTATTAAATATTTTACTTCACAAAAAAAACTCGAAGAAAATATATAAATTGGTAAATCAAATAACCAGTTATCCCGAGCACAGAAAGGTAACAAGGACCAAATAAAAGAATCGGGGAAATCCTACACAACAATATAAATTAAAAATTGTGATTCAGCAAATAACTACAGCTAAATTTTTTTAAAAAGAACAAACAAACATGAAAACAAATTATGGACTTAATAGACAAGGTAACCAAAACCAGACACCAAAGTCCAAGACTTCACAAGTGCCACCTGAAAATATCGAAGGAAAGCCATACAAAGTAAAGAAGAAATCTAGTCACATGAAATCTTCTTAAAAGAACTATACAGAACACACTAATAATGACTAAATCACCAAATCAAGCATCCGAGTCTAAGCATAAGAATATTTGCCCACTTTTAAGACCACCTCTTCCATGAAAGCTGCACCATAACAAGTTACTAAATACGTTACAATACAACAAAAATCTGAAAGTCTAAACGAATGAATTGTTAAAGAGATAACCAATTATCCCGACCACTCCAGGCACAGCTAGTGAACTCAGGAAATCCTACATGACAAGATAACAAAAAACTTGTTGATTTGATAATTAACCACGAAAAAGAAAGCAACATGAAACAAAAATAGGCCATGGAGCATAATTAAAAAAATTAACCAACACTACAAACCAGAGTCCCATGCCTTTACTGGCATCCTGAAAACACCAAATGCAACCCAAACAAACTAAAGAAGTAGAAATCAAAATCATAATAAAAGAATAGTGTGTGCAAAATCACCAAATAAAGTCACGAAGACAAGCCTTATGTTCTTCCATTTTTAAACCACCTCATTCACGCAAACTGCGTCTGCACCTTAACCAATTATTAAATATTTTACTTCACAAAAAAAACTCAAAGAAAATATATAAATTGGTAAATCAAATAACCAGTTATCCCGAGCAGAGAAAGGTAACAAGGACCAAATAAAAGAATCGGTGAAATCCTACACAACAATATAAATTAAAAATGGTGATTTAGCAAATAACTACAGCTAAATTTTTTTTAAAAAAACATGAAAATAAACTATGGACTTATTAGAGAAGGTAACCAAAACCAGACACCAAAGTCCAAGACTTCATAAGTGCCACCTGAAAACATCAAAGGAAAGCCAGACAAAGTAGATGAAATCTAGTCACTCACTCGAAATCTTCTTAAAAGAACTATACAGAACACACTAATGACTAAATCACCAAACCAAGCATCCGAGTCAAAGCATAAGAATATTTCCCCACTTTTAAGACCACCTCTTCCATGAAAGCTGCACCATAACAAGTTACTAAATAAGTTACTATTCCACAAAAATCTGGAAGTCTAAACAAATAAATTGTTAAAGAGAAAACCAATTATCCTGACCACTCCAGGCATATAGAACTGAGGAAATCCTACATGACAAGATAACAAAAAACTTGTCGATTGGCTAATTAACCACGAAAGGAAAGCAGAATAAAACGAAAATAGGCCATGGAGCATAATTAAAAAAAATTAACCAACACCACAAACCTCTCATGCCTTAAGCCCAAACAATGTAAAGTAGTAGAAATCAAAATCATCATAAAAGAATAGTGTGTGTGCACAATCACCAAAGTAACGCAGTCAAGCCATATGTTCTTCCATTTTTAAACCACCTCATTCAGGCAAACTGCGTCTGCAGCATAACAAATTATTAAATGTTTTACTTCACAATAAGAACTAGAAGAAAATATATAAATTGGTAAATCAAAAAACCAGTTATCCCGAGTGGAGAAAGGTAACAAGGACCAAATAAAAGAATCGAGGAAATCCTACACAACAATATAATTTAAAAGCTGTGATTTAGCAAATAACTACAGCTAAATTTTTTTTAAAAAAAAATCATGAAAACGAACTATGGACTTCTTAAACAAGGTAACCAAATCCAGACGACGAAGCCCATGACTTCAGAAGTGCCACCTGAAAACACCAAAGGCGCAACCCATAAAGAAGAAATCTATTCACCCAAAATCTTCTTAAAAGAACCATAGTAAACACACTAATAACTAAATCACCAAATCAACCATCCGAGTCTAAGCCTATGAATATTTCCCCAATTTTTAGACGGCCTCTTCCATGAAAGCTGCAACTTAACAAGTTACTAATAAGTTATTACACCACAAAAATCTGAAAGACTACCAACAGATAAATTGTTAAAACAGATAACCAATAATCCCGACCACTCCAGGCACAGCAAATAAAATGAGGAAATCCTACATAACAACATAACATAAAACTTGTCGACTGGCTAATAACCACAAAAAGAATACAAAATGAAACAAAAATTGACTACGGACAATAATTAAAAAAATAACCAATGCCATAAACAAGACTCCTGTGCCTTTAAAGGCATCCTGAAAACACCAAATGCAACCCAAACAAAGTAAAGAAGCAGAAATCATAATCATCTTAAAAGAATATAGCAAAATCACCAAGTAAAGTCACGAAGTAAGTTTTATGTTCTTACATTTTTTTAACCACCTCGTTCAGGCAAACTGCACCCATAACAAATTATTAAATATTTTACTTCACAACAAGAACTCAAAGAAAATATATAAATTGGTAAATCAGATAACCAGTTATCCCGAGCAGAGGAAGGTACCATGGACCAAATAAAAGAACCTGGGAAATCCTACACAACAATATAACATAAGAAATTGTCATTTAGCAAATAACTATGGCTTAAATTTAAAAAGAAAAAACATGAAAATATACTATGAACTTGTTAGACGAGGTGACCAAAACCAGACACCTTTGTCTGACTTCAGAAGTGCCACCTGAAAACACCAAAAGGCAAGCCAGACAAAGTAAAGAAGAAATCTAGTCACTCAAAATCTTCTTAAAAGAACTATGGTAAACACATTAATGACTAGATCACCAAATCATGCATGAGTCTAAGCTCCCCACTTTTAAGACAGCCTCTTCCATGAAAGCTGCGTACCACAAAAATCTGAAAGACTACAGCAAATAAACTGCTAAACAGATAACCAGTCATCCCGACCACTCCAGACACAGCTATTGAAAGAACCAGGGAAATCCTACATAACAATATAACATGAAAATTGTCATTGTCATTTAGCTAATAACTATGGCTAAAAATAAAAAAATCAAAAATCAAAATAGTCTATGAACTACTTAAACAAGGTAATTAAAACCAGACATCAGAAGTGCCACCTGAAAACACCAAAGTCAAGCCAGACAAAGTAAAGAAGAAACTCGAACTCTTCTTAAAAGAACTACAGTGAACACACTAATGATTAAATCACCAAATCAAGCATCCGAGTCTAAGCCTATGAATATTTCCCCACTTGTTAGACCACCTCCCTCGTCCATGAAAGCTGCACCATAACACGATATTAAAAAAGATATTATACCACAAAAATCTGAAAGACAACAACAAATAAACTGTAAAAAAGATAACCAGATATCCCTACCACTCCAGGCAGCTACTGAGCTTGGGTAATCCTAGATAACAATCTAACATAAAACTTGTCGATTGGCTAATAATCACGAAAAAAATACAAAATAAAACAAAAATTGGCTATAGTCCATAATTAAAAAATTAACCAAAACTGCACACCAAGTTGCGTGCCTTTAAAGGCAACCTGAAAACACAAAATGTAAACCAGACAAAGTAATGAAGAGTTCTCAAAAGAATATAGAGAACACACATGACAAAATCACCAAATAAAGGAATGAGATCAAGCCTTATGTATCTTACAATTCTCTAAACCACCTCTTTCAGGCAAACTGCACCATAACAAATTAATTGTTAAATTAGACAACCACTTATTCCGACCATTGGTACCACTTTGTTACATCAATAGTAAATAGAAACACACGTATGACAAAATCACCAAATAAATAAATGAGTTCAAGCCTTATATATATCTTACAATTTTTTAAACCACCTCTTTCAAGAAAGCTGCACCATAACAAATTAATATAACCAAATAAATAAATGAGTTCAAACTTTATGTATATCTTACAATTTTATAAACCACCTCTTTCAAGCAAGCTGCACCATAACAAATTGATTGTTAAATCAGACAACCACTTATTTCCACCATTGGTTCCACGTCGTCACATCAATAGTAAACAGAAAAATTAATTGTTAAAAAGAAAGTTAATATAATTTAAAAATTGAATCTTTGACCATGGACAAGTAAGATTTACATAATTAAATTATTGAAATTTTGACTTGAAAGATATTATAGTTTTATACTCTTCCAAGACTACACATTTTAAAAATATATTGAACAGACAAAATCACACACTCGTCCACTAAAATGTGAAGATTATAAATCTTGTTACTTAAAATTTACTTGGAAACTAATTATTATTTAAACCAAATAATTAATTTCTGATCAAAATAAAAGAGAGGTCACCATATAGGTCAGCATGAAATGGCGATGCTATGTAAACCTTAACACAATATTCAACTGCAACAAAAATTTTCCAATTCTATAACAATCATGTCACGGCAAAGAGCAAATATAATTTAAAGTATTTACAAACTTCCAAATAAATTTAATATTCGTCCCGGATCCAATCTCCCAGACATCAGATCTTCTTCAAGAATTCCATAATATTTAGAGACTCCAAAGTGCAGCAATCGAACAAACGAAAATAACTAAATCCGAGTTTAATTACCATGTAAAGATGCCATTATAAGAATCAATGAGATTCTGCAAAATAAGAATCTGCAAAATAATTCAAGTATTTCAGCCCCCTTGATCTGACCGAGAATAAAAATCCAAAGATAACAAATGACAATATCCATCTTACATAGATATCATTAAACCAACAAAAGAATCTAGAACACTACATGAAAATGCAGAACCAAATCCAAAAAATCCGCAAAGAAAATGATAATCCGACAGAGAATTTATAAACCATAAACCAGTCTTCAAGGATTACTTATAGTACACCCACGGGTTGAACGGCCAAGTTCAATGTACACAAAATAGTCACTACCTCGCTCACTGGACAACACCAATTGCAAACCACGTAAAGTTATAACAAGAAATCTTGATTTTTTGTAAATGAAGAGAATCTAAAAATCGAAAAGTTATAACACAAAATAGGAACACTTTTTGTCGACAGACCAGCTGCAAAAACACCAAGTTCCTAATTCAAAACAATGCGTCAAGGCCCATAACCATTGAAAAGATTAAGACGAGTAATTAAGAAAATCAAATCCATTATCCCATATACTTCATAACGCCGATCTCCCCTTTACCCGTCAACGAAAATCTTTAAAACCCGATCTGATATTCCAAACTGCAATCGAACAGACAAACGTTCAAAATCTAAATCTTGGACGGTGATCAACCAATGGAATAATCAAGCAATCGATGTAATAGAAGAATAAAGAAAATTATCACTTGCTTACGAAATAGAGAATAGTAAACCGCAAACGGATCCACCAAGAATACGAAACACTAAAACCTCAATCGTAAACCATCCAACGCTATCGCAAAAGAATAACCTAAACCACAACGCAAAGATATATCACAATTCACAATTCCAGATGCAAATCTTTAAGAAAACCAAATCCCTTATCCTATATACTTCAAAACGCCGATCTCTCCTTCATCCGTCAAGGACAATAATTAAGACCCGATCTTATCAGTATGTTCCAGATCCCTAACTGCAATCGAGTAGGCAAGCGTTAAAAACCTAAATCTTTGACGGTGATCAGCCAAAAAGAACAATTAAACAATCGACGTAATAGAAGAATAAAGAAAATTATCTCCCGCTGGCGACATAGAGAATATTGAACGCATAAGGATAACCTTAGGTCGCTGAGAGGATATATATAGATAATACTTGGTGGAGATTGACGGCTAGAGTAAGGAGATGGAATATCAACGGCCAAGATCTAAACTTTAGTCGCCCACATTGACGCAGTTTCTTTCTTTTTCTTTTTTTTTTTCTTAAATAGAATAAAATAAAAAATACGTTTTCTAAATTAAGGCGGTGGAAGTGGGACGGGTCCACACGCCTGTCAGACTCCATGGATGTTTTTTTTTAATGCTTAAAAGTTCAAATTTAAAAAAAATGTCAAAAAAAATCGTTTTAAAGGCAAACAATAATTATGTCTAATAGGTACTTTAAAATTTTATCCTATAACTTTGAATATTTTTTTTGTAAAAAAGTAAAAGAAGAAACACAAAAACGGCACCAGAACACCCAGCACCAAACCAAAAATAAACTAAGACCTAAGGAATCTTGTCCTAACCAGATCAGCCCTCAAAGCAAGAGAGATCTCAGTAGGGGGACTCCCAAATCCTAAACAGAAGTTGACCTAGCGAACCTAACCTGGCCAAACCATCCGCACAATAGTTGGCCTCATGAAAAATATGCTTGAAAGCAATACTATTGAAATGTCTAGACATTGATCTAATATCTTGAATCAAAACTCGGAACTGATGAGTAGTGGCATCCCCTTCCGAGATAAGCTTGATAGCTTCTAGACAGTCTGCTTCAACCTCTAAGTTCAGAAGACCTTTGTTGGTTGCGATTTGCATCCCTTTCCTAATAGCTTCAAGTTCAGCAAACATGTTGGTTCGAACACCAATAAAGCCCGCAATCCATCTCCTATCCTCATCCCTGAAGATACCTCCAATACCTGTAGGTCATGGATTACCAATTGAGCTACCGTCAGTATTCAGTTTAATCCATCCAGTCCTGGGCTTAACCCAACAGACGCTGATGTTCTTATTGCCAGTAGTAGCTTCAGAAGGATTAAAAACACTTCTTGCTACCTTTATGTTGAATTCGACAGTTTGGAGAAATTTATATGTGTTGAAAACTTTTTGTCCCATGATCTCTTCACACCTAGCCTTCCAAATATAAAAAAGGATGCTAAGAAAATCAATGTCTAGACTATCTGAACTCTTATCTTCCAATCCAGCAAATTTACATAACCAATCCAATGTTCTAGATTGAAAAAGCCATGAAGAGATCCAAAACCAAACTGCAGCCAAGTTGCCTTAGCCATGGGGCAATCCCTCAGGCAGTGAACAATACTTTCCTCGAACATGTTACATCTCTGGCAGATATTGGTGGAGCTCAGACCTCTGTGAGCCCTCAAGGAGTTTGTCAGTAGAGCGTTGTTACAGATAAGCCAAGCAAAAAATTTCACATTTTCCGAGCATCTAAGCTTCCATATGTCCTTCCAAGGGAAGTCGATGATAGGACTTGAGTTAGCACTATTCAAGAACAAATAGCCACTCCTGGCACTATATTTGCCATTAGGTGAAGGTCGCCAAGCAAGAGCATCTCTGATTGAGGCGTGAAGAGGAAGAGGAATCCCCAAAATCTCAATTGCAATATCAGGAAGACATAGGGCATGGATGATGTCAAGTTGCCAACTCCCATTGGCGATTATACTATCCACAGTATCATCAGGATTTATGAGATGTAACTTCTCTTCATCTATTGTGTCAATTAAGGGGCCATCTCCAGTCCAAACATCATACTAGAGTCTTGTTTAAGCTCCATCACCAATTCTCATACAAAATCCATTTCTCAGCCTATCCTTAGACTTAATGATACCCTTCCAAATGTATGAATCAGATGGCTTGTAACTCAAATTGAATAAACCACCTTCAGACCCATATTTATTCTTCAAAATCTTCACCCAGAGCTTATATTCATTTGTAATTAAGCTCCACACAGCTTTCCCAAGAAGGGCTGTGTTAGAATTTCTAGCTTTCCTAACACCCAACCCTCCTGAGGCTCTAGGAAGCGAGATTTTCTCCCAATTAACAAGGTGAAGACCCCATTTATCATTATGAGTACCCTAAATGAACCTTCGTGCCTGCTTGTCAATCTCATCACAAACCCGCTCCGGGAACCACAAGCATTTCATACTATAGATAGGAATGGCATTCAAAACAGCTCTTGTTAAAGTAACCCTGCCAGCTCTACTAAGTATATTGCTTTTCCAAGAACTTAGCCGCGAACTTAGCTTCTGTAAGACATTATCAAAATCATTACATTTTACTCTCCCTTTAAGCAAGGGTACCCCCAAGTAAACACCCAGGCTATCCAAAAATCTGATGCCCGAGATATTGGATATGCTGTCCCTAATGCTTCTTGCAACCTTTGGAGAGCAGATAGCCTTAAACTCAGATAGCGTGGTTTTGATGACTCTTGTTTGGGAGATTGACGCCTGGCCAAAGAGCATCAAATCATCTGCAAACAAGAGATGAGAAATTTCATGACCATCTCTAGAAATTTTAACGGGAGTCTAGGATTTGCTGTTTACCTTATTCACAATGTGTTGAGACAGTTTTTCCATACATAAAACAAACAAGTATGGAGATAAAGGGTCACCTTGGCAGAGCCCTTTAGTGGGCCTAAAATAAAGGGTTAGATTCTGTTCCAAACAATGGAGAGCATAGAAGAAGAAACACAATCCATAATCCATTTAATAGAGCAGGGGTTAAAACCAAAATCATACAAGGTAGACTCTAAAAACTTCCAACCTAACTTATCATATGCTTTCTCTAAATATATTTTATAGGCAGTCCAGCCATTCTTGTTTTTATTTTTCTGAATAAAGTTAATGATTTCTTGGGCAGCTAAAATGTTATCAGAAGTACCTCTCCCTAGTATAAAACTACTTTGCAAAGGACTAATCAAATTATTTAAAAGGGGCCTAATTCTATTCACTATGACTTTAGTGATAATTTTGTAGACAACGTTACAAAGACTAATTGGTCTAAGGTGATTTAATCTAATCGGATTAAAGTTTCACATAATTCTGGATCAAAAGAACCAGTCCTAAATGCCTCATGAATAAGTTTAAAAACTGTTGAGAATATTCTACATTTATGTTGCAAATCAATTAGAATCATTAGGATATGATTTAGTCCATCAATTAGGAATCAATTGTATTTATTGTATTTATTCTTACTTCCTAGAATAGGTTTTCTTCTCTTGTATAAATACCTATGGTATTCTCATAATAATACACACAGAAATTATCTCATTTAACATGGTACCAGAGCCATTGTAATTGCTTCCGCCTCTTTTCTGTGTGGCTGTGTTCCTTTTCCAGCCCTAAAATTTCTCTCCTTCTTAGCTGTCCAATCGGATCTCTCAAGTCCGACACCTTCCCGGCCTCTTCTTGGAACACGCGCCACACCACCGTGTTCGGGAGGCGCCGACCGGCCGAACCCCGTTTTCTCCGGCGTCATCCGACGTCTCACGCGCCTCCACGCGCCGCTGCCCAGTCCACCGGAAGTTTCACGCGCCGGCGCGTGCGGCCGTTTCCGGCGTCGTCTTCCGCCGTGATTTGTACCGTCGTGATCGTCGGCATGTTCTGGTCTCGTTTCCAAGGTCTGTTGGCCATTATCCCAGACTTTGGTGTGTCACTCTCTTGTACATCTCAAGTCAGTATACTGCCATGGCCATGGCTCCTACTTCTGAGTTCTCTGTGGTTGCCACGGTTGCCCAAATTGGTAATGTTACTACTTACTTTGCTCGTTCCCCGGATATTGGACCTTGGGTTCTTGACTCCGGTGCTTCTGAACACATCTCTGGTAATAAAAATCTTTTTACCCATCTTTCTAGTTCATCTTTACTTCCATCTGCAACTCTGGCCAATGGCTCTAAAACTGCTGCTATTGGTATTGGTAAAGCACAAATTCTTCTGTCCCTATTTGTTGATTCTGTTCTTTATGTCCCTGAATCTCCTTTCAATCTTATTTCGGTTAGTAAATTGACTAAATCTCACAATTACTCCATCACCTTTGCTAATCAATGTGTTTCTATTTAGGATCGGAGTACGGGGCAGATGATTGGCATAGGACGAGAGTCACAAGGCTTATACCACCTTTCACCTCCTATATCCCCAGTTGCATGCACATCCAGTTGTTCTCCATCTATTATCCATAATCGTTTAGGGCATCCAAGCCTTTCAAAACTTCGCAAAATGGATGCCTCTCTTTCTACTTTGTCTGCCCTCCCTTGTGAGTCGTGCCAATTAGGTAAACACACACGTAGCTCGTTTTCTACTAGTCTTAATAGTCAATCTTCATCTCCTTTTCAACTTGTTCACTCTGATGTTTGGGGTCCTAGTCGCGTGTCTTCTACATTTGGCTTTCAATATTTTGTCACCTTTATTGATGACTATTCTCGTTGTACTTGGGTGTATCTGATGAAAAATCGTTCTGAGGTATTTAACATTTTTCAAAACTTTTGTGCTCAAATAAAAACTCAGTTTAATACCTCTGTCTCTATTTTGCGTTCTGACAATGCTAAAGAATATTTGTCTACACCTTTTCAAACATTTATGGCCAGTCAAGGGATTTTACATCAAACCAGTTGTCCTCATACCCCACAACAAAATGGGATAGCTGAACGTAAGAATCGCCATCTTATTGAAACAACTCGTACTTTGCTTATTCATCATAATGTCCCTACTAATTTTTGGAGTGATGCTGTTCTCACTGCATGTTACTTGATTAATCGCATGCCTTCTTCTGTCTTGCATGATCAAAACCCTCACTCTTTGTTGTTTCCTAACGACCCTCTTTATCATCTTCCTCCCCGTGTTTTTGGTTGTGTTTGCTTTGTGCATGATTTAACTCCAGGGAAAGATAAACTTGCAGCGAAATCCGTCAAGTGTGTTTTTCTCGGTTATGCTCGACTCCAAAAGGGCTACCGATGTTATTGTCCAACCACTCGACGTTGCTTCACCTCTCCTGATGTGACCTTTTTTTAGTCTTCCCCATTCTTTGTATCTTCTACGCCTGTAAGTCCCTCTGTGATCGAAGTCCTTCCTGTTCCTTCTCTTACTATTCCAGAGGCCTTACCCCAAGACATACCTAGTCCTCCTCTTCTGACATATCATCGCCGTCCCCGTCCTGAGCCTACAGCTACTCTTCCTGACTCACTGCCTTCGTCTGAATCACCCCCTACTCCGGTCCAACCGGCACCTGCTAGTCCTCCTATTGCCATTCATAAAGGTACTCGTTCCACCCGTAATCCTCACCCTGTTTATAATTTCTTGAGCTATCATCGTTTATCTACTCCATATTATGCATTTGTGTCCTCTTTGGATTCTGTTTCTATCCCTAAGACTACAGATGAAGCTCTTGCACATCCGGGTTGGAGGCAAGCTATGCTTGATGAGATGACTGCCCTACATTCTAATGGTACATGGGACTTGGTTTCACTTCCTCCTGGAAAATCCCCAGTTGGTTGCCGGTGGGTTTATGCAGTTAAAGTTGGTCCTGATGGCAAAATTGAACGACTAAAAGCTTGTTTAGTGGCTAAAGGGTATACTCAGATCTTTGGATTGGACTATGGTGATACCTTTTCTCCTGTTGCCAAGATTGCTTCCGTTCGTGTTTTCCTATCCATTGCAGCTATTAATCATTGGCCACTTCATCAGCTGGATATTAAGAATGCCTTCCTCAATGGAGACTTGGAAGAAGAAGTTTATATGGAGCAACCGCCTGGTTTTGTTGCTCAGGGAGAGTATGGGAAAGTATGTCGACTTCGTCGTTCTCTTTATGGACTCAAGCAGTCACCAAGAGCTTGGTTTGGTCGATTTAGTTCTGTGGTTCAAGAGTTTGGCATGACTCGTAGTGAAGCTGATCACTCAGTTTTCTTTCGCCATACTTCAAGTGGCAAGTGCTTATACTTAGTTGTCTATGTGGATGACATTGTTATTACAGGCAATGATGACTTAGGCATTACTTAACTCAAACAACATCTGTGCAACCACTTCCAAACTAAAGATTTGGGAAAGCTTAAATATTTTCTGGGAATTGAGGTTGCCCAATCTAGTTCTGGTGTGACTATTTCACAACGGAAGTATGCACTTGATTTATTAGAAGAGACAGGCATGCTAAACTGCAAACCAGTTGAGACTCCAATGGATCCAAATGTCAAACTCTATCCAGGACAGGGGGAGCTGATAAACAATCCCGAGAGATATCGAAGACTTGTGGGAAAACTTAATTATCTCACTATCACTCGTCCAGATATATCGTTTGCTGTGAGTGTAGTTAGCCAGTTCCTACAATCACCATGTGATAGTCATTGGGATGCAGTTGTTCGAATTCTTCGATACATTAAGGGAGCACCAGGCCAGGGACTGTTATATGAGGACAAGGGGAACTCCCAAATCATTGGCTTTACAGATGCGGATTGGGCTGGATCACCAGATGATAGGCGATCCACATCTGGATACTGTGTTCTCATCGGTGGAAACCTAGTCTCTTGGAAAAGCAAGAAACAAAATGTAGTTGCAAGGTCTAGTGCAGAGGCTGAGTATCGTGCTATGGCATTAGTAACTTGTGAACTCCTATGGTTGAAACAACTTCTTCAAGAGTTGAAAGTTGGAGACAAAGACAAAATGGAGTTGGTATGTGATAACCAAGCAGCTATGCACATTGCCTCGAATCCAGTGTTCCATGAGAGGACCAAACATATTGAGATTGATTGTCACTTTATTAGAGAGAAAATTCAATCAGGATGTCTTGCTACTCGATTTGTCAATTCGAATGATCAGCTGGCAGATATCTTCACTAAGTCTCTTAGAGGTCCTCGGATAAAATACCTATGTGACAAGCTTGGTGCCTATGATTTATATGCTCCAGCTTGAGGGGGAGTGTTGAGAATATTCTACATTTATGTTGTAAATCAATTAGAATCATTAGGATATGATTTAGTCCATCAATTAGGAATCAATTGTATTTATTGTATTTATTCTTACTTCCTAGAATAGGTTTTCTTCTCTTGTATAAATACCTATGGTATTCTCATAATAATACACACAGAAATTATCTCATTTAACAAAAACAATATTACCAGTTTGGTCCCAATATTTTTGAAAAAATAAAGGTTGGAGGCCATCAGGGCCTGGGGCTTTGTAAGGCTTCATAGATCTAACTGCTTGACACACCTCTTCCTTGGACACTTCCCTGGAAATAAAATCGGCCTCAGAGCTGCTCAACGAGTTAAGACCTTCCGTAATCAATTGCGGGTTAGCAGAGATATTATCTTGGAAAAGATTCTGAAAGAACTTTTTTGCTGCATCTTCCAATTTTTTGTTGTCTGTACACCACTCCTCATTGTCCAAAACCAAGCCTTCAATCTTATTGCGCTTCCTTCATACTAAAGTTTGTGTATGAAAAAAATTTGTGTTTTTGTTTCCATACTTTAACCATTGCTCATGCGACTTTTGGTACAAATGAACTTCTTCTTGAGCAAGAGTTTCCTCTAACTCCTTCCTAAGTTCTTTCTCAAGGTTCAGTAATTGCGAATTTAAGCAAGTGTCGAGGGTCTTCTGTAGGCCACTAAGTCTGGCTGTCAGAATTCTTTTTCTTTTGAAGATGTTGCCAAAAATATTCTTATTGAACTCTTTGGCTTTATCCCTGGTATCCTTTAATACCTTCCCGATATCCCGGTTGCCATCTTTCCAAACTTCTCTAATTACATCCTTAAACATTGGATGTCTTGTCCACGCAGCTTCAAGTCGAAAGAGTCTTGTACCCCTAATCCTTTGCAGACCATCACACGAAATACTTATGGGATTGTGGTCTAAATAGGCATTAAAGAGGTTGGTGACTGAAGCCTCAGGGAAGGAGGTTTTCCAATCCACATTCTAGAGCGCCCTATCGAGTCTTTTAGCAACTTTATTATTATTTTTAGTATTCCTTCTCCAAGTGAAGGGGGAACCATTAGCCCTCAAGTCCATTAGGTTACAGGCCTCCATCATATTCGCAAATTTCTCTGCTCTATGAGGATAGAAAGAGCCACCTGCAACTTCGTTAGGCAGCAGGATGTCATTAAAGTCACCCAGGAGCAACCAAGGGCAAGAGATGCTGCACTTAACTTCTTCCAGATGCTTCCAGAGCTGTTCTCTAGTACTGAGGTTAAGGCTACCATACACGGCAAAAAAAACCCACGAAGCACCATTATTCTTAACTGATATTGTAACAGCTTGATGATTATTATATAGGGTTGAGAATTTTTCCTTGGAATAGTTGGAGAGTACCCAGATACCACCCGAGTGTCCAGAGGCTTCAGATATAGCAACAGCAGTATATCCTAAGTAGCTACAAAAATTCTCAGTTTTAGAGAACTTGATGTGAGGCTTAAGGATGCATATAACTGATGGGTTTTGAAGTTTGATCAACTCCCTTACATGCCTTTTTAGCTAATTTATTTGCAGCACCTCTGATGTTCTAGGAAATCAACGAATATCGAAAGGTTTATTTTGAGGTGCTCCACCAATATGACTATTACCATTATTCTGATTACCAAAACTGAAAAGCAATTGATCTGGGGGCCTTGGAGATTGGAAACTTGTCCATAAAATTCGCAAATTTGGAAGGTGGGAAGAATAGGGCTGAAGCAATAGGTTAAACCCTAAGATCTGGACCCCTACGTTCCTGATCATCACCATCTGAACTATCATCACAAATATCGAAAGGTTTATTTTGAGGTGCTCCACCAGTATGACTGTTACCATTATTCTGATTACCAAAACTGAAAGGCAATTGATCTGGGGGCCTTAGAGATTGGAATATGTTGCCTTCCTGCGGCCCATGCTTGATAGGGAGGGAGCTTGGGACACATGTGTCTTGGGAATGAGATTGGTGATTTTCTCCTGAACTAGACGAGCTGATCACGGGGGTGGACTTGTTGTCAGAGGCTGGGGAAAAATTACCAGAGTGGCTAGCTTTGTTCATTGTTTCACGATCCTTGGCAAAAGTGTTCTTGAAAGCCTCCCTTAGTACCCTTGCTAATTATGTAGTTTGCTCAGTATTCTGCTCGATAGGGGTCCTCTCAACTGGAGCTTCTGGTATAACCTCCTCCATCCTGGATATTTTCTTCTTGCTTATAAAGGGGCCAGCCTCCCTTTGTTTAAAAGTAGGAACTTTCTCAACTGCAAAGTTTGATGGAGCTTTCATATTCCTAATATTCTCATCGTTGCTTAGAACATGAAATTAGTTAATAGTTCTGGCGGGATTAAAACTCTTCTGACCACCTTGAGATCTTCTATTGTAAGATTTTTTAGTGGCAACCATCCATTCACCATAAGTCAATGTTGTAAGAACCAAACCGGACAAAGACTCGGACAAGTGTTCAGTTTATGGTCTGATCGGTTTAATCGGTTGAACCGTCGGTCGAACCGAATGATGCAATAATTAATAAATATTAATTATTATTAATATATAAAATGACATCACTCAAATTTTAGGTTTCAATATACATAATTTTGAAGTTTTAAATTACATGACTTCTCAAAGTTTTAATTTTCAAGACTTGTCAAACTCTGAAAGAACTTAATCAAACCAAATATGAAATTTTTGGTAATCATGACTTTAAAATTTTAATTTTCAAGGCTTTTCTAATTTTAATTTTTAAGATTTCTCTAATTTCTTTTTTTATGTTATTTTTTATTTTTTTTTTCAAATTTTTATTTTTTATTTTAAAATAAAATTGGACCGGTTGGACCCCGCTTAAATCCGGTCCAACTACAAAAACAATTTTTTTGGTCCAACCGACTCGCCTTTGTATTCGGTTGGCGGTTAAACCGGTTGGACCGTCCGGTCCGGTCCGGTTCTTACAACATTGCCATAAGTACTTTCCTCATTCCCGGAAATTTTCTGAAGACCTTCACTTATTCCACCCATTTTATTCACATCCATATTTGCTTCAACATTCCCAATTCCAGTGTCTGCATTAATTGGATCTTGATCAACTATAAACCTTTTTGTAGGATAATTTTTTGGGAGGTGGTCATAGGTACCGCAAGCGGTACAAAGATTATGTAAAGATTCATATTCTACTTTCAACCAGTGGCCTCCGATCTAGATCTTGCCAACCAGAGGTTTCTTGAGATCCACCTCCACGCAAACCCTAGCAAATCTTCCTCTGGATGCTTGAATGGTATTAGTATCAACCTTGAAAGGGGTTCCGATGGCTGAAGCAATGGTTGGGAGGACATTTTCATCATAATAAACCATATTTAATTCCGAAAATTTAACCCAAACCAATGTTTTTTCAATTTTGTTAGTCTCCAGATGAAAGTCCGACGCCCATTTCCTCAAGATTAAATATTGGCCAAGAATAACCTAAGGACTACCTTCCATGACCAGCTTCAGATCCTCCTCATGATTAAAGGTAACCTGAAAGTAACCTTTGCAACGTCTATCATCTCGAATTCCTCATTCAGCTTCCACAGGGACCTGACCATGTTCAGTAGATATTTGTAGCCAACATCGCGACCCAACACTTTGATGATGATAGTATTTTCCCATACATTACTCAATTCCTGCATAATCGATTTATCCACTAGGATCTTGGGAAGCAAATGGTTAACTTGATGATATTCAATCTTGATCAATTCCATCTCTATCAGATTCGCCGGATTCAACGCTACTTTCCGTTTCATGCCCATAAGCTTGTCTTTGAAAGAAGGCTCCGATGTTCCTCCCTTATCTAACGGTGTTCCAGGCGGCCATCCGGGGTTAGGGTTCGTAGATTGCAAGGGGTTGCTTGGTGGTCTCTGAGAACGAGCGTTCTCATCTTGTCCCTCCATCACCACATCTTGATTTTCTAGGAGCATTTCAGCGAGAACCTCTATCGCTCAGTTATGGTATCTTCGCTAATAAACGTTCACCTGTAAGTTTTAACAGGAGTTTGAGTACAAAATTAATAAATTCAGAAAGAGTAAAGAGGTATCCTACCCATATCCTACTTATACTATGTTCACAATAATAATGATTTATTTTTATATATATAAAGTAATATTTTAAAACTTTTTTATTGAGAAAATATATAATGATAATAAAAAATAGTTAATATTATATATATATAAGTAATTTAACAGTACATTTATATTTTTTTTATGGTTATAGATGAAAAATTGATAAAAATAAATTTTATATTAGGTGATGACCTAGGTGTACTTACAAAATGTAACTGTCGTTTTTGGTTCAGACAATTCACAGTGCAAAATAAGGATCGCAAGGAGTCGTAACCTTGGGGGATTTGTCCTTAAGTGATGACCTAGGTGCCTACGTACCCTTACTGAGGGATCAAAGTCCACGTAGTTCGAAGAGGGAACGTCCATAGGAGCCGTTAGGCAGAAATGTTACCTGTAAAGACCGTGTGTGGCTAGGACATGTGTGTTATTTCGGGCAGGCGAGCCACCTGTTGGAGGTACCTTGTAAGTAGAGCAAGAGAGGATGTGTGAATCTTGTAATGGAACGAGTATGTACTGATGTCTGTTAGGTAGACTTTCAGGTAATGAGGACCTCGTTGTATGCAATTGTGTTGCGAGTATTGTCTTATTCGCTTGTTCACTTGTTCGCTTCTTCCTCAGGTGAGGGATATTTATACTTATGGTAGAGGAGAACGTGGTCGACCACGTTTTTGTGCCTGAGGTTTGACCTACGATCTGGGGGGTTCACCCACGTCTCTAATGCGGGAGAATATGCAGGTGATTGCGGGGAGAAGCCATGTTCAAGGCCATCGAGCGATGCCACGTGTCACTGATCCGTCCGATTAACCTTCTAGAAGACCAGTACGACGTGTCCATAAGAGAGCATATTAAGGAATTACACGAAACTTAAAGTTTAAATTTGAAATACTCTAATTTTAAATATAAGATGCATTGTAAAAAATTTTAAATCTAAAATTGAAATAATGCAGTTATAGTTTGATATTATAAAAATTTTAAATTCTAAAAAAGTTAATATCAAATGATTATTATTAGAAATTTCTAAATGATTATGAATTTATAATTCTTAATTCATCATTCTTAATTAATTATTTAGGATTATATAATAAGTTCATAACATATTTAATTAATATGGTCAATCAATTAGTTTAATGGTCTCTATCTTAGACTATCATAGATATTTTAATGATGCATCTTGAATATTAATAATATCTTAACATTTTTAACAGTTTGGCTCAAAAAACACGAAAAAAAAAATTATTGTATAGAGATGTACAAAATTATGATAGTCTTTTCTTTCATGTTGTCATTCAGTTTTCAACAGCTATAATTTTCAATTGTCTTACCCTTTGTTATGACTATCAATAAGAGCCAAGGATACACGTGATCCAATATAGGTTTATACCTACCATGTCCCATCTTTACTCGTAACAAAGGGTAAGTAGTCATTTCACATGTTTGGAAGAGATTTGGAGATTGAAGAATGAGTCTTCTTGCAATAGACTCATCAACATAATTATGAAGTTGGAAAATGAAAAGTGGAGAATCAAGTTTACACATAGGAGGGTAACAAGTGTGAAATCTTGCTAGCTAATTTTAGTTTGTCATTA
This sequence comes from Senna tora, assembly GCA_014851425.1. NCBI lineage: Eukaryota > Viridiplantae > Streptophyta > Magnoliopsida > Fabales > Fabaceae > Senna > Senna tora. The sequence continues at coordinate 33,730,275 of CM026269.1, forward strand.
GAGAGACTCTATTGAGTTCTTTGAACCCCGAGAGACTGCAATCTCTGTTAGATTATTATTGTCTAGGTCTATCGATCATGAAGATTGTAGCTACGAAGTCTTTATTTCTTTGGCCTTTGGCGTCAATTTTATAAAAAAAAAATAACCACCCATCAAATAAAACATGGAGCAATGTCTATAAGGAAGTGTTTCAAAATATTAAATAGTCTTTTACCATGTTGATATATATCAAGATGGGTCATCAACCGGATACCATAACTTTGACTACACTCATGAAAGGGCTTTGCCATAACAAAATGGTTGGAGAAGCACTAAGCTTTCATGATGAGCTAGTCGCAAAAGGGTTTCTGTTCAATGAAGTTAGTTATGGCACCTTAATCAATGGGCTCTGTAAGGCAGGGAAAACGAGAATTGCCATTGATGTTCTGCCAGGATAGAGAGACAGGGAATTAAACCTGATATAGTTATGTACAACACAATCATTGACGGCCTTTGTAAAGATGGACTCATAACTGAGGCGCGTGATTTGTGTTCTGAAATGATTGAACTGGGAATTTCTCCAGATATCTTCACCTACAATAGTCTAATCCATGGCTTTTGCAGCATGGGTGGCTGGAAAGAAGCTTACGAATTGCTGAATGAGATGTTCCGGAAAGACATTAACCCAAATGTTTATACCTTTACTATACTTGTTGATGCATTTTGTAAGGAAGGAAGGATTATTGAAGCTCAAGCTGTGTTTGCTACAATGATGAAGTGTGATAAAAAACCAGATGTCGTCACCTTCAATGCTTTGATGGATGGATACTGTTTGAGGAATAATGTTAATGTGTCAAGAGAAGTATTCAATAAGATGGTCAAAAATGGTTTGGCACCCGATGTTATCAGCTATAATGTCTTGATCAATGGACACTGTAAGAATAAAATGATCGATGAAGCCATAGATATCTTTAAGGAAATGCATCGCAGGAATTTGGTTCCAAATACTATTACTTACACTTCTCTTATTGACGCTTTGTGCAAATCAGGCAAAATATCACAAGCCCAAAATAGTCTAGCTTAGGATGATCCTGAGTCAATGATTTTGACAAACATGTATGTGGCCCTTTATATTTTGTAATTTCCCAAACGGCACAAGGTTTTCTATACAATGCCCGAAGCCTCCAAAGACAACTATTCTCACCATAGTTAATGCATCGATATTCTACATTTTTTTATGTTGACAAATACACCTTATATGTATGGTGTGATTTAATGGAGTATATTTTGGCAGCACGTCGTAAGACAGCCTTATTTGAAAATGACATCCCAACTGCAAATTCTCCTCTTTCATCCCAACTAGGTGCCAAACCACTTCCAAAAAAATCAGAAATACCACTTGTAGCATTAACATCAACTCTTGAATAAAATGGGGTTTCTGCGTCCCGAAATTCATTATTAGGTATGTCACATTCGATATTTACATCATTCACCCCTTCACCACCACCACCATCAACATCATCATCATCATCTTCTTCTTCTTCTTCTTCTTCTTCTTCTTCTTCTTCTTCTTCTTCTTCTTCTTCTTCATCTTGATTATTTTCACCACCACCCCCGCAGTCTGGTTCATGATCAGTTAAGTCATCTAAGTTCTACATTGGAAAAGGATCAGAAATATTAATGGGTGGTTGGCTTGAACTTGGCTCATTTGTCATTTCAGATGAAAGATTAACTTCTTCATTTCTACCATGAAATGGAATTACTGCAAGAGATTGTTGCCTAACATTTACATCTAATTCTAAACTTGAAATCTCCACATACAACTCTATGAAATTCAGATGAGATTGATTCTGTGAATGAGTTACCATCATCATTTCAACATCAGTATCTTCTTCTAAAGAATAAATCCCATAGTGCAACGGGTTTGATGAAATTGGAACCCTGTAAAGTAATTTTGACACATTTTCTTGTGTACCAAGCCTTAATTTTTCAGCAACCAAATCCTTTAATTCTTCCAAAGTAACGTTCTCCATAATTTTAATACCTCTAGGTCTTTCACACTCAAATGTAATCCCCATTTCACCCTTATAAATTCTTCCATTAGTATATAAATACGCAAACAGAACCTTCCTCATTTTAACGCCTACAAGAAAATTTCATATATACTAACTTCAATTAAGAACTACAATTTAATATATTAAAAAACAAGCAACTATAAAATGATTTTTAATTAATTCATCTTAATAACTACTTTTTTACTATAAAATAATTTTTTAAATTCATGTCAACATAAACTTATAAATATATATATACATAAATTTTATTTCCTTGTCAACATAAATAAACTTACAAATATATATATATATATATATATATATATATATATATATATATACACACACATAGATTTTATTTTTTAATTCATGTCAACATAAACTTCCAACTAGTTAAAGAGTCCAATAACTAACAAAAACAACAACAAAAGATTTAAAACTGAACTAAATTAAATTATACTAATTTAGTTATCTATATATCATCACAACAAAATTGCAAAATAAATTAAATTAAGTATTCTCCTTATCACTATAATAAAATAATCAACCAAATATAAAATAATCTCCTATCACTACAAGATATAAAATTAAGGAATAAAATTCGTGAAAATAATAAATATACAATTTAAAATTAAGAAAACAACTTACTTGGATCTGAAATTTGATACTGAATTTTTTTTTATTTGAATAAAAATTTTGGAATCACACCACCAGATCAGATATTGTTGGGGCCGGATGTTTCTTGAGCTGAAGCAAAAAAAATGGACCACACAAGATTTTTAAAAAATATTCTCTAAAAAAATAGTTCAAAAATTAAATAATAAAACTACTTACTTGGATCTGGGACCACAATAGTTAGCTTCAAGTACCTGAGACCACTGATTTGAAAAAAAAATATAACTGAATAGAGAATAATAGAAGGAGAAGAAGAGAAGAACATAGAAGAAAGATGAAAGAAGCATAAGTGTGTGAAGTGAGAATATGGAGAAGTGATGGGGTGGGTGGGGTATGATGGGGAAGGGGGATTAGGGCAGTGGGGGGGGGGGGGGTGTGGGGGGGGGGGGGTATGATGGACAGGTCCCATCAATGGGGCCTTCGCCCCATGTCACGGCGAAGGCCCCTGACGAAGGCTCTGAAGGGCGAAGGCCCTGCCACCTCACTCACAAAACGATAAAAAAAATTTGTTTGATTTTATTGTATGTTGAGAAATAAGATTTTTGTTGTTGTATTTTAATAATTATTTTTTTAAAAATTATATTATAATAATTTAGCCGGTGGTGTCCATCTGGTCCGCCTTACTTTTTGTTTTTTCTTTTCTTTTGGGAAAAGGAAAAAAAAGAAAACATAAAATATTTATTATACTCTTTGATTTGACACAATCATAACCTTTTTTTTTATTATTTTAATATAGAGGTAAAGTAGTATTTTAATATATTTTTATTCTATTTCTATTTCCAAATTTTTACTACCAAACACAACAAACATGTTCTAATTTTCTTTTTGCAGTAATGTTACTTATATTTTTGCATCAATTACGAAGCTCTTTTTTTAAAGAAAAAGAAAGAAATATATGAGCTGAAAAATTGAAAATGATATTCGGTGCTTAAAAGGTTCGTAGTAGCCACTATCTCTATATACACGTTAACATAGCTCCGTCGTTACACAGGCTTACAGGTTTCTTCATCTTCTTCAACCACAAACCCTTTTCAATTGAGGGATCTGAAATTCTCAACCCAACATGTCATTTTCAAGGTATGCCTTCTCCAAATCTCGTCTCTTTCTTGTACATTCTCCTCCTTTCTCTTTTGCCTTCAATCTCATCTTCTCTTCTCATTCCCATTCTCTCCCAAATTCCACCAATAACATTCATGATGCTGTTTCATCTTTCAATCGCTTGCTTCTGATGCGTCCCCTTCCCTCCGTAGTCCAATTTAACAAGATCTTAGGAGCCATTGTGAAGATGAAACAATATCGAACTGCCATTTCCCTTTCTTCACGGGCCCAGTCAAAGAGCATCACCCCATCTTTAGTTTTTCTGAGCATCTTGATAAACTCTTACTCCCATTTGGGTCAAATGTATTTTGCATTCTCTGTATTGGGCAAGATTCTCAAGATGGGTCATCAACCAAATACCATAACTTTGAATACACTCATGAAAGGGCTTTGTCATAACAAAATGGTGAGAAGCACTAAGCTTTCATGATGAGCTAGTTGCAAAAGGGTTTCTGTTCAATGAAGTTAGTTATGGCACCTTAGTCAATGGGCTCTGTAAGGCAGGGAAAACGAGAATTGCCATTGATGTTCTGCCAAGGATAGAGAGACAGGGAATTAAACCTAATATAGTTATGTACAACACAATCATTGACGGCCTTTGTAAAGATGGACTCATAACTGAGGCGCGTGATTTGTGTTCTGAGATGATTGAACTGGGAATATTTCCTAATATTGTCACCTACAGTAGTCTAGTCCATGGCTTTTGCAGCATGGGTGGCTGGAAAGAAGCTTACGAATTGCTGAATGAGATGTTCGGGAAAGACATTAACCCAAATGTTTATACCTTTACTATACTTGTTGATGCATTTTGTAAGGAAGGAAGGATTATTGAAGCTCAAGCTGTGTTTGCTACAATGATGAAGTGTGATAAAAAACCAGATGTCGTCACCTTCAATGCTTTGATGGATGGATACTGTTTGAGGAATAATGTTGATGTGTCAAGAGAAGTATTCAATAAGATGGTCAAAAATGGTTTGGCACCCGATGTTATCAGCTATAATATCTTGATCAATGGATACTGTAAGAATAAAATGATCGATAAAGCCATGGATATCTTTAAGGAAATGCATCGCAGGAATTTGGTTCCAAATACTATTACTTACACTTCTCTTATTGATGCTTTGTGCAAATCAGGCAAAATATCACAAGCCCAAAATTTTATTTATGAGATGCATGATAAAGCAACTACTTTATTTAAGAAAATTGTCAACCGTGGAATTCAGCCTAATGTGTACTATACACTATACTTATTGATGGTTTGTGTAAAGGTGGTAGGCTAAATTATGCACGACAGGTTTTTCAGCAGCTTCTTATGGAAGGCTACCGTCTAAATGTCCAATCATACACTTGTATGATAAGTGGACTTTGCAAAGAGGGCTTTGTTGACGAAGCAATGGCTTTGCTTTCTAACATGGAAGAGAATGGCTGCCTTCCAAATCTTGTAACTATAGAAACTATTCTTCGTGGTCTTCTTGAAAAGAATGATAATGATAAGGCCAAGAAATTTCTTCTTGAGATGACAGATAGAGGCCTGTTTAGAAGGTAAAACAAGGTAAGATACTATAATTTCAATTCCCAGTTACACAAAGCTATATTGAGCCGCTTGAATGGTTAGCAAAAGGTGGTAAGCTAAATTATGATTGTTTGTTGAAGATGTTTTGGTCTTTGGACTTACAATATATATTTCTTTGATTCCTTTTATTCTAATTTTGTTTAGTTACTATTCTTTAATTTTTAGTCATATCCATATTCTTTGGTAATGTATTCATAATATGCTTTAATCAATAGTTCTTTACACAACGCCTTTTTTATTGCCTTTGCTGGAAATTGTGTTTGTCAGTGGCACTTTTAAAGAATAAGAAGTTAAATGCTACATCAAGTTCATTAAGTTGTTTACACATTCCGGCAGTGGGCTATTTTTAAGGTTATTTTTTTTCCTAAGCAATATGCCTCTTTTCACCAAAAGTATTTTTAAAGTATAATTAGTTCCACATATTTTGGTGGAGGTGGAAATGATAAAAGTATTCTTAATATGCATTCTCCATCAGGTTCGTGTTTTTATTTATTTCTAGCTTGAATTGGAAATCATTTTCAACATTAGAATTGTTCATTTTTTTGGATTGCCAAATAGTTGCAGGATGACATTTGTACTGTTCCGGACACCTGAGCCTATGATATCAAAAGTTGAGAATACTTGTGTTGTCATTTCCCTATAATTGCTAAATTTGTCTATTTCCATTCATCTATACCTGTCTCAATTAGATTTCGATGAAAGCTGACTAATGGCTTAGTAGTGCTAGCCTCTCAATATTTTGGTTCTTGCAATTTCTTTGTAATTGCCCTTGTTTCCTTTTCTTTTTTACTTTCTTGAGATTAATTTATAGTGAAAGTACTGTCTATTATTTACAGGAAACCAACGGGTTAGAATACATGATTCTCAAAAAGACATCCTTGAGGCATAGATTGCTTATGGGAGACCAAGGCTTTATCATACCCTTACAAATCCAAATCATCTTGAGGCATAGATTGCTTACAGGAATTTCTGAATTTACTGCTGCTCTGTTCACAGTTTTTGCAACAGAAAAGTTAATTGTTCTTCATACATAATATTTCATATCATTGATCTAATTGTTTAATTTTACATGGTAGTTCTTCTGGTTTGTGTGAAATTATGCTCCTTTTGTTAAAATATAAGAAGGTTGGTATTATGATGACATTGATAAATTATAATGATATAATACATCTTCTCCATCTTCCTTCCTTCTCTTTTTACCTTATGTAACAGATATTAGAAGCCAATGCTAGAACAGAAAATAGTAAATGCTATTCAGTATCATTTATAGAAATTTATGATTAGGTGTGAAGATGTTTTGTCTTACTCTTGGACTCCTAGCATTTTTTTTATTTCCCTTCTTTCTTATTTTTTGTTTCGTTGCATTTCTGGAATTTTGGTCTTGGACCAGAAAGAGAAATATGGTCAGAATTATTGAAAATGTCTAAATTCTAACAACTTCTATGGACCAGAAAGAGAAATATGGTCAGAATGTAGGTTTGATTGAATTCTCTCCTCGGAACAGGTGCTTCCCCTTTGTTGACAAATGGTTTTATGCATTGGGATGTTTTCTATCAAACAAAATTATATTCTGTAGTTTGTATGTGATTGCTTATTTACTTTACAATGCTTCCTTTGGATTGTAGAAATCTGTAATGTATCATTTTCATAAGGTTCTTGTTTTAGTAGCCTTGAACTATACTTTTGTGGAAAATAAATGTCAAAACTATGGCTTTTTGGATATCCAAATTTTATTCTCTGAACCTTTTCAATGTGGACATTGGTATTCTCTCATTCTTACCTCTCTGCAAAAGGAACTATCTGTAAACACCACTTGTAAGTCGATTTTTTTTTTTGTATCTTAATTGTCTAATGCTCAGGTTTCATAGGTGCTGGAAAGCTTGAGTCTTGTGGGTTCTTTTATGTGCAGTATAAAGGATAATGCCATTGAAAAATATCAGTAAGATTGAGAGAGTCTCAAAATGCTGTATAGTTTGAAGGTTGGCATTATGGTCTTGGAGCCGAGCTTTCTTCATGCTTTTACAAATTGGTATGTCAAAATTGAAATGGTCTCCTAAATCCTATCAATAGCCTTAGAACATTGTTCAAATGTTGAAGAAGTACGTTGTGTTGGATGTGAGACTCATGGTGGAAAAGACCAAAATCTCAAACATTTTGTGTCAAGCCATTGCTTTAGAATCTGAGAAAGGAGAGATTAGGTTATTTCTTGTTAGAGAAGCCTGGAACTCTGTGAAGTCATTAGAGAAGAAAGAATTTAAACACTCACACTCACACATTGTAGGGTTTTTGGAGTTTGGACCCTATAATGCAGGTACCTCTTATAGCAAAACCTTCAACATTGAAAGACTTTAAACACTCACATGAAGAAGGGACAAAATTGATTTTGTTTTTCACTTTTCTATCTTCTTATTTGTTGTACCAAACAATAAAATTCTATTTCTTATATACCAAAACATATTAAGCCCTACATAAATTTCCTTCATCTTTCGAAATTGAATTGGAACCAAATTATTTTGTGAAAGTGTAAGGCTGTAAATATTAAATTAAAATTCACAATCTATTGTTTACAAAAATCAGAAACACATATATCTTGTGAATTAATTTTTAACAAATATGAATTAAAATTTTAAAAATTTGAATGTATAAAAGTTAATAAAAACTTAGATACTTTCCCATAATAATTTCAAAACTATATAGAAAACTAAAGTGATAGTTTTCAAAATGAGTATATATACAATTTGGTCCCTGAAAGATTCGCTTACTAATAATTTAGTCCTTGAAAGATTTTGGTTATCCAATTAGTCTTTGAAAGATGAAACTACAATACAAATTAGTCCTTCCGTCAAACTCCATTAAAAGCCGTTAACGGAAGTGCTGACATGGACGTTAACTGTTTACACGGCACCATTGATTATTAAATATATAAAATAGTTCCTGAAAGATTATACTATTATACAAATTATTCCCTAAAAAATTATATTGCCATACAAATTAGTTCTTCAAAGATATATACTATATTAAGTTAAGTCCTTAAAATAATAATATGCGTAAGGTAACTAGAAGGTTTTTACATACAATAATAATCTACCATACACTTCTACAACATCAATTTGGTGGACGTTTTTATCCTCTAATGTGTCCTTGAAATTGGTGGGTGGTGGTGTGAGTTTTGGAGTGACATCCGGTTAATCTAAATGTCAGTTGTCTATGGACTTTGACAGTACAGTGCAACAATAAGGTGATGGAATGTAAAAGTACTTATTTGACTACAAAATCGAATAAGTATTGTTGTATCGAGAAGTATGCTAACCCCAACAAGAATATGCTAGTCAACTAACAACAATGCTCTTCAAGGCTAGTTATGCCCATTGAGAATTTGGTACTTTAACAACATTTGCAATATTATATATATAATTAAAACTTAATTTTTAACATTTTGCTTTTGGTGTTAATTGTTATCATGAGTAATATGCACTGTCAAAGCCAATAGGCAACTGACAATCATATTAGTTTCGTAGAAGAAGGTAGATTATTATTGTATTAAAAACCTTCTAGTTACCTTATGCTTATGCATATTATTATTTTAAGAACTTAATTATATAATATAAAATTTTGAATGACTAATTTGTATAGCAATATAATCATTTAGGGACTGATTTGTATAGTTAATAATCAGTGGTACTGTAACACCATGATACCTAACATCATCTAAATGATGTTATTTAACATTTCTCATCAATATGGAACCAATCAAGTGAAAAAGTATCAAAACTTAATGGAACTATAAAATTCTGGATGTTGGTACTATTCCTTTAGTAAATTAACCAACTTTGTAAACCCATAAATTATTCTGTAAAGCTCCAAAAATTCTGAAATTTTTATGGCATATACATGAATATGATATCTAGATGACTACCAAATTTCAGCTCAAAATTGGAACTTTCGGTCTCTTAAACACTAGCAAAACAATAGCCATTTGAAATGGCTTGACAGCAGACACAAATGGGGAAAAACTTACCAAAACAATATCAAATGAGCTCCTAACAACTTGAAACTTTCCAGATCATATGAAAAGGGTCTTATGTTTCCACATATAAATTTATAGCCCTTAATTCCTTCATTTGGTACCTCAACATCTATGTGAAAGTATGAAAGTCAGAAAAATTTTCTGCATAATTCCCTGAATTTCAGGTCTGCCAAAAGGGTACCAATAAAACTCTGAAATTAATAAAATTTGGCAATCATAAACTTTCATATATCTAGTTTTAGTCTGCCAAATTTCATCATTTTTGGGGCTCATTAAATATGATTTTCACATTTTCCTTTATCCCACACAATGAAGTCCAAAAGTTCATCCTTTGGGTGTCAACATGCCAAAATTTGAGATTGGCCTATTCTAACCATGTTTATTCCTTATATGGCCATATAATACATAATAAAACTTGTCCAAACAAGTAAATTGAAATTTCTAATATGGTTAGATGAACTTTTGCAAACCCCTTGGGAATGGTACTATTCAAGCCTAAGCATTTACATATCTTGCTAGATGCATCAATTACTTCACATTTCACACCATTAACACATCTCTTATAAGTCAAATAGTATCATTTCATACTCATTTAGTCCTAACATAGCCTAGATACCAAAATTATACCTCAAGTTCCTTCAAAGTAACCACTTTCTAGTGAGTTGGTTACCAAGGGAACTTGATTCATATATCTAGCTACCATAGTTAGCATTTGTATAATTTACATTAAGTTTACATATAAGTCATCTACATCTACATCTTGCTCAAAAGTATACATTAGTTACATCAAAAGTATACATTAGTTACATCAAAATCAAGAAGATTATGGAGCCACATCTTTTTGCATTCCTTTACTTGCTTCACCTGAAAATGTTTGTAGAATTTCTTGTTGAGACATAAAGTCTCAGTAGCTAACTCCACATTCCAAAAACACTATGGCATGTATGGGAAAATAATACATACAAGAGTATCTCAAACACAATTCATGTTTCATGCTAAAATCATCATGCAAATATTTGAGTTATGGCCAAAACTCATCAACTAAGATACAAGGGTAGGACTTAGCTCATCCAAACCCTTCATTACATCATACTCATCACATGAGTTAGGGTAGGACTTGGCTCATCCAAACCCTTCATTGTATCATACATATCACATGAGTTAGGGTAGGACTTAGCTCATCCAAACCCTTCATAATATCATACATCATAAGAATATAGAATATCAAGTATGCATACCATAAACACACACATAGAACATAAGGAATGGAAAGTAGCTACCTTATACTCCAGCTTCTCTTTCTCTTAGCTTTTCTTGACAATGGCAAGATTTCCTTCCCACTTTATCTTTAGGTTGGCTCACTTGACAAAAACAAGTCCCTAAATTCACATGGAATTTATTATCAATCTTATCATAATTTTGACCCTTAAACTCATTACTTTCCTTGTCTTGACATAATGGTTTATAAGTGGGTTAGTTCTTGAAGCTAGAATATTTCAACTCTTTTGAGATAAGAAGGATTTCATATTACTTATCTAATCATGGATGTATTCCTTAAAAAAATCATTTCTCAAATTTTCCATAAACCTTATCTTTTCATATTTGTCATATTTGAAGGCTTTTTGGAGAATCTAGTTAAAGACTAACATATTTGGCTATTGAAGGAGTTGTTCAAACATCTAAGAAACTTGTAAGAACCTATATTTTATTCATAAAAAATTTCCTCTTAAACCCTAATTTTATTACATTCAAGTTTAACCCCTTAGACATGCTTTTTCCTTGAGATATACATGTAGTTTTTTATGGCTAACATACCTCTTCTTCCCTTTGCTATTGCTTCTCCAAATTAGTGCTTCACTTTGCACGAAATTCTCCTTCAAATTCAGAGTTTGAGGCTGAAATTTAGATGAAAAGAAAGCTCTTGAGGAGTAGAGCAACTTTGCCAACTATGAAGAGGTGAAAAAGTGAAGGTTTCTTACCTTTTTTGGCTTTTCTTTTCCTTCTTCTTCTCCAAAGCTTCTACAACTTCTTGCTCTTTCTTTCCAGCTCAAAAATGGCGTGAGAATGCTGAATGGAGAAGAAAGAAGGAGCTTCTTGACTTATTAGGCTTAAAGTTGTCAAAAATTACAATTTTGCCATTATAAATGGCCATCTTGTCCTTAAACCATTTTTTTTCTTTCTTAAATTAAAAACTTCTAATTAAATTCCTATATAAGTAAATTTGGATATGAGGAA